>OX451741.1:36006011-37269305 GCA_948472305.1 Vicia faba
ATTTGGCTTTTCCATAGTAAATTTAACTTTTGAATTTCTTGATTAAACAAACTTCACATTCCAACAAGTTTTGATAAAATATGATTCTTGAGATGTGATGTTGATTCAAAAGTCAAAGTTTGACTTTTCTTGTATGCAAATGACCATTTTTCCGTTTTGAATGGTTTGCTTGGAAAATTTGTAGTTCAAGGTTTGGAAACTGGATGGAAGCAAAATCTGAGGATCCAGGGTGATTCTTTGAGAAAAGAGAGGGCAAATTTTGGGGTACAACAACATGCATGCATATAATTGTTTTTATGGTTATGGAATCAAGGTATATTTAGCAAGCTTCTTCAGGTTACAAATGACGTTTATTTCGCCAATGGATGTTCTCAGAGTATTTTCTGTGCCGAAGATCGGTTTTCCATTTCGCAACAATTCGGGGTTCAAAGATTCACATGTCCAACTCGGTGCGTCATATTCAGGTGTTCTTCTTCCAAGATATCCTTGGTGACATATTCTCAAATTTAGGTTTTGCTCGAGAGCCAATTATTTAAAGAAGGTCTCCGAATGTGCGATTTTTATCGGAAAAATATGGTGAAAAAGTGTGCTGAAAGTGCAATTTTTACACACTAAAAAATTCATAACTTGAAGATCGTGACTCGTTTTGAACCCGTTCTAGTGGCTAAAATTCCGTCTTAACGTCATGTATGTTTTCATCTCTCACGGCTGGAAGCCAATTTTGATTAGAAGGTCTTCAAAAATGCGGATTTATCAAGTATTTTCATACAGAAAATTTGTGACAGAAGTTTATTTGTGTCATGTTCAGAAAATCATAACTTGGTCTATTTTCATCGTATCGAGCTGGTTCCGGCGCCAAAATATCACAAATTGAGTTGGCTACATTTTCACAGGAGGTATCAAGTTCGAACGGTATCAAAAAGGCCTTCGTTTTTTGCTCAGAGTGCACGTGACATATCGAAAATCCTGAATACTGAATATCATTTTATTTGGGTCGAAACTTCAAAAATTTATAACTCGGTCAATTTTTATCGGATTGGGCCCATCTTTTTACACAAGGTCATTTACTCAGAGATCTACAACTTTTCTTCCAAAGTCGAGACCAGTTTATGCTTCGATCAATTCCAGTTTTTTATTGAAAAACGTGTCAGAGTTGACACTGGAGTCCAAAATAAGTTTGTCTAAGGCGAAACTTCAAAAATTCATAACTAATTCACCATTTATCCTATTGAGCCCATTTTCGGACAGGAGTTAGTTCTCGATGTCGGATACATTTTGTTTTTACATTTCAACTTCAAAAATTGCACTTAAGTCCCTGTGATTTAGCCTGGAACGTGACGGATTCAAGTGAATAAAAATCTGCACTATTGCTTGTGGTTATTGGAGACTCAATTGCACATTCAAAGTCCATATCTTTGCTCTAATTTCTATTATATAATCTTATTTTTTTCACACAAACACGAAGAAAAAAATCTTTATCACAACCCTGTCAAAATATCAAATACTTTCAAGAACCCTAAAAATCTTGAAATCCTTGTTACAAACCCTCATCTCACTACAAATAAGTCATCCTTGTTACAAACCTTTATCTCACTACTTCTCCAGTAAGGGTAAGGCTGGTTTGATCTCCATGATCAAAAGAGTGTAAAAACATTCATACATGCCATATCAGTTTTAACATTACAAAATTTTATATATTTGCTTTATTTGTATTTCATGATATAGTAATTTGTTTAATGTGTTCCTGAGATTCAACATTGCAGATTTAGATAGGGTCCCATGCAGAGTTATTATAAAACACTAAGGTCGGATCATAACAACCACCAATGCATAGCAAGGCAGACATCTTGAGTAGGTTAAGGGCGTGGGTTCAACATCCACCCCAATTGGTTTTGTTTTTCTCCCTTTCTATTTATCATTTTACATATTTTCCTTCTTTCTGTTTAAAATCACTTTTTTCATAAAATTTAACATTTTTCACAAACCTTTGATTTTTCATAATAAACTCGAATAATTAATTTTAGGTTTTTTTAATTTAATTTTAGGTTTTAAATTAATTTTTGGTTCAACACCCACCCTTGATATTTGTAATATTTGTATTTTTTAACCCTATTTTTCATTGATGTTTCTTCTTCTATCTATTTTTTGGTAAACTTAATTCTTTCTTGTTAATCATTACACATAAACTTTTTTTAAAATCTTTTTTTTAATTAAAATTAATTAGGTTTTAGGTTTTTTAATTAACCTTTTTTTTCAAAATTAATTTTTTTTTAAAATTAATTAGGTTTTTAGGTTTTTTTAATTAACCTTTTTTTTAAATTAACCTTTTTTATAATTAAAACTAATTAGGTCTTTAGGTTTTTTTAATTAACTTTTTTTTCAAAACTAACTTTTTTTTAATTAAAACTAATTAGGATTTAGGTATTTTAATTAACTTTTTTCAAAATTAACATTTTTTATTAATTAAAATTAATTAGGTTTTTTAGGTTTATTTAATTAATTATCATAAATCCTTTTTTTCATAAAAAATCACCAAAACACTTTCTTTGCTATTTTCATCTTACTTTTATTTTCCTAGATAAAGTGTATAGGGCGCATTCAACTGTAATAGTGTAGCTTTATGTTTCCCGCTTTTTTTCATCATTATGATGTAATTGCTTCCGGGATGTAATAGTTTTAGGATTTCTTTTTCGTACTCTTCACTATTATGTAACTGCCCCAAAGCTCTGTAATAGCTTAGGTTTACATTTCCGCCTTTACCTTATGCTACTATATTTTATGCAATGCTTAGATTAATAGGATTGTATGGAAAGATAAAAATGAACGATAGAAAACCCTAATTACAAGATAAATAACCAAACTGAATCATTTACACACTCGCACCTCTAAGGTAACATCACTTGTTGCCTTCGGAAAAACAATGGTCATGTCCCTTGAACGTAGGGATACCATTAGCAAAGACCCACGGTTAAAGTCATCATAAAGATCATAGTCCCTCAATGTCCCTCGAGTTGCCTACGAGAAATGATCTTGTCCCTCGATGTTGCCTACTAATATATGATGGCAGTCTCTTCGAACTGCTAAGGTATCCCTATATGTTGTCTTCTATGACCATAACGATGACCCACGTCTGTCCCTCATACATCCAACAATAGGGCTACCTACTCACTAATAGTAGGATAGCACTGTCTAAAGGAAAAAGACAAAAAGAACGACCTTTTCGAGTATAAGTAGATAAGTTCTTAAATGCTTGCTCAAAACAACTTTTTGCACCTACACAAAAATATTTCAAAACACTTTCAAAAACATTCGCCTTGTCAACACTCTCGATGACTGATACAAGAGTTATCACAAAGCGAATCGTCGCACTAAGGCATTTTCAAAATAATTTTCAAAACACACAAAGCATAAGAAATTTTTAAAATATAAGCTAGCATCTAAGAGCTCGTAGAAAACTATGGATGGAAAGGGTTCTAACACCTTCCCTTTCCATAATCTATCCCCCTTACTCAGAAATCTCGAAAAATGTCTTTTTCTGTTCTTTTCACCCTTTCCTTTGTTGGATAAAAGAAAATTCGATGGCGACTCTTGCTTACCGCAACATTTGCAAACAAAAAACGCAAACTAGTATTAACAGTCGGTTCTGCCACCGTATCACAGAACCGACGACTCTGCTGGGGAATTAATAAAGTGGGGTTTACCTTAGGATCTAGGTCATTTTTTAAATTGTTTTCTTGTTTGTTTTGCCTGCTTTATCTTTAAGGGTTTTTGCTTGGGTATTATTGAAGATCCTACACCCGGATCTGAGGACACTTTTTAGGTGAATAGCAATAGATCGTGGAGACTGTATGGTGTAGACCGATATGGTTTAAGAGATGGTTGTGTTGGTGTGACACTTTGGTTGGTATCGGTATCCTTCGTGTTGAAATGATGAGAATACGAGGCCTCCGTGTGGTATCGTGATGCACTAACGGACCTTAGAACCCTAGTTGAACAAACTTGGCCATTAGAAAGTAGTGAGATAGCTGGCCTCGGTATAAAGCTAATGATTGATTGATACTCGATGCTACACTCATTGAGATCAAACTTTCGGGATATTTCGGCCGCAAGAAAATATTTCCTGAGCTGAAACAATGCCCGATAAAGGATGATCAGTGATATTGAGAATCCTTAGAACCCAGTTACTTTTCTAAGACAGGTTTGAAACCTTCTAAACTTTAAGAGGGTACTTACCTATGGAATCCGTGCAAGCCTAAACCTAAGGCTACTTGTGTGACTTGTTTGCTTTCTTTGCCTAACAATTTGAAGTCATTGTAGGGCTTTATTTGTATTCATTGCAGGATCTTGCTTGTATAAATCCAATAAATTGGTTTCTTACCCTGCATTTTTGCTTGATGCATAGCATACACATCATAGCATCATGCCATAGCATTTCCTTAACCATTTCAAGGATCTCAAGGGCCTGCGATGCAGGTTATGATAAAGCAGACGTCTAGCAAGGGGCAAGGGGATTTATTTTCCTCTTGCCAACGCTGTCAAAAGACCAAAGTGACAACTTGAGTCAGGGGCTATGACCCACTTGATATGGTGAGCTTGACTCTTGTAGAAGGATCTTCAACGATACAAATTGCTTCAATCAAAGTTATAAAGTTCAACGCCTAACATTTTTCTTGCTTACCCCGTGAGATCCTTGAAAACATTTGCATATCATACATGTCATTCCATAACAGGTAGTCTCCAGTACAGATCTCTCATGTTCTCGCTGTTTATTTCAGCAATGGCTCTCAAACAAGACAGCAGAGATCTCTAAACTCAAGAAGCTCAGTTCATGGAAATGTTCCTAAACCTATCCAAGGGGAAGGAAGAGTTGAAAGCACTCCTCGCCATGAACCTCGCCAAGAAAAGTCCTAAAGACAATAAGGATGAACGGTTGGAACAACTGCAAGCTGAAGTTAAAACAATGAGAACCCAGATGTTGGGGTAGAGGGCTCTTATCCAAGGCCTAGTCCGGGGACAAGAAGAGCTAAGAGCCATTATCAAGAAACTTCATCAAGACGGCTGCAGCCGTATGAAGCAAACAATCGAGGTTTGGGACCAAGTCATTGATCAACTTCCTAAAAGACAAGAGGCTGATTTGGTGAAGAGTGGACTTTTCCCAATTGCTACCACATCACGGGTCCAACAACAACCTCGCCAAAAACAACGGGTTAATCAGAGTAAGCCGGATGTACCCAAAAGGCATTTTACCAAACTCAACATGTCGTTGTCTCAAGCTTTGCAACACCTATTGGGAATGAATCTGATTACGTTGATAGGACCTTATCTGAATCCCAAGACTTATTCCCCTAACTACAATCCTGATGCAAGATGTGCATACTACTCCAACAGCCCGGGGCATGATACTGACGATTGTTATAGGTTGAAATACAAAATTCATGACCTAATTGATGAAGGAGCATTGGAATTCACACAAGATGGTAAACTGGAATGTTTTTGTCATTCCTCCAAGGCCCACCATTTGAAGTGACAAGTTCTGACAAGAAGGCTTTTCGTTCATTAGAATTTTCAATTTGTAATTCTCTTTTGATTATTCAAACATTTATTCATGTCAAACTTTGTTACTTTATCAATGTATTGCATATGTCTGTTTTGAATCAATTCATTCGTATTCACTATATTTAAACTTCTTTCCTTTTTGTGATATTCAACTCTCGATTAAAAAGTTGTAAGCCTTTAGAGGGAGGATGACGAAAATGATACCACAATCTCCACATTATGCTTTTGAACAAACCCCGCTGACGATGTACAAGCGTTGTTTCAAATCCTAAACAGTGGAGTTATAAGAAAGATAATCCCTAGTCAACCCCTTCGAGCCAAAGAAGCGGGAGTTTTTCTTTTCACACAAATTAAAACCCTTAATCATAACATGGGGCAGGGTAGTTTTCTCAGTCAATTCAGACGCGCATTCAGTCGCAATCTTCCACTTCGTACACAATGAATAACATCGAAGACGTACTTCCAAATCAAAAGACGGTGATGGTTCCGCATAATCGTCAAGACAGACAGTCATTATCTCTCCAAATAAAAGCCCTCTAAGTCAAAACCTATGAAGGAGACTTAAGAAAAAAACTGGGGAATCCCGCTGACTGTAATCACAAAAAGAAATAGTTCAGGAAAAATACAGGGATAGTAAAATCAAAAAGAAACAGGTCCTACAAATCCTCGATAAAAAAGATGACTGCCTATTCAAAATAAATTGTCAGTATCTGAACCATCACCGGAACATCAAGGACAATATTCCAGAACTCAACTGGGATTCTAAACGTGCAATTAACTGAGCATAGGACTGAAGAACATCACGAAGAGCGGGTGGGTACAAATAAATTTTGAGCCTTTATCCTTTCTTTCTTGAATCGTGAACTAGACTACGTTATAACCCTTAAAAGTCCTAGTTGAAGTATGGGTTAGTTCGAAAGCATATTGTTACGAAAAGTATCTTGACTCCTGTAAGGTTCGCTATAAATCCCGAATTGATATCACACTTTTGCAAAATTTGTTTGTTTTACTAAAAAATGAATTTTCAAACTTCAAGACAGACATAAGCTTTGCATTCTTAAAATACCATTGTTTTCATATGACTATTTGTTCAACAGCAGAGAAATTCGCACGACGGATATTTAGTGAACAAAGATCTTCTCAATGAATAGAATCACCTCGGATGGAAAGACATTCCATTGATAGGCCTTTCATAATCAAGGGGAATAGCATGATGTCCAGCTGATCTGGGGAAGTCAAGTCAAGATTCAAGGAATCTCTCAAAGATGCCAAGTAGCCAGGGCAGATCTCCATCTGAATCACTTGGGGCATTGGACATGAATTCCAACAACGAATCCTGTACGATCAAACGAGCATCTTTTGGCAGTGTGGAAACACTTACTACTATGGACAGTGACAATTCTCCGTACTCGATGAACATGGACATAGTCGGAAAATACTACGCATGAACAAAGACCCGCTAGATTGACTGGCCTAGACAAAAATAAGGGCATCCCGGCGAACCAAAAGGGTTCGGGCAAAAATTTGGGATAAAAACAAAATATGTACACCCGGCAAGTCAAAAACCTGAAAAGGCGGCTTGGGAAAAAAAAGGGTATCCCGGTGGACTGAAAAGATAGTTTGGGCAAAAAGTTAGGGATTAAAGCATACGACTATGTCCCGTCATCTTGTCACTTATCTAATTAGTAGAAGGTTCACTACCCTGATCTGCGTTCACCAAGGACTCCAAGAGTTAGGATAACAGTCAAACCATCTATAAAATCCCCGGTTGATATTTTCTACAACAGGTATCGAGATAGAGGCATTCTACTACAAGGTCACCTTCATATCCTTAGCTGACAACCTATTGATGTCATGTGTTCTCATACCCTCGGCAGAGCAAAATCTCCAAATTATTACTCCAACAAAAACTCCCCAATAAAGTCGCCAATCTTCTCGGGATTCCCCAACAGAAACATTCTGAATAAAGCAGATTACCCTCTAGAAACGGTTCAGGTACGATCCAAGACGGATGTCATCCTGACACCTACTCCAGATTCTCATCTAGAAACGGTTCAGGTACGATCCAAGATGGATGTCATCCTGACACTTACTCCAGATTCTCATCTAGAAACGGTTCGGGTACGATCCAGAAACAGATGTCATCCTGATACTTATTCCAGACTATCTTCTAGCAACAATTCAGATCCATCCATAAAACCTTCGCAGGTACTTCCTCCAAGAGGTACAGGGGCAGAAACGTCTTGATGTGAAGTCACCATTACATGCGACCCCGTGACATCTACACTCCCCACAGATTAGAGGCAACCAAAAGTTTTGATCTCAGCTTCCTCGAACAGGAGTTACTTTCCCAGCAAAGTTCCTTCAAAGAGCCGATATCTATATTCCCCAACCGAGTTTTATAATCGTAAATGGTTTATAAAGCTTTCTTCCGAGCAGAGTATATCTCTCTGACTGCGGAACATCCTCTCGAGCAGAGTTTATTTCTCAGAATGTGGAAGCTCAATCCCCAACAGAGTTTATTTCTCCAGTTACGGAAGTTCATCCCTCGGTGGAGTTTATTTCTCTGAATCGGCAAAATTTTCCAGCAAGGCATCTCCTCTCTCAAACAGAGTTATTCTCAAGCAGAGTCTCTCCCCAGCAGAATATTCACAAATAGAAAGGAGTAAATCCACGGCATAGTCATCTTCGTTCACCATCCCCAGTGAAAGTAGAAGAACCACTTTTTCTACAACGGTCAGGAATTCAATTTCCAGTACTCCCCAGCAACAATTAGGGATTCATTTTCCCAGACTCGGATATATCACAATAGCATTTCATGTTCATACATCATGACGTGCGCATACATATTTCTTACAGCATAATCTCATTTATTTTGAGAACATCATCACATAATGCATTTCATGCATCGCATATAATTAATCTTGTATCTTTTCAGGAAAGATGGTTATCATCAACAATTCCAACAGTTCAATCCATGAAGTTATACATGTCATATCTGCAAACAACTAAGGGAAAACCAGTTCCCAAAACCAAACGGATCAACTAATCTATGTGATCGAATGAGGCAAGCCCTACCACCCAGAATTTTATTTCGAAGTAACCCTTCTATCCAGGTTCCTTCTCATAGCCCAACTATTCAGGCTTTCATTTCTAAGTAACCCTACTATCCAGGTTCCTTCTCATAGCCCTACTATTCAGACTTTCATTTCGAAGCAACCCTACTATCTAGGTTCCTTCTCATAGCCCTATTATCCGGGCTTTCATTTCAAAGTAACCCTACTACCCAGGTTCCTTCTCATAGCCCTACTACCCAGGCTTTCATTTCGAAGTAACCATACTATCCAAGTTCCTTCTCATAGCCCTACTACCCAAGCTTTCATTTCGAAGTAACCCTACTATCTAGGTTCCTTCTCATAGCCCTACTACCCAGGCTTTCATTTCGAAGTAACCCTACTATCCAGAATCCTTCTCATAGTCCTACTATCCAGGCTTTTTTATTTCAAAGTAACCCTACTATCCAGGTTCCTTCTCATAGCCCTATTATCCAGGCTTTCATTTCGAAGTAACCCTACTACCTAGGTTCCTTCTCATAGCCCTACTATCTAGGCTTTCATTTCGAAGTAACCCTACTACCCAGGTTCCTTCTCATAGCCCTACTATCCAGGCTTTCATTTTGAAGTAACCCTACTACCCATGTTCCTTCTCATAGCCCTACTATCCAGGCTTTCATTTCGAAGTAACCCTACTATCCAGGTTCCTTCTCATAGCCCTACTATCCAGGCTTTCATTTTGAAGTAACCCTACTACCCAGGTTCCTTCTTATATCCCTACTATCCAGGGTTTATTTTGAAGTAACCCTACTACCCAGGTTCCTTCTCATAGCCCTACTATCCGGGCTTTTATTTCGAAGTAACCTTACTACCCAGGTTCCTTCTCATAGCCCTATTATCTAGGCTTTCATTT
Source organism: Vicia faba (assembly GCA_948472305.1). NCBI lineage: Eukaryota > Viridiplantae > Streptophyta > Magnoliopsida > Fabales > Fabaceae > Vicia > Vicia faba. The sequence goes on from OX451741.1 coordinate 36,015,534, forward strand.
CAAAGTAACCCTACTATCCAGGTTCCTTCTCATAGCCCTACTATCCAGGCTTTCATTTCGAAGTAACCCTACTACCCAAGTTCTTTCTCATAGCCCTACTATCCAGTCGTTCATTTCGAAGTAACCCTACTACCCAGGTTGCTTCTCATAGCCCTACTATCCAGGATCCTTTTCATGATTTACTTGACGCAGTTTTGCATGGACTTATCCCGAGAAATCCCTATACAGGTTCCTTCTCTTTTATCTCCGGACAACAGTTTACAACACTGCAAAAACCTGGACCCGACCAGATACAATCGATTTCATATTCCCCAGTAAGTCGTTGTGAAGCCTAGAATACGACCAGATAGCAGTCAGCCTTATCATCCTCAGCAAGCCACTGTAAATCCTGGATTCTGACCAGATAGTAGTTCACTCCCATCTCTTCAATCAAGTGATGACTCCCCAATAGAGTAACGGACAACTGATGCTCCTAAAACTCTATGTTCCAAGACAGAGAACAACATTCCTCACCGGAGTCCTCCCTAACAGCAAGAGCAGGAATTCCCACAAAGGGATATCTCATGAAATCATCATTATTCTGGATGGCATCTTTAAGCCCATCTCCGAAGACTCTCCGTCATATCCTCTAAATGGCATCTCTAAGCTCATCTCCGACGATCTTTCACCATCTTCTCCAAATGGCATTTATAAGCCCATTCCCGACATTATCTATGAAATCTAGTATCATTTCAGACGAGCGCAAATTTTTGGGCACTCTAGTATTCAATCATCTTCTACCTTTAGATCACGAAAGGCAGACTAGCCAATCTAAATTTTCAGGTTTAAGAAGATTAAACAGGGGCAGCTGTTGTACCCCAAAATTTATCCTCTTTATTTCGACCTTTTTGGCTTACATTTCATTATTACATGCATGTATATAATTGGTTTTATGATTATGGAATCAAGGTATATTTAGCAAGCTTCATCAGGTTACAAGTGATGTTTATTTCACCAATGGATGTTCTCATAGTATTTTCGATGCTGAAGATTGGTTTGCTATTTCGCAACAATTCGGGGTTCAAAGATTCACAAGTCCAACCCGACGCGTCATATTCAGGTGTTCTTTCGCCAAGATATCCATGAAAACATATTCTTAAATTTAGGTTCTGCTCGAGAACCAATTATTTAAAGAAGGTCTCCGAATGTGCGATTTTTCTCGAAGAAATATGGTGAAAAAGTGTGCTGAAAGTGCAGTTTTCACACACTAAAAAATTCATAATTTAAAGATCGTGACTCGTTTTGAACCCGTTCCGGTGGCCAAAATTCCGTCTTAACATCATCTATGTTATCACCACTCATGGATGGAAGCCAATTTCGATTAGAAGGTCTTCCAAAATGTGGATTTATGAAGTATTTTCGTACAGAAAATTTGTGATAGAAGTTTATTTGCGTCATGTTCAGAAAATCATAACTTGGTCAATTTTCATCGTATCGAGCTGGTTTCGACGCCAAAATTTCACAAATTGAGTTGGATACGTTTTCAAAGGAGGTATCGAGTTCGAACGTGTTGTACCCCAAAATTCTCCCTCCCATATTTCTCAAGACATGTCAAGAATAATCTCCAAGTTGCTCAAGTTGGCTCAAGGGTTAGATAGTCAAATCACCTCCTAAGGCAGTCAATTCAAAATTAGGGTTTTGTGTTGCATCAAGGTCCTCACATCCAAATGACCTCAAGTGCTACACAATTTCATAATATGTTCTTAAGTTCATCCATGTCAAATTTCAAGCCATGCAGAGGAAGTTTGGTCAGTCAATTGCTCAAGAGGTCCAAAAATCGACTGTGCTAGGGCAAAAGTCAACTGTGACCCAAATACAGTCAAACCTCAAGATTTTTGTCAAAATTATCATTTTGAAGGATAATTCATAATTTGATCAAGGGTTGATCATGATTCATCAAGGATTGCTCAAGATTCATCAAGATTCAAAAGTTGCTAAATTAGGGTTTTGTAGGAAACGTCAACTCAACTTTGACCAAGCATAACTTTCTCATACTTTATGATAAATGACCCATCCAAATATCATTTTGAAGAGGATGCAACTTCCTACAATCCATCTTCACACCCCAAGATCAGGAAATGCTCTCACAAAAAGTTACAAATTTGGACATTATAGGTCATTTTTGAAAGTCAACAAAAGCACCTTTTTTGCCAAAGCTTAGAACTTGAGCATGGAACATCAAAATGCGATGAGACAAAAAGGTTTGATTAGAGGACATCTCAAGGTTTCTAAAAAGTCCAAGAACACCTCCAAAAGTTCAAAATTGAATAAGTTATGCATTGTTGAAGTTGGGCATTTTTCCAAATTTGCCAAAAGCCAACTATCCTCAAAACTCCAATTTTTGACAAAAGGGCCCAATTTTTTCCACTTGATATGGTCTTGTCATGCCACACACGTGTCCCATATTTGATTTCATGGACATTCATTTATTTTTCTATTTTATTTAATTTTTATTGATTTAATTCATTTTTAATCAATATTAAATCAAATAAAATCTAAAAATTGATGAAATAATATCTTTGTGATTGGTCCAACTTTCAATTGTCATGATTCATCAAATCAATTCGTATCAAGGCTTATTCTTGCATAAAAAATCATATTTGAGCTATTTTGGGAAGTTTGTTAATGGTGATCAAAATCAAATCTTCCATCTCCAATGCATATGGATTATGGCCCAAGTTTTGACCTAAATTCATTCTATAACACTCATACAAGCATTAGGGAGCAAAAAACACGCACAAAGAGCTGCAGAAAGAGCCAACTCAGAATTTAAAAAAAGTGTGAAAAGTGAGAGATCAAATTCTTGTTTGGAGGCGTTTTCAAAGCAAGATCTCAACACTACTCCCTTGCCTGATATCCTGTGAAGCAAAAGCAACCAAAACCAGGCCTTGAGACCATCTGAAACTCGCTGTAAGTCGTCACGAATATACCTCTGCATATGAAATCGTAAATCATTTTTCTTACATCTTTTTGCCAATTTGATTGCACCATCATGCTTAACGTTCAAATTCTAACAATTCTGCATTATTTAATTTGATTTTCATGGCCTGTACTGTAATGCCCGATCTTAGGGTTCTTGTTCTTGTTTTTTAGGCCTTTTTGATACAGGCAAAATCAACGCTAATGATGGGTATAGGGATAACCAGGAGGAAGAGACGAACGCATTGGTACTCTTAGGTTTCATTTACATGGCCTGGAAAAGATTTTTTTAGATACCCTACGAATCTTCCTGCGGATAAAAATCTGCAGGTAAATAACCAGGGTTATTTGAAGAAGATGATAATGTGGCTAGGCGTGATTGGCCAGTTCAAATCATTGGCGCTTTTTTTTTATTTCAGGCTTAGTGTGTTGTTTTACATATATTATTTATTGCTTATTCTAATAACAAATACGCAGCACAGTTGAGTTGGAAAGCACGCTATGGCAAAACCCCTTGGGACCTGGGTTCGAATCCCAAGTCCCCCAAAACGCTTCTTATTATTTTCTTGCAACTATTCCAGTGAATCTTCAAGCGTAAAGACCACCATGCGCCTCAAGGATCAACGTGCCAGATGGCCTTCAGGCCAAATCTGGTGGCCATGAATGAGGGACTACCATGGTCTCAAGTCAATGCACGCATAGCAAACTGAAAAAGTCAAGCAGGCTGAACGTTAATGGGCCTCAAAATTGCAACTCAAACCCTCTCTTCAGGTCCATACCCCCCTGAGTATTTCTTTTAATTTCTATATCTTTTTATTTATTTACTTATTTTATTTAATTAATTACTAACCCATTAATTTTTTCTCATAAAAAATCAGAAACAACAAAAATAATATTTTTATAAAATCCATTAATTTCATTATTTATTTTTGTAAATAAACATTAATTAATTTATTTAGTTTAAATAGGTTTAACAATAGTATATTTTGCAATAAATTAAAATCAAAGTAGAATATTAGGTTTTTTAATATTTTTAATCATTCTTATTTTTTTGCCTTAATTAAAATAAAAAACCCAAAAATATTTCATTTAATTAATTAATTCAATTATTAACTTAGACTTAATTTTTAATTCAAAAAATAACAAAAAATGCTTTCTTTAATAAAAAAAGGGTCAAAACCCTAAAAAGCACTCCGATTTAATTTTCTCGCACGCGTATTATTTTTTATCCATATTTCAATAATGTAATTGCTTCGGGAATGTAATAGTTTAAATTAGGATTTTATTTATTTATTTATCATTTTTATTTACTTTTCGCAATTTAATTTTAAAGGGTTTTTCTTTGGCGATGTAAATACCCGACGCCTTGTAATAGCTTAGATTAATTTCCCGCAATTTAATTTCCGCTCAATATTAACTGTTAGATGTTCGATAACTAGGCAATGCATGACAAGATCAACTTTTAACTTAAAATCAACAGTAGCTCACCATAACATGTACAAAGATAATATAACTGAAAAAATAACACACTCGCACATGCGCACTCTTAGGGTACACCTCATTTGGGTGCCTCGAACGTGGTCATTGAGTATAGGAAGTTTTAGAGGTCGCCCTCTTGTCCAAAGATCATAGTTGCCTCGAAACGGTTGCCTCAGAAAAATGATCTAAGACATTAGGGTTACCGCTAAGGCATCCTAACATTACTTTAGTGACCACACGTCCCTTAATCGAATTGACCCTTAAACTCCAACGACAGTGCTACCTACTCCTCAATAGTGGGATAGCATTGTCTAAAGGACACTTGTACAGATTAATTCCTTTTTGAGTAGGTAGATGGTTCTTAAGTACTTGCTCCTTTTAAAACAAAACAAAACTTTTTGCACTTACACTCCTTTCAAACAAAAAACTCTTTTCAAATCCACAAACACAAAGAAAAGCAAACTTTTGAAAACACAATGAGCAAGTACCTAAGAGCCCGTGGATAACCATGGATAGAAAGGGTGCTAACACCTTCCCTTTCTATAATCTACCTCCCGAACCTGAGAAATGTCTCAAAAAGGATTTTTTTTGTGCTTTTGTCCTTTCCTTGTTGGATAAAATAAAAGATGGTGGCGACTCTTGCTTACCGCGACATTTTGCAAAAACAAACGCAAACGCGAACCAGCATCCCAAAACAGTCAGTTCTCATTCCCACTGATCACAGAACTGGCGACTCTGCTGGGGATAGTATTAATAAGTGAGGTATACCTTTGGATTAGATCATTGTGTTTTCAATTGTATGTTTTGTATGCTTTAATTTTATGGGCTTGTATCGGAGTTATATAGATCCTAACCCGGATCTGGGGATACCCTTTAGGTAAGTAGCAATAAACTGTGAGGGATCTGTCCGGCGTAGATCGACACGGATGAAGCAGTAGCTACGTTGGTGTGACACTTTAGTCTGTACCGATATCCCTTGTGTTGGAACGAGGAGAATATGGGTCTTCTAAGGGGTCATTAAGCACCAACTGACCTTAGAACCTTAAATTGACCAACTTGGCCATAGAACAGTAGCAGTATGCTACACTCATTGAGACTAAACTCTTGCGATGATTCCGACCGCAAGAAAAAGGTTGCTAAACTGGAATTATGACCGATTGAGGGTAGTCAGTGATATTGAGATCCTCTAGAACCCAGTTACTATTTTTTAGGACAGGTCTTAACCAACTGAACTGAAAGAGGGTAGTACCTAAGCTTCATGCCAGCCTGAAACCTAAGGGCTCTTTTGTGTGACTTGTGTGCCTTTGCCATGTTTGCTTTTTGTGGATACTTGTGGTGTGCCTCTATCATGACATCATGACATCATAACATTGCATACATCTTGCATAAGGACTAACCTATTTCAAAGACAAGAGGGTTTCATCTTTGCTCTGTTTTGTAGGTCATTATGATGCCCATGCGTAAGAATACTATTCGGATCAACTTTGTCCAAGTCCCTACCTTGCTTAAAGAGTTGGTTGTCAGGATTCCAGACACTACTTCCTTCATCAGAAGGCATGGTTCTCTTCTCATTTTGGTCACCTCAAAATTGGACGAACAAATGATGAGTGTCCTGGTCCAATTTATGATCTGCTGTACCATTTTTTTACTTTCCAGGACTTCCAGCTGGTTCCTACCCTGGAAGAGTTCTCTGAGTTGCTCAGTATCTCTGTTTTGGAGCAGACCCCGTTCACTGGGTGGGAAAAGACTCTTAAGCCCGAAGAAATTGTCACAGCCCTTCACTTGACCAAAGAAGAGGTAATGGCTAACTGGGAGACTAGAAGTGAAGCTAAGGGTTTCCTGACTAAGTTCTTGGTTGGAAAGGCTAACTACTTCTGGGACAGCTTATACTTCAAGGCGTTCGAGGATATTCTGGCTCTCTTGATTTATGGCTTGGTATTATTTCTGAATCCTGACACTTTTGTTGATATTAATGCCATAAAGATCTTCATTTCTCATAATCTGGTACCCACTCTCTTGGGTGACATCCTTCATCAGCTCTATGCTCGTATTGCCCGAAAGCGGGGAACTTTGATGTGTTGTGCTCCTTTATTGTCGAGGTGGTTTATTTCGCACCTCCCTAAGTCAGTGCTGAAGAACAAAGAAGGAATGGGTTGGGCTTATAGGGTGATGTCTCTTTCTAATAATGACATTATCTGGACCCTCAAAGGTATGGATGAGGTGACTATCATTGATCGCTGTGGAGAGTATCCCAATGTTCCATTGCTAGGAACCCGTAGAGGAATTTCTTATAACCCATGCTTAGCTCTCCGTCAGTTTGGAAGAGCTAGAAGAGAAGGGCCTCATGAGATGTTAATGCCTCATATCATCTTTGATTTTCAGGGAGATAGCGACGAGTTGCGTCGTAGATTCATAAGGGCTTGGGAAAGAGTTCACCAATCTGATCCACATGAGTTGGGTCAAAAGACTTCTCTGCCAATGGAGCCATATCTCAGATGGGTCCGCATCCGTGCCCAGAAGCTAGGTATGCCATATGAAGCTGTCTGGCCTGTCACTCTTGAAGTTGCTAATGAAGACGGGGTTCTTCCAACCATTCTCCGCCCTTATATGCCCACTGATATTGGGGCACTGAAGAGGTCTTGGATGCAATTGAGGGATGAACGGGATTCTTACCGAGAGAAGTTCAACGAGCAGGAGCAGAAGATCCAGAAGCTGACTAGGCAACTGGAGAACGAGCAGATCCTGAATGATTATGTCCGCACTGAGAAGAAGAGACCATGGGAGCATTGATGGACCTTTGATGATTTCTTTTACAGTTTTTATTTACTTTTCAGTATTTCCATTCTTGTAACGCCTAAGGGCGGTTTGTTGAACAATTTAAGTTTTGAAGTTGAAATCTAATAAAGTGTGCTTCCTTTCTTGTTTACAAATTTGAATCCCGATTTTCTTTGAAATCATAAATCATACGCATTTCATCCCATGCACTTCATAAACAGGTACCCTTTTTACAGGTCTCTTATCTTCTTCGCTGTTTATTTCAGCAACCATCATGTCTACTGAACCTTCAACTGAGCAAGCTATCAAGGCCCTCCAGGCCCAGAATGCCCAGTTTCAAGAGTTGTTCATGAATCTAGCTAAGGGTCAGCAGGACCTGAAGACTTTGATTCTGAAAGAGAAGAAGAAGAAGAAGAAGAAGAAGAAGAAGAGGACCATCCTATTCAATACAGGACGCAGGTTTGGAAACGGGCTACAGAATGAAGTTGATCTGACCACCTCATCTGGAGGGAAAGATAGTCCACAGGAAAGGAGGGACCCTAGCCCTGTGATCTCCGACAATGAGACAGACTACGATGAAGAAAAATATCCTCCTGCTAAGGATAAGTACAAACAGCTGGAAGACCGTTTGAGCGCTATGGAAATACAGAAGGTGCCCGATCTGGATTTCGGAGATCTAGGTCTATCGTCTGGGGTGGTGATTCCCTACAAATTCAAGGCACCTGCCTTTGCCAAGTATGACGGAGCTTCCTGTCCAAAGTTGTACCTCCGGTCATATGTAAGGAAGATCCAGCCTTACACTGCTGATAAGAACTTATGGATCCATTTCTTTTAAGACAGTCTCTCAAGGACTCAGCTGGAGTGGTTCTATCAGTTGGATGGAGCCAGTATCCGCAGCTGGGAAGATTTGGCTACTGCATTCTACAGGCAGTATCAGTACAACTCCGACCTCGCTCCTACGTGTACCCAACTCCAGGGTATGTCAATAGGAACGGGTGAAGGATTTAAAGAGTATGCACAGAAATGGAGAGACCTTGCTGGAAGGGTGCAACCACTTTTGGCTGATCGTGAACTTGTTGATATGTTTTTGGGGACCCTGTCTGGTCCATTCTTTAACCATCTGATTTGAAGCTCTTCTGCTGGGTTTACAGATCTTATTTTGACTGGTGAGAGGGTTGAAGCTGGTATTAAGGCTGGGAAAATACAGAAGGGTGCCTCATCGAGCACCGAGAAGAAGCCATTTAAGAAAGAGTCAAGTGTTGCCTACAGTGAAAGAAGACAGAATAGACCTGAACACCGCCAAGCTGTCAACGCGGTTGTTATTTCAAAACCTGCTGGTACTCCTCAGTACAACAATCAACAGAAAGACGAGAGACCTAAGAGGCAATTCACTCGTCTCAACATGACCTTATCTCAGATTCTACCACAGTTGCTGAAGACTAATCTGGTGACTATAAGGGAACCTCCAAAGAATGCAAATACAACGTCACCAAGGTATAACCCTAATGCCCGCTGCGCTTATCACTCCGATAGCCCGGGGCATAATACAGATGATTATTGGGAATTAAAGAACAAGATACAAGACTTAATTGATGCAAAGGAGATTGAGTTCGAGGCGCACGAGAGGCCTAATGTTGTGACTGCTCCCATGCCCAAACATGGAGTAAATGCTGTAGAGGAAGAATTGTTTGTAGTTTCTGTGGATGACATTGTTACCCCTCTGATGACTGTCAAGAAGAACCTGTTGCTAGCCGGTTTATTTCCGGGCTGTGTCGAAGGGTGCCATATGTGTTCCGTTTTACCTATTGGTTGCCCATTCTTAAAGTTAGGTATCCAAAACCTGATGGATAGTAAGGAGATCTTGTTTTAGAAGACTGTCGTTCCATCCGTTCATTCTGAAGAAGTTGCCATCATTACCATTTTCGACAATTCTTCCAAGGCTCCCTCGAGGACGCTTGTTAGAATTACATCTGTTCCGAAGATCGCACCTGTAATTATCACTGTTTTGGGGCCTATCCCCTACACCTCTGACAAAGATGTCCCCTGGCACTATGGGGCTGATGTTTATGTTCTTGGAGTTAAGCAAGACTTGGATGCTGATACTGATGCCAGCAACATTACTGGGCCTGCTAAAGTCACTCGCAGCGGTAGACTTTTCTCACCTGATATTGTTCCACCAATTGTCCGAAGACCTGTTATTATTACACCCGCAAGTGTACCTACCACTATTCCTGATCAAGTTCCTATCCTTACCCCTGTCGCCGAGTCATCTGATGCTCGGGGCAAAGGGATCATCACTGATGTTCCTGCCCAGACGGAGGCACCAAAGATAATTACTGTTGAAGCTTCCAAACAGGAGATGGAAGAGATTCTAAAGATTATTAAGAAGAGTGATTACAACGTAGTTGAGCAACTGGGGCAAACCCCATCCAAGATTTCTATGTTGTCACTATTGTTTTGCTCAGAGGCCCATGCTAAGGCCCTGATTACCTTCCTGAAGACTGCCCACGTGCCACAAGAGACATCAGCTGATCAGTTTACAGATTGTGTGGCCAATTTAACTGCTGATAATGGTTTGGGTTTCTCAGATGTTGACTTGACTGTTAAGGGGAAGAACAACAACGATGCCCTGCATGTCTCCATTGAATGCAGGGGCACTACTCTTGCACATGTATTGGTTGATACTGGCTCCTCATTGAACGTCTTGCCCAAGAAAGCTCTAGACCGGTTGGATTGCGAAGGGTTAGAGTTAAAACCAAGTAACATCGTTGTCAGGGCCTTTGATGGGTCTAAAAGGATGGTGCACGGAGAAGTTGATATTCCAATTAAAGTTGGTTCTCAGGTCTTCAATTCTACGTTCTATGTGATGGACATTCGGCCATCCTACTCTTGTTTGTTGGGTCGTCCATGGATCCATAAAGCTGGGGCCGTAACCTCAACGCTCCACTAGAAGCTGAAGTACCCTGTCAGAGGAAAGATTGTGACAATTCAAGGGGAGGAAGAGTATATGGTCATCCACCTCAACTCGTTCTGATACGTAGAGATGGATGGGGAGTTCATTGAAACCCCATTTCAGCACTTTGAAGAGCTTCCTCAGACACTGGCATCAGCTGAGACTGTGGTTGAAGATTCTCCTATGAAGATGGCTTCCTTAAAAGATGCTCGGGTTGTTATTCAGAAGGGTGAGTGTGCAAATTGGGGCCGACTTCCTGATTTTACACATAAGACTAACAAGTTTGGTTTGGGTTTCACTGCAGAAGCTCAAAGGGTTGTTCGTAATGCAAGGATTGGAAGACCTCCCGTGTTCATCAGCAACTCGGGAGTAAATGCCATTGAAGATGATATGGAGGAGTCTGAATTCGGCAGTTGGATCTATCCTACGACCAACGGTGGACCAAGCAAATGGACAGCAAAGGACTTCATCCCTATTACTTTTGTTACCCAGTAATGAACCCTTTGTTTTGAATTTGTAACAGACAATGTCGTGAAACTTTATGGCCCGGTGTCTTACCCGGGGCACCGTGGCTTCATTTGTGAGGGCTTTTGTGTGCCATTTTCATATATCATTAATAAAAGCATTGGACGTCTTTTGCATTTCAAATTTCGCGCTCCTTGTCTTTCTTTATTATATATTGCAAAACAGATATTTTACACACACTCACATATACAGGTCCACATCCACTCTGGATCTCACTGGTAATGACTCCGCTACTGCCAGTTATGACTTCGAAAATCCGATCAACTTAGCCGAAGACGAAGGTGAAGATGATTGCGAAGTGCCTGTTGAACTTGCAAGACTGCTACTCCAGGAAGAGAGGGCCATTCATCCGCATGAAGATCCAGTGGAAGCAGTGAATCTGGGTACTGAGACAGACAAGAAGGAAGTCAAGGTTGGTGCAAATCTGGAGTTTAGTGTGAAGCAACAGTTGATTCAGATGCTGCATAACTATGTTGAAATCTTTGCCTGGTCTTACGAAGATATGCCTGGTTTGGATACCAACATTGTGGTTCATCGCCTGCCTACCAAGGAAGACTGTCCTCCAGTAAAACAGAAGGTCCGCCGAATGCGCCCAGAGATGTCTGAGAAAATCAAGGCTGAAGTTATGAAACAGTTTGACACCGGCTTTCTAGCAGTTACTTCTTACCCTCAGTGGGTCGCCAATGTGGTTCCTGTGCCGAAGAAGGATGGGAAGGTTCGAATGTGTGTTGACTACAGGGATTTGAACAGGGCAAGCCCCAAGGATGACTTCCCTCTACCTCACATCGACGTTCTGGTCGACAATACTGCTAAGCACAAGGTATTCTCCTTTATGGATGGTTTCTTCAGTTATAATCAGATAAAGATGGCTCCCGAAGACATGGAGAAGACCACCTTTGTTACTCAGTGGGGTACCTTTTGCTAAAAGGTCATGCCTTTTGGACTGAAGAATGTTGGGGCAACGTATCAACGTGCCATGGTTGCTTTGTTTCATGACATGATTCATCATGAGATTGAATTATACGTCGATGATATGATTGCAAGGTCCCAAACTAAGGAAGAACACCTTGACCATCTCCAGAAGCTGTTTAACAGGCTGAAGTTGTACAAGTTATGATTGAACCCGAACAAGTGCACCTTCGGGGTGAGGTCCGGTAAGCTGCTGGATTTCGTTGTAAGCGACAAAGGTATTCAAGTGGACCCTGCCAAGGTGAAATCCATACAAGAGATGCCAGCTCCCAAGACAGAGAAAGAGGTCAGAGGCTTCCTGGGACGACTGAACTACATTGCCCGGTTCATCTCACACCTAACTGCTACTTGTGAGCCAATCTTCAAGTTACTGAAGAAAGATCAAGTGGTACGTTGGAACGATGAATGCCAGGCTGCTTTCGAAAGGATCAAAGAGTATCTCCAAGAGCCACCCATCCTAATGCCACCAGTTGAAGGGAGACTTATGATCTTATACTTGACAGTACTTGACAACTCAATGGGGTGTGTGTTGGGACAGCATGACAAGTCTGGCCGAAAAGGACATGCTATTTATTACCTTAGAAAAAAGTTTACCAATTGTGAGACTCGATACTCACTGCTTGAGAAACTTGCTGCGCTTTGGCATGGGCTTCTCGCCGGCTGAGACAGTATATGCTGACTCACACTACTCTATTGATTTCAAAGATGGATCCAATCAAGTATATCTTCGAAAAGCCTGCCTTATCCGGAAGAATAGTAAGATGGAAGATGATCCTGACTGAGTATGACATCCAGTACACGACTCAAAAAGCAATCAAGGGAAGTGTATTGGCATACCATTTGGCACATCAGGCAGTGGATGCTTACCAGTCTATGAACTTTGAATTTCCGAACGAGAATATCATGGTAGTGACTGATTGTGAAACACCTGGACCGGATGAAGGACCTGAGGAGGGATCCCGATGGTCTATGTACTTTGATGGAGCTTCAAATGCTTTGGGTAATGGCATTGGCGCTGTGATCATATCTCCTAAAGGCTCTCATACTCCGTTTACTGCCCGGCTATGTTTCAACTGCACCAACAACATGGCGGAGTATGAAGCATGCATCATGGGTCTTCGAGCAGCAATTGACCTAAGGATTAAGTTTCTGAGTGTCTTCAGAGATTCCACTCTCGTGATCATTCAAATCAAAGGCGAGTGGGATACGAAACACCCAAATCTTATTCCTTACAAGGAGTATGTATTGACGTTGCTTCCCCATTTCGAGGAAATAACCTTTGAGCACTTCCCTAGAGAGGAGAATCAGGTAGCGGACGCGTTAGCTACGATGTCTTCTATGTTCAAGGTCAATTGGGACAATGAGGCTCCCCGGATCATTATTGAAAGATTGGACGAACCTGCACATTGATGTGACATTGAGACTGAAGAGGTAACAGAAAATCCTTGGTTTCATGAGGTGAAGAGGTATCTTGAAGCTCAGGAGTACCCCGAGGGTGCATCTGTTAATGATAAGAATTTTTTAAGGAGGTTCGCGGCAAAGTTCTTCATCAGCAATGGTATTCTCTACAAGCATAACCATGATTCAACCTTATTGCGTTGTGTGGATAAGAATGAAGCAGAAAGGATCATGGCAGAGTTGCATGAAGGTACTTTCGGAACCCATTCCAGTGGGCACACCATGGCGAAGAAAATCCTTCGGGCAGGATATTACTGGTCTACAATGGAAGCCGACTGTTATCAGCATTCTCGGACATGTCACAAGTGTCAAGTATATGCTGATAAGGTGCACATACCTCCAGTTCCTCTGAATGTCTTGACAGCGCCTTGGCCTTTTGCAATGTGGGGCATTGATATGATTGGCGAGATCAGACCTACGGCATCCAACGGGCATCGTTTCATCCTGGTAGCGATTGATTACTTTACGAAGTGGGTTGAAGCAGCTTCTTTTGCTATGGTAACCAAGAACGTCGTGGCACGGTTCATTCGGCATAACCTGGTCTGTTGATACGGTGTACCAGAGAGGATCATTACGGACAACGGTACCAATCTTAACAACAAGATGATCACTGAGCTCTGCGAGCAATTCAAGATACAGCATCACAACTCTTCTCCCTACCGGCCGAAGATGAATGGGGCTGTTGAAGCGGCTAATAAGAACATTAAGAAGATTGTGCAGAAGATGATAGTGACATACAAAGACTGGCACGAGATGTTACCGTTTGCTCTTCATGGGTATCGTACCTCAACATGGACGTCAACAGGGGCAACAACCTATTCCTTGGTATATGGTATGGAGGCAGTCTTGCCTATTGAAGTTCAGATACCCTCTCTTCGGATAATGAAGGATGCAGGTTTGAGTGAAGACGACTGGATGCAGACCCGGCTTGATCAGCTAAACCTAATTGATGAGAAGAGACTCACTGCTATTTGTCATGGTTAGATGTACCAAAAACGGATGATCAAGGCATTTAACAAGAAAGTCAGACGACAAGAGTATCAAGTTGGGGACCTAGTAATCAAGCGCATTATCTTACCTCAAGGTGATCCCAGGGGCAAATGGACCCCTACTTACGAAGGTCCATTTGTGGTTAAGAACATCTTCTCAGGAGGAGCTATGATTCTAACCACCATGGATGGTGACGACCTTCCTCACCCCGTCAATGCAGACATAGTGAAAAGATACTACGCATAATCAAAGACCCGCTAGGTTGACTGGCCTAGGCAAAAATTAGGGCTTCCCGGTGAACCAAAAGGGTTCGGGCAAAAATAAGGGATGAAAATAAAAAAAATCTGTACACCCGGCAAGTCGAAAACCTGAAAAGGCGGCTTAGGAAAAAAAGGGTATCCCGGTGGACTGAAAACCCGAAAGGGTGGTCCAGGCAAAAATTAGGGATTAAAGTGTAACACTGTGTCTCATTGGATCACCTCGCATCCAGACTTCGGTATCGACTATCAAACTCGGGCGGCACTAATCAATCAGATTCATCTTCAACTAAGCAGCAAAGTGATGAGACGTTTGAAGATATAAAGGCAACAGCAGAGTTGGAACCCAGTGGGATTATTCACATTAGTTGTTTTGTTTTGTTTTCACAAATTGTATAAATTCTATTTGTTCGGCGGCATTCTCTTACTAGGACGTCAGCCTCTTGTACAAAAACGCCTATTTACAGGCAAACTTCAAAATCAATACAAATTCATTTTTCATACAAATTTCAAATTATTTTTCCTTTATCTGTTTTGTTTTGCAAAGAACGTCCAAAGTTCATTTTTGATATATGCATTTGACATTAATTGCTGCTCATAAATGTTTACATGTGAAATAAAGGATGAATTACTGGTAATATCAGAAGCAGGGGCAATAAGAATTGTCTGAGCTGTCTAGTTGCTCTATCCACCAAGGTACCAAAGTAGGTTCAGTTGAAGAATATGGCTAAGATACCTTCATTCCCCGCAGAATAAGGCAGTAATGATAGTAGCTCTCAGCTGAAACTGGCAACCATGAACAAATCAGCAATACTCTCCCTAAGCAGAGTTAGCCTACCATCAGCCCTAAAAAGGTTGGGTATCCCCAGAAGGTCTTAATATTCCCCAGCGGAGTATAAAGATGTTCCCCAGCAAGTATAAGAGTATCCCCGGCAGTCTTAATATTCCCCAATAGAATATAAGAATGTTCCCCAGAAGAATACAAGATATCCACAGGGGAGTCATTTCCCAAGCGCAGTCTAAAAAGCTTTCCCAACAGAGTTGAATCATCATCCCCATTAGACTTTGGAAGCTTACCCCCAGTGGAGTACAAAATCAATCCCCCCAGCCAAATTCAGAGGGTTATCCCCACAGGAGTCTAACTGGGTTATCCTCAGCAAGTTGCAACTGAAAGATCATCCCCAACGAAGTTCTTTCTTTCCCCCCTGGCAGGACTTCAATCCTCTACTGATTCTATATCACCAGCAACGGTAATCCATCCCCAGCGGAGTTCATCATCAAAATCCCCAACAGAGTTTATCAGCGGAACCGCCAGCGGAGTTTATCGTTAAAATCTTCAGAAGAACATCTCTTCCCCATAGAGTAATTCCCCTCAAAGTAATCTCTTCCTCAGTTTATTCCCCAACGGAGTTGTCCTCTCCTACAGGTTTATCATCTTCGTTCATCATCCCCAGCAGAAACGAAGAACTCAACTCTACTCTCCAGCAGCTCCGGGATTTATTTTCCCCAGCTAAAACATTACATATCCATACATCATGCTACATACATATACACATCATACCATACAATTTCATTTATTTTGAGAACATCATTGCCTGATACATATCATGCATTACATACAGCTAACCTTTACCTTTCAGGAAAGATACGATCAAAATTCAAGTTATGAAGCCCGGGTACGATCGGATAGTATCTTGATTTCTACAGCATATTGAGAAGCCCAGACTACGACCGGATAACAATATCAGATTACCACGAAGCCTGGATTACGACCAGATAGTGACATCTCTCAAAAGTAAGCTATGAAGCCGGGAGAACGACCGGATAATAGTTTATTCCCCAGTAAGCCGTGAAGCCCGAATCACGACCGGATAGCAGCTCAGTAAGCACCATGAAGCCTGGATTCGACCAGATAGTGGTATATCATAAACACAAGCCTTGAAGCCCGGATCACGACCAGATAACACCTCAGCAAGTTATTGTGAAGACTGGATTACGATCAGAAAGCAATACAAGACCTTGAAGCCTGGATTACGACCAGATAATGGTAGAAGTTGTTGTGAAGACTGGGTCACGACCAGATAACAACCAAGAGTACTACGAAGCCTAGATTTCGACCAGATAGTGGTATGATACATTGTGAAGACTGGATTACGACCAGATAGCATTAAGGGACGTTGTGAAGCTTGGATTACGACCAGATAACAGTTTACCCAGCCAGTTACTGTGAAGCCCGGATTCGACCGGACACTAGTAAACCCAACAGTCAAAAGGAAGCCCGGATGCGACCGGATAACCACTTGATTTGTTCTGAAGCCTGGATTTCGACCAGATAAGAAGTAAGGTATTGTGAAGACTGGATTACGACCAGATAGCGATACAAGACACTGTGAAGCTTGGATTCAGACCAAATAGCAGTTTACATGGACAGTTACTAAGAAGCCCGGAGTCGGCCGGATATTAGTGTGCCCTAAATTCAAGTTGAAGCCTGGAGGCGACCGGATAACCTCTTGATTTGTTCTGAAGCCTGGATTTCGACCAGATAAGAAGTGAGATATTGCAAAGCCTGGATTACGACCGGATAGCAAGTTTTGATCTCATCTCCCCAGTAAGTCACTGTAAAGCCTGGATTACGACCAGATATCAGTCGGTCTTATCACTATGAAGCCTGGATTGCGACAAGATAGTAGTTCACTCTCAACAGCGATGATTCCTCAGTAGAATAACGGACGACTGAAGCTCCTAAAGTTCTATTTCTCCTAAGACAAAGAACAACATTCCCCAGCGGAATCTCCCTCAACAACAGGTATACAAGCTCTTGCTAAGGAATCTCTTACACGATCGACACTCCTTCGGATGGAATCTTTAAGCCCATCTCCCATCATCAATCTCCAAATGGCATCTGTAAGCCCATTCCCGACATCCCAAGACAAATACTACTTCATGCGAGTGCAAATTTCTGGGCACTCTAGTGTTCAATCATCTTCCACCTTCGTATCACGAAAGGCCCGAACGCCAATCTATATCCTCAGGTTTAAGAAGATTGAACAGGGGAAACTAGTGTACCCCAAAATTTTCCCTCCCATATTTCTCAAGACATGTCAAGAATAATCTCCAAGTTGCTCAAGTTGGCTCAAGGGTTGGACAGTCAAATCACCTCTTAAGGCAGTCAATTCAAAATTAGGGTTTTGTGTTGCATCAAGGTCCTCACATCCAAATGACCTCAAGTTCTCCCCAATGTCCTAATATGTTCTTAAGTTCATCCATGTCAAATTTCAAGCCTTGCAGAGGAAGTTTGGTCAGTCAATTGCTCAAGAGGTCCAAAAATCGATTGTGATAGGGCAAAAGTCAACTGTGACCCAAATACAGTCAAACCTCAAGATTTTTGTCAACATTCTCATTTTGAAGGATAATTCATCATTTTATCAAGGGTTGATCATGATTCATCAAGGATTGCTCAAGATTCATCAAGATTCAAAAGTTGCTAAATTAGGGTTTTGTAGGAAAAGTCAACTCAACTTTGACCAAGCATAACTTTCTCATACTTTATGAGAAATGACCCATCCAAAGCTCATTTTGAATAGGATGCAACTTCCTACAATCCATCTTCACACCCCAAGATCAAGAAATGCTCTCACAAAAAGTTGCAAATTTGGACATTATAGGTCATTTTTGAAAGTCAACAAAAGCACCTTTTTTTCCAAAGCTTATAACTTGAGCATGGAACATCAAAATGAGATGATACCAAAAGGGTTGATTAGAGGACATCTCAAGGTTTCTAAAAAGTCCAAGAACACCTCCGAAAGCTCAAAATAAAGAAGTTATGCATTGTTGAAGTTGGGCATTTTTCCAAATTTGCCAAAAGCCAAATATCCTCAAAACTCCAATTTTTGACAAAAGGGACCACTTTTTCCACTTGATATGGTCTTGTCATGCCACACACGTGTCCCATATTTGATTTCATGGCCATTCATTTATTTTTCTATTTTATTTAATTTTTATTGATTTAATTCATTTTTAATCAATATTAAATCAAATAAAATCTAAAAATTGATGAAATAATATCTTTGTGATTGGTACAACTTTAAATTGTCATGATTCATCAAATCAATTCGTATCAAGGCTTATTCATGCATAAAAATCAGATTTGAGCTATTTTGGGAAGTTTGATAATGGTGATCAAAATCAAATCTTCCATCTTCAATGCATATGGATTATGGCCCAAGTTTTGACCTAAATTCATTCTATAACACTCACACAAGCATTAGGGAGAAAAAAACGCGCACAAAGAGCTGCAGAAAGAGCCAACTCAGAATTGAAAAAAAGTGTGAAAAGTGAGAGATCAAATTCTTGTTTGGAGGTGTTTTCAAAGCAAGATCTCAACACTACTCCCTTGCCTGATATCCTGTGAAGCAAAAGAAACCAAAACCAGGCCTTGAGACCATCTGAAACTCGCTGTAAGTCGTCACGAATATACCTCTGCATATGAAATCGTAAATCATTTTTCTTGCATCTTTTTGCCAATTTGATTGCACCATCATGCTTAACGTTCAAATTCTAACAATTCTGCATTATTTAATTTGATTTTCATGGCATGTACTGTAATGCCCGATCCTAGGGTTCTTGTTCTTGTTTTTTAGGCCTTTTTGATACAGGAAAAATCAACGTTAATGATGGGTATAGGGATAACCAGGAGGAAGAGACGAACGCATTGGTACTCTTAGGTTTCGTTTACATGGCCTGGAAAATATTTTTTGAGATACCCTACGAATCTTCCTGCGGATAAAAATCCGCAGGTAAATAACCAGGGTTATTTGAAGAAGATGATAATGTGGCTAGGCGTGATTGGCCAGTTCAACCCATTGGCGCTTTTTTTTTATTTCAGGCTTAGTGCGTTGTTTTACATATATTATTTATTGCTTATTCTAATAACAAATACGCAACACAGTTGAGTTGGCAAGCACGCTATGGCAAAACCCCTTGGGACCTGGGTTCGAATCCCAGGTCCCCCAAAACGCTTCTTATTATTTTCTTGCAGTTATTCCAGTGAATCTTCAAGCGTAAAGACCACCATGCACCTCAAGGATCAACGTGCCAGATGGCCTTCAGGCCAAATCTGGTGGCCATGAATGAGGGACTACCATGGTCTCAAGTCAATGCACGCATAGCAAACTGAAAAAGTCAAGCAGGCTGAACGTTAATGGGCCTCAAAATTGCAACTCAAACCCCCTCTTCAGGCCCACACCCCCCTGAGTATTTCTTTTAATTTCTATATCTTTTTATTTATTTACTTATTTTATTTAATTAATTACTAACCCATTAATTTTTTCTCATAAAAAATCAGAAACAACAAAAATAATATTTTTATAAAATCCATTAATTTCATTTTTTATTTTTGTAAATAAACATTAATTAATTTATTTAGTTTAAATAGGTTTAACAATAGTATATTTTGCAATAAATTAAAATCAAAGTAGAATATTAGGTTTTTTAATATTTTTAATCATTCTTATTTTTTTTCCTTAATTAAAATAAAAAAACCCAAAAATATTTCATTTAATTAATTAATTCAATTATTAACTTAGACTTAATTTTTAATTCAAAAAATAACAAAAAATACTTTCTTTAATAAAAAAAGGGTCAAAACCCTAAAAAGCACTCCGATTTAATTTTCTCGCACGCGTATTATTTTTTATCCATATTTCAATAATGTAATTTCTTCGGGAATGTAATAGTTTAAATTAGGATTTTATTTATTTATTTATCGCTTTTATTTACTTTTCGCAATTTAATTTTAAAGGGTTTGTCTTTGGCGATGTAAATATCCGACGCCTTGTAATAGCTTAGATTAATTTCCCGCAATTTAATTTCTGCTCAATATTAACTGTTAGATGTTCGATAACTAGGCAATGCGTGACAAGATCAACTTTTAACTTAAAATCAACAGTAGCTCACCATAACATGTACAAAGATAATATAACTGAAAAATAACACACTCGCACATGCGCACTCTTAGGGTACACCTCATTTGGGTGCCTCGAACGTGGTCATTGAGTATAGGAAGTTTTAGAGGTCGCCCTCTTGTCCAAAGATCATAGTTGCCTCGAAACGGTTGCCTCGGAAAAATGATCTAAGACATTAGGGTTACCGCTAAGGCATCCTAACATTGCTTTAGTGACCACACGTCCCTTAATCGAATTGACCCTTAAACTCCAACGACAGTGCTACCTACTCCTCAATAGTGGGATAGAATTATCTAAAGGACACTTGTACAGATTAATTCCTTTTTGAGTAGGTAGATGGTTCTTAAGTACTTGCTCCTTTTAAAACAAAACAAAACTTTCCGCACTTACACTTCTTTCAAACAAAAAACTCTTTTCAAATCCACAAACACAAAGAAAAGCAAACTTTTGAAAACATAATGAGCAAGTACCTAAGAGGCCGTGGATAACCACGGATAGAAAGGGTGCTGACACCTTCCTTTATATAATCTACCTCCCGAACCTGAGAAATATCTCAAAAAGGAATTTTTCTGTGCTTTTGTCCTTTCCTTGTTGGATAAAATAAAAGACGGTGGCGACTCTTGCTTACCGCGACATTTTGCGAAAACAAACGCAAACGCGAACCAGCATCCCAAAACAGTCAGTTCTCATTCCCACCGATCATAGAATGGTATCTAAAAGGCCTTCTTTTTTTACTCAGAGTGCACGTGACGCGTCGAAAATCCTGAATGCTGAATATTATTTTATTTGGGTCAAAACTTCAAAAATTTATAACTCGGTCAATTTTTATCGGATTGGGCCCATCTTTTTACACAAGGTCACTGACTCAGAGATCTAAAACTTTCCTTCCAAAGTCGAGTCCGGGTTATGCTCCGATAAATACCAGTTTTTTATTGAAGAACATGTCAGAGTTGACACTGGAGTCCAAAATAAGTTTGTGTGAGGCGAAACTTTAAAAATTCATAACTAATTCACCATTTATCCAATTGAGCTCATTTTCGGACAGGAGTTAGTTCTCGATGTCGGCTATATTTTGATTTCACTTTTCAACTTCAAAAATTGCACTTAAGTCCCTGGGATTTAGCCTGGAACCTGACGGACTCAAGTAAATAAAAATCTGCACTATTGTTTGTGGTTATTAGAGACCCAATTGTACATTCAAAGCTCATATCTTTACTCTAATTTTCATTATATAATCTCATTCTTTTTACACATATACGAAGAAAAAACCTTTGTCACAACCCTATCAAAATATCAAATACTTTCAAGAACCCTAAAAATCTTGAAATCCTTGTTACAAACCCCCATCTCACTACAAACAAGTCATCCTTGTTACAAACCATCATCTCACTACTTCTCTAGTAAGGGTAAGACTGGTTTAATCTCCATGATCAAAAGGGTGTAGAATCATTCATACATGTCATACCGGTTTTAACATTACAAAATTTCATATATTTGCTTTATTTGTATTTCATGATATAGTAATTTATTTAATGTGTTCATGAGATTCAACACTGCAGATTTAGACAGGGTCCCATGCAAGGTTATTACAAAAACTAAGGCCGGATCATAACAACCACCAATGCATGGCAAGGCAGACATCCTGAGTAGGTTAAGGGCGTGGGTTCAACACCCACCCCTATTGATTTTGGTTTTCTCTCTTTCTATTTATTCTTTTACCTATTTTTCTTCTCTCTGTTTAAAACCAAATTTTTCATAAAACTTAACATTTTTCACAAACCTTTGATTTTTCATAATAAATTCGAATAATTAATTTTAGATTTTTTTAATTTAATTTTAGGTTTTAAATTAATTTTTGGTTAAACACCCACCTCTGACATTTGTATTATTTGTATTTTTTAACCCTATTTTTCATTGATGTTTCTTCCCCTATCTATTTTTTGACAAACTTAATTCTTTATTGTTAATCATTACATATAAACTTTTTTTAAAATCTTTTTTTAATTAAAATTAATTAGGTTTTAGGTTTTTTAATTAATCTTTTTTTCAAAATTAACCTTTTTTTTTTAAATTAATTAAGTTTTTAGGTTTTTTTTAATTAACCTTTTTTTAAAATTAATCTTTTTTAATTAAAATTAATTAGGTTTTTAGATTTTTTTAATTAACGTTTTTTCCAAAACTAACTTTTTTTAATTAAAACTAATTAGGATTTAGGTATTTTAATTAACTTTTTTCAAAATTAACATTTTTTATTAATTAAAATTAATTAGGTTTTTTAGGTTTATTTAATTAATTATCATAAATCCTTTTTTCATGAAAAATCACCAAAATATTTTCTTTGCTATTTTCATCTTATTTTTATTTTCCTAGATAAAGTGTATAGGGCGAATTCAACTGTAATAGCATGGCTTTATTTTTCCCGCTTTTTTCATCATTATGATGTAATTGCTTCCGGGATGTAATAGTTTTAGGATTTCTTTTTCGTACTCTTTACTATTATGTAACTGCCCCAAAGCTTTGTAATAGCTTAGGTTTACATTTCCGCTTTTACCTTATGCTACTAAATTTTATGCAATGCTTAGATCAATAGGATTGTATGGAAAGATAAAAATGAATGATAGAAAACCCTAATTGCAAGATAAATAACCGAACAGAATCATTTGCACACTCATACCTCTAGGGTAACCTCACTTGTTGCCTTTGGAAAAACAATGGTCATGTCTCTCGAACGTAGGGATACCATTAGCAAAGACCCTCGGTTAAAGTCATCATAAAGATCATAGTCCCTCAATGTCCCTCGAGTTACCTACGAGAAATGATCTTGTCCCTTGATGTTGCCTATGAATATATGATGGAAGTCCCTTCGAACTGCTAAGGTATCCATATATGTTGCCTTTTATGACCATAACGATGACGGGCGTCTGTCCCTCATACATCCAACGATAGGGCTACCTACTCACTAATAGTAGGATAGCACTGTCTAAAGGAAAAGAGGAAAAGAACGGCCTTTTCGAGTATAAGTAGATAAGTTCTTAGATGCTTGCTCAAAACAACATTTTATACCTACACAAAAATATTCCAAAACACTTTCAAAAACATTCGCCTTGTCAACACTCTTGAGGACTGATACAAGAGTTATCACAAAGTGAATCACCGCACTAAGGCATTTTTAAAACAATTTTCAAAATACACAAAGCACAAGCAATTTTCAAAACATGAGCTAGAATCTAAGAGCCCGTAGAAAACTACGGATGGAAAGGGTGATAACACCTTCCCTTTCCATAATCTACCCCCCCTACTCAAAAATCTCGAAAAAGGTCTTTTCTGTTCTTTTCACCCTTTCCTTTGTTGGATAAAAGAAAAGTCGGTGGCGACTCTTGCTTACCGTGACATTTGCAAACAAAAAACGCAAACCATTATTAACAGTCGGTTCTTCCACCGTATCACAATATGTATTCCATTAAATCTGAGTCTTCGGAATCTTTACTCTATCTTCAGAACTATGAGTAGCAACTCTTCTGATGAACAAATCTTGACTTCTAATCTTGTAGTAGAATCTTTCTTCTCACATGTTCAAAGTCTTAACTTCGTCTTTAGAATCCAAGAAGCAACTCTTCTAATGACCGGATCTTATCTCTTGTATACTCTTGATTTCTGATCTTGTAGCAGCAGTTCGTCAGAAACTCTTTCTTCTTGGAGAGTCATTGAGATTCTTTCCTTGTCGAATATTCAGCATTCCATAAAACTATTGATGTTTCATTAGAAACAAAACTCAATGGTTCTTCTTCTGAGTTGTAATGTGATTCTAATGATATCTTGATTAAGATTATCCAGAATTCTAATCATGTATCTGCACACTCAATGAAACCATTAAAACTAAAGTTGTTCTTCATAAAATATATGTTTATTATCATCAAAACTTAGAGATTAAACATAAATCCAAATTTTATTCGTACATATGCATGCGGTGCCAACTCAACATTTGGTTCTCTCAGAAATCGGGTCCCCTCTCTGAACACATGGCCCCCCTCTCCGAGCTCTAAGCCCCCTCTCTAATCTTAACAATTTATACTGACAACTCATGTAATCCCCTCTCTGAATTATCACACAACAACGATTCACATATGCAAAACATAATTTAACTCAATGGAACTCATTCTTATAATAACTCTTCTCAATCAAATTATTATCTCACACATACGGCATCACAACAATCATAATTAACATGCTCTAACACCCTAAATTTATCACAACTTACAAATCATACTCGACATAACATCAAAAATCTTATCATTCACCAATTAATCAATTAAAAAGTTTATAATTAGTAATTAACATTTACATAGCACTAACAGAGCCTAACAGTTCCCAAACAGCCTACAAAAGTTGAAAAATCTGAATCTATAACTTAATTCACACAAACAGACTCATTACACAAGTTTTAGGTTCATGGTGAGTTACCTGTCACATGCATGATGCCTAACATGGACCTTATAACACTAAATTGTCACCAGTGTAACGGCTGGCTCCAAAACTTGAGCCTAGACTTCTTGACGGGTTACCCGCCATGGCGCTCGCCATGGAACCCACCATGCACCTGGAGAAAGCAGACTTTGTCTCTTTCAATGGAGTTCAAATCAGAACTCTGATTTCCTATTCTAGGCATCCAAAATTGACTAAAAAAAGTTCATACATTATATACAAACATCATAATCAAATTATAACATAAATTCAACACATACAATTCCCAAATCCCTTAAAATTATATTTACCCTAAAACCTCACAACTTTCAACAATGGTGGAAAACATATCAATAGCCAAACTGAATTTACAATCAATATTCCACGCGAAATTCATCATCAAATCACAGCCTTAACATCAAAACATCATTAGAGACTTAGAATCAATCAATGTCAAATTCTAATTGAAGGTTAAGAACTCCTCTACTCTACCCCTCATGCATATACCATTTATTGAGATTATACTCCCGCCCTTACCTGGTGATCTTAGCAGTAGTGGAATCTCACACTTGGGTTCTTCTTCTTCTACCTCTAGACTCTTTGATCTCACTCTTGCCTCTTTGTGACTTTTCTTCTCAATTGTATGTACTGACTGAATTTAGGTTAATTCTCTCTCAACCTTAAATATTAGGTTAATTTAATTAAAATCAGTTTCTACCCCACTTAATCTCTCCTCTCACTCTTTCACCTTATTATTCTACTAATTTATAATTCAGCTCCATCTCCCACTATTCTCTACTTTCTTCTTATATTAAATAAATCAAAATAAAATATCACATAAAAATTATTATTAAATTGAAATAAATTAAATAAAATAAATTAAAAAAATTAGGGTGCTATAATCACATCCTAGAACTAATGAAGCACTTCGATGAAATCACTTTTTATCACATTCCTAAAGAGAAAAATCATATGGAAGACACTTTGGCTATGTTATCATCAATGTAAAAAATACCATAATGAGGTAACGATGATAAGAATGGGTCATAGAGTCGAACCGGCATTTTGTTCAGCAACTGGAGAATGGCTTGATGACAAACCCTGGTTTTACATATCAAGTAATATCTTCATAAATAGGAGTACCCGACAAATGCTTTGAGCGAGGTTAAGAAAACTTTAAGAAGGTTCGCATCAAAATTCTTCCTAGACGGTGATGTTCTCTACAAAAGAAACTATGACATGTTCCTTCTCAAATGCGTGGATAGACACAAAGCAGACATGCTCATCAAGGAAGTTCATAAATGATCTTTCGACACTCATGCTAATTGAGGTGTAATGGCTAAGAAAATCCTCAGAGATGGCTATTACTGGTTGACTATGGAATCCTACTACTTCAAACATGTCAAGAAGTGCCACAAATGTCATATTTAAGTGCAAAAAGAACACGTGCCACCAACTCCTTTGAACATTTTGACTGCACCGTGGCCACTCTCTATGTGGGGAAGATACATGATCGAACTCATTAAACCAAAGGTTATTGTTGTACCCAAAATTTGTCCTCCCATTTTCTTCAAGATGTCTCCTTATGCTCCTAGGGTTTTCAATTGCTCAAGGCTACTCAAGGAATGATCAGACAAATTCTCCTCCTAAGCAGTTGACCTACAACTAGGGTTTCACTTTTCTCAAGGAAATTTGAGATTATAATGCCTCAAGTGGATTTCATGGTTCCTCATATGTCTCAAGGAATTCTCATGCCGAATTTCAAGCTTTGCGTCACAAGTTTGCTCAGTCAATTGCTCAAATGATTGAAAATTAACTATATTAGACAAAAAGTCAACGGTGGTCAACATACAGTCAAACTTCAAGATTTTTGGTCGACATAAAGATTTTAAGGTCACTGTTGTACCCCAAAATTTTCCCTCCCATTTCCTCAACATTCTCTCATCACAAGACCCTTGGAGCTCAAGATCCAGTTAGGATTTCCTCTGCTCAAGACTTCTCCTTGCACTGTTGACCCAAATTAGGGTTTGTGTTTGCACAAAGATGTTTTGACCTAAAATGCCTGAGTTGACTTTCATGCTTCATGTTGGACTCCCAAGTTTATCCATACCAAGTTT
The DNA here is from genome assembly GCA_948472305.1 of Vicia faba. Taxonomy (NCBI): domain Eukaryota; kingdom Viridiplantae; phylum Streptophyta; class Magnoliopsida; order Fabales; family Fabaceae; genus Vicia; species Vicia faba. Next base: position 36,042,439 of record OX451741.1, read on the forward strand.
CAAGCCTTGATTCCAATCTTTGCCCAGTCAATTGGACAGTTGACCTAAAAATCAGTTGTATTGGGAAAAAGTCAACTTTGGTCATTTGACAGTCAAACCTCATGATTTTTGACCCCCATCAACATTATGAACTCATATGAACCATTTGGTCAAGTTTGGATCACAATTCCACAAGAAATTTGATCAGATCACCAAAAGGGCAAAATGGTCATTTTTAGGGTTTTGACTGCACAAAGGCAATTTTTGACTGTTTGACCTAACCAATGGCAAACCAAGCTCATATATGGACTCAAGGACTCAATGGCATTGTCTTGACATGTTCAACAAGTTCAAAAGATCCCAAATGCACAAGAATGACAGATGAATTTTCCAGTCAACTGAGCCAAATTTGACTGTATACTGAAAAGTCAAACTTTGACTTTTTGGTCAAAATCAAGTGTCAAGATTCATTTTTCATCAAAACATGTCAAAATATTAAACTTGGTCATCAAGAAATCAAGGTTTGCAAATTAGGGTTTAAAATGAAGAATTTTCATAACTTAGAAATTTTCTAAGTTATGAAAATCCCTAATTTTTTCCTACCTTTGTCCCATTTTCTCATCAAGATGCATTTGGATTCAAGGAAAACTCAAAACATGAAAGTTGTAGTCCATTGCAAAATCTACAACTTTGATTCACAAAGTTTCCTCAAAAGAAGCTTGTAGCTCAAGTTACAATTTTTGGAACAAGGGTGCAAAACATTCTTAACTTAGAAAAATTTTGACCTATTCTAGGCAGGATTTTTGCCTAACTTCATGGCCATTTTTCACATGCTTACACTTGGAATTTCAATTTGCATTACAAAGATGGATTATAGTACACATTCCAAGCTTTCCAAATTGTCCAAGACATTCTCAAACACCCTTGTGGTTAGGGAGAATCGAATTTGTCAATATGGGCAAAACTCACTTTTTTCATGAGCCATTTCCATGTCCATAACTTTGCATTTTTGAACTCAGCATGCTCTAAGCTAGATTACAGGCCTTTTATCTCATCCACACTCAATAATTTAATGCAAAACCTTTGTGTCCTAGCATTATCTTGTCCATTTAGCCATTACACAAAAGATTAACCTTAAAATGGAAAAAAGCATTTTAGCCATTTTTGAAAAGATTGCTTTATGTCAAGTTCACATATCTTTGAAGTACAAAGAGATCTCTAAGGCACAAGTTATGAGACATATCACACTGATCAAGAGGGATTGAGGCAGCATGTTTAGGGGGCCTGCATAAGTCTAGAAACCAAGTTGACATTTTTTGCTTAAGTTAGAAGAAACATGGCATAACAAAGGACATCTCTCATTTCTGCCAAGAGAAGCCAAAGTAAACTTGTTAAACACATTCCAAATATCAAACCTAAGCTAAGGCACGAGCTAACCACCTTCCAAACCTCATCATTCATCAAAACACCCTCCTACTGCAAAAAAACAGAGTCACCTCTGCAGTTGGACTTCCATAACTCAATCCATTCGTGCGCCTTGGCCAAAACCAGTTCATACACACTCCATACCACCTATACAAGCTATCCCAAGCATTGGACACGACCTGTAACACCTCTAACCAACTTCACCATTTTCAATTTTTCTGTTTTGCAGGTTGATTTCCATAGCTTGATTCACTTGGTTTCAAAGCAAGCTAAATGTTGGAGAAGCATCCCTGACCTTCAAGCAAGTTGTACAAGTCCTCACATTGCACTGAAAGTACCTCCATTGCCAGACACGATCCAAGCTGAACAGGTAAGTTCATGGACTTCTATCTCTCAATCTAGGAAGAGTTAGCTTTAAGTTTATGAATGAAAAATGCTCTACTCATGGCCCTGAAGCTACACATATATTTACTTTCCATTTATATTGCATGTGCTGAGAGAATTTGGAACCTGAACATTAGAAAAAACTTAGGTTAAGAATTAGGGATGGAGAAATTCTCTCTCATTTCTGAGAGTTAGATCAAGTTCTTGGTATGTATGGAATCGTGGCTTGATGCTTGACATTTTTCATGTTATAAGTTTGTGCTAAAAGTCCAGGAATCAGGATGTTTGAACCAGGAGGGAAAGGCGCGCGTTTTTGACATTTTTGTTGTTTGGAGGTTGAAGACAACCTCTATGGGCTGGGCCTGATTCTGTTTCCTTTTTGCACCACTGCATTTCACATGCACCCCCCTGGCCCATTTTGAGTTTTATTTGTCATTTTCAACTTTTTCTTTTTGATTCTGATTTGTTATTTTTTATTAAAGCATAAAAAATATTAAAAATATTTTTCTCATATTTTTTGCATTTTATTTGATATTTATTTGATTTCATTTAGTTTTATATGTAAATAAATACATAATACCTTTTATTTAAAAATACAAAAAAATAATACAAACACTTTTATTTTCTGGTTTTTATTTTATTTTACCTTTTAAAAACATTTTATAAAAAATATACTTTTTTTGTAAATATTAAATATTTTTATTTTTTGTATATATTTAATATATTTAGTAAATATTATAAATACTATTATATTTATTAGAATATTTAGGGAAAATACAAAGAAATAATACATTTTGTTTTTATTAATATTTTGACCTCAAAAATCCCTTTTTTACAATATACTTTCTTTTTATTTATTTTTTGTACATAATTAATAAATATCGCATATAATAAATAATAAATACCATTTTATTTAGCAAAATTAGGGTTTTACCCTAAACATCAAAAATACCAAAAATTATTCTTTTTTTTTTGTTTATTTGTCACATGAAAAATACCTTTTTACATACATATAAAAATCATTTTTGCATCTTGCATATTTATCTCATTTTATTTAATTATTGTGCAATTAATTAATTTGTATAATTCAATTTGGATGTAATAGCTTAGGTTTAATTTCTTGCTAAAATATCCCCATTTGAACATTTGTACCCCCCATCCCATATTTGTGTTGTAATAACTTAGGACCTTTAAATTCCGCATTTAAAAGCTTTCTAAATATGCCATGATAGAATTAGGGTTTTGTATGCAAATCAAAAACAACAAATAGTTTGACCTAAATTCAAGATAAACAAGCATGAAAATGGACAACACTAATCACACTTGCACCCCTAGGGTATTCCACTTGTTGCCTTCAATAATGGGCCATATTGCATGTTAAGTATCTTTGGCAAAAAACAAAACAATCAAATGATCATAGTCCCTCGGTGACGCTTTTGAAAGTTGCCTAAAAATGATCAAGTCCCTTAAAGGAAAAATTGCCCAAAGATACTTGGCACCATTGCAATCATGGTCTAAACGATGACCCACGTCCGTCCCGTTCACATCCTAACACAAGATTGTCCACCAAATACAATGGTGGAACAAAATTGTTAAAAGGGTCAAAACATAGCAAAGATCTTTGAGAAATTTAGGGTAGATAGCTCTTGGTTACTTGCCAACTTGCAAAAAAAAAACACTTGCCTATTTTTTCAAAACCACATATCACAACACTTTCAAAACAACTTTCAAAAACATTGAAAACTTTTCAAAAGACATACACCTTTGTATACATCCCAACATGGATCATTACAAAGGTTGCCACCACATTGGCCTCTTTTTAAAACATTTTCAAACCCACACACAAAGCACCATTTCAAACAATTGAAAGCACCATTTCAAACAATTGAAAATCAAGGCAAGTTGATCTAAGCAAGTAACTAAGAGCCCATGGATAACCATGGATAGAAAGGGTGCTAATACCTTCCCTTTCTATAATCTACTCCCCGAACCCAAGAAAACATCTCAAAGGTTTTTGCTATGCTTTTTAACCTTTCCTTAGGATAAAATAAAAAGTCGGTGGTGACTCTTGCTCAACCGAAACATTTGCGAAAACAAACGCAAAACCTCAAGTCAGTTCTCCCACCGTATCACAGAACTGGCGACTCTGCTGGGGAAAACTTTTAAGTGGAGTAACCTTAGGGCTTAGATCACCCTCTTGCATGACTAAATTGTTTGTTTTGATTGCTTTATATCTTGGTGCTTTTGTTTGGGTTTGCAATCCTACACCCGGATTTGGGGAAACATTCATAGATAGCAATACGTTGTGGAAACTGTGCGGGGTATACCAACACGGTTGAAGCAATAGCTATATTAGTGCGACATATTTGTGAGTACCGGTAACCCTTGAGTTCAATCAAGGAGAGTACGGGGCCGTTGAGTGATGTCACTAAGCACTAATGACCTAGAACCTTACTTGACCATCTTGGCCTTTCATTAGGGGTAGTGAGATGACCGGCTTTGGTACAGTCCGAAGTTGGTAGATACTCGATACTACACTCATTGAGGGTTGTTTTCTTGGAATATTTTGGTCGCTAGTTAAGTGGCTAAACCAAAACAATGAACAATGAAAACAATCTAGTGATATTGAGCTCCTTAGAACCCGGTTACTATTTATAGGACAGGTTTTTAAGCCAACTACACTCAAGAGGGTACTTACCTATGAAACCTCATGCAAGCCTGAAACTAGGGTTTGGTGTGATTTGCTTGTACATATGTTTTGTGCATACATCATAAACATCATAAAGCATCATATGCATTCACTAACCATTTCAAGGGTTTAGATCTTCATCTTTGTTCTTGTTTTGTAGGTCATGGAAATTCTTCGCAGGAAAACTATCCAAGTCAACCTTGTGAGAATTCCTCCTCAACTCAAGGAGCTCACATCAAGGATTCCGGAAAGCTCTCCCTTCAGTGAAAGACATGGTAGACTGCTCAGCCTAGTCAACACCAACATTGAAGAGGACATGGTAAAGTTGTTGTTCCAGTTCTTTGACCCTCTTCATCATTGTTTCACTTTCCCCGACTACCAATTAGTGCCCATTTTGGAGGAATTTTATCAACTCCTGAGAATTCCTATCCTTAATCAACTACCCTACAACGGTACGGAAAAGGAACCAAAGCCTGAAGATGTTGCTCAAGCACTACACCTACAGCCATCTGACATCAAGGGGCATTGGGAAACTAGAAGCGGTGTCAAAGGCTTCTTAGCAAAATTCTTGTTTGAGAAGGCACAAGAGTGTTGGAATTCATTTGACCTACAAGCCTTTGAAGAAATTATGGCACTTCTCATTTATGGGTTGGTCTTGTTCCCAAATCCTGACCAGCTTGTAGATGTCAACGCCGTCAAGATCTTCTTATCCAGAAATCCAATACCAACATTGCTTGGGGACATTCTTCACTCATTTTACACACGAACAATGAGAAAGAGGGGTGTTCTCATGTGCTATACTCCTCTCCTTGCAAGGTGGTTTATTTCGCACCTTCCACAATCTGTTTTGAAGAATGACCAAGGCTTAAGGTGGTCACAATGGTTGATGACCCTCACTAACTCTGATGTACATTGGTGTTCTCGGTCCAGAGAAAATGTCATCATCGTCGATCGTTGTGGAGAGTTCCCTAATGTTCCATTACTTGGCATTAGGGGAGGCATTACCTACAACCTTTATCTAGCTTTGAGACAATTTGGATATGCACGGAGGGGTGGCCCTCACGACATGTTGATTCCTGACCTAGTTTTTGACTTCGACAATGATGCGCAAGGACTTCGCCAAAGATTCATCAGAGCTTGGAGGATGCCAAACAAGGTTGACAGCAAGACACTGGGGCACAAGAATTCCATCCCTCTTGAGCCTTATCTCAAGTGGGTACGAACCCGAGCCCAGAGTCTAATGATGCCTTATCCTCATATTCTCCCTATGATTAAAGAGCCTGTTAAGGAAGGAGAGGTTCCCTACACCATCCTATATCCTAACATGCCTACATCGTGGGAGGAGATGCAGAAGAGCTGGATCCAACTCAATGAGGAATGGAACACTTTTGAAGCCAGCTTCCACGCCAGTGAGAAGAAGGTTTTGGAGCTTACCCGCCGACTCTGTGAGGAAGAGACCCTCAACACCTACATCGCACCAAAGAGGATGCACAACGTCTTTTTACCTTGAGAAGTTTTTTGTAATATTTGGCCTATGGGGCATTTATGTACTGATAAATTTCTTCTTATTAATATGACGTGTGTTCTTTTTGTTTGCAACAATTTTGAATTTGCTAAATCCTTGAATGCATTGCATACATAAGCATATCATTCATCATACGCATAAGCAGGTCTCCACACCAGGTTTCCTTATCTTTTTGCTGTTTATTTCAGTAAGATGGATCTCGAACAGACGGTCAAGGACTTGCAGTCTCAGAACTCACAATTTCAACAACTCCTGATGACCTTGGCTAAGGGTCAGGAGGATCTAAAGGCCCTGCTGGGGAACAAAGACCAAGTGAAAAAGAAGAAGAAGAGAATCGGGGTGGCTACCTTAGGAAGAAGGTTTGAGGGTGAAGCCAGAAGAGTGCTTGAATTTCCCCCTACATCTGAAGAGGGAACCAGTAAAGGGAATGTGGCTGTGGTGCCTTCCGAATCCGAGGTTGAAGAAGAGGAGGCTGAAGAGGACGAAGATTACTCTGATCAACAATACCCACCCGCCGATGATAAGTACAAAGGCTTGGAAGACAGGTTGGCAGCTATGGAGCTGCAGAGAGTTCCTGGCTTAGATTTCGAAGATTTGGGATTAGTTACCGGAATTGTGATCCCCCGAAGTTCAAAGTGCCAGCTTTTGCAAGGTATGACGGGCTATCCTGCCCGAAGATGCATCTCAGATCATATGTAAGGAAGATCCAACCTTACACTGCAGACAAGAACCTTTGGATCCATTTCTTTCAGGACAGCCTTTCAGGGGCCCAACTCGAGTGGTTCTATCAGCTGGATGGAGCCAGTATCCGAAACTGGGAAGACTTGGCCACCGCATTTTATAAACAGTATCAGTATAATTCTGACCTCGCTCCCACGCGTACCCAACTCCAGGGTATGTCACTAGGGACGGGCGAAGGATTCAAGGAGTATGCGCAAAAGTGGAGAGACCTGGCTGGCAGGGTGCAGCCACCACTGACTGACCGTGAGCTTGTTGACATGTTCCTAGGGACCCTGTCTGGTCCGTTCTTCAATCATCTGATTGGTAATTCTTCTGCTGGGTTTACAGATTTGATCTTGACTGGTGAGAGAATAGAAGCTAGTATCAAGTCGGGGAAGATTCAGAAAGGTGCCTCTGCGAGTACTGAAAAGAAGCCCTTCAAGAAAGAAGCCAGTGCTGTTTATGGTCCTAGAAGACAAGTTAAGTCGGAACGCCGCCAAGCTGTCAATGCATTGGTAATTTCAAAGCTTGTTGCTGCTCCTCAGCAGTATAATCAACAAAGGGGTGAGAGGCCCAAGAGGCAGTACACTCGGCTCAGTATGACCCTGTCTCATATTTTGCCGCAACTACTGTCAACCAATCTGGTAACTATCAAGGAAGCTCCGAAGGTGGTGAACACAGCTTCTCCGAAGTATAACCCCAACGCCCGTTGCGCTTATCACTCTGATAGCCCCGGGCATACTAGGGACGACTGCTGTGCTCTGAGGAATAAGGCTCAAGACCTTATTGACGCTAAGGAAATACAGTTTGAGGCGCCCGAAAGGCCCAATGTTGTGACTGCTCCCATGCCCCAGCATGGAGTGAATGTTGTGGAAGAACACCGATATGTAGCCTCCGTGGAAGAGATTGTTACCCCGTTGTCGACTGTCAAAAGGAATCTGTTTCTAGCCGGTTTATTTCCGGGATGTGGTGAAGATTGCCTTTTATGTGTTGTTTCGCCTTTTAGTTATCCTTTGCTGAAATCAGGTATCCAAAGCCTGATGGATAGCAAAGAAATCTTGTTCGAGAAGATTGTTGTTCCTGCTGTCCCCGCCGAAGAAGTTTCTATTGTCACTATTTTCAACAAACCTCCCAAGGCTCCTTCAAAGAAGCCTGTCAAAATCATGTCCACTCAGAAGATTGCTCCTATCATCATCACTGTTCCGGGTCCCCTCCCCTATACTTCCGACAAAGCTGTCCCGTGGCACTATGGGGCAGATGTTTATGTGCTTGGAGTAAAGCAAGAGTTTGATACAAGTGTCGGTGTCAGTAACATCACCGGGCCTGCCAAAATTACTCGCAGTGGTAGGTTGATTTCACCAGATATCGCACCACCAGTTATTCAGAAACCCCTTATCATCACACCTGCAAGTGTGCATGTTCCACTTCCTAATCAAGTTCCTGTTTCTACCCCTGCTGCCGAGTCATCTGACGCTCGGGGCAAAGGGATTGCTACTGATTTGCCTGCCCTGACGGAGGCGCCGAAGACAACCATTGTTGAAGCCTCCCAGCAAGAGATGGAGGAGATCCTCAAGATTATTAAGAAAAGTGATTTCAACGTAGTTGAGCAGTTGGGACACACCCCATCAAAGATTTCTATGCTATCACTGTTGCTGTGTTCAGAGGCCCATACCAAGGCCCTGATCTCCTTCCTGAAGACGGCCCATGTGCCACAAGAAACATCTGCTGATCAATTTACTGATTGTGTGGCCAACTTGACTGCTGATAATGGTTTGGGCTTCTCTGACGCCGATCTGACCGCCAAAGGAAAAAACCATAATGACGCCCTGCATGTCTCCATTGAATGCAGGGGCACTACTCTTGCCCATGTGTTGGTAGACACCGGTTCTTCATTAAACGTATTGCCCAAGAAGGCCCTAGACAGATTGGATTGTGAGGGTCTGGAGCTCAAGCCCAGTAATATTGTTGTCTGAGCCTTTGACGGTTCGAAGAGGATGGTACATGGTGAAGTTGACATTCCAATCAGGGTCGGTTCTCAAGTTTTTGATTCAACTTTCTATGTGATGGACATCCGTCCATCCTACTCTTTTTTGCTGGGTCGTCCATGGATCCACAAGGCTGGAGCTGTGACCTCCACACTACATCAGAAGCTTAAGTATCCAGTCAGAGGGAAGATTGTCACAGTTCAGGGGGAGGAAGAATATATGGTCAGCCACCTAAACTCGTTCTGGTACATAGAAATGGATGGGGAGTTCATTGAAACCCCCTTTCAACACTTTGAAGAAGTGCCTCAGACACTGGCGCCAGCTGAAACTGTGATTGAAGACCCTCCTTTGAAGATGGCTTCCTTAAAGGATGCTCGGGCTGCGATTGAGAAGGGTGAGTGTGCAAACTGGGGCCGACTTCCTGACTTCACTCCGAAGACCGACAAGTTTGGTTTGGGTTTCACTGCAGAGGCTCAGAGGGCTGTTCGTAAAGCAAGAATTGGAAGACCTCCTGTGTTCATCACCAACCCGGGAGTGAATGCTATTGAAGACGAAGTGGAGGAATCTGAATTCGACAGCTGGATCTACCCAACAACCGACAGTGGACCAAGCAACTGGACTGCCAAAGATTTCACACCTATTACTTTTGTCACTCAGTAATGAACTCTTTTGTTTTCAATTTGTAACAAACAATATGTTGAAACTTTTATGGCTCGGTGTCCTACCCGGGGCACCGTGGCTCCATTTGTGAGGGCTTTTGTATGACATTTTCATATATCATTAATCAAAACATTGGACGTTTGTTGCATTTCAAAATCTTGCGCTCCTTTTCTTTCTTTATTACATATTGCAAAACAGCTATATTTACACACACTCACTTATACAGGTTCCAATCCACTCTGGATCTCACTGGTAACGACTCTGCTACTGCCGGTTATGACTTCGAAAATCCGATCAACTTAGACGAAGACGAAGGTGAAGATGATTACGAAGTTCCTGGTGAACTTGCAAGACTGTTACTCCAGGAAGAGAGGGCCATTCAGCCACATGAAGAGCCAGTGGAAACGGTAAATCTGGGTACTGAGACAGACAGAAAGGAAGTCAAAATTGGTGCCAATCTAGAGCTCAGTGTGAAGCAACGGTTGATTCAGATGCTGCATGACTATGTGGAAATCTTTGCCTGGTCTTACGAAGACATGCCTGGTTTGGATACCGACATTGTGGTTCATCACTTGCCTACCAAGGAAGACTGCCCTCCGGTAAAACAGAAGGTCCACTGTATGCGTCCAGAAATGTCCGAGAAAATCAAAGTTGAGGTTATGAAACAATTTGATGCCGGGTTTCTAGCTGTAACTTCTTACCCTCAGTGGATTGCCAACGTGGTTCCAGTGCCGAAAAAGGATGGTAAGGTCCGAATGTGTGTTGATTACAGGGATTTGAACAGGGCGAGCCCCAAGGATGATTTCCCTCTGCCTCATATCGACGTTCTGGTTGACAATACTGCTCAACATAAAGTTTTCTCCTTCATGGACGGCTTCTCCGGTTATAATCAGATCAAGATGGCTCCTGAAGACATGGAGAAGACCACTTTCGTTACTCAGTGGGGCACCTTTTGCTACAAGGTCATGCCATTTGGGTTGAAAAATGCTGGGGCAACTTACCAACGTGCCATGGTTGCTTTATTTCATGATATGATCCACCACGAGATAGAAGTGTATGTCGATGATATGATTGCAAGGTCCCAAACTGAGGAGGAACACCTTGACCATCTACGAAAGCTGTTTGACCGTCTGAAGTTGTACAAGCTGAGGTTGAACCCAAATAAGTGCACCTTTGGGGTGAGATCTGGAAAATTGCTAGGCTTCATCGTAAGCGTCAAAGGTATTCAAGTGGACCCTGCCAAGGTGAAAGCCATACAAGAGATGCCAGCTCCCAAGACAGAGAAAGAAGTCAGAGGCTTTCTAGGACGGTTAAACTACATTGCCCGATTCATCTCACATCTAACTGCTACCTGTGAACCAATCTTCAAGCTACTGAAGAAAGATCAAGTAGTACGTTGGAATGATGAATGTCAGGCCGCTTTCGAAAAGATCAAAGAGTATCTCCAAGAACCACCCATTCTTATGCCACCGGTTGAAGGGAGACCTCTAATACTATACTTGACGGTACTTGACAACTCAATGGGGTGTGTGTTGGGGCAGCATGACGAGTCTGGCCGAAAAGAGCATGATATTTATTACCTGAGCAAAAAGTTTACCGACTGTGAGACCCGGTACTCACTGCTCAAGAAAACTTGTTGCGCTCTGGTATGGGCTGCTCGCCGGCTGAGATAGTATATGTTGACTCACACTACTTTGTTGATTTCAAAAATGGATCCAATCAAGTACATATTCGAAAAGCCTGCTCTGTCTGGAAGAATAGCAAGATGGCAAATGATCTTAATGGAATATGATATCCAATACACGACTCAAAAAGCAATCAAGGGAAGTGTATTGGCAGACCATTTAGCACACCAGGCAGTGGACGATTACCAGTCAATGAACTTTGAATTTCCAGACGAGGATATCATGGTAGTAACTGATTGTGAAGTACATGGACCGGATGAAGGACCTGAGGAGGGATCCCAATGGTCTATGCACTTTGACGGAGCCTCAAACGCTTTGGGTAATGGAATCGGAACTGTGATCATATCCCCTAAAGGCACTCATACTCCGCTCACCGCTCGGTTATGTTTCAACTGCACCAACAACATGGCAGAGTATGAAGCATGTATCATGGGTCTTCAAGCTGCAATTGACTTAAGGATCAAGTTTCTGAGTGTCTTCGGAGATTCCGCTCTCGTGATCAATCAGGTCAAAGGCGAGTGGGATACGAAACACCCAAATCTTATTCCTTACAAGGAGTATGTGTTGACATTGCTTCCCCACTTTGAGGAGATAACTTTTGAGCACTTCCCAAGAGAGGAGAATCAGTTAGCGGACGCACTAGCTACGATGTCTTCTATGTTCAAAGTCAAATGGGACAACGAGGCTCCCCAGATCATTATCTGGAAGTTGGATGAACCTGCACATTGCTGCGATCTCGAGACCGAAGAGGTAACGGAAAAACCTTGGTATCATGAAGTGAAGAGGTACCTTGAAGCTCAGGAATACCCCGAAGGCGCATCTGTTAATGACAAGAAGTTCCTGAGAAGGTTCGCAGCAAAGTTCTTCCTCAGCAACGGCATTCTCTACAAGCGAAACCATGATTCAACCTTACTGTGTTGTGTGGATAAGACTGAAGCAGAGAAGATCATGGCAGAACTACATGAAGGTACATTCGGAACACATTCCAGTGGACATACCATGGCAAAGAAAATCCTTCGGGCAGGATATTTCTGGTCCATAATGGAAGCCAACTGTTATCAGCATTCTCGAACTTGTCATAAATGCCAGATCTATGTTGATAAGGTGCACATTCCTCCGGTTCCCCTGAACGTCTTGACAGCACCTTGGCCTTTTGCAATGTGGGGCATTGATATGATCGGCGAGATCCGACCTACGGCATCTAACGGGTATCGCTTCATCCTGGTAGCGATTGATTACTTCATAAAGTGGGTTGAAGCAGCTTCCTATGCCACCGTAACCAAGAGTGTCGTGGCACGTTTCATTCGGCATAACCTGATCTGTCAATACGGTGTGCCTGAGAGGATCATTATGGACAATGGTACCAATCTTAACAACAAGATGATCACTGAGCTCTGCGAGCAATTCAAGATACAGCACCACAACTCTTCTCCCTATCGGCCGAAGATGAATGGGGCTGTAGAAGCGGCGAATAAGAACATCAAGAAGATTGTGCAGAAGATGAAAGTGACCTACAAAGATTGGCACGAAATGTTACCGTTTGCTCTTCATGGGTACCGTACCTCAACAAGGACGTCAACCGGGGCAACTCCCTTTTCCTTGGTCTATGGCATGGAGGCAGTCTTGCCTATTGAAGTCCAGATACCCTCTCTCCGGATAATGAAGGATGCAGACTTGAGCGAAGATGACTGGATCCAGACTTGGCTTGATCAGTTAAACCTAATTGACGAAAAGAGGCTCACTGCTATTTGTCATGGTCAGACGTACCAAAAACGGATGATCAGGGCATTTAACAAGAAGGTCAGACGACAAGAGTATCAAGTCGGAGACCTGGTTATCAAGCGCATCATTCTTCCTCAAAGTGATCCCAGGGGAAAATGGACCCCTACGTACGAAGGGCCATTTGTGGTTAAGCACATCTTCTCAGGAGGAGCTATGATTCTAACCACCATGGATGGTGACGACCTTCCTCACCCTGCCAATGCAGACATAGTAAAAAGATACTACGCATGAACTAAAGACCCGCTAGGTTGACACACCTAGGCAAAAATAAGGGCTTCCCGGCGAACCAAAAGGGTTCGGGCAAAAATAAGGGCTTCCCGGTGAACTAAAAGGGTTCGGGCAAAAATAAGGGATGAATTGAAAAAAATTTGTACACCCGTCAAGTCGAAAACTTGAAAAGGCGGCTTGGGCAAAAATGGGTATCCCGGTGGACTGAAAACCCGAAAGGGCGGTCCAGACAAAAGTTAGGGATAAAGCGTAATACTATGTCTCATTGGATCACCTTACATCCAGAATTCGGCATCAACTATTGGGCTCAGACGGCATCGATCAATCGGCTTCATCTTCAACTAAACAACAAAGTGATGAGACGCTTGAAGACATAAAGGCGATAGCAGAGTTGGAACCCAGTAGGATTATTTTTCACATAGCTGTTTTGTTTCCTTTTTGTATAAACTCTATGTTGTTCGGAGGCGTTCTCTTACTAGGACGTCAGCCTCCTGTACATAAACGCCTATTTACAGGCAAATTTCAAAATCAATACAAGTTCAATTTTTCAGACAAATTATCCATTGTTTTTTCCTTTTTCTGTTTTGTTTTGCGAAGAACGTCCAATGTTCATTTTTGATATATGCATTTGACATTAATTGCTAATCATAAATAACTGCATACGAAACAAAAGACTAATTACAGGTGACATCAGAAACAGGGGCAATGTAGAATTGTCAAAGCAGTCTAGTTGCTCTGTCCACCAAGGTACCAAGGTAGGTTCGGCTGAAGAACGTAACCAAGTAACCTCAACTCCCCACAGAGTAAGACAAGATTCAGCAATACTTTCCCCAAGTAGAGTTGGTTCCCTATCAACCCAAAAAAGGCACAATATTCCCCTAGCAAGTCAGCAATACTCTCCTCAAGCAGAGTTAGTCTACGGCCAGCCTAAAGGAAGTTGAGCATCCCCAGAAGATCCCAACATTCCCCACTAGAGTATAGGCATTCCTCAGCAAGCATCCCCGGCAGTCTTAATATAAGATTATTCCCCGGTGGAATACCAACACCCCAGTACAGTCTGAAAAGTTTCCCCAGGAAAGTGGAGTCCATATCCCCAGCGGGTCTTGAAGCTTATCCCCAGTAGATTCTGGAATCTTATCCCCTGCAGAGTACGGACGTCTCTCCCGGACTTTATTCAAAGTTATTCCTCACAAGAGCTTATAACTGGGTTATCCTCAGCTAATTACCACGGAAAGTCCGTCCTCGGCGAAGTTCTTCCTATCCCCAGCAGAGTTCATCAAAGTTCCCCAACATAACTTATCAACGGAATCCCCAGCGGAGTTTATCATTGAAATCCCCAGCGGAGTTCTCATCAAAAACTCAGCGAAGTATCTCTTCCCACAGAGTATTTCCCCTCAGAATAATCTCTCCAACAAGTTTATTCCCCGACGGAGTCATCTTCTCCTACCGGTTTATTCTTGCAACCATCATCCCCAGCGGAAGCGAAGAACTTTACTCTTCAACATCAGCCCAGGATTTGATTCCTCGGCCAGTCGTCAAGGATTTATTTTCCTAGACAAAAATACACTCATAGACATTTCACATTTCATACATCCTGCTTACATACATGATAAAGTGCATACAACACATATCTCATTTTGAGCATCATGACATCATGCACATCATGACATTGCATACAACTAATGTTTTGCCTTTTCAGGAAAAGTCAAATCCAAGGATGATTACTATCAACTATCGCAATTCCAGATTCGATTCCTGTATCTAGCCAGGGCACATCTGTGAGTGACCAATTGTAGGTTCTATACCTGTATCTAGCCAGGGCATATCTGCATGAAGAGTTTGAAGATCAACCCCTGTAACAGGCCAGGAAATTATCTTTCATTCTCAGGTCAGAGGCTTACACCTGTATCCAGCCAGGAAAGCTATCTCTACCAACCTTTTGCAATTCCAGATTCGATTCCTGTATCTAGCCAGGGCACATCTGTGAGCAACTAATTTTCCAGATTCGATACTTGTATCCAGCCAGGGCATATCTGTAGACAACAGTTCCAGATTTGATTCCTGTATCCAGCCAGGGCATATCTGTAGACAACAGTTCCAGATTTGATTCCTGTATCTAGCCAGGGCACATCTGTGAGCAACCAATTGTAGATTCGATACCTGTATCCAGCCAGGGCATATCTGCATTAAGAGACTGAAGATCAACACCTGTAACAGGCCAGGAAACATTTTCCTTTCTTAAAGTACGCAAGTTCTCGCTAAGGAATCTCTTACGCGATCAACACTTCCAAATGGCATCTATAAGCCCATTCCCGACAAGGTTCTGTCACACCTCCAGATGGCATCTATAAGCCCATCTCCCTATCCACTATCTCTCCAAATGGCATCTATAAGCCCATTCCCACCATCACATTGCTGATACTCCAGCATGTGAGTGCAAATTTCTGGGCACTCTAGTGTCCAATCTCCTTTTACCCTCGAGTCGCGAAAGGCAAACTTGCCAATCTAACTCTTCAGGTTCAAGAAGATTGAACAGGGGCAACTGTTGTACCCAAAAATTTTCCCTCCCATTTCCTCAACATTCTCTCATCACAAGACCCTTGGAGCTCAAGATCCAGTTAGGACTTCCTCTGCTCAAGACTTCTCCTTGCACTGTTGACCCAAATTAGGGTTTGTGTTTGCACAAAGATGTTTTGACCTAAAATGCCTGAGATGACTTTCATGCTTCATGTTGTACTCCCAATTTTATCCATACCAAGTTTCAAGCCTTGATTCCAATCTTTGCCCAGTCAATTGGACAGTTGACCTAGAAATCAGTTGTATTGGGGAAAAGTCAACTTTGGTCATTTGACAGTCAAACCTCATGATTTTTGGCCCCCATCAACATTATGAACTCATATGAACCATTTGGTCAAGTTTGGATCACAATTCCACAAGAAATTTGATCAGATCACCAAAAGGGCAAAATGGTCATTTTTAGGGTTTTGACTACACAAAGGCAATTTTTGACTATTTGACCTAACCAATGGCAAACAAAGCTCATATATGGACTCAAGGACTCAATGGAATTGTCTTGACATGTTCAACAAGTTCAAAAGATCCCAAATGCACAAGATTGACAGGTGAATTTTCCAGTCAACTGAGCCAAATTTGACTGTATACTGAAAAGTCAAACTTTGACTTTTTGGTCAAAATCAAGTGTCAAGATTCATTTTTCATCAAAACATGTCAAAATATGAAACTTGGTCATCAAGAAATCAAGGTTTGCAAATTAGGGTTTAAAATGAAGAATTTTCATAACTTAGAAATTTTCTAAGTTATGAAAATCCCTAATTTTTTCCTAACTTTGTCCCATTTTCTCATCAAGATGCATTTGGATTCAAGGAAAACTCAAAACATTAAAGTTGTATTCCATTGCAAAATCTACAACTTTGATACACAAAGTTTCCTCAAAAGAAGCTTGTAGCTCAAGTTACAATTTTTGGAACAAGGGTGCAAAACATTCTTAACTTAGAAAAATTTTGACCTATTCTAGGCAGGATTTTTGCCTAACTTCATGGCCATTTTTCACATGCTTCCACTTGGAATTTCAATTTTCATTACAAAGATGTATTGTAGTGCACATTCCAAGCTTTCCAAATTGTCCAAGAACTTCTCAAACACCCTTATGGTTAGGGAGAATCGAATTTGTCAATATGGGCAAAACTCACTTTTTTCATGAGCCATTTCCATGTCCATAACTTTGCATTTTTGAACTCAGCATGCTCTAAGCTAGATTACAGGCCTTTTATCTCATCCACACTCAATAATTTAATGCAAAACCTTTGTGTCCTAGCATTATCTTGTCCATTAAGCCATTACACAAAAGATTAACCTTAAAATGGAAAAAAGCATTTTAGCTATTTTTGAAAAGATTACTTTATGTCAAGTTCACATATCTTTGAAGTACAAAGAGATCTCTAAGGCACAAGTTATGAGACATATCACACTGATCAAGAGGGATTGAGGCAGCATGTTTAGGGGGCCTGCATAAGTCTAGAAACCAAGTTGACATTTTTTGCTTAAGTTAGAAGAAACATGGCATAACAAAGGACATCTCTCATTTCTGCCAAGAGAAGCCAAAGTAAACTTGTTAAACACATTCCAAATATCAAACCTAAGCTAAGGCACAAGCTAACCACCTTCCAAACCTCATCATTCATAAAAACACCCTCCTACTACAAAAAAACAGAGTCACCTCTGCAGTTGGACTTCCATAACTCAATCCATTCGTGTGCCTTGGCTAAAACCAGTTCATACACACTCCATACCACCTATACAAGCTATCCCAAGCATTGGACACGACCTGTAACACCTCTAACCAACTTCACAATTTTCACTTTTTCTATTTTGCAGGTTG
Organism: Vicia faba; assembly: GCA_948472305.1. Classification (NCBI taxonomy): domain Eukaryota; kingdom Viridiplantae; phylum Streptophyta; class Magnoliopsida; order Fabales; family Fabaceae; genus Vicia; species Vicia faba. The sequence goes on from OX451741.1 coordinate 36,059,900, forward strand.
ATTGCCATAGCTTGATTCACTTGGTTTCAAAGCAAGCTAAAGGTTGGAGAAGCATCCCTGACCTTCAAGCAAGTTGTACAAGTCCTCACATTGCACTGAAAGTACCTCCATTGCCAGACACGATCCAAGCTGAACAGGTAATTTCATGGACTTCTATCTCTCAATCTAGGAAGAGTTAGCTTTAAGTTTATGAATGAAAAATGCTCTACTCATGGCCCTGAAGCTACACATATATATTTACTTTCCATTTATATTGCATGTGCTGAGAGAATTTGGAACCTGAACATTATAAAAAACTTAGGTTAAGAATTAGGGATGGAGAAATTCTCTCTCATTTCTGAGATTTAGATCAAGTTCTTGGTATGAATGGAATCGTGGCTTGATGCTTGACATTTTTCATGTTATAAGTTTGTGCTAAAAGTCCAGGAATCAGGATGTTTGAACCAGGAGGGAAAGGCGCGCGTTTTTGACATTTTTGTTGTCTGGAGGTTGAAGAAAACCTCTATGGGCTGGGCCTGATTCTGTTTCCTTTTTGCACCACTGCATTTCACATGCACCCCCTGGCCCATTTTGAGTTTTATTTGTCATTTTCAACTTTTTCTTTTTGATTCTGATTTGTTATTTTTTATTAAAGCATAAAAAATATTAAAAATATTTTTCTCATATTTTTTGCATTTTATTTGATATTTATTTGATTTCATTTAGTTTTATATGTAAATAAATACATAATACCTTTTATTTAAAAATACAAAAAAATAATACAAACACTTTTATTTTCTGATTTTTATTTTATTTTACCTTTTAAAAAAATTTTATAAAAAATATACTTTTTTTGTAAATATTAAATATTTTTATTTTTTGTATATATTTAATATATTTAGTAAATATTATAAATACTATTATATTTATTAGAATATTTAGGGAAAATACAAAGAAATAATACATTTTGTTTTTATTAATATTTTGACCTCAAAAATCCCTTTTTTACAATATACTTTCTTTTTATTTATTTTTTGTACATAATTAATAAATATCGCATATAATAAATAGTAAATACCATTTTATTTAGCAAAATTAGGGTTTTACCCTAAACATCAAAAATACCAAAAATTATTCATTTTTTTTGTTTATTTGTCACATGAAAAATACCTTTTTACATACATATAAAAATCATTTTTGCATCTTGCATATTTATCTCATTTTATTTAATTATTGTGCAATTAATTAATTTGTATAATTCAATTTGGATGTAATAGCTTAGGTTTAATTTCTTGCTAAAATATCCCCATTTGAACATTTGTACCCCCCATCCCATATTTGTGTTGTAATAACTTAGGACCTTTAAATTCCGCATTTAAAAGCTTTCTAAATATTCCATGATAGAATTAGGGTTTTGTATGCAAATCAAAAACAACAAATAGTTTGACCTAAATTCAAGATAAACAAGCATAAAAATGGACAACACTAATCACACTTGCACCCCTAGGGTATTCCACTTGTTGCCTTCAATAATGGGCCATATTGCATGTTAAGTATCTTTGGCAAAAAACAAAACAATCAAATGATCATAGTCCCTCGATGACGCTTTCAAAAGTTGCCTAAAAATGATCAAGTCCCTTAAAGGAAAAATTGCCCAAAGATACTTGGCACCATTCGAATCATGGTCTAAACGATGACCCGCGCCCGTCCCGTTCACATCCTAACACAAGATTGTCCACCAAATACAATGGTGGAACAAAATTGTTAAAAGGGTCAAAACATAGCAAAGATCTTTGAGAAATTTAGGGTAGATAGCTCTTGGTTACTTGCCAACTTGCAAAAACAAAAACACTTGCCTATTTTTTCAAAACCACATATCACAACACTTTCAAAACAACTTTCAAAAACATTGAAAACTTTTCAAAAGACATACACCTTTGTATACATCCCAACATGGATCATTACAAAGATTGCCACCATATTGGTCTCTTTTCAAAACATTTTCAAACCCACACACAAAGCACCATTTCAAACAATTGAAAGCACCATTTCAAACAATTGAAAATTAAGGCAAGTTGATCTAAGCAAGTAACTAAGAGCCCATGGATAACCATGGATAGAAAGGGTGCTAATACCTTCCCTTTCTATAATCTACTCCCCGAACCCAAGAAAACATCTCAAAGGTTTTTGCTGTGCTTTTTAACCTTTCCTTAGGATAAAATAAAAAGTCGGTGGCGACTCTTGCTCAACCGAAACATTTGCGAAAACAAACGCAAAACCTCAAGTCAGTTCTCCCACCGTATCACAGTCACATTCATAATTTGATCAAGTTTTGATCATGATTCATCTAGGAAACTCCCAATTTACTAAAAGTCAAAAGTTGCTAAATTAGGGTTTTCTTAAGGAGAAGTTGTGATCGGTGGATCTGGAACTGACTGTTTAACGCTGGTTCGCGAAATGTCGCGGAAGCAAGAGTCGCCACCGTCTTTTATTTTCTCCAAATGGAAAGGACAAAAGCACAGAAAAATTCCTTAAAGAGATTGCTCTCGGTTCGGGAGGTAGGTTATAGGAAGGGAAGGTGTTAGCACCCTTTCTATCCATGGTTATCCATGGGCTCTTAGATACTTGCTCATTTGTGTTTTCAAAAATGGTTTGTTTGCTTTTCAATTGTGGGTTTTAAAAAGTTTCTTTGAAAATTCCAGTTCGACTCTTGTATCGGTCCTCAAGAGTGTTTGAAAAATTGCTTTCGAAAGCTTTTTGAAAAGGTGTCGGTGTGAAAAGTATTTTTGATTTGTTTTGAAATTTAGAGCAAGTATCTAGAGTCGTCTACCTACCCTAAGGAATTCGTCTGTGTAAATGTCCTTTAAAGTAGTGCCATCCCACCATTGAGAGGTAGGTAGCACCACCGTTGGAGGTGTTCGGGTCAATTCGAGTTTAGGGACATTGTGGTCACCGAGAAAAGGTAAGACACCTTAGAAGCTACCCTTATGCCATTGATCTTTTATTCCGAGGCAACCGTTCCGAGGCAACTTATTCGAGGCAACTTTGTTTTAGGCAACTAGATCAATGGACACAAAGACTCACTAAGACATCCTATAGTCGACGGCCGCGTTTCGAGGGACAAGGCAACAGTGTGATCACCGGAGTAATGGGAAGACACCTTAGAAGCTACCCTCATGCCAGGTTCCCGGATCATGAGGACTTACTAAGACATCCTCTACTCGACGATCACCTTTCGAGGCAAGGCAACAGTGAGGCGTACCCTAGGGGTGGTGTGTGAGATTCGTGTGTCGTTTTCATTTGTATTTGTCTTGTCATGTTTATTGGTGTTCTACGCTTGTTTTTATTATGGCCATTCATTCTTGCATGCTTTGTTTAACAGTTAAAAGTATTTGCGGAAAAAGTAAATTCTAAGCTATTACAAATGGCGCGGGTCCACATCGCCAAAATTAACCAGGACCCGATTTGACGGAAAATAAATAAATTGAAAGTGCGAGAAGTAATTACAAGGCTTCGGGAGAGGTACATAATTATTATAAATGACATAAAATAAATATGCGAATAAATAAGAAATTAAGAGCGAAATGAGGGCGTTGGACCCTGTTGCAAAATTAAAATTAATAAGGAATTAAAATTAAAATTAAAAGAAAATGTTTTTGGTATTTTTAGTATTTTATGATTTAATATGAAAAAGAGAATTAATTAAAATTAAAATTGAATGCAAACCCTAATTCTAATGGCTTTTAAATTTATTATGAAAATATTAAATTAAAACCTAAATTGACCCTAATTTTTGTGTACAAATTTAATTATAAAGATAAATAGAATAAATAATATTATTGTGAAAAAAAGAAAAATTAAAAAGGAATAAAAATTAATTAAACCTAATTCTATATTTTTTTGTATTTTTGTTATTAAAAGAATTAAAATTAAAAACCCTAATTTAAGCTAATTAATTTACATGCATTTATTTACAAGAAAATATTAAAATAAAATATTTATTATGTTTTTTATCTTTTCTGATTTTTTAGGCATTTTTTATATTTATGAAAAAAATAACTAATTAACTGAATAAATAATAATTAAGAGAAATAAAAAATAATTGAAAATAAAAACAACAAGGAAAAATATAAAGAATTGCAAACCAGGGGGGGTAGTCCCAAATTAGGAGGTATAGATCCAAGAATCCTGGCCCAAAAACCTGGGTCCATTTGACTTTTTTTGAGTAGCGTGTTAGCACTTTGACCAGGGTTTAGGGTGTACATTCAATCCCAGCCTTTGGTTTAATTCTGATGGACGCGTGGATATTGATCCTTGAGGATGTATGGTACGTCTGCAGTCTTGTAGCACATGGGAATCGTTAATGAAAAACAATATGGAAATATGTAAGACCTGGGGTTCGAACCCAGGTCACATACCTTGCAAATCAACACGTTTGCCACTGAAGCACGCTGTTCATCTGTATATTAATATAACAACTAAATATTATAAAAGAAAATGGTCAGTGGCCTTGGAAACGCGCGCGAATTTTAAACGAACCAATCAGCGTGTGCCACAACATCATCGTCTTCACCATCCCTGAAATACAAAAAACAGAAGCAACGGTTTTCTATGCGTTTCATTAGGCCGACTATGGGAAAATAGCGATTAGGCCTGTGTTACTCATAAATTAATCGCGAATATGGATTCTTCTTCGTCCAAGCTTGCTGATTACATTCATGGCACTATGGTTCTCTAATTTTACGCTATGTGAAAACGCCCAATTCCCAACTCTGAAAACCCTAGAATTTGGCAATGGTGGAATCGCCTACAGCTTGCAAAAACTCAATTAAACGCATGGGTTAGTTTGCAAATGCTTCACTGATCATGAATATACAATTAGAATGCCATGAATGTTCATAAATATTGAAACACGATGATGAAAAAAAATGGAACAAGAGGGACTTCTGTATACCGTTCCAAAGCGTAAAGCTTGAGGTTTTTGATTGGAATATGTTCAGTAGACCTTGAGGAAGCTATTGGAATGAAAATTAGGTCTTGAATTCACCTGCAAATCAGTTTTCAGTATTGACCTTTTTTGAGAATTTTTCAAGTTTGTCAAGAGCTTTCTTGCGCAGCTTAGAGTCTCCTTGCATTAGGGTTATGATCAGGCATATGTAGTGAGTGCATTAGGTCAAAAAAACTCAATCAAATCCATTGCATTCATTGATTTGAAAATTTGATTTTCTAAGGATCTTTTCATATCTTTTCCATGTGTTCTTGTGTCAATTATGATCAATTTGCTCCAAATCTTTCCCTATTTGCTTTTACACGAATTATTGAGACTAAAACATGTATAAAAAGATTGATTAGGTTAAGTTAAATATTTTTCATATATTTAAATGATTTAAATGAATTAATATAAATAAAAATTCAAATAAATAAATAAAAAATGAGAAAATACTTCCCTTTGGGCCAAGTGGTCGTGCATATGTCATGGATGATGATTTGTGGAAGAAAAATGGGCCCATTAGCAATTTTAGGTCATTTGAACCAATGTTGACTTTTCAAAATATCCAAAAATTTCCCAACTTCCACAAGGCATAACTTGCTCAATTTTTAAGCTTTTCTCATATTCTTGGACATTTTGGAAAGGTCTTTGAGTCCTCTAACCAATGTCTTTGGTCCCATGTCATTTTGATTTACCAATCTCAAGTTATGGCCTTTGACTTAAAGTCCCTTTTTGTTGACTTTTGAAAATGACCTATAATGTTGAAATTGATAACTTTTTGTGAGAGCATTTCTTGGACTTGAAGTATGAAGATGAGTTGTAGGAAATGTCTTTCTCTTCAAAATGAGATTTGTATGGAATTTTTCTGATAATCCATGTGAAAGTTATGCCTTGGTCAATTTCAGTTGACTTTTTCAGCTGTCCAAATAAGGAAACTTTTGCATCTTGATGATTTCTGAGCCAAATTTTGAGAATCATGATCAAGCATTGATCAAATGATGTTTGTGGCTTCAAAATGATACGTTGACCAAAAATTTGAACTTTTGACTGCCAAATGACCATTTTGCCCCTACAGTTGACTGTAGTGCAATTAGGGTTTTTGACTGTGCAATTTTGTACTGAATGCCTTGAAACTTGATATGAGGATACTTGACCATATTTGTAGGCATGTGAGACTTGATTGGATCTTTGAAAACTTCACTTCCTTGATCAGAACACAAACCCTAGTTTTGACTGTATAGGAGACCTTTGCACTATGCAACCCTTGGGGAATTTTGCAGCTTGACTTGGCAATTTCTTGGAGAATATGGGAGGGCAAATTTTGGGGTACAACAGTTGCCCCTGTTCAATCTTCTTAGACCTGAGGATGCAGATTGGCTGACGTGCCTTTCGTAATCCGAAGGTAGAAGATGATTGGACACTAGAGTGCCCAGAAATTTGCGCTCACATAATAGCAGTGACGATGGAATGGGCTTACAGATGCCATTTAGGGGTTGATGAATAGGATGATGGGCTTATAGATGCCATCTGGATGTTGATCGTGTAGGAGATTCCTTAGCGAGAACCTGCATACCTGCAAAAGAACAAATGAATACCTGACACGTTGCAGGAGCTGGTTTTCAGATGCTTGGTATAGATGTGTCCTGACTGGTTACAGGAGCTGAGTCTGGAGCTTCAAAAGATGATGAATGAACCAGGGATGGTTACTACCTTAGCATGAATGGTAAGAGAACCTTGGGCGACTTTAACTTCAACAACGCTCGTTGAGAAAAATCTTGGGTGTCTTCTACTGGGATAAGAATCAGGGAGATCTTAGGGTCGATCTGACTGAACCAGAGAAGGTCTTTGACTGGATAAGAATCAGGAAAATCTTAGGGTCGATTTAACTGAACCAGAGAAGGCCTTTGACTGGATAAGCATCAGGAAAATCTTAGGGTCGATTTAACTGAACCGGACAAGGTCTTGGAATATCTTCAACTGGATAAGCATCAGGGAGATCTTAGGGTCGATCTGACTGAACCAGAGAAGGCCTTTGACTGGATAAGCATCAGGAAAATCTTAGGGTCGATTTAACTGAACCGGACAAGGTCTTGAAATATCTTCAACTGGATAAGCATCAGGGAGATCTTAGGGTCGATCTGACTGAACCAGAGAAGGCCTTTGACTAGATAAGCATCAAGAAAATCTTAAGGGTCGATTTAACTGAACTGGTCTAGGTCTTGAAATATCTTCAACTGGATAAGCATCAGGGAGATCTTAGGGTCGATCTGACTGAACCAGAGAAGGCATTTGGCTGGATAAGCATCAGGAAAATCTTAGGGTCGATTTAACTGAACCGGACAAGGTCTTGGAATATCTTCAACTAGATAAGCATCAGGGAGATCTTAGGGTCGATCTGACTGAACCAGAGAAGGCCTTTGACTGGATAAGCATCAGGAAAATCTTAGGGTCGATTTAACTGAACCGGACAAGGTCTTGAAATATCTTCAACTGGATAAGCATCAGGGAGATCTTAGGGTCGATCTGACTGAACCAGAGAAGGTCTTTGACTGGATAAGCATCAGGAAAATCTTAGGGTCGATTTAATTGAACCGGACAAGGTCTTGGAATATCTTCAACTGGATAAGCATCAGGGAGATCTTAGGGTTGATCTGACTGAACCAGAGAAGGCCTTTGACTGGATAAGCATCAGGAAAATCTTAGGGTCGATTTAACTGAACCGGACAAGGTCTTGAAATATCTTCAACTGGATAAGCATCAGGGAGATCTTAGGGTCGATCTGACTGAACCAGAGAAGGCCTTTGACTGGATGAGAATCAGGAAAATCTTAGGGTCGATTTAACTGAACCGGACAAGGTCTTGAAATATCTTCAACTGGATAGGCATCAGGGAGATCTTAGGGTCGATCTGACTGAACCAGGCTAGGTCTTGAAATATCTTCAACTGGATAAGCATCAGGGAGATCTTAGGGTCGATCTGACTGAACCAGAGAAGGCCTTTGACTGGATAAGCATCAGGAAAATCTTAGGGTCGATTTAACTGAACCGGACAAGGTCTTGAAATATCTTCAATTGGATAGGCATCAGGGAGATCTTAGGGTCGATCTGACTGAACCAGAGAAGGCCTTTGACTGGATAAGCATCAGGAAAATCTTAGGGTCGATTTAACTGAACCGGACAAGGTCTTGGAATATCTTCATCTGGATAAGCATCAGGGAGATCTTAGGGTCGATCTGACTGAACCAGAGAAGGCCTTTGACTGGATAAGCATCAGGAAAATCTTAGGGTCAATCTAACTGAACCAGGCTAGGTCTTGAAATATGATTGAGAATTTAACTGCATCTTTCCTGAAAGATAAAGATCAGTCATATGCAATGCATGATATGGATCAAGCAATGATGTTCTCAATATAAATGAGACTTGTATGATATGATGTGTCTATGCATGTTATAATGATGTACGTGATGTTTTATGTATGTTTTTGTCTAGGAAAGTGAATCCTTGACGGGTGCCGGGAAGTCGTATCCTGGGCTGATGTTGAAGAATAGATTTTGCTTCCGCTGGGGATGATAACTGCAAGAATACCGGTAGGAGAAGATGACTCCGTTGCGGAATAAACTTGGCAAATGGAAGATTCTGCGGGGAGAAAAGATACTCTAGCGACCATGCTGGGAAGCAATACTCTGTGGGAAGAGGGATGCCTTGCTGAGTGTTGATAAGACTTTGTCGACGACGCTCTTTCCGTGGCTTTTGGCTGAGGATAACCCAGTTATATCCTGTTGGGGAAATAACTCTTTAAATAAAGTCGGGCGACGCGTTCGTGCTCTGCGAAGGATAAGCTTCCAGAATTTACTGGGGATAAGCTTACTGCTTGGGGAGATGGATTCCAACTTTCCTGGGGGAATTTTGAACTTTCCTGGGGAAGTTTTGAACTGTAATTTTGCAAGTTGAGAGAGGGAACCTATGTAGGGTTGCATACTGATGAGCTCGTGTAAAACCGCGTCTGAAATGGAGAAGGAACCTGTGTAGGATTACTTTGAGGAATTTGTGTAGAACTTCGTTCTTGGAAAGGAAGAACCTGTGTAGGGTTTCTGGGTGACGAGTCCATGTAAAACTGCATCTTGAAGAGGGGGAACCGGTATAGGGTTGCTTGATGACGAGTCCATGTAAACTACGTCTGGAGGAGGAGAACCTGTGTAGGGTTTCTTCGGGGTAAGTTCATGTAAAACTTCTCGATGAACCGGGGTGAGGTTATTTTGAGCTAAATCCATGTAAGACTTCTGGGGGAACCGGGGTTAGGTTGCCGTAGGATAAGTTCGTGTAAAAACTCCTTGATGGACCGGGGTTAGGTCGTCTTGAGATAGGTCCTTGTAAGACTTCTGGAGGAACCGGGGTTAGGTTACTTGGATAAGTTCGTGTAAAAACTTCTTGATGAACCGGGGTTAGGTCATCTTGAGATAGGTCCTTGTGAGACTTCTGGAGGAACCGGGGTTAGGTTACTTGGATAAATCCATGTAAGATTTCTGGAAGAACCGGGGTTAGGTTACTTCAGGATGAGTTCGTGTGAAACTTCTGGATGAACCGGGGTAAGGTTGCTTCGGGATAAGTTCGTGTGAAACTTCTGGATGAACCGGGGTAAGGTTGCTTCGGGATAAGTTCGTGTAAAACTTCTGGATGAAAATTGAGAAGGAACCGGTGTAGGGTTGCATGATTTTGATCAAGTGGATGATTGTCCTGTTTGGTTTCGGATGTTAACCCACGATCTGGAATTTGTAAAGGTAGATGGTAATCATTCTTATGTTGATCTGTCCTTTGTACTTTGGTTGACAGAGCAAATGGTTCGCCTGGATAACTCATTATTGCCCCTGTTTCGGAGGTGAGGGAAGAGGATACCTGTGTGGGTGATTGACAAATCTTCGGGTAGACGAGTGATGAGATACCGGAAAATAGTCGTACGCTTTTGATCCCTAACTTTTGCCTGGACCGCCCTTTCGGGTTTTCAGTCCACCGGGATACCCATTTTTGCCCAAGCCGCCTTTTCAGGTTTTCGACTTGCCGGGTGTACATATTTTTTCCATTTTCATCCCTTCATTTTGCCCGAACCCTTTTGGTTCGCCGGGAAGCCCTTATTTTTGCCTAGGTATGTCAACCTAGCGGGTCTTTGATTTTGCGTAGTATCTTTTCGACTATGTCTGCATTCTCAGAATGTAGGGAGTTGCCCCTGTTGGAAGTATTTTGTCATGCCCCAGATGATGGGCAATGCTCCTACTGTGCCCCTTGATTGGAGATACTTCTGTTCACCAGGTGTTCATCGTGCGAATTTCCCTGTTGTTCAAACAAATAGTCATATGCAAACAAGGTTATTTTAAGAATGCAAAAGCCTATGTCTGTCTTGGATATTTTGAAAAATGCATTTTTTGTAATACAGTGCTATGTCAACTCAAGATTTTACAGCAAACCTTCAGGAGTCAGGATACCTTTGTAACAGTATGCTTTCGAACCAACCCATGCTTCAGCTAGGACTTTTAAGGGTTGTATCGTGGCCTGGTTCACGGTTCAAGAAACAAAGGATAAAGGCTCAAATTATTTGTACCCACCCGCTCTTCGTGATGTTCTTCAAACCTAAACTCAGTTGATCATACATTAGACCTTGTTTGAGTCTTTGCTCTGATTTTCCAGTGATGATTCGGATATTGATGATTTACTCTGAATAGGCAGTCATTTTTGTTTTTGTCGAGGGTTTGTAGGACCTCTTTCTTCTTTGATTTTGTTATCCCTATTTTTTTTGCCTGAACTGTTTCCTTTTGTGGAATTACAGTCAGCGGGATGCCCCAGTTTCGTAAGTCTCTTTCATAGGTATTTTGACTTATTGGGCTTCTTTTTTTTTTTTTTTGAGAGATATAATGGCTGCCTATCCTTGCGATTGTTCGGAACCATCACTGTCTTTTTTTTTTTTTTTTTTTTTTGGAAAAAACTCATTTGGTGCCATTCGTTATGCACTTGGATCAACTGAGAGAACTACCCTGCCCCAGGTTTTGATTACGGGTTTTAAATTTCGAAAAGAAAAACTCCTACTTCTTTGGCTCAGAGGGGTTGACGAGGGATTATCTTCCTTATTACTCCAGTGTTTAGGAATTGAAACAATGCATGTACCTCATCAGCGGGGTCTGTTCAAAAGCATACTGTAGATTGTAGTATCGTTTTCGTCATCCTCCCTCAAGAGGTTTAGAATTTTCAGTCAAGAGTGGATCATCGCAAAAATATGAAAGCAGTTTTAAGTACAGTAAACATAATTAAATCAAGACAGGCATGTGTAATGCATTCATGAAATAAAAGAGTTTAACATGATAACTGTTTATCTGAACAAGAAAAGAAAAATACAACTTGAATTCAAATGAACAAAAATCTCTCGACTCTAGTCATGTTTTGGCAATGGAGCAGTGATCACGTTGGGGGTCTCAGCAGGCTCGAACTCGATCTCTTTGGCATCGATCATGTTCTGAATCTTGTACTTTAGTGCCCAACAGTCCTCAGTATCGTGCCCCGGGCTATCAGAATGATAAGCACACCTCGCTTCTGGGTTGTAGCTTGGAGAGGAGGTCTTGGGGTTTGCAGGAGGGTTGATCACTGCAATCAGGTTCATCTTCAACATATGCCGCAATGCTTGTGACCATGGCATGTTAATCTTGGTGAATTGCCTTTTAGGTTCGTCCGGCCTTCGCTGATTTCCCTTTTGTGGTTGACGGCGTGGTGCAGAACCAGAGATCATGACTGCCCCTGCATGTTGGTCACGGTGACTCTTTTGGCTGTATGCAGCATTAGATTCTTTCTTTCCCGTGTAAGGCTTCTTGTGGGTGTCAGAAGGTGTGGCCTCTTGGATTTTCCCACTCTTGATACCAACTTCAATTCTTTCGCCAGTCAGGATGAGGTCGGTAAATCCAGCAGATGAATTACCAATCAGGTGGTTGAAGAATGGCCCGGATAGGGTCCCTAAGAACATATCAACGAGTTCCCGGTCAGTTAATGGTGGTTGTACCCTTCCGGCCAGGTCTCTCCATTTCTGTGCATACTCTTTGAAACCTTCGCCTGTACCCATAGACATTCCCTAAAGCTGAGTGCGCGTGGGAGCGAGGTCGGCATTGTACTGGTAATGCCTGTAGAAAGCAGTGGCCAAGTCCTCCCAGGTACGGATGTTGGCTCCATTCAGTTGATAGAACCACTCGAGTTGAGTCCCTGAAAGACTCTCTTGGAAGAAATGGATCCATAAGTTTTTGTCAGCTGTATAGGGCTGGATCCTCCTTGTGTAAGCCCTGAGATGCAATTTAGGACAGGATGCCCCATCGTACTTTGCAAAGGCAGGTACCTTGAATTTGCGCGGGATCACTACCCCAGAAGACAGACCTAGATCCTCGAAGTCCAGGTCAGGCACCTTTTGTATCTCTATAGCACTTAACCGGTCTTCCAACTGTTTGTACTTATCCTCAGCCAGAGGGTATTGTTCGTTGTTGAAATCTGTCTCGTTGTCGGAGACCACTGGGCTAGGCACCTCTCTCTCATGGTGACTACTTTCCCTCACAGATGGAGTAGTCCTCTCAGTTTCAGTCTGCAGTGTGTTCCCAGATCTACGTCTAGGGCTGAACAAAACAGTCCTCTTCTTCTTCTTTTCCTTCTTCAAGAGCAGGGCCTTCAGATCTTGTTGCCCCTGGGTCAAATTCATGATCAGCCCTTGGAACTGGGCGTTCTGAGCCTGGAGGGCCTTGATAGTGTGCTCGGTTGAAGATTCAGGATTCATGACGAGACTGCTGAAATAAACAGCGAAGAAGGTAAGTAACCTGCAGAGAAAGGGTACCTGTTATGCAATGATATGTATGGCATGCATGCAATGATTTCAAGGACCTCGCGGGGTAAACAGAGAAACTTGTTAGAGTTGAGAACTGGTAGCTTGATTGAAGGTACTTCGTGTTGTTGAGAGTCCTTCGTCAAGGGTCATAGGCTCACCATATCCAGTGGGTCATAGCCCCTGACACCCTTGGCTAGAGGAAAATAAATCCCCTTTGCCCCTTGCTGGGTGTTTGATTCATCATGACCTGCATCACAAGCCCTTGAGATCCTTGAAATGGGTTAGGATGTATGCAATGGTATGATGTCATGATGCATGGGGTAATATAGGTAACCCTGTTATGAGTCCCAATTAAGGACTGCAAACCAAAACCTGCAAGAAACTTGGTAAAACCTGTCATGAGTCCCAATTAAGGACTATAAACAGAACCTGCAAGTAGTTAGTACACCCTGTTATGAGTCCCGATTAAGGACTATAACCCAAAACCTGCAAGTAGCTCATGTGTCAGATAGATAACAAGCATGTGAGTAGTCCAGTACGAAGGCACGCAAGTCACACAAGAGAAGCCCTTAGAGTTTAAGGCCAGCATGAAGTTTGGGGTACTACCCTCTTGAAGTTGGTGGGTTCATACCTGTCCTATCAAAGTAACCGGGTTCTTAGAGGATCCCAATATCATTGACTACCCTCAATCGGTCATAACTCCAGCGTCGCAATCTTTTCTTGCAGCCAGAACCATCACGAGAGTTTAGCCTCAATGGGCGTAGCATACTGCTACTGTTCTAATGGCCAAGTTGTGTCATTTAAGGTTCTAAGGTCTGTTGGTGCTTAATGACTCCTTGGAAGACCCATATTCTCCCCGTTTCGACACGAGGGATATCGGTACAGACCAAGGTGCCACACCAACGTAGCCACTGCTTCACCCATGTCGGTATACGCCGGACAGGTCCCTCACAGCTTATGCTACCTAAACAGGGTATCCCCAGATCCGGGTTAGGATCTATGTAACTCCCATGCAACCCACAAATTTAAAGCAGACAAGTCAGTACAATTGAAAACACAGTTATGAACTAACCCTAAGGTACACCTCACTTTATAAGTTTAGTCCCCAGCAGAGTCGCCAGTTCTGTGATCGGTGGATCTGGAACTGACTGTTTAACGCTGGTTCGCGAAATGTCGCGGAAGCAAGAGTCGCCACCGTCTTTTATTTTCTCCAAATGGAAAGGACAAAAGCACAGAAAAATTCCTTAAAGAGATTGCTCTCGGTTCGGGAGGTAGGTTATAGGAAGGGAAGGTGTTAGCACCCTTTCTATCCATGGTTATCCATGGGCTCTTAGATACTTGCTCATTTGTGTTTTCAAAAATGGTTTGTTTGCTTTTCAATTGTGGGTTTTAAAAAGTTTCTTTGAAAATTCCAGTTCGACTCTTGTATCGGTCCTCAAGAGTGTTTGAAAAATTGCTTTCGAAAGCTTTTTGAAAAGGTGTCGGTGTGAAAAGTATTTTTGATTTGTTTTGAAATTTAGAGCAAGTATCTAGAGTCGTCTACCTACCCTAAGGAATTCGTCTGTGTAAATGTCCTTTAAAGTAGTGCCATCCCACCATTGAGAGGTAGGTAGCACCACCGTTGGAGGTGTTCGGGTCAATTCGAGTTTAGGGACATTGTGGTCACCGAGCAAAGGTAAGACACCTTAGAAGCTACCCTTATGCCATTGATCTTTTATTCCGAGGCAACCGTTCCGAGGCAACTTATTCGAGGCAACTTTGTTTTAGGCAACTAGATCAATGGACACAAAGACTCACTAAGACATCCTATAGTCGACGGCCGCGTTTCGAGGGACAAGGCAACAGTGTGATCACCGGAGTAATGGGAAGACACCTTAGAAGCTACCCTCATGCCAGGTTCCCGGATCATGAGGACTTACTAAGACATCCTCTACTCGACGATCACCTTTCGAGGCAAGGCAACAGTGAGGCGTACCCTAGGGGTGGTGTGTGCGATTCGTGTGTCGTTTTCATTTGTATTTGTCTTGTCATGTTTATTGGTGTTCTACGCTTGTTTTTATTATGGCCATTCATTCTTGCATGCTTTGTTTAACAGTTAAAAGCATTTGCGGAAAAAGTAAATTCTAAGCTATTACAAATGGCGCGGGTCCACATCGCCAAAATTAACCAGGACCCGATTTGACGGAAAATAAATAAATTGAAAGTGCGAGAAGTAATTACAAGGCTTCGGGAGAGGTACATAATTATTATAAATGACATAAAATAAATATGCGAATAAATAAGAAATTAAGAGCGAAACGAGGGCGTTGGACCCTGTTGCAAAATTAAAATTAATAAGGAATTAAAATTAAAATTAAAAGAAAATGTTTTTGGTATTTTTAGTATTTTATGATTTAATATGAAAAAGAGAATTAATTAAAATTAAAATTGAATGCAAACCCTAATTCTAATGGCTTTTAAATTTATTATGAAAATATTAAATTAAAACCTAAATTGACCCTAATTTTTGTGTACAAATTTAATTATAAAGATAAATAGAATAAATAATATTATTGTGAAAAAAAAAATTAAAAAGGAATAAAAATTAATTAAACCTAATTCTATATTTTTTTGTATTTTTGTTATTAAAAGAATTAAAATTAAAAACCCTAATTTAAGCTAATTAATTTACATGCATTTATTTACAAGAAAATATTAAAATAAAATATTTATTATGTTTTTTATCTTTTCTGATTTTTTAGGCATTTTTTATATTTATGAAAAAAATAACTAATTAACTGAATAAATAATAATTAAGAGAAATAAAAAATAATTGAAAATAAAAACAACAAGGAAAAATATAAAGAATTGCAAACCAGGGGGGGGGTAGTCCCAAATTAGGAGGTATAGATCCAAGAATCCTGGCCCAAAAACCTGGGTCCATTTGACTTTTTTTGAGTAGCGTGTTAGCACTTTGACCAGGGTTTAGGGTGTACATTCAATCCCAGCCTTTGGTTTAATTCTGATGGACGCGTGGATATTGATCCTTGAGGATGTATGGTGCGTCTGCAGTCTTGTAGCACATGGGAATCGTTAATGAAAAACAATATGGAAATATGTAAGACCTGGGGTTCGAACCCAGGTCACATACCTTGCAAATCAACACGTTTGCCACTGAAGCACGCTGTTCATCTGTATATTAATATAACAACTAAATATTATAAAAGAAAATGGTCAGTGGCCTTGGAAACGCGCGCGAATTTTAAACGAACCAATCAGCGTGTGCCACAACATCATCGTCTTCACCATCCCTGAAATACAAAAAACAGAAGCAACGGTTTTCTATGCGTTTCATTAGGCCGGCTATGGGAAAATAGCGATTAGGCCTGTGTTACTCATAAATTAATCGCGAATATGGATTCTTCTTCGTCCAAGCTTGCTGATTACATTCATGGCACTATGGTTCTCTAATTTTATGCTATGTGAAAACGCCCAATTCCCAACTCTGAAAACCCTAGAATTTGGCAATGGTGGAATCACCTACAGCTTGCAAAAACTCAATTAAACGCATGGGTTAGTTTGCAAATGCTTCACTGATCATGAATATACAATTAGAATGCCATGAATGTTCATAAATATTGAAACACGATGATGAAAAAAAATGGAACAAGAGGGACTTCTGTATACCGTTCCAAAGCGTAAAGCTTGAGGTTTTTGATTGGAATATGTTCAGTAGACCTTGAGGAAGCTATTGGAATGAAAATTAGGTCTTGAATTCACCTGCAAATCAGTTTTCAGTATTGACCTTTTTTGAGAATTTTTCAAGTTTGTCAAGAGCTTTCTTGCGCAGCTTAGAGTCTCCTTGCATTAGGGTTATGATCAGGCATATGTAGTGAGTGCATTAGGTCAAAAAAACTCAATCAAATCCATTGCATTCATTGATTTGAAAATTTGATTTTCTAAGGATCTTTTCGTATCTTTTCCATGTGTTCTTGTGTCAATTATGATCAATTTGCTCCAAATCTTTCCCTATTTGCTTTTACACGAATTATTGAGACTAAAACATGTATAAAAAGATTGATTAGGTTAAGTTAAATATTTTTCATATATTTAAATGATTTAAATGAATTAATATAAATAAAAATTCAAATAAATAAATAAAAAATGAGAAAATACTTCCCTTTGGGCCAAGTGGTCGTGCATATGTCATGGATGATGATTTGTGGAAGAAAAATGGGCCCATTAGCAATTTTAGGTCATTTGAACCAATGTTGACTTTTCAAAATATCCAAAAATTTCCCAACTTCCACAAGGCATAACTTGCTCAATTTTTAAGCTTTTCTCATATTCTTGGACATTTTGGAAAGGTCTTTGAGTCCTCTAACCAATGTCTTTGGTCCCATGTCATTTTGATTTACCAATCTCAAGTTATGGCCTTTGACTTAAAGTCCCTTTTTGTTGACTTTTGAAAATGACCTATAATGTTGAAATTGATAACTTTTTGTGAGAGCATTTCTTGGACTTGAAGTATGAAGATGAGTTGTAGGAAATGTCTTTCTCTTCAAAATGAGCTTTGGATGGAATTTTTCTGATAATCCATGTGAAAGTTATGCCTTGGTCAATTTCAGTTGACTTTTTCAGCTGTCCAAATAAGGAAACTTTTGCATCTTGATGATTTCTGAGCCAAATTTTGAGAATCATGATCAAGCATTGATCAAATGATGTTTGTGGCTTCAAAATGATATGTTGACCAAAAATTTGAACTTTTGACTGCCAAATGACCATTTTGCCCCTACAGTTGACTGTAGTGCAATTAGGGTTTTTGACTGTGCAATTTTGTACTGAATGCCTTGAAACTTGATATGAGGATACTTGACCATATTTGTAGACATGTGAGACTTGATTGGATCTTTGAAAACTTCACTTCCTTGATCAGAACACAAACCCTAGTTTTGACTGTATAGGAGACCTTTGCACTGTGCAACCCTTGGGGAATTTTGCAGCTTGACTTGGCAATTTCTTGGAGAATATGGGAGGGCAAATTTTAGGGTACAACAGAAGTCAACTAAACTTTGACCAAGCATAACTTTCACATTCTTCATCAGATTCTTCTCAACCAAAGCTCATTTTGAAATAAATTTGATTATCTACAACTTTGTCTCTCTAAGCTTAAGTCCAAAAAATGCTTCATTTGAGAGATATGTGCCAAAACATTATAGGTCATTTCAATAGTCAATAAAAAGACACTTTTTGTCAAAGCAATTTACATCAAGATAAAGTCTTCAAACTAAAAAATCATCAAAATAGAGATTGTATAGGACATCTTAAAATTTCCAAAACGTCGAAGATCATATTCATATGATAAAAATTGAGAGAGTTATGATTAGTGCAAGTTGGGCAAATTTGAGAAAATGCATGAAACCCAAATTGATCAAACTTGAATTTTTGGGCTAATGGGCTTATGTTTCAAGGTCCAAACGTGTTTTAGACCTCATAGTGAACCTCTAAATCTATTCATACACCCCTTTTATTTTTATTACATTTATTTTGATTTATTAATTTAAATTCAAAATTAAATTAAACAAAAATCAAAATTCTCATACAAAGGTCCAAGCTCATCTTGTGTTGACCTAATTCACAGCCTATATATTCCTCTCATTCAGACAACAAAGACACACGCGAAAAGCTTGCAAGAAAAATACTCTCCAAAATCTCAAAAATTTCCAAACTAGGGCAAGCTTCAAACACTGTCTACAGCCTTCCTCAAGGCCAAAAAACCTTCCAAATCACTTCCAGGAACGTAATAGAGTAAGTGAGGATCGATCTTGATAATCCAAAGGGCCTCAAAATCGCACATCTGCATCATCCATTTCAATTCTTGCATGAAATATCTATTTTTATTTTTATTATGTTTTGATGCATACTAACATTACTAACATGCTTCTGAGGTGTAACTATGCAGGATCGACCCATCGCATGAGTCCCATAACGATCAAATCATGTATTGTCATGTTTGAATTGATTGACCATCTTTGCTTTGTATCTCATCATACATGATGATTTGGCCAAAACCAAGGTCACCATTAAACTCGCAAGGGTCGAATTAGGGGGGTAGGGTCCCTTTGAATCACTAACAATGGTTATTTTGCAGGTTTAAAAAAAGTACCCATCTGGAGAAGACGATCGGAGCTAGGGCTCCGACGCTTCTCCAGTTATCTTGTTTCAGTTTATATTATATATATTTTGGTTTGTTAAATAAACGGATGTATGGTCATCCCAATGGTAGAAGCGCGTGCATTAAGGCATTACTACACCAGGGCGTGGGTTCGATCCCTGTCTTTTGGTGTTTTTTTTCATATTTTACAATATTTGCAGGTTTTCATATATTATATGCAGCATTGGTTCTCATAACACAAGCGCAATGCAGCTCAGTTGGTAAACAAGCGCGTTGGAGAGGGAGGGGGCGTGGGTTCAACACCCACCCCCAACATTATTTTTTTCCTTGGTTTTTACTAACCCTTATTTTCTTACTTTTTTTAATTATTTTCTTTTTAAATTAATTAACCCTAATCCTTTTAATTAAACCCTAATTAACTTACCATTTTTCTAACCCTAATTAAATTAGGATTAAGTTTTTTTGTGACAATAAGTTTTTTTAATTAGATTAATTAAATCTTTTTAATACTAAATTAATTAGAATTTTTAGGTTTTTATTAGTTATTAACATTAAACTATTTTCTTCATGAAAAATCACCAAAAACATTTTCTTTTTATTTTCCTATTTTTCTAGATCAATTGTATAGGTCGCGCGTTCCTATTGTAATAACTTAGGTTTACTTTCCACGTTTTCTCCTATTTTGTATCTGCTATGAGGTTATAATAGTTATAGGTTTAATTTTCTGCATTCTTCTATTATGTAATTTCCCCAAAGCCATGTAATAGCGCATGACCCTTTATTTTTCGCACTTTATTTTCCATATGCTTTATAACTGTTAGTAATTAGGATTGTATGGCAAGAATAAAATCGAACGTAGCATAACCATAAATATAATATAAAATAATCGAAATAAATCACTATTCACACACGCACCTTTAGGGTACCCCCTCTTCGTTGCCTTCAGAATATTGGTCATGTCCCTCGAAAATAGGGATACTTTAGCAAAGTCCTTCCGAGTAAAAGATCATAGTCCCTCGATGACCATTCGATGTTTCCTACGAACAAATGATCAAGTCCCTCTGATAATTTCTAAAGTATCCTTATCAATTGCCTTCAATGACCATACAACGACCCTCGATTGTCCCTTCACATCCAATAGATGGGGTTACCTACCAACTATTGGTACGGATAACATTATCTCTAAAGGAGGGGGAAAATAACAAGAATGACCTTGAGTGGGTAAGAACTATTAATCGCTCGCTCGCAGCTTTTCTAAAAAACATTTCTACATATCATACTTTCAAACGAAATATTTTCTAAAACGCTTTGTACACGTTCTTGAGGACTGATACAAGAATCATTACAAAGTTAGCCTTACATTGGCGATTTCAAAATATTTTCAAAATACTTACACACAAAAGAAAATTTTCAAAAGTGAGCTAAGAGATTAAGAGCCCGTAGATAACTACGGATTAAAATGATGCTAACACCTTCCCTTTTCATAACTTACCCCCCCCCAAACTCAAAATCTATCCAGGTCTTTCCTGTTCTTTTCGCCCTTTCCTTATTGGATAAAAGAAAAGTCGGTGGCGACTCTTGTTATTCGCAACATTTACGATAAAATGTAAAACAAGTCAGTTCTCCCACCGTATTACAATTACAAATGGACATCTATTCATTCTGGTTGCCATTGACTACTTCTCCAAATGGTAGAACCTAATTCCTATGCTAATGTAACAAAACAAGTGGTTGCTCGGTTTATCAAGAAAAAGTAATTTGTCATTATGGTATTCCCAGCAAAATTATGACAGATAATTGGTCAAACCTAAACAACAAGATGATGAAGGAGTTTTGAAATAATTTCAAAATCAAACACCATAACTCGTCACCTTACAGGCCAAAGATGATTAGCGCAGTAGAAGCAGCAAACGAAAATATCAAGAAAAACGTCCAAAAGGTGGTTAAAACCTACAAAGATTGGTATGAAATGCTTCATTTTGCATTGCACGGCTACAAAATTCCAGTCCTTACTTAAAAAAGGGAAACCCCTTTTTCTTTGGTATACCGCATGGAAGCAGTACTTATTATCGAAGTATAGCTCCCCTCGTTGATAGTCATAATGGAGACTAAATTAGATGAGATTGGATGGGTCAAGAAAAGATTCGACCAATTGTACACCATAGAAGAGAAGCGTTTGATTGCATTATGTCACTATCAGTTGTATAAGAAAAGGCTCAAGAAAGTGTTTGAAAAAAAGGTTCGGCCTCGTGAGTTCGAAGAAGTCGACCTAGTGCTGAAGAAGATACTACCTATCCGAAGCAATTCACGAGGAAAATGGACCCGGGACTATGAAGGGCCATATTTCGTGAATAAAGGCCTTCTCTGGCAGAGCCTTAATCATTACCACCATGGACGAAGAGGAGTTTCCACTACTAGTGAACTCCAATGCAGTCAAAATATGTTATGCCTAGAAAAAGGATAATAAAGCCCACTAAGTTGAAAATCTATAAGGGCGACTTTGGCAAAAATTAGGGCATCCCGGTTGACCAAAAACTCAAAAGAGCGGTCCAAGAAAAAATTAAGGACTTATAAAAATAAAACTCGATAGGTCAAAACCCCGAAAGGGCAGCTTAGAAAAGAAAGGGTATAACATGTTGGTGGACTGAAAACTCGAAAGAGCAATCTAGGCAAAAGTTAGAGATTTCCAAAAGGCATATGACTGCAGCACATGTGCTGATACCACAGTAGAAACTCGAAAGAAAAGGATTAGTCTAATCATCATGTTCAGAAGCGAAGCATTACAAATTTGAAGTCATAGGGAAAGTAGCACATATTGTAATTGTCATTTTTACCTTTTCTGTTTCAGTAAATTCCTCTTATAAAAGTTGCATCTTTATGTATTATTATTACCTATTCATGAGTTGCAATAAATAAAAATATCTCTCGAGCCTTTTTTTCATTGCTTTATTCTTTCTTCTTGCAAAGTGTTGATTTGTTTTTTGATAAATATTACACTAAAATATGGGAAATTAAAAAGCTTTCAAAACATATCTTGTTTTGATTTTTAAATTGTCTAAGAAAGACTGTCGGCTTCCAATATCTCATCCAATGCACCGTTCGAGATACCTTTCATCAATCCCCACAACCTGGTCAGCACAAAATATGTTATTATTCAATAAAAATGAGCATGTAAGTCACACGTAACAAAGCCAACTCGAGGCATCAAGAACATTCCTATTTGTTTTACATCCCAAAGATTGTCAGGGTCCTGATGTGTCAGAGAGTCAGAAATCCAAAAACATACCACACATCTCATTCACTATATTCACAAAAGCTTAATTTCATTCAGCAAAGAAAAACAATTTCATGCATCAACCATGCACTTCATTCCATTTATCATTTCATTTAACCCAAAACATATAATGTATAAACATCTACATTGACGTAAAATATATCATGCATCTGCAAGCATACATATCATAAGAAAAGATTTTGAAACCACTCTTAGATGTCCAATTCCCAACTAATTCAGTTCTTATTCCTCAAGCAGGAATGCTTATTGGTTTTCCCCATAAATAACTTCCCTGCATAGTCTTTTGAAAGTTTTCCACAACAAGCTTGCTCCCCATTAAGTCATTTCTCGAATCTCCCTCAATGGATAATCGTTTAAACAATCCATACTAACTTGTGAGTATGTATTAACCTCTCATATCCCTAATGAATCTCCTTTATCTTAATTTAAGCATCAATCTTCGGGTTGACAATGATCAGTATGTTTTCAAGTCTAAGCACCGACTTTTAAGTTGGCGATGACTTGCCTTGATCTAAGCATCAACCTTCAAGTTGACAAAGATTAATCTATACTTAAGTCTAAGCATCGACTTTCGAGTTGGTGACAACTTATCATGATCTAAGAACTGGTCCTTGGGAAGGTGATGATCTCTTTATGTTAGATCTAAGCACCGACCCTCTAGAAGGCGACAATATATCTGCGTTCGATCTAAGCACCAACCTTCGAGAAGGCAACGATCTCTCTGCGTTCGATATAAGCACCAACCCTCGGGAAGGTGACAATATCTCTATGTTCAATATAAGCATTGACCCTCACGAAGGCGGCAATCTCTCTGTGTTCGATCTAAGCACCGACCCTTGGGAGGGAGACGATCATATGTGTTTGATCTAAGCACCGACCATCGAGAAGGCAAAGATCTTTATACGTTCGATCTAAGCACCAACTCTCGAGTTAACGAAGATCTGTTTACCCTGTCCTATTTAGATATTTTCTTGCCTATTTTCTCTTATCCCTTCAGCGGATAAAATCGGGGCCCTTCTATATTTAATTACCTTCCATCATGAAGAATACAAACACTAACAGTCGTTATCTTCTTCGATTGAAGATAATTAAATAGGGGCAGCTGTCGTACCCTAAAATTTTTCCCGCATATTTTTACTATATTTTTTAAAGGAAAAAACCAAAAGTGTAAGTCAGTTCAGTTGGTAGCTAGGAAAGGATGTCAGGTACAAGGTCGCAGGTTCAAACACCATTGCATTTCTGTTTTCTTTTTTTATATTTTTATTAAAAGGTCAAAAGTCAACAAAAGGTATTTTAATATTATTTTTCGTTTTTCTAAATATGCATTTTTTTAAAATTTTATTTTTTATCCATATTTAATCATAATATAATCAAAAGTCACAAAAAAATTCAAAATCATAACCTTTCCTGATTTGTTACCCTATTTATGATTGGTTGCAATTTGTCATTCTCATATCTTATTTGTCATGCTTTGTCACAATTATATTTTTTCCTTTTTTAGTTGACCTAAAAACCACTATAAATAGGACCCCTTTTTTACAAAAAGATGACAAAAATTTCGCACAAATAAATAAGCCAAAAAGTCCATGATCTCTCCCTTTTTCACACGTAATTTTTAAGAAAAATCCATTCACCTCTCCACCTTTCCTTGTCGCTCCTATAGCGGTGAAAAATTGAACGAGTCATTGTTTGACTTGACTGATACAATAAAAGTCGCCAGCGCGATTTATTATTTCCAAGGGAATGGGAAAAGAGCGAAATAAAACCCATAATAAATATACAAAGTAAAACCAACATTAAAAGTAAAGAAAAACAATGCATTCAAAGAGATCTAAGGTACGGGGGTTGGTTATACAAAGTCGTAGGTTCAAACACCATTGCATTTCTGTTTTTTTTTATTATATTTTTATTAAAAGGTCAAAAGTCAACAAAAGGTATTTTAATATTATTTTTCGTTTTTTTAAATATGCATTTTTTAAAATTTTTATTTTTTATCCATTTTTAATCATAATATAATCAAAAGTCACAAAAAAATTCAAAATCATAACCTTTCCTGATTTGTTACCCTATTTATGATTGGTTGCAATTTGTCATTCTCATATCTTATTTGTCATGCTTTGTCACAATTATATTTTTTTCCTTTTTTAGTTGACCTAAAAACCACTATAAATAGGACCCCTTTTTTACAAAAAGATGACAAAAATTTCACACAAAAAAATAAGCCAAAAAGTCCATGATCTCTCCCTTTTTCACACGTAATTTTTAAGAAAAATCCATTCACCTCTCCACCTTTCCTTGTCGCTCCTATAGCGGTGAAAAATTGAACGAGTCATTGTTTGACTTGACTGATACAATAAAAGTCGCCAGCGCGCTTTATTATTTCCAATGGAATAGGAAAAGAGCGAAATAAAACCCATAATAAATATACAAAGTAAAACCAACATTAAAAGTAAAGAAAAACAATGCATTCAAAGAGATCTAAGGTACGGGGGTTGGTTATACAAAGGGAAGGTACTAGCACCTTATGTCTCTATAGTATCTTATAAGAACCTCTTGAAATATCTGTGTTTTTTCTGTTAAAATTGTTGTTTTCTAAAAGAGTGTTGTTTAAGGATCAAACATGAAACAATGATGATAAATGGAAGCAACAAACATACAAGTCAAGACTAAAACAGGATAAAATAGTCGATAAATTCTATCCATTCCATTGGATCTTAAGCTAGCAAACATAATAAGATGAATACCAAAGCAGAAGCACTCAAAGATCTTCAAGAAAATAAACCTAAGCAAACAATGATAAAGAGGCAATGAGAAATTTAATTTAAAATGATAAAGACAATCAAATACAAATGAAAGAGAATGTTACTTAATAATTAACTAAAAATATTTTACTAATCTAAATTAAAATTTTAAGGTTACTAAATTAATTCTAAACTAAATCACAATTCTAAAAGGTACTAAATCAATTCTAAAATTAAACTAATAATTTATCTAATTAACTATAACGTGATCATTTGATTGACCTTTAGAAACAAAAATTAAACTAAGGAATTAAGATAATGAAGCTAAGAAAATTATGAAACTAAACTAATAAAAACATGGGGTGTCAAGCAAAAATGGGGTGGTAGAGCTGAAATCCGTTGGTGGGCTGCAGATTGGGGGTGAGGCCCAACACTTTCTTATTCAATTGATAAAATAAAAAAAGGACAATGGGTGTAAGCAAAAAACAGATTGGGCCAGTTATTGGGGTGTGGCCCAAACCCGAAAATACATGTGAATGGATGGCGAGAGCACTTTGAAACAAAACCTTAATAACAAGGGAGAATAGAGCGGCCTCTTAGAATCATTGGGAATAATCCACATTCAATTTTTAATTAATTATTTTAATATTTCCAATAAGTCTAAAAGCAAAATTGAAAAGTGAAACAACAATAAACACTAAATATATCTCTCTCTCTCTCTCAATTTTTTGTCGCTCCTTCTCATCCTTTCCCTGTTTTTTCTGATGGCACTTTCACACTCTCAAATTCTCTCATTGGTCTATCTATCCTTTCACAATAAACAACAAAAACAATAACCTTCATCATCTTCCTCTCGTGGTTACTTTCTCAATCACATTCATCATCTCCACCACTCTCTATTCGGTAAACAACCAAAAAAAACTTCATCTCTTCTGATCCCTTCCGATCCCTCTGCTCTCTACCATATAATTTCTATACTTTTGTCTCTTAGTTCTCAACCGTAAGAGAACAACAATAACATACCGCCTCGGCTTGCTCCCTCTCGGTTTCTACAATACTCTCTTAATCAACACCTAACAACCACAATGAAATCAATTATAGTTTCTCTCATGGTTACAGTTTTGTAAACGAGTAACAACAACAATAAACCTCATGGTACGGTAATTCAACAGCAAAAACAAAAATGATTTAATATGATTCAGACAACAAATACTACAATAACGACAAGTATTAACAACAACATATTTTGAGGAAAAAGAAAACAGCACTCACAAGGTCAGAGCTAGTACGACGGTTCTCACGGTAAATTTTCGTTCTGGTACATTTATAAACCCCCCCCTTCTTCTTGCTGGTGTTATGCGTCGGTGTTTGTGGAATATTGCTTTTGAGTTGATAATTGCAATTACGTATATGATGAAATTGCAGAATCGTTGATCTGAGCTGGTGTGTTGCTTGCAGGTATTGATGTTTATTTGATGTTGTTAAAGAGGTAACAAGGCTACGGTTTTAAATTTTTGTGGTGGTGAATCTCAATAAGTATAAGAATGAAGTTGGAGGAACATATGAGTTTCAAATATTTTTCATCACAAAAATAAAATCATTTTCTCAAATAAATTGAATAGAAAAGGAAGTGATTGAGCGTATGCCTCTTTCTTCTCCGAGTACTTAGACATTGTTGTAGAGCTCATTGTTTGAATACTCGTCTCCAAACTAAAACACGATAATTAAAATTTACTCATTCTTTCACGAATGAAAAGTGAGTGATTGGGCGCAAGCCTCTTCATTCTCAAGTATTTGGATATCGTTGTAGAGCTCACAGTTCAAATACTTGTCTTTTTCTAATAAATCTTGATTGTACTCACCTCACATCTTTTACAATTAAACTAGGTGAAATAAGGATTAATTGAGCGTAGGCCTCTTTCTTCCTCAAATATTTGGACATTGTTATAAAGCTCACTAAATATTTGTCATCCATATAAAAACAATGCAACCAATCAAATGTCTTTTTTCGCCCAGGCGCGACTAAACTTATTTTCACAATTAAAATCAACCAAAAAATAAAATTTGGTTACTACAAACCACGAGGCTTTCAGTCTCCCGTTGCCCATGGGAATAGGTAGGCACGGGATTTCAAAATCTCGACGAGCACAATAATAAAAAAAAACTAATTTCCCCCCTCTTTATCCCTTTTGTAAATAACTAATTAATAAAAAAATAAAACATTGCAAACAATTTTTAACAAACACTTAACCCTAGCTTATTAGGATTTTTCTCGTTAAGTACAATGGTCGTGAGGGGGGCTAATACCTTTCCCTTGCATAACCGACCACCGAAACTGATTTGGTTGCGATGACCATTTCCTCCTTAAGAGGGTTATGTCTCCCTTTAAAAATAAAAAGTTTGGTGGGGACTCTATAGTTTAATTTGAGTGTAAGTACGCTCGGGTATTTTTCGTGCCGCAACACCTAACGTTTGGAGATTCAAATATGGACACACTTTTTTCACACACACCTCAGGTGAAATTGCTGAGAAAGCCTTATTATATTAAACTTTAATTTGGAGATACATCTCCGTATGCATTAAAGTTTCATTCGGAGATGCATCTCTGTAACACCCTGAGTTCAATATTCTGTGAGATTTTTGGAGGTGTATCTTCGGAAGTTACTATTTTAGCTCTTACCAGAAACACACAGGAAATTAGGATGAATAGAAAAACAATAAACATTAACCTCTAAATAAAAATTACATAGATAATTGTTAATGTTAAAATAAACTTAACATTACATTTGATTACAAGCGAGTGGTTCATGACGTTATAGTATCCTTATAATATCTCCAGCTGATCTTTAATCGTCGCATCCACTTCAATCAGACTATTTGTTGAGTAATGGTAAAAGGTACTCCACATAACCATTAAATCATCATTTATCTTCAGTTTAATCATGGTGAACTAAATCTTCCTTTCATTGTCAATCTAGAGTGAACGACACTTGAGCTTGAAAACTCTCTGATTTTCTGGATATCGTAGGAGAGTATTCATATTGGATTTTAGATTGACAAGAAGTATGTCCTCAGAGACCCTAAATTGAAGTGGAGGATATGCGCTATTGAAATACACAAATGCAAAATGGAGATATGTATTCATTTTTGTTTTTGTAAATAAAATGGATTAAGAGGCCCTATTTATAGAAGTTGTAGAGAAATAAGGACCTTACAAAACCTATCATATATGCACGAAATACTTTGGAGATACATATCCGAAACTACCTTTTTTTCAAAGAATAAGGGTTTATCCGGAGATACTCATCAGTATAGTCCCCTATTTTTTTTTTAAATAATTACAAGTTGTGTCCAGAGATATATATCCGGATTCATCCAAAAATTATGCAAAACATAATCAATTGATTATGCATAGCATAATTTCAAAACACAAAAACTGTCCAAAAACTACCATCCAATTTTTTAATATTATGCAGTAGATTACATACAAAATATTGTGTTACATTATTAGATTACAAATAACATGCATCAAAACATATGTCATTGCCTGAATTTAGTAGTGGTTCATTCTTCGATCTTTCCTTAATTTCTTTTCTTCTCTTTCAATGTCGCTCAACTTGGTGAACTCTTCCACCTTTCTAGAAAGTGATCCGGCTAAATTTTAGCATCTTCTATGAAATGTGTCGTCCACTTCAGGGATGTCTTTGGTATAGGACATCCCGGTTTCAAATAAACATGAATAAAATATTGTTTTTTTGATAGCCAACCAATACACATGATGCATTCAGATGAATTTAGAGGTGTCTTACTCCAAGTGGAAATAATGTTTTTGAGAATCCATGTTGTGTTAAATAAATACACACCCTATCATAAGCACTTGCTATAACGTGTCCCTTTTCCAGGAAACACGTCCATTTTCAAATGGAGTCAAACCGGTAAGACAAGGAACTAGAGCATTAAGAATTGCATCGTAATTTTATTTTTTTTCCCATATAGCTTTGTGTATGATTCCCAATGCGTCTTCATTTCTTGTATAAGATGATGAAAAACAAGTTGGCCTCTCCTTTACTGAGAAAATCCAAAACAACTAGAAAACCAAAGTTTCCATCACCTTCAACATTTACAATTCTCTCAATGTATTTTTGCATAAAAAGCAACATCTCTTCAATGGGTTTGATTTTTGGTTATAGCGGTGGAGGAGATGGATTATTAATGCGAGCACCCTTGAAAATACTTTTTAGGATTTTAGAGTCGGAGAATTCGGAAAATATGAGTAAACATGTTCAAAGTATGAAGGAGATCGTCTCGTAGAGTAGTCACTTTGTGTTAGTTTGACCTTTTTAGGGACATCCTTTGTTTTAGATGGTTCCGACGGTGGTTTCAAGTTCATTGTTTCTAGATAGGAAATCTTCCTCAGTTGCTCTTTGATGTGAAATTTCATTATGTCATCATCTTTCATGAATCTCTCTTGGATCACTTCTCACTGGATCATGATAGATATGTTTGATTTAGCATCCTTCATGACACCAATATCATCAAAATGGAGGCCTTTTCCGATGATTTCAAACTTGATCCATAATATTGGTTTTTCAAGCTTCATCTTCTTTGAAATTAAACAAACACACAGAACATGGTATGTCTTCCTGAGTGTACATCTACACTTTAAGTTATTTGAACCTGTTTTATTTCCTCACTTTGCTTCGTGAAAAATATAATTCAATGTCACATGAGATATGTTGTCAACCAACTGTGAATAAAGGAATTCGTCTTTGAACCTGTGCTCTATCACAATAATGATCCGACCAAAAGATATATGTATCTCATTATGTTGGTTTTAGATTATTTGGTTACCAACATCTCATTCTCGACAAAAATCACCTTTACTGTTTCCAAACCAATTCTTCATTATAGCATATGCATATTTAACTTTATTAGTTGTTGTATTGCCAAAGCATCGAAGCTTATCGGTCTATCATAAGCAATCTTCTCTTTAGCCTGGTCCAAAATAGTTAACTCAACATATTTCTGTAAATTTGGATATGTCGCACATACACTCCTGAAATGTAGCACAAATACAACATATAATTCTTTTGTGAAGGAATTTATTATAGCATTCCATGCATCCAACCGGGTTTGACCATTTTTTCGATCTTCACCTATGACTTGTTTCATGTCAACCGCAAGCTTTACTCAACTTCTCTGACTTTTGGTTATGTGATACTTACAAAGTAATACAGACGATGTAGGAAATATTGTTGCAACTGAATTCATCAGTGTGGTGACGTGGTTGGTGACTATGATTTGTGGCATGTTTTCTTGGTCCTTCAACATAGTATTGCACATTTCCAAAGTTTTTGTAACATTGTCCTTTTTTTCAGATTCCAAAAAATCCAAATCGACTGCAAAAGTCATCTTCATAAAAGTAACACCAACAATTTCCAAAAGTGAAAGTTTATACTTGTTTGTTTAGTATGTTGAATCAATTATGAGCACGGCGGGAAATATGTTGAACAACTTGATGGGATTCAGGATGAATCCAAAATATATCTCGCACAATGACATTATCTTCACAAAATAGACCTAGAAATATAGTCCTTATCTTCCAAAAGCTTCAATAGATGTTTCATCTCTGATATTGGTCCTCTTACCGCCTTATTGTCTTGAGCATGCACATTGTACATTTGCTTGATATTTGAAATATTTAGAGGTCTTTTACGTTTCAAAGATGTGAGTATGTTTTTCAGTACCACCATGTTTACTGTCATATCTAAAATAAGTTCCATCTCCTTCGGAACAAGGCGACATATAATGGGATGACTGACTAGCTTGTCAGACAGGGCATGATTATGTATACCTGAAATCACATCAAATTTCCATGTCTCATCCGCCATACGATATCTGCGCAAGTTAAACTGATACACATTTTCTCAATTCAATGTCATCTATTTTCATCTTCCTAATCAGTGGTTGATATGTGCCACTTCTTTCGCATTTGATTGCTACAAATGCTTGTCTTCTATCTGAACTATTGTCTGACCTTCTGATTACAACTCTGAACCCCAATTTACCAACATCCCTGCAGACTCACTTTAGCATATGTTCACGAATAATACACTCTTATTTCTTTGTAAATTATGCACAACCATCTGCCTCGACAATAATCGATCGAACACCTGGTTTAGCACCATTATTCACTTCATCCGATTTAACATCAACATTCACTCCATCCAGTTTAAGATCATGCTTCACTTCGACCGGTTTAACACCCACACTCATAATAGCTTTGGGAAACATATACGAGTGTACCATATTAAATTCCACCATTAACCGGAAAGCAACGTGAAAACTCAAGTTATCGGGATAATTTGAATATGCACATCCGAACCACACCAAACATCACCCAAAGATGCATATTCGGATTCAAAGTTCATTTTGCTGCTCAAAAATATGATTAATGCAAGGAATTAGGGATGGAATGAATGATATTTACCTACAATTCCAACTTATTTTGCTCCCTTTGAAGTGATGAAATACAAAAATGATGTTTTGATGTTGAGAAGTTGATTGAGAATGGAGGAAACTTTTTTAAGGGTTTGTAGAATAAAGTGTAATTTCAAGCATGAAAAGGAGAAGATCATGCAAGGTAGTATTTTATCCAATTCTCCACTTAATATTTTTGGAGATCCATCTCCAGAAACATCACTGAACTGTTTAAAAAGCATGTCAATGAAATAAAATAGCATAAATAAATATATGAGATAATTCTGAGATGCATCTCCGGATACACCCAAATATTTTACGGAGATAAATCTTTGGGTCTTATTTTATACACGATGAGATGAATCTCAGAAAAACACATGCTTTGGTGCGTCTAAAGATATATCTCCAGACACATAAAAAAATATTTTTCAAATTTTCAAAAATACGTTAGAAAACATAAGGTGGAAAGAGAAATTACCAGGCCCATTTAATAATATGACATGTCAATTCAAAAGTGTTGTTCCAAATTGATTCTTATATGGACATAAGATATGGGCTAGGTCCTCGAAGTATTTCCATTCTATATATATTCAGAGAATTTTTTCAGCCAGCTAAAATTTAAACTTGGCTCCTCCTCCCAGTGCGGTACTATCATGATACCCTTTATAATGTTTACGTTTTAAAAAAATATTGCGTGTTTCTCGAACTTTTGAAAAACTTCTAAGTTTTAATCATATTTTTTAAAGAAATTCGTGAGTTTTTATTAGATTTTTTGGAGATTTGTTAATTTTTAAGGAATCTCATAGATTTTTATTGGATTTTTCAAAATTTACCAAATTTGAATTACAAGATTTTTCAATATATTATTGAATTTTTCAAAAACTTATGAAATTTTTATCGAATTTTTAAAAAATCTATGAATTTTTATCATATTTTTTAAAAAGTTTATAAATTTTTATCATATTTTTCAAAAACTTAATGAATTTTTACTGGATTTTTTAAAATATCTATGGATTTTTATCAGAATTTTTAAATATACTATTAAAATTTTCAAAAATCTATAAATCTTTACTAAATTTTTTTGAAAAATCTGATAATGTTAATTTTATTTTTTTATCTATTGAAAACGAATTACTGTATTATGAGATACTAGATTAATTTTGGAGGTGGTAGAAAAATTCTTATATATCCCGGTAGTTTTTAGTCCAGGGATCCCTAGATTTTTACACGGGAATTTGTTAAATATGGTCTGATCCTTTTATTGCAACTCTTCCCTCTTTGGGAAAAAAAATCAACATAATTGTTATATATTTTAATATAGATTTAATATATATTATTTGAGTTGGATCCTATATAAATTTATAGATACTCAATCTAAATATAGATCATTTATTTATTTAATTTACTTTTATAAAACATTTGAATAAGGTTTATAACATTTATTTTAAGTATAATATTTAAATATATTATGTTTTAAATAAAATATACTTTTAAAAATGTTATAATACAAATTTAAAATATTTTAAAATAATATAAAAATATATTATAAATTAATATAATTTAAAATGTTGTAATGTAAAATGTGAAACAAATAATATTAATTAATTATATTAATGTTTAATTTTATAATAATTAAATAAATAAAAACGGAAAATTTTAATTAAGCGTGTTAATTTAATTTATTGTTATTAAATAAAATTAAATAAGTTTTTTTGTAAATCAACTTTTAATTAATAGTTATTGAAAGACATGTGACTGCAAAGTAAAGGGGTGAGTTTGAAGGCTGTCCAAAGAGTTGATAATAATTCAAGTTAGAGTCTGATCTTCAAATTTTGGATTAAAAAACAAAAAAAATAGTAATTTTGTTACGAATATATAGTAGACAATATTTTAACAAATAACTTTTTAGCTAAATTGGTATAAGAAAAGGCCTTATATTTTATTAGTTAAGAGTGAACCGGCATCGAATAATTTTTGACTGCTAACTCCGTTACCCTTTACATATATGCACCTACATCGTAAGTATTACAAAATATTCTTTCTTCTATTTATTCTAAGGGATTAAATTATCATTCTTAATTGTTAAAGAAAAGTCAACTATTTAATTAAGAATGAGATATGTTACCAATCTCTCATTCTTATCTTTTTTTTAGTTTTTTAATTTACACTACTAAATTTTCTTTATGGTAATGGACTAATTCAATTAATCTAAATCAATCAGATTTTCCCTTTTGTATACTTGACTTCTAAATTTCAAATTCACATCCTAAAAATTTTCTCACTCTTATCGCAATCCTTCTCTCTCCCATTTTCTCGTCTCTCTCTTTTCCTAACCAACCCTAACACATCCGCTATCTTTCTCCACCCTATGTTTGTACCCTCTCATTTTTGGTACCTTCTTCCTCTCTCTTCGATGCGGGGTGAGGCGTTGTTAAGGGATGGTGGGACTTCGGAGCAGGTGGCCAACATTGTCGTCGGTTTGTGGCCGGACGGAGGGTGAACGAGAGTTCAGTTACCCTCTCGTCGGAGTTGCAGTTCAGGAGATTTGAAGGATTTATGGGTTTATCAGTAATCGACCTTCTTCCTTCTTGCAGATCTAACTTCTTCGAATTTCTCGTCAAGTATTAGTAATTGTTTGTATTAATTGATTTTCGTGTTTTGGTTTATTTTTTTGAACTTTCCATTTCTGAAGGTGCTGGTTGTGTGACGATGGTGGTCCCTGGAAAGCTAGGAAGAAGAGGAAGGAAAGTATGGATACCTCATGTAAGTGTATCTCTTCCCTATATTCTTCTTCTTCGATTCTATTTTGAAGGTTCATTTTTGTAGGCAGATCTCGGATTTTCACTGCAAGATTGTGAAGTTTAAAGTAGAGTTTTTATCAGGTTGTACCGAGAAATGGTGTCAAGGCAGTTGTTGTTACAGGTTTTGTAATGTGATTTTGAATTGAATTGTTCAAACAATTGGGCATTTGAATATATTCAGTTTGATGACATAGAGATAATCTTAATAAAACGGTTTATGGATGTCGTAGCATTATAGCTGAATCTTTGTTTCTTTATTATGTGCGAAGGGAAATTTTTGCATCATTTTGATATTTCTGCATTTTGTGGTCTTCAAGAGGCAAAAGGTACTTCAAATTATTTTGAGAGTGAAGTGGTGTCTCTCAATTGTATTTATAGTTATGTTTATATTATACTAATCCTTTCCCTAAATTCATATAGAGCGTCTGAAGCCTGGGTGGATATCAATAGAAATCATCACCGGTACAATAGAAGGTAAGTTGGTTTTCATGAATTTCTTTATTAAAAATTCTTTTATATGTTGAATCTTTGAATCAATTCGTTTTATATTTCAGCGGGGCAAGACAACAACATAGACTTAAAACCAGGGAATTAGCAACATAGCAGAGCAAGATAACAACATAACTATGGAGAAATTGTTGATGTCCACATCATGTCTGTTAAAATTCCTTAATTAAACACTCAACCTTCATCAATAAAACCGGCTGAACCGTAAGACATTTATACATTTATGCTTATTATGTCTTGTCGAACAGTTTTGCTTAATATGTTAAATCTGCATATTAACAGTTTTGCTTATTATGTTAAATTTGCATATTAACGGTTTTGCTTATTATGTTAAATATGCATATTAAATATGCAAATTTTAACAGTTTCTCTTCATGCTAAATCTGCATATTTTATTAGTAGAAGTCAAACTCAGTACTAATGATAATGATCTTTTTTCTATATGTTTGTTTTATTTTGCAGGAAATGTTGATTGTGCCTCTATTGTACATTATTTGAGCATTTATACCAGCAACTATGATTGACGTGCTTTACTACTTTGATCACAGCGTTGCATCATAACTCGCGCAACAAAAAGAATTCAATCTAAGAAAACCTTTGCTTTATCAATATGGCTTACTACTCATGGGATTTTGTATATGTTTTGAAATACTTGGCGTTGATGTTGCAGGTGGTGTTCATGGTTATGAAGGCAATGCAGTAGTACATAGTAAGTTTTGCATTATGGTTATCCAAGTTCCATACCCTTTTAGATTTCTGCAACAGTTCAATTGAGAGTGATTGGAATATGTAAAATCGGGTAAATCTATTTCATCTAGAATAGAATATGCAATTGGTAGCAATAGAAGACATTGGAATATGGAAAATCATGTTTCATTAATTTTGTCATAGTCTAAGCCAACATGAAAAATAATACTAAATGAAATTTTATCTACAATTAATTGGCTCAATTGTACTTATTCATCTACTTACATATCAAACAACAATGCTAAACAAAATTGTTTGGAACTGATCAGTTGGGATTTGGGTCTAAATTTTACGTGGTCGGTGTTTCCATGGGCTGACAAGTTGTTTGGAATTGTCTTAAGCACATACCTCACATGTTGCTTGATTAAATTGTTTGTTCAAACACAGTCTTATTTAGCTTATTCGTAGTTTTGTTCTGTTGACATTAAACACTTTTTTAAAACTTACAGGCTAGCAAGTGTAGTGCTCTTAGCGCCGGTCATTATTCTGGTTGGGTGATCTTCCTGCAAACCTAGTTGCTGAAGCCTATGGCCAATATAAATTACGTGAACAATGGGCTATTTAGGTTGCTCATTCACTCGATGGCTAACGTAATGGTGGAATACTCAAAAATGGTTCCCAATCTACAGTGTCATTTCTCGTAGTCAAGATATCTTTTCAAAACAAGACAAAGAGCTTTGAAGAGTGATCATGTTGATGTTACAGAGATGCAGCTACTATTGCATAGTGTGATACGGTGGGAAGAACTGACTATTTTTTGGAATGCTGGTTTGCGTTTTGCGTTTGTATTCGCAAAATGTCACGGTAAGCAAGAGTCGCCACCGAATTATATTTTATCCAACAAGGAAAGGAAAAAAACACAAAAAAATTCCTTTTTCGAGATATTTCTCGGGTTCGGGGGGTAGATTATAGAAAAGGAAGGTGTTAGCACCCTTTCTATCCGTGGTTATCCACGGGCTCTTAGGTACTTGCTCAATTGTTTTCAAAATTTGCTTTCTTTGTGCTTGTGGGTTTGAAAAAGTTTCTGTTTTCAAAACTTCGATTTAACACTTGCTTCTGCCCTTAAGAGCGTATGAAGTGTTTTTGAAAACTTTGTTCGAAAAGTGTAAGTGTGAAAAAGATTTTGTTTTTTGAAAGAGCAAGTACTTAAGAACCATCTACCTACTCGAAAAAGGAATCATTCTATGCTATCTTCCTTTAGACAATGCTATCCCACTATTGATGAGTAGGTAGCACCTTCGTTGGAGTTTAAGGGTCAATTCGAATTAGGGACTTACGGTCACTAAAGCAATGGTAGGACGCCTTAGCGGTAACCCTAATGTCTTAGATCATTTGTTTGAGGCAACAATATCTGAGGCAACCGTTTCGAGGTGACTATGATCTTTTAGACAAGAGGGCGACCTCTAAAGTGACTTATACTCAATGACGGCGTACGAAGGAAACCAAGTGGGGTGTACCCTAAGAGTGCGCATGTGCGAGTGTGTCGTTTTCAGTTTATTTTTTATCTTTGTACATGTCAATGGTGATCTAAGTTGATTTTAGGTTAAACATTCATTCTTGTCATGCAAACCTATTATCAAACATCTAACAGTTATAAGTTGCGGAAAATAAATTGCAGAATTTAAATTACAAGGCGTCGGGTATTTATATCGCCAAAGACAAACCCTTAAAAAAAATAAAGAGATAAAAAATAAATAAAGGTCCTATTTACTATTACAAACCGGAATCAGATACATAATAGGATAAATGAAAATGAATCGTGTGCGGGAAATTAAATCGAGTGCGAGCGTAGGGTTTTGACCCTTTTTGGTTAAAGAAAAGATTTTTTTGTTGTTATTATTTTAAGAAAGAAACTATCCTAAATTAATTATTAAATTAACAAATAAATTAATTAATTAAATGAAAAAAGTTATTTTTGTTTTTTTTTTGTTATTTTAAGAAGGAAATAAATCTAAGTTAATTACTACATTAATGAATTAATTAATTAATAAATATTTTGGATTTTGGTATTTTAAGAAAGAAATAAAAATTAATTGAATTAGTAAAACCTAATTAAGTCTAGTTAATTTTAATTATTCACAAAAATATGTTAAAATTATTCTAGAATTAAAACCTAAATTGATTTATTAGTATTTATTAAAAAAAATAAAAGTTAAAGTTTAATTTTATAAAAAATATTTTTTTGTGATTTTGTTTTATAAAGAAAACGAAATTTGATTGATTAGTAATTGAATAAAATATAATAAAACAATTAATTAAAACAAAATAAATAAATAAGAGAGAAAAGAGGTTTGGGCCTGAATTTTGTGGTGTATATAGCAATGCTGAGGCCCAGTTGGATATGGCCTTGTTGACTTTTCTTGGATTTGGTGTGTGTGCGCTGACTTGGCTTCATGTGGACATTCACTCTTGGACCACCAGATCTGGCCTTTGACCATCTAGCTACTGGATGTATGGAGGTGCACGGTACGCTGTAGCAAGGCAAATGCACCAAATCACCTGAAAAATAAAATTATGAATGAAAGTGGGGGACTTGGGATTCGAACCCAGGTCCTGAAAGTGATTGCTTGCACGCTTGCCATTAGGCTGTTTTGATTCAATTGTTAGTATGTTACATAATAATAATAATATATCAAAAAAACAATTATTGGTCAGAATAAATAAAACGCGCGAAAAACGTTTGAATGGGCCAATGAGAGCATGCCAGCTCTTCGTCCCTGTCCTTCCACTACTGCAATTTTACCTGCGGATTTGAATCCGCAGCTAAAAACGCAGCTCGATCAAAAAATCAATTCCAAGCAATAAAAATGATCTTCAAAGGCATGGTTGGGTTCGTCTCCTTCTCCTGAGTGCAACCATGCCCTTCTTTAGTCCCAATTTTCCCTGAAAAAGAAAAACCCTAAAACACAAACGAAGAACCCTAGCTATGGGGGTTCTTCATTTAGGCCAAAAAAATGCAATTGGATAATGCCAAACGTTTGCAAATGTTGTGAGGAGTATAAATATGCCAAAGATTTATTCAAATGATGCAAGAATGATGAATCACGAATTCAAGAGACAAGGTGATTATCGTGACACTTACAGTGCTTTGTGGTATGTGAGAACACTTGCTCTTGATCCAGGAAGATTCAGTGTACGTCCAGGAAACGATTGGGACCGGTCTAAGCTTCTAAAATTGCTTATAAGTACGATTTTGATTTCAAGCTTTTTGGTGAATTTTTCAAACTTTGTTCTGCCTGTTCTTGCAGCCTCCAACCCTTATTTTTGTGCCTTTGCCTTCCTTATGTAATGTATATTGCATTAGGGTAAGAAACTTGGTACAAATCTCTCCACATCAATGCTCATGAATTGAATTTGATTCCACCATTACAACCTTCCAAATTTGGCCTAAATCATATCTTCTTGTAACCAATGCACTTGATGCGAATTTGATTCACATAATAGTTGTATTCAAAGCCTAAAGCAACCAAAAAATCACGAGTTATAAATACTTTTGATTTTATATGATTTTATTTTATTTAAAATGAATAAATTCAATTAAAAATCAAATTAAATAATAAAAATAAGATATGGGCTCATGGCTGAAGCTAGGACACGTGGACAATGATGCAAGCTTAAATCAAGTGGAAAAGAATGGGCCCATTTGACAAAATTTGAAGTTTTGGGGATAGTTGACTTTTGGCAATTTTGCAAAAATGTCCAACTTCAACAATGCATAACTTCTTCAATTTTGAACTTTTGGAAGTATTCTTTGACTTTTTAGAAAGCTTGAGATGTCCTATAACCAACCCTTTTGGTTTCATCTCATTTTGATGTTCCATTCTCAAGTTATAAGCTTTGGAGAAAAAGGTGTTTTTGTTGACTTTCAAAAATGACCTATAATGTCCAAATTTATAACTTCTTGTGAGTGCATTTTTTGATCTTGTGGTGTGAATATGGATTGTAGGAAATTGCATCCTCTTAAAAATGAGCTTTGGATGGATCATTTATAATAAAGTATGAGAAAGTTATGCTTGGTCAAAGTTGAGTTGACTTTTCCTATAAAACCCTAATTTAGCAACTTTTGAGTCTTGATGAATTTTGAGAAATCCTTGATGAATCATGATCAACCCTTGATCAAATGATGAAATATCCTTCAAAATGAGAACGTTGACAAAAAATCTTTAGGTTTGACTATTTGTAGGTCACAGTTGACTTTTGCCCTAACATAGTCGATTTTTGGACCCTTTGAGCAATTGACTGAGCAAACTTCCTCTGCAAGGCTTGAAATTTGACATGGATGGCCTTGAGAACATATTAGGACATTTGGGAGCACTTGAGGTCATTTGTACTCAAAGATCTTGATGCAACACAAAACCCTAATTTGGGGTTGACTGCCTTAGGAGATAGCTTGACTGTCCAAGTCTTGAGCAATCTTGAGCCACTTGGAGATTTTTCTTGCAATGTTTTGAGAAATATGAGAGGGAAAATTTTGGGGTACAACATCTGCCCCTGTTCAATCTTCTTAAACCTGAGGATGTAGATTGGCTTTCGTGCCTTTCGTGATCCGAAGGTGGAAGATGATTGAACACTAGAGTGCCTAGAAATTTGCAATCGCATGAAGTGGTATCAACCTGGTGATGTCGGGAATGGGCTTACAGATGCCATTTGGAGATTGTTGGTAGTAGGATGGGCTTACAGATGCCATTTGCAGGAGCGTCGATCGCATAAGAGATTCCTTAGCGAGAACTTGCATACCTGTTGTTGTAGAAGATTCTACTGGGGAAGTCTAACTTTTATTGAGCTTTAGGAACTTGCTTGTACCTCAGCTGAGAGAACATATTTGCTGAGTTTTAAGAACTTTTCCGTAATTCAACTAGGGGAAACATCTTCATCAAGATCTAGGACTGTCTGGTCTTCAACGGAGGATAATTCTGTTGAGATTTTAGAACTCGTCCACACTTCGACGGAGGAAAATTGTCGAGATTGAGAACCTTATCTGAAATTGAACCGAGGATAATTCAGTTGAGATTTAAGAACCGGTCAGGTCTTCGACTGAGGGAAACATCTTCATCAAGATCTAGGAACTGTTTGGTCTTCAACGGAGTATAATTCTGTTGAGATTGTAGAACTCGTCCACACTTCGACGGAGGAAAATTGTCGAGATTGAGAACCTTATCTGTAATTCAACAGAGAATAATTCAGTTGAGATTTAAGAACCGGTCAAGTCTTCGACATAGCCGAGAACTTAACTGCATCTTTCCTGAAAGGTAAAGGTCAGGCGTATGCAATGCATGATATATATCAAGCAATGATGTTCTCAAAATAAATGAGATTGTGTTGTATGATGCGTATATGCATGTGTCATGATGTATATGGATGTAATGTTTTTAGTTGGGGAAAATAAATCCCAGATAGTTGATGGAGAAAAGAGTGGAATTATTTGTTTTTGCTGGAGATAGCGAATGAAGTAGATTGTGAGAATAAACTTGCAGGAGAGGATAACTCCGTTGGGGAATAAACTGATGAGGAGATTACTCTATGGGGAAGAGATGCTCTGCTGAGGATTCCACCGATTAAATCTTGCTGGGGATGAATTACTGTTGTTGGTGCTACTGAATCTTGTTGGGGATGGACTTCTTGTTTGTGAAAGGAAAGAACTCCGCTGGGGATGATCTTTCAGTTGCGACTTCACTGGGGATAACCTTTTAGACTCTTATGGGGATGATCCTTTTAACTTGTTGGGGACAATATTCCAAAGTCTACTGAGGATGATTCTCCAAATTCCAATAGGGAAGTTTTTTCAGACTGCGCTGGGAAAAATTCAAATTCCACTAGGGATATCTTGTATTTTGCCGGGGAATATTCTTATACTCCGCTGGGGAATATTAAGATTGCCGAGGATATTAAGCCTTTTCGGTGTCGATGGTAGATAAACTATGCTCGAGGAGGATATTATCGGTTCATTTACAGTTGCAAGTCTCAGCTGGGGAGAGCTGTCATTACCGTCTTACTCTGCGGGGAGTGAATGTTACTAGGGCGCGTGCTAAGGATATGACGATGGCTTGCATCGAGACTTTTTTTTGCCCCTGTTTATGCGGGAGAAGGTGCCTGTGGAGGCCCTGTGGATCGAGTATTATCCCCACCTATGAGGTGCTTGGTATCTTTCAGTCAAAATGACAAGTCTTCTTCTGATAGGCAAGTGACGAGATGACGAGACATAGTTGTACGCTTTGATCCCTAATTTTTGCCTGGAGTGCCCTTTCGGGTTTTCAGTCTGTGATCGGTGGAAATAGAACTGACTGTTTTGAAATGCTGGTTCGCGAAATGTCGCGGTAAGCAAGAGTCGCCACCGTATTTTATGTTCTCCAACATGGAAAGGACAAAAGCACAGCAAAATTCCTTTTCGAGAATGTTTCTCGGTTCGGGAGGTAGATTTATAGAAAGGGAAGGTGTTAGCACCCTTTCTATCCGTGTTTATCCACGGGCTCTTAGGTACTTGCTCTTATGTTTTCAAAATTGTTTGCTTTTCAAGTGTTTGTGGGTTTTGAAAAAGTTTAGTTTGAAAAACTTCTAGGTAACTCTTGTATCAGTCCTCAAGAGTGTATGAAGTATTTGTTTGAAAACTTTTTGAAAGTGTAGGTGCGAAAAGTTGTTTTTGTTTTTTTTTGAAAGAGCAAGTACCCAGGAGAAATCTACCTACTCTAAGGAATTAAGTTGTGTAAGAGTCCCTTCAACAGTACTATCCCACTATTGAGAAGTAGGTAGCACCATCGTTGGAGTTATTCGGGTCAATTCGATTATAAGGGACATGTGTGGTCACCAAAGCAATGGTAGGACGCCTTAGCGGTAACCCTAATGTCCTAGATCCTTTTTATCCGAGGCAACCTTTTCGAGGCAACTGGATCTTTAGACAGGAGGGCGACCTCTAAAACACCCTATACTTGACAACCACGTCGAGGCAACCATTGAGGCGTACCCTAGGAGTGGCATGTGCATGTGTGTTGTTTTTCAGTTTATCTTTGAACATGCATTTGTGAGCTACGGATTGATTTTATTTGTCATACAAGTCTTGCAGGCATAATTAACAGTTAAGAGTGCGGAAAATAAAGTGCGGAAAGGTAAATCTACGTTATTACAAGGCGCGGGTATATACATCGCCAAAAACAAAACCCGTTTGAAAAATAAATGCGAGA
Source organism: Vicia faba (assembly GCA_948472305.1). Lineage (NCBI taxonomy): Eukaryota > Viridiplantae > Streptophyta > Magnoliopsida > Fabales > Fabaceae > Vicia > Vicia faba. The sequence continues at coordinate 36,102,608 of OX451741.1, forward strand.
AAATAAAAGAAAGCGATAAAAGCCTAATTAAATATTACATCCTCGGAAACAGTTACATCAAATATAATCAAATAAATGAATTAAAATAAATATGCGCGCGAGGGAATTAAATCAGGACGTCCTTAGGGTTTTGACCCTTTTTGGAGAAAAGAATTGGATTTGTCCTTTTTTGCAATTAATGAAATTAAGCCTAATTATTAATTAATTAATTTATTAAAAGAAAAAATGTTTTTGTGTTTTTTATGTTTTTAATGAAAATAAAAATAAGAAATTAAAAGTCAAAAGAAAAACCCTAATTCTAAATTTGTTTTATTTATTGTAAAAAAAAAGATTAAAGTTAACCTAATTTAACTAAATTAATTAATTTACATTTATTTACAAAAATAATTATTAATAGTGAAAATAATAAATAATAAAAATAAACAATATTTTAAGTTTCTGATTTTTATTATGAAAAATAATTTATTAATTAATTAGATAATTATTATTATTATTATTAAAGAAAATAAAAAGAAAAGGAAAATTAAAAAAGATAGTAAACCAGGGGGGGGGGGGGTGGCTCATGTATGGAGGTGTGTTTGGAGATTCAAGCCCATGAACACTCAAGCCTAGTTGACTTTTTGGATGGTCTACGCTGCATTGACTGGAACGTACCATGGTCTTCATCTTTTGACCATTAGATTGGTATTGTGAGACACTTGGCAAGCTGATGCCTGGAGCGCATGGTGGGACACTTTGAGGATGCCTGCATATGATTATATTAGGAAAAAATATGAAACAAAGGTTTGGGGGACCTGGGAATCGAACCCAGGTCCCAATGGTTGCCAACCACGTCACTTTCCACTACGTCATTGCATTGCATCTGTTATTATAATACAAAACAATCAATATATTAAGTAATTAATTCATAGGCTGTAAAACGAAAACGCGCGCACTTATTTCAAACCAGCCAATCATGCATCCACACGTAATCGTCTTCTTCCTTTTCCTGCAAAAAACAGAGTTAGATAGCGGGGGTTTTTAACCCCCACAACCTGCAAGCATGAAAAATAGCGATTAGCTCCTTGCTGCTCATAAATGTTTCGCGAGCATGGTGTTTGATTCGTCTGGCCTTGACGAATTCAACCCTGGGCTTTAGAGTCTCTGATTTTTCCTATATCACAAAGCCCCAATTTAAGAGCTTGAAAACCCTAAAATTCATCCATGGTGGTTTGTGATTCAGGGCTCTATAACTCAATTATCTTGTGCCAAATGCTTCGTACAGTCCCTATGAATACAAAACAATCCACAAAACACGTTAATGATGCATGAATCAAAGTATGCGTTTATGAAAAAAATTCCAAATTGTGAAACTGTTATCTTTGGATTCTTGGAGCTTTAGCGTGTGGTTTTGATCCCTACACGTTCCTGGGGACCTATGCAATGTATTAGAAGCAATTAGAAGCTTTGAATTAATCTGGAATTAGGAAAACAATTTTCAAGTTTTTCTTGATTTTTTTGGAATTGGCTTATGGCTTTTTGCAGCAGCTTGCACGTGAATGGCATTAGGGTTAGGTTCAGCATATGTAATGGAAGGGAATTAGGTCAGCAGTTGGGCCTTGATCCATGTATATGAGAGAATTAGGTTTACGCTTTCCTCCATTGACAAACTTTCCATATTTGGATTAAATCTAAGATTTTGTGTACACATAAGCCCTAGCACGAATTGTTTGGTCAGTACATGATATATGAAAGCTGTATGAATCAAAAAGATACTATTCCATTGATTTTTAGATTTTATTTGAATTATTATGGATTTAAAATGAATTAAATCAATAAAAATTAAATAAAATAGAAAAATAAATGTTTGATCTTGAAATTAATCATGGGACACGTATGTGGCATGACAAGGCTGAATCAAGTGGAAGAAAGTGGGCCCTTTTGTCAAAAATTGAAGTTTTAAGGATAATTGACTTTTGCAAATTCATGAAAATTTCCCAACTTCTCCAATGCATATCTTGCTCAATTTTGATCATATGAACATGTTCTCGGACATTTTGGAAAGGTATAGAAGTCCTCTAACCAATGCCATTGGTCCCATGTCATTTGGATTTACCAATCTCAAGTTATGGTCTTTGACTTACAATGCCTTTTTGTTGACTTTTGAAATTGACCTATAATGTAGAAATTGATAACTTTTTGTGAGAGCATTTCTTAGACTTGGAATGTGAAGATGAGTTGCAGGAAATGTCACCCCCTTCAAAATGAGCATTGGATGGGATTTTTCTGATGAACCATGAAAAAGTTATGCATTGGTCAAGTTACAGTTGACTTTTCAGCTGTCTAAAAATTGTAACTTTTGCATCTTTGATGATTTTTGAGCCATGCTTGTGGAATCATGATCAAGACTTGATCAAATGATGATTGTGAGCTCAAAATAAGATGTTGACCAAAAATTCTGACTTTTGACTGCCAAATGACCATTTTACCCTGCAGTTGACTGTAGTTCAAATAGGACTTTTGACTGTGCAATTTGACCCTGTGAGTCTTGAAACTTGACATGTAGATGCTTGAGGATATGTGTAGGCCTATGAGACTTGATTGGATCATTGAAAACCCTAAATTCATTGCAAGAACCAAAACCCTAATTTTGACTGGCTTAGGAGGCAGTTGGACTGTGCAACCCTTGAGTGGTCTTGAACCATTTGAAGATGATTCATGACAAATCTTGAAGAATATGGGAGGGCAAAATATGGGGTACAACAGTTGCCCCTATTCAATCTTCTTAGACCTGAGGATGTAGATTGGCTTGCGTGCCTTTCGTGATCCGAAGGTGGAAGATGATTGAACACTAGAGTGCCCAGAAATTTGCACTCGCATAGTAGAATATCAGTAATGTGATGTCGGGAATGGGCTTACAGATGCCATTTGGAGAGATGTTGGATAGGAGGATGGGCTTATAGATGCCATCTGGAGATGTGACAGAACCTTGACGAGAATGGGCTTATAGATGCCATTTGAAAATGTAATGGATAGTTGTGGAGATGGGCTTAACGGTGCCATCCATGGGTGTCGATCGCGTAAGAGATTCCTTAGCGAGAACTTGCGTACTTGAGAAAGAAAGATAATTTCCTGGCCTGTTACAGGGGTTGATCTTCAAACTCTTCATGCAGATATGCCCTGGCTGGATACAGGTATCGAATCTACAATCAATCGCTCACAGATATGCCCTGGCTAGATACAGGTATCGAATCTGGAACTTCAAACTCTTCATGCAGATATGCCCTGGCTAGATACAGGTATCGAATCTACAATCAATCACTTACAGATATTCCCTGGCTAGATACAGGTATCGAATCCGGAATTTCAAAAGGTTGATGGGTTGTCTCTACTGAAAGGTTATCTCAGAAAATCTTCAGGAATCGATTTAACTGAACCGGGGGAGGTGTTGTCTTCTTTGACGAGTTGTCTCTTTTGGACGAGTTGTCTTTATTGATAGGTTGTCTCTTTTGGACGAGTTGTCTTTATTGATAGGTTGTCTTCATGGACGAGTTATCTTCAACGACGGGTGTCTATAACGACGAGTGTCTATAACGATGAGTGTCTATAACGACGAGTGTCTATAACGACGGGTGTCTATAACGACGAGTGTCTATAACGACGAGTGTCTATAACGACGAGTGTCTATAACGACGAGTGTCTATAACGACGGGTGTCTATAACGACGAGTGTCTATAACGACGGGTGTCTATAACGACGGGTGTCTATAACGACGAGTGTCTATAACGACGAGTGTCTATAATGACGGGTGTCTATAATGACGGGTGTCTATAACGACGGGTGTCTATAACGACGGGTGTCTATAACGACTGGTGTCTATAACAGCGGGTGTCTATAATGACAGGTGTCTATAATGACGGGTGTCTATAATGACGGGTGTCTATAATGACGGGTGTCTATAATGACGGGTGTCTATAATGACGGGTGTCTATAATGACGGGTGTCTATAATGACGGGTTGTCTAAGATGACCGGCTGTCTTCTTTGACTTTAGGAATTAAATTAACCAGACTTGTCTTCTTTGACTGGATTGGTCTCTTTTGACTGTATTTGTCTACTTTGACATAGTTGATCATTTAACTGTATCCTTCCTGAAAGGTAAAGGTCAGTCATATGCAATACATGATATGGATCAAGCCATGATGTTCTCAACATAAATGAGATTATATGATATGATGCGTATATGTATGCATCATGATGTATGACAATGTAATGTTTTGAATGTATTTTCGTCTGGGAAAATAAATCCTTGACGAATGCCGGGAAGTTCGTTGAATCCTGGGCTGATGTTGAAGAGTAGAGTTCTTCATTTCCGCTGGGGATGATGGTTGCAAGAATAAACCGGTAGGAGAAGATGACTCCGTCGGGGAATAAACTTGTTGGAGAGATTACTCTGCGGGGAATTACTCTGTGGGAAGAGATACTTCGTTGAGATTTGAATGAGAACTCCGCTGGGGATTCCATTGATAGGTTATGTTGGGGAATTTGATGAACTCCGCTGGGGGATAGGAAGAATTTCGACGAGGACGATCTTTCCGTGGTAATTAGTTAAGGATAACCCAGTTATAAACTCTGGTGGGGAATAACCTTTAAATATGGTCGGGGAGAGACGTATGTACTCTGCAGGGGACCGGCTTCCAGACTCTACTGGGGATAAGCTTCCAGAATCTACTGGGGATAAGCTTCCAGAATCTACTGGGGAGGATGATTCAACTTTCCTGGGAAACTTTTGGACTGTACTGGGGAAGTGGCTCCACTGGGGTGTCTGTATTCCGCCGGGGATCAATCTTATACTAAGACTGTCGGGGATGCCTGCTTAGGAACGTCTGTATACTCCGCTGGGGAATATTGAGATTTTCTGGGGATACCCAACTTCCTTAAGGCTGACAGTAGACTAACTCTGCTCGGGGAGAGTATCGCTGACTTGCTGGAGATATTGTGCCTGTTTAGGGCTGATGGGAGACCAACTCTGCTTGGGGAGAATATTGCTGATTTTGGTCTTGAACCCTGTTCCTCAAAGTCCAACAATCATCTGTAGCATGCCACGGGATGTCAGAATGATAAGCGCAGCGGGCGTTGGGGTTATACCTTGAAGGTGTCTTGTTGGGATTCTTAGGAGGGTCCCTTAGAGTTACCAAATTGGTCTCCAGCAACTGTGGCAATATCTGGGACAAGGTCATGCTGAGGGGAGTGAATTGCCTTCTAGGTCTTTCCTCCCTTTGTTGGTTGCGATGTTGAGGATCACTGGCCGGTTTTGAAATAACCACAGCGTTGACAGTTTGGCGGTGTTCGGACCTATTCTGCCCACTTGAACCATAGACAACACTAGATTCTTTCTTGAATGGTTTCTTCTCAGTGTTCGGGGAGTCACCCTTTTGTATCTTCCCAGACTTGATACCAGCTTCTATCCTCTCACCAGTTAAGATCAGATCTGTAAACCCAGCAGAAGAATTCCCAATCAGATGGTTGAAGAACGGACCAGACAGGGTCCCCAGGAACATATCAACGAGCTCACAGTCAGTCAAAGGTGGCTGCACCCTTCCAGCCAAGTCTCTCCACTTTTGAGCATATTCCTTAAATCCTTCACCCGTCCCTAGTGACATACCCTGGAGTTGGGTACGCGTAGGAGCGAGGTCGGAATTATACTGATACTGCTTGTAAAATGCAGTAGCCAAGTCCTCCCAGTTACGAATACTGACTCTATCCAGCTGATAGAACCATTCGAGTTGAGTCCATGAAAGACTATCCTGGAAGAAATGGATCCATAAATTCTTGTCAGCAGTGTAAGGTTGAATCTTCCTTACATATGATCTGAGATGCAGCTTAGGACAGGAAGCCCCGTCGTACTTCGCAAAGGCAAGTGCCTTGAACTTGTGTGGGATCACCACCCCAGAAGATAAACCTAGATCTCCAAAATCCAACCCGGGCACATGTTGAATTTCCATAGCACTTAGACGGTCCTCTAGCTGTTTGTACATGTCCTCAGCATGAGGGTACTGTTCATCATTATAATCCGTCTCGTTGTCGGAGACCACGGGACTAGGAACCCTTCTCTCTTGGGGGCTGTCTTTCCCTATAAATGGGGTAGTCATCTCATCCTCCTTTTGTGATCCATTCCCAGGCATGTGTCTAGTGTTGAACAAGACAATCCTCTTCTTCTTCTTCTCCCTCTCTTTCAGAATCAGAGTTTTCAAGTCCTGTTGACCCTGGGCTAGGCTCATAACCAACTCCTGGAACTGGGCATTCTGGGCCTGGAGGGCCTTGATAGTTTGTTCAGTAGTAGGTTCAGAAGACATGATGACGAGCTGAAATAAACATCGAAGAAGATAAGTGACCTGTAAAAAGGGTACCTATAATGCAATGATATGTATGATATGCATGCAATGTTTTCAAGGATCTCGCAGGGTAAACAAAGAAACTTGTTAGAATTTGAATTTGGTAGCTTGATTGAAGGAACTTCGTGTCGTTGAGAGTCCTTCTTCAAGAGTCAAAGCTCACCATATCGAGTGGGTCATAGCCCCTGACTCAAATTGTCATGTTTTGATCTCCAAACAACCTTGGCTAGAGGAAAATAAATCCTCTTTGCCCCTTGCTAGACAGTTGGTTCATCATGACCTGCATCACAAGCCCTTGAGATCCTTGAAATGGGTTAGTCCTTATGCAGAATGTATGCAATGTTATGATGGTATGATGTTATGATAAAGCACACCACAACTATTCACAAAGGCAAACATGATAAGGCACACAAGTCACACAAGACAGCCCTTAGATTTCAGTCCAGCATGAAGTTTAGGTATTGCCCTATTTCAGTTTCAGTTGGTTAAGACCTGTCCTAGAAAATAGTAACCGGGTTCCAGAGGATCTCAATATCATCGACTACCCTCAATCGGTCATAACTCCAGCTTCGCAATCTTTTCTTGCGGCCAGAACCATCGCGAGAGTTTAGCCTCAATGAGTGTAGCATACTGCTACTGTTCTATGGCCAAGTTGGGTCAATTTAGGGTTCTAAGGTCGGTTGGTGCTTAATGACTCCTCAGAAGACCCATATTCTCCTCGTTCCAACACAAGGGATATCGGTACAGACCAAGGTGTCACACCAATGTAGCCACTGCTTCACCCGTGTCGGTCTACGCCGGACAGGTCCCTCACAGCTTATGCTACCTAAAAGGGTATTCCCTAGATCCGTGTTAGGATCTATGAAACTCCGATGCAAGCCCACAAATATCAAAGCAATCAAGACATACAATTGAAAACATAAGATTGGTCTAATCCTAAGGTACACCTCACTTATTAAAAATCCCCAGCAGAGTCGCCAGTTCTGTGATCGGTGGAAATAAAAATGACTATTTTGAAATGTTGGTTCGCGAAATGTCGCGGTAAGCAAGAGTCGCCACCGTCTTTTATGTTCTCCAACATGGAAAGGACAAAAGCACAACAAAATTCCTTTTCGAGAATGTTTCTCGGTTCGGGAGGTAGATTTATAGAAAGGGAAGGTGTTAGCACCCTTTCTATCCGTGGTTATCCACGGGCTCTTAGGTACTTGCTCTTATGTTTTCAAAATTGTTTGCTTTTCAAGTGTTTGTGGGTTTTGAAAAAGTTTAGTTTGAAAAACTTCTAGGTAACTCTTGTATCAGTCCTCAAGAGTGTATGAAGTATTTGTTTGAAAACTTTTTGAAAGTGTAGGTGCGAAAAGTTATTTTTGTTTTTTTTGAAAGAGCAAGTACCCAGGAGAAATCTACCTACTCTAAGGAATTAAGCTGTGTAAGAGTCCCTTCAACAGTACTATCCCACTATTGAGAAGTAGGTAGCACCATCGTTGGAGTTATTCGGGTCAATTCGATTATAAGGGACATGTGTGGTCACCAAAGCAATGGTAGGACGCCTTAGCGGTAACCCTAATGTCCTAGATCCTTTTTATCTGAGGCAACCGTTTCGAGGCAACTGGATCTTTAGATTGGAGGGCGACCTCTAAAACACCCTATACTTGATGACCACGTCGAGGCAACCAGTGAGGCGTACCCTAGGAGTGGCATGTGCATGTGTGTTGTTTTTCAGTTTATCTTTGAACATGCATTTGTGAGCTACGGATTGATTTTACTTGTCATACAAGTCTTGCAGGCATAATTAACAGTTAAGAGTACGGAAAATAAAGTGCGGAAAGGTAAATCTACGCTATTACAAGGCGCGGGTATATACATCGCCAAAAACAAAACCCGTTTGAAAAATAAATGCGAGAAAATAAAAGAAAACGATAAAAGCCTAATTAAATATTACATCCTCGGAAACAGTTACATCAAATATAATCAAATAAATGAATTAAAATGAATATGCGCGCGAGGGAATTAAATCAGGACGTCCTTAGGGTTTTGACTCTTTTTTGAGAAAAGAATTGGATTTGTCCTTTTTTGCAATTAATGAAATTAAGCCTAATTACTAATTAATTTATTTATTAAAAGAAAAAATGTTTTTGTGTTTTTTATGTTTTTAATGAAAATAAAAATAAGAAATTAAAAGTCAAAAGAAAAACCCTAATTTTAAATTTGTTTTATTTATTGTAAAAAAAAAGATTAAAGTTAACCTAATTTAACTAAATTAATTAATTTACATTTATTTACAAAAATAATTATTAATAGTGAAAATAATAAATAATAAAAATAAACAATATTTTAAGTTTCTGATTTTTATTATGAAAAATAATTTATTAATTAATTAGATAATAGTAATAATAATTATTAAATAAAATAAAAAGAAAAGGAAAATAAAAAAAGATAGTAAACCAGGGGGGTGCTGGCCCATGTATGGAGGTGTGTTTGGAGATTCAAGCCCACGAACACTCAAGCCTGGTTGACTTTTTGGATGGTCTACGCTGCATTGACTGGAACATACCATGGTCTTCATCTTTTGACCATTAGATTGGTATTGTGAGACACTTGGCAAGCCGATGCCTGGAGCGCATGGTGGGACACTTTGAGGATGCCTGCTGTGATCGGTGGAAATAGAACTGACTGTTTTTTAAGCTGGTTTCGCGAAATGTCGCGGTAAGCAAGAGTCGCCACCGTCTTTTATGTTCTCCAATATGGAAAGGACAAAAGCACAGCAAAATTCCTTCTTCGAGATGTTTCTCGGTTCGGGAGGTAGATTTATAGAAAGGGAAGGTGTTAGCACCCTTTCTATCCGTGGTTATCCACGGGCTCTTAGGTACTTGCTCTTATGTTTTCAAAAGATTGTTTTCTTTTCAAGTGTGTGTGGGTTTTGAAAAAGTTTCGTTTGAAAAATTTCTAAGTAACTCTTGTATCTGTCCTCAAGAGTGTATGAAAAATTTGTTTGAAATCTTTTGAAAGTGTGAGGTGCGAAAAGTTGTTTTTGTTTGTTTTGAAAAGAGAAAATACCCAGGAGAATCTACCTACTCTAAGGAATTAGGCTGTGTAAGAGTCCTTTAGATAGTGCTATCCCACCATTGAGGGGTAGGTAGCACCATCGTTGGAGGTGTTCGGGTCAATTCGATTAAGGGACAGTGTGGTCACCGAAGCAATGGTAGGATACCTTAGGAGTAACCCTAATTTCCTAGATCCTTTTATCCGAGGCAACCGTTTCGAGGCAACTGGATCTTTAGACAAAGGGCGACCTTTAAAACACCCTATACTTGACGACCACGTTCGAGGCAACCAGTGAGGCGTACCCTAGGGGTGGCATGTGCTTGTGTGTTGTTTTCATGTTAATGTTTGTCTTGTACATGTTATTTGTGAGCTACGGATTGGTTTTATTTACATACATTCTTTCATGCATTTAACAGTTAGGGGTGCGGAAAATAAATTGTAGAAATATAAATTCTACGCTATTACAAGGCGCGGGTCTATACATCGCCAAAAAACAAAGACCCGTTTTGGTAAATAAGTGCAAGAAAATTAAAGAGAGCAAAATTCCTAATTAACTATTACATAGCTGGAGACAGTTACATAAATAATCAAAATAAAATAAATGCGCGCGAATAAAAATTAATCGGGAATGCCTTAAGGGTTTTGACCCTTTTAAGAAAAGAAATGAATTTTTTGTCTTTTTTGTGATTAAATGAGATTAAAACTAATGATTAAACTAATTAATTAATTTATTAAAAGAAAAAATATTTTTGTATTTTTATGTTTTTAATGAAATAAAATAAAAGGAAATAAAATTAAAAGTTAATAAAAACCCAATTCTAAATTTATTTTAGTTATTAAGAAAAAAAAGTTAAAGTTGCCTAATTAAAATTAACTCAATTTATTAGTATTTATTTACAAAAATAAAATGAAATTAATAATATTAGTTCTTTTTTGATTTTTTTATAAAAATATTAATTATGTTAATAGTTAATAAAAGGGAAAAAAATAAAAATAAGACAAATAAAATATAAAATGACAAAATGAAATTGCAAACCCAAGGGGGGGGGGGGGGGGGGTATGGGCCAGAATTGGGAGTGTTAATGGAATTGTGAGGCCCATTAACACAAGGCCATGTTTGACTTTTAGAGATTGTCCATGGTGTAGGTTGACCAGGGGTATGGTGCTCGTCCAATCCAGGCCTTTGGATCTGCTTCTGAGGGACACTTGGCAAGCTGAGATGTGAGGTTTATGGTGCTCATCATTTAGGAATCTACACAAGAATGCAATTGAAAAAATAACATTGAATTATGGGGGGACCTGGGAAAACTTACAGCGCGGTATGATGGATCTTAGGACGTGGCAAGGGTTGCTTTAGCTTCAGAGTATGGCAAAGAAGAGAGTCACGTTCTCCTTTTGGCCTGGAAATGCTTGCAACACTCCTTTTGATCTCACACTTTTTTGACACTTTTTGGATTTTGCTCTGGCCGTTTGTGCACACCCTAGGTTGTGAATGAGGCTTCCAAGGCTTGTATATATAGTAATGAGTGAGAATAAGTTACATTTAGGAGCCTTTAACCATTGCAATTAAGTTTTGGATTTTGTCTTAACCACCATTAAAGGTCTTTCAAAGCTTGTTCAAAATTTGAATTTTCATGCCTAAATGAGCTTAGCACGAAATTGGTAGGTTGAAAATGCTTCATGAAGGCTATTCAAACCATAAGATACCATTTAATTAATTTTTTTAGATTTACTTGAATTATTATGGATTAAAATGAATTAAATCCATAAAAATTAAATAAAAATAGAAAAATAATTATTTGGTCTTGAAATTGATCATGGGACACTTGGGTGGCATGACAAGGATGAATCAAGTGGAAAAAAGTGGGCCCTTTTGTCAAAAATTGAAGTTTCAAGGATAGTTGACTTTTGCCATTTCACAAAAATTTCCCAACTTCTCCAATGCATATCTTGCTCAATTTTGATCATATGAACATGTTCTTTGACATTTTGGAAAGGTCTTGAAGTCCTCTAACCAATGTCTTTTGTCCCATGTCATTTTGATTTACCAATCTCAAGTTATGGTCTTTGACTTAAAATGCCTTTTTGTTGACTTTTAAAAATGACCTATAATGTTGAAATTGATAACTTTTTCTGAGAGCATTTCTTGGACTTGGAATGTGAAGATGAGTTGTAGGAAATGTCATCCCCTTCAAAATGAGAATTGGATGGGATTTTTATGATGAACCATGAAAAAGTTATGCCTTAGTCAAGTTACAGTTGACTTTTCAACTGTCCAAAAATAGAAACTTTTGACACCTTGATGATTTTTGCGCCATTCTTGTGGAATCATGATCAAGACTTGATAAAATGATGATTGTGGCTTCAAAACAAGATGTTGACCAAAATTTTTGACTTTTGACTGCCAAATGACCATTTTGCCCCTACAGTTGATTGTGAAGCAATTAGGGTTTTTGACTGTGCAACTTGACCTTGTGAGCCTTGAAACTTGACATGTAGGTGCTTGACAATGTATATGAGCATATGGGACTTGATTGAGCCCTTGAAAACCTCAACTTCCTTGCAAGAACCAAAACCCTAATTTTGACTGGCTTAGGAGGATGGTTTTACTGTGCAACCCTTGAGTAGACTTGAGCAAATTGAGATGATGCTTGTCAAAACTTTGAAGAATATGGGAGGGTAAATTTTGGGGTACAACACCTGCATATGATTATATTAGGAAAAATATGAAGCAAAGGTTTGGGGGACCTGGGAATCGAACCCAGGTCCCAATGGTTGCCAACCACGTCACTTTCCACTACGTCATTGCATTGCATCTGTTATTATAATACAAAACAATCAATATATTAAGTAATTAATTCATAGGCTGTAAAACAAAAACGCGCGCACTTATTTCAAACCAGCCAATCATGCATCCACACGTAATCGTCTTCTTCCTTTTCCTGCAAAAAACAGAGTTAGATAGCGGGGGTTTTTAACCCCCACAGCCTGCAAGCATGAAAAATAGTGATTAGCTCCTTGCTGCTTGTGATCGGTGGATTTAGAACTGACTGTTTAACGCTGGTTCGCGAAATGTCGCGGAAGCAAGAGTCGCCACCGTCTTTTATTTTCTCCAACATGGACAGGATAAAAGCACAACAAAATTCCTTATGAGATAGTTTCTCGGTTCGGGAGGTAGATTTATAGAAAGGGAAGGTGTTATCACCCTTTCTATCCATGGTTATCCATGGGCTCTTAGATACTTGCTCATTGTGTTTTCAAAAGTGTTTTCTTTTCAAAGTGAGTGGGTTTGAAAAAGTTCGTTTAAAGATTTCAGATCGACTCTTGTATCAGTCCTCAAGAGTGTTTGAAAAATTATTTTGAAAGCTTTTTGAAAAGTGTCGGTGTGAAAAGAAGTTTTGATTTGTTTTTGAATAGAGCGAGTATCTATGAGTCATCCACCTACCCTAAGGAGTTAGGCTGTGTAAATGTCCTTAAGGTAGTGCCATCCCACCATTGAGAGGTAGGTAGCACCACCGTTGGAGGTATTCGGGTCAATTCGTTTGTAGGGACAGTGTGGTCACCAGAGCAACCGTAGGACACCTTAGAAGCTACCCTTATGCCATTGATCCTTTTTAATTCTGAGGCAACCGTTTCGAGGCAACTGGATCATGTCATGGACATAAGGACTTACTAAAACGTCCTATACTCGACGACCACGTTTCGAAGGTAAGGCAACAGTGAGGCGTACCCTAAGAGTGGTGTGTGAATTTGTGTGTTATTTTCAGTTAAGTTTATCTTTGATCATGTATCATGGTGATCTACGCATTGTTTTTAATTTAGGCCATTCTTTCATACAAGTTAGAATTTAAAAGTGCGGAAAATTAAAAGACGAAAAGATAAAAGCTACGCTATTACAAGGCGCGGGTCTATCCATCGCCAAAGTACAAAGACCCGTTTTTGATAAAAGATGCGGAAAGTAAATAAATACCTAATTACTATTACATCCGGAAAGCAGTTACATAATATTCAAAAAAAGAAAAATAATGCGCGAAATAGAAATTGGAACGCCCGAGGGTTTTGACCCTTTGCTTGAAATTAAATTAAATTAAAGTCTAATTATTATTTAATTAAAGAAAGGTGTTTTTTTGTGTTTTTTGTATTTAATTAATATTAAACCTAAAACTAATTATTTAAATAAAAGAAAAAAGTATTTTTGGTTTTTTAATGTCTTTAATGAAAAATAAAAATAAAATAAAATAAAGTCAAAAGTTAGTAAAACCTAATTCTAATTTATTTTATTTATTATGAAAAAGCCAAAATTAAACCTAATTAAACTAAATTAATTTGTTAGAATTTATTTACAAAAAAATAATTAATAGTGAAATTACTAAATAATAATAATACTAAAAATGTTAGTTTTCTGAATTTTATTATGAAAAAAATGTTAATTGGTTAGTGATTAATAAAAATAATAACGATTAATTAATTAAAGGAAAATAATAAAAATAGAGAGAGAGAGTTTAGGAGTATACGAGTCTGATTGGAGGGGTGAAACAGCTATTGACGTCATGTGTAAACTGTTTTGTTTTGGCCATTTGTGTTTTGGCTTTTGGCCATTTGTGTTCTGTCTTTTGGTCATTTGTGTTCTGGCCTCAACGTTTTTTAACCTTCTCAGGATGTCTGTCTCGCCATGTATTGGTGTCATGTGTATAATGTTCTGTTTTGGCCATTTGTGTTTTGGCTTTTGGCCATTTGTATTCTGGCTTCAACGTTCCTTAATGAACCTGTATGAGATCCTGTCTAAAATCTGCAGTGTTGAGTCTCATGAACACATTAAATAAAATCATAAAATGCAAATAAAGCTAATGTATGAAGAAATTTAATGTTTAGGCACAATATGGCATGTATGAATGTTTATACCCTTTTGATCATGGAGATCAAATCAATCTTATCTTTACTGGAAAATTAGTGACATGAATGCTTTTATGCCCTTTTGATTATGGAGATCAAGTCAGCCTTACCCTTACTGAAGAAGTAGTGAGATGTTGGTTTGTAACTGAGATGACTTGTTTGTAGTGAGAGAGGGATTTGTAATAAGGATTTCAAGGTTTTAGGGTTCTTGAAAGAATTTGATATTCTGACAGTGTTGTGGCAAGGTTTTTTTTCTTTCTTTTTTCTCCTCTCTGGTTTGTGTAAAAAGAAGGTGATTATATAATGGAAATTAGGGTAAAGAAAATGGGATTTGAATGTGCAATTGGGCCTCCAATGTTCACTTGAGTTCGTCACTTTCCAGGCTAAATCGCAGAGACTTAAGTGCAATTTTCGAAATTGAAATGTGAAAACAAAATGTAGCCGACATCGATGACTAACTCCTGTCCGAAAATCGGCTCAATCGGATAAACGGTGAATTAGTTATGAATTTTTGAAGTTTCAGCTCAGACAAACTTATTTTGGGCTCCAGTGTCGACTCTGACACGTTCTTCAATAAAAAACTGGTATTGATCGGAGCATAATCTGGTCTCGACTTTTGAAGCAAAGTTGTAGATCTATGAGTCAGGGACCTTGTGTAAAAATATGAGCTCAATCCGATAAAAATTGACCGAGTTATGAATTTTCGAAGTTTCGGCCCAGATGAAATAATATTCACCATTCAGGATTTTCAGCATGTCACGCACTCTGAGCAAAAAACGAAGGCCTTTTGAATACCGTTTGAACTCAATACCTTCTGTGAAAATGTATCCAACTCAATTTGTGAAATTTTGGCGCTGGAACCAGCTCGATACGATGAAAATCGACCAAGTTATGATTTTCTGAACATGACGCAAATAAACTTCTGTCACAAATTTTCTATATGAAAATACTTGATAAATCCACATTTTTGAAGACCTTCTGATTGAAATTGGCTTCAAGCCGTGAGAGATGAAAATGTAGATAATGTCAAGACGGAATTTAGGCTCCGGAACGGGTTCAAAACGAGCCACTATCTTCAAGTTATGAATTTTTTAGCGCGTAAAAACTGCACTTTCAGCATACTTTTTCACCATATTTCTTCAAGCAAACTCACACATTCAGATACCTTCTTTAAAGAATTGACTCTTGAGCCGAACCTGAATTTAAGAATATGTTATCAGAGATATCTTGGCGAAAGAACACCTGAATATGATGCGTCGGGTTTGACTTGTGAATTTTTCTTGAAATGTTTTGAGAAATATGGGAGGGCAAATTTTGGGGTACAACAGTTGCCCATGTTCAATCTTCTTAAACCTGAGGATGTAGATTGGCTTGCGTGCCTTTCGTGATCCGAAGGTGGAAGATGATTGAACACTAGAGTGCCCAGAAATTTGCACTCGCATAGTAGAGTATCAGCAACGTGATGGCGGGAATGGCCTTACAGATGCCATTTGGAGAGATGACGGATAGGAGGATGGGCTTATAGATGCCATTTGGAGTTGTGACAGAGCCTTGTCGGGAATGGGATTATAGATGCCATTTGGAGACTGTTGGTATGTGGATGGGCTTATAGATGTCATCTAGGTGTCGATCGCGTAAAAGATTCCTTAGCGAGAACTTGCGTACCTGAGAAAGAAAGATAAATTACCTGGCCTGTTACAGGAGTTGATCTTCAAACTCTTTATGTAGATGTGCCCTGGCTGGATACAGGAATCGAATCTTTAAACTCTTCAGACGTGCCCTGGCAAGATACAGGAATCGAGTCCGGAGAATTAGTCGTCAACAGATACACCCTGGCAAGATACAGGAATCGGATCTTCGAACTCTTCAGACGTGCCCTGGCCGGATACATGAATCGAGTCTGGTAATGTTAGTCGTCAACAGATACACCCTGGCAAGATACAGGAATCGGATCTTCGAACTCTTCAGACGTGCCCTGGCAGGATACAGGAATCGAGTCTGGTATTAGTCGTCAACAGATACACCCTGGCAAGATACAGGAATCGGATCTTCGAACTCTTCAGACGTGCCCTGGCAAGATACAGGAATCGAGTCTGGAATCAGTCGTCAACAGATACACCCTGGCGAGATACAGGAATTGGATCTTCGAACTCTTCAGACGTGCCCTGGCGAGATACAGGAATCGAGTCTGGAATCAGTCGTCAACAGATACACCCTGGCGAGATACATGAATCGGATCTTCGAACTCTTCAGACGTGCCCTGGCGAGATACAGGAATCGAGTTTGGAATCAGTCGTCAACAGATACACCCTGGCGAGATACAGGAATCGGATCTTCGAACTCTTCAGACGTGCCCTGGCGAGATACAGGAATCGAGTCTGGTATTGTTAGTCGTCAACAGATACACCCTGGCAAGATACAGGAATCAGATCTTCGAACTCTTTAGACGTGCCCTGGCCGGATACAGGAATCGAGTCTGGTAATGTTAGTCGTCAACAGATACACCCTGGCAAGATACAGGAATCGGATCTTCGAACTCTTCAGACGTACCCTGGCAGGATACAGGAATCGAGTCTGGTATTAGTCGTCAACAGATACACCCTGGCAAGATACAGGAATCAGATCTTCGAACTCTTTAGACGTGCTCTAGCAAGATACAAGAATCGAGTCTGGAATTAGTCGTCAACAGATACACCCTGGCAAGATACACGAATCGGATCTTCGAACTCTTCAGACGTGCCCTGGAAGGATACAGGAATCGAGTCTGGAATTAGTCGTCAACAGATACACCCTGGCAAGATACAGGAATCAGATCTTCAAACTCTTCAGACGTGCCCTGGCAGGATACAGGAAACGAGTCTGGAAAATAGTCGTCAACAGATACACCCTGGCAAGATACAGGAATCAGATCTTAAAACTCTTCAGACGTGCCCTGGCAGGATACAGGAATCGAGTCTGGAATTAGTCGTCAACAGATACACCCTGGCAAGATACAGGAATCAGATCTTCAAACTCTTCAGATGTGCCCTGGCAGGATACAGGAATCGAGTCTGGAATTAGTCGTCAACAGATACACCCTGGCAAGATACAGGAATCGGTTCTTCAAACTCTTCAGACGTGCCCTGGCAGGATACAGGAATCGAGTCTGGAATTAGTCATCAACAGATACACCCTGGCAAGATATAGGAATCGGATCTTCAAACTCTTCAGACGTGCCCTGGCAGGATACAGGAATTGAGTCTGGAATTAGTCGCCAACAGATACACCCTGGCAAGATACATGAATCGGATCTTCAAACTCTTCAGACGTGCCCTGGCAGGATACAGGAATCGAGTCTGGAAAATAGTCGTCAACAGATACACCCTGGCAAGATACAGGAATCGGATCTTCAAACTCTTCAGACGTGCCCTGGCAGGATACAGGAATCGAGTCTGGAATTAGTCGTCAACAGATACACCCTGGCAAGATACAGGAATCGGATCTTTGAACTCTTCAGACGTGCCCTGGCAGGATACAGGAATCGAGTCTGGAATATAGTCGTCAACAGATACACCCTGGCAAGATACAGGAATCGGATCTTTAGTTGCGACAGTTGATAGTAATCATCTTTGTACTGACCTTTGTCCTGAAAAGACGAAAACGTTAGTTGTATGAAATGTCATGATGTATGACATGCGTGATGTTCTCAAAATAGGTGAGATTGTATGTTTATGATGCGTATGTGCATGCTATAATGTATGAAGATATGATGTTCATGAATGTATTTTTGTCTTAGGAAAATGAATCCTTGACGGGTGCCAGGAAGTTAAATCCTGGGCTGATGTTTGAAGAGTAAAGTTCTTCGTCTCCGCTGGGGATGATGGTTGCAAGAGTACCAGTAGGAGAAGATGACTCCGTTGGGGAATAAACTTGGCGGATAGATTACTCTGCGGGGAATGCTCTGTGGGGAAAGAGAGGTACTTTGCTGAGGTTGATGATAACTCCGCTGGGGATACCATTGATGTGTTATGTTGAAGGAATTGATGAACTCCGCTGGGGGATAGGAAGACTTCACCGGGGACGATCTTTCCGTGACAATTGGCTGAGGATAACCCAGTTATATCCTGGTGGGGAAATAACCTTTGAATAAAGCCGGGGGACGCGTTTGTGCTCTGCAGGGGATAAGCTTCCAGAATCTACTGGGGATAAGCTTCCTGCTGGGGAGATTGATTCAACTCTCCTGGGGAGACTTTTGAGATTGCACTGGGGAATGGCTCCATTGAACGTTTGATATACCGCCGGGGAACAATCTTAGATCAAGACTGTCGGGGATGCTTGTTAGGAATGTTTGTATACTCTGCTGAGGAATGTTGAGATCTGCTGGGGATACCCAATTTCCTTAAGGCTGACTGAGTAGGCTAACTCTGCTTGGGGAGAGTATCGCTAACTTGCTAGGAGATATTGTTCCTTTGTTAGGGTTGATTGGAGACCAACTGCTTGGGAGAATGGTCGAATCTTGGCTCACTCTCTGGGGAATTAAGGTATCTTGGTTACATTCTTCGGCCAAACTTACCTTGGTACCTTGGTGTACAGAGTAATTAGATCGCTTTAGACAACTCATTATTGCCCCAGTTTCTGCGGGAGAAGGTACCTGTGGAGGTACTTGATGACTGCCGATTGACAAATCTTCTTCTGGTAAGAAAGTGACGAGATAACAGGACATAGTCGTACGCTGTGATCCCTTACTTTTGCCTGGACCGCCCTTTCGGGTTTTCAGTCCACCGGGATACCCCTTTTTACTCAAGCCGCCTTTTCAGGTTTTCGACTTGCCGGGTGTACAAATTTTTTTCATTTTCATCCCTTATTTTTCCCGAACCCTTTTGGTTCTTCAGGAAGCCCTTGTTTTTGCCTAGGTGTGTCAACCTAGCGGGTCTTTGATTATGCGTAGTATTTTTTTCGACTATGTCCATGTTCTCAGAATGTAGGGAGTTGCCCCCGTCAGAAGTGTTTTGCCGTGCTACCAGAAGATCTTTGTTTGATCGTCCAACGCTCCAAGTGATCCAGATGGAGATTTGCCCCAGGCTAGTTGGCCTTTTGAGATATTCTCCGAATCTTGACTTAACTGCCCCAGGTGATGGACAATGATTATGCCATGCCCCTTGATTGGAAGTACTCTTGTTCATTAGACATTCGTCGTGCGAACTTCTATGATGTTCAAACAAATAGTCATATGCAAGCAATGTTATATTAAAAATGCAAAGCTTATGTCTGTCTTGAAGTTTTTGAAAATGCATTTTTTCATAAAAACAAGTGAATTTTTTGTAAACTGTGATGTCAACTCGTTATTTTACCGCAAGCCTTAAGGAGTCAGGATACCTTTCGTAACAGTATGCTTTCGAATTAACCCATGCTTCAGCTAGGACTTTTAAAGGTTGTAGCGTGGTCTGGTTCACGGTTTAAGAAACAAAGGATAAAGGCTCAAATTTATTTGTACCCACCCGCTCTTCGTGATGTTCTTCAAACCTAAACTCAGCTGATCGTGCGTTAGACTTTGTTTGAGTCTTTGTCCTGATATTCCAATGATGGTTCAGATACTGACAATTTATTTTGAATAGGCAGTCATTTCCTTTTTTGTTGTTGAGGGTTTGATGACCTCTTTCTTGATTTTGTTGTCCCTATTTTTTTTTGCCTGAACTGTTTCTTTCGCGATTACAGTCAGCGGGATGCCCCAGTTTTGTAGGTCTCCTTCATAGGTTTTGACTTAATGGGTTATGATTTTGAGAGTTAATGACTGCTATCTTTATGATTGTTCAGAACCATTACTATCTTTCTTTGTTTTTGTAAGGACCCCTTTGGTTCCATTTGTTATGCACTTGGATCAACTGAGAGAACTACCCTGCCCCAGGTTATGATTAAGGGTTTTAATTTTCGAAAAGAAAAACTCCTACTTCTTTGGCTCAGATGGGGGTAACGAGGGATTATCTTCCTTATAACTCCAGTGTTTAGGGATTGAAACAATGCATGTACCTCATCAGCAGGGTCTGTTCAAAAGCATACTGTAGATGTCGTGGTATCATTTTCGTCATCCTCCCTCAAGAGGCTTAGAATTTTAAAATTGAGAGTTGAACATCAAAAATAAAAGCAATTTTGAATATAATGAACACAATTACTTCAAAACAGACACGTGTAATGCATTAATGAAATAACCAAGTATGACATGAAATAAAATGTTTGAACAATCAAATAAAATTACAATTTGAACATTCGAATGAACAAAAGTTTTTCAATCCTAGCCATGTTTTGGCAAGGGAGCAGTGGTCACATTGGGAGTCTCAGCAGGCTCGAATTCGATCTCCTTAGCGTCGATCATATTTTGGATCTTGTATTTCAGCGCCCAACAATCCTCAGTATCGTGCCCCGGGCTATCAGAATGATAAGCACACCTCGCTTCTGGGTTGTAGTTTGGGGAGGAGGTCTTGGGATTTGCAGGAGGGTTGATCACCACAATCAGATTCATCTTCAACATGTGCTGCAATACTTGTGACAATGGCATGTTGATGTCGGTGAATTGTCTTTTAGGCTCGTCCGGCCTTCGCTGATTTCCCTTTTTTGGTTGTCGGCATGGTGTAGAACCGAAGATCATGACTGCCCCTGCATGTTGGTCACGACGACTCTTTTGGCTGTATGCAGCATTAGACTCTTTCTTCCCCGTGTAAGGCTTTTTGTGAGTATCAGAAGGTGCGGCCTCTTGAATCTTCCCACTCTTGATACCAGCTTCAATTCTTTCCCCAGTCAAGATCAAATCTGTAAACCCAGCAGAAGAATTCCCAATCAGATGATTGAAGAAAGGCCCAGACAGAGTCCCCAAGAACATGTCCACAAGCTCACGGTCAGTTAGAGGTGGTTGTACCCTTCCAGCGAGGTCCCTCCACTTTTGCGCATATTCTTTAAAACCTTCGCCTACACCCATAGACATTCCCTGAAGCTGAGTGCGCGTGGGAGCAAGGTCGGCATTGTACTGGTATTGCTTGTAGAATGCATTGGCCAAGTCCTCCCAGCTGCGGATGTTGGCTCCATTCAGTTGATAGAACCAATCGAGTTGAGTTCCTGACAGACTGTCCTGAAAGAAGTGAATCCACAAATTCTTGTCAGCCGTGTAGGGCTGGATCCTCCTTATGTAAGACCTGAGATGCAGCTTGGGACAGGATACCCCGTCGTACTTTGCAAAGGCAGGTGCCTTGAATTTGTGCAGGATTACTACCCCAGAAGACAGACCTAGATCTTCAAAGTCCAAGCCGGGCACTTTTTGTATCTCCATGGAACTTAGTCGGTCTTCCAACTGTTTATACCTGTCCTCAGCTGGAGGGTACTGCTCATCATTGTAATCGGTCTCGTTGTCGGAGACCACTGGACTAGGAACCTCCCTTTCTTGGGGACTGTCTTTCCCAACAGATGGGATAGTCAGCTCAGCTTCATTTAGTGATCCAATCCCAGATTTGCGTCTCGGGTTGAACAACACCGTTCTCTTCTTCTTCTTCTTCGAGAGCAGAGTCTTCAAATCCTGCTGGCCCTGGGCTAGACTCTTAATCAACTCCTGGAACTGGGCGTTCTGAGCATGGAGGGCCTTGATGGATTGCTCAGTAGATGATTCGGGATTCATAATGAGACTGCTGAAATAAACAACAAAGAAGGTAAGTGACCTGTAAACAGTGGTACCTGTAATGCAATGATATGTATGATATACATGCAATGTTTTCAAGGATCTCGCGGGGTAGACAAGAAAATTGTTAGAATCTGCATTTTGTAACTTGATGGAAGGAACTGCATGTTGTGGAGAGTCCTTCTTCAAGAGTCAAGGATCACCATATCAAGTGGGTCATAGCCCCTAACAACCTTGGTTAGAGGAAAATAAATCCCCTTTGCCCCTTGCTGGACAGTTGGCTCATCATGACCTGCATCACAAGCCCTTGAGATCCTTGAAATGGGTTAGTCCTTATATAGGATGCATTCAATGGTATGATGTTATGCTATGCATGGGGTAATGTAGGTAAACCCTGTTATGAGTCCCAATTAAGGACTGTAATCAAAACCTACAAGAAACTCAAATGTTAGATAACAAGCATGCAAGTAGTCAAGTTTGAAAGCACACAAGTCACACAAGAGAGCCCTTAGAGTTTAGGCCAGCATGGGGTCTGGGGTACTACCCTCTTGAGGTTGGTGGGCTCAACCTGTCCTATCAGAAGTAACCGGGTTCTAAGGGTCTCAATATCATTGACTACCCTCAATCGGTCATAACTCCAGCATCGCAATCTTTTCTTGCAGCCAGAACCATCGCGAGAGTTTAGCCTCAATGAGTGTAGCATACTGCTACTGTTCTATGGCCAAGTTGGGTCAATTTAGGTTCCTAAGGTCAGTTGATGCTTCACGACACCACGCGACGGCCCCGTACTCTCCTTGACTGGACTCAAGGGTTACCGGTACTCACCAAAGTGCCACATCAACGTAGCAGACTGCTTCAACCATGTCGGTATACCCCGCACAGTTCCCTCACAGTCTTGTTGCTACTTTCTAAGAAGGTATCCCCCAGATCCGGGTTAGGATCTATAGAACTCCCAAGACAGTACCCATAATAATGAATCAAACAATTCAGACAATTGAAAACACAAGTGATCTTAGTCCTAAGGTACACCTCACTTTTATAATTAAGTCCCCAGCAGAGTCGCCAGTTCTGTGATCGGTGGATTTAGAACTGACTGTTTAACGCTAGTTCGTGAAATGTCGCGGAAGCAAGAGTCACCACCGTCTTTTATTTTCTCCAACATGGACAGGACAAAAGCACAGCAAAATTCCTTATGAGATAGTTTCTCGGTTCGGGAGGTAGATTTATAGAAAGGGAAGGTTGTTAGCACCCTTTCTATCCATGGTTATCCATGGGCTCTTAGATACTTGCTCATTGTGTTTTCAAAAGTGTTTGCTTTTCAAAGTGAGTGGGTTTAAAAAAGTTCGTTTAAAGATTTCAGATCGACTCTTGTATCAGTCCTCAAGAGTGTTTGAAAAATTGTTTTGAAAGCTTTTTGAAAAGTGTCGGTGTGAAAAGAAGTTTTGATTTGTTTTTGAATAGAGCAAGTATCTATGATTCATCCACCTACCCTAAGGAATTAGGCTGTGTAAATGTCCTTAAGGTAGTGCCATCCCACCATTGAGAGGTAGGTAGCACCACCGTTGGAGGTATTCGGGTCAATTCGTTTGTAGGGACAGTGTGGTCACCAGAGCAACAGTAGGACACCTTAGAAGCTACCCTTATGCCATTGATCCTTTTTAATTCCGAGGCAACCGTTTCGAGGCAACTGGATCATGTCATGGACATAAGGACTTACTAAAACATCCTATACTCGACGACCACGTTTCGAAGGTAAGGCAACAGTGAGGCGTACCCTAAGAGTGGTGTGTGAATTTGTGTGTTATTTTCAGTTAAGTTTATCTTTGATCATGTATCATGGTGATCTACGCATTGTTTTTAATTTAGGCCATTCTTTCATACAAGTTAGAATTTAAAAGTGCGGAAAGTTAAAAGACGGAAAGATAAAAGCTACGCTATTACAAGGCGCGGGTCTATACATCGCCAAAGTACAAAGACCCGTTTTTGATAAAAGATGCGGAAAGTAAATAAATACCTAATTACTATTACATCCGGAAAGCAGTTACATAATATTCAAAAAAAGAAAAATAATGCGCGAAATAGAAATTGGAACGCCCGAGGGTTTTGACCCTTTGCTTGAAATTAAATTAAATTAAAGTCTAATTTTTATTTAATTAAAGAAAGGTGTTTTTTTGTGTTTTTTGTATTTAATTAATATTAAACCTAAAACTAATTATTTAAATAAAAGAAAAAAAGTATTTTTGGTTTTTTAATGTCTTTAATGAAAAATAAAAATAAAATAAAATAAAGTCAAAAGTTAGTAAAACCTAATTCTAATTTATTTTATTTATTATGAAAAAGCCAAAATTAAACCTAATTAAACTAAATTAATTTGTTAGAATTTATTTAAAAAAAAATAATTAATAGTGAAATTACTAAATAATAATAATACTAAAAATGTTAGTTTTCTGAATTTTATTATGAAAAAAATGTTAATTGGTTAGTGATTAATAAAAATAATAACGATTAATTAATTAAAGGAAAATAATAAAAATAGAGAGAGAGTTTAGGAGTATACGAGCCTGATTGGAGGGGTGAAACAGCTATTGGCGTCATGTGTAAACTGTTTTGTTTTGGCCATTTGTGTTTTGGCTTTTGGCCATTTGTGTTCTGGCTTTTGGCCATTTGTGTTCTGGCCTCAACGTTCCTCAACCTTCCTCAACCTTCTCAGGATGTCTGTCTCGCCATGTATTGGTGTCATGTGTAAAATGTTCTGTTTTGGCCATTTGTGTTTTGGCTTTTGGCCATTTGTGTTCTGGCCTCAATGTTCCTTAATGAACCTGCATGAGATCCTGTCTAAAATCTGCAGTGTTGAATCTCATGAACACATTAAATAAAATCATAAAATGCAAATAAAGCCAATATATGAAGAAATTTAATGTTTAGGCACAATATGGCATGTATGAATGATTATACCCTTTTGATCATGGAGATCAAATCAATCTTACCCTTACTGGAAAATTAGTGACATGAATGCTTTTATGCCCTTTTGATCATGAAGATCAAGTCAGCCTTACCCTTACTGAAGAAGTAGTGAGATGTTGGTTTGTAACTGAGATGGCTTGTTTGTAGTGAGAGAGAGATTTGTAATAAGGATTTCAAGGTTTTAGGGTTCTTGAAAGAATTTGATATTCTGACAGTGTTGTGACAAGGTTTTTTTCCTCTTTTTTCTCCTCTCTGGTTTGTGTGAAAAGAAGGTGATTATATAATGGAAATTAGGGTAAAGAAAATGGGCTTTGAATGTGCAATTGGGCCTCCAATGTTCACTTGAGTTCGTCACTTTATAGGCTAAATCGCAGGGACTTAAGTGCAATTTTTGAAGTTGAAATGTGAAAACAAAATGTAGCTGACATCGATAACTAACTCCTGTCCGAAAATCGGCTCAATCGGATAAACGGTGAATTAGTTATGAATTTTTGAAGTTTCAGCTCAGATAAACTTATTTTGGGCTCCAGTGTCGACTCTGACACGTTCTTCAATAAAAAACTGGTATTGATAGGAGCATAATCCGGTCTCGACTTTTGAAGCAAAGTTGTAGATCTATGAGTCAGGGACCTTGTGTAAAAATATGAGCCCAATCCGATAAAAATTGACCGAGTTATGAATTTTTGAAGTTTCGGCCCAGATGAAATAATATTCAGCATTCAGGATTTTCAGCGTGTCACGCACTCTGAGCAAAAAAATGAAGGCCTTTTGAATACCGTTTGAACTCAATACCTTCTGTGAAAATGTATCCAACTCAATTTGTGAAATTTTGGCGCCGGAACCAGCTCGATACAATGAAAATCGACCAAGTTATGATTTTCTGAACATGACGCAAATAAACTTGTCACAAATTTTCTGTATGAAAATACTTGATAAATCCACATTTTTGAAGACCTTCTGATCGAAATTGGCTTCTAGACGTGAGAGATGAAAACGTAGATAATGTCAAGACGGAATTTAAGCCACCGGAACGGGTTCAAAACGAGCCACTATCTTCAAGTTATAAATTTTTTAGCGCGTAAAAACTGCACTTTCAGCACACTTTTTCACCATATTTCTTCGAGCAAACTCACACATTCGGATACCTTCTTTAAAGAATTGACTCTTGAGCCGAACCTGAATTTGAGAATATGTTATCAGAGATATCTTGGCGAAAGAACACCTGAATATGATGCGCCGGGTTGGACTTGTGAATTTTTCTTGAAATGTTTTAAGAAATATGGGAGGGCAAATTTTGGGGTACAACACTGCTCATAAATGTTTCGCGAGCATGGTGTTTGATTCGTCTGGCCTTGACGAATTCAACCATGGGCTTTAGAGTCTCTGGTTTTTCCTATATCACAAAGCCCCAATTTAAGAGCTTGAAAACCCTAAAATTCATCCATGGTGGTTTGTGATTCAGGGCTCTATAACTCAATTATCTTGTGCCAAAAGCTTCGTACATTCCCTATGAATACAAAACAATCCACAAAACACGTTAATGATGAATGAATAAAAGTATGCGTTTATGAAAAAAATTCCAAACTATGAAACTGTTATCTTTGGATTCTTGGAGCTTTAGCGTGTGGTTTTGATCCCTACACGTTCCTGGGGACCTATGCAATGTATTAGAAGCAATTAGAAGCTTTGAATTGATCTGGAATTAGGAAAACAGTTTTCAAGTTTTTCTTGATTTTTTTGGAATTGGCTTATGGCTTTTTGCAGCAGCTTGCACGTGAATGGAATTAGGGTTAGGTTCAACATATGTAATGGAAGGGAATTAGGTCAGCAGCTGGGCCTTGATCCATGTATATGAGAGAATTAGGTTTACACTTTCCTCCATTGACAAACTTTCCATATTTGGATTAAATCTAAGATTTTGTGTACACATAAGCCCTAGCACGAATTGTTTGGTCAACACATGATATATGAAAGCCGTATGAATCAAAAAGATACTATTCCATTGATTTTTAGATTTTATTTGAATTATTATGGATTTAAAATGAATTAAATCAATAAAAATTAAATAAAATAGAAAAATAAATGTTTGATCTTGAAATTAATCATGGGACACGTGTGTGGCATGACAAGGCTGAATCAAGTGGAAGAAAGTGAGCCCTTTTGTCAAAAATTGAAGTTTTAAGGATAGTTGACTTTTGCAAATTCATGAAAATTTCCCAACTTCTCCAATGCATATCTTGCTCAATTTTGATCATATGAACATGTTCTTGGACATTTTGGAAAGGTCTTGAAGTCCTCTAACCAATTCCTTTGGTCCCATGTCATTTGGATTTACCAATATCAAGTTATGGTCTTTGACTTACAATGCCTTTTTGTTGACTTTTGAAATTGATCTATAATGTAGAAATTGATAACGTTTTGTGAGAGCATTTCTTGGACTTGGAATGTGAATATGAGTTGTAGTAAATGTCATCCCCTTCAAAATGAGCATTGGATGGGATTTTTCTGATGAACCATGAAAAAGTTATGCCTTGGTCAAGTTACAGTTGACTTTTCAGCTGTCCAAAAATAGTAACTTTTGCATCTTTGATGATTTTTAAGCCATGCTTGTGGAATCATGATCAAGACTTGATCAAATGATGATTGTGATCTCAAAATAAGATGTTGACCAAAAATTCTGACTTTTGACTGCCAAATGACCATTTTACCCCTGTAGTTGACTGTAGTTCAAATAGGGCTTTTGATTGTGCAATTTGACCCTGTGAGTCTTGAAACTTGACATGTAGATGCTTGAGGATATGTGTAGTCCTATGAGACTTGATTGGATCATTGAAAACCCTAAATTCATTGCAAGAACCAAAACCCTAATTTTGACTGGCTTAGGAGACAGTTGGACTGTGCAACCCTTGAGTGGTCTTGAACCATTTGAAGATGATTCTTGACAAATCTTGAAGAATATGGGAGGGCAAATTTTGGGGTACAACACAGTCCATCGGGATACCCTTTTTTTCCCAAGCCGCCTTTTCAGGTTTTCGACTTGCCGGGTGTACAATTTTTCATTCTCATCCCTAATTTTTGCCCGAACCCTTTTGGTTCCCCGGGAAGCCCTTATTTTTTCCTAGGCCAGTCAACCTAGCGGGTCTTTATTCATGTGCGGTATTTTGTGACTATGTCCACGCTCTCAGGATGTAGGGAGGTGTCACTGTCAGTAGTGTTGTGTTGCCATACTACCAAAAGATCTTCGTTTGATCATGCAAGATTCATTGCTGGAATTCATGTCCAATGCCCCAATTGATTCAGATGGAGATTTGCCCCTGGCTATTTGGCATTTTGAGAGATTCCTTGAATCTTGACTTAACTGTCCCAGATGATGGACAATGCTCATGTCGGGCCCCTTGGTTGGAAGTGTTTTTTCCACTTAAGGTGACCCTTTTTATTGAAAAGGATTTTGTTCATTAGATATTCGTCGTGCAAATTTCTCAGCTGTTTGAACAAATAGTCATATACAAACAATGTTATTTTAAGAATTCAAAGCTTATGTCTGTCTTGAAGTTTTTGAAAATGCATTTTTTCAGTAAGATAGGAAAATTTTGTAAAATGTGACGTCAACTCAGGATTTACAGCAAGCCCTACAGGAGCCAGGATACCTTTTGTAGCAGTATGCTTTCGGACTAACCCATGCTTCAGCTAGGACTTTTAAGGGTTATAACGTGGTCTGGTTCACGGTTTAAGAAACAAAGGATAAAGGCTCAAATTTTATTTGTACCCACCCGTTCTTAGTGATGTTCTTCGATCCTAAACTCAGCTAATCGTGCATTAGATCTTGTTTGAGTCTTTGCTCTGATATACCAGTGATGGTTCGGATACTGATAATTTATTTTAAACAGACAGTCATTTTGTTGAGAGTTTGCAGGATCTCTTTCCTTTTGGTTTTTATTATCCCTGTTTTTTGCATGAACTGTTTCTTTTTGTGATTACAGTCAGCGGGATGCCCCAGTTTTTCTTAAGTCTCCTTCACAGGTTTTGACTTATTGGGCATTTATTTTGAGAGATAATGAATGCATATCCTTACGATTATACGGAACTAACACCGTCTTTTGTTTCGGAAGGACTTCTTTGATGCCATTCATTGTGCACCTAGATCAACTGAGAAAACTACCCTGCCCCAGGTTATAATTAAGGGTTTTAATTTGTGAAAAGAAAAACTCCAACTTCCTTGGCTCAAAGGGGTTGACTAGGGATTATCTTCCTTATAACTCCACTGTTTAGGATTTGAAACAATGCCTGTACCTCGTCAGCAGGGTCTGTTCAAAAGCATACTGTAGAGATTTTTGATATCATTTTCGTCATCCTCCCTCTAAAGGCTTAGAGTTTTTTAATCGAGAGTTGATCATCACAAAAAATGAAAGCAATTTGAATATAGTGAAATACGAATGGATTGATTCAAAACAGACATATGCAATGCATTGATAAAGTAATAAAGTTTGACATGAATAAATGTTCGAACAATCAAAAGAAAATTACAACTTGAAAATTTTAATGAACCAAAAGTCTTCTCGTCTCAGTACTTGTCACTTCAAATGGTGAACCTTGGGGGGATGGAAAAAGAATTCAATTTGACCGTCTTGTGTGAGTTCCAATGCTCCTTCATCAATCAGGTCTTGAATTTTGTTGCTCAACGCCCAACAGATGTTAGTATCATGCCCCGAGCTGTTGGAGTGATATGCACACCTTGCATCAGGATTGTACCTTGGGGAGGCTATGTTGGGATTCTTAGGAGGGTCCCTTGACGTCACCAGATTCAATCTCAATAGGTGTTGTAAAGCTTGAGACAACGACATGTTTAGCTTGGTAAATTGCCTCTTGGGCATATTTGGCTTACTCTAATCAACCCGTTGTTTATGGCAAGGTTGTTATTGGACCCGTGAGGTAGTAGCAACTTGGAGAGGTCTATTCTTCATCAAACCAAGCCTTTGACTTCTCGGAAGTTGATTAATGACTTGGTCCCCGACCTTGACTGTTTGCTTCATGCTGTTGTATCTGTCTTGATGAAGCTGGTTGATAATGGTTCTCAGCTCTTCTTGTTCCCGAGCTAAGCCTTGGATAAGAGCCATATGCCCTAGCATCTGGGTTTTCATGGCACTTAACTCAACTTGCAGTTGTTCCAGCTGTTCGTCCTTATTGTCTTCAGGACTTTTCTTGACCAGGTTCATAGTGAGGAGTGCTTTCAACTCTTCCTGCCCCTTGGATAGGTTTAGGAACTTGTCCCTGAACTGAGCTTCTTGAGTTTGAAGGTCTCTGTTATCTTGTTAGAAAGTCATTGCTGAAATAAACAACGAGAACATGAGAGACCTGTACTGGGAGACCTGTTATGCAATGATATGTATGATATATGTATGCAATGTTTTCAAGGATCCCGCAGGGTAAACAAGAAACCGTTAGAATTTGAATTTTACAGCTTTGATTGAAGAAACTTCATTTCGTTAAGAGTCCTTCTTCAAGAGTCAAGCTCACCATATCGAGTCGGTCATATCCCCTGACTCAAGTTATCGTGTTTTGATCTCTAGACGACATTGGCTAGAGGAAAATAAATCCCCTTGCCCCTTGCTAGACATTTGGTTCATCATAACCTGCATCACAAACCTTTGAGATCCTTGAAATGGTTAAGGAAATGTTTAAGGCATGATGTTATGATGTGTATGCTATGCGTTTAAGAAAAAGTGTGAGGTGCTGTAAGTAAACCCTGCAATAAATCCAAATTATTGGATAAGAACTGTAAACAAAACCTGCAAGGAACTCATCTTGTCAGATAACAAGAATGTGCAAGTAGTTCAAGTTTGAAGGCACACAAGTCACACAAACAGCCTTAAGTTTAGGCTTGCATGGGGTCTATGTATTACCCTCTTGAAGTTCAGTTGGTTCAACCTGTCCTAGAAATAGTAACTGGGTTCTAGAGGATCTCAATATTACTGACTACCCTCGATCGGTCATAATTCCAGTTTAGCAACCTTTTCTTGCGCCCAGAATCATCACGAGAGTTTAGTCTCAATGAGTGTAGCATACTGCTACTGTTCTATGGCCAAGTTGGTCAATTTAAAGGTTCTAAGGTCAGTTGGTGCTTAATGACCCCTTAGCAGACCCATATTCTCCTCGTTGCGCCACAAGGGATATCGGTACATTCTAAAGTTCCACACCAACATAGCTACTGCTTCAACCGTATCGGTCTATGCCGTACAGTTCCCTCACAGTTTATTGCTACTTACCTAAAGGGTATCCCCCAGATCCGGGTTAGGATCTATAGTAACTCCGATACAAGCCCAAAAATATAAAGCATACAAGTCAAGCAATTGAAAACAATATGAACTATTCCTAAGGTACACCCCACTTATAGAAGATATCCCCAGCAAAGTCGCCAATTTTGTGATACGGTGGGAAGAACTGACTGTTTTTGGAATGCTGGTTTGCATTTTGCGTTTGTATTCGCAAAATGTCGCGGTAAGCAAGAGTCGCCACCGAATTTTATTTTATCCAACAAGGAAAGGAAAAAAGCACAGAAAAATTACTTTTTCGAGATATTTTGCGGGTTCGGGGGGTAGATTATAGAAAGGGAAGGTGTTAGCACCCTTTCTATCCGTGGTTATCCACGGGCTCTTAGGTACTTGCTCAATTGTTTTCAAAATTTGCTTTCTTTGTGCTTGTGCGTTTGAAAAAGTTTTTGTTTTGAAAACTTTGATTTAACTCTTGCTTCTGTCCTCAAGAGCGTATGAAGTGTTTTTGAAAACTTTGTTCGAAAAGTGTAAGTGTGAAAAAGATTTTGTTTTTTGAAAGAGCAAGTACTTAAGAACCATCTACCTACTCGAAAAAGGAATCATTATATGCTATCTTCCTTTAGACAATGCTATCCCACTATTGATGAGTAGGTAGCACCGTCGTTGGAGTTTAAGGGTCAATTCGAATTAGGGACTTACGGTCACTAAAGCAATGGTAGGACGCCTTAGCGGTAACCCTAATGTCTTAGATCATTTGTTTGAGGCAACAATATCTGAGGCAACCGTTTCGAGACGACTATGATCTTTTAGACAAGAGGGCGACCTCTAAAGTGACCTATACTCAATGACCGCGTACGAAGGAAACCAAGTGGGGTATACCCTAAGAGTGCGCATGTGCGAGTGTGTCGTTTTCAGTTTATTTTTTATCTTTGTACATGTCAATGGTGATCTAAGTTGATTTTAGGTTAAACATTCATTCTTGTCATGCAAACCTATTATCAAACATCTAACAATTATAAGTTGCGGAAAATAAATTGCGGAATTTAAATTATAAGGCGTCGGGTATTTACATCGCCAAAGACAAACCCTTTTAAAAAATAAATAAAGCGATAAAAAATAAATAAAGGTCCTATTTACTATTACAAACTGGAATCAGATACATAATAGGATAAATGAAAATGAATCGTGTGCGGGAAATTAAATCGAGTGCGAGCTTAGGGTTTTGATCCTTTTTGGTTAAAGAAAAGATTCTTTTGTTGTTTTTATTTTAAGAAAGAAACTATCCTAAATTAATTATTAAACTAACAAATAAATTAATTAATTAAATGAAAACAGTTTTTTTTTGTTTTTGTTTTGTTATTTTAAGAAGGAAATAAATCTAAATTAATTACTACATTAATGAATTAATTAATTAATAAATATTTTGTATTTTGGTATTTTAAGAAAGAAATAAAAATTAATTGAATTAGTAAAACCTAATTAATTTTAATTATTCACAAAAATATGTTAAAATTATTCTAGAATTAAAACCTAAATTGATTTATTAGTATTTATTAAAAAAATAAAAGTTAAAGTTTAATTTTATAAAAAATATTTTTTTGTGATTTTGTTTTATAAAGAAAAAGAAATTTGATTGGTTAGTAATTGAATAAAATATAATAAAACAATTAATTAAAACAAAATAAATAAATAAATAAGAGAGAAAAGAGGTTTGGGCCTGAATTTTGTGGTGTATATAGCAATGCTGAGGCCCAATTGGATCTGGCCTTGTTGACTTTTCTTGGATTTGGTGTGTGTGCGCTGACTTGGCTTCATGTGGACATTCACTCTTGGACCACCAGATCTGGCCTTTGGCCATCTAGCTACTGGATGTATGGAGGTGCACGGTACGTTGTAGCAAGGCAAATGCACCAAATCACCTGAAAAATAAAATTATGAATGAAAGTGGGGGACCTGGGATTCGAACCCAGGTCTTGAAAGTGATTGCTTGCACACTTGCCACTAGGCTATTTTGATTCAATTGTTAGTATGTTACATAATAATAATAATATATCAAAAAAACAATTATTGGTCAGAATAAATAAAACGCGCGAAAAATGTTTGAATGGGCCAATGAGAGCATGCCAGCTCTTCGTCCCTGTCCTTCCACTACTATAATTTTACCTGCGGATTTGAATCCGCAGCTAAAAACACAGCTCGATCCAAAAATCAATTCCAGGCAATAAAAATGATCTTCAAAGGCATGGTTGGGTTCGTCTCCTTCTCCTGAGTGCAACCATGCCCTTCTTTAGTCCCAATTTTCCCTGAAAAAGAAAAACCCTAAAACACAAACGAAGAACCCTAGCTATGGGGGTTCTTCATTTAGGCCAGAAAAATGCAATTGGATAATGCCAAACGTTTGCAAATGTTGTGAGGAGTATAAATATGCCAAAGATTTATTCAAATGATGCAAGAATGATGAATCACGAATTCAAGAGCCAAGGTGATTATCGTGACACTTACAATGCTTTGTGGTATGTGAGAACACTTTCTCTTGATCCATGAAGATTCAGTGTACGTCCAGGAAACGATTGGGACCGGTCTAAGCTTCTGAAATTGCCTCTAAGTACGATTTTGATTTCAAGCTTTTTGGTGACTTTTTCAAACTTTGTTATGCCTGTTCTTGCAGCCTCCAACCCTTATTTTCGTGCATTTTCCTTCCTTATGTAATGTATATTGCATTAGGGTAAGAAAATTGGTACAAATCTCTCCACATCAATGCTCATGAATTGGATTTGATTCCACCATTACAACCTTCCAAATTTGACCTAAATCATATCTTCTTGTAACCAATGCACTTGATTCGAATTTAATTCACATAATAGCTGTATTCAAAGCCTAAAGCAAGCAAAAAATCATGAGTTATAAATACTTTTGATTTTATATGATTTTATTTGATTTAAAATGAATAAATTCAATTAAAAATAAAATAAAATAATAAAAATAATATATGGGCTCATGGCTGAAGCTAGGACACGTGGACAATGATGCAAGCTCAAATCAAGTGGAAAAGAATGGGCCCATTTGACGAAATTTGAAGTTTTGGGGATAGTTGACTTTTGGCAATTTTGCAAAAATGTTCAACTTCAACAATGCATAAATTCTTCAATATTGAACTTTTGGAAGTTTTATTGGACTTTTTAGAAAGCTTGAGATGTCCTATAACCAACCCTTTTGGTCTCATCTCATTTTTATGTTCCATGCTTAAGTTATAAGCTTTGGCGAAAAAGGTCTTTTTGTTGACTTTCAAAAATGACCTATAATGTCCAAATTTATAACTTCTTGTGAGTGAATTTTTTGATCTTGTGGTGTGAATATGGATTGTAGGAAATTGCATCCTATTCAAAATGAGCTTTGGATGGTTCATTTATGATAAAGTATGAGAAAGTTATGCTTGGTCAAAGTTGAGTTGACTTTTCCTATAAAACCCTAATTTAGCAACTTTTGAGTCTTGATGAATTTTGAGCAATCCTTGATGAATCATGATCAACCCTTGATAAAATGATGAAATATCCTTCAAAATGAGAATGTTTACAAAAAATCTTAAGGTTTGACTGTTTGTAGGTCACAGTTGACTTTTGCCCTAGCATAGTCGATTTTTGGACCCTTTAAGCAATTGACTGAGCAAACTTCCTCTGCAAGGCTTGAAATTTGACATGGATGGCCTTGAGAACATATTATGACATTGGTGAGAACTTGAGGTCATTTGGACTCAAAGATATTGATGCAACACAAAACCCTAATTTGGGGTTGACTGCCTTAGGAGATAGCTTGATTGTCCAACTCTTGAGCAATCTTGAGCCACTTGGAGATTTTTCTTGAAATGTTTTGAGAAATATGAGAGGGAAAATTTTGGGGTACAACACATAGTAAACCTACTGAAACACTTTATGAAATATTGAAGGCTCTACATAAAGATTATTGCTAAGATGCACATGTTCAGGTTTAGTTATTGAAGCCAATTCCCCTCTCTAAGTTTATATTAGTATGTAATTTCTTTCCTTTTGAAGATTGACAAGAGGCTACTATATTTACCTTTTTAGTGTGCTCTAATTTTGTATCTTCACACTTGGTTTCAAACTTAACTGAGTTTTTCTTCCCTTCTATTTGAAGCAGCGTTTAGATGAGTAAGTGATCAAACATCTTTTATGTTAACATGTTTCTTTTCTATTTATGCCTCTAATATTAAATGGTTTTTAAATGCAGAATATTCAGGTTTTGGATATGAAAAAGCTTCATGTGGATCCCTGTGTTGCTATGCATCTAATTTTCTTCCATCAGTTATAGTGAAGGCATATATTTATGTGTAGTATGTATATCTTTTACTTTCTTGATAGTTGATACAATTTTTTTTGTGTTTGTATGGATCTGTTGTGTTTTTGTGTGTCATATTGCAAAGTCTGTTTTGTGTGTTTGTATGGATTACTTTGTATTTTTTGCGTTTGCTTTTAGTTTCGAATTAGGTGTTGTTTTGTTTTGACGTTGGTTTGTGTTGTAGTACATTACAACATTTGGATTTGGTTCATATTTAAGTTACAACATTGGTTTTACGGTTTAAACACGCTAAACTTCATTTTTGCGGTTTCGACATAATTACGGTTTTGCTATAGCTTATGATTGGGAGTTGGTTTTGGTTTGAATTAAATACACAAGAAGCAATTATGAAGTTGAATTAGAGGATTACTCATATTTTGAAGCGACGAGGAAAAGAAAATCTCGCTTTTGATCTTGCTTACAAAGTGTTTGATGAAATTCCTTCGTCGATTTCTTGATTCTTTCTCTTCTGTTTTCTATGGTTTTTCGCTATAGCATTGTTGTTGTGTTGACATGAGAATATGTTCAAGTTTTTCTTTTACCTTATTATATGGATATTCCATCCTCTGATGTGAGATGCGAGATGATGCAATTCCATCTCAATTGTGGTTTCAACAACTGCCACCATGAAATGTCACACACCACTGATTGAATTACACTGCGACTCTGCACTATATATATCTGCACAATTGACAACCCATTTTTAAATCAAAACAATGATTAATGAAAATCAAAATGGCGTATGAGTTTGTTCGACGGTCAATTTAAGTTTGTTTGACAGTAAATTTAATTACCGATGCATTTATCGGTGCATTGAAGTTTAAAATCAGATATTCGTCAGTTTTAAAACTTATGCGTATGTGATTGTTGAAATTTTCTTCTTCCATTGTTCATTTTAGTCATTGTGCATGGTTCCACGGTGAGTGTGTAGCTAAGAAGGTAACCAAGTTTCCAGTACTTATCCTCATGCTCCCATATGACTATGAACTGAATTGTTTGTGGACATTGATGATTGAGTCTATTTGAACTATTTAATTAGTTTTGCATAGGAGAACATTTATTGTTTTTCAATTCTTATAATTTTTTTGTAGGATGGAAGATCTGGTTCCCATATTATTATGCTATGTTCAAAGACGTCAAAAACCTAGGGGATACATGTTATGGGTTGCTCATAATGCTCGTACTTTTGGCGTACCGTTTATCATTAATGAGTTGCGTCGATGTTATACACCGATTCCTCCGAATTGACTGTTTCTAGATAATCTTTCTATATCACGTCAACTAAAGCCTGGAGGTTCATTTCTGTTTGTTTCAAAGGCTTATCAAACATTCACACACACAAACAAACAAGTCCTTGTTGTTTCTGTATGAAAGCCGTACAATTTTCTGTTTACTGGAACAAAATTTTCTTCAGTATCCCTTGATGCCCTTATAAAGTTCTATGTAATTAAAGTGGATAGCTCACAGAGCCATGGTATATGTGAATATTATCTGTGATTCTTACTAGGTTGACCCGTGGTTTGAAATTGACCATGTCCGACCTTGTTGAAATATTATTTAGAGAAGTTGATATGAAGAAGAATTCAAAATAGTTTTCTGATGGTATTTTACATTGATATGTGACCAAAAAAATTATTTGTAACCAAGAATTGAACTTAGTATTTGAAGAAAAGAAACACTTTTATTCACAATAGAACTATCATTACCATGTATTATACCAATTGCTGAAGTTTTTGCCTTGCACTGAGAATATTATTGATTTGACTTTAGTGGATAGCATAACTCTACTGATGTTTGTAAATACTTACCATTTCATATCATATCAGTGGTTACAAATTGCATGCAGACAGTAGACACATCTGTAGCATTTTATTAAATTAAAAATACAACTATAAAATTTAGATCATCCAATCTTAATCGGGCAACTACAAATGTGATGATTGCATACAACAATCTGGATCGCATATTTGTTCAACATGATTTTCTTTCAAACCCTTAAATTTTTCTTTCATGGTTTTAAGACACAGAGGGAGTAAAATTGAACTTGCATGAAACTTTCCATAAATTTTCAGCCAAGAGTTTTTGTAAAATGAAATGTTTATAGTTTATGGATCATCTTGCTCAAAGCTTTCAGCATATAATTTAATTTGCTTGGTCAATATAGCTTATAGGGATGAAAATGAATGTTTATGATTTAGCAGAAAATGTTGTTTCAAAAAATAAGAGGAGTCGAGGGATCCTGTACTTTCTTCATGTGTAAATACTTAGATCTTCTATAATATGCATGTGATTACTAATCTTGTACTTATATAACATGCGTGTGATTACTGATCCTGTACTTATATAATATGCATGTGAAATAACAATTATATATCAACAACGACCAAGCTTTATCGAATTATCTAAGATATGAAATAACTTATTTTTCTTTTTGGGGTATGGTTTTTCTATTAGATACCAAAAAATATCCCCTTTTGTTGGGACAAATTACAAAACTCATTCTTTCATGTTGTTGTTAATGTTAATATTGTCCTTGAATATAACACTTTAGTCACATCTCGCTACTATTTTATATTTTATTACTTACATATTCTATCATTTCAATTATAAATTTTACGTAAAGTTATAAATGATAGAACCCGTGTGGACGCACGAGTCTTCTACTAATTAATATTTATGGAAAGTTTGTTTCAAAGATTAATAAAAAATTCTTAAGAATAAGTTATTTGAAAATAAAAATATGAATATTTAATTCTCAGATATTTTTTTAAAATTGTCTTTGACATATAATTAATATTCCTTGAAAAATAAATAATTATATATATTTTTTTTTAAAAAATTATGGAAAATTTTATAAGAATGAACATTTCCACTTTCTTTTTATAAGAATAAAATCATAGAAATTATAAAAGTTATGAAAATTATTTTATTTTAAAAAACTTTTATTTTTTAAAAGTAATTTTTTTCAACTTCATAACAAACATAAGAATAATTATTTTACACTCATATATTTTTGGAAATGCAATTCCTACCTTTAAAATTGGAAATGCAATTCCTACCTTTAAAATAAACGCCCCCCTAGATTACAACAAAATAATCAACACTATACAAAAGATTTGATTCCTTTACTAAGCATTATTGAATTGGAATTTTTGGAAGCTTTTTTTTTTTTAATAAGCATTATTGGAGGCTTATCACACGCATGTGTTACGATTGTCATTGGTGCTTCTAGTGTCTTAAGACAGAAATGACACATGTGTTAACCAGTAGAAGGTGAAAAAAAATTGATGTGACAACAAGGTCTGTCAATACTTAATCACTTACTGTATGTTAACAATAGTTAAAGAGATTTAGGGACTCGTGAAAAATTCAAAATATTTTTAGATATACATATCTAAATAGATTTATTCTACAAATTTTTTGTGAATAATATATTTTTAAATATGTATTTTTGAATACAGTTTATTTTTTATAAAAAAATAATTTCAAATATGTATTTCTGAATTTTATTCTAACATAAAATTTTTAAAATATAATTAAAAATTAAATTAAATTAAATATTTATAAATTTTTTCATATTTTTTCAAAAATATAAAAACGAAAAATAAATCAAATAAAATAGAAAAATAAAGAATTTAAGATTTTTAAGGTGGAGTCCTCTAATTTATCCCAAAATAGAGGATTTTGATCTTTAATATTTTTTAGATAAATTGACATTAGTAAAAGTTTAATTAGAATTGATTTTTCAGAAAATTGAGTTTTTTACATTATATCGTATAAATCAGAGTCACAGGAATTCAACACTATTAGGTGTACAAAAAATTATCAAAGGAGTTCAAAATCTTATATTCTGAAATAAAATAGGAGACTCCACTTTAAAAACCTTAAATTTCTCTTTTTTTTCTTCTATTTTATTTGATTTATTTTCTGTTTTCATATTTTTGAAAAATCTAAAAAAATTTATAGACACTAAATTTCATTTATTTGATTTTTAATTATATTTTTAAATTTTATAACAGAATAAAATTCGTTTATTTTTAATAAAAAATAAAATATATTCAAAAATACATATCAAAAAATATATTTTTCATAAATTTTTATAATATTAAATACATTCAAATATGCATATCAAATTTTGAAATAATTTCATAGAGTTATAAAACTCCAACTGTACATTTGCCTCAAATTAACTCAATAAATTTATTTTCAACATGAATTTAGCCACATCAATGTTGTTTGTTAGTTGAGTACAACTGGATTAAGTCATTTTCTAAAATCTAGGCTTAATCAAATAAAATCATGTTGAATCTGGTAGTGCGGTACCAAACTGTAGTGACACGTAAATGATATATATATATATATATATATATATATATATATATATATATATATATATATATATATATATATATATATATATATATATATATATATATATATATATATATATATATATATATATATATATATATATATATATATATATATATATATATATATATATATATATATATATATATATATATATATATATATATATATATATATATATATATATATATATATATATATATATATATATATATATATATATATATATATATATATATATATATATATATATATATATATATATAATGCATATCTATATAATAAAATGTATTATTAGATTGAAATATATTATCATATAAATTTCATCTATAAAATTTAACATTAACTAAAAATTATTTGATATGTTAAAGAGAACAATTAAAGATAAGATTTCGATTAAATTTAATAAAACATTAATTTTTATGTATTTTATTGAGATGTTTGATCTTAAATTTTATAAATATAATTTATATCATAATAGCTATTAATTCAAATGATATAATTATTTATATAGATATATAGAGTAAAAATTTATCAGAGTGTCATATCTTAAATTTAACATTTTGATATCATTTTATTTTAATATATATTTTGGTCTTTCCGACGTGAAATTTAATTGAGCCGTACTTAAAATTTGAAATACATAATACTAAAAGTTAAATAATTTTATTATGTTTTAGAGTTTTAAAAATTTGATTTTTGATAATTATGAATAAAATTATTTTACGTTTTATTATGATCACGTACATATTATTAAATAACATTGTAATTTGATACGATTGCAAAAACTGACACATTAGCAATATCATTGTTGAAATTATAAGTGTGGTATGATCTACTTCGGATGCTTATTGTTATTTTATAATTTTTAAAATATATCATAGAAAAAATTACTGAATTGAATCGATGACTAAATTATTTTCTCTAAGATATTTTACAGATTTGTTTAAAATTGTGCAAGATAGATAATCAGCCACAATGTCTCTAGAATAAAAACAACACAGTTTTTAATGATATGATTAATATTGTTCAATAAATAATCGATATAGAAATACACCTTCTAAAGAGAATTTAATAATAATTGTTTGACCATCATAAATAATTTTTCGATCAATGAGATATTCAAATAATTCTTCAAAAAGAATCCAATAAATATTTAGAAGATTCAACGAGTAGAAATAAATGGAAAAAAATTGGTGCTTCGATAATTTCAAAACACAGTAAAAAGAGTGAGGAAAGAAAAACTCAAAAGTAAATTTTTAGTATGTTTGAAAATGAAATATGTGTATTCCTTATATAAAGAAATAAATTATCCAAAATA
Source organism: Vicia faba (assembly GCA_948472305.1). Classification (NCBI taxonomy): domain Eukaryota; kingdom Viridiplantae; phylum Streptophyta; class Magnoliopsida; order Fabales; family Fabaceae; genus Vicia; species Vicia faba. The sequence continues at coordinate 36,143,833 of OX451741.1, forward strand.
TATAATTTAAGCAATGTGAAATTTAGAAATGTTCTTTTTTCTAATATAATATTAGTTTCTAACTTTAATGTGTAAACTAGGCAATGTTAGACATGTTTTCAGAATTAACACATAAGCACACATAGTTTTCTAATAATATGGGACTTAAGGAAAAATTTAAAATTCATCTTTGTATTGGAATTTGACATGTTCTAATAATTCTCCATTTGAATTTTTTAAAATTGTTTCAAAAGTAACATTAAACGTTTCTAAGATTTTGCATAAACAGAGGTGTCTACGACTTGAACCTTTCGAAAACAAGTAAGATTACACTATGCCAAACAAGCGCATAAACAACATTTTTTTTGCCATAGACAACACTTTAAAGCGCTGCCTAACCCAGCGCTGCTATAAGTAAAGGCAGCGCTTTGGATTAATGTAAAAACGCTGCTATATATCCCCTTTAGCAACGCTTTTACTTTAAGAGCGCTTTCTTATGAACACCTTTAGCAGCGCTTTCACTTCAGAGAGCGCTTTGGTAAGTACACTTTTAGCAATACTTTCTCATTTTAGACAGCGCTTTTTGCATCGCTTTAGACAGCACTTTTCTTTAAAAGCGTTGACAGTTCTCCATCTTAGGCAGCGCTTTCCCATTTTAGGTAGCGCTTTCTCCCTACTTTAGACAGCACTTTTCTTTAAAAGCGTTGTCTGTTCCCCACCTTAGGCAGCGCTTTCTCCCTACTTTAGACAACACTTTTCTCCTTAAGCGCTGTCTAATGTTAACAATTTTTTTTAAAAAAAATATTAGACATATTTTCATTTATAGAAGCGCTGTCCAATATATACAATAAATTTTGACCAGATTTTCTCCATTTTTTGCACCAGGTTTTCACCATATTTTACACCATATTTTCACCATATTTTACACCAGATTTGATAGCTTCAATCCAATATATATGCATCAAATTTGCATATACAAAAAATCTACATATATATAAATGACGATATATACAATAACTTGAAAATTGATGATACAACTTGAAAATTCTAAAAATTCTAAATTGATGTTTAATCTACATATTACTATCTTCGAGAATTTCTAAAAAACAACAACAAAAAACTTGTTAGCTCTATCTTCTACATCTGCACCTATAACCTGAAACAAAACCAAAAGATCAACAAAACTTTATTCCAATTTATACTTAAAACTCAAAAGTTGTACTCAAAATTCTCATCAATGAAAGAAAGACAATATACCTTATAAAATTCTCAACTCCATAATGAATTGACACCATTCTTCCATAAGTTCATCCAATTGATCTTTTGAGTAATGAGCACAATTGAATTCGTCAAAGTACTACATAGTAAAATAACATAGTATGTGATTTAGTTAAAACACTATGCCATTTTATGAGAAATATTAAAATAATTCCTAAGTTAAAAATTCATACCGTGGATGGAATCTCTATTCGGTCCAAAAGAAGCGTTTCTTTCATAAACCTCAACATGAAATAACCGCAATCTATACCATTACGTTGACGAGGACACTACACATGGAAAGAAAATAAAGATATATATCAGGATATGCCCCTTAACTTGTTTTATCAAGTATCATCACTAATATAATCAAAATTGTGAAAATATACCAGCACTCTGATCCACGTAATGTTGTTGGCTCTACTCTTTGGTACTTGAATACCTCTTTGTGATTGAAAAGCTTGTAGAATGCTATAATAAAATATAAACAACTATTTAGAACAATCTCACATAGATAATTAAATATACACACGAATATTTAGAACAATCTCACTTACGTATCAATCGTCTTCTTCAAATCTGGGTATGTTGTTCATTCATTGTATAACGAATCCAGATAGTATACAATCTCTCTACTAGGATTAATCGCAAGCAACAACCAATATCCACTGTAAAATTAAACAAATGTTTGATGGAAAGTTTCTACACAACGTCAAAAATTGAAAATTATAATATATGAAATTATGATGAAAATCTAACCCGTTGCCAGTATTATATGGTAAAAAGAACAACTTTTCTGTATCTTTGCTGACCATAAATAAACCGAGTATGTACAATATAACACCATCTGGTTTTGTTACAATTAACCCTACGTTGACGGTGTTGGGAGCTAAAAAAGCAAATCTTTCTTCCAATCCACGCAGACGCATCACTTTGTCATACAAAAACCTTAAATAAAAACATCATTAAAATTAGACTATATTCATTGAAATGAGTAAATAAATTGTTCATTTAATTAAACAAAGTTGATCGGAGTATATCTGATGTATGTATCGATAACACTGAGGCCTAAAGTAGAATGTTGTAAAACTTGATCAATATCTTCTCTACCAATTGCTTCCATGTATTCATAACCAAAAATGCCTGCCTTCATAGGTATAAGACGAGTATCACCAATTGGAATATCTGTTATTCCTATATATGTTCGAAGGCACGACCTATACTGAGAAGTAGGTTTTTTGCTAGCCGCGGTCTTCTTACCCCTAATGACTTGCTAAATCTCTTTAGCATGCATCTAAATATAATTTAATTAGTTTGCTGAAGTATAAGATTATTCCATGCATAAATATCATATAATTATGTTATACCTCTTTTTTTGATGCAACTGACTCGGTTTGCTTCTTAATCCCCTTATCTTTTGATTTGGATTTTGTGGGAGTCTAACATTACCATGAAAAAAATGTACGTTAAATGGTCATAAAAAATTTAAATACTCAAAGGTTCATAATGGTTTAAAACATACCTCCTCATCTATGCAAATGAGGTTTGACGGCCATGCAACATACGATCCTATTGCCTCTCCCACCAATGTTGCATCTGAAATATCGTCAGGCAAAGGTAATGGCGCATCCCTCTCTAAAGAAATATCAATTGATACTTTCATAAATCCAGCAGAGAGCGGTTTATGGTGAAGTACTTTTCCCAATGTGTTATGCACTTTTCCCTTGCCAACTATGCGATAAGTCGGTGACGATAAATATAGCTAACAAGGTGAAATGCCCTAAAAACAATAATAAATATGAAATTTTTAATGTGTATATATGTCAACTAAAAAAATTATGCTAATTCATAATAATATATATTACCTCGGGAATTTTCTGTTGGAAATCATAATTGATACTATCTTTGTCACTAGTATCCTTGAACCCTGGACCTTGCCTTTCTGACATGTATTTTTCTTTGTCCTTTTCCAGCTCACGAACTTTAGCTTTTAATTTTTCTAACTCTTCCATAACTTCTTTATTGCTATGACCTTTCCTCTTTTGATGGTTACCCAAATATGTTTGAGTCACTCCGAATCCCTTACCCCTCACATGACCGGTATACTCAGGAACATTTAATACCTGACTAAGTATTCTCCTAACTAATTAAAGGAATATTGATATACTTACACATTGATCATAAATTTGTTGCACATCTTCCTTAACAACTCCGTCCTTACCCACCCGAGCAGCCTTCCACAGAACATGTTCTGGAAGAGATGTTTCTTGACTTTTATCCTCTTCTAACTACACATTAAGAAAAATAATAAAATCAACAATAATACATGATGCACAATTATATTATAGCATTTATATATACTTATCAATCTTTACTGTAAGCGTGCATATCCCATACACCCCTTTCTATATGGATACGGGGGACTTGATACTCGTTGGCGATTCACACCACTCACATCCTAAAAATCAGAGGTTCTTCTTTTTTCTTTAAAGGTTGCCCATTCTTCAAGCGAAATCAAGCCTGCACACGCTTATGGATGCTCCGCATCGATAAAATTGTTATCGACATCCCTAAGAAACTTGTTTATAAAAAAAGATCGAAACCCTCTTAGTCTTTTTCCAGCCAATTGAAGATAATATGATTTTCGATCATCATCAATATTAAAAGACCTCTACAAAAAATACAATATAAAAAGAGTTAGTAATTTAAAGACATAAGCGACAAAAATAAAACGAAAGACATCACATATGGCACCTGTATTTCAGTCCATAATTTTTCTTTAACGGGTTTCAACTCACGCCTTCTCCAATCATCACAAGTGATTGGAACTTCTCTCCTCACAAAGGAACCAATGTAACTTGTTCACATTTAACCTTTAGGCTCAATTAGTTGTTTGTCTTCATTCCAATGTACGTCAAATTTGATACCTTTATCTCTTGCACGAATGATTGACTTCATAATTGTTACTCCTCGTCTAATATCATTCTCCACATCACGAGCTGATTCTTTTCCATCATTATTAGAAGCCATTTGACCTGTAATATTAAAGAACATAAAAACCATATAAAATTCAAGTAACATAAACACAATATAAAAACATAAACATAATATGAATTACTAGTACCTATTTCATTAACATCTCTTTCATTTCCATCATTATTAGAAGCGGGATGTGATTTTTCCTTATTGGTAGCCATTTGACCTGTAATATTAAAGAAAAACATAAACACCATATAAAATTCAAGTAACATTGAATTAATAAACACAATATAAAAACATAAACACCATATAAAATTAAAGTAGCATTGAATTAATAAACACAATATAAAAACACAAACACCATATAAAATTCATGTAGCATTGAATTAATAAACACAATATAAAAAGATAAACACCATATAAAATTCAAGTACCATTGAATTAATAAATACAATATAAAAACATAAACACAATATGAATTACTAGTACCTTTTTCACTAACATCTCTTTCGTTTCTTGGTTGGAATATGAATTACTTGGCTCTTAACAACTCGGACGAATGGATTGATCCAAATTCCCTCATTATGATCATTTCTAATATATGTTTCATCCGCTATAATATTCTCATCTTGATCATTTCGTACATACGACTCATTCCCTCTAACATATGGCTCATTCTCAACATCAACATCACTTTGATTTACACTGTTATAATCAATCACATTGTTAGATAAAAGCACTATAGACCATTTCGTACTTGTCGGATTAGTGACATAGAACACTTGTTTAGCTTGAGAGGCTAGAATGAAAGGCTCATCTTTGTATCCCACCATATTAAGATCCACTTGTAAAAATTCCGACTTATCCATTCGTATGCCACTATTATGTGCCCACTTGTAACCAAAGATAGGAATCTGAAAATTCTCATAATCAAACACCCAAATATACTCGATAACCCCAAAATATGTCAGATTTGCATATTTGGGGTTTAAGTCATTCATACTTGAAATGTGCATTGCTTCAGCTACAACAGTGACACCACTATTCTACATAGTGCTTTTATCATCTTGTTCTTTGGTATAAATCGTGTATCCATTAATTGCGTATGCGCTATAAGAAAACACGAGCAAACTCGGACCATATGCTAAAAATCTCAACCTTTCTGTTATTGAAGCGGGATCTAAATCAAACTTTGAATAAATATGATCTTTGAACCATTGTATAAAACTTTGATTGTGCTCTCGTACAATCCAATTTTCATTTCTATTCGGATTTAAACCCTGAAGTACATCCTTGTGCATTTCAACATACGACTCAACCTCATTGTCATTGTGTATAACATATAAATGCACTTGATCCCGTTCAACCCTTGATAGTGTCACAATTTTATTTCTAATTAAATTTATTCCTTCCTTCCTCTTGGCACTACGGAAAAGGCCTAACTATTATAAAATTACTAAGGCCTCTAAGTATCCCCTACCCTTATAGAGACACGGTGCACACCTGCACATTTTAACTAGTACAGTGTTGTCCCAATAAAACTAACTTGGGAAACTTCTCTTTCATCGTCATCTTTTACATCTTCATCAAAGGATGGTTTATAAATCTCCACATTCCAGAGTCAACACCATAGCAGGAGGCTTCACTAGTGGAGGAAGTTCTAACTCCTCCCGGAGGAAATATGCCAGACAGGTCTTGACCACGAACATCATATACCCAGGGTTCCTTAAAAGGGAATATGAGAACTAGTAATCAACATCACTTTCTTTAGCAGTGATGTCGTCAAAATCTTCGCTCTCGATAATGACCATTTGGTCACCACTGTGTAACATGGCTGTTGGGACATCAAGTGAGTCCTGATAAATCCTGAGAGTTCTGTTGACATCTTGTTCTTGGATTATTTTTTAAAGGCTTAAGCTTGATCCCAACAACATCAAATCCTTCCAGGGTTCGTTAGTAGGACTGTCGAGTGAACACATACAAGTGGAGGACCACGTAACCTATAAACAACTTATGGAGAGGGAACAAATGCCAGGGTGATTGAGGCCAGTTATCTTATAGTAGACGCTTGGTCACCCTACAACTTCATCTTAGGCCGCCCGCCATCAATGAGAGGTTTCACTGGACCACAACATGCGACGAGGATTTCTTAAAGGTAAAAGCCTTTCTCATGTCACCACCCATTCCTACTCTCCCGAAAGAAGAATCACCACTACTCCTCTACCTCTCAGTTATAGACCAGATGATGAGTTTAGTACTTGTCTCGGAGAAGGATAAGACAGAAAATCCTGTATATTTTGTAAAAAAGGTGTTTAGAGGTGCCTAAACACGGTATCAGAATATTGAGAAGATAATTATCATTGTCATCATCACAATAAGAAAGCTACAACCCTTTTTCCAGGAATATAAGATCCTCATGAAAACCAACTATCTTGTTCAATAGGTCTTGATAAAATCATATATGGCGAGTAGAATGGTGTTCTGGGCGGTAGAGATCTCATAGGATAATATCCAATGCATCCTTAGAGGAAGCATCAAATCCCAAGCTCTTGCATATTTTGTGGTAGAATTTAGCCCGCCCGCAAATGCAAAAATTCCCCTATAGTGGCCACTATCAGTCGATGGTTTCTGAAACATGAAAGGGAGTGGAGAAAGCATAATCTTGGAAGTACCTAGAGAGTTATAGATCATGCAAGCATTGAAGTTTGAGTTCAAAGCAAACAACAATTAGGCGGAGTACAAAGCCCTCATTATCGATATGGTTCTCTCCCTAGAGATGGGAGCATCTCAGTTCAAAGCAAAAAGTGATTCCCAACTAGTTGCTAACCAAGTCTGCATGATTTATTAGGACAAAGAACCTCAATTGATAAAATATATATGCAATGTATGAACTGTAACTATATGTTTTACATATTTTAGAGTAGGCCATGTTCCTCGTGAATAGAACTTCAGAGAAGACCTCTTATCAAAGCTTGTTAGTTTAAAGCGAACATGGTTTAACAAGACAATGATCCAAGAGAATATCGACACCCTAACATTGTGGAGGATGAAGTTTACTCCCTAAAAGTCGTCCTCAAATCTAGTTGGATGTCGGCCATAATGCGCTACCTGTATGAGAACTAACTCCCACGGGATAAAGAGGAAGGAAAGAGAATCCTAAAGTAGGATGTCAAGTACACCCTTCTTGCAATAAAACTTTATAAAGTGCGGTTAGCAATTCCAATGCTAAAGCTCCTAGGAGAGCATGAAACTTCCCTATTACATGTTGAAGTCCACAAAGGAGCCTGCAACCCTTATATTGGCGGGAAGACTCTCACTGAAAAATTTCTAAGGGAGAGATATTATTTGTAACACCCCAAATTTATTAAATTATTTTAGGGTTAAATATGTTTTTGGCCTCTATAAATATCTCAAAATTGACTTTTAGTCCCTATAAAAATGTCACGTTTTAGTCCCTATAAAATTATTTATGCATGACATTTTAGTCCAGCTACAAGGACTACAACTACGTGCATAAATAATTTTGTAGGGACTAAAACGTGACATTTTTATAGGGACTAAAAGTCAAATTTGGTAATTTTGTAGGGACTAAAAAACATATTTAACCCATTATTTTATTTTATTTATTTCGACTTAATTATGACTTGTATGTATTTTATTATGGGGGATAATTAAATAAATGTGGGTGATAGGAGGGGTGTGTAACCTTATAGTGGGAGTTTGGAGAGATTATTAGAGGAGGATAGAATAATTTAGAATTATTTTATTAATTAAAATAACGTTTTAGTTTTATTATTTAAATAAAATTAGAGAAATAGAATAATAGGGCCAAATGTGAGGATTAGGGAACATTATAGGGGGGAAGGAGTAAGAAGTATATAAGTTTGGGATAAGTGGGTAATCTTGAGAAGATTTAACCAAAATATAAAATTAAGAGATAAACTTAGAATTGGGAGAATTTTTATCAAAACATGAAAGACTTTGTTTAGAGAGAAACGAGGCAAAAGCTAGGAGCATAAGGTTGGAGCTTGAAAGAGAAGAGCATCAATCAAGTTAGGGAATCAAATTTCTTGCTAGGAATTAAGGTAATGGAGGGAGAATAACCTTAATAAATAGTATATGCATGAGGGGTAGGGTAGAGGAGTCCTTAACCTCCAATATGTTTGATATGAAGGTGTATGTTTTGCTGTTATTGTAGCTGTGAAAAGTTGAGTTTAAGCTATTGATTAACTTAACTCACAAAGTGAAAGTCGCCACCACACTTTATTGTTTCCAAAGGAATGAGAAAAGAGCGAATAAAACATAAAGTAAACATGCTAAACAAGAAACAAGACTAAAAATAAAGCAACTAGCAAAGCAATAAAGAGATCTAAGGTACGGGGGTTGTTTATGCAAAGGGAAGGTGTTATCACCCTAAACATATACGGTACTCCGCAGAAACCTTTTTGAAAATATGTGTATTTGGCTAAAAAGGTTTGCAAAAAAAGTTTGTGGATACGGGAAAAGAAATGGTTTTTACAATTTTTGACCTGATAAGACTTCAATGAGCCATGTGCCTATGTATCACCAATGTGCAATGAAGAAATCAGAATCACGTAGTTCTTCTAAAAAGAACAAAGTTGTTTGTTGGTTAATTTTAAGAGAAGAGACATTTTGTCATATTAGAGAGAATACTCAATCAAACATCCATAAACATGTAAATAATATACCTTTGCATCACAAGTGAAAGGAGGGCTCCAACCTAGATAACTCAACAAGCATGTCACTAACCCCTTCAAGTGGAAAAGATTCAACATCATATCAATCAAGATTATAGAAATGGGAGAATTACATCTCAACCATAGAGATGACTCACATCTAATATTTAAGAAAATATTTTAAAATCAAAAGTCAAATGGAAAAATGTTTGAAGTAAGGTTTGTGTTTTTTAGTCTTCGAAGAAAAAGAGTTAGACTTTAGTTAATTTAATTAAAATTTGGTTAAGAAAAAGTTTTGAAAATGTATGGATCTAAGTCTAAGTTTATTATGAAAGTATTTAAGCTTGAAGGGACTCTCCTAAAGCACAAAGTAAAAGCTAAGGTAGGAAGGATCAAACCAAACAAGAAGTTAATATTTGACATAATAAAGTCAACAAAGCATTCTCATCATTTGGATTAAAGCCACGCATAATGAAGTAATAAGTATCAAATGAATTATAAGTGCCTCATGTGCAAGCTTGCATTAGATAACTTAAAAAAGGTACAAATGACTTGACATATATTATATGAACTTGATGTCTCAGATGAATTATTTTTACATCAGATGAAATCCAAAGTAACACTTGTACACAGAAAATTTCCTAATACACGGACAAAATAACAACAAGATCTCAAGGTCTCAAAGTCTCAAGGTCCTATCCTAAGTCCAAAGGTCTAAATACTACAATATGTCAAAGGATAATAAATATAGTCCAAAAAGATTCTTAAGTATTTTAATGTTCAAGTTGGTTATTAATTATTTAAGATCAAAATAAAAATCCAAGTGGACAAAAGAAAAAGTTCATAAACATAAACATATGTCCAAGTGGACAAAAGAAAAAATGACATAAAAAAAATTCCAAGTGGACAAAGATAAAATGACATAAAATAAAGAGCAAAAAGATAAATGACATGAATAATAAAAATTCTAAGTTTAAATCACATTAGATAAATTGCGGAAAATTTAAATTGCGTTAAAGTCAAATATAGTACAATAATTGTCAGAGTTAGTATGTTAGTTTTTCGATTCTGGACATATTTAGCCCTATGTTAAGCAATCGCGGACGGGCTTATGTAGAAGTCAATACTATACGAGGTCGATAAATAACAATGTATGTATCATACATGTTAAAGATATGGTAAAAAACATACTCCTAAAATATGTATCACAAGCAAAAACAAAAGTGGATCAAAACCTAAGTCGAGGAGATGAGATTATTACATCAATCAAACCCTTCATGATACCTTAGGACAAACTTTTACTAGTCCGAAGTACATTGAGTGACCAATTGGTCACTTAGATATAGATTTGAAATAATTAAAATTCATTAAGTACCAATCCAAATTCAGTTGAATAAGATGAATCATCAATCATTCAATTGAGCCAAAAAGAAAAAGAAGAAAGAGATGGAGCAGAGGTAAAGTGATCAAGACAAAAATAGAAATCCCAAATTGGATCATGAATTAGGTCTATCTTCATCAAAATCAATCATTAATTTTGGTGGATTTGGTCTTTCAAGCTATCAACACCCAAGTTCCATTAATGTTGATGAAATTCATGACCTAAATAGTCAAGATCCAAGCCAACTAGAATATATAAAAATTAAAATGCAAAATGATGAACAAAATAAGATAAGAAAATGACTTTTTTAAATGATTTAAAAATAAAAATAAAAGGTAAAATATCAAATTATATTCAAAACATCAAATATAAATCAACTAGTTGAAGAATGCATGGAAATAATAATCTAAGGCATAGTGAAGCACATAGGACCTTGAAATGATGATATATTGAAACACATCTGATGATGAATCTCATATCTTGATGAAACTAGTTGAAGAAGGCATGGAAATAAACACAATAACCTATGAAGTTTCTTGATGAATCAAACCATAATACCTTGAGATAAACTTGACGACATGAAGTTGAGAGATGCTAAAGACATGAAAATTTGATGATTGAGGCATAGTTTTGAAGTTAAAGCCTTTGAGGTGAAATGAATGATCATTTGACTGAGGGTCAATTCTCAAAACCCTAGCTTAGGAGGTGAAATAGATACATTTTTCTCAACACCTACAATGTTCAAAACACAAAAGAGAAACAAAATATTTTTTGGTTTTAGTTAGAGATTACTAAACATAAAACAAGCATGTACAAGATACATAATTAGGGTTGTTGGTGATCCCTCAATGAGAAACTTAAAGAAGAGGGAAAGAGCAAAGATGAAAAGTAATCAATGTTGTGATATTGATGTATTATAAATATGCAAAATAATGAGGGATCTTAGGGGTAAAAATTAGGGTATAACAGCCACCCTTATTTAAGTGACTTATATCTGGAGATATGAAGGTTAAAATATTCATCTCGACGCGATTGAAGATACTTAAATACAAAAACAAACCAAATTTTTTTACCTAAGATATCATGCAATTCTTATGATTATGGATGCTAAAATAAAAAGAAAACCCACAGGGGATATAAGACACCACCGGGGAAGAGGAAAACTCAAAGTTTAAAAAAGAAGACTTCTCCTAGGAGAACATGGGTTCAGCCAGGATAAAATAAATCACTGGGCGACTGACATAGGTCTGGGAATGACTGTGTAATGGGGAAAACCAAAATGACAGACAAAATTCAAATGGAACATGATTCCACTAGGGAAACACTCGACTCTTATTCGAGATTAAAACCAAAGAGGAGGAAATTCAAATCTATTGGGAACATCCCAAAAATATTGAAACATGGGACTCAACTCAACTGGGACTAACCCAAGGAGAAGGAAATTGGAATACAAACCCTATTGAGGACAGAAGCCTAAATGTGTAGTATATGCCAAAGGAAGTGAATACCATCTATCAAAGATATGATAGTCTAAAAATGGTAAACAGCCAAAGATATAAGAGTGAATACCATCTATTAAAGATCTGATAGTTTAATAATGGTAAACACAAAAAGGTTATGGATAAACCAATCTTTAAAGCAAGACAACAATTTCTAACAAGGAACAAATCTCAATCTAGGAACAAACTAGAAAAACGGTCAAATAAGACTCAACTCAGTGAGAAAATAACTCAATTGGGGAATCTGTTCTATCTAAACAATATAAAATGGGAAAGAATGCTGAATAAGTTTTTTCCATGAGAGATAGACTCAATGGGGAAATGAAAGGCATATAATCTTTCTTCTTATGGGGTCACTCTATTGGAGAAGAGACACACTCTGCCAGGGTGATAAATAATTCCCTAAGAGTGTTATTTAAAAACATCAAAGAATGTAAATGAGCATGATTTTAAGTTCGGCTATGTATGATGTATGAGTAATGTATGAATTTTATGATGATGCGTATAGTGACAAGACATAAATACTTGAAACGTCCAACAAAAAATACAGAGCCTCCATCGAACTTTATTTATCCTGAAGGAAGGGGAAATATCGAGAAAACCCCAAGAGGATGGACAAACACTCTAAAAGAGAGGGTACAAAAGTCGATTATATGAGGGGAAGGTATTAAAACCCCTAACATCCGTTGTACTCAACGGGATCCATTTTGATTATTTACTTCTAAGGGCGCGTCTATCTAAAACTATACTTTCTAAGGGAAATGAAATGGTTTTTTATTAGTGCGTTCGTGAGGGTCTCACAACCCTTTTTTCCTACATATCCCGTGAAGGAATCAGAACACTGTATTTCTTCTTGAAAATGTTGGTTTGTTGGTGTTTTTTAGTGGGGCGACATTAACGCACACATTCTAGCAATAGGCACGGTCTGTATCGCGGTAGAATGGAGATATCATGAATGATGTATTGGTGTGGTTGAAGCATGAAGATTGAAGTTATGGATTGAAGGAGGTTTAAAGTATTGGAGGATAAAGGTTGTAGTAGAGTGAATAATGAGGATAATGATTGTATACTATTTTTTCTCTTTCTTACTGTTCTTTTTTCTCTTTTGAAAATTTTCTCTATCTATTGTTGGCATCAGATTGCTGGCCCTTTGAGCAGTGTTGGAGGGGAGTTTTTTATAGTGAATGGGGTGAGTTGGCGGGGGAATTGGAACCATAATAGGTTTGAAATTAAATGAGTAAATTGTTTAATGTAAATTGTCTTCTTGCTTTCTTGATGTATATTGTTGTTTTACCATTCTTGTGCAAGAACTGGCCTAGTTTGAAAAGTTTTTGGAAGGTTGGGGACAAGTATATTTCATCCTAGCAGGGCTGGATTTTTGGGCCGGTTTTGTAGCAAGTGGACAAAAACTTTTGGTCAAGTTTGAGACAACAGTAGCAGCAGGTTCTTGGACTGTTATGTTTGTTTATCGGCAACAAGCTTTTGACATGTTTTTTGACTGATTTGGGACAGGTTTCGACAAGGTTTTGGACTATTTTTGGCTTTATGACAGGTTTTGGACAGCAATTGCAACTTTGGTCAGGAAGATTGCTTGTAGCAGTAAGTTTTCTTTGAAATGTTTGGGTTGGTTTCAACATGATGTAGCATGGTTTTGGAATATGAAGTTTAAGTATAGGCCTAGAAGATTAGAAACAAATTAGCATGAACTTAGGATTTCTTTTATAACTCCTTCAACCTCTTTCGTAATTGTATGCATGAATTTTCTTTTGAAATTTGAATGATGTAATGAAATTGTATTTATGAATTTAAACTCTTTCTTTTGTTCAAAGTTTTCACAAAGGAAGTAGATGAATGAACTTTAATGCCCGTTGAATGAATCTTGAATTCTTTGAATGAACGAATATGCCTTGTAATTTGAATTGGGACTACGCCTTGGTCACAATGGGAATCTGCAGCATCATCTCTTGAATGAATTCCATAATGAATGTTTTAACCTTGTAACTTAAATACTGAACAAAACATGCATGAATGAATCCTCCTCCTTTGCATACTTAAAGAACCTTGATCCAATCTTCAAAACATCACCCGAATGAACGAAGTCTGCTTTACTTCTTAATTCAAATCTGAATCAACGTGTGTGACAAGAATTAAAGAATAAGACAATGATAATGCCTTTATCATAACATGAATATACAATCGTCATCACATGTATCATGACTCAAAATTTGTAACTCAAACCACGAGCCTTTACTTTGATGAAGTCCCTCTTCACAAAACAAAACCTTAAAAGGATATCCTTGTAAAAAGATAAACGAGGCTTGAAGCATAGAAGGACAATGTTCTTTGAACGAAACCCTAATCTCATTATTAATGATAGGGAAATAAACCATACTCCAAATTTTCTTTGTATCTTGAGGAGAAAGAAATCCACAATGTGATACGGTGGCAGAACTGACTGTTCTACTAGTTTTGCATTTTGTATTCGCAAATGTTGCAGTAAGCAAGAGTCACCATCGACTTTTCTTTTATCCAACAAAGGAAAGGGTGAAAAGAACAGAAAAAGACCCTTTTCGAGATTTTGAGTAATGGGGGTAGATTATGGAAAGGGAAGGTGTTAGCACCCTTTCCATCCGTGGTTTTCCTCGGGCTCTTAGGTAGTTGCTCATTTTTGAAAATTGCTTTCGTGTTTGTGTGTTTTGAAAAGGTTTTTGTTTGCTTTATGATAACTCTTGTATCAGTCCTCTAGAGTGTGATAAAGCATTTTTTAAAAAGAGTTTTGAAAGTGTGTAAGTGTAAAAAGGAATCAGACTTGAGCAAGTACTTAACATCTATCTACCTACTTGAAAAAGGTGTTATTTTCCTCCTTTCCTTTAGACAGTGCCATCCTACTATTAATGAGTAGGTAGCCCTATCGTTGGATGTTGAGGGACTATCGTAAGGGACGTTTATGGTCATTGAAGGCAACATGTAGAGATACCTTAGCAGTTCGAAGGGGCTGTCATCAAATATTCGTAGGCAACATCGAGGGACAAGATCACTTCTTGTAGGCAACTCGAGGGACATTTAGGGACTATGATCTTTATGATTACTTTAAACTGAGGGTCTTTGCTAAGATATCCCTACGTTCAAGGGACAAGACCATCTCCGAAGGCAACTAAAGTGGGAAATACCCTAGGGGTGCAAGTGTGCAACAATGTGCTTTTTTCAGGTATTTTATCTTGAGGTTAGTGACCTAATGATTGATTGATTAATTCTTGTCACGCACACCTAATTTACTAACAATTTATATACAATCATATAATATAGTGCGGAAAGTAAAATGCAGGAAATAAACACTCCTAAGCTATTACATGGCTTTGGGGTAATTATAATTATATATGATCGAAAATGTAACGTGCGAAAATTAAAAACCCTAATTAAGCTATTACAAACCGGGCACATTTACAATATTTGAAAAGAAAATACGAAAAGTGGTAAAGCGCGCGAATTGAAAATACGTCTAAAACCCTAAGGTATAAAAATATTTTTTTGTTTGTTTTTATTCTATTCAAGAAAATGTTAGCATGGACCAATGATAGCATGCCATTTAAGTCACCGGAGTCCAGGCTGGTCAACGGTGCCAGAGCCCAGCTTCAGTCACCTTCTTCGGCTGACTCAAATTTCAAACCTGCAAAAACATTGCGAATAAAAGCGTAAATGATACCCTACCCCCTATTTTGAGGGCTGCGATTACGATGGTGATCTTCTTTTTGGGTAAAGCAGCCTGCAAACGCAGATGTGAAGAAAAAGAAAACTCGTGCCCTAACAATGGGACTTCTTGATTCTGACGTCAAAGCTTGCATATAACGGTTCAAAATAAACACAAATATGATATTAAACTCAAATATGTGCAGAGATATCATTTATATGCCATGAATTGAAAGTTTGAAGTTTGAGAATTTTGCAAACCATGAGTTATCGTCGGGGGTGATTATGTATGCTTTGGCCTTCAGGAATGAGTTGGTTCTACCCCTGGGATCCTCAGAAGGATGATGGAATTCCTGGATCTGATTAAGATTGGATGGAGAGTGGGATTTTGAATTACACCATACTTGAATAATTTTGAAAATTTGTTCTTGGTTTGGAGGCAGCCTTCACGCCTGCTTTTGGTCTAGGGTTGATGTGCTTATGTAGTAAATCACTTTAGGTCAACAAATGTGGAGGAAATCTAATTGATCAATTCTCTTTTAAAGTGAGAAGATTTTGATTCAAATCTTTCCAAAATAAAAGATCCACTTCCCTTTTCACTCCACACGATTTTGATAGCTGGCTATGATCTTTTTGGTTTAAAAAATATTTGCATATTCTATATCTTACATATTCTTGCATTTATTTAGTATTTATTCAATTTATTTTGAATTTATGTGAATAAAATAAAAAAAATAAATATAAAAGAAACAAAATAATGAATAGACATGTTTATATATATCCTTAGATAGATCATGAACATGTTTGGACTCTAAAAATTGGGCCCAATAGCTCAAAAATACAAATTTTCCCAATTGAGATTTCATGCATTCCTTGAAAATTTCCCAACTTGTGAAATCCTTAACTCTCTCAATTTTGAATCTAAAATGGTATTCCTTGACTTTTTAGAGAGCTTAGGATGTCCTCTAAACAACCCTTTTGGTTTCATCTCAATTGGATCTTCCATGTTCATGTAAGGAGCTTTGACCCAAAAGGTGTTTTTGTTGACTTTTTGAAAGGACCTATAATGTATGAGCTTGTATATTTTGACTGGGGCATATCTTGATCTTGAGGTATGAATAGAAGTTAAAGGTAATTGGATTCTCTTCAAAATTATCCTTGTTGGAACAATTTCTAATAAAGTATGAGAAAGTTATTCCTGGTCAAAGTTTGGTTGACTTTTCCTATACAAACCCTAGTTTGCCATTTTTGACTTTTGATGAGTTAGGAACATTTCTTGAGGAATCATGATCAATCCTTGACCAAATGATGTATATCACTTTAATATGTTGACCAAAAATCTTGAAGTTTGACTGTATTTGGGCCACAATTGACTTTTGACATAGTACAATTAATTTTCAGGCATTTGAGCAGTTGACTGAGCAAACTTGTTGTTCAAGGCATGAAATTTGGCATGGATGATATTGAGGACATATTAGGACAATGGAGAACATTTGAGAGCCTTGGGACTTACACATCTTGCTTAAAATTGAAACCCTAGTTTTAGGTTCATTGCCAGGTCAATTCTTAGCCAACCTTGAGCAATTGAGGACCTCTGGAGGCATGTATTGAGTGAAATGAGAGGGAAAATTTTGGGGTACAATAGCTGCCCCTGTTCAATCTTCTTAAACCTGAGGATGTAGATTGGCTAGTCTGCCTTTCGTGATCTAAAGGTGGAAGATGATTGAAAACTAGAGTTCCCAGAAATTCACACTCGTCTGAAATGATACTTGACTATGTAGATAATATCGGGAATGGGCTTACAGATGCCATTTTGAGAAGATGACGGAAGATCGTCGGATATGGGCTTAAATATGCCATCCAGAGAATATGACGGGGATTCGTCGGAGATGGGCTTAAAGATGCCATCTAGAACAATGTTGATTTCATAAGATATTACTTTGTGGGAATCCTTATTCCTGTTGTTGAGGAGGACTCCGTTGAGTAATGTTGGTCTTTGTTCGGGAAATAGAGTTTAGGAGCTTCAGTTGTGCATTACTCTACCGGGGAGTCATCTCTTGATTGAAGAGACGAAAGTGAACTGCTATCTGGTCAAGATCCAGGCTTCACAGTGACTTACTGAGGATGATAAGACTGTCTTCTATCTGGTCATGTTCCAGGCTTCACAGTGATTTATCGGGGAAACATGAAATTAACTACTATCTGGCCGGACTCAAGGCTTTGCAGTTTCTTTAACTGGAATAGAAATCAGAAAAAATCTTAGTGTCGATTTAACTAAACCAGAGAAAGGTCTTGAGTTGTCTTCAATTGGAATAGAAATATAAAAAAATCTTAGTATCGATTTAGTTAAACCAGAGGAAGGTCTTGAGTTAACTTTGACTGGAATAGAAATCAGAAAAATCTTAGTATCGATTTAACTGAACTAGACAAAAGTCTTGGAATATCTTCAACTGGAATAGAAATCAGAGAGATCTTAGTATCGATCTAACTGAACTAGAGAAGGTCTTGAGTTAACTTTAACTGGAGTGGAAATCAGAAAAATCTTAGTATTGATTTAACTGAACTAGACAAAAGTCTTAGAATATCTTCAACTGGAATAGAAATCAAAGAGATCTTAGTATCGATCTAACTGAACCAGAGAAGGTCTTGAGTTATCTTTGACTGGAATGGAAATCAGAAAAATCTTAGTATCAATTTAACTGAACCAGACAAAAGTCTTGGAATATCTTTAATTGGAGTAGAAATCAGAGAGATCTTAGTATCGATCTAACTGAACCAGAGAAGGTCTTTTGAGAACATCTTTCTGAGGAAAATGCTGAAATAGCCCTTCATCAGGCGTAGCTTTTGAGAAGACTATCAGGTCACGTAAGTAGTCAATGGTGTTTGTTGATTTGATCTTTCCTGAAATGGTAAAGAGTTAGACGTATGCAATGCCATGATGTATGAAATGCATTGTGATGATGGTCTCAAAATAAATGAGATTATGCTGTATGCGATGTGTATGCGCATGCCATGATGTATGAATATGGGATGTTGTTGCGATATTTCCTAGTCTGAGAAAATAAATCCCTAACTGCTGCTGAAGAGTACTGGGAAGCTGAATCCTTCATTTCTGCTAGGGATGATGAACGAGGATGATTTACTGGGAATTTCCTCTTTCCATTTGGGGATATTCCGCCGAGGATTTTTAACTCCTGCTTGAGAATAACTATGTGGGGGGAGGATTCCATGTTGGAAGATTTTACCGATGTGGAGAAATAAACACTGTTGGGGAATAAACTTCCACAGTTAGAGAAATAAACTCTACTTGGGAGGAGATTTTATAAACTGTTTGAGATTATAAAACTTATCTGGGGAATACATATTTCATCTCTCTAAGGGAACTTTGCTGGAGGAGGTAATTCCTGCTTGGGGAAGAAAAGATCAAAATTTTGGTTGTTTCTACTCTGTGGGGAACATAGATGTCACGGGGTCGTATGTAGTGGTGACTTCGTCTCAAAATATCTTTGCCCCTGTACCATGCTGGAAAGAGTAGTTGTCGGGATTACAAATTGCTTTTTTAGACTTTGCCCCGTTTCTCAAAGTCATTAGTAACCGTCTTTCTGTTTCTTATGCAAGTATTTGTAAACAGTAATCATATTCAAATGCATATGTCAAAAATAATCATTGGACATTTTTGCAAAACAAACCAGAAAAATAAAAAACAAATAGTTTTGTACTTTCAAAGAAATGATTTGTATTGATTTTTGAAATTCGCCTATAACAAGCATTTTTGTTCAAAGAGACTGACGTTCTAGTAGGAGAATGCCGCCGTGAAAATGAAAACTATACAAAATAGTGTACAAAGAGAAAAAAGCTATGTGTAATAATCCCATTGAGTTTCAATTCTGCTATTGCCTCTATGTCCTTAAGCGTCTCATCACTTTGCTATTTGTATGAAGTTGACTGGATTGATTGATACCGTTTGAGCTTGATAGTTGATATTGAAATCTGGTCACAAGGTGATCCAATGGGACATAGTTGTACGCTTCTGTGATAAGGTGGGAATAACTGACTGTTTTTGGAATGCTGGTTTGCGTTTTGCGTTTGTTTTCGCAAAATGTCGCGGTAAGCAAGAGTCGTCACCGACTTTTATTTTATCCAACAAGGAAAGGAAAAAAGCACAGAAAAATTCCTTTTTCGAGATATTTATGAGTACGGGGGGTAGATTATAGAAAGGGAAGGTATTAACACCCTTTCTATCCGTAGTTATCTACGGGCTCTTAGGTACTTGCTCACCATTTTCAAAATTGTTTTCTTTGTGCTTGTGGGTTTTGAAAAGTTTTTGTTTTAACTTCGATTTAACTCTTACTTCTGTCTTCAAGATTGTAATGAAGTGTTTTTGAAAACTTGTTTGTAAAAGGAGTGTAAGTGTGAAAAAGGTTTTGTTTTGGATGAGCAAGTATCTAAGAACTAATCTACCTACTCGAAAAAAAGGAATCGTTCTATGCTTATTTCCTTTAGACAACGCTATCCCACTATTAGTGAGTAGGTAGCATCATCGTTGGAGTTTGAGGGTCAATTCGAAAGAGGGACATACGGTCACTAAAGCAATGTTAGGACGTATTAGCGGTAACCCTAATGTCTTAGATCATTTATTCGAGGCAACAATATACGAGGCAACCATTTTGAGGCAACTATGATCTTCTAGACAAGAGGGCGACCTCTAAAACAACCTATACTCAATGACCGTTTACAAAGGTAACCAAGTGGGGTGTATCTTAGGAGTGCGCATGCGCGAGTGTGTTGTTTTCAGATCATTTTTATCTTTGCACATATTTAAGGTGATCTAACCATTTTAAGATTAAGCATTCGTTCTTGTCATGCAAACCCTATTATCAAACATATAGCAGTTGTATAATTTACAGAATTAAAATGCGAAATTTAAACTAAATTATTACAAGGCGTCAAGTATTTACATCGCCAAAAACAACCCTTTGAAAATAAAATAAAAGTGGTAAAATTAAATGTCCTAATTAAATATTACAAACCGGGAGCAGATACATTATTTGAATAAAGAAAAATAAATCGCGCGAAAAAATTAAATCGAATGCGAAATTAGGGTTTTGACCCGTTTAAAAGAAAATGTTTTTTGTTGTTTTTATTTTTAAGAAAAAGGAATTAAATCCTAAAATTAAATGCTAAATTAATTATTAAATAAATTAATTAATGAAAAATATTAAATGACATATTTTTGGAGTTTTTGTTATTTTAGGAAAGAAAATAAAACAATTAAATTAATGATAAAACCTATTAATTCTAATTAGTTTTAAATATTTACAAAATAAATCAAAGTTACCTAATTAATCAACCTAATTAATTAATTAATATTTAATAATAAAAAATAAAATTCTGAAATTTAATTGGGTAAAAAATATTTTTGTGATTTTTTGATAAAAAAAGAAATTGATTTATTGGTTAGTAATTAAATTAAACAAAATAAATAATTAAATGAAATAAACAAAAATATAAAAAAGTAGAGAATGGGCCTGGTTGGAGGGTGTGTGAATAGAAATTGGCTGGCCCAATAATGCTGGTCCAGATTGACTTTTTCTGATCCAGTGCACTGGCGTTGACTTGGCCTATGGTGTGCCTTCAATGCTGGCCACCAGATCTGGCCATCTGGCCATCTGGCGTGCTGGATGGTGAGTGTCCATGGTGGATGCTTGGCTTGAGCGCACACTGGATCACCTTAAATAAATTGGAAAAATAACAAATGTTGGAGGCAGGGATCAAACCCCTGACCTCCAGCCTCTAATGCCCTGAAATCATGCGTGGCAACCACTAGGCCATGTGGTTCTATTTGTTAATGAAATACAATGCAATAATAATATAAAAAAACAAAAGCTAATGGCCAGAAAAATAAAAAAACGCGCGCGCTGTTTGAATGGACAAATGGGGGAGTGCCAACGCATCATCCCTATCCTCCCTCCGTAGCTAAAAATCCGTAACACTTATACCTACGGACGCTGGCCGTCACTAAAAGTCGTGCCATTCCAAAATCTCGTACAGACCATGAAAATGAATTCTAAGGCCATGGTTGAGGTCGTCTCATCCTCCTGATTGCAACCATGCCCATTATTAGGGCCAATTTTTCCTGAAACAAAAAGCCCTAAAACCAAACACAAAACCTTAGCAATGGTGATCCATGATATAGGTCATATAAAGGAAATTGGTTATTGCAAAAATCTTGCAAATGATATGGTGATCCAGAATATGCAATTATTTTTCATTATAGATGCAATAATGAAGCTTTTCGAATTCAAGAATATGGTGATTCCGTGAACAACTTACAGTGCACTAGAGGGCTTGGAAACGCGTGGTTTTGCTCGCTTTAGGTTGTGCAGACTGCCAGGAAATGATTGAGATCGTTAAGGAGCCTTGAAACTGCCTCTAAGAGTGATTTTGATCTCACACTTTTCTTTGATTTTTTCAGATTTTGTTTGCTCTCTATGCTTGATCTCCAACCCTATTTTTTGTCTGCACGTAACCCTTATGTATTGTACAATTCATTAGGTTTGAATACCCTGTCCAAATCTTCTTCTTTCAATGATTTTGATGTGGATTTGATTTGCTTTGAACAACTTTCCTAAATTGCCTTTTTCTCAATATTTTTATGGACTCTGAGGCTTGGCACGAATTTGAATGGTGCTAGCTATATAATGAAGCCTGAAATCATCAAAAGATCTTTGGTTTTCAATAATTTTGATTTTATTTGATTTGTTTTGATTTAATTCAAATTAATTCAAATAAAAATCAAAACAATTAATAAAAATATGATATGGACACATGGCCAAGGCTAGAGCACGTGGGCTATAATGCCAACTCAAAACAAGTGAAAAAGAATGGGCCCTTTTGGCAAAATTTGAAGTTTTGGGCATAGTTGACTTTTGGCAATTTTGCAAAAAGTCCAACTTCAACAATGCATAACTTCCTCAATTTTGACTCTTTGGAGGTGTTCTTGGACTTTTTAGAAAGCTTGAGATGTCCTATAACCAACCCTTTTGGTCTCATCTCAATATGATATTCCATGCTCATGTATGAAGCTTTGACAAAAAAGGTGTTTTTGTTAACTTTTCAAAATGACCTATAATGTCCAAATTCATAACTTCTTGTGAGTGCATATTTTGATCTTGGGAGCTGAAGATGGATTGTAGGGAATTGAATTCTCTTCAAAATGAGCTCTGGATGGGTCATTTCACATAAAGTATGATAAAGTTATGCTTGGTCAAAGTTGAGTTGACTTTTCATGCAAAACCCTAATTTAGCAACTTGTGAATCTTGATGAATTGTGAGCAATCCTTGATGAATCATGATCAACCCTTGATCAAATGATGAAATATACTTCAAAATTAGGATGTTGACCAAAAATCTTGAGGTTTGACTGTATGTAGGTCACAATTGACTTTTGCCCTAGCATAGTCGATTTTTGGACCTTTAAGCAATTGACTGAGCAAACTTCCTCTGCAAGGCTTGAAACTTGACATGGATGATCTTGAGAACATATTAGGACAATGTTGAGAATTTGGGACCACTTGGACTCAAGGATCTTAATGCAACATAAAACCCTAATTTGGGGTAGACTGCCTTAGGAGAGAGCTTGTCTGGCCAATCCTTGAGCAACTTTGAGCAACTTGGAGATCTTTCTTGCCATGTTTTGAGAAATATGGGAGGGAAAATTTTGGGGTACAACAGCTGCCCCTGTTCAATCTTCTTAAACCTGAGGATGCAGAATGGCTTTCGTGCCTTTTGTTATTCAAAGGTGGAAGTGGATTGAACACTAGAGTGCCCAAAAATTTGCACTCGCATGAAGTGGTAATTGTCTTATGATGTCGGGAATGGGCTTACAGATGCCATTTGGTGGAGTGTCGATCGCATAAGAGATTCCTTAGAGAGAGCTTGTATACCTGTTGTTAAGGAAGATTCCGCTGGGGAAGTCTGATCTTTCATGGAGAGATATAGAAATTTAGGAGCTTCGTCGTCCGTCATTCTACTGGTGAGTCGTCTCTGTTGATATTTAGGAACTTCAATCGTCCGTAATCAACTGAGGGAACAAATTTTGCTGAGATTTAGGAGCTCGTCCATAATTCAACTAAGAAAACATCTTTGCTGAAATTTAGGAGCTAGTCCGTAATTCAACTGGTTTTGTCGAGATTTAGGAGCTTGTCCGTAATTCAACTGATTTTGTCGAGATTTAGGATCTTATCCGTAATTCAACTATTTTGCTGAGATTTAGGAACTCGTCCTTAATTCAACTAAGAAATCATCTCTGCTGAGATTTAGGAACTAGTCCGTAATTCAACTTGAGGTACCTATCTATCGAGATTTAGGAACTCGTCTGTAATTCAACTATTTGGCTGAGATTTAGGAGCCTGTCCGTAATTCAATTACTTTGCTGAGATTTAGGAACTTATCCGTAATTCAATGGGAGAATAACATTGTTGAGATTTAGGAGCTCGTCCGTAATTCAACTAAGAAGACATCTCTGCTGAGATTTAGGAACTCGTCCGTAATTCAACTATTTTGCTGAGATTTAGGAACATCGTCCGTAATTCAACTGGAGTAAAAGCTTTGTTGAGATTTAGGAACATCGTCCGTAATTCAACTGGAGTAAAAGCTTCATATCTTGAACTTTGTGAGAATTTAACCGTATCCTTCCTGAAAGATAAAGGTTAGTTGTATGTAATGCATGACATGTATCAAGCAATGATGTTCTCAAAATAAATGGGATTGTGTCGTATGATGCGTATGCATGTCATGATGTATGAAAATGTGATGTTTTTAGCTGAGGAAAATAAATCCCGGATTTCTGTTGGAGAAACAAATTGAATTCATCGTTTCCGCTGGAGACAGTGGATGAAGATGTTTGTGAGAATAAACCTGCAGGAGAGGATAACTCCGCTGGGGAATAAACTGACGAGGAAATGACTCTGTGGGGAAGAGATGCTCTGCCGGAGGATTCCGCTGATAAATTCAGCTGGGGATGAATTACCACTGATGTTGATAATGAACCTTGTAGGGGATTGAATTCCTGTTTTGTGAAAGGGAAGAACTCCACTAGGGATGACTTTCCAATAGAGACCTTACTGGGGATAGCCCTTTCAGACTTTACTGGGGATGATCTTCCGGAGTCTATTGGGGACAATTCTTCCAACCCCACTGGGGATACTTTTATACTTCGCTGGGGATAATAAGACTTTTCAGTGCTGATGGTAGATAAACTCTGCTTGGGGAGAATATTACCGATTCATTCACAGTTACGAGTCTCAGCCGGGGAGAGCTAACACCACTGTCTTTTTCTTACTCTGCGGGGAATGAATGTACCTTCAATCATTTCCTCCAGCTAGGTCTATCCCTATACCTGGTGGATAGAGCAACTGCACAGTTTGGACATTTCTCGTTTGCCCCTATTTCTGATATTACAAGTAATCGTCTTTTGTTTCGCATGTAAATATTTATGAGCAACAATCAATGTCAAATGCATATATCAAAAACTAAACATTGGACGTTCTTTGCAAAACAAAACAGAAAAAGCAAAACAGTTTGAAATTTATTTGTAAAGATGACTTGTATTGATTTTGAAGTTAGCCTGTAAATATGCATTTTTTGTACAAGAGGCTGACGTCCCAGTAAGAGAACGCCACCGAACAAATAGAATTTATCCAATTTGTGAAAAGCAGAGAAAAACAACTATGTGAACAATCCCACTGGGTTCTAACTCTGCTATTGCCTTTATGTCCTCGAGCATCTCATCACTTTGCTACTTGGTTGAAGGTAGATCAAATTGTTTGGTGCCGACCGAGCTTGGTAGTTGATACTGACGTCTGGTTGTAAGGTGATCCAATGAGACATAGTGTTACGCTTTAATCCCTAATTTTTTCCTGGACCGCCCTTTCGGGTTTTCAGTCCACCGGGATACCATTTTTTGCCCAAGACGCCTTTTTAGGTTTTCGACTTGCCGGGTGTACAGTTTTTTCATTTTCATCCCTTATTTTTGCCTGAACCCTTTTGGTTCGCCGGGAAGCCCTTACTTTTTCCTAGGCCAGTCAACCTAGCGGGTCTTTGATTATGCGTAGTATCTTTTCACTATGTCTGCATTGACGGGGTGAGGAAGATCATCACCATCCATGGTGGTTAGAATCATTGCTCCTCCTGAGAAAATATTCTTAACCACAAATGGCCCTTCGTAAATAGGGGTCCATTTGCCCCTGGGATCACCTTGAGGTAGTATGATGCGCTTGATAACCAGGTCCCCAACTTGATACTCTTGTCGTCTAACTTTCTTGTTAAATGCCTTGATCATCCGCTTTTGATACGCTTGACCATGACAAATAGCAGTAAGCCTCTTTTCGTCAATTAAGTTCAGCTGATCAAGCCGGGTCTGAATCCAGTCATCTTCGCTCAAACCTGCATCCTTCATAATCCGAAGAGAGGGTATCTGAACTTCAATGGGCAAGACGACTTTCATGCCATAAACCAAGGAATAGGGTGTTGCCCCTGTTGACGTCCGCGCTGAGGTACGGTACCCACGAAGAGAAAATGGTAACATCTCGTGCCAATCTTTGTATGTCATCGTCATCTTCTGCACAATCTTCTTAATGTTCTTATTAGCCGCTTCTACAACCCCATTCATCTTCGGCCGGTAAGGAGAAGAGTTGTGATGCTGTATCTTGAACTGCTTGCAGAGCTCGGTGATCATCTTATTGTTGAGATTTGTACCATTATCCGTAATGATACTCTCTGGTACACCATATCGACATATCAGATTATGCTGAATGAACCATGCCACGACGTTCTTGGTCACAGTAGCAAAGGAAGCTGCTTCAACCCACTTCGTGAAGTAGTCAATCGCTACCAGGATGAAACGATGCCCGTTGGACGCAGTAGGTCTGATCTCGCCGATCATGTCGATGCCCCACATTGCAAAATGCCAAGGTGCTGCCAAGACGTTCAGGGGTACTGGAGGTATGTGCACCTTATCAACATAGACTTGGCACTTATGACAGGTCCGAGAATGCTGATAACAGCTGGCTTCCATGGTGGACCAATAATATCCTGCCTGAAGTATTTTCTTTGCCATGGTATGTCCGCTGGAATGAGTCCCGAAAGTACCTTCATGTAACTCTACCATAATCCTTTCTGCTTCGTTCTTATCCACACAACGCAGTAAGGTGGAATCATGATTACGCTTGTAAAGGATGCCATTGCTGATGAATAACTTCGCCACGAACCTCCTCAGAAACTTCTTATCATTAACAGATGCACCCTCAGGGTACTCCTGAGCCTCAAGATACCTCTTTACCTCATGGAACCAGGGTTTATCTGCTACCTCCTTAGTCTCAATGTCACAACAATGTGCAGGTTCGTCCAACCTCTCAATGGTAATCTGGGGAGCTTCATTGTCCCATCTGACCTTGAACATAAAAGACATCGTAGCTAGCGCGTCCGCTAACTGCTTCTCCTCTCTAGGGAAGTGTTCAAAGGTTATCTCCTCGAAGTGCAGAAGTAACGTCAACACATACTCCTTGTAAGGAATAAGATTTGGGTGTTTCGTATCCCACTCGCCTTTGATCTGACTGATCACGAGAGCGGAATCTCCGAATACACTTAAGAACTTAATCCTTAGGTCAATAGCTGCTCGAAGACCCATGATGCACGCTTCATACTCCGCCATGTTGTTGGTGCAGTTGAAACATAGTCGGGCGGTGAATGGAGTATGAGAGCCTTTCAGAGATATAATCACAGCGCCAATGCCATTACCCAAAGAGTTTGAAGCTCCATCAAAGTACATAGACTATCAGGATCCTTCCTCAGGTCCTTCATCCGGTCCAGGTGTCTCACAGTCGGTTACCAACATAATGTTCTCATCTGGAAACTCAAAGTTCATAGACTGGTAATCATCCACTGCCCGATGTGCCAAATGATCTGCCAACACACTTCCCTTGATTGCTTTTTGGGTCATATATTGAATGTCATACTCAGTCAAGATCATCTACCATCTTGCTATTCTTCCGGACAAGGCAGGCTTTTCGAAGATATACTTGATTGGATCCATCTTTGATATCAATAGAGTAGTGCGAGTCAGCATATACTGTCTCAGCCGGCGAGCAGCCCATGCCAAAGCGCAACAAGTTTTCTCAAGCAACGAGTATCGGGTCTCGCAGTCGGTAATATTTTTGCTAAGGTAATAAATAGCATGCTCTTTTCGGCCATACTCGTCATGCTGCCCCAGCACACACCCCATTCAATTGTCGAGTACTGTCAAGTATAGGATCAAGGGTCTCCCTTCGACTGGAAGCATCAGAATAGGTGGCTCTTGGAGATACTCTTTGATCCTTTCGAAAGTGGCCTGAAATTCATCGTTCCATGTTACCACTTGATCTTTCTTCAGTAACTTGAAGATTAGATCACAAGTAGCAGTCAGGTGCGAGATGAATCGATCAATGTAGTTCAGACGTCCCAGAAAGCCTCTGATTTCTTTTTCATTTTGTGGAGCTGGCATTTCCTGTATAGCCTTCACCTTTGCAGGATCCACTTGAATACCTTTATCACTTACGACAAAACCCATCAGCTTACCAGATCTCACCCCGAAGGTGAACTTGTTCGGGTTTAACCTCAGTCTGTATAACTTCAACCTATCAAATAGCTTCTGAAGGTGGTCAAGATGTTCTTCCTCAGTCCGGGATCTTGCAATCATGTCGTCAACATATACCTCAATCTCATGGTGAATCATGTCGTGGAACAGAGCGACCATGGCGCGCTGATACGTTGCCCCAACATTCTTCAACCCAAAAGGCATGACTTTGTAGCAAAAGGTACCCCAATGAGTAACGAAGGTTGTCTTCTCCATGTCTTCGGGAGCCATCTTAATCTGATTATAACCGGAGAAACCATCCATAAAGGATAAGACCTTATGTTGTGTGGTGTTGTCAACCAGAACGTCGATATGAGGCAAAGAGAAATCATCCATGGGGATTGC
Source organism: Vicia faba (assembly GCA_948472305.1). Lineage (NCBI taxonomy): Eukaryota > Viridiplantae > Streptophyta > Magnoliopsida > Fabales > Fabaceae > Vicia > Vicia faba. The sequence goes on from OX451741.1 coordinate 36,172,330, forward strand.
CCTATTTAGATCCCTGTAGTCAACACACATTCAAACTTTACCATCCTTCTTCGGCACTGGAACCACGTTGGCAACCCACTGTGGGTAAGAAGTAATTGCTAGAAAACCGGCGCCAAACTGTTTCATAACCTCAGCTTTGATTTTCTCAAACATCTCTGGGCGCATTCGGCGAACTTTCTATTTCACTGGAGGACAGTCTTCCTTGGTAGGCAATCGGTGAACCACGATATCAGTATCCAAACCAGGCATATCTTCATAAGACCAGGCAAAGATCTCCATATAGTCACGCAACATCTGAATCAACCGTTGCTTAACACTAGGCTCCAGATTTGCACCGATCTTAACCTCTTTCTTGTCTTCTTCTGTACCCAAATTTACTGATTCCACTGGCTCTTCATGCGGCTGTATGGCCCTCTCTTCCTGAAGTAACAATCTAGCAAATTCATCAGGCACTTCGCAATCATCCTCACCTTCACCCTCGGCTTGGTTGATCAGACTTTCGAAGTCATAACTGGCAGTAGCAGAGTCGTTATCAGTGGGATCCAGAGTGGATGTAGACCTGTATATGTGACTGTGTGTATAGCTGTTTTGCAAGATAGAATAGAAAGAAAAACAAGGAGCGCAAAATTCGTAATGCAATAAAAATTCCAATGCTTTTATTAATGATATATGAAAATGACACACATAAAGCCCTCACAAACAAAGCCACGGTGTCTCGAGTAAGGCACCGGGCCGTAAAGTTTTAAAGATTGTTTGTTACAAATTCAAAACAAAAGTCTTATTATTGTGTAATATAAGAAACAGACATGGAATCCTTTGCTGTCCAATTGCTCAAGCCACCGTTGGTAGTGGGATAAATCCAGCTGTCAATGTCAAACTCTTCATCATCATCATCCCCGATAGTATTCACTCTTGCGTCATGTTTTGGCATATGAGCCGTTATGACATTAGGCTTTTCTGGCGCTTCAAACCCGATCTCCTTAGCATCAATCAGATCCTGCACGTTACTCTTCAAAGCCCAACAATTATTGGTGTCATGTCCTGGGCTATCAGAGTGATAAGCACAACGGGCGTTTGGGTTGTACAGCGGTGATGTGGTGTTGGGATTCTTTGGAGCTTCCCTCGGAATCACCAAGTTAGTCTTCAATAGTTGTGGAAGAATTTGAGATAAAGACATGCTGAGCCTAGTAAACTGTCTTTGAGGCCTCTCTGTCCTTGGCTGATTATTGTGTTGTGTGGCAACAGTTGGTCTTGAAATAACTACCGCATTAACCGCTTGGCGGTGCTCGGGTCGATTATGGCTCTTAGAGCTTTAAACTGCACTAGACTCCTTCTTTAAGGGCTTCTTCTCGGTACTTGACGAAGCACCTTTCTGTAACTTTCCTCTCTTGATACCGGCTTCAACTCTCTCCCTAGTCATAATTAACTCAGTGAATCTAGACGATGAACTCCCAATTAAATGATTAAAACACGGACCAGACAAGGTCCCTAGAAACATATCCACCAACTCCCTGTCAGCCAGCGGGGGTTGGACTCTACCTGAAAGATCTCTCCATTTCTGAGCATAATCTTTAAAACCTTCGCTCGCACCCATTGACATACCCTGAAGTTGGGTACGCGTGGGAGCAAGGTCGGTGTTATATTGGTACTGCTTATAAAACACATCAGCAGGGTCCTCCCAATTACGGACGCTAGCTCCTTTTAGCTGATAGAACCACTCAAGTTGAGTCCCTGAAAGACTATCTTGAACGAAATGGATCCAGAGGTTCCTGTCAGCGGTATATGGCTGAATCTTTCTAACATACGAACAGAGGTGTAGCTTTGGGCAGGAGACCCCGTCGTATTTAGCAAAGATTGGCGCTTTGAACTTGTGGGGAATCACCACCCCAGATGCCAGACCCAACTCACCAAAGTCCAATCCAAGTATCTTCTGGATCTCCATCGCACTTAACCGGTCTTCAAGTTGTTTATACCTATCCTCGGCAGGAGGATACTGGTCTTCGTCAAAATCAGTCTCATTGTCAGAAACCACAGGGCTAGGAGCCCTCCTTTCTTCTTGGTTCTCCCCCCTCTAGATGAGTGAGATAAATCAACTTCCTCCCGTAGTCTGTTTCCAAACCTGTGACCCATATTCAGGAGGACCGTCTTCTTCTTCTTCTTCTTCTTCTTCTTCTTCTTCTTCTTCTTCTTCTTATCCTTCAAGATAAGAGTCTTCAGATCTTTCTGCCCCTTGGCCAGGTTCATGAAGATTTCCTGGAACTGAGCGTTCTGAGCTTGTAGAGCCTTAATAGCTTGATCAGTGGATGTTTTAGCAAACATGGTGCTGAAATAAACAGCGAAGAAGATAAGAGACCTGTAAGGGTACCTGTAATGAGGTGCATGGAAATGGAATGCATATGATATGATTTCAAAGACTTTAGGGATTCAAATTCGTAAACCAAAAGGAAACACACTTTTATTAGATTAAAAACTTAAAACAATGTTTGACAAATGCCTTTAAGGCGTTACAAAAAGAAATACTGAAAAGTAAATCAAAACTAGAAATAACAAAAGACATCAACGCTCCCATGGTCGTTTTCCTCCTGTGCTGACATAGTCGTTGAGGACCTTCTCATTCTCCAGCTGCCTTGTAAGCTTTAAGATCTTCCATTCTTGTTCATGATACTTCTCTCTGTAAGTATCCCGCTCTTCTCTCAGCTGCATCCAAGACCTCTTTAATGCCCCAATGTCAGTAGGCATGTATGGATGAAGGACAGTATGAGGAGCCCCTTCTTCATTAGCACTCTCAACAATTACCGGTAAGACAACTTCGTACGACATTCCCAGCTTTTGGGCACGGGCCCGAACCCACCGGAGATACGGTTCCATCGGAAGAGAAGTCTTCGCTCCTAACTCATGCGGACCAGACCTGTTAACCCTATTCCAAGCTCGTATGAACCTACGGCGATGTCCCTCAATATCTCTTGGAAGTCAAAGACAATGCTCGAAATCAGCAACTCATGAGGACCGTCCTTTCTAGCTCGCCCAAACTGTCGCAAGGCCAGACAAGGATTATAGGTGATTCCTCCTCTAATTCCAAGTAGTGGAACATTGGGGTATTCCCCACACCGATCAATAACAGCTACTTCTTCCATGTCTTTAGTGCTCCAGATGATGTCTGTGTGAGCCAGGGACATAATTCTGTAGGCCCAACCCATTCCTTCCTTGTTCTTCAAAACAAATTTGGGGAGGTGGGAAATAAACCACCTCGCCAGCAATGGTGCACAGCACATAAGGGTTCCCCGTTTCCGAGCAGTACGGGCATAAATAGCGTGCAGAATTTCACCTAAGAGAGTGGGCACCAGATTACTGGTGTTGTACCCCAAAATTTGCCCTCTCATTTTATCAAGATTTCCCCTCACAAGACTCTTTGGACTCAAGACCAAATTAGGGTTTTGCTCTGCTCAAGACATCTCCTTGCACTGATGACCTAAATTAGGGTTTGAGTTTGCACAGAGATTTTTGGACTTCCAATGCTCAAAGTGGCTTTCATACTTAATCTTGGACTTATAAGATTTCCTCTACCAAGTTTCAAGCTTTGAATCAAATTTTTACCCAGTCAATTGGACAGTTGACCTAGAAATCAACTGTATTAGGGAAAAAGTCAACTGTGGCCAATTTACAGTCAAACCTCATAAATTTTGATCCATATCAACATTATAGGCTCATATAAACCATTTGATCAAGTTTGGACCACAACTCCTCAAGAAATTTGATCAGATCATCAAAAGGGCAAAATGGTCATTTTTAGGGTTTTGACTGCACAAGGGCAATTTCTGATTTTTTAACCAAGCCAATGGAAAATTGGGTTCAAGCATGGATTCAAGGACTCAATATAATCATCTTAACCTATTCACATGGTTCAAAAGATCTCAAATGCATTGGATTGATAGATGAATTTTTCAGTCAACTGATCAAAATTTGACTGTACACTAAAAAGTCAAACTTTGACTTTTTGGTCAAAATCAAGTGCCAAGGGTCATTTTTCACCAAGATGTGTCAAAACATGAAAATTGTTCATCAAGAAACCTAATTTTGCAAATTAGGGTTTAAGATTGAAAAATTTCATAACTTAGAATTTTTCTAAGTTATGAAATTTCCTTAATTTTTCCCAACTTTGCCCAACATTTTCACGATGATGCAATTGGATTCAAACAAAACTTCCAACATGAACGTTGTAGTCCTCCACAAGGTATACAACTTTAATTCACAAAGTTTTCCAAAAATAAGCTTGTATATCAAGTTATGATTTTTGGAACAAGGGTCCATGAAACTTTTAACTTAGTGGAATTTTGCCCTAGTTTAGGCAGGATTTTGACCTATCTTCATGACCATTTTTAACATAGTTCCACTTGGAATCTTAAAATTAATTTCAAATATGGATTGTAAAGCATGTTACAAGCTTTCCAAAAAGTCCAAGAACTCTCCAAAATCATTTATGGTTAGGGAGAATTGAAGGCTTGAAGTTGGCAAAAACTCACTTTTGATCCATGGCATTTTCATATTGATACAAGTTGCAAACTCTAATAAGCCTTGTTTGTACTTGATTACAGGTCCCAAAACCCTTCCATACTCAATAATTAAATGCAAATCTATTGGTTTTAGGCCTTGTTCTGGTCATGGAAGGATTGCACACAAGATTAATCCTTAAATAGCAAAAAGGCAACATTGCCATTTTTGTCAATTTTGCTTTATGTCAAATAGAATCCTTGAGCCTTGAGCAAAGATCTGGTACAACACACAATATCCACCAACTTAAGGGGCCAAGATCACAATTTGTAAGCTGGTAGATAGCCTGTACAGGCCTGTCTTGCATCATTGCTCACTTTTGCTTAAAATACAAGAAACTTGTCAAATACAACACAACTTGCACATCTGTTATAACCAAGCTTAGCAAGCATTTGAAACAACTTCTTGACATTGCATTGAGCCTGAAACACGAGCCTTTGATCCCTCAAACACTCTTGAACATCAAATCACCTTCCTCTTGCAAAAACAGGACAGTTCCTGCACTTGGAGTTCCATAGAAAAAACCCTCGTGCGTTTTGTCCCAAACCTGTTCAAACACATTCCATATAGCCTATCCAAGCTATCCCAACCATTGGCCTTGAACTGTAGCTCCATTTGCAAGCTTCACCATTTCTGTTTTCAGCTTGTGCAGGTTGACTTTTACAGGCTTGTTCAAGCACATCCAAAGCAAACTAGGTATTGAGGAAGGTCAGAGGAAGTTCAAGCAAGCTCTCAAACATCTCAGGCCTCACTGGAAAGCTCCACATTGCCATACATGATTTCAACTGAAACAGGTTTTTGTCAACTTCCTATCTCTCTATTTAGGAATCATTAGGCTTAGGTTTGTGAATAAAAAATGTAGTACTCATAGCCCTGAAGCTGTACATATGCTCAGTTTTCATTTAAGTTAAACGTGTTAAGAGAATTTGATCCATGAACTTCCTGAAAAAATTAGGTTAGAATTTAGGGCCAGAGAAATTCTCTCTGGTCTTTGAGAGTTAGATCAAGTTTCTTATATGGTTGAGTTCGTCTTGAAAAATTCTACAACTTTGATGTTATGAGTTTTTTTGCATTAGAGCACGTATGCAGGATCTGGGCATTTGGTACAGGCGCGCGCATTTTTTGAGCCAAGGTTGAAGACGAAGCTTGGAATTGGGATGGGCTTTTGCTTCTTGTTTTTGGCACCCCCTGCTTTGCTGACTGCACCCCCTGACCCATTTCTTCATATTTTTATATTTTTGTATTTATTTTTCATTTCTGATTTTATTTTATTATTTTCCAAACATAAAAAATACTAAAAATATTTTTTATAAATTTTCATATTTATTTTTTATTTTATTTTTCTAACATAAAAATAATTTAGTTAGTATATACTTTTATTTTATTTAATTAAAACTTGAAAATAATACATAAAAATATTATACCTTTATTTTTTATTATTTATACTTAAATAATATTTTTTCTAAATATATTTTTATTTTTGTATATATTTTATTTTATTTTATTGTACATGAATAATATAATTAATATATATTTACTTTCTTAAAAGAAATTAGGGTTTGTGCCCTTAATAAAAAATAATAATCTTTTTATTTCTTTTTTTAATGCATTAAATATTATACTTTTATATACATAAAAATAAACAAAACATTTTTTTGTATATTCATAATATTTGGTATATTTATTTAATTGATCATTTAAATACTTGTCTATTTATTATTTGTACCATTTATTCAATTTGGATGTAATAGTAAATATTAGGGTTTTATTTTCTTGCAAATATCCCCCATTCAAAAATTGTATCCCTATCCCCGTATCAAATGTTGTAATAGTGTAGATTTATTTTGCGCACTTTATGCTTACAAATATGCCATGATAGAGATTAGGGTTTGTATGCAAAAATCCAAAATCAAACAAATAGCTTGACTAATACAAAGACAAAAAGCATGTAAATTGACAACACAATGCACACTTGCACCACTAGGGTTCCATCCACTTGTTGCCTTTAAAATGGCCATGTTATGCATGTTGAGTATCTTGGCAAAACAAAACAAAAACAAAAGATCATAGTCCCTCAATGACGCTATCTTGGTTGCCTATACAAAAATGATCTAGTCCCATAAAAACTTGCTAAGATACTTAGCACAATTGCTATCATGGTCAATATGATGACCCGCGCCTGTCTCGTTTAACATCCTAATACAAGGTTGTTTACCAAATGCAATGGTAAAACAACACTGTAAAAAGGGTCAAAAAAATGTGTAGGAAAGATCTTTGAGTAAAATAGGGTAGATAACTCTTAGTTACTTGATCAAAACTTGCAAAAACGTCCTTGCTATTTTCAAACACACCTCACAACACAATTTCAAAACATTTCCTAAAACAAACTTTCAAACATTGAAATATCTTTTCAAAAGACAATAAACCTTTGTATACATTCAAACAAGAATCATTACAAAGGTTGCCACAACGATGGCCTCTTTTCAAAACATTTTCAAAAAAACCACACACAAAGCACCATTTCAAACAATTGAAAAATCAAAGCAAGTGATCTAAACAAGTAACTAAGAGCCCATGGATAACCATGAATGAAAAGGGTGCTTGCACCTTCCCTTTTCATAATCTACCCCCCGAACCCAAGAAAACTTCTCAAAGGTCTTTCCTGTGCTTTTTGACCTTTCCTTTGGATAAAATAAAAAGTCAGTGGCGACTCTTGCTAAACCGAAACATTTGCGAACACAAACGCAAAACCTCAAGTCAGTTCTCCCACCGTATCACAGAACTGGCGACTCTGTTAGGGACAAATCTAAAAGTGGGGTTACCTTAGGGTTTAGATCACCTTTACATGCTTACCTTGTTTGCTTTGATTGCTTTACACTTGGTTCTATTGTTTGGGTTTGAAATCCTCTACCCAGATTTGGGTAACATTCATAGGTAAATAGTAATACGTTGTGGAAACTGTGCAGGGTATATCGACATGGTTGAAGCAATAGCTATATTAGTGTGACATATTTGTGGGTACCGGTAGCCTTTGAGTCAATCAAAGAGAATACGGGGCCGCTGAGTGATGTCATGAAGCACTAATAGACTTTTAGAACCTTTACTTGACCATCTTAGCCTTATTAGGGGTAGTGAGATGACCGGCTTTGGTGCAGTCCGAAGTTGGTAGATACTCGATACTACACTCATTGAGGGTTGTTTTCTTGGAATATTTCGGTCGCCAGTAAAGTGGATAAACTGAAACAATGAACACAGAAAATAATCCAGTGATATTGAGCTCCTTAGAACCCGGTTACTATTTATAGGATAGGTTGAGCCAACTAACTTCAAGAGGGTACTTACCTATGAAACCCCATGCAAGCCTGAAACTAGGATCTTGTGTGACTTGCTTGTACATGTACTTGTGCATACATCATGAACATCATAAAGCATCATTTGCATCTACTAATCATTTCAAGGGTTTGGATCTTCATCTTTGTTCCTATTTTGTAGGTTATGGAATCACTCCGCAGAAAAACAATTCAGGTCAACCTTGTGAGAATTCCTCCTCAACTCAAGGAGCTTACTTCCAAGATTCCAAAGAATTCTCCCTTCAGTGAAAGACATGGTAGACTTCTCAATTTGGTCAACTACAACATTGAAGAAGACATGGTGAAAGTTCTCTTCCAGTTCTTTGACCCCCTACACCATTGCTTTACATTTCCTGATTACCAACTAGTGCCTACTTTGGAGGAATTTTCTCAACTCCTGAGGATTCCTATTCTCCATCAACTACCCTACAATGGCACGGAAAGAGAACCAAAGCCTGAAGATGTTGCTCAAGCCCTACACTTGCAAACATCTGATATGAAAGGTCATTGGGAAACCAGAAGTGGTGTCAAGGGTTTCTTGGAAAAATTCATGTTTGAGAAAGCACAAGACTACTGGAATTCTCTAGACCTGCAAGCTTTTGAGGAGATTGTAGCACTTCTCATCTATGGGTTGGTCTTGTTCCCAAACCCTGATCAGCTTATAGATGTGAATGCTGTCAAGATTTTCATATCTCAGAATCCTATGCCTACATTGCTTGAGGACATCCTACACTCATTTCACACATGAACAATAAGGAAAAGAGGTGTTCTCATGTGTTGTACTCCTCTTCTAGCAAGGTGGTTTATTTCTCACCTTCCCCAGTCATTCTTGAAGAATGAACAAGTTTTGAGGTGGTCACAACGATTGATGACTCTTACACATTCTGATGTTCATTGGTGCTCTCGGTCCAGAGAAAATGTCATCATCATTGATCATTGTGGAGAATTCCCTAATGTCCCACTACTTGGCATTAGGGGAGGCATTACCTATAACCCCTGTTTAGCTCTAAGACAATTTGGGTATGCCCGAAGGGATGGCCCTCATGACATGGTGATTCCAGACTTGGTTTTTGACTTCGACAACGACGCTCAAGGACTTCGACAAAGGTTTATCCGAGCTTGAAGGATGCCCAACAAAGTGGACAGTAAGACACTGGGACACAATAATTCCATCCCCCTTGAGCCTTACCTCAAGTGGGTACGAACCCGCGCCCATAACCTTATGATGCCTTACCCCTACATTTTGCCTATGATCAAAGAGCCTGTTATGGAAGGAGAGGTTCCATACACCCTCCTACATCCTGACATGCCAACATCATTGGAGGATTTGCAAAAGAGTTGGATACAGCTCAAGGAAGAACGAAATACTTTTGAAGCCAGCTTCTACGCCAGTGAGAAGAAGGTTTTGGAACTTACTCGTCGACTCCATGAAGAGAAGACTCTTAACACTTACATTGCACCAAAGAGGATGCACAACGTCTTTTTACATTAGAATTTTGTAATATTTTGCCCATGGGGCATTTATGTACTAACAAATTCTTCTTATTAATATGACGTGCGTTCTTTTTTGTTTACAACAAATTTGAATTTCTGAATCCTTGAATGCATTACATGAATAACATATCATTAATCATATGCATAAGCAGGTCTTCACACCAGGTTTCCTTATCTTTCTGCTATTTATTTCAGCAAGATGGATATAGAGCAGACGGTCAAAAACCTACAAGCACAAAATTTGCAGTTCCAACAACTCCTCATGACCTTGGCAAAGGGTCAAGAGGACCTTAAAGCACTGTTAGAGAAAGAAAAGGAAAAAGAAAAGAATAAAAAGAAAAGAGCGGGTGTAGCTACTTTGGGGAGAAGGTTTGAGAACCAGGTTAGAAGGGTCCTAGATTTCCCCTCGACGTCTGACGAAGGGGTTGGTAAAGGACAGGGAGTTGCAATTCCCTCCGAGTCTGAAGCTGAAGAAGAAGAAGAAGAGGAGGAGGAGGAAGATTACTCTGAGCAGTAGTACCCTCATGCGGATGATAAGTATAAGAACCTGGAAGATCGGCTGGCAGCCATGGAGGTACAAAGAGTACCTGGGTTGGATTTCGAATAACTAGGGTTGGTTGTTGGGATTGTCATTCCCCACAAATTCAAAGTGCCTACATTTGCTAAATACGATGGTTTGTCTTTTCCGAAGATGCATCTGCGGTCTTACGTCAGAAAGATCCAACCTCACTCTTCTGATAAGGATCTGTGGGTCCACTTTTTGCAAGATAGTTTGTCGGGTACGCAATTGGATTGGTTCTATCAGCTTGAAAGATCTGATGTACATAACTGGGAGGATTTGGCTGCTACTTTCTATCGACAATATCAATATAACACAGATTTAGCGCCTACTCATACTCAATTACAAAGTATGGGTATGGTCTCTAATGAAGGCTTTAAGGAGTATGCCCAAAAGTGGCGGGATTTGGCTGGAAGGGTGCATCCACCATTGTCTAAAAGAAAGCTTGTTGATATGTTTTTGGGGACCCTGTCAAGTCCATTCTTTAATCACTTGATCGAGAGCTCATCTGTAGGGTTCACAGAGCTAATTCTGACAGGTGAAAGGGTCGAAGTTGGCACTAAGAGCGGAAAAATTCAGAAGGATGCATCTGTTTCCGCCGCTATCAAGAAGACCTTTCCAGCAAAGAAAGAAGTTTCTGCTGTTTACACCCAGAGAAATCAAGGAAGAATGGAGCACCGACCAGCGGTGGGGGCTGTGATGATCCAGAACTCCTCAGTCGATCAACCTCGAAGCAGTCAACCCAGAGCTAACCAAACCAGGGTGGAAAGGCCTGCACGGCAATTCACCCGAATCAATATGACACCTACTCAGGTTCTCCCTCATCTGTTAAAGTTAAACCTTACAAACTTGAAAGAGGCTCCGAAAAACCCAAATACCTCTTCTCCCTATTATCATTCAAATGCAAAATGCGCCTATCATTCTGACAATGTGGGGTACGACACCAACAACTGTTGGGCCCTTAAAAATAAGATCCAGGATTTAATAGATGCCAAGGAGGTGGAGTTTGATGCCCCCGAAAAACCTAATGTGATATCTGCTCCTATGCCAAAACATGGTCATAATGTCCATGCTATTGTAGAAGATCTTCATGTTACTGCTGTTGATGACTTAATGACTCCGTTGCCAATGATCAAAATGAATCTGTTGAAAGCCGGGATTTTCCCAGGCTGTGAAAAAGATTGTTACCTTTGTTCGACCTTTCAATCCGACTGTCCGCTATTGAAGTCAGGCATCCAACGCCTGATGGATACTCAAGAAATCCTCTTCAAGAAAACTCCTGTAAATCCTGTTACTCCAATCAATGATGTTGCTATAATCACCATTTTCGACAATCTTTCCAAGGGCTCCAAAAGACCTGTTAAGATTAAACCCGATCCAAAGTTTGTACCCCTGAAGATTACTATGCCGGGGCCTATCCCATATAAGTCCAACAAGACAATACCGTGGAATTATGGAGGAGATATCTTCTACCACGATGTTAAGCAGATCGAATCAGTTGAAGAAAGTTCCGATGAAGAAACTCCTGACATAGGAAATATTGTGGGGACAAGTAAGATCACTCGTAGTAGAAGAATATTTTCTTCGGAGATTGCTCCTCCAAGGGAAATCTTCGGACCCTCAAGTGCTCCTGTGCCAGTCAAGATATCTGTGCGAAGTCCAGTGATTGAAGAAATTGTTACTCCCGAAGCTACACCCTCTGCTGTTACTGCTGATAAAGGTAAGGAGATCCAAGAAGCTCCCGTCAGGACGAGGGCTCAAACTTTGGTTATCCCCGAGCCCACCCAAAAGGAAATGGAGGAGATTTTAAAGATAATTAAGAAAAGCAACTATGATGTCGTAGAGCAGCTGGGGCAAACCCATTCAAAAATATCCATGCTAGCTCTATTGCTTTGCTCCGAGGCTCATGCCAAAGCCTTGATCAAATTCCTGAAGACGACGCACGTGCTTCAAGAAACTTCTGTGGATCAGTTTCAAGAGTGTGTAGCTAGCCTTACAGCCGACAATGGTCTTGGATTTTCTGATGCCGATCTAACATCTAAGGGAAGAAAGCATAATGATGCGCTGCATGTCTCAGTAGAGTGCATAGGGACCACTCTTGCTCACGTTCTGGTTGATACTGGGTCGTCTTTAAATGTCTTACCTAAAAAAGCATTGGACAGATTGGACAGTGAAGGTTTGACCCTAAAGCCCAGTAATATTATTGTTAGAGCCTTTGATGGTTCTAAGCGGATGGTTCACGGAGAAGTGGACATCCCAATCAAAGTGGGTACGAAAATTTTCAACTCTACTTTTTATGTGATGGACATCCATCCTTCATATTCATGTTTGTTGGGAAGACCATGGATCCACAACACTGGGGCAGTCACTTCTTCTCTACACCAGATGCTCAAATACCCAGTCCAGGGTAAAATCATAACAGTTCATGGTGAGGAGGAGTATATGATAAGCCACCTTAACTCTTTCCTCTATGTGGAGTTAGATGGTGAATTCATAGAAACACCTTTCCAACACTTTGAAGAGGTTTCTCCTGAAGTTGCGGTAGCCAAGACAATGACTGATGTGCCCATCATTACCAAACATGCGTCCCGAATGTCATCCCTTAAAGATACAGAGGCTGTAATCAAGGAAGGAGGAAGCACAGTATAGGGTCAACTGCTAGATTTTCCTTACAAGACAGATAAGTTCGGCTTGGGTTTCACTGCTGCTAGTCAAAAGGCTGTGTGTCACTCCCGGGCTGGAGGACCGCCATTGAAAATCACTCATCACAGAGTTCATGCTTTAGAGGATGATGAAGAAGAAAGCAATTTTGAAGACTGGATCTTTCCAACTATTGAAGGAGGACTGAACAACTGGGAGGCGAAAGACTTCGTTCCCATTACTTTCATCAATCAGTAACTTATCTTTTTAACATTTCCTGTTTGGTCTGTAATAATTATTAAACAATTCGTACACTCTTTCTGCCTTATGCCTTACCCGGGGCATATAGGTTCATTTGTAAGGGTTTTGATTCTTCATTTTCATATGCCAGTTTTAATGAATCATGGATGTTTTCATATATAAACTTTTATGTTCATTTTCTTTCTTTTTTACATTTTATTTGTTTAAAGGTGGCTATCCCTTACACACACCCACACTCACAAAATGCAGGTACCCGTCCACTCTGGATTCCATGGGTAACAGTTCTGCTATGGCCTTCAGTGGCTATGAAGATCTGGTAAATCATGCCGAGTACGAAGGTGATGAAGACTGTGAAGTTCCTGGAGAGTTGGCTAGACTTTTGCAACAGGAAGAAAAGGCTATTCTTCCCCATGAAGAATTGTTAGAGACTATCAATTTGGGTACTACCGAAGACAAAAAAGAGGTCAAAGTGGGTGCCAACCTAGAGCCAAGTGTCAAAGCGCGTTTGGTTCAGCTATTGAATGAATATGTTGAGATATTTTCCCGGTCCTATGAAGACATGCCGGGAATTGATACATATATTATGGTTCATCGTCTCCCTACAAGAGAAGACTATCCACCAATCAAATAGAAAGTCCGCCGAATGAGGCCCGACATGTCCGAAAAGATCAAAGCCGAAGTGATGAAGTAGTTCAATGCTAGCTTTCTTGCTGTTACTTCCTATCCACAATGGGTTGCTAACATTGTGCCCGTGCCTAAGAAGGACGGCAAAGTCAGAATGTGTGTGGACTACAGAGACTTAAACAGGGCTAGCCCTAAAGATGACTTTCCACTACCGCACATTGACATCTTGGTCGACAATACAGCTCAACATAAGGTATTTTCTTTCATGGATGGATTTTTAGGGTACAAACAGATCAAAATGGCCCCCGAAGACATGGAGAAGACTACTTTTGTTACGCAGTGGGGTACCTTATGCTATAAAGTGATGCCATTCGGACTGAAGAATGCTGGAGAAACCTATCAGTGCGCCATGGTTGCTTTGTTTCATGACATGATGCATCATGAGATCGAAGTCTACGTAGATGACATGATAGCCCGTTCACAAACAGAAGAAGAACACCTCGACCATCTGCAAAAGCTATTTGTCCGGTTAAAGGAATACAAGCTCAGACTGAACCCTAGCAAGTGCACTTTCGGAGTCAGGCCCGGTAAACTTTTAGGATTCATCGTCAGTAACAAAGGCATCGAGGTTGACCCTGCCAAAGTCAAAGATATATAAGAAATGCCTGCCCCTCGCACTGAAAAGGAGGTCATAGGTTTCTTGGGACGCCTAAACTACATTGCAAGGTTCATTTCTCACCTAACATCTACATGTGAACCAATCTTCAAGCTGTTGAAGAAAGATCAGGTGGTTAAATGGAATGATGACTGCCAAGTTGCTTTCAATAAAATCAAGGAGTATTTACTGGGACCTCCTATCTTGATGCCACCCGTCGAAGGAAGACCTTTAATCATGTATCTGACTGTTTTGGATAATTCAATGGGGTGCGTATTGGGCCAACATGACGAGTCTGGCCGAAAAGAGCATGCCATTTATTACCTTAGCAAAAAGTTTACTGACTGTGAGACTCGCTACTCACTGCTCGAGAAAACTTGTTGCGCTTTGGTATGGGCTGTTCGCCGGCTAAGGCAGTATATGTTGACACATACCACTTTGCTAATTTCTAAGATGGATCCGATCAAGTACATCTTCGAGAAGCCTTCTCTATCCGGAAGAATCGCTAGATGGCAGATGATCCTGACTGAGCATGATATCTAGTACACAACCCAAAAATCCATAAAGGGGAGTGTCCTAGCCGATCATCTGGCCAATCAAGCTGTCGAAGATTACCAATCCATGAGGTTCGACTTTCCCGACGAGGATATCATGACTTTGAGCAACATTGAAGAAAATAGACCGTATGTTGGACCTGAACAAGGATCCCGATGGACTCTGTACTTTGATGGTGCCTCCAACGCACTTGGAAATGGTATTAGCGCGGTACTTATCTCTCCAGAAGGTTGCCATACACCTTTCACTGCTAGACTCTGCTTCAGCTGCACCAACAACATGGCCGAGTATGAAGCTTGTATCTTTTGTCTCAAGGCTGCTATTGACATGGGAATCAAATCTTTGATTGTATTTGGGGACTCAGCTTTGGTTATCAGTCAAATCAAAGGAGAATGGGATACTAAGCACCCTAACCTCATCCCTTACAAAGAACATGTCTTGACGTTGTTACCACATTTCGAGCAGATTACCTTCGAGCACTTCCCGCGAGAAGAGAATCAGTTGGCAGATGCGTTAGCTACAATGTCATCCATGTTTAAACTTAACTAGGATAATGAGGCACCTCAAATTACCATCGAACGAATGGATGAACCTGCATATTGTCACGAGATTAATACCGAGGAAGTAGTGGACCGACCTTGGTTTCATGACGTCAAAAGGAATCTCAAAGCACAAGAATACCCTGAAGGAGCTTCAGTCAACGACAAAAAGTTCTTAAGGAGGTTCGCTGCCAAGTTCTTTCTGAGCAATGGTATCCTATACAAGCGCAATCTTGATTGTGTCCTACTCCATTATGTGGACAAGGTTGAAGCTGAGCAGATCATGGCTGAACTACATAATGGCACCTTTGGCACCCACTCAAGTGGTCATACGATGGCTAAGAAGATTCTAAGGGCAGGCTACTACTGGTCTACCATGGAAGCTGATTGTTATCAACATTCTCGTACTTGTCACAAATGCCAAATCTATGCTAACAAGGTACATATTCCCCCGGTCCCTCTCAATGTATTAACAGCTCCTTGGCCATTCGCGATGTGGGGAATCGACATGATTGGAGAGATCAAGCCTACAACATCCAATGGACACCATTTCATCCTGGTGGCCATTGATTACTTTACCAAGTGGGTCGAAGCAGCTTCCTTTGCATCCGTTACAAAGAATGTGGTTGCCCGCTTCATCAAGCAGAACCTCATATGCCGGTATGGTATCCCCGATAGGATTATCACCGACAACGGTACAAATTTGAAAAACACTATGATCACCGCTCTGTGCGAGCAGTTCAAGATTCAACATCACAATTCATCTCCCTATCGGCCTAAGATGAACGGTGCTGTCGAAGCTGCAAACAAAAATATCAAAAAGATCATTCAAAAGATGACAGTCACCTACAAGGACTGGCATGAGATGTTACCGTTTTCTCTGCACGAGTACCGTACCACAACACTCACTTCAACTAGGGCAACCCCCTTTTCTTTGGTATATGGCATGGAAGCTGTTTTACCTATGGAAGTTCAGATTCCTTCTTTGAGAATCATGAAAGATGCTGGTTTGAGTGAAGACAATTAGATTCAGACCCGACTTGATCAACTTAACTTGATTGACGAGAAGCGACTTACTGCTGTTTGCCATGGTCATGCGTATCAGAAACGTATGATCAAGGCCTTCAACAAGAAAGTCAAGAGACAAGTATATCGAGTCGGGGACCTTGTAATCAAGTGAATCATCTTGCCGCAAAATGATCCCAGAGACATACAGTTCATGCATCATGATTTTGCATACAATTATGTTTTGCCTTTTCAGGAAAAAGATCAATACAAATGACTACTATCAAACTATCGCAATTTTGTCTAGATATAGTTTAAGATATGATCCAGATATGGTGACGTTCTGATGCTGTTTCCAGATTTCCTTCCAGATATAGTTTCAGATGTAAACCAGATATGGTGACGTTCTGATACTGCTTCCAGAAGTCCTTTTTAGATGTTTCCCTCTCCGACGATGAGTGTGAGGTGATAGTCTCCTATGGTTCCCTCTCCGACGGTGTGTGAGGTAGTAATCCCTTTTTTAGATGTTTCCCTCTCCGACGATGAGTGTGAGGTGATAGTCTCCTATGGTTCCCTCTCCAACGGTGTGTGAGGTAGTAATCCCTTTTTAGATGTTTCCCTCTCCGACGATGAGTGTGAGGTGATAGTCTCCTATGGTTCCCTCTCCGACGGTGTGTGAGGTAGTAATCCCTTTTTTAGATGTTTCCCTCTCCGACGATGAGTGTGAGGTGATAGTCTCCTATGGTTCCCTCTCCGACGGTGTGTGAGGTAGTAATCCCTTTTTTAGATGTTTCCCTCTCCGACGATGAGTGTGAGGTGATAGTCTCCTATGGTTCCCTCCCCGACGGTGTGTGAGGTAGTAATCCCTTTTTTAGATGTTTCCCTCTCCGACGATGAGTGTGAGGTGATAGTCTCCTATGGTTCCCTCTCCGACGGTGTGTGAGGTAGTAATCCCTTTTTTAGATGTTTCCCTCTCCGACGATGAGTGTGAGGTGATAGTCTCCTATGGTTCCCTCTCCAACGGTGTGTGAGGTAGTAATCCCTTTTTAGATGTTTCCCTCTCCGACGATGAGTGTGAGGTGATAGTCTCCTATGGTTCCCTCTCCGACGGTGTGTGAGGTAGTAATCCCTTTTTTAGATGTTTCCCTCTCCGACGATGAGTGTGAGGTGATAGTCTCCTATGGTTCCCTCCCCGACGGTGTGTGAGGTAGTAATCCCTTTTTTAGATGTTTCCCTCTCCGACGATGAGTGTGAGGTGATAGTCTCATATGGTTCCCTCTCCAACGGTGTGTGAGGTAGTAATCCCTTTTTTAGATGTTTCCCTCTCCGACGATGAGTGTGAGGTGATATTTTCTATGGTCCCCTCTCCGACGATGAGTGTGAGGTGGTAATTCCTTTTTCAAGATGTTTCCCTCTCCGACGATGAGTGTGAGGTGATATTCTCTTATGGTCCCCTCTCCGACGATGAGTGTGAGGTGGTAATTCCTTTTTCAGATGTTTCCCTCTCCGACGATGAGTGTGAGGTGGTAATTCCTTCTTCAGATGTTTCCCTTTCCGACGATGAGTGTGAGGTGATAGTCTCCTTTGGTTCCCTCTCCGACGGTGTGTGAGGTGACAATTCCTTTTCCTATGATCCCCTCTCCGACGATGAGTGAGGTGATTCCTTTTTACAATTTTCTATGGTTCTCTTCCCGATCTTGCGAAGATGGTATTTCCCACCAAGATTTTTCTCAACGAGCGTTGTTGAAGTTAAAATCACCCAAGGTTCTCTTACCATTCATGCTAAGGTAGTAACCATCTCTGGTTCATTCATCAGCGTTTGAAGCTCCAGACTCAGCTCCTGTAACCAGTCAGGACGCATCTATACCAAGCATCTAAAATCAGCTCCTACAACGTGTCAAGTACTCATTTTTCTGTTTTGCAGGTATGCAGGTTCTCGCTAAGGAATCTCCCCCGCAATCAACATTCAGATGGCATCTATAAGCCCATCACCCTATCCAACAACCTCCAAATGGCATCTATAAGCCCATTCACCCATCACCGCTAACATGTGAGCGCAAATTTCTGGGCACTCTAGTGTCCAATCATCTTTTACCCTCGGATTACGAAAGGCACGTCTGCCAATCTGCATCCTCAGGTCTAAGAAGATTGAACAGGGGCAACTGTTGCACCCCAAAATTTGCCCTCCCATATTCTTCAAGAAATTGCCAAGCCAAGTCAGAAAATTCCCCAAGGGTTGCATAGTCAAACTGTCTCCTATACAGTCAAAATTAGGGTTTGTGTTCTGATCAAGAAAATGAAGTTTTCAAAGGCCCAATCAAGTCTCATATGCCCACAAAGATGGTCAAGTATCCTCATATCAAGTTTCAAGGCATTCAGCTCAAAATTGCACAGTCAAAACCCTAGATTGCACTACAGTCAACTGTAGGGGCAAAATGGTCATTTGACAGTCAAAAGTTCAAATTTTTGGTCAACATATCATTTTGAAGCCACAAACATCATTTGATCAATGCTTGATCATGATTCTCAAAATTTGGTTCAGAAAATCATCAAGATGCAAAAGTTACTATATTTGGACAGTTGAAAAAGTCAACTGAAATTGACCAGGGCATAACTTTCACATGGATTATCAGAAAAATTCCATCCAAAGCTCATTTTGAAGAGAAAGACATTTCCTACAACTCATCTTCATACTTCAAGTCCAAGAAATGCTCTCACAAAAAGTTATCAATTTCAACATTATAGGTCACTTTCAAAAGTCAACAAAAAGGGACTTTAAGTCAAAGGCCATAACTTGAGATTGGTAAATCAAAATGACATGGGACCAAAGGCATTGGTTAAAGGACTCAAAGACCTTTCCAAAATGTCCAAGAACATGTGAAAATCTTAAAAATTGAGCAAGTTATGCCTTGTGGAAGTTGGGAAATTTTTGGGAATTTTGAAAAGTCAACAATGGTTCAAATGACCTAAATTTGCTAATGGGCCCATTTTTCTTCCATGATTCATCATTCCAAACCTATGCACGACCACTTGGCCCAAAGGGAAATATTTTCTCATTTTTTTATTTATTTATTTGAATTCATATTAATATTAATTCATTTAAATTATATAAATATGTGAAAAATATCTAATTGACCTAAAAAAATCTTTTCATGCATGTTTTACCATCAAGATTTCGTGCACATGCTAATTAGGAAAGAATTGGACTAATTGAGCTTAATTGATACAAAATACATGAGAAAAAGATTGAAAAAAGATCCTTAACAAATCAAATCTCCAATTCATAAAAACAATGGATTTTGATCCAATTTTCTTAACCTAATTACTCACTACATATGCAGGATGACAACCCTAATGGCCAGACACTGAAAAGCTGCGCAAGAAGCTCTCTACAAAACTTGAAAATTGCCATAAAACTCAAAAACTAAATTCAGTGTTCTAGGTCGATTCAAGCCTTGATTTCCATCCCAAAAGCTTCCTTGGCAATTCCTGGACACATTCCAATCACAAACAACAACTCAAACACAAAGAATTGGTAAAGCGGATTCCAACTGAACCAAGAAAAATCCATGATCGCACTTTGATTTCTAGGCATCCTCACTGCATTTTAATCATACATTCATGTTCCTTGTCAAGTTTTGAAACTAACCATGTGATCCAATTGCGTTTTCATGCTATATATGAGATTATGCCATGACTGCTTTCTAGGGTTACAGGTTTTCAAAATTGGGGTTTTCTACCCTAGGAAAAATTAGGGTTCCAGACCCACGCTATTGCAATCAGCTCATCAAGACGAAGAAAGCTTGACCCTCGCGCCTAATTTATGATCACCATAGCGCTAGTCGCTATTTTTTTGAAGCTTGCCTAATGCAACGCGTTAAAACCGTGGCCATATGCTTCTGTATACAGGGAGGACGAAGACGAAGATATCGTGGCAAAGCGTGGTTCGTCTATTTGAAAATTGGCGCGCGTTGCCCACTAACGATTTGTTTTCTTTTTATTATTTGTTTGTTATAATGTATTAACACGCGCGATTCAGCTCAATTGGCAAGCGAAGGGAATGTTCACGTCCAAGACCTGGGTTCGAACCCCAGGTCTGTATAATTCCATTTACTATTTTGCAATGGCAATTCCTATGCAGGCACAATGCTATGGTTCACCATGTACCATCATAATCCAAGCAGCCACGCGTCCTGGCAGGTCCATCAAAGGGCTCAGATCAAAGAACGTGCTGTGCCCAAGTCAACACGCTAGCACATGAATTGGCCAAAGTCAATGGATCCACTGCTTATTGGGCCTGATTTGCTGAACAACACCTCCATGTTGGGACTACACCCCCACCCTGGTTTGCTAGTTTTATTTATTTTTCTTATATTTATTTTTAATTATTATTTTACTTGTTTTGTTGTTTTAATTCAATAACTATTTTTTACAAAAAATATGAAAAACATCATAAAATCAGCAAAAAGGCAAAAAAAAATAATATTTATTTTATTTTAATTATTTTTTCTAAATAAATTAATATGTAATTATTTAGTTTAATTAGTTTACAACATTAATTCTTTTTTAATAAAAATCCAAAAATATGTAGAATTAGGTTTAATGAATTCTTTTTATTTCTTTTTTTTTTAATTTTTTCCCTTTTTACAATAATATTGCTTATTTTATTTTATTTTCTATAATTAAATTTGCATGTAAATTAACTTAGATTTAAATTAGGTTAAAACTTAGTATTTTCTTAATAACTTAAAAATAATTAGAATTAGGTTTAATATTTTATTTTAATTGTAATTAATTCTCTTTTTTCCATTAAATCTTAAGAAACATAAAATACTAAAAAAAACATTTCCTTTTTAATTTTAATTCTAATTCCTCATTAAATTTAATTTTTTGCAAAAAAGGTCCAACGCCCATTGTCTTAATTATTATATTCCGCGCATTTACTTTATTGCTTATTATAATTGTGTAATTCTCCCAAAGCGTTGTAACTTTAATTTTTCGCATTATTCTTTTGCTTTATTTTCCGTCAAATCGGGTCCGGTTTAATTTTGGCGATGTGGACCCGCGCCCTTTGTAATAGTTTAGATTTATTTTCCCGCAAATATTAACTGTAAAAAGCATGCAAGAATGAATGTCTTAAAATAAAATCAAGCGCAGATCACAACAAACATGACAAGACAAATATCAATGAAACTGACGCACAAATTCGCACACACCACCCCTAGGGTACGCCTCACTGTTGCCTTTCGAAAGGTGATCGTCGAGTAGAGGACGTCTTAGTAAGTCCTCATGATCCGGGAACCTGGCATGAGGGTAGCTTCTAAGGTGTCTTCCCATTGCTCTGGTGATCACCATGTCCCGAACCTTCGAATTGACCCGAACACCTCCAACGGTGGTGCTACCTACCTCTCAATGGTGGGATGGCACTACTTTAAAGGACATTTACACAGACGAATTCCTTAGGGTAGGTAGGTTCTCAAGGATACTTGCTCTAATCTCAAAACAAACTCAAAAAGACTTTTCACACCGACACTTTTCAAAAGCTTTCAAAGCGAATTTTTCAAACACTCTGACGTACGAGTCGAACTGAAATTTTTCAAAGAAACTTTTTTAAACCCACATTGAAAAGCAAACAAACATTTTTGAAAACACGATGAGCAAGTATCTAAGAGCCCATGGATAACCATGGATAGAAAGGGTGCTAATACCTTCCCTTTCTATAACCTACCTCCCGAACCAAGAGCAATCTCTTTAAGGAATTTTTCTGTGCTTTTGTCCTTTCCATTTGGAGAAAATAAAAGACGGTGGCGACTCTTGCTTACCGCGACATTTCGCGAACCAGCGTTAAACAGTCAGTTCCAGATCCACCGATCACAGAACTGGCGACTCTGCTGGGGACTCTTATAAAGTGAGGTGTACCTTAGGGTTAGTTCATAACTGTGTTTTCAATTGTATTGACTTGTCTGCTTTAAATTTGTGGGTTGCATGGGAGTTACATAGATCCTAACCCGGATCTGGGGATACCCTGTTTAGGTAGCATAAGCTGTGAGGGACCTGTCCGGCGTATACCGACATGGGTGAAGCAGTGGCTACGTTGGTGTGGCACCTTGGTCTGTACCGATATCCCTCGTGTTGAAACGGGGAGAATATGGGTCTTCCAAGGAGTCATTAAGCACCAACAGACCTTAGAACCTTAAATGACACAACTTGGCCATTAGAACAGTAGCAGTATGCTACGCCCATTGAGGCTAAACTCTCGTGATGGTTCTGGCCGCAAGAAAAGATTGCGATGCTGGAGTTATGACCGATTGAGGGTAGTCAATGATATTGGGATCCTCTAAGAACCCGGTTACTTTTGATTAGGACAGGTATGAACCAACAAACTGAAAGAGGGTAGTACCTAGACCTCATGCTGGCCTTAAACTCTAAGGGCTTTCTCTTGTGTGACTTGTGTGCCTTCGTACTTGACTAATTGCATGCGTGTTATCTAACACATAAGCTACTTGCAGGTTTTGTTTATAGTCCTTAATAGGGACTCATAACAGGGTATACTAGGTTTCCTACAGGTGTTGTTTATAGTCCTTAATGGGGACTCATAACAGGGCTTACTAAGTTTCTTGCAGGTTTTGTTTATAGTCCTTAATTGGGGCTCATAACAAAGTATACTGAATTTCTTGCAGGGTCTGTTTATAGTCCTTAATCGGGACTCATAACATGGTTTACCTACATCACCCCATGCATAGCATAACATCATACCATTGCATACATCCTAACCCATTTCAAGGATCTCAAGGGCTTGTGATGCAGGTCATGATGAATCAAACACCCAGCAAGGGGCAAAGGGGATTTATTTTCTCTAGCCAAGGGTGTCAGGGGCTATGACCCACTGGATATGGTGAGCCTTTGACCCTGGAAGAAGGGCTCTCTACAACAGGAAGTTCCTTCAATCAAGTTGCCAGTTTCCAACTCTAATAAGTTTCTCTGTTTACCCTGCGAGATTCTTGAAAACATTGCATGCATATCATACATATCATTGCATTACAGATACCCGTTTTTTGCAGGTCACTCATCCTTCTCGCTGTTTATTTCAGCAATGGCTTGCCCACAAGACAACCAGGACTTTCTTACTCAAGAGACCCGGTTCGGAGAAATCCTCCTGAATCTATCCAAGGGGCAAGAAGAGCTAAGGATACTTCTCATGGAGACCTTCGTCAGGGGCAATGCTGAGGATGAAAAGTTGGAACATCTACGAGCTGAGATGGATGCTATGAAAGCCCAGATGCTGGGACAGAGGAATGTCATTCAAGGCCTAGTTCAAAGACAAGAGGAACTCTGGTTTCTCGTCAACCAACTGCTTCAGGGTAACCAACTGGGGCAAACATCTAAGGGCAAAAGGCCATTCATCATCCAATCATCCTCGAGACAAGAGGATAAGGGGAAAGCTCCTCAAATGACTCCAGTGCCACAAAGTCAGCACCAACCTCGCAAAGTTCAGCCAGACAAGCCCAAGAGGCAATTCACCCAGCTCAACATGTCGTTGTTTCAAGCTTTGCAACGCCTATTGAGGTTGAATCTGATCACATTAAAGGCTCATCCCCGGAACCCCAACACAGCATCTCCTGCCTATGATCCCAATAAGAGGTGTGCCTACCACTCTGCTAGCCCAGGACATGATACCAATGAATGTTGGGATCTGAGGAACAAAATCCAGGACCTGATCGATGAAGCGGCATTGGAGTTCACACAAGATGGACAGGCTGAATTTTTCTACCATTCCTCCAAGGCTCATCAGTTGAAGTGACAAGCTCCGAGACTAGGAAACTGTTGTTCATTCGAATGTTCAAGTTGTGTTTTTCTTTTGACCGTTCAAACATTTATTCATGTTAAAACATTGTTATTCCATTAATGCATCGCTTATGTCTATTTTGAATCAATATATTCACATTCACTATATGCAAACTGTTTTCATATTTTTTCTGATGTCAACTCTCGGTTAATAATTCTAAGCCTCTTGAGGGAGGATGACGAAAACGATACCGCGATCATTACAGTATGCTTTTGAACAAACCCCGCTGATGAGGTACAGGCATTGTTTCAAGTCCTAAACACTGGAGTTATAAGGATGATAATCCCTCGTCAACCCCTCTGAGCCAAAGAAGTAGGAGTTTTTTTTATTTTCGAAAATTAAAACCCTTTATCATAACCCGGGGCAGGGTAGTCTTCTCAGTTGATCCAAGTGCATAACGAATGGCACCAAAGAGATCCTCACGAAATAAAAAAAAGGGACAGTGATGGTTCCGAACAATCAATAAAGAAAGGCAGTCATCATCAAAATTCATAAATGAAAAGCCCAAAAAGTCTAAACCTATGAAAAGAGACTTATGAAACTGGGGCATCCCGCTGACTGTAATTCCAAAAAGGAAACAGTTCAGGCAAGAATAGGGATAACGAAATCAAAAAAAGAGGTCTCACAAACCCTCAACAAAAACAAAGAAGGACTGCCTATTCAAAATAAGCTATCAACATCTGAACCATTACTGGAACATCAAAGCAAAGACTCAAGCAAGGTCTAACGCATGATCAACTGAGTTTAGGTTTGGAGAACATCACGAAGAGCGGGTGGGTACAAATAATTTGAGCCTTTATCCTTTGTTTCTTAAACCATGAACCAGGCCACGTTACAACCCTCAAAAGTCCTAGCTGAAGCATGGGTTAGTTCGAAAGCATACTGTTACGAAGGTATCCTGACTCCTTAGGGCTACGGTAAATACAGGATTGACATCATGTTTTACAAACATTCACATGTTTTATGAAAAAAACGCATTTTCAAAATCTTCAAGACAGACATAAGCTTTGAATTTTTAACATAACTTTGTTTACATATGACTTTTTGTTCGAACAGTATAGAAGTTTACACGACAAATGCCTAATGAACAGAAGTACCTCCAATCAAGGGGCATGTCACGACTATTGTCCATCATCTGGGGCAGTCCAATCAAGATTCGGAGAATCTCTCAAAAGGCCAACCAGCCTGGGGCAAATCTCCACCTGAGTCACTTAGGGGCATTTCAACAACAAATCTCGCTTGATCAAACATCTTCTGGTGACAAAACACTTCTAAACAGGGGCAACTCCCTACTTTCTGAGAACGAACATAGTCGGAAAAAATACTACGCACAATCAAAGACCCGCTAGGCTGATATGCCTAGGCAAAAATTAGGGCTTCCCGGCGAACCAAAAAGGTTCGGGCGAAATGAGGGATGAAATGAAGAAATCTGTACACCCGGCAAGTCGAAAACCTGAAAAGGCGGCTTGGGCAAAAATGGGTATCCCGGTGGATTGAAAACCCGAAAGGGCAGTCCAGGCAAAAGTTAGGGATTAAAGCGTACGATTATGTCCTGCCATCTGCCTACCAGAAGAAGGTTTGTCCATCAACGACTATCAGCACCCCACAAATGCATCCCCCATAGAAACAGGGGCAATAAAGAGTGGTCTAAGCAGTCTGATTGTTCTATCCTCCAAGGTATCAGGGTAGGTTCCGTTGAAGAACTTAACCAATACAGTTCAATACTTCCCCAGAAGAGTCCAACCCCGTTTCCCCAGGAAAGTTGGAATTCATATCCCCAGGCAGTAAGCTTATCCCCAGTAAATTCTGGAAGCTTCCCCTCGCAGAGCACGAACGCGTCGTCCGGCTTTATTTAAGGAGTTATTTCCTTAACAGGATATAACTGGGTTATCCTCAGCCAAAAGCCACGGAAAGAGCGTCGTCGACAGAATCTTCTTATCCCCAGCGAAGTCCATTCAATACAGCAAGGTATCCTCAGCGAGTCATCCTCAACAATTCAGCAAAAGCATCTCCCCACAGAGTATTTCTTCCCAGCATGGTCGCTAGAATATCTTTTTCTCCCCGCAGAATCCTCCACTCGCCAAGTTTATTCCCCAACGGAGTTATTTTCGTCTATTGGAATTCTTGCAACTATTCTTCAACATCAGCCCAGGATACGACTTCCCGGCACCCGTCAAGGATTTATTTTCCTACGACGAAAATATACATTCATAAACGTCATATCCTCATACATTATAGCATGCATATGCATCATACTATACGAATCTCATTAATTTTGAAGACATACAGTTCATGCATCATGATTTTGCATACAATTATGTTTTGCCTTTTCAGGAAAAAGATCAATACAAATGACTACTATCAAACTATCGCAATTTTGTCTAGATATAGTTTAAGATATGATCCAGATATGGTGACGTTCTGATGCTGTTTCCAGATTTCCTTCCAGATATAGTTTCAGATGTAAACCAGATATGGTGACGTTCTGATACTGCTTCCAGAAGTCCTTTTTAGATGTTTCCCTCTCCGACGATGAGTGTGAGGTGATAGTCTCCTATGGTTCCCTCTCCGACGGTGTGTGAGGTAGTAATCCCTTTTTTAGATGTTTCCCTCTCCGACGATGAGTGTGAGGTGATAGTCTCCTATGGTTCCCTCTCCAACGGTGTGTGAGGTAGTAATCCCTTTTTAGATGTTTCCCTCTCCGACGATGAGTGTGAGGTGATAGTCTCCTATGGTTCCCTCTCCGACGGTGTGTGAGGTAGTAATCCCTTTTTTAGATGTTTCCCTCTCCGACGATGAGTGTGAGGTGATAGTCTCCTATGGTTCCCTCCCCGACGGTGTGTGAGGTAGTAATCCCTTTTTTAGATGTTTCCCTCTCCGACGATGAGTGTGAGGTGATAGTCTCCTATGGTTCCCTCTCTGACGGTGTGTGAGGTAGTAATCCCTTTTTTAGATGTTTCCCTCTCCGACGATGAGTGTGAGGTGATAGTCTCCTATGGTTCCCTCTCCAACGGTGTGTGAGGTAGTAATCCCTTTTTAGATGTTTCCCTCTCCGACGATGAGTGTGAGGTGATAGTCTCCTATGGTTCCCTCTCCGATGGTGTGTGAGGTAGTAATCCCTTTTTTAGATGTTTCCCTCTCCGAAGATGAGTGTGAGGTGATAGTCTCCTATGGTTCCCTCCCCGACGGTGTGTGAGGTAGTAATCCCTTTTTTAGATGTTTCCCTCTCCGACGATGAGTGTGAGGTGATAGTCTCCTATGGTTCCCTCTCCAACGGTGTGTGAGGTAGTAATCCCTTTTTTAGATGTTTCCCTCTCCGACGATGAGTGTGAGGTGATATTTTCTATGGTCCCCTCTCCGACGATGAGTGTGAGGTGGTAATTCCTTTTTCAAGATGTTTCCCTCTCCGACGATGAGTGTGAGGTGATATTCTCTTATGGTCCCCTCTCCGACGATGAGTGTGAGGTGGTAATTCCTTTTTCAGATGTTTCCCTCTCCGACGATGAGTGTGAGGTGGTAATTCCTTCTTCAGATGTTTCCCTTTCCGACGATGAGTGTGAGGTGATAGTCTCCTTTGGTTCCCTCTCCGACGGTGTGTGAGGTGACAATTCCTTTTCCTATGATCCCCTCTCCGACGATGAGTGAGGTGATTCCTTTTTACAATTTTCTATGGTTCTCTTCCCGATCTTGCGAAGATGGTATTTCCCACCAAGATTTTTCTCAACGAGCGTTGTTGAAGTTAAAATCACCCAAGGTTCTCTTACCATTCATGCTAAGGTAGTAACCATCTCTGGTTCATTCATCAGCGTTTGAAGCTCCAGACTCAGCTCCTGTAACCAGTCAGGACGCATCTATACCAAGCATCTAAAATCAGCTCCTGCAACGTGTCAGGTACTCATTTTTCTGTTTTGCAGGTATGCAGGTTCTCGCTAAGGAATCTCCCCCGCAATCAACATTCAGATGGCATCTATAAGCCCATCACCCTATCCAGCAACCTCCAAATGGCATCTATAAGCCCATTCACCCATCACCGCTAACATGTGAGCGCAAATTTCTGGGCACTCTAGTGTCCGATCATCTTTTACCCTCGGATTACGAAAGGCACGTCTGCCAATCTGCATCCTCAGGTCTAAGAAGATTGAAAAGGGGCAACTGTTGCACCCCAAAATTTGCCCTCCCATATTCTTCAAGAAATTGCCAAGCCAAGTCAGAAAATTCCCCAAGGGTTGCATAGTCAAACTGTCTCCTATACAGTCAAAATTAGGGTTTGTGTTCTGATCAAGAAAATGAAGTTTTCAAAGGCCCAATCAAGTCTCATATGCCCACAAAGATGGTCAAGTATCCTCATATCAAGTTTCAAGGCATTCAGCTCAAAATTGCACAGTCAAAACCCTAGATTGCACTACAGTCAACTGTAGGGGCAAAATGGTCATTTGACAGTCAAAAGTTCAAATTTTTGGTCAACATATCATTTTGAAGCCACAAACATCATTTGATCAATGCTTGATCATGATTCTCAAAATTTGGTTCAGAAAATCATCAAGATGCAAAAGTTACTATATTTGGACAGCTGAAAAAGTCAACTGAAATTGACCAGGGCATAACTTTCACATGGATTATCAGAAAAATTCCATCCAAAGCTCATTTTGAATAGAAAGACATTTCCTACAACTCATCTTCATACTTCAAGTCCAAGAAATGCTCTCACAAAAAGTTATCAATTTCAACATTATAGGTCACTTTCAAAAGTCAACAAAAAGGGACTTTAAGTCAAAGGCCATAACTTGAGATTGGTAAATCAAAATGACATGGGACCAAAGGCATTGGTTAAACGACTCAAAGACCTTTCCAAAATGTCCAAGAACATGTGAAAAGCTTAAAAATTGAGCAAGTTATGCCTTGTGGAAGTTGGGAAATTTTTGGGAATTTTGAAAAGTCAACAATGGTTTAAATGACCTAAATTTGCTAATGGGCCCATTTTTCTTCCATGATTCATCATTCCAAACCTATGCACGACCACTTGGCCCAAAGGGAAATATTTTCTCATTTATTTATTTATTTATTTGAATTCATATTAATATTAATTCATTTAAATTATATAAATATGTGAAAAATATCTAATTGACCTAAAAAAATCTTTTCATGCATGTTTTACCATCAAGATTTCGTGCACATGCTAATTAGGAAAGAATTGGACTAATTGAGCTTAATTGATACAAAATACATGAGAAAAAGATTGAAAAAAGATCCTTAACAAATCAAATCTCCAATTCATAAAAACAATGGATTTTGATCCAATTTTCTTAACCTAATTACTCACTACATATGCAGGATGACAACCCTAATGGCCAGACACTGAAAAGCTGCGCAAGAAGCTCTCTACAAAACTTGAAAATTGCCATAAAACTCAAAAACTAAATTCAGTGTTCTAGGTCGATTCAAGCCTTGATTTCCATCCCAAAAGCTTCCTTGGCAATTCCTGGACACATTCCAATCACAAACAACAACTCAAACACAAAGAATTGGTAAAGCGGATTCCAACTGAACCAAGAAAAATCCATGATCGCACTTTGATTTCTAGGCATCCTCACTGCATTTTAATCATACATTCATGTTCCTTGTCAAGTTTTGAAACTAACCATGTGATCCAATTGCGTTTTCATGCTATATATGAGATTATGCCATGACTGCTTTCTAGGGTTACAGGTTTTCAAAATTGGGGTTTTCTACCCTAGGAAAAATTAGGGTTCCAGACCCACGCTATTGCAATCAGCTCATCAAGACGAAGAAAGCTTGACCCTCGCGCCTAATTTATGATCACCATAGCGCTAGTCGCTATTTTTTTGAAGCTTGCCTAATGCAACGCGTTAAAACCGTGGCCATATGCTTCTGTATACAGGGAGGACGAAGACGAAGATATCGTGGCAAAGCGTGGTTCGTCTATTTGAAAATTGGCGCGCGTTGCCCACTAACGATTTGTTTTCTTTTTATTATTTGTTTGTTATAATGTATTAACACGCGCGATTCAGCTCAATTGGCAAGCGAAGGGAATGTTCACGTCCAAGACCTGGGTTCGAACCCCAGGTCTGTATAATTCCATTTACTATTTTGCAATGGCAATTCCTATGCAGGCACAATGCTATGGTTCACCATGTACCATCATAATCCAAGCAGCCACGCGTCCTGGCAGGTCCATCAAAGGGCTCAGATCAAAGAACGTGCTGTGCCCAAGTCAACACGCTAGCACATGAATTGGCCAAAGTCAATGGATCCACTGCTTATTGGGCCTGATTTGCTGAACAACACCTCCATGTTGGGACTACACCCCCACCCTGGTTTGCTAGTTTTATTTATTTTTCTTATATTTATTTTTAATTATTATTTTACTTGTTTTGTTGTTTTAATTCAATAACTATTTTTTACAAAAAATATGAAAAACATCATAAAATCAGCAAAAAGGCAAAAAAAAAATAATATTTATTTTATTTTAATTATTTTTTCTAAATAAATTAATATGTAATTATTTAGTTTAATTAGTTTACAACATTAATTCTTTTTTAATAAAAATCCAAAAATATGTAGAATTAGGTTTAATGAATTCTTTTTATTTCTTTTTTTTTAATTTTTTCCCTTTTTACAATAATATTGCTTATTTTATTTTATTTTCTATAATTAAATTTGCATGTAAATTAACTTAGATTTAAATTAGGTTAAAACTTAGTATTTTCTTAATAACTTAAAAATAATTAGAATTAGGTTTAATATTTTATTTTAATTGTAATTAATTCTCTTTTTTCCATTAAATCTTAAGAAACATAAAATACTAAAAAAAACATTTCCTTTTTAATTTTAATTCTAATTCCTCATTAAATTTAATTTTTTGCAAAAAATGTCCAACGCCCATTGTCTTAATTATTTTATTCCGCGCATTTACTCTATTGCTTATTATAATTGTGTAATTCTCCCAAAGCGTTGTAACTTTAATTTTTCGCATTATTCTTTTGCTTTATTTTCCGTCAAATCGGGTCCGGTTTAATTTTGGCGATGTGGACCCGCGCCCTTTGTAATAGTTTAGATTTATTTTCCCGCAAATATTAACTGTAAAAAGCATGCAAGAATGAATGTCTTAAAATAAAATCAAGCGCAGATCACAACAAACATGACAAGACAAATATCAATGAAACTGACGCACAAATTCGCACACACCACCCCTAGGGTACGCCTCACTGTTGCCTTTCGAAAGGTGATCGTCGAGTAGAGGACGTCTTAGTAAGTCCTCATGATCCGGGAACCTGGCATGAGGGTAGCTTCTAAGGTGTCTTCCCATTGCTCTGGTGATCACCATGTCCCGAACCTTCGAATTGACCCGAACACCTCCAACGGTGGTGCTACCTACCTCTCAATGGTGGGATGGCACTACTTTAAAGGACATTTACACAGACGAATTCCTTAGGGTAGGTAGGTTCTCAAGGATACTTGCTCTAATCTCAAAACAAACTCAAAAAGACTTTTCACACCGACACTTTTCAAAAGCTTTCAAAGCGAATTTTTCAAACACTCTGACGTACGAGTCGAACTGAAATTTTTCAAAGAAACTTTTTTAAACCCACATTGAAAAGCAAACAAACATTTTTGAAAACACGATGAGCAAGTATCTAAGAGCCCATGGATAACCATGGATAGAAAGGGTGCTAATACCTTCCCTTTCTATAACCTACCTCCCGAACCGAGAGCAATCTCTTTAAGGAATTTTTCTGTGCTTTTGTCCTTTCCATTTGGAGAAAATAAAAGACGGTGGCGACTCTTGCTTACCGCGACATTTCGCGAACCAGCGTTAAACAGTCAGTTCCAGATCCACCGATCACAGGGGGTTCAGGCAAAAATTAGGGATAAATAAAAAAAATCTGTACACCCGGCAAGTTGAAACCCGAAAGGGCGACTTGGGCAAAAAAGGGTTTCCCGGTGGATCGAAAACCCGAAAGGGCGGTCCAGTCAAAAGTTAGGGAATTAAAGCGTATGACTATGTCTCGTCGGATCACTTTAAGGAAAATCTCTTCACGAACAAGCTCCAAGTTTCTGATCAATCCAATCATCTGCAGACGAAGCGACGAATGGACAAGATACTCAGAGTTGCGAAGGCTATAGCAGAATGGGAACCCCATGGAATTGTTACACATAGCCATCTTTCTTTGTATAATTTTTTTTTATGACAACATTCTCTTACTAGGATATCTGTTTCCTTTGTACAAAATACTTACACAAAGTTAATACAAAGATACTTCAAAGTGCAGAAAATTGTTTGCCTTTTCTTTCTTTTTTATACTTGTGTTTTATTTGAAAACGTCCAATGATTTATTGAATAAGCATATGCATTTGAATATAATCATTGCTTACAAATAAAATGAAATGAGAAAGGATAATTACTGATAGGTTGAAAGTATAGGAAAACGTCTTTAGGCTATTCCAAGAGAAATCCTCAGCAGAGCTAAAGCCTTGAAATACATATCCCCAGCGGAGTTAAGTTTCAAAATTCCCTCAGAACTAAGTTTCCAAACTCCCAATCCCCAGCGGAGCAAAACTTCAAACCTTAAACCCCGGTGGAGGACCATCCAGTTTCCTCCAATTCCCTAGAGATTGGTCTTAAAACCAGAAGATTCCCCTGCAAGTTATCTTAGAAACCAGACAACAACTTCAGATATTTCCTCAGTAGATTGGCATACTCCCAAGCTCCTGATACCCTTAACAGAATGAAGATTCTCATTCTTAAAACCTCAGAAGATTGACATACTCCCAAACTCCTGATACCCTTAACAGAATGAAGATTCTCATTATTAAAACCTCAGAAGATTGGCATACTCCCAAGCTCCTGATACCCTTAACAGAATGAAGATTCTCATTCTTAAAACCTCAGAAGATTGGCATACTCCCAAGCTCCTGATACCCTTGACAGAATGAAGATTCTCATTCTTGAAACCCCAGAAGATTGGCATACTCCCAACCTCCTGACCCAAACGCCTGAATGAAGATTCTCATTCTTGCTTCCCCAGTAGATTGGCATACTCCCAACCTCCTGACCTAAACGTCTGAATGAAGATTCTCATTCTTGCTTCCCCAGTAGATTGGCATACACCCAAGCTGCTGATATTCCCGACATAATGAAGATTCTCATTCTCAAAGTGGCATACAACCTAAACTTCTGAGCTTCTTCCAAAGAGATTAAGCATTCTATCTGTGATCGGTGGATCTGGAACTGACTGTTTAACGCTGGTTCGCAAAATTTCGCGGAAGTAAGAGTCGCCACCGTCTTTTATTTTCTCCAAATGGAAAGGACAAAAGCACAGAAAAATTCCTTAAAGAGATTGCTCTCGGTTCGGGAGGTAGGTTATAGAAAGGGAAGGTGTTAGCACCCTTTCTATCCATGGTTATCCATGGGCTCTTAGGTACTTGCTCATTGTGTTTTCAAAAATGGTTTGTTTGCTTTTCAACTGTGGGTTTTAAAAAGTTTCTTTGAAAATTCCAGTTCGACTCTTGTATCGGTCCTCAAGAGTGTTTGAAAAATTGCTTTCGAAAGCTTTTTTGAAAAGGTGTCGGTGTGAAAAGTATTTTTGATTTGTTTTTGAATTTAGAGCAAGTATCTAGAGTCGTCTACCTACCCTAAGGAATTCGTCTGTGTAGATGTCCTTTAAAGTAGTGCCATCCCACCATTGAGAGGTAGGTAGCACCACCGTTGGAGGTGTTCGGGTCAATTCGAGGTTCGGGACATGGTGATCACCGGAGCAATAGGAAGACACCTTAGAAGCTACCCTCATGCCAGGTTCCCGGATCATGAGGACTTACTAAGACATCCTCTACTCGACGATCACCTTTCGAGGCAAGGCAACAGTGAGGCGTACCCTAGGGGTGGTGTGTGATTTGTGTGTCATTTTCAGATATTTTTGTCTTTTGTCATGTTATTGGTGATCTAGCGTTTGTTTTTATTTTTGTCCATTCATTCTTGCATGCCTTGATTAACA
This sequence comes from Vicia faba, assembly GCA_948472305.1. NCBI lineage: Eukaryota > Viridiplantae > Streptophyta > Magnoliopsida > Fabales > Fabaceae > Vicia > Vicia faba. The sequence continues at coordinate 36,206,419 of OX451741.1, forward strand.
GTTAAAAGTGCGAGAAAAGTAAAGTTCTAAAGCTATTACAAAAGGCGCGGGTCCACATCGCCAAAACTTCCAGGACCCGATTTGACAGAAAATAAAGAAAGTAAAAGATAAAGTGCGAGAAATTAATTACACGGCTTTGGGAGAGATACATAAGTATTAAACGAAAAGGAAATAAACATGCGAATTAAATAAGAATTAAAACGAGGGCGTTGGACCTTTTTTGCAAAATTAAATTAAATGATGAAATTAATTAATTAAAAAAGAAAAGAAATTGTTTTTGGTATTTTTGGTATTTTATGATTTTAATGAAAAAAAGAATTAATAAAAATAAAATGCTAACCCTAATTCTAGTTGTTTTTAGTTTATTAAGAAAAGATTAAATTTTAACCTAATATTTAACCTAATTATTTACATGCCATTTAATTATAAAAATAAATAATAGGAAATATTTAATTATTATGAAAGAAAAGAAAAAAAAAGGATAAAAATGATTATAAACCCTAATTCAACCAATTTTAAGAAAATATTATAATTAAACCTAATTTAATAACTAAAATTAATTATGCAATTTATTTACAAAAATACTAAAATAAAATATTTATTATTTTTTTCTCTTTTTCTGATTTTTTTGGTGTTTTTTATATTATTGTGAAAATAATTGTTATAAAGAATTAAAAAAGATTAATTAAAACAAAGAAAAGAAAAGATATAAAAATTAAAAGAAACAAACTAGAGGGGGGGTGTTGTCCCCAAGTGGAGGTCAGTCCTTAGCAATTTTGGCCCAAGGTTTTAAAGCCTTTTTGACTTTTTCCGCTAGTGTGCCCAGGCGTTGACTGATGTTCATCATAGCCCTGCAATCGTGACCCTTAATTGGTCCTGGCATGTGCGTTGACGGCTTGATTTGAGAGGCGCATGGTAGTCTCCAGAACATAATCTGCATAGAATCATTAATTGAAAAGTAACATGGAAAGGGTGAGGGACCTGGGACTCGAACCCAGGTCCTGAACATTACCACTAGCAAGCCTTGCCACTGAAGCACTCAACGCGTTCTGATTATAATATACCTAAGAAACAATATAAAATAAACAAACGTTAGTGGGACGCTTTTCGCGCGAAGTTTGAATCAACCAACCGCTGTTAGCCACATGGTCATCTTCCTCCTTGTTGGTTTATTTTCTGAAACATAAAAGAAACAGGCAACGGTTTTTGAACCATTCCCTTAGGCATGTTTTTGGAAAATAGCGAATAGCCCCTGGGGCTTCATAAATTAGGCGCGATGGTCTCATTCTCTTCGTTCAAGCGCACTGAGTTGGATGGTCTAGGTTTCAAGCTCCAATTTTTCCATATTCAAGAACCCCTAATTTGAAATCTTAAGAACCCTAAAAAGCAACAATGGTAGATTCGCATACAGTGTATAAAAACGCAATTAATCCATGTGGTTAGCTTCAGAATGCATCATTTAGTAAGAATCCATTAAAATTATGCAATGAAAATGTTTAAATCTCAAAACACGATTCTGAAAAAAAAGTGAGAAAACTTGATTTCTGTATACCAATTCTGGGTGTTGGGATGATTGATTTTGATTGGAAAACTTCCCTTGACGCCTCAGGAAGCTAATGGAACAATTACTTGGCCTTGAATCGTCCTAGAACTAGGTTTTCAGAATTGAGTTTTCTTGATAAATTTCAAGTTTTCAAATGGTGTTTTCTGCGCAGCTTTTTGGTTTTTTAGCATTAGGTCTTGATCCAGCTTATGTATGGAATGAATTAGGTTAAGTTTCTTGTCCAAGGAATCAAAGAATTGATGTATGGATATTTGATTTTTATGGCAAAATATTTTCAAATCTTTTCATGCACATTTGCTCTCAATCATATCCAATCACCTTCAATTCTTCCCTAATTGATCATGCACGAATTTTTGAACCTATTACATGTACAAAAAGATTTGATAAATTAGGTTTAGTATTTTACATGTATTTAATTAATTTAAATGAATTATTAATAATAAAAATTCAAATAAATAAATAAAAATGAAGAAAAACTTCCCTTTGGGCCAAATGGTCGTGCACATGCCTTGGATAATGAATTGTGGAAGAAAAAGAAGCCCATTAGCAATTTTAGGTCATTTGAATCAATGTTGACTTTTCAAAATATCCAAAAATTTCCCAACTTCCACAAGGCATAACTTGCTCAATTTTTAAGCTTTGCTCATGTTCTTGGACATTTTGGAAAGGTATTTGAGTCCTCTAACCAATGCCTTTGGTACCATGTCATTTTGATTTACCAATCTCAAGTTATGGCTTTTGACTTAAAGTCCCTTTTTGTTGACTTTTGAAAATGACCTATAATGTTGAAATTGATAACTTTTTGTGAGAGCATTTCTTGGACTTGAAGTATGAAGATGAGTTGTAGTAAATGTCTTTCTCTTCAAAATGAGCTTTTGATGGAATTTTTCTCATAATCCATGTGAAAGTTATGCCCTGGTCAATTTACAGTTGACTTTTTCAGCTGTCCAAATAAGGAAACTTTTGCATCTTGATGATTTTTGAGCCTAGCTTTTAGAATCATGATCAAGCATTGATCAAATGATGTTTGTGGCTTCAAAATGAGATGTTGACCAAAAATTTGAACCTTTGACTGTCAAATGACCATTTTGCCCCTACAGTTGACTGTAGTGCAATTAGGGTTTTTGACTGTGCAATTTTGTGCTGTAAGTCTTGAAACTTGGTATGAGGATGCTTGACCATATTTATAGGCATGTGGGACTTGATTGGACCCTTGGAAACTTCATTTTCTTGATCAGAACCAAAACCCTAATTTTGACTGTTCAGGAGGCTCTTGAACTGTGCAACCCTTGGGGAATTTTGAAGTATGACTTGGCAATTTCTTGAAGAATATGGGAGGGCAAATTTTGGGGTACAACAGTTGCCCCTGTTCAATCTTCTTAGACCTGAGGATGCATTGGCTGACGTGCCTTTCGTAATCCGAAGGTGGAAGATGATTGAACACTAGAGTGCCCAGAAATTTGCGCTCACATAGTAGCAGTGATGGAAATGGGCTTATAGATGCCATTTAGAGATTGATGAATAGGATGATGGGCTTATAGATGCCATATGGATGTTGATCGCGTAAGAGATTCCTTAGCGAGAGCTTGCGTACCTGCAAAAGAAAAATGAGTACATGACATGTTGCAGGAGCTGGTCTTCAGATGCTTTGTGTAGATATGTCCTGACTGGTTACAGGAATCGGATCTTCGAATTCTTCAGACGTGCCCTGGCGAGATACAGGAATCGAGTCTGGTAATGTTAGTCTTCAACGGATACACCCTGGCAAGATTCAGGTATCGGATCCTCGAACTCTTCAGACACACCCTGGCAAGATACAGGAATCGGATCTGGTAATGTTAGTCTTCAACGGATACACCCTGGCAAGATTCAGGTATCGGATCCTCGAACTCTTCAGACACACCCTAGCAAGATACATGAATCGGATCTGGAATTCAGAAAGGTTGGTGAGTTGTCTCTACTGACAGGTTATTTCCATGGACGGGTGGTCTATAACGACGAGTGTCTATAACAACGAGTGTCTATAACGACGAGTGTCTATAACAACGAGTGTCTATAACGACGAGTGTCTATAACAACGAGTGTCTATAACGACGAGTGTTTATAACGACGAGTGTCTATAACAACGAGTGTCTATAACGACGAGTGTCTATAACAACGAGTGTCTATAACGACGAGTGTCTATAACGACGAGTGTCTATAACGACGAGTGTCTATAACGTCGAGTGTCTATAACGACGAGTGTCTATGATGACGAGTGTCTATGACGACGAGTGTCTATAACGAAGGGTGTCTATAACGACGAGTGTCTATAACGACGAGTGTCTATGACGACGAGTGTCTATGACGACAAGTGTCTATGACGACGAGTGTCTATAACGACGAGTGTCTAAAACGACGAGTGTCTATGACGACGAGTGTCTATGACGACGGGTGTCTAAAACGACGAGTATCTATAACGACGAGTGTCTATAACGACGAGTGTCTATAACGACGAGTGTCTATAACGACGAGTGTCTATAACGACGAGTGTCTATAACGACGAGTGTCTATAACGATGAGTTGGATCAGAGAAATCTATCGGCATTGACTTAATTGGATTTGTATTCTTTGACTGGTTTTTTATCAGAAAATCTGTTTGGGGTCGATTTAACTGGACCAGAGAAGGCCTTTGACTGGATAAGAAATCTTTGGAGTCGATTTAACTGAACCGGTCTAGGTCTTGAAATATGATTGAGAATTTAACTGAATCTTTCCTGAAAGGTAAAGGTCAGTCATATGCAATGCGTGATATGGATCAAGCAATGATGTTCTCAACTTAAATGAGATTCGTAAGATATGATGCGTATATGCATGCTATGATGTATGAAGATGTTTATGAATATTATGTTTTCGTCTTAGGAAAATAAATCCTTGACGGGTGCCAGGAAGTCACTCCTGGGCTGATATTGAAGAATAGATTTTACTTCCGCTGAAGATAGTTGCAAGAATATCGGTAGGAGAAGATAACTCCGTTGGGGAATAAACTTGGCGAATGATTACTCTGCAGGGAGAAAAGTACTCTAGCAATCTTGCTGGGAAGCAATGCTCTGTGGGGAGAAGGATACCTTGTTGAGTTGTTGATAACTTGCTGGGGATACCCTTGTTGTATTGGAAGTAATAATAGACTTCGCTGGGGATAACAAGACTTCGCCGAGAACGATCTTTCCGTGGCTTTTGGCTGAGGATAACCCAGTTATATCCTGATAGGGAAATAACCTTTAAATACAGCCGGGGGACGCGTTCATGCTCTGCAGGGGGTAAGCTTCCAAAATCTACTGGGGATAAGCTTACTGCTTGGGGAGATGGATTCCAACTTTCCTGGGGAAACTGGATTGGACTCTCCTGGGGAAGTTTTGAGATGTGTTGGGGAAATGACTCCACTGAATGCCTAGTATACCGCCGGGGAACAATCTTTAGGTCAAGATTATCGGGGATGCTTGTTAAGAATATTTGTATACTCCGCTGGGGAATGTTGAGATCCGCGGGGGATAATCCAACTTCCTTGAGGTTGATAGTGGACTAACTCTGCTTGGGGAGAGTATCACTGACTTGCTGGCTCACTCTCTGGGGAATTAAGATATCTTGGTCATGTTTTTCAACCGAACCTACCTTTGTACCTTGGTGGACAGAGCAATTAGATCGCTTAGACAACTCATTATTGCCCCTGTTTCTGATGTGGGAGAGAAAGATACCTGTGGAGGTGCTTGATGACTGCCGATTTGACAAATCTTCTTCTGGTAGGCAAGTGACGAGATGACAGGACATAGTCGTACGCTCTGATCCCTAATTTTTGCCTAGACCGCCCTTTCAGGTTTTCAGTCCACCGGGATACCCATTTTTGCCCAAGCCGCCTTTTCAGGTTTTCGACTTGCCGGGTGTACAGATTTTTCATTTTCATCCCTTATTTTTCCCGAACCCTTTTGGTTCGCCGGGAAGCCCTTATTTTTGCCTAGGTGTGTCAACCTAGCGGGTCTTTGATTATGCGTAGTATTTTTTCGACTATGTCCACACTCTCAGGATGTAGGGAGGTGCCCCTGTCAGTAGCATTGTGTAGCCATATTACCAGAAGATGTCTGATCGTGCAAGATTTGTTGCTGGAATTCCTGTCCAATGCCCCAAGTGACTTAGGCGGAGATTTTCCCCTAGTTATCTTGGCATTTTGAGAGATTCTCCGAATCTTGACTGAATTGCCCCAGATGATGGACAATAATCACGTCTGCCCCTTGATTGGAAGTGCTTTTGTTCACTAGGTATTCATCGTGCGAATTTTCCTGCTGTTCAAACAAATAGTTATATGCAAACAATGTTATATCAAAAATGCAAAGCTTATGTCTGTCTTTAAGATTTTGAAAATGCATTCTTTTTCATAAAACAAGTGAATGTTTGTAAAACGTGATGTCAACTCCGTATTTACCGTAGGCCTTAAGGAGTCAGGATACCTTTCGTAACAGTATGCTTTCGAACTAACCCATGCTTCAGCTAGGACTTTTAAGGGTTGTAACGTGGTCTGGTTCACGGTTTAAGAAACAAAGGATAAAGGCTCAAATTTTATTTGTACCCGCCCGTTCTTCGCGATGTTCTTCAAACCTAAACTCAGCTAATCGTGCGTTAGACCTTGTTTGAGTCTTTATCCTGATATTCCGGTGATGGTTCGGATGTTGACAGTTTATTTTGAATAGGCAGTCATTTCTTTTTTTATTGAGGGTTTGTAGGACCTCTTTCTTTTTGATTTCGTTATCCCTATTTTTTTTGCCTGAACTATTTCTTTTTGTGTTTACAGTCAGCGGGATGCCCCAGTTTTGTAAGTCTCCTTCATAGGTTTTGACTTATTGGGCTTTAGTTTTTTTTTGTTTTGGTAATGACTGTCTGTCTTTATGATTATTCGGAACCATCATTGTCTTTTGTTTTGTAAGGACCTCTTTGGCGCCATTCGTTATGCACTTGGATCAACTGAGAGAACTACCCTGCCCCAGGTTATGATTAAGGGTTTTAATTTTCGAAAAGAAAAACTCCTACTTCTTTGGCTCAAAGGGGTTGACGAGGGATTATCTTCCTTATTACTCCAGTGTTTAGGAATTGAAACAATGCCTGTACCTCATCAGCGGGGTCCGTTCAAAAGCATACTGTAGATTGTGGTATCTTTTCGTCATCCTCCCTCAAGAGGCTTAGAATTTTTTTAACCGAGAATTGATCATCACAGAAAAATGAAAATAGTTTGCATATAGTGAATACGAAATAATTACTTCAAAACAGACATGTGTAGTGCATTAATGGAATAACAATGTTTAACATGAATAAATGTTTGAACAATCAAAAGAAAATTACAAATTGAACATTCGAATGAACAAAAAAATCCAATCCTAGCCATATTTTGGCAAGGGAGCAGTGATCACATTGGGAGTCTCTGGAGAGTCGAGCTGGACTTCCTTTGCGTTGATCAGATCCTGAACCTTGTTTCTCAAAGTCCAACAGTCATTTGTAGCATGCCCCGGGCTGTCAGAATGATAGGTGCAGCGAACATTGGGGTTGTACCTTGAAGGTGTCCTGTTAGGATTATTTGGAGGGTCCATGAGAGTTACCAACTTGGTTTCCAGCAGCTGTGGCAATATCTGTGACAAGGTCATGCCAAGGGGAGTAAATTGCCTTTTGGGTCTCTCTTCCCTTTGCTGATTGTGACGCTGAGGAGCGCCGGTCGGTTTTGCAATAACCACCGCGTTGACATCTTGGCGGTGTTCGGACCTATTCTGCCCTTTTGAGCCATAGACAGCACTAGATTCTCTCTTGGATGGTTTCTTCTCAGTGTTCGAGGAGTCACCATTCTGTATTTTCCCTGACTTGATGCCAGCTTCTATTCTTTCCCCGGTCAAGATCAGATCTGTAAACCCAACAACAGAATTCCCGATCAGGTAGTTGAAGAATGGACCAGACAGGGTCCCCAAGAACATGTCGACGAGCTCGCGGTCAGTCAGAGGTGGTTGTACCCTTCCAGCAAGGTCCCTCCATTTTTGAGCATATTCTTTGAAGCCTTCGCCTGTACCCATAGACATCCCCAGAAGCTGAGTGCGCGTGGGAGCAAGATCGGCATTGTACTGGTACTGCTTGTATAATGTAGTGGCCAAGTCCTCCCAGCTGCGGATGTTGGCTCCATTCAGTTGATAGAACCAGTCAAGCTGAGTCCCTGAAAGACTCTCCTGGAAAAAGTGGATCCATAAGTTCCTGTCGGCCGTGTAGGGCTGGATCCTCCTCATGTATGACCTGAGATGCAGCTTTGGACAGGATGCCCCGTCGTACTTTGCAAAGGCAGGTGCCTTGAATTTGTGCGGGATCACTACCCTAGAAGACAGACCTAGATCCTCGAAGTCCAGGCCAGGCACTTTTTGCATCTCCATAGCACTTAGCCGGGCTTCCAACTGTTTGTACCTATCCTCAGCCGGAGGGTACTGTTCGTCGTTGAAATCTGTCTCATTGTCGGAGACCACTGGACTGGGAACCCTTTCCTCTTGATGACTGCCTTTCCCCACAGATGGAGTTGTCCTCTCAGCTTCATCCTGCAGTGTGTTCCCAGATCTGCGTCTAGGGCTGAACAAAACAGTCCTCTTCTTCTTCTTTTTCAAGAGCAGGGTCTTCAGATCTTGTTGCCCCTGGGTCAAATTCATGATCAGCTCTTGGAACTGGGCATTCTGAGCCTGGAGGGCCTTGATAGTCTGCTCATTGGATGATTCAGGATTCATGACGACCGGCTGAAATAAACAGCGAAGAAGGTAAGCAACCTGCAGAGAAAAGGTACCTGTTATGCGATGATATGTATGATATGCATGCAATGTTTTCAAGGACCTCGCAGGGTAAACAAGAAAATTGGTTAGAATTTGGGTCCGGTAGCTTGATTGAAGGAACTACATATTATTGAGAGTCCTTCTTCAAGGGTCAAAGGCTCACCATATCCAGTGGGTCATAGCCCCTGACTTTAATCATCATGTCTGGTTTTGATTTCCAAACAACCTTGGTTAAGGGAACCTTCTTCAAGAGTCAGAGCTCACCATATCAAGTGGGTCATAGCCCCTGACAACCTTGTCTAGAGGAAAATAAATCCTCTTTGCCCCTTGCTAGGATAGTTGATTCACCATGACCTGCATCACAAGCCCTTGAGATCCTTGAAATGGGTTAGGATGTATGCAATGGTATGATGTTATGGTATGCATGGGGTAATGTGAGTAAACCCTGTTATGAGTCCCTAACTAAGGACTACAAACCAAAACCTGCAAGAAACTTAGGATACCCTGTTATGAGTCCTAATTAAGGACTATAAACAAAACCTGCAAGAAATTTAGTACACCCTGTTATGAGTCCCAATTAAGGACTATACACAAAACCTGCAAGTAGTTCATGTGTCAGATAAAGCATGCAAATAGTCAAGTACGAAGGCACACAAGTCACACAAAAGAGCCCTTAGAGTTTAGGCCAGCATGGGGTCTGGGTATTACCCTCTTGAAGTTGGTGGGATCAACCTGTCCTATTAGAAGTAACCGGGTTCTAAGGGTCCCAACATCACTGGATTGCTTTCATTGTTCATCGTTTCGATTTAGCCACTGAACTGGCGACCGAAATATTCCAGGAAAGCAACCCTCAATTGAGTGTAGTATCGAGTATTAACCAACCTCAGACTGCACCAAAGTCAGTTATCTCACTACCCTAAAGAGGCCAAGATAGTTCAATTAAGGTTCCTAAGGTCTGTTGATGCTTCACGACACCACGCGGAGGCCCCGTACTCTCCTTGACTGAACTCAAGGGTTACCGGTACACACCAAAGTGCCACATCAACGTAGCAGACTGTTTCAACCATGTCGGTATACCCCGCACAGTTCCCTCACAGTCTTGTTGCTACTTTCTAAGAAGGTATCCCCAGATCCGGGTTAGGATCTATAGAACTCCCAAGACAGTCCCACAATTTAAAGCACACAAGGAAAGCAATTGAAAACACAATTATGAACTAACCCTAAGGTACACCTCACTTTAAGTTAAGTCCCCAGCAGAGTCGGCAGTTCTGTGATCGGTGGATCTGGAACTGACTGTTTAACGCTGGTTCGCGAAATGTCGCGGAAGCAAGAGTCGCCACCGTCTTTTATTTTCTCCAAATGGAAAGGACAAAAGCACAGAAAAATTCCTTAAAGAGATTGCTCTCGGTTCGGGAGGTAGGTTATAGAAAGGGAAGGTGTTAGCACCCTTTCTATCCATGGTTATCCATGGGCTCTTAGGTACTTGCTCATTGTGTTTTCAAAAATGGTTTGTTTGCTTTTCAACTGTGGGTTTTAAAAAGTTTCTTTGAAAATTCCAGTACGACTCTTGTATCGGTCCTCAAGAGTGTTTGAAAAATTGCTTTCGAAAGCTTTTTTGAAAAGGTGTCAGTGTGAAAAGTATTTTTGATTTGTTTTTGAATTTAGAGCAAGTATCTAGAGTCGTCTACCTACCCTAAGGAATTCGTCTGTGTAGATGTCCTTTAAAGTAGTGCCATCCCACCATTGAGAGGTAGGTAGCACCACCGTTGGAGGTGTTCGGGTCAATTCGAGGTTCGGGACATGGTGATCACCGGAGCAATAGGAAGACACCTTAGAAGCTACCCTCATGCCAGGTTCCCGGATCATGAGGACTTACTAAGACATCCTCTACTCGACGATCACCTTTCGAGGCAAGGCAACAGTGAGGCGTACCCTAGGGGTGGTGTGTGATTTGTGTGTCATTTTCAGATATTTTTGTCTTTTGTCATGTTATTGGTGATCTAGCGTTTGTTTTTATTTTTGTCCATTCATTCTTGCATGCCTTGATTAACAGTTAAAAGTGCGAGAAAAGTAAAGTTCTAAAGCTATTACAAAAGGCGCGAGTCCATATCGCCAAAACTTCCAGGACCCGATTTGACAGAAAATAAAGAAAGTAAAAGATAAAGTGCGAGAAATTAATTACACGGCTTTGGGAGAGATACATAAGTATTAAACGAAAAGGAAATAAACATGCGAATTAAATAAGAATTAAAACGAGGGCGTTGGACCTTTTTTGCAAAATTAAATTAAATGACGAAATTAATTAATTAAAAAAGAAAAGAAATTGTTTTTGGTATTTTTGGTATTTTATGATTTTAATGAAAAAAAGAATTAATAAAAATAAAATGCTAACCCTAATTCTAGTTGTTTTTAGTTTATTAAGAAAAGATTAAATTTTAACCTAATATTTAACCTAATTATTTACATGCCATTTAATTATAAAAATAAATAATAGGAAATATTTAATTATTATGAAAGAAAAGAAAAAAAAAGGATAAAAATGATTATAAACCCTAATTCTACCAATTTTAAGAAAATATTATAATTAAACCTAATTTAATAACTAAAATTAATTATGCAATTTATTTACAAAAATACTAAAATAAAATATTTATTATTTTTTTCTCTTTTTCTGATTTTTTTGGTGTTTTTTATATTATTGTGAAAATAATTGTTATAAAGAATTAAAAAAGATTAATTAAAACAAAGAAAAGAAAAGATATAAAAATTAAAAGAAACAAACTAGAGGGGGGGTGTTGTCCCCAAGTGGAGGTCAGTCCTTAGCAATTTTGGCCCAAGGTTTTAAAGCCTTTTTGACTTTTTCCGCTAGTGTGCCCAGGCGTTGACTGATGTTCATCATAGCCCTGCAATCGTGACCCTTGATTGGTCCTGGCATGTGCGTGGACGGCTTGATTTGAGAGACGCATGGTAGTCTCCAGGACATAATCTGCATAGAATCATTAATTGAAAAATAACATGGAAAGGGTGAGGGACCTGGGACTCGAACCCAGGTCCTGAACATTACCACTAGCAAGCCTTGCCACTGAAGCACTCAACGCGTTCTGATTATAATATACCTAAGAAACAATATAAAATAAACAAACGTTAGTGGGACGCTTTTCGCGCGAAGTTTGAATCAACCAACCGCTGTTAGCCACATGGTCATCTTCCTCCTTGTTGGTTTATTTTCTGAAACATAAAAGAAACAGGCAACGGTTTTTGAACCATTCCCTTAGGCATGTTTTTGGAAAATAGCGAATAGCCCCTGGGGCTTCATAAATTAGGCGCGATGGTCTCATTCTCTTCGTCCAAGCGCACTGAGTTGGATGGTCTAGGTTTCAAGCTCCAATTTTTCCATATTCAAGAACCCCTAATTTGAAATCTTAAGAACCCTAAAAAGCAACAATGGTAGATTCACATACAGTGTATAAAAACGCAATTAATCCATGTGGTTAGCTTCAGAATGCATCATTTAGTAAGAATCCATTAAAATTATGCAATGAAAATGTTTAAATCTCAAAACACGATTCTGAAAAAAAAGTGAGAAAACTTGATTTCTGTATACCAATTCTGGGTGTTGGGATGATTGATTTTGATTGGAAAACTTCCCTTGACGCCTCAGGAAGCTAATGGAACAATTACTTGGCCTTGAATCGTCCTAGAACTAGGTTTTCAGAATTGAGTTTTCTTGATAAATTTCAAGTTTTCAAATGGTGTTTTCTGCGCAGCTTTTTGGTTTTTTAGCATTAGGTCTTGATCCAGCTTATGTATGGAATGAATTAGGTTAAGTTTCTTGTCCAAGGAATCAAAGAATTGATGTATGGATATTTGATTTTTATGGCAAAATATTTTCAAATCTTTTCATGCACATTTGCTCTCAATCATATCCAATCACCTTCAATTCTTCCCTAATAGATCATGCACGAATTTTTGAACCTATTACATGTACACAAAGATTTGATAAATTAGGTTTAGTATTTTCCATGTATTTAATTAATTTAAATGAATTATTAATAATAAAAATCCAAATAAATAAATAAAAATGAAGAAAAACTTCCCTTTGGGCCAAATGGTCGTGCACATGCCTTGGATAATGAATTGTGGAAGAAAAAGAAGCCCATTAGCAATTTTAGGTCATTTGAATCAATGTTGACTTTTCAAAATATCCAAAAATTTCCCAACTTCCACAAGGCATAACTTGCTCAATTTTTAAGATTTGCTCATGTTCTTGGACATTTTGGAAAGGTCTTTGAGTCCTCTAACCAATGCCTTTGGTGCCATGTCATTTTGATTTACCAATATCAAGTTATGGCTTTTGACTTAAAGTCCCTTTTTGTTGACTTTTGAAAATGACCTATAATGTTGAAATTGATAACTTTTTGTGAGAGCATTTCTTGGACTTGAAGTATGAAGATGAGTTGTAGGAAATGTCTTTCTCTTCAAAATGAGCTTTGGATGGAATTTTTCTCATAATCCATGTGAAAGTTGTGCCCTGGTCAATTTACAGTTGACTTTTTCAGCTGTCCAAATAAGGAAACTTTTGCATCTTGATGATTTTTGAGCCTAGCTTTGAGAATCATGATCAAGCATTGATTAAATGATGTTTGTGGCTTCAAAATGAGATGTTGACCAAAAATTTGAACGTTTGACTGTCAAATGACCATTTTGTCCCTACAGTTGACTGTAGTGCAATTAGGGTTTTTGACTGTGCAATTTTGTGCTGTAAGTCTTGAAACTTGGTATGAGGATGCTTGACAATATTTATAGGCATGTGGGACTTGATTGGACCCTTGGAAACTTCATTTTCTTGATCAGAACCAAAACCCTAATTTTGACTGTTCAGGAGGCTCTTGAACTGTGCAACCCTTGGGGAATTTTGAAGTATGACTTGGCAATTTCTTGAAGAATATGGGAGGGAAAATTTTGGGCTACAACACTATCCATAGAGTTATTCCCCAGCAGATCGAAGATTCTCGGTCTCATTTCTCCAATGAAGCATCCAAAGTTTCAATTCCCTAGTAAAGATTATCAGAGTTTTCTTTATTCCCCGGGAAAGTCTTGAAGGATTCTCACATCCCCACCAGTTGCCAAGGATTTTCTATCTCCAACAGTGATCAAGGTTTCAATTCCCCGACAACAGTCAAAGATTTCATTATCTCCAGTTGTCAAAGATTTGTTTTCCTCAGCAAGACAGCTAATCAGCTTACATGCGCATCCATTATATTCATATATCATAAACATCGATAGAATACATTTTATTGCATCATACATATCATGCAACATGACTTTGTGTTTTAGCTAAAATTTTACCCTTTTCAGGATAAGATTAAAAGCTACCTCTAACAAATGTTCAAAGATTTCAGATACAGTACGGATACACTCCAAGACATGGAAGTCATTCTGCTATTCATTCAGATCTCTTATTTCAGATACAGTACAGATACACCCCAGACACGGCGGTCATTCTACTAGGCATTTAGAATTTCAAGTCAAGATACAGTATGGATACACCCCAGACACGGCGGTCATTCTATCACTCATTCAAACTTCAGCAATCAGATACAGACCAGATACGCTCCAGACACGGAAGCCATTCTATTTCTCATTCAGATTCAACTATCAAGTTCAGATACACTCCAGATGCGGACGTCATTCTGTCACTTACCCAGATCTCAGTTACAGTACAGATACACTCCAGACACGGAAGTCGTTCTGCTACTCATACAAGATCTCAACTTCAGATACAGTCCAGATACACTCCAAACACGGTTGCCATTCTGTCACTCATTCGGAATTTATCACCAGCCCAGAGATGCTCCATACACGGATGTTTTTCTGTCGCCCATTCAAAATTCAGATACAATACAGATACACTCCAGACACGGCAGTCATTCTGATATTCATTCAAGAATCAAATACAGTTACAACTCGGATACGCTCCAGACACGGACGCCATTCCTTTGCCCATACGAATCTAATCTCCAAATATAACTCAGATACGTTCCAAATACATATACCGTTCTGATGATCATTCTCCTGATTCTCAACAAACAAGTCTTGGATGGAATCTTTAAGCCCATCTCCAGCAAGATTCTACCATCTCCAAATGGCATCATTAAGCCCATTCCCTCCGCTACATTTTGACGAGTGCAAATTTACGGGTACTCTAGTGTCCAATCATCTTTTACCTTCGAGTCGCGAAAGGCAAACTCGTCAATCTAACTCTTCAGGATCAAGAAGATTGAACAGGGGCAGATGTTGTACCCAAAAATTTTCCCTCTCATTTTATCAAGATTTCCCCTCACAAGACTCTTTGGAATCAAGACTAAATTAGGGTTTTGCTCTGCTCAAGACATCTCCTTGCACTGATGACCTAAATTAGGGTTTAAGTTTGCACAGGGATTTTTAGACTTCCAATGCTCAAAGTGACTTTCATACTTAATGTTGGACTTATAAGATTTCCTCTAGCAAGTTTCAAGCTTTGAATCAAATTTTTACCCAGTCAATTGGACAGTTGACCTAGAAATCAGCTGTATTAGGGAAAAAGTCAACTGTGGCCAATTTAAAGTCAAACCTTATAATTTTTGATCCATATCAACATTATAGACTCATATAAACCATTTGATCAAGTTTGGACCACAACTCCTCAAGAAATTTGATCAGATCATCAAAAGGGCAAAATGGTCATTTTTAGGGTTTTGATTGCATAAGGGCAATTTTTGATTTTTTAACCTAGCCAATGGCAAATTGGGTTCAATCATGGATTCAATGACTCAATGGCATCATCTTGACCTATTCACAAGGTTCAAAAGATCTCAAATGCATTGGATTGACAGATGAATTTTTCAGTCAACTGATCAAAATTTGACTGTACACTGAAAAGTCAAACTTTGACTTTTTGGTCAAAATCAAGTGCCAAGGGTCATTTTTCATCAAGATGTGTCAAAACATGAAACTTGTTCATCAAGCAACCTAATTTCCTAATTTTGCAAATTAGGGTTTAAGATTGAAAATTTTCATAACTTATAATTTTTCGAAGTTATGAAATTTCCTTAATTTTTCCCAACTTTGCCCAACATTTTCACCATGATGCAATTGGATTCAAACAAAACTTCCAACATGAAAGTTGTAGTCCTCCACAAGGTATACAAATTTTATTCACAAAGTTTTCCCAAAAGAAGCTTGGATCTCAAGTTATGAGTTTTGGAACAAGGGTCCATGAAACTTTTAACTTAGTGAAATTTTGCCCTAATTTAGGCAGGATTTTGACCTATCTTCATGACCATTTTTCACATAGTTCCACTTGTAATATAAAAATCCATTTCAAATATGGATTGTAAAGCATGTTACAAGCTTTCCAAAAATTCCAAGAAATCTCCAAAATCATTTGTGGTTAGGGAGAATTGAAGGCTTAAAGTTGGCAAAAACTCACTTTTGATCCATGGCATTTTCATATTGATACAAGTTGCAAACTCTAATCAGCCTTGTTTGTACTTGATTACAGGTCCTAAAACCCTTCCATACTCAATAATTAAATGAAAATCCATTGGTTTTAGGCCTTGTTCTGGTCATGGGAGGATTGCACACAAGATTAATCCTTAAATAGCCAAAAGGCAACATTGCCATTTTTGTCAATTTTGCTTTATGTCAAATAGAATCCTTGAGCCTTGAGCAAAGATCTGGTACAACAAACAATATCCACCAACTTGAGGGGCCAAGATCACAATGTGTAATCAGGTAGATAGCCTGTACAAGCCTTTCTTACATCATTGCTCACTTTTGCTTAAAATACAAGAAACTTGTCAAATACAACACAACTTGCACATCTGTTATAACCAAGCTTAACAAGCATTTGAAACAACTTCTTGACATTGCATTGAGCATGAAACACGAGCCTTTGATCCCTCAAACACTCTTGAATATCAAATCACCTTCCTCTTGCAAAAACAGGGCAGTTCATGCACTTGGAGTTCCATAGCAAAAACCCCTCCTGTGTTTTGTCCCAAACCTGTTCAAACACATTCCATATAGCCTATCCAAGCTATCCCAACCATTGGCCTTGAACTGTAACTCCATTTGCAAGCTTCACCATTTTTGTTTTCATCTTGTGCAAGTTGACTTCTACAGGCTTGTTCAAGTACATCCAAAGCAAACTAGGCATTGGGAAAGGTCAGAGGAAGTTCAAGCAAGCTCTCAAACATCTCAGGCCTCACTGAAAAGCTTCACATTGCCATACACGATTTCAACTGAAACAAGTTTTTGTCAACTTCCTATCTCTCTATTTAGGAATAATTAGGCTTAGGTTTGTGAATAAAAAATGTAGTACTCATAGCCCTGAAGCTGTACATATGCTCAGTTTTCATTTAAGTTAAACGTGTTAAGAGAATTTGATCCATGAACTTCCTGAAAAAATTAGGTTAGAATTTAGGGCCAGAGAAATTCTCTCTGGTCTTTGAGAGTTAGATCAAGTTTCTTATATGGTTGAGTTCGTCTTGAAAAATGCTACAACTTTGATGTTATGAGTTTTTTGCATTAGGGAACGTATGCAGGATCTGGGCATTTGGTACAGGCACGCGCATTTCTTGAGCCAAGGTTGAAGACGAAGCTTGGAATTGGGCTGGGCTTTTGCTTCTTGTTTTTGGCACCCTCTGCTTTGCTGACTGCACCCCATGGCCCATTTCTTCATATTTTTATATTTTTGTATTTATTTTTCATTTCTGATTTTATTTTATTATTTTCCAAACATAAAAAATACCAAAAATATTTTTTTATAAATTTTCATATTTATTTTTTATTTTATTTTTCTAACATAAAAATAATTTAGTTAGTATATACTTTTATTTTATTTAATTAAAACTTGAAAATAATACATAAAAATATTATACCTTTATTTTTTATTATTTATACTTAAATAATATTTTTTCTAAATATATTTTTATTTTTGTATATATTTTATTTTATTTTATTGTACATGAATAATATAATTAATATATATTTACTTTCTTAAAAGAAATTAGGGTTTGTGCCCTTAATAAAAAATAATAATCTTTTTATTTCTTTTTATTTCTTTTTTTAATGCATTAAATATTATACTTTTATATACATAAAAATAAACAAAACATTTTTTTGTATATTCATAATATTTGGTATATTTATTTAATTGATCATTTAAATACTTGTCTATTTATTATTTGTACCATTTATTCAATTTGGATGTAATAGTAAATATTAGGGTTTTATTTTCTTGCAAATATCCCCCATTCAAAAATTGTATCCCTCTCCCCATATCAAATGTTGTAATAGTGTAGATTTATTTCGCGCACTTTATGCTTACAAATATGCCATGATAGAGATTAGGGTTTGTATGCAAAAATCCAAAATCAAACAAATAGCTTGACTAATACAAAGACAAAAAGCATGTAAATTGACAACACAATGCACACTTGCACCCCTAGGGTTTCATCCACTTGTTGCCTTTAAAATGGCCATGTTATGCATGTTGAGTATCTTGGCAAAACAAAACAAAAACAAAAGATCATAGTCCCTCAATGACGCTATCTTGGTTGCCTATACAAAAATGATCTAGTCCCACAAAAACTTGCTAAGATACTTAGCACAATTGCTATCATGGTCAATATGATGACCCGCGCCTGTCTCGTTTAACATCCTAATACAAGGTTGTTTACCAAATGCAATGGTAAAACAACACTGTAAAAAGGGTCAAAAAAATGTGTAGGAAAGATCTTTGAGTAAAATAGGGTAGATAACTCTTAGTTACTTGATCAAAACTTGCAAAAACGTCCTTGCTATTTTCAAACACACCTCACAACACAATTTCAAAACATTTCCTAAAACAAACTTTCAAACATTGAAATATCTTTTCAAAAGACAATACACCTTTGTATACATTCAAACAAGAATCATTACAAAGGTTGCCACAATGATGGCCTCTTTTCAAAACATTTTCAAAAAAACCACACACAAAGCACCATTTCAAACAATTGAAAATGCAAAGTAAGTGATCTAAACAAGTAACTAAGAGCCCATGGATAACCATGGATGCAAAGGGTGCTTACACCTTCCCTTTTCATAATCTACCCCCCGAACCCAAGAAAACATCTCAAAGGTCTTTCCTGTGCTTTTTGACCTTTCCTTTGGATAAAATAAAAAGTCGGTGGCGACTCTTGCTAAACCGAAACATTTGCAAACACAAACACAAAACCTCAAGTCAGTTCTCCCACTGTATCATAACGGGACATGAAGATCTTCACTGTGTTCACATCGACGAAAGCATCTGAATTAGGAAACAACACCAAACCATAAATGAGAAGAGCCAGGATATCTTCGAATGCTTGAAAATCCAAACTGTCCCAAAACTGATTAGCCTGATTAACCAAGAACTTAGCCAAGAAGCCTTTTGTCCCACTCAGAGTCTCCCAGTTAGACATTACTTTAGCCTTTGTCAGATGTAGGGCTATAGCAACATCCTCTGGCCTAAGAGCTACCTCCATACCTGTAAATGGTGTCTGCTCTAGAATAGAAATACCAAGCAAGTCAGAGAACTCTTCCAAAGTAGGGACCAACTGATAGTCCGGGAAGGTGAAGCAGTGATGCAATGGGTCAAAGAACTGGCACAAGACACTCATCATCTGCTCATCCATATTAGAAGTGACCAAACCAAGGAGGTGACCATGTCTTCTGACAAAGGAAGAGGTATCTGGAACTTTAGAAACCAAATCTCTAAGCTGAGTAGGAATCTGTACAAAGCTGATCCGAATAGTGTTTCTACGCATAGAGGCCATGACCTACAAAACAGAACAAAGATGAATCCCCTCTGTCTTTGAAATGGGTTAGTCTGATGCAAGATGCATGCAATGTCATGATGCATGATGTCATGATAGAAACATATCACAAGTATTCACAGATAGCAAACATGGTAAGGGAAAACAAGTCACACAGTAGCCCTTAGATTTCAGGATGGCATGTAGTTTAGGTATTACCCTCTTTCAGTTTAGTTGGTTAAACCTGTCCTAGTAATAGTAACCGGGTTCTAGAGGATCTCAATATCACTGACCACCCTCGATCGGTCATAATTCCAGTTTGGCAACCTTTTCTTGTAGTCAGAATCATCGCGAGACTTTGGTCTCAATGAGTGTAGCATTCTGCTACTTTTCTATGGCCAAGTTGGTCAATTATAGGTTCTAAGGTCAGTTGGTGCTTAATGACCCCTTAGCTGACCCATATTCTCCTTGTTCCACCACAAGGGATATCGGTACAAACTAAAGTGACACACCAACGTAGCTACTGCTTCCACCGTATCGGTCTACGCCGTACAGTTCCCTCACAGTCTATTGCTACTTACCTAAAAGGTATCCCCAGATCCGAGTTAGGATCTATAGTAACTCCGATTCAAACCCACAAAGATAAAGCATACAAATTAAGCAATTTAAAACATTATGATGAACTATTCCTAAGGTACACCCCACAAATTATATTCCCCAGCAGAGTCGCCAGTTCTGTGATACGGTGGGAAGAACTGACTGTTTTTGGAATGCTGGTTTGCGTTTTGCGTTTGTTTTTGCAAAATGTCGCAGTAAGCAAGATTCGCCACCGACTTTTATTTTATCCAACAAGGAAAGGAAAAAAGCACAAAAAAATTCCTTTTTCGAGATATTTTTGAGTACGGGGGGTAGATTATAGAAAGGGAAGGTATTATCACTCTTTCTATCCGTAGTTATCTACGGGCTCTTAGGTACTTGCTCATCATTTTCAAAATTGTTTTCTTTGTGCTTGTGGGTTTTGAAAAGTTTTTGTTTTAACTTCGATTTAACTCTTGCTTCTGTCTTCAAGAGTGTAATGAAGTGTTTTTGAAAACTTGTTTTTAAAAGGAGTGTAAGTGTGAAAAAGGTTTTGTTTTGGATGAGCAAGTATCTAAGAACTAATCTACCTACTCAAAAAAAAGGAATCGTTCTATGATTATTTCCTTTAGACAACGCTATCCCGCTATTAGTGAGTAGGTAGCATCATCGTTGGAGTTTGAGGGTCAATTTGAAAGAGGGACATACGGTCACTAAAGCAATGTTAGGACGTCTTAGCGGTAACCCTAATGTCTTAGATCATTTATTCGAGGCAACAATATCCGAGGCAACCATTTTGAGGCAACTATGATCTTCTAGACAAGAGGGAGACCTCTAAAACAACCTATACTCAATGACTGTTTACGAAGGCAACCAAGTGGGGTGTATCCTAGGAGTGCGCATGTGCGAGTGTGGTGTTTTCAGATTATTTTTATCTTTGCACATGTTTAAGGTGATCTAACCATTTTAAGATTAAGCATTCGTTCTTGTCATGCAAACCCTATTATCAAACATCTAGCAGTTGTATAATTTGCAGAATTAAAATGCGAAATTTAAACTAAATTATTACAAGGCGTCGGGTATTTACATCGCCAAAAATAACCCTTTGAAAATAAAATAAAAGCGGTAAAAGTAGATGTCCTAATTAAATATTACAAACCGGGAGCAGATACATTATTTGAATAAAGAAAAATAAATCGCGCGAGAAAATTAAATCGAATGCGAAATTAGGGGTTTGACCCGTTTAAAAGAAAATGTTTTTTGTTGTTTTTATTTTTAAGAAAAAGGAATTAAATCATAAAATTAAATGCTAAATTAATTATTAAATAAATTAATTAATGAAAAATATTAAATGACATATTTTTGAAGTTTTTGTTATTTTAGGAAAGAAAATAAAATAATTAAGTTAATGATTAAAACGTATTAATTCTAATTAGTTTTAAATATTTACAAAATAAATAAAAGTTACCTAATTAATCAACCTAATTAATTAATTAATATTTATTAATAAAAAATAAAATTCTAAAATTTAATTGGGTAAAAAATATTTTTGTGATTTTTTGATAAAAAAAGAAATTTATTTATTGGTTAGTAATTAAATTAAACAAAATAAATAATTAAATGAAATAAACAAAAATATAAAAAAGTAGAGAATGGGCCTGGTTGGAGGGTGTGTGAATAGCAATTGGCTGGCCCAATAATGCTGGTCCAGATTGACTTTTTCTGATCCAGTGCACTGGCGTTGACTTGGCCTATGGTGTGCCTCCAATGCTGGCCACCAGATCTGGCCATTTGGCGTGCTGGATGGTGAGTGTCCATGGTGGATGCTTGGCTTGAGTGCACACTGAATCACCTGAAATAAATTGGAAAAATAACAAATGCTGGAGGCAGGGAGTCTTCCTCTCTTATCTCCCCTTCTCGATTGTCTCCTTCTTTTGACAAAGATGTTATCTCTACAACTTTCCTTAATGGTCCTTTGAACCTCCTTCCCAGATTCACCACACCAACTATCTTCCTTGGTTTCTTGGTCTTCTCTTTGACAATCAGGGCTTTCAGTTCTTCTTTCCCCTTGGCCATAGCCATGATCATTTGTTGAAACTGAGCATTTTGAGTTTGTAGATCCTTCATTGTTTGTTCGAGAGCCATTGATGAAATAAACAACGAAGAAGATGAGAAACCTGCTTTGAAACTTGTTTATGCAATGATATGTATGATTTATGCATGCAATGTTTTCAAGGATTTCTAAGACTTAATTTTTCTTAAACAGAAAGAGAACAAACGTTAATTGCATTAATAAGTTTTATCGGTTACTATAATGCCTCTTTGGATTACAAAGGAAGTAACAAAGCAGAAATAAATTCTCCAAGCAAATAAAGACTCAAGCTTCCCATAGGTGCATCCTCTTTAGTGCAATGTAAGAATTTATACTCTTCTCTTCATAAAGTAACCCGGTAAGCTCTAAAACCTTCTTCTCGCTGGAGTAGAATTTGGTTTCGAAGGTATCCCGTTCTCCTTTGAGTTGGATCCAGGATTTATGTGGCTCCTCGAAATAAGTTGGCATGTCAGGATGAAGAACAATGTAAGGAGTGTCTCAATCAACAATTTGCTCCATAATCATAGGTAAGATGGAGGGGTAAGGCATCATAAGACATTGAGCAGGAGCTCGCACCCGTTTGAGGTAAGACTCAAGAGGGATGTAATTCTTGTACCCCAGTGTCTTGCTATCAACTCTATTTACCATGCCCCAAGCTCGAATGAACCTCTTACGATAACCCTGAACATCATTGTCATAGTCATATATAATTCCTTGGACGAGTGCATCGTGGGGACCATCCCTTCTAGCATAACCAAATTATCGCAACGCCAAACAAGGATTATAAGTGACTCCTCCCATAATGCCTAAGAGAGGGACATTAGGTAATTCCCCACAGCGATCAATGATGGTAACATTCTCCAAGGATCGAGAACAAGAATGAATATCTGAATATGTGAGGGACATCAACCTATGAGACCATCCCATACCCTGATCATTCTTCAAAACAGACCGTGATAGGTGTGAAATAAACCACCTAGCCAATAGAGGAGTGCAACACATAAGGGTCCCTCTTCTCTTTAGAGTGCGAGTATGCAGAGAGTGTAGAATATCCCCCACTAAAGTAGGCACCAGATTATGAGACAGAAAAACCTTGACCGCATTCACATCTATGAGCTGGTGCGGGTTAGGGAATAGTACCATCCCATAGATGAGAAGGGCCAACACTTCTTCAAAAGCTTTTAAATTAAGGGTATCCCAAAAATGGTGAGCTTTCTCAAATAAAAACATAGCTAGAAATCCTTGGACACCTCTTATGGTTTCCCAATTTGCCACTACATCAGATTGTTGTAATGGCAAAGCTTGAGCAATCTCTTCAGGCTTTGGGTCTCTTTCCATACTGTTGAATGGTAACTAATTAAGGATAGGTACCCCCAATAAATGAGAAAACTCCTCCATAGTAGGCACTAACTGGTAATCAAGAAAAGTGAAGCAGTGATGTAACGGGTCAAAGAACTGAAAGAGTACCTTTAACATTTCTTCATCAGAGTTTAAAGTGACCAAGTTGAGAAGTCGACCATGTCTTTCAGTGAAGTGAGAGCTTTCAGGAATCCTTGATGCTAATTCCTTGAGTTGAGGAGGTACCCTCACAAGGTTGACTTGGATAGAGTTTCGGCGAGCGGATCTCATGTCCCACAAGTTTCGTTCCGATAGACAACTGATTTGCCACAAAACAAAAACTCGGGAGTTAAATCTCAATGAGTGTAGTATCGAGTATCAACCTACTTTGGGGATACACCAAAGACATCTATCTCACTACGTCCTAATAGCCAAGTTTTTCAATTAAGGTTCTAAGGTCTATTGACGCTTCATGACACCACACAACGGCCTCGTATTCTCCTTGATTAACTCAAGGGCTATCGGTACCCACCAAAGTGTCTCATCAACGTAGCTATCGCTTCAACCGTGTCGGTATACCCCGCACAGTTTCCACGATCTACTATTACATATCTAAAAGGTTTCCCCAGATCCGGGTGTAGGATCTATAGTAAATCATACAATACCCTTAAAAGTAAAGCAATCAAAACAGACAAAGAAAACAAATTAGAAATGAACTAGACCCTAAGGTAAACCCCACTTTTATTACTTCTCCAGCAGAGTCGCCAGTTCTGTGATACGGTGCCAGAACCGACTGTTATACTGGTTTTTCATTTTGTATTCGCAAATGTTGCGATAAGCAAGAGTCGCCACCTACTTTTCTTTTATCCAACAAGGAAAAGGGTGAAAAGAACAGAAAAAGACTTTTTTCGAGATTTTCTGAGTAAGGGGGGTAGATTATGGAAATGGAAAGTGTTAGCACCCTTTCCACTTGTTTTTTTCCACGGGCTATTAGGTACTTGCTCATTTTTAAAAATTTCTTTCGTGTTTGTGTGTTTTTAAAAGGTTTTTGTTTGCTTTATGATAACTCTTGTATCAGTCCTCAAGAGTATGATAAAGCGTTTTTTGAAAAGAGTTTTGAAAGTGTGTAAGTGTAAAAAGGATTCAGACTTGAGCAAGTACTTAACAACTATCTACCTACTCGAAAAAGGTGTTCTTTTCCTCCTTTCCTTTAGACAGTTCCATCCTACTATTAATGAGTAGGTAACCCTATCGTTGGATGTTGAGGGACTATCGTAAGGGACGTTTATGGTCATTGAAGGCAACATGTAGAGATACCTTAGCAGTTTGAAGGGACTGTCATCATATATTCGTAGGCAAAATCAAGGGACAAGATCATTTCTCGTAGGAAACTCGGGGGACATTTAGGGACTATGATCTTTATGATGAGTTTAAACTGAGGGTTTTTGCTAAGATATCCCTACGTTCGAGGGACATGACCATCTCAGAAGGCAACCAAAGTAGGAAATACCATAGGGGTGCAAGTGTGCAACAGTGTGCTTTTTTCAGGTATTTTATCTTGAGGTTAGTGACCTAATGATTGATTGATTAATTCTTGTCATGCACGCCTAATTTACTAACAGTTTATATACAATCATATAATACAGTGCACAAAGTAAATTGCAGGAAATAAACACTCATAAGCTATTACATGACTTCGTGGAAATTACAATTATATATGATTGAAAATGTAAAGTGCGGAAATTAAAAACCCTAATTAAGCTATTACAAACCGGGCACAGTTACAATATTTGAAAATAAAATGCGAAAAGTGGTAAAGCGCGCGAATTGAAAATACGTCTAAAACCCTAAGGTATAAAAATAATTTTTTTGTTTGTTTTTATTCTATTCAAGAAAATGTTTAAATAAGAATTAGATTATTTAAAGAAAAAAGAAATAATTAAATAAAATTCAAACTAATTAAAAATAGTTAATTCTAAATTTTGTGTAGTTTTTATTATGAAAAGAACATAAATTAAACATGAATTAAATCCTAGGTTTAATTAGTTTTAATTAAGAAAAGATGTTAAAATAATTAATAATTAATTTACAAAATTAAAATAAAAAACCTAAAACTATATTTTGTGATTTTATTTATTTTATGAAAAAAAAGATTTAAAACAAAAACAAAAATAATTAAACAAAACAAAATAGTGAAATTAAAAAAAGAGGGAAAGTAATGGGCCTGATAGTGAAAGAAAATTGGGGGGGGGGGGGGTATGCTGCTGAATTTTTGTTAGGCCCAGAAACTCAACAAGCCCAATGCAAGCGTGTGGTTACGTCTGGAGGGTCTATGGTAAGCCTGCATGCTGGAGGCGCTGGATCCAGGTCAACTGAGATATGATGGTGTTGACCTGCTTGCCCATGATAAGCGTGGATAGCCTGTCTACACTGGACCTGGAGGAAACTTATTAGGAAAAAAAAATTCAAGACCTGGGAATCAAACCCAGGTCTCTTCCCTTTGCACACGTCCCTTCCACCACTCAACCAACCTGTTAATTCATGTACATAATGACACAATAATATTATAATGGTAAATTCAGTCATGAGTCAAATTTTCAAAATGTTCCAGATCAGATCTCGCCTGGACCAATGATAGCATGCCATTTAAGTCACCGGAGTCCAGGCTGGTCAACAGTGTCGGAGCCCAGCTCCGATCACCTTCTCCGACCAACTCAAATTTCAAACCTGCAAAAACATTGCAAATAAAAGCATAAATGATACCCTACCCCCTATTTTGAGGGTTGCAGTCACGATGGTGGTCTTCTTTTTGGCTAAAACATCCTGCAAGCGCAGATGCGAAGAAAACGAAAACTCGTGCCCTAACAATTGTACTTCTTGATTCTGACGTCAAAGCTTGCATATAACGGTTCAAAAACAAACGCAAATATGATATTAAACTCAAATATGTGCATAGATATTATTTATATGCCATGAATCGAAAGTTTAAAGTTTGAGAATTTTGCAAACCGTGAGTTATCGTAGGGGGTGATTATGTATGCTTTGGCCTTCAAGAATGGGTTGGTTCTACCCCTGGGATCCTCAAAAGGATGATGGAATGCCTGGATCTGATTGAGATTGGCTGGATAGTGGGATTTTGAATTACACCACATTTGAATAATTGTGAAACTTTGTTCTTGGTTTGGAGGGCAGCCTTCACGTCTGCTTTTGGTCTAGGGTTGATGTGCTTATGTAGTAAATCACTTTAAGTCAACAAATATGGAGGAAATCCAATTGATCAATGCTCTTTTAAAGTGTGAAAATTTTGATTCAAATCTTTCCAAAAGAAAAGATCCACTTCCCTTTTCACTCCACACGATTTTGATAGCTGGCTATGATCTTTTTGGTTTAAAAAAGATTTGCATATT
The DNA here is from genome assembly GCA_948472305.1 of Vicia faba. NCBI lineage: Eukaryota > Viridiplantae > Streptophyta > Magnoliopsida > Fabales > Fabaceae > Vicia > Vicia faba. The sequence continues at coordinate 36,233,031 of OX451741.1, forward strand.
CTATATTTTACATATTCTTGCATTTATTTAGTATTTATTTAATTTATTTTAAATTTATTTGAATAAAATCAAAATAAATAAGATAAAAAAACAAAATAATGCATGGACATGTTTATAGATCCTTAGATACATCATGAACATGTTTGGACTCTAAAAATTGGGCCCAGTAGCTCAAAAATACAAATTTGCCCAATTGAGATTTCATGCATTCCTTGAAAATTTCCCAACTTGTGCAATCCTCATCTCTCTCTATTTTGACCCTAAGATGGTATTATTTGACTTCTTAGAGAGCTTAGGTTGTTCTTTAAACAATCCTTTTGGTTTCATGTCAATTGGATCTTCCATGTTCATGTAAGGAGCTTTGACCCAAAAGGTGTTTTTGTTGACATTTTGAAAGGACCTATAATGGCTGAGCTTGTATCTTTTGACTGGGGCATTTCTTGATCTTGATGGCTGAAGAGAAGTCATAGGGAATTGGATTCTCTTCAAAATGAGCCTTGGTGGAAAGTTTCTGATAAATTATGAGAAAGTTATGCCTGGTCAAAGTTTGGTTGACTTTTCCTATAGAAACCCTAATTTGCCATTTTTGACTTTTGATGAGTTAGGAGCATTTCTTGAGGAATCATGACCAATAATTGATCAAATGATGGATATCACTTCAAAATGTTGATGTTGACCAAAAATCTTGAAGTTTGACTGTATTTGGGCCACAATTGACTTTTGACATAGTACAGTTGATTTTCAGGCATTTGAGCAGTTGACTGAGCAAACTTGTTGTTCAAGGCATGAAATTTGGCATGGATGATCTTGAGGACATATTAGGACAATAAAGAACATTTGGGAGCCATGGGATTCACACATATTGCTTAAAATTGAAACCCTAGTTTGAGGTTCATTTCCTTTAGGGGGAGAGTTTGCCTGGTCAATTCTTAGCCAACCTTGAGCAATTGAGGACCTCTAGAGGCATTTCTTGAGTGAAATGAGAGGGAAAATTTTGGAGTACAACACACAATGACGAAACAAACCCTAATTTGTAGTCCTCTCATTCAAATTTGTGACATCCTTTCAATTGTCTCTTTTGATTGATTCTAAGAAACCTCAAAGATAATGGAACTTATAAGACTCATCACATCCCTATCCAAGCTCTTGGAAAAAAACCAGTTGAATGCATTGTAGATTGATGAGAAGGAAATTCAGGAAGACCATACTTCCAAACCTAATTCCAGATTCCACTTCTCAAGGAGGAACCAGGGAAAGAAACTTGTAGCATGTAGAAGTTTCAAACCAAAATTAAACCCTAATTGGCACAACCACTAAGGCTTTGAACCACTGCCTTATTGAATGAATGAATTGTATGCAAATGACATAGTGAAAATGACGCAAATGAAATGTGAAGCCTAAACCAGATAAAAGTTAAATAGGTAGGACAAATTTGGGGTATGACAATACCCTTAGGTACAAACGACACTCGGATAAATCATATCCAAGATGGAAATCCCACAGGAGAGTAAGCAATTGACTGAGGAAACAACGTCCTACTTCAAGGCTTAACTTCTATAGGAAATGAGATGTTGCTTAAGAATAAACAAAGCACAATCCTATAACAACAATCCACAAAGCTGCATGGATAACACCAAACATACTCTAAGATTCACTAGGAAATAACATATGGACCTCACTAGAGAAAGTAATACCACATTTTCTCAAAAGAAACCATAAACAAGTTCTATCTTTCTTAAAGATTGACGATCTATCGACAAGCTCTGTTCCAAGAAACTTTTTTTGGGGGGGGGGGGGGGATAAACGCCAAACCGACCCATAACAGTGTGCCAACAATTTTCTAAAGAAAAACCAGAGAAGGATCCTTAAATAAAGAGGAGAAAGCTTCACTTCAAGATTTGGGATTTATGCATCCTCAGAACGATTGTTTTTTATTCTTTTGATTCACAAATCTAAGTAAAACATTTTCAAAAATTTTCAAAAACATGTTTTTATTATTTAAATCCTTTCGTTTCAAAATTTACTATCAATAATAAATGAATTTTTATAAGTAGAATAAAAATAAAAATTGCAAAGGATTGGATAAAGGCTCAAACTTTATTAATAGAATGGTAGTCCGCAAATGGCGTGACTCCATAGATGAACACAAAGTTTGGGAAATGGTAAGTACATGGAAAAGATGCATTCAAATATAATGAACATTATTCTCCCTAACAACTTTGAACTCCTGGTATAGGCTTAAATTGAAAAGTGATGAGAATCCAAGGAAGATTGTTGCTTCAACGATCAAGTCTTGCTTGATGCACTTACTTTCCAAGAATCCCTAACTTTTTCCTAGATTTCCATTGCGGGTTTTCAATCTATCAGAATGGTTTATTCTGTTTATGCTTCTAATTTTTTCCTGTACCTCCCTTTTGGCTTTTTAGCCCACCAAGACGCTCATTTTTGCCCAAGTCTCCCTTTCGGGTTTTCAACTTAGGAGCTATTCTTTTATTCTTTTAGGAGAATTATTTCTTGATTGCATCAGCATTCACTGAACGTGGGAACTCCTCACCATCCATTGTTTCAAGAACTAACGCACCGCAAAAAAGGCTCTCTTGACAACATTTGGACCTTCATAATTAGGAGTCCACTTACCCCTAGAATCAACATTAAAATACAAGATTTTTCTGAGCACGAGGTCGTCTTCTCCGAATTCACGAGGTCTTCCCTTTTTATCAAATACTTTCTTCATTCTCTTATGGCATAAATGACCATGGCATAAGTCATAAATTATATTTTATTCAAGAAAATTCAATTGGTTAAACCTGCTTTTGGACCCATCCAGCCTCAAACAACTTCTTTTCCATTATCACATGTAAAGGTGGAATCTCAACCTCGACGGGGAGCACTACTTCCATACAATAAACAAGAGAGAAATGGGTTTCCCCTGTTAACATGGAGACAAATGTACGATATCCATGCAAAGAAAAAGGTAGCATCTAATGCCAATCCTTATAGGTAACAACCATCTTTTAAATGATCTTCTTAATGTTCTTATTAGCCGCTTCAATAGCCCCATTCATCTTAGGTCGGTAAGGAAAAGAGTTATGACGCGCAATCTCGAAATCTTCACATATCTCCTTCATCATCTTGTTATCCAAATTTGAACCATTGTCAATGATAATCTTGCTTGTCACACCATATCGACATATAATTTGGTTCTTAATAAAATGGACCACAACTTGCTTGGTCACATTAGCATAGGATTTTGCTTCCACCCACTTGGTGAAGTAATCAATAGCCACTAAGTTGAAATGATGTCCATTAGAAGCTTTGGGCTCAATCATGTCAATACCCCACATAGAGAATGGCCATGGAGAGGAGATAACATTGAGGAGAGATTGAGGCACATGAATTTTGTCAGCATAAATTTAACACTTGTGGCACTTCTTCATAAATTTTTAATAGTCAGATTGCATTGTCAACCAATAGTAAACTTCCCTAAGCATTTTCTTAGCCATTGAATGTCCATTCGCATGAGTACCAAAGGAACCGTCATGGATATCATGCATTAACATGTCTTCTTTGTGTCTATCCACACATCTAAGAAAGACCATGTCATAATTCCTTTTATATAACACATCTTCATTGAGGAATAAACTGTCTGCCAACCTTCTCAATGTATTCCTATCTTTGTTTGATGCCCCAAGTGGGTACTTTTGAGTTTGAAGGAAATGTATGATATACCAAGGCTTATTATCTGACGTCGCCTTTACTGCGAGCACATGAGCATGTCTCTCAAGATGTCTGATTGTAATCTGAGGCACTTGATTCGAGAAATTCACTTTGTACATGGAGGACAATATGTCCAGAGCATCTGCCATTTGATTTTCATCTCGAGGAATAAGATGAATTTCCACTTTATTGAAGAAGGGTAACAACCTCCTTGCATAATCATTCTAGGAAATTAAGCCAGGGTGACGAGTCTCCCATTCACCTTTAATCTGATTAATCACTAATGCTGAATCTCTATACACATCAAGAATCTTGATTCTTAAATGTATAGCTTCTTTGAGACCCATAATACATGCTTCATACTCCGACATTTTGTTAGTACAATGAAACATCAACCTTGATGTGAAAGGGATGTGTGAACCATGAGGAGTAATAATCACAACACCATTTCCATTTCCATAAGAATTCACATCTCCATTAAACACTAGACCCCAACGGGATTCAGGATCTAGACCTTCCTCAGGCAAAGGCTCATCACAATTGTAATACGGTGGGATAACTGACTTGGTTTTGCGTTTTATCGCAAATGTGAGGATAGTAAGAGTCTCCACTGACTTTTCTTTTATACTATAAGGTAAGAGTGAAAAGAACAGGAAAGACCTTGAAGATTTTGAGTTCGGGGGGTAGGTTATGAAAAGGGAAGGTGTTAGCAACCTTTTCATTTGTAGTTATCTACGGGCTCTTAATTTCTTAGATCACTTTTTTAAAATTGGTTTGTGTTGTGTATTTGAAAATATTTTTAAAGTTGCCAAGGTAAGACGAAACTTTCTAATGATTCTCGTATCATTCCCCGAGAATGCGTACAAAGTGTTTGTTTAAAAATATTTTGAAAGTGTTTGTGTGAAATGTTTTATTTTGAAGAGCTTTGTGAGCAAGAGATTATGAGTTCTACCCTACTTAAGGTTGTTCTTGTATTTTCCTCTTCCTTTAGATAATGCTATCTGTATCCATAGTTAGTAGGAAGCCCTCTCGTTGGATGTGAAGGGACAAGCGGGGGTCATCGTACAGTCATCGAAGGCAACTCGTAAGGACGCTTTAGCAATTTTCATAAGAGACTAAATCATTTACCGAAAGGCAACGTCGAAGGGTCATCGAGGGAATATGATCTTTGAATCGAGAGACCTTGCTAAAACGTCCCCACGTTCGAGGGATATGGTTATTTTCCGAAGGCAACAAGAGAGTTATCCTAGAGGTGTAAGTGTGCAAGTGATTTGTATTCAATTATTTTATCTTTACAGTTAGGGTTTTTTAACGATTCATTTTAGTCTTTTCATGCAAACACTAATTACTAACAACAATATAGTAAAATAATAGCAGGTAAAGTAAAATGCGGAAAATAAAATTCATACGCTATTACATAGCCTTGGGGCATTTACATAATAGTAGAGCAGAGAATAAACCTATGACTATTACATCCCGGAAAATAGTTACATAATAATGAAAAAAGAAAGAAGAAAATAATATCTAGGCTATTACATTTGCAAACCCTATATAGTCGATCTAAAAATGTAAATTCAAATGAAAATGGAAAAGAAAATATTTTTGGCAATTTTTTTATGGAAAAGTGATTTATGGTTAATTAATTAAAACCTATTAAATCTAATTAATTTTAATTAAGAAAAATTAATTAATTAATTAAATTATTAAATGGTTAATTGAAAATTAAACCCTAATTAATTTTAATTAATGAATAAACCTAGAACTAACTATGTATTTTAATTAAATAAAAAAAATAATAAAAATAAGTAAAAATAAGAAAAGAAAATATAAAAACAAGCAGACTGGGCTGGGTTAGCAAAAAGGGGAGGTTGTGAATAGCAATTGAGGTCCAGGCCCACTAGTGCCAACGTCGGATCCAGTGTGTTCATCCAGGAGGATGCATCGTAGACTTGCAAACCTAGAAAGGTTAGATCAAATCAATGAAGATCTGATGGTGAGGCATGGCTGGGTGCACGGTGGATTCGTGGGGACGCGCTGCACTTGCTCTGCAAAAGTCAGAAAATATGTGAAAAAACACAAAAGGCAGGGATTGAACCCACACCCTTTCATAGTAAGACCTTAACACACATTTTCTTGCCATTGGGTGACTATACATCCTATAATATTCCTAAAATAAAATAATTATATAATAAACAAAATAACTGGACCAGAGAAGCGCCAGAGCCCTAGCTCCGGTCGTCTTCTTCGATGAATCTTTTTTTCAACCTGTAAAAACAATAATTGTTAACGATCCAAAGGGACCCTACTCCCCTAAATCAAGCCCTTCTAGTTCAATGAAACCATTGATTTTGGACAAAACACTCTGAATCGTGAGCTACAACGAAGATAACTCAAATTGGTATGAACATGGAAAGCTTCGATTTATCCATTATGGGGATCATGCTTTGGGTTATTCCTGTACTATTAAATCTCATGAACATGTTAGTAAAGTTAGTATGCATAAAAACACGAAGAAAATAAATGTATGAAATTCATGCAATAACAAAACCAGTGAGGCACATATATGAGTTTTTATGCCCTTTTGATCATTGTAATCGATCCAACCTTACCCTATAATGTTCTTGGAAGTGAATGTAAAGGTTGGTTTGCCTTGAGAGTGATTTCAATTAGGGTTTACAATTTGCCCTAGTTCTTTGATATTTTTGGAATTTTTAGAGAGGTGTTTTTGTGCCAGGGTTTGTGTGTCTAGCTTTGTCTGAATGAATGAGGTATATAAAGCTTTAAATTAGGTCAAATAATGGGCTTGTACCTTGTAAGAAATCCTTTGTTTTATCTTTTTAATTTTGAATTTAAATTAATAAAAAAAAAATCCAAAGGAGGGTGTATGAACAAGTCCTGAGGTTCACTATGAAGTATATAATACGCTTGGACCTTGAAACATCAACCCATTAGCCCAAAAATTCAAGTTTGGTCACTTTAGGTTTCATGCATTTGCTCAACATTTCCCAACATGCACCAATCATAACTCTGTCAATTTTTGTCATTTGAAGGTGATCTTGAACTTATTGGAAATCTTAAGATGTCCTCTACAATCTTTAGTTTTATCATTCTCACATTTGAATAATTTATCTTGATGTAAGTTGCCTTGATAAAAAGTTTCTTTTTGTTGACTTTTGAAATGACCTATAATGTATTAGCCCATATCTCTCAAATGAAGCATTTTTTGGGCTTGAGCTTAGAGTGACAAAGTTGTAGAGAATTGAATTTCCTTCAGAATGAGCTTTGGTTGAGGAAAATCCGATGAAGCATGTGAAAGTTATGCTTGGTCAAAGTTTAGTTGACTTCTTCTTAAGAAAACCGTAATTTAGCAACTTTTGACTTTTGATGAATTGAGAGTTTTCTTGATGAGTTATGATTAACCCTTGATCAAATAATGAATATGACTTCAAAATGTTGACGTTGACCAAAAATCTAGAAGTTTGACTGTATGTTGACCACATTTGACTTTTTGTCCAATATAGTTGATTTTCAATAATCTGAGCAAACTTATGATGCAAGGCATGAAACTTAGTATGAGCATTCTTGGAGACATATAAGAAACCATGAAATCCATTTTAGGCATTAAAAGTTCAATCTTATTTGAGAAAAGTGAAACCCTAGTTGTAGGCCAATTGTTTAGGAGGAGAATTTGTCTGATCAATTCTTGAGCAACCTTAAGCAAATGAAAACCCTTGAAGCATGAGAAGATATCTTGAAGAAAAATGGGAGGGGAAATTTTGGGGTACAATAGTTGCCCCTGTTTAATCTTCTTAAACCTGAAGAGTTAGATTGGCATGTCCTCCATTCATGATCTGAAGGTAGAAGAGGATTGAATACTTAGGTGCCTAGAAATTTGCACTCGCATGTGCTGGAAGTAACATTGTAGGCTGATAATAATACTTGAATATGCTTAAATATTCCATTCAGAGATGTGACAAAATGTCAGAGATGGGCTTATAGATGCCATCCAAAGTAATTGTTGATGAGAGTATCAGATTGAGTCCACGCTTGACTGTATCTGAAGAATGCTTTTTAGGACGACTCTCTGGGGAAAGTGCTTAAGTAGCTACTTGTCAGATTTAGTCTCTGAGGGAAATTCTTATCATATTTAGTCTCTGGGGGGAATGCTTTCAAGATTTAGTTTCTGAGGTAAATGCTCGTCATATGGATAGTCGCCCTGTCCTATTTTGGCAATTGATCCACAATCTGTTTTTGTTGGTAAACCAGTCCTGTTTCAACAATTCATACCACCTGGTCATATCGATAGTTGCCCAATCCTGTTTCGGGAATTAATCTTTAACTGGTTATGCAGATAGTTGCGCCGTCCTGTTTCAGGAATTTATCTGGACCTGGTCATACATATAGTTGCCATGTCCTATTTTGGGAATTAATCTTTGACCGATCTTTGTGTTGGCGAACCCATCTTATTTCAGGAATTCATACCGCCTGGACATATAGATAGTTGCCCCGTCCTGTTTCGAGAATTAATTCGTGACCTGGTCCTATAGATAGTTGCCCAGTCCTGTTTCGGGAATTAAGCTTTGACCTGTTTGAAAATTGTTAATGATATTTGTTTGTTTGTAGACTTTATCTGAAAAGACAAAGTTAGTCTTCATGCAATGTCATGATGTATGTAATGCAATGTGTAATGATGTTCTCAGAGTAAATGAGAGTGTTATATGCGTTTTGTATGCATATGTTATGATATTTGTAAATGATGTATGGATGTAAGATGTCGTTGAAGCGTATTGGTAGCTTTGTATAACATCCTTGTTTGGGAAAATAAATCCCTGACTGTTGTTAGGGATGAAGAATATGAATCTTGTTTAGAATGTCTCCACTGGGGATTCCTGTTTTCTATTTGAGGATACTCCGTTGGGAATGTTGGACTTCCACTTGGGGATAGAGGAGTTCAGGAACATTGTGAATCGCTCTACTGGGAAATTTAGTTCTTATATACCCTGACTGGGGATACAAGAGATTGATAACCTTATGAGGTTCCATCTGTCCAGGTTTTTCATATAGATGTCAACTCTTTTGGGTAGGACAAATTTAAATGATATCTGGCCCGATTTCAGATTCTGTAGCGACTCCCTGGGGATGGAAATCTTTGCTGGAGAGGGGAATCTTGCCGGGGATTTGCAGTAATCGAAGAAATGAACGTTGTTGGGGAAATAAACCCTGCTGGGGAAATAAATCTTGATGGAGTAGAGAATTTTGTAGGGGATTTTACAGTGTTGGAGAAATAAACTCTGCTGGCGAATTAAATTCTTGCAAACTATGCTGAGGGAATTATTTTTGATGGGGAAAATAATTTCACAGGTTGTGCAGAGGAAGTTTCAACTATATGTTGGGGAAATGGTCAAACTTATTTATACGCTAGGGGCCCTGCTGGGGCAGATGATCATGTGAACTGCTGGAAGATGCCCCAATTCATGTCTGAAGGCATATTAGACTTGCTAGGGAATGTATTTCTGTCGAGGATGAGCTTGTAAAGATAGCTATGTGGGGATTTCTCTACGGAGATTTCTCTATGGGGGTTTGTGGATGACTTGAACATTATCCTAACTCATAGAGTCTTTAGTAAATTCTAATCTTGTTTTTATGCACACATTTGTTAATAGTAATCATATTCAAATGCATAGGTTCATTCGATTTAGTCATTGGACATATTTTCAAACAAAACATAAAAAGTAAATCAAAATTTGAATTTTGGAATTGACTTGTATTGATAATTTGCCTATAAACAGGCGTTTTTGTACAAAGAGACAAGAATTGTAGTAAGAGGAGACTGCCGTAAAAATGAAAAGAGGTACAAAGTAAAACAGAGAAAAATCAGCTATGTGGTAGTGATCTCATCGAGTTTCAACTCTGCTATTGCCCCTATGTCTTCAAGCATCTCATTCGTCACTGTCGGAAGAAGTCGACTGAATTAATCTGTACCATTTGAACTTAACATTGATAACAAAGCTTGATGTGAGTAGATGATCGAACGGGTCATAGTCATACACTCCAATCCCTAACTTTTTCCTGGACCGCCCTTCTGGGTTTTCGGTCTACCGGGATACACCTTTTTGCCCAAGCCGCCTTTTCAGGTTTTTGACTTGCCAGATGTACAATTTATTTTATATATATCCCTATTTTTTTCCCGAGCCCTTTTGGTTCGCCGAGATGCCCTTATTTTTACCTAGGCCAGTCAACCTAGCGGGTCTCTTTCATGCATAGTATTTTTTTACTATGTTCGTGTTCACAGGGTGTGAAAAATCTTTACCGTCCATGTGTTACATTGAAAAATCTTAAGGTATTCAAGCACATGTATTAAATGAGGATATTCTCATAAGCTAAGGGTCATCCTCTAAAGTAGGTGTTTTTAGGAAATTGGAGCCAAAGTAATTGAAAATTTGGTTTTATTATTAAACTAGATTTAATGTTTAAAGGGAATGTCATGCTAAACTGTCGAAACTGAGCCAGGTCGACCAAAAGGAAATAAAAGAATATATGTTAAGAAATGGTCGAAATTGGTTTACTCGACCAAAGGGTGAAAGACAAGGAAAATGGTCGAAATTGGTTTTTGTCAACCAAAAGGGTTTATGGACTTAGAGGAATTGTTGTTGATTTTTAAATCTTGCCAAAGGGAAAGTGTCGAAGCGAGTCAGAAGCAGTTTACTTTCAGAAGCTAGGAGCGGGAAGATATAAATTTCAAAGTCATCAGCAGTTTCCAGCGGTTTACAATTTGTTTAAGCGCCAAATAGGTGGCGACATCCTGTGAAGTGGTTGTCTCAAGATTTTAATATTGTCCGTAGATTTCATCTAGGCAGTTACATTGTAAATATTATAAATAAGAAGATTTAGTATAGTTTTTTGGTGTGTTCACTTATATGCTCAAATCACTTGTCAAAACTGTCATTCCGAGCGTTAGGAAACAAAGAGTGAAGAAGTGCTTGACGTACGTGAATCACCACTTTTATTTCAATGCAAATCCTTTATTTTTCAATTATCTTTTTTGAATACTTTATTTTCTTTCTATGTACTGTCGAACAAAGTCTTTACGTTATTTTCTACTTCGCGTAAACAATTCAATTCTCTATGTCGGCCACGAGTCACCAGTCAGTTAGTTTATTGAATCTTATTTTCATATGAATACCTTCTGTCGGTCACGAGTCACCAGTCAGTCGATCGATTCATAGTGTGGAAAGCCGTTATACTTGTTCCCTTAGTCACAGAAAACCATTTCCCACGATAAGGATTTCGATAGAATAAGTATAATAACAAAACTCTTAGCACATGTCTTAAGATCAACTGGACGATCTTTCGAGTTACCCTTAGTTTTAAGACTTTGGGAGGACCAATGATTGTTTACCATTTTCCACAGTAAATAAATTGGCACACCTGGTGGGACACAATGCTAAGAATTTGTCTTAAGTGTATGCAGCTTAGAAATGGAAAGTTAACCAAAGAGTATAATAAACCATCATCTAGGAAGCATATATTAAGATGACAATTCATGATAATCCAAACGTAGATGAAATACCGTCACGAACTTTAACTACTACCGATCCAGTAGTTTCTCAAGTTGCACATTTTCCTCTAGTCGGGTCAACTGCAGCAGGTTCCACACAAATTTCTCAGGCTCCATCGGGAAGCCCAAGTCCTGTAATGACTACGACCACCATACCTAATGTGCCTCGTTTTGGTAATGTGGATCCTGTTTATGGAATTCCATATTCCATGATGCCAAGATACCTGTCAACATCGAAGGCAACAATGGTGTCAGATAATGATCAAAATTTGAACTCCCCTTTACAAGGATATGCACCAGGAGGAAATAATAGAGGCAACCTAATTAGAGGAATGCCTTCTCAACCAATAGTACTGCCTCTCACTAACACTTCAGTAGTAGTGTTAAGGAAACAAATGGATGATAGTAACCATGAGCTGGTTAATATGTTAATTAACCAAATGGGTAATGTATTTAATCTATAGTACAAGAGTCGGCTGAGACTAATAGGCAGTCCGCTGAAATAAATCGACAGGTGATTGCCCAATTAACACATTTGTGTAATTTTTAGGTGCTCCCCCAGCACCTATTCGACAAGCGCCACTTGTTCGACTAGATTCCCCTGGTCAAATGGACATGGGGGTAATACAGGATGAAACTGTCCATCAGGGACAAGTGCTAGTACCTCCAAGGAATTTGATTATTGATCCACCTAGGGAATTAGTACATCAACATCAAGAGGTTGATCAAATTGTTGAACAAATTTGACAAGAGGATTTAACCATAGAAAATAATCTAACCACCATTGTCGAAAGAATTATGGCTAGGAATGGTATGAATACCACACTTCAGAGGCCAACATATTCTTCCCCTTTGTCTAAATATATCTTACAGACTAAAAACCCTAGAGGATGGAAAATTCCCAAATATACAATATTCGAGGCAAAATCTGGAGAGTCGACAGTGGAACATATTGCTAGGTATTTGACCGAATATGGGGATATGTCAAATAATGAAAACTTAAGGGTAAAACATTTTCCTTCTTCCCTTACTAAGGCAGCTTTCACGTGGTTTACAACTTTGCCTCCAAATTCGATTGACTCATGGACTAAGTTGGAAAAACTTTTCCATGAACAATTTTATGAGGGTCATTCGAAAATTAGTTTGGTTGAATTGTCAAACATTAAAAGAAGGATTGCTGAAACCATTGATGATTATATACATAGATTTAGGTCATTGAAAGCAAGATGCTTTACTAAAGTACCAGAACATGAGATTGTTCAAATGGCTGCTGGAGGTTTAGATTATTCCATTATGAAGAAAATAGATCCGACCTTCATGAAGAGTGTGATATGGTGGGAGAACTGACTTGAGGTTTTGCGTTTGTGTTCGCAAATGTTCGGTTTAGCAAGAGTCTCCACCGACTTTTTATTTTATCCTAAGGAAAGGTCAAAAAGCACAGGAAAGACTTTTGAGATGTTTTCGTGGGTTCGGGGGGTAGATTATGAAAAGGGAAGGTGCTAGCACCCTTTTCATCCATGGTTATCCATGGGCTCTTAGTTACTTGTTTTAGATCACTTGCCTTTGTTTTTCAATTGCTTGAAATGGTGCTTTGTGTATGCGGTTTTTTGAAAATGTTTTGAAAAAGATGCCTTGTCTAGGCAACCTTTGTAACAATTCTTGTTTGAATGTTTTACAAAGGTGTTTGTCTTTTTGAAAAGATGTTTCAATGTTTTTGAAAGTTTGTTTTGAAGTTGTGTTGTGGAGTATGTTTGAAAAATGGCAAGGATGTTTTGCAAGTTTGATCAAGTAACTAAGAGTTATCTACCCTATTTTACTCAAAGATATTTCTTATGCTTTTTAACCCTTTTAACAGTGTTGTTTCACTATTGTATTTGGTGAACAACCTTGCGTTAGGATGTTGAACGGGACGAGCGTTGGGACGTTTATATAGTCATAGAAGGCAACATATGGGACGTTTTAGCAATGTCGTTTTAGGGACTAGATCGTTTATCGAAGGCAACATCGAGGGTCATCGAGGGACTACGATCTTTTATCGAGGGTCTTTGCTAAAACGCCCATGCTCGAGGGACATGACTATATTCCGAGGCAACAAGCGAGATTACCCTAAGGGTGCATGTGTGCAAAGTGTGTTTTATTGCATGCATTATGTCTTTGATTAGAGGTGGTCTATTTGTTGTTTTTATCTTACCATACACACCTAATTACTAGCATTTGTACAAAAGTAATAAAACGTGCATAGATAAAATTCTACGCTATTACAACCATATCAAAATGCATAGAAATGTAAAGTTAAAAATAAAATAAAAGCAAGAAAAATGAGGGTTTCGACCCAGGCAGCAACACCCTTCAATTTTCCTTCTGCTGGCCTCCTTCAATTGGGGAAGGAGCAGCCTTCGATTTGCATTATGTTGGCCTCCTTCGATTGGGGCTGGCAACAACGAAGTCACGTCTTTCGATTAGGCCTTGGCAGGGGCGAGGTCATGTGTTTCGATTAGGCAAAGACAACGGCAAGTTGTATCCTTCGACTGGGGCCTGGAAGTCAGTGAGGTAATGCCTTTCGATTAGAGGCTGTAAGTCAGTGAAGGCATGCTTTTCGTTTGGGCCCAGAAATCAACATGGTTTTCCTCCTGGTTGTCTCTTTCGTTTGAACTTGAGAAAGAGGGTAGAAGCCAGAAGCTTCGTTCCCTAATTCCTATTTCCTGTTTCTTTCATTTCAAGCATTAAATGACAACATGGCCTGAGGCCATGCTAGTATTTATTTTTCAAACAGTTTAATAACTAACGCTAGTTCAGGCAAACAGCAAGCAAAACGAAAGGGTTAACCTTTTTTTTAAAAAAACATGTTAAAAATGTGGAAATGAAAGGAACAAGGTATGTACAATGTTTCAAACGAAAAGGAATTGTATTTACATGTTATGAAACGAAAAGTTCAAAGGTAGGAATAACTTACCTTGCTTCAGGACTTGAATGGATGTGGGACCTTGAGTGGAGGTCCAAGGTTCTGGATTTGACAGAGGGGGCCAACAACTGTGCTTGGATTGTTGGATTCGAAGGAAGGAAAGAAACAAGTCTTGTGTTTCTTTCCAAACTGGATTCGAAGGATACTGAAGAGTATTTGTTCTTCAGAATCGAAGGAAGCAAGTGTTTGGGATTCTGGGTTTTGATTTCTCAAGTGTTGATGAACTTGAGAGTTTTTCTGTGTTTGAAGTGTTTAAGTGTTTTTGAGAATTTTCTGAGGGTTCGTTCGCCTGGCCAAAAGATCCCCCTTAAACATATGTTGGAGCCTCATATTTATAGGCAAAGTTGGCTGAAGCTTTTGGAGGGAAAACAAAATAATTTGAACAATTTGGGTAAACTGCTCTTTGCAGCCTTCGAGGGACAGTGGTTATATGCTGTTTTGGTGCAAGAATTGGCCAGTAATGCAGGACTGTTGTGCAGCAGTTTTGGCCAGTGTACCATGCTTGAACTTGGCAGCAAGCATCTTTGACTATTTCATCCTTTTGTCTTGACTCCTTAGACTCACCTTTAGACCAGACTTTCAGTAACCATCTCCTTTTTTCAATCGAAGTGACGTTCGAATGACTTCTCTAGACAATCCTTCGAATGGACTTCTTATGTGCCTTTCGAATGGGCCTTCTGAATGCTTCTTCAAATGGACCTTTACATGTTCTTCGAATGAGTCATTTACATGTTATTTGAATGAGCCTCTTGCCTAGTGTGCTGGCAAGTTGAGGGGCCTTTTCCTTTTTGAATCGAAACAAACTTGTGTCAGAGGCCCATGCCCAGTCGAAGGATGCAAGCCAAGCTTGTGTCAAAAGAGGCCAAAAGGCCGATCGAAAGATGCAAGCCAAACTTGTGTCGAAAGAGGTCAAAAGGCCAATCGAAGGATGCAAACCAAGCTTGTGTCAAAAGAGGCCTAAAGGCCAACCGAAAGATGCAAGCTAAGCTAGTGTCGAAAGAGGTCAAAAGGCAAATCGAAAGAGCTGAAACGAAGAACACTTGTATTTCTCCAATTTTTGTCAAAATAATATTTTTCTCCGTTTTCTCCTTTTTTGACAATTTCCTTTTAATTTTGGTACTGGAAAATCCCAATGCACTTTTTCAAGCTTGAACTTTGAGAATCCTTGTGAGAAAGGCCTTGATAATTGAGAGGGAAAATTTTGGGGTACAACAGTTGCCCCTGTTCAATTTTCTTAAACCTGAGGATATAGATTGGCTTTCGAGCCTTTCGTGATCCGAAGGTGGAAGATAATTGAACACTAGAGTGCCCAAAAATTTGTACTCGCATGGTGTAGTATCAGCATTGTGATGTTGGGAATAGGCTTACAGATGCCATTTGGAGATTGTGACCGAAAGTTGTTGGAGATGGGCTTAAAGATGCCATCCAAAAGTGATTGTTCAATTGTTTGAGCTGGTCGAGTAGATAGTTGTCCTGGCTGGTTTCAGGTATTGTGATGTCGGGAATGGGCTTACAGATGCCATTTGGAGATTGTGACTGAAAGTTATTGGAGGTGGGCTTAAAGATGCCATCCAAAAGTGATTGTTGAATTGTTTGAGCTGGTCGAGTAGATAGTTGTCCTGGCTGGTTTCAGGTATTG
Organism: Vicia faba; assembly: GCA_948472305.1. Classification (NCBI taxonomy): domain Eukaryota; kingdom Viridiplantae; phylum Streptophyta; class Magnoliopsida; order Fabales; family Fabaceae; genus Vicia; species Vicia faba. The sequence continues at coordinate 36,248,907 of OX451741.1, forward strand.
TGATGTCGGGAATGGGTTACAGATGCCATTTGGAGATTGTTGGTAGGTGGTTTTGTCTTCGTTGACGGGTTCTCTCAATTGACAGGTTGTCTCCATTGACGAGTTGTCACTATTGACAGGCTTCGCCTCAGAAAAATCTTTAGGAATCGATTTAACTGATTCTGTCTCCATTGACTGGCTTCGCCTCAAAAAAATCTTTAGGAATCGATTTAACTGATTTTGTCTCCATTGACTGGCTTCGCCTCAGGAAAATCTTTAGGAATCGATTTAACTGATTTTGTCTCCATTGACTGGTTTCACCTCAGAAAAATCTTTAGGAATCGATTTAACTGATTTTGTCTCCATTGACAGGCTTCGTCTCAGAAAAATCTTTAGGAATCGATTTAACTGATTTTGTCTCCATTGACTGGTTTCGCCTCAGAAAAATCTTTAGGAATCGATTTAACTGATTTTGTCTCCATTGACAGGCTTCATCTCAGAGAAATTGTTAGGAGTCGATTTAACTGGACCAGAGAAGGCCTTTGACTGGATCGGCACCAGAAAAATCTTTAGGAATCGATTTAACTTGGACCAGACAAAGTCTTGGAATATCTTCAACTGGATCGACATCAAAAAAATCTTTAGGAATCCATTTAACTGGACCAGAGAAGGCCTTTGACTGGATCGGCATCAGAGAAGTCTTTAGGAATCGATTTAACTGGACCAGACAAGGTCTTGGAATATCTTCAACTGGATCGGCATCAGAAAAATCTTTAGGAATCGATTTAACTGGACCAGAGAAGGCTTTTGACTGGATCGGCACGAGAAAAATCTTTAGGAATCGATTTAACTTGGACTAGACAAAGTCTTGGAATATCTTCAACTGGATCGGCATCAGAAAAATCTTTAGGAATCGATTTAACTGGACCAGAGAAGGCCTTTGACTAGATCGACATCAGAAAAATCTTTAGGAATCTATTTAACTGGACCAGACAAGGTCTTGGAATAACTTCAACTGGATCGGCATCAGAAAAATCTTTAGGAATCGATTTAACTGATTTTGTCTCCATTGACTGGCTTCGCCTCAGAAAAATCTTTAGGAATCGATTTAACTGATTTTGTCTCCATTGACTGGTTTCGCCTCAGAAAAATCTTTAGGAATCGATTTAACTGATTTTGTCTCCATTGACAGGTTTCATCTCAAAAAAATCTTTAGGAATCGATTTAACTGATTTTGTCTCCATTGACTGGTTTCGCCTCAGAAAAATCTTTAGGAATCGATTTAACTGATTTTGTCTCCATTGACTGGTTTCGCCTCAGAAAAATCTTTAGGAACCGATTTAACTAATTTTGTCTCCATTGACAGGCTTCGTCTCAGAAAAATCTTTAGGAATCGATTTAACTGATTTTGTCTCGATTGACTGGTTTCGCCTCAGAAAAATCTTTAGGAATCGATTTAACTGATTTTGTCTCCATTGACTGGCTTCATCTCAAAAAAATCTTTAGGAATCGATTTAACTGGACCAGAGAAGGCCTTTGACTGGATCGGCACCAGAAAAATCTTTAGGAATCGATTTAACTTGGACCGGACAAAGTCTTGGAATATCTTCAACTGCATCGGCATCAGAAAAATCTTTAGGAATCGATTTAACTGGACCAGAGAAGGCCTTTGACTGGATCGACATCAGAAAAATCTTTAGGAATCGATTTAACTGGACCAGACAAGGTCTTGGAATATCTTCAACTGGATCGGCATCAGAAAAATATTTAGGAATCGATTTAACTGGACCAGAGAAGGCCTTTGACTGGATCGGCACCAGAAAAATCTTTAGGAATCGATTTAACTTGGACTAGACAAAGTCTTGGAATATCTTCAACTGGATCGGCATCAGAAAAATCTTTAGGAATCGATTTAACTGGACCAGAGAAGGCCTTTGACTGGATCGGCATCAGAAAAATGTTTAGGAATCGATTTAACTGTACCAGACAAGGTCTTGGAATAACTTCAACTGGATCGGCATCAGAAAAATCTTTAGGAAACGATTTAACTGGACCAGAGAAGGTCTTTTGATATGGCTGAGAATTTAACTGCATTCTTCCTGAAAGGTAAAGGTCAGTCATATGCAATGCATGATAGGGATCAAGCAATGATGTTCTCAACATAAATGAGATTGTATGGTATGATGCGTTTATGCATGTATCATGATGTATGGAAATGTGATGTTTTAGATGGGAAAATAAATCCCGGAGCTGCTGGAGAATGGAGTTGAGTCTGGATGATTGTCAGAATTGTGTCCGCATCTAGAGCGTATCTGAAATGTATTTGAATGAGTGACAGAATGACATCTGAATCTGGATCGTATCTGGACTGTAATTTGAAATGAGTGACAAAATGACATCCGAATCTGGATCGCATTTTGAATGTAATTTGAATGAATCTGGAATAAGTATCAGAATGTCAGCCATATCTGGGTCGCATCTGAACTGTCTCTAGAAGGAATCTCAGAAGATGATGATCTTTGCCTGTTGATTGATCTCCTAAAAAGGTAGAGAGTTAGTTGTATGCAATGTTACAATGTATGCATAGTGTAATGATGTTCTCAAAATAAAATGAGATTTGTGTCATATGTATTTTGTATACATATGTTATGAATGTTGTTGAAGTGTAATTTTGTCTTGGACTTTACTCAAAATGTTTCCACCGGGGATCCCTGCTTTGTTGTTTGAGGAGAACTCCGCTGGGGGATATTGAAAACTCTGTGGGGAGTATGTTTATTTCTGCTTGGGAAAAGAGTTTAGGAGTCTTAGTCGTCTGTTTCTCTACTGGGGAGTCGAAGTTGAACTGATATCTGGTCGGGTCCAGGTTTCGCAGTAACTTGCTGGGGATTGTAGAGTAGTCTACTAGGGAAGAGGAGTTGTGGTCCTTTGATTTGTAATAGTCGGAGAGGCAAAATCAAGCTGCGGAATCCTGGTGTTGTTGGGGAAATAAACCCTGTCGTCAGTCTGCTAGAGAAGTGACATCTTCGTTGGGGGAAGTCCTTGAGGATTCTTGAGGTTGATTCAGCTGGGAAAAGGGAGTCAGAGATTATACTCTTGCTGGGGAATCATCCTATGAGAAGGATTTTGGGGAGATTTGTCACTGCCCCTAGTAGCGAGTGTTTGTGGCACTGCCTGGAAATGTTTGACTATATGTAACCCTTTGTCGGGGTTGACGTTCAATGCCCCAAGTGATGGAGATGGAGAACTGCCCCTGGTCATTCTATACTTCCTGAGAGATTTCCTGGAACCTTGACTTGACTGCCCCAGGTGTGCTGGATAGTGACATGTCATGCCCCCTTGTTGATAGGAGATTTGTCAATGGAAGTGTCATCCTTTTTGAAGTGATTTTGTTCACTGAGAGAGCTTTTGTTCACTGGATATTCATTGTGTGAATTTCTCCGCTGTTAAACAAATAGCCATATGCAAACAATGATATTCAAGTAATGCAAAGTTTATGTTTGTCTCGAAGTTTTGAAAAAAATGCGTTTTTTAGCAGAAAACTTTTTATAATACAAATTCAACACAAGATTTAGGGCTAAGCCTTACAGGAGTCAGGATACCTTTTGTAACAGTATGCTGTCGAACTAACCCATGCTTCAGTTAGGACTTTTGAAGGGTTGTAACGTGGCTTGGTTCACGGTTTAAGAAACAAAGGATAAAGGCTCAAAGTATATTTGTACCCACCCGCTCTTCATGATGTTCTTCAATCCTAAACTCAGTTAATTGTGCATTTGAACTCCAAATGAGTCTGGAACAACGTTTTTGGTGATGGTTCACACAAGTTGAATTTGTTGGAAGGCAGTCATTTTTGCAATATTTTTCATGTTGTTGAGGATTTGTAGCGACCTCGTTCTTTTGATTTGTTATCCCTAACTTTTGCCTGACTGTTCCTATTTTTGAGGTTACAGTCAGCGGGAGGCCCCAGCTTTCTTAAGCCTCCTTTATAGGTTTTGGCTCAGTGGGCTTTTCTCTTTTGAGAGATTGACCGCCTATGAGATAAGGAACCACCACTGTCTTTTGATTCCAGAGGAATGCTTTTGATGTCATTCGTTGTATTATGAACTGAGAGTTTTGCGACTTCAATGCACATCTTTTGAATTAACTGAGAGACTACCCTGCCCCAAGTTTAAATTAAAGGTTTCAATTTGTGTTTAAAACAGAAAACTCCTACTTCTTTGGCTCGAAGGGGTTGACTAGGGGTTATCTTCCTTATAACTCTGTTGTTTAGGATTTGAAAGAAATGCCTGTACATCATCAACAAGGTCTGTTCAAAAGCATACTGTATGAGATTATGGCATTATTTCGTCATCCTCCCTCTAAAGGCTTGTAATTTTTTGGCAAGAGTTGAATGTCATAAAGAAAGCATAATTATAGTGAAAATGAAAGGATGAATTCAAGACAAACATATGCAATGCATTAATGAAACAAAGTTTGACATTAATAGATAATTGTTTTAATAACAAAAGAAATTACAACTTGAAAATTCAAATGAACAGAAGCCTCTTTGTCTGAACTTGTCACTTTTGGTGGTGAACCTTTGAGGAATGACAGAAGAATTCAGTCTTGCCATCTTGTATGAACTCCATCGTTCCTTCTTCAATTAGATCTTGAATTTTATTTCTCAACGTCCAACAGCTATCAGTGTCATGTCCAGGACTGTTGGAGTGGTACGCACATCTTGCATTGGGATGATAGGTAGGAGCAGAAGTATTTAGGTTCCGGAGAGGAGCCTTTAATGTAAACAACTCTTCTTTCAACATGCGTTGTAGTGCTTGAGTCAGTGACATGTTGATCTTAGTGAATTGTCTTTTAGGCGCGACCTCCTTATGCTGATGCACCTGTTAACGCTGGTGAAGTTGTTGTTGGGCTTGTGACCCTGAAGCAAGTTGGGGAGCCTTTCCCTTATCTTCTTGTCTCAAAGGAGGTTGAATGATGACTTGATCTTCAACCCTAGTTGTTTGCCCCACTTGGTTATCTTGAAGCAGTTTGTTGACGAGAACCCTGAGCTCTTCTTGTCCTTGAGCCAAGTTTTGAATGAGAGCCATCTGGCCCACCAATTGTTCCATCATCTGGATCTTCATTGTTGCCAGCTCAATCTGAAGTTCTTCCAACTGATCATTCCTGACACTGCTTGAATTCCCTAGGACCATGCCCCTGGTGAGGAGTGCCTTGACCTCTTCTTGTCCCTTGGATAGGTTCAAGAACATCTCTTAAAGTTGAGCGTTTTGAGTCTGGATGTCCTTGATAGTCTTCTCTAGAGCCATCTCTACTGAAATAAACAGTAGGAAGATAAGGAGACCTGTATGGGAGAAACCTGTCATGATATGATGCATGATATGTGGATGCATGTTTTCAAGGATCTCGCGGGGTAAACACAAGAAAATGTTAGAGGTTGAACTTCGATCAACATCTTTGATTGGATAACTTTGTATCGGTGGATGTCTTTCCACGAGAATCAAGCTCACCATGTCGAGTGGGTCATAGCCCCTGATTCAAGTTGTTGCACTTGATCTTTGACGGCGTTTATTTAGAGGGGAACCCTCTTGCCCTTTGGTAGATATCTGGTTCAACGTGACCCTGCATCAAAAGACCCTCAAGATCCTTGAAATGGTTATTGAAAATGCTATGGTATGATGTTATGATGTTATGTACATGTATGAAAAAGTAAGCAACTGTATATACAGGTAATCATATTCACACAAAGCAGACAAGTCCCTAGGTTTAGGCTTGCATGGGGTTTGTAGGTAAGTACCCTCTTGAAGTTAGTTGGCTCAACCTGTCCTAAAATAGAAACCGGGTTCTAAGGAGCTCAATATCACTGGATTATTTTCTATGTTCATTGTTTTGGTTTAGCCACTTAAATGGCGACCAAAATATTCCAAGAAAACAAACCTCAATGAGTGTAGTATCGAGTATCTACCAACTTCGGACTGCACCAAAGTCGGTCATCTCACTACCCCTAAAAAGGCCAAGATGGTCAAGTAAGGTTCTAAGAGTTCGTTAGTGCTTCATGACATTGCTCAGCGGCCCCGTATTCTCCTTGACTACTCAAGGGCTACCGGTACCCACAAATATGTCACACTAACATAGCTACTGCTTCAACCATGTCGGTATACCCCGCACAGTTCCCTCACAGTTTATTGCTATTTACCTAAAAAGGTGCCACCAAATCCGGGTGTAGGATTTACAACAAACCCAAACAAGGAAACCAAAAAGTAAAGCAATCAAAGCAATCAAAGCAAGCATGTAAAGGTGATCTAAAACCCTAAGGTAACCCCACTTTTAGAATTTTCCCCAGTAGAGTCACCAGTTCTGTAATACGGTGGGAGAACAGACTTGAGGTTTTGCGTTTGTGTTTGCAAATGTTTGGTTTAGCAAGAGTCGCCACCGACTTTTTATTTTATTCTAAGGAAAGGTCAAAAAGCACAGGAAAGACCTTTGAGATGTTTTCGTGGGTTCGGGGGGTAGATTATGAAAAGGGAAGATGCTAGCACCCTTTTCATCCATGGTTATCCATGGGCTCTTAGTTACTTGTTTTAGATCACTTGCCTTTGTTTTTCAATTGCTTGAAATGGTGCTTTGTGTGTGTGGTTTTTTGAAAATGTTTTGAAAAAGATGCCTTGTCTAGGCAACCTTTGTAACAATTCTTGTTTGAATGTTTTACAAAGGTGTTTGTCTTTTTGAAAAGATGTTTCAATGTTTTTGAAAGTTTGTTTTGAAGTTGTGTTGTGGAGTATGTTTGAAAAATGGCAAGGATGTTTTGCAAGTTTGATCAAGTAACTAAGATTTATCTACCCTATTTTACTCAAAGATCTTTCTTATGCTTTTTAACCCTTTTAACAGTGTTGTTTCACCATTGTATTTGGTGAACAACCTTGTGTTAGGATGTTGAACGGGACGGGCGTTGGGACGTTTATATAGTCATAGAAGGCAACATATGAGACGTTTTAGCAATGTCGTTTTAGGGACTAGATCGTTTACCGAAGGCAACATCGAGGGTCATCGAGGGACTACGATCTTTTATCGAGGGTCTTTGCTAAAACGCCCATTCTCGAGGGACATGACTATATTCCGAGGCAACAAGCGAGATTACCCTAAGGGTGCATGTGTGCAAAGTGTGTTTTATTGCATGCATTATGTCTTTGATTAAAGGTGGTCTATTTGTTGTTTTTATCCTACCATACACACCTAATTACTAGCATTTGTACAAAAGTAATAAAAAGTGCAAAGATAAAATCCTACGCTATTACAACCATATCGAAATGCATAGAAATGTAAAGGTAAAAATAAAATAAAAGTAAGAAAAATGAGGGTTTCGACCCAGGCAGCAACACCCTTCGATTTGCCTTCTGCTGGCCTCCTTCGATTGGGGCAGGAGCAACCTTCGATTTGCATTCTGTTGGCCTCCTTCGATTGGGGCTGGCAACAGCAAAGTCACGTCTTTCGATTGGGCCTTGGCAGGGGCGAGGTCCTGTGTTTCGATTGGGCAAAGACAGCAGCAAGTTGTATCCTTCGACTGGGGTCTGGAACTCAGTAAGGGAATGCCTTTCGATTAGAGGCTGGAAGTCAGTGAAGGCATGCTTTTCGTTTGGGCCCAGAAATCAACATGGTTTTCCTCCTGGTTGTCTCTTTTGTTTGACCTGGAGAAAGAGGGTAGAAGCCAGAAGCTTCGTTCCCTATTTCATGTTTCCTGTTTCTTTCATTTCAAGCATTAAATGACAGCATGGCCTGAGGCCATGCTAGTATTTATTTTTCAAACTGTTTAATAACTAACGCTAGTTCAGGCAAACAGCAAGCAAAACGAAAGGGTTAACCTTTTTAAAAAAAAACATGTTAAAAATGTGGAAATGAAAGGAACAGTGGTATGTATAATGTTTCAAACGAAAAGGAATTGTATTTACATGTTATGAAATGAAAAGTTCAAAGGTAGGAATAACTTACCTTGCTTCAGGACTTGAATGGATGTGGGACCTTGAGTGGAGGTCCAAGGTTCTGGATTTGAAAGAGGGGGCCAACAACTGTGCTTGGACTGCTGGATTCGAAGGAAGGAAAGAAACAAGTCTTGTGTTTCTTTCCAAACCGGATTCGAAGGATACTGAAGAGTATTTGTTCTTCAGAATCGAAGGAAGCAAGTGTTTGGGATTCTGGGTTTTGATTTCTCAAGTGTTGATGAACTTGAGAGTTTTTCTGTGTTTGAAGTGTTTAAGTGTTTTTGAGAATTTTCTGAGGGTTCGTTCGCCTGGCCAAAAGATACCCCTTAAACATGTGTTGGAGCCTCATATTTATAGGCAAACTGGCTGAAGCTTTTGGAGGGAAAACAAAATAATTTGAACAATTTGGGTAAACTGCTCTTTGCAGCCTTCGAGGGACAGTGGTGGTATGCTGTTTTGGTGCAAGAATTGGGCAGCAATGCAGGACTGCTGTGCAGCAGTTTTGGCCAGTGTACCATGCCTGAACTTGGCAGCAAGCATCTTTGACTATTTCATCATTTTATCTTGACTCCTTAGACTCACCTCTCGACCAGACTTTCAGTAACCATATCCTTTTTTCAATCGAAGTGACGTTCGAATGACTTCCCTAGAAAATCCTTCGAATGGACTTCTTATGTGCCTTTCGAATGGGCCTTCTGAATGCTTCTTCAAATGGACCTTTACATGTTCTTCGAATGAGTCATTTACATGTTCTTCGAATGAGCCTCTTGCCTGGTGTGCTGGCAAGTTAAGGGGCCTTTTCCTTTGTGAATCGAAACAAACTTGTGTCAGAGGCCCATGCCCAGTCGAAGGATGCAAGCCAAGCTTGTGTCAAAAGAGGCCAAAAGGCCGATCGAAAGATGCAAGCCAAACTTGTGTCGAAAGAGGTCAAAAGGCCAATCGAAGGATGCAAACCAAGCTTGTGTCAAAAGAGGCCTAAAGGCCAATCGAAAGATGCAAGCCAAGCTTGTGTCAAAAGAGGCCAAAAGGCAAATCAAAAGAGCTGAAACGAAGGACACCTGTATTTCTCCAATTTTTGTCAAAATAATATTTTTCTCCGTTTTCTCCTTTTTTGACAGTTTCCTATTAGTTTTGGTACTGGAAAATCCCAATGCACTTGTTCAAGCTTGAACTTTGAGAATCCTTGTGAGAAAGGCCTTGATAATTGAGAGGGAAAATTTTGGGGTACAACAAAGAGTATGTCACAGTTAGCTGATAGAGTTTGACATCTAGAGCGTCTGCGACTAGAAAAGGTCAAACATAATAAGGCTAGGACTAAGAAAGAAAAAGTAGCCTTCATAGATTATGATGACACATATCCTATTTGTGAGGCCGACTATACCTCACCAACAGGGGCAGAGGCCGATGTGGATGAAATGAAGCCAGGGCCAACATATGAATGTAAATCACTATTTCATGCTAAAGGAAAAAATATGGTCGAAAACAATCCAAAATTTCCAGCGAAAACTTATACATTTGATGTCAGTAAATGTGAAGAAACTTTTGATTTGTTAGTTAAAGATGGTCAAATTTTAGTACCTTCAGGTTCTAAGTTACCACCACTGGAACAACGAAAGAAAAAAGGTTTTTGTAAATTTCATAATTATCTTGGTGACACAACCTCTCAATATTATCTTTTCAGGGATCTCGTACAAAAATCGCTGCAGGAGGGTAGATTGAAATTTGCTGAACGGAAAATGAAGATTGATACTGATCCTCTTAGGCAAGAGGATGCTTTGTTTCTTGACCCTGTTGAAATCAACATGGTAGAAATTACTGAGTTTCCTGATGATGATATGGTCGAAGAGGGTACTGGAGAAAGTCCTGATGTCGACTTAGCTGATGTGTACCCAAAGCCTGAGGAGAACTTGCTAGACTTCCTTTACCACTGTAAGAAAAAAGGTTCGTAAGCTTGCTTGTGTCCTAGGTGTGGTGCCTTGATTGACAAAATAGCTGTTGAAAAAAATCCAAAAGCTGCAGTTAGAAAAGAACAAAGGAAAGCCGTACAATTAAAGGTTCCCTACACCAAGGGACCCAAGAAGAACTGTGGGAAACTCCCATTCCAAACCAAGAAGTTATATTCCTTAAGCAAAAGCTACATGGGGAGGAATCCCATGACTCGAACCCAATGGAGACGCTTCCAGCGTCGAAAGCAAGTTGAGAGGCAAGTATCTGCTATCCAGATTGCTGCAAACAAAGTTGGAAATCAGAAGCAGTATAAAGTGAAGGTCGATTCCTCTGCAAAAGAACGAATAAAAGAGTTCGTGAGTCGACCAATTGCTAAGTATTCTGAAGAAGCTACTGACAATTTTGAGTCTGAGTTTGAAGAGAGTTTTAATATCTTAGTTAATATGGTATCAATTCTGCCAACAGAATATGATTTCTTAACTGAAGTGGGAGATTCAACAGACGTTGAAGCTGAGGAGATGGCTTTACACAAGCCAACATGTTACTTTGTAATGAATAATGGTTCAATTGAGAACCAAGATGCGTTCTTTGATAGACCAGATATGGCCATGAGGAACCATTTGAAGCCTATTTTAATAAGGGCTAAGCTTGAAGGGGTGGCTATCAACAAGGTGTTGGTAGACTGTAGTGCTACGGTAAACATTATGCCACACCACCTATTGCATAAAATTGGTAAATATAACGCCGATCTTAAATCTCATAACGTGGTCTTATCAAACTACGAAGGAAGGACTAGAAACACTATGGGTGTAATCCAAGTTTATATTACTGTCAGCTCCGTTACTAGGCCGACTATATTCATGGTGATTCAAGGCAAGCCAAGTTACAACCTCTTAGTAAGGAGGGAATGGCTGCACGGTGTAGGGGCTGTACCATCTTCTATGCACCAGCGTTTGGTGATTTGGAGGGAAGATGGTATTGTCGAGAACATTGAAGCTGATTAAGGATATTTCAGGGAAGACGTGAACAATGTCGAAAAGAAGCAATTTGACAGGAAATTAGCTAACATTTCCCCATGTCAACCTGCTGAAGATGTGTATGCCAACCTTGATGAGGAATTTGTTTCGTTGAAGTTACATGAGACCCATGGTTTTATATGGGATGTGGAATGTCTTGAGGATCCATACTGTGAAAACCGGCCGACAGGCTGGGGAGACATCAATGATGACGTCTGAGCTAGATGCTTTTAAAAGGATTTCAGTGTATATTTCCGAAAGTAAAATAAATTCGGTGCTAGAGGCTGAAGAAAATATGGTTGTCGAAGCCAATAAGACATAAATTCTGAATGAAGGAGCTACTTTGGCTATTGAGCCAAAGCCACCAGATAAAAAAGAAGTGGTTGAAGAAAACGTTGATAAGCAGCATCTGAACTGCATATATGACGAAGAACCCTTATGCTTAGAAAAGGATTAGATGGCACCAGAAAGAATGCAGCCACAAGACCTTTTAGAAGAAATCGACCATGGCGAAAAGGGGAATAAAAGACCAACTTATATCAGCGCCAACATCGACCAAAAGTTAAATTCTGAGGTAATATCTTTATTAAAAGAATTTATAGATTGTTTTGCTTGGGACTATAACAAAATGCCAAGTTTAAGCAGGGATTTAGTCGAACTAAAGTTACCAATAAAAGCTGGAAAGAAACTAGTGAAGCAGACTCCCAGACGTTTCGCTCCAGCAATAATGTCGAAAATAAAAGAGGAGATAGAAAGACTCCTCAAAAGAAGATTCATAAGAACTGCAAGGTATGTCGACTGGTTGGCAAACATAGTGCCAGTAATTAAGAAAAATGTAAAATTAAGAGTGTGTATCGATTTTAGAGATTTAAATGCTGCCACTCCTAAAGGTGAATGTGTTATGCCTGTGGTAGAAATGTTGGTAGACTCTGCTGCCGGTTTTGAACATTTAAGTATGCTTGATGGTTATAACCAAATTTTGATTGCAGATGAAGATGTGCCGAAGACGGCGTTTCGCTGCCCAAGCGCATTGGGAACCTATGTATGGGTTGTCATGCCATTCGATTTGAAAAATGTTGCAGTGACATATCAAAGGGTAATGAATTCTATGTTTCATGATTTTATTGTAGATTTCATGCAAGTTTATATTAATGATATTGTAATTAAGTCGAACAGTAAATCCATTCATCTGCAACACCTTCGAGAGTCTTTTGAAAGGATGAGGAAATATGGATTAAAAATGAATCCATTAAGATGTGCTTTTTGTGTGCAGGCAGGTGATTTTCTTGGCTTTGTGGTGCATAAAAAAGGCATAGAAGTAAATCAAAGCAAGACCAAAGCCATCATGGACGTCAAACCTCCATCGACCAAAAAAGAACTCCAGACTTTGTTGGGCAAGATAAATTTCCTAAGGAGGTTCATATCCAACTTAAGTGGAAAAACCAAAGTATTTTCACCACTATTTCGACTGAAGATTGGGATTTCGTTTGGAAAGAGGAGCATCAAGAGGCTTTCGAAAAAAATAAAGACTACCTAATGAAGCTTCAAATATTGGCACCTCCTGTTAGACATAGGCCTATGAGGTTATATATTTCAGCCTCAGATTCGACTATAGGAAGTATGTTAGTCCAACAGGACGAAAAAGGTGTTGAGAGACCTATATATTATCTTAGTCGAATGCTTAATGATCCTGAAACTAGGTATAATGATATAGAAAAACTATGCCTTTGTTGATGTGTATGTATCTTCTCATTTTGATATTATTAAGTACATGTTATCCAAACCAATTTTACATAGTTGAATTGGTAAATGGGCTTTAACATTAACAGAGTATTCTCTGACTTATGTTCCCTTAAAAGCAATGAAGGGACAAGTAGTGGCAGATTTCTTGGTCGACCATTCAATGGTTGGTATGCCTCAGAATTATGTAGATCTAGCGCCATGAAAATTATACTTTGATGGTTCTAGCCATAAAAATGGAGTTGGAATAGGAAGAATTATAATTTCCCCCGGTGGAATTCCAGCAGAGTTCAAGTATAGAATCAAAGATATATGTACAAATAATGAAGCAGAATACGAGTCTTTAATAATGGATCTTGAACTACTACTAGAATTGGGGGCAAGGAACGTCGAAATTATGGGAGACTCTAAATTAGTAATTAAACAAGTATCAAAGGAATACATATGTGTTAAAGAAAATTTAATCATGTATTTTGTGATTACTATTAGATTGTTAAAGCAATTTGAACAAGTGAGTATTCGACATATACCTCGACGAGAGAATGAAGAGGCTAATGACCTAGCACAAGAAGCTTCAGGATACAAGAAAGACCAAAATGAAGAACTTATTCAGGTAAGAGAGAAAGTTTGAGTAAGTTGGTTATCTCCTTCATATTTGTCAATAATAAAGTTAGGGGCTATGGATGCCGAAAATTTTCAGATTTTAACTGTTGACAATGGGCAAGAGAATGATTGGCGAAAGCCATTGGCTGACTATCTACGCATCCCTACGGGGTCGATAGATTGTAAGATCAAGTATCGCGCCCTCAATTATGTTTTAATAGAGAACGAATTATTTAAGAAAACTGCTGAAGGAATATTTCTTAAATGCCTTGGAGAAAGTGAGGCATATGTAGTAGTGTCAAATGTGCATAGTGGAGCATATGGAGCATATCAAGCAGGACACACAATGAAATGGCTTTTGGTGCATTTAGGTGTCTATTAGCCGTCAATGCTAAAAGATTACATCTAATTTGCTAAAGTTGTCAAGAATGCCAAGTGCATGAGGGCATAAAACATGTTCCTGCAAGTGAATTACATGAAATTATAAAACCCTGGCCATTCAGAGGATGGGCTTTAGATGTGATTGGAGAAATAAAACCAGCGGCATCAAAATATCAAAGGTATATTTTAGTTGGTATTGATTATTTTACAAAATGGGTTGAGGCAGTAGTCTTAACAAATGTCGATCAAGAAGTTATTATTGATTTAATACAAAATCAAATCATATGTCGGTTTGGGATTCCAGAAACAATTACAACCGACCAAGGATCAGTGTTTACTGGACGAAAAATGCAAGAATTTACGCAATAATTTGGAATTAAATTGTTAACTTCTACTCCTTACTATGTGTGATACGGTGGTAGAACCGACTGTTTAATACTGGTTTTGCATTTTTTGTTTTCAAATGTCACGGTAAGTAAGAGTCGCCACCGACTTTTATTTTATCCAAATTAAGTAAAGGGTGAAAAGAACAAAAAAAGACATTTTTCGAGATTTTCTGAGTAAGGGGGGTAGATTATGGAAAGGGAAGGTGTTATCACCCTTTCCACCCGTGGTTTTCCACGGGCTCTTACGTACTTGCTCATTTCGAAAACTATTTATATGTTTGTCTGATTTGAAAGTTTTTATTTTTTTTATGGTAACTCTTGTATCAGTCCTCAAGAGTGTGATAAAGCGTTTTGAAGAGATTTTTGAAAGTGTGTAAGTGTGAAAAATTTGTTCTTTGAGCAAGTACCTAACAATTATCTACCTACTCGAAAAAGAATGTTTTTTCCTCCTACCCTATAGATAACGCTAACTTACTATTAGTGAGTAGGTAGCCCTATCGTCAGATGTTGAGGGACTATCGAAAGGGACATTATGGTCATTGAAGGTAACATGTAAGGATACCTTAGCAATTTAGAAGGGACTGTCATCATATAGGCAACATAGAGGGACAATATTATTTTTCTCGTAGGCAACTCGAGGGACGTTAAGGGACCATGATCTTTTATGATGACTTTTATATCGAGGGTCTTTGCTAAGATATCCCTACGCTCGAGGGACATGACCATTTCCAAAGGAAACCGAGTGAGGAATACCCTAAGGGTGCACATGTGCGAGTGTATTGAGATTCAACTATTTTTTGTCTTTTTGTTAGGTTAGATAACGTTTTAATTTTCAGTCTTATCAGGCACGCCTAGTTACTAACAGTTAATATTTATAGAAATTTAAAGTTCGAAAATTTAAATCCTAGGCTATTACAATGCTTTGGGACAATTACATAAAAAAGTGCAAGAAAAAAAATGCATAATATTAAATCTAGACTATTACATCCCATAATCAGTTACATTATTTATATAAAATGCGAGAATAAATATAACACGCGCGAAATGAAAATTACGTCTAAAAATCCTAAGAAAAATTCTAAGTAAACAAGAAAAATCTTTTTGGCTTTATTTTTATTTATTTCAAGAAAAATAATTAAACTAAATCTAAATTTAATTTAAGAAAATAAATATTGAATGAAATTAATCTAATTGTAATATTTTTTCATTTTTATTAAGAAAACATTTGAAACATAAATTAAATCCTAAATTCTAGTTCATTTTAAAATAAGAAAGTAGTTAAAATTTAATTAATTAATTGATTAAATCATTTCATTATTTTAATTAAAAAAAAGTCTAAGCCTAATTCTTTTGTGAGTTTTTTTTTATTTGCTTAATTAAGTTAAGAAGATAAAAGAAATTAAAACATTACAAAAAAACTAGATGGGCTTGAGATAGTAAAAAAGAGTGGGGGTGTGGTTGTTGAATTCGTTGGTCCATGAAGGGAGAGGCCTAGATTTTCTTTTGGATCCAATGTGGATTGATCTTGATGGCACATGGTGAGCCCGCAGGTGGAGTGCGCTAGATCTGATCAGATGGACATCTGATAACACATGTCTGATGGTGTATAATGCATATCTAGCTACGAGGAGCACCGGATCTGCATGAAACAAGTTAGAAAATATAACAATGCAGCTTACTGAGGCGTTTTGTGATGTTTCAGGGCTTGGTAATGATTGCAAAAGCTTCAGGGAGCCTCTAGGAATGTATTTGGATATTTTGTTTGGACTGAGAAAGGATGGAACCTAAAATAGGATTTTTTACAACTTTGATAATTTTTGCAAAATTTGTAGAGCTTTTCTAGACTGTATCTCATGTGTTGAAGCTTACTAATGTGTCCTTTATATAGAGAGGATAGAGGAGACAAGAGAACAAAGGTAATAACAACCATAAACATGTGTTTTTAAAGCCATGAATGATGTTTTGTAACTTTGCCAAAGACATGGAATCTTGTCTTTTTTGAATTTGAATGAATATGGACATTGCTTGCACGAAATTTTATGGGCCTAGGCTGTCCCATACATCAACTTAAAGCTCAAAGCCCATTTTCAATTATTTTATACATTTTATTTTATATTTATTTAAAATAAATTGAAATAAATATGAATAAAATAGTTAGCAAAGTAAAGGCATGGAAATAATAATTTTAGGGGTCCTCTATAGGCTTAGAAAGATGTTTGAAGTCCAAGAAATTAAGCCATTGACCTAAAATTTCAAGTTTGCTCAATGCATAATTCTTTAAAATTCCCAAATTTTCCAAACTTGGGCAAGCAATAACTTGATCAATATTTATATCATGATAATGATCTTTGACTTTTAGAAAGCCCAATATGTCTACTTCAATCCCTCTTTTTATAAATTTTGCATTTGAAGATGTTATGTTGATCTTAAAGGTCTTGGAAAAAAGTGGCTTTTATTGACTTTCTAAAAATGACCTGTAATGTATGAACTTGTATCTTTCAAATAGTGCATTTCTTTGACTTTAGGGCTGTAGAGAAGTTATAGGTAATTGGTTTCTCTTCAAAATGAGCTTTGGTTGGAAATTTTTTGACAGTATGAGAAAGTTATGCTTGGTCAAAGTTTGGTTGACTTTTCCTATAGAAACCCTAATTTGCCATTTTTGACTTTTGATGGGTTAGGAGCATTTCTTGAGGAATCACGATCAACCCTTGATCAAATGGTGGATATCACTTCAAAATTTTGATGTTGACCAAAAATCTTGAAGTTTGACTGTACATGGGCCACATTTGACTTTTGACCTGGCACAATTGATTTTCCAATACTTGAGCAATTGAGTGAGCAAACTTATTGTGCAAGGCATGAAATTTGGCATGGATGATCTTGAGGGTATATTAGGACAATGAAGGACATTTTGGATCCTTGGAGATCAACCATCTTGATGAAAATTGAAACCCTAGTTGGGGGTT
Organism: Vicia faba; assembly: GCA_948472305.1. NCBI lineage: Eukaryota > Viridiplantae > Streptophyta > Magnoliopsida > Fabales > Fabaceae > Vicia > Vicia faba. Next base: position 36,265,895 of record OX451741.1, read on the forward strand.
AATTGCCTTAGGAGTAGAATTGTATGGTCAATTCTTGATCAACCTTGAGCAATTGAGAACCACTAGGAGTATGTCTTGTGTGAAAATGGGAGAGAAAATTTTGGGGTACAAAAGCTGCCCTGTTAAATCTTCTTAAACCTGAAGATTTAGTTTGGCTTGTTTGCCTTTCGTGATCTGAAGGTAGAAGATGATTGAACACTAAAGTGCCCAGAAATTTGCACTCGCCCGAAATGAGACTGTTGGTGAATAATATCGGGAATGGGATTACAGACGCCATTTGGAAAAGATGACAGAAGACTGTCGGAGATGGGCTTAAAGATGACATCCAAGGAATATGACGGAGAGTCGTCGAAGATGGGCTTAAAGATGTCCTCCAAAATAGATGATGACTTCATAAGAAGTCTCTTTGTGGGGATTCCTGTTCCTGATGTCCGCGGAGGCGTCCGCTGGGGAATGTTTATTAGGGGAATATAGTCTAGGAGCTTCGGTTGTCCATTACTCTACTGGGGAGTCATCCTTTGACTGAAGAGATGGAAATGAACTGCTATCTGGTCAGGATCCAGGCTTCACAGTGAATTTATGAGGATGATAAGGATGGCTGATATCCGGTCGTATTCCAGGCTTCACAGCGACTTACTGGGGAAATGAGATTAAACTGTTATCTGGTCGTACTCCAGGCTTTGTAGTTTCTTAAACTGGAATAGAAATAAGATAAATCTTAGTTTCGATTTAACTGAACCAGAGAAAGGTATTTAATCATCTTCAACTGGAATAGGAATCAGAGAGATCTTAGTGTCAATCTGACTGAACCAGAGAAGTTCTTGGATCAACTTTGACTGGAATGGAAATAAGAAGAATCTTAGTATCGATTCAACTGAACCAGACAAAAGTCTTGGAATATCTTCAAATAGAATAGGAATCAAATAGATCTTAATGTCGATCTGACTGAACCAAATAAGGTCTTTAATTAACTTTGACTGGATAAGAATCAGAAAAATCTTAGGATCGATTTAACTAAACCATACAAAAGTATTGGAATATCTTCAACTGGAATAGGAATCAGAGAGATCTTAGTGTCTATCTGACTGAACTAGATAAGGTCTTTAATTATCTTTTACTGGATAAGAATCAGAAAAATCTTAGGATCGATTTAATTGAACCAGACAAAAGTCTTGGAATATCTTCAACTAGAATAGGAATAAGAGAGATCTTAGTGTCGATCTGACTGAACCAGAGAAGGTCTTTAATTAACTTTGACTGGATAAGAATCATAAAAATCTTAGGATCGATTTAACTGAACCAGACAAAAGTCTTAGAATTTCAACTGGAATATAAATTAGAGAGATCTTAGTGTCGATCTGACTGAACCATAGAAGGTCTTGAATTAACTTTGACTGGATAAGAATAAGATAAATATTAGGATCTGTTGTACCCCAAAATTTTCCCTCCCATATTTCTCAACACATGGAAAGTGAGGTCCCCAAATTGCTCAAGGAAGTTCAAGAGTTGACCAGACAAACTCTCTCCTAAGGCAGTCTATCTCAAATTAGGGTTTCTATTTTCATCAAGATGTGTGGACCATAAAGGACTAAAATTCTAACCATTGTCCAAATATGTCCTCAAGATCATCCATGTCAAGTTTCAAGCCTTGCAGAGGAAGTTTGCTCAGTCAATTGCTCAAATGCCTGAAAATCGACTGTGATAGGTCAAAAGTCAATTGTGGCCCACATACATTCAAACTTCAAGATTTTTGGTCAACATCCTCATTTTGAAGTATCATGTATCATTTGATCAATGTTTTATCATGATTCATCAAGGATTTCTCACAATTCATCAAAACCCAAAAGTTGTTAAATTAGGGTTTTGTAGGAAAAGTCAACTCAAGTTTGACCAAGCATAACTTTCTCATACTTTATCAAAAATGACCCATCCAAAGATCATTTTGAAGAAGATGCAATTCCCTACAATTAATCTTCATCTCCCAAGTTCAAAATATGCATTCACAAGAATATATGAATTTGGACATTATAGGTCATTTTCGAAAGTCAACAAAAACACCTTTTGGGTCAAGGCTTCATACATCAACATGGAAGACTCAATTGAGATGAGACCAAAAGGGTTTCTTATAGGACATCCTAACATTTCTAAAACGTCCAAGAACACCTCTCTAGGGTCAAAATTGAGAGAGTTATGCATTGGCCAAGTTGACCTTTTTTGCAAAATTTCCAAAAGTCAAATATGCTTAAATTTGCATCTTTTGCTAAATGGGCCCAACTTTTTATGCTTGCATCTCATTCCTAACATAGTCCACGACCTATGGGACCCTCCATGCTTTATTTATTCATTTATTTAATTTATTTTGATTTTTATTCATTTAAAATTCAAATAAAATCAAATAAATCCTAATAAATCATATATTGTATTTTAGGGATGATTTTTGCATTGAAAAAATATCTCATATGCTGTCAATTGAAGATCAACTCGTGCAAAGTCAATTTGGTTGGAAAAAGATTGGATTTGAGCAAAATTGGAAAGGAATCATATGCATTGAAAGATCAAATCAAATCTCCATGATGAGCAAGATTGAGGTCGTTTTTGTTGACCTAATAGCTTGTATTACATATACAGAAGGAGACCAAGGCATAGAGAGGTTGGAAGCAGTCGTGCAAAGAGAAAACAAAACTAAAAAAATTTCAAGAAAAGTTGTAATCCAATTTCCATATTAGAGACCGGATCGTGCCTTTCTCACATTGCCAAGAGGTTGCTGGACGTTCCAGGAGCATATTCCAATCAAATTCAAGCCTTTTCACGCCTGGAACTGTAAGATATAGGTATCACGAATTTCTTCCAAATTCAAATTCAGTTTCATTGATTCACTCATCCATTGCATATTTTAATGATATATTCGTGTTTGTCATTGAGTTTGCAAGCTTTTTTGTACCATTTAATTGTATTTCTAACGCTTGTACATGAAGTTGCCATAGCTAGGGTATTATGTTCTTGATTAGGGCTTTGCAGGATAGGCAAAATTGAGTAATGATTCTGGTACCAGGAGACTCGTGAGGTTGAAACGAGTAGAATGGTACCAGCCATGGCCATTTATCTTGAGCGCACATGATTTTGGAGATGGACAGGGATATACCTACATCCAGTGTCTGTAGGTAAAAGCTTGTTTACCTAAAACAACGGATGGGAGGTAGACGATGATACGTGTCATCCTTTGGTTGGGCCATTTAAATTTAGCGCGTTTTTTCCAAGATTTATTATTTTCATTATATAATATTTATGTTTCATTGTATATACAAACAAAACACTTGGCTCAGTTGGTAAGCGTGTAGGGGGGAAGTGAAAAGGACCTGGGTTCGATTCCCAGGTCCCAACCTTCATTCTTAATGTTTTTTAATAGGTGATCTAACGCTTTGCAAACCAAGATGCTCACCGTGCACCATCAAGATCTGGCCCTCTAATTCATCAATGTCCCCAGATCAACATACCACCTTGGGAGGACCACCATGCGCCTGAGTTAAGCATGCACACTGGATTGGGGCGAAGTCAAACAGGCCCCTGTCCATTTGGGCCCAGGAATTTATATTCCAACCCCCCTTTTGCCATTTGCAGGCCCATCTCATCCTTCTTTATTTATTTATTTTTAATTCTTTTAATACTTTCTTTAATTATTTTTAATTCACTAATTAATCTTTTTTTCATAAAAATCATAAAATCAATAATTCAAAAAAATTAGAATTAGAATTTTTTTATCAAAGTTAATTTTATTAATTTAATTTAATTTAGTCTAATTTAGGGAAATTGTAATTTGTTTTTTTCATAAATAAAATCAAAAATAGAAATTAGGTTAAACTGTTGATTTTATTTTATTTTGCTCTTTGTCTCAAATAAATAAGATACAAAAATAGGTCGTAGATTAAATTAATTCATTTATTTTTCTTAGTTTAAAATTAATTAGACTTAGGATTTTCATTTAAATTCCATTATTTTCTTAAAACATAACAAAAACATTTTCTTAATTAATTGCAATTAGATTTAGGCAAGGGTCAAAACCCTAATTATCTCGTATTCGATTCACCGCGCACATATTGTTTATTTTTTGTCAATATTGTTGTTATTGTGCATGGTTTGTAATAGTTTAATCTAGGGTTTTTTATTTATCGCTTTTTTCCCTGGTTTTTGGCTATGTAATTAATTCCCCTCCCCGAAGCCTTGTAATAGCGTAGATTTACTTTCTCGCATCTTAATTTTTGCAAATATTTAACTGTCTAGATGTATATTAATAGGATTGTATGACATGATTGCATGATAATTTAATACAGTTAGAAAACCCTAATGTGCAAAGATAAATAACTGAAACAAATCACTCGCACATATCACTCTTAGGGTATGCTCTCACTTCGGTTGCCTTCGGTAAACGAACATTAAGTATAGGGTGTCTTAGTGGTTACCCTTCTGTCTAAAAAAGATCAAATGTCCCGTTCGGATGTTGCCTCGGAATGTTGCCTCAGAAAGGTTGCCTCAGAAATGTTGCCTCGAATATGATCTTAAGACTCTAGGGTTATTACTAAGTCATCCTAACATTGCTTTAGTGATTGTACGTCCCTTTCGAATTGACCCTTACAATTCCAACGACGATGCTACCTATTTATCAATAGTAGGATAGCACTGTCTAAAGGAAACAAGAATAGAAACGATCTTTTTTCGAGTAGGTAGATGCTAATAGGTACTTGCTCAAATCAAAACTTTTCACATTTACACTTTTCAAACAAACTTTCAAAACAAATTTCGTCACACCTTTGAGGACTGATAAAAGGGTTATCACGAAGTTAAAACTCTTTTCAAAAACAAAGCACATACACAAGCAATTTTAAAAAAGATGAGCAATTACCTAAGAGCCCATGGAAAACCATGGAGAGAAAGGGTGCTAATACCTTCCCTTTCTATTACAATCCAAAAATTTTACAAATTCCTCAAACGAAATATGAGATGAGTCCCTCAAATAAAACACAGAGCAAGTCTCTTAAGTGAAATATGAAGAAAGTGTGATGTGAGAGCAGCAGTCTTACTTATTCAGAATTTTTCTTTTCAGATGAATTTTTAAGGTTAAAGGAAAGTTGTAACACCTTAATTTTAATTATAATATTTTTATTTGACTTTTGAGAGAGTCTTTGATTTAATTAATTATTATTACTATACACACCATCAAAATGGACATATCATTAATAAATTATTTTTATTAATGTTTTTGTTAATAGTCTCTCAACCCATTTTCAATTCAAGACAACATATGTGTTTGGAATCTAGTAATAATAATGATTTTTTCTCGAAAAAAAGATTTTTTCTGTACTTTTTTCCTTTCCGGTTGGATGAAATAAAAGTCGGTGGCGACTCTTGCTTACCGCGACATTTTGCAAATATAAAACACAAAACGCAAACCAGCATTTCAAACAAGTCGGTTCTGCCACCGTATCACAGGATCGATTTAACTGAACCAGACAAAAGTCTTGGAATATCTTCTACTAGAATAGGAATCAAAGAGATCTTAGTGTCGATCTAACTGAACCAGAGAAGGTCTTTAATTAACTTTGACTGGATAAGAATCAGAAAAATATTAGGATCAATTTAGCTGAACCAGACAAAAGTCTTGGAATATCTTCAATTATAATAGGAATTAGAGAGATCTTAGTGTCAATCTGACTGAACCAGAGAAGGTCTTAAGTTAACTTTGACTGGATAAGAATCAGAAAAATCTTTGGATCAATTTAAATGAACTAGACAAAAGTCTTGGAATATCTTTAATTGGAATAGAAATCAGATAGATGTTAGTGTCGATCTGACTGAACCAGAGAAGGTCTTGTGAGACATCTTTTTGCGGAGAATGCTGAAATAGCCCTTCGTCAGACGTAACTTTTGAGAAGACTACTAGGTCACATAAGTAGTCAACGATGTTTGTTGATTTGATCTTTTCCCTGAAAAAGGAAAAGGGTTAGTTGTATGCAATGTCATGATGTATAAACATAGGATGTTATTGCGATATTTCCCAATCTGGGAAATAAATCCCTAACTGCTGCTGGAGAGTATAAGGAGGATGAATCCTTCATTTCTGCTCGGGATGATGAATGGATATGATTTGATGGGGATTTTCTCTTTCTGTTTGAGGATGTTCTGCCGGGGATTGACTCTGCTTGAGAATAACTCTGTGGAGGGAGATGCTTTATTGGAAGGTTTTGCCGATGTAGAGAAATAAACTCTGTTGGGGAATGAACTTCTGCAATATGAGAAATAAACTCTAATCGAGAGGAAGTTTTATAATCTGTTTAAGGTTATAAATCTCGGCTGGGGAACACATATTTCAACTCTCTAAAGGAACTTGGCTGGAGGAAGTAATTCCTGCTTGGGGAAGAAGAGGTCAAAACTTTGGTTGTTTCTACTATGTGGGGAACATAGGTGTCACGAGGTCATATGTAGCGGTGACTTCGTCTCAGAATATCTCTGCCCCTGTACCTGCCGGAGAAAGTACCTGTGGAGACTTTATGGATGGTTTGAGTGTCATCCCTACTCATGGGGTGCTTGGTAAATGGTGATCAGGATAATAGGTCTTATACTGATAGACAAGTGAGAAGATGACGGGACATAGTCGTACGCTTTAATCCCTAAATTTTGCCTGGACCTCCCTTTCGGGTTTTCAGTCCACCGGGATACCCTTTTTTGTCCAAGCCGCCTTTGCAGGTTTTCGACTTGCCGGGTGCATAATTTTTGTATATATCCCTAATTTTTGCCCAAACTTTTTTTGGTTCACCGGGATGCCCTTATTTTTTCCTAGGCCTGTCAACCTAGCGAGTGTTTTTCATGCGTAGTCTTTTCTAACTATGTCCATGTTCACCGGGTGTGGAGAATTGTCACTGTCCTTAGTAGTAAGTGTTGTCACACTTTCAGAAGATGTTTTTTTGATCGTACATGATTCATTACTGGATTCATGTCCAATGCCCCAAGTGATTCAGATGGAGTTATGCCCTTAGCTATTTAGCATTTTTGAGAGATTCCTTGAACCTTGACTTGATCGCCCCAAATAAGTTGGACGCCATGCTATGCCCCTTGATTATGAATGGCCTATCAATGGAATATATTTCCATCTGAGGTGATTCTATCCACTGAGAAGATTTATGTTCATCGAATATCCGTTGTGCAAATTTTTCTGCTGTTGAACAAATAGTCATATGCAAATAATGGTATTTTAATAATGCAAAGCTTATGTCTGTCTTGAAGTTTGAGAATTCATTTTTTAGTAAAAAAAACAAATTTTGTAAAAGTGTGATGTCAACTCAGGATTTATAGCGAACCCTACAAGAGTTAGGATACTTTTTATAACAGTATGCTTTCGAACTAACCCATGCTTCAGCTAGGACTTTTAAGGGTTATAACTTGGCCTGGTTCATTGTTTAAGAAACAAAGGTTAAAGGCTCAAAGTTTATTTGTACCCACCCGTTCTTCGTGATGTTCTTCGATCCTATGCTTAGTTAATTGTGCGTTCAGATCCCAATTGAGTCTGGCATCTTGTCCTTGATGTTACAATGATGGTTTGGATATTGAAAGTTTATTTTGAAGTGGCAGTCATTTTTGTAATCTTCTTTTTGTTAAGGATTTGTAGCGACCTCCTTCTTTTGCCTGAACTGGTTCTTTTATGATTACAGTCAGCGGGATGCCCCAGTTTTTTCTTAAGTTTCCTTCATAGGTTTTGACTTAACAGGCTTTTATTTTGAGAGATAATGATTATCGGCTTTAATAATTACGCTGAACCATCACCATCTTTTAATTTGGGAGGACGTCTTCGATGCCATTCATTGTGTACGAAACAGAAAATTGCGACTGAATGCACGTCTGAATTGACTGAGAAACTACCCTGCCCCAGGTTATAATTAAGAGTTTTAATTTGTGTGAAAAGAAAAACTCCTACTTCTTTGGCTCAAAGGGGTTGACTAGGGATTATATTCCTTATAACTCCACTATTTAGGATTTGAAACAATGCTTGTACATCGTTAGCGGGGTCTATTCAAAAGCATATTATAGAGATTGTGGTATCATTTTCGTCATCCTCCCTCTAAAGGCTCAAAGATTTTGATTGAGAGTTGAATATCATAAAAAGGAAAGCAGTTTAAATATAGTGAATACAAATGAATTAATTCAAAACAAACATATGCAATGCATTGATAAAGTAACAAAGTTTGACATAAATAAATGTTTGAACAATCAAAATTAAATTACAAATTGAAAATTCTAATGAACAGAAGCTTCTTCGTCTGATATTGTAACTTCAGATGGCGTGCCTTGGAGGGATGGTAGAAGAACTAAGCCTGACCATCTTGTGTAAACTCCAGCACTCTTTCATCAATCATGTTTTGAATTTTATATTTCAACATCCAACAATCGTCAGAATCATGCCCCGGACTGTTGGAGTGATATACACACCTTGCATCGGGATTGTAGTTAGGGGAAGAAGTCTTGGGATTTGTAGGAGGCCCTATCAACGTAACCAGATTCATCCTCACCATGTGTTGTAAAGCTTGAGATAGCGGCATGTTGAGTATGGTAAACTGCCTCTTGGGTGCATCCAGCTTACTCTGATTAACCCGTTGTTTTTGGTGAGGTTGTTGTTGGACCCGTGATGTCTTCGCCAAACTAACCTCTTGTCTTCTCGGAGGTTGATAAATGACTTGGTCCCCAATCTCGACTGTTTTCTTCACACAGTTGCATCTGTCTTGATGAAGCTTGTTGACAATGCCTCTTATCTCTTCTTGTACCCGGGCCAAGCCTTGGATAAGAGCCATCTGCCCTAGCATATGGGTTCTCATTGCTTCAACCTCAGCTTGCAGTTGTTCCAACCGTTCGTCCTTATTGTCTTCAGGGTTTTTCTTGGCCAGGTTCCCAGTGAGGATTGCTTTCAACTCTTCCTTCCCCTTGGATGGGTTTAGGAACATTTCCATGAACTGAGCTTCTTAAATTTGGAGATCTTTGTTGTCTTGTTTGAGAGCCATTGCTGAAATAAACAGCGAGAACATGAGAGACCTGTTATGAAACCTGCTTATGCAATGATATGTATGATATATGTATGCAATGCTTTCAAGGATTTCTAAGACTTAAAATTGCTTAAACAGAAAGAGAACAAACATTAATTGCATTAAGAAGTTTTATCAATCACAATGATGCCTCTTGGGCTTACAAAGGAGATAACAAAGCAAAAATAACTCTCTAAGCAAAGAGACTCAAGCTTCCCACCGGAGCATCCTCTTTGGTGCGATGTAAATGTTATACTCTTCTCCTTGTGAAGTAAACTGGTGAGCCCTAAAACCTTATTCTCGCTGGCATATAATTGGGTTTCAAAAGTATCCCGTTCTTCTTTGAGTTGGATCCAGGATTTCCGTAGCTCCTCAAGGTCAGTTGGCATGTCAGGATGAAACACAACGTAAGGAGTATCTCCCTCAGCAATTGTCTCCATAATCACATGTAAGATGGAGGGGTAAGGCATCATAAGACATTGAGAATAAGCTCTCACCTATTTGAGGTAAGGATCAAGAGGGATGGAATTCTTGTGCCCTACTGTCTTGCTATCAACTCTGTTTATCATGCCCCAAGCTCAAATGAACCTCTTGCGATAACCCTGAACATCATTCTCATAGTCAAATGTGATTCCTTGGATGAGTGTGTTATGAGGACCATCCCTTCTAGCATAACCAAACTGTCACAATGCCAAACAAGGATTATAAGTGATTCCTCCCCTAATGCCTAAGAGATGGACATTAGGGAATTCCCCACAGCGATCAATGATAGTGATACTCTCCAAGGATCGGGAACACCAATGAATATCTAAATGTGTAAGGGACATCAGCCTATGAGAGCATCTCATACCCTACTCATTCTTAAAAATAGACCGGGGTAGGTGCGAAATAAACCACCTAGTCAATAGAGGAGTGCAACACAGAAGGGTCCCTCTTCTCTTTAGAGTGCGAGTATACAGAGAGTGTAGAATATCCCCAAGTAAAGTAGGTACCAGATTATGAGACAGAAAAATATTAACCGCATTCACATCTATGAGTTGGTCCGTGTTAGGGAATAGTACCATCCCATAGATGAGAAGGGCCAACACTACTTCAAAATCTTGTAAATCCAGGCTATCCCAAAAATGGCAAGCTTTCTCAAATAAAAACTTAGCTAGAAATCCTTGGACACTTCTTCTGGTTTCCCAATTTGCCATTACATCAGACCGTTGTAAAGACAGAGCTTGAGCAATCTCTTCAGGCTTTGGGTCTCTTTCCGTACCGTTAAATGGTAGCTGATTAAGGATAGGTACCCCCAATAACTAAGAAAACTCCTCCATAGAAGGCACTAACTGGTAATCAAGAAAAGTGAAGAAGTGGTGCAACGGGTCAAAGAACTGAAAGAGCACCTTTAACATTTCTTCATCAGGGGTTAAAGTGACCAATTTGAGAAGTCGACCATGTTTTTCAGTGAAGGGAGAACTTTAAGGAATCCTTGATGCTAACTCCTTGATTTGAGGATGCACTTTCACAAGGTTGATTTGTATAGTGTTCCTACGAGCAGATGTCATGTCCTACAAAACAAGACAAAGATAAGCCCTAGAAAATCCTTGAAATGGTTAGTATGATATGCCATGTTGTGATGTCATGATTATGCTAAGAAATCACATATATAGCAAGCACAAGAAAATCACACCAAAACCTTAGGTTTAAGGCTTGCATGGGTTTTAAGGTCAAACCCTCTTGAAGTTGGATTAGTTCAACCTGTCCTATAAATTGTAACCGGGTTCTAAGGGATCTTAATATCACTGATCTTTCCCACAAGTTTCGTTCTGATAGGCGACTCACTCGCAACCAAACAAAACTCGGGAGTCAAATCTCAATGAGTGTAGCATCGAGTATCTTCCGACTTTGGGAATACACCAAAGACGGCCATCTCGCTACGTCCTAATGGCTAAGTTGTTCATTTAAAGGTTCTAAGGTCAGTTGACGCTTCATGACACCACGCAGCAGCCCCGTATTCTCCTTGATTAACTCAAGGGCTACCGGTACCAACCAAAGTGTCCATCAACATAGCCATCTCTTCAACCGTGTCGATATACCCCGCACAGTTTCCATGATCTATTGCTACTTACCTAAAAGGTTTCCCCAGATCCGGGTGTAGAATCTATAGTAACCCCAAACAGTACCCTTAAAAATAAAGCAAACAAACAGTCAAAGAAGCAAAATGATCTAGACCCTAAGGCAAACCCCACTATTATTATTTTCCCCACCAGGCTCGCCAGTTCTGTGATACGGTGGCAGAACCGAATGTTTAATACTGGTATTGTGTTTTTTGTTCGTAAATGTCGCGGTAAGCAAGAGTCGCCACCGACTTTTCTTTTATCCAAATTAAGGAAAGGGTGAAAAGAATAGAAAAAGACCATTTTCGAGATTTTATGAGTAAGGGGGTAGATTATGGAAAGGGAAGGTGTTAGCACCCTTTCCATCTGTGGTTTTCCACGGGCTCTTAGGTACTTGCTCATTTTGAAAACTGTTTGTGTGTTTGTGTGTTTTGAAAGTTTTTGTTTGCTTTATGGTAACTCTTGTATCAGTTCTCAAGAGTGTGATAAAGCATTTTGAAGAGATTTTTGAAAGTGTGTAAGTGTGAAAAAGTTGTTCTTTGAGAAAGTACCTAATAGTTATCTACCTACTCGAAAAGGGTGTTCTTTTCCTCCTACCCTTTAGATAGCGCTATCCTACTATTAGTGAGTAGGTAGCCCTATCATCGGATGTTGAGGGACTATCGAAAGGGATGTTATGGTCATTGAAGGCAACATGTAAGGATACCTTAGCAATTTAAAAGGGACAGTCGTCATATAGGCAACATCGAGGGACAAGATCATTTTTCTCGTAGGCAACTCGAGGGACGTTAAGGGACCATGATCTTTTATGATGAGTTTTATACCGAGGGTCTTTGCTAAGATATCCCTACGCTCGAGGGACGTGACCATTTCCGAAGGAAACCAAGTGAGGTCTTAGCTAACATTTTAATTTTCAGTCTTATCATGCACGCCTAGTTACTAACAGTTAATATTTACAGAAACTTAAATTGCGAAAATTTAAATCCTAGGCTATTACAACGCTTTGGGACAATTACAGAAAAAGTGCGAGAAAATAAAATGCAGAATTTTAAATCTAGACTATTACATCCCATAATCAGTTATATTATTTATATAAAATGCGAGAATAAATATAACGCGCGCGAAATAAAAATTACGTCTAAAAATCCTAAGAAAAAATTCTGAGTAAACAAGAAAAATCTTTTTGGTTTTATTTTTATTTATTTCAAGAAAAATAATTAAACTAAATCTATATTTAATTTAAGAAAATAAATATTGAATGAAATTAATCTAATTCTAATATTTTTTCATTTTTTATTAAGAAAACATTTGAAACATAAATTAAATCCTAAATTCTAGTTCATTTTAAAATAAGAAAGTAGTTAAAATTTTAATTAATTAATTAATTAAAGCATTTCATTATTTTAATTAAAAAAAGTTTAAGCCTAATTTTTTTGAGTTTTTTTTATTATTTGCTTAATTAAGTAAAGAAGATAAAAGAAATTAAAACATTACAAAAAAAAAACTAGATGGGCTTGAGATAGTAAAAAAAAGTGGGGGTGTGGTTGTTGAATTCGCTGGCCCATGATGGGAGAGGCCTAGATTTTCTTCTGCATCCAATGTGGATTGGTCTTGATGGCACATGGTGAGCCCGCAGATGGAGTGCGCTAGATCTGATCAGATGGACATCTGATGGCACATGTCTGATGGTGTATAATGCATATCTAGCTACGTGGAGCACCTAATCTGCATGAAACAAGTTAGAAAATATAAAAATGGAGCTTACTGAGGTGTTTTGTGATGTTTCAGGGCTTGGTATTGATTGCAAAAGCTTCAGGGAGCCTCCAGGAATCTATTTGGATCTTTTGTTTGGACTGAGAAAGGTTGGAACCTAAAATGCGAATTTTTACAACTTTGATAATTTTTGCAAAATTTGTAGAGTTTTCCAGGCTGCATCTCATGTGTTGAAGCTTTGTAATGTGTCCTTTATATAGAGAGGATGGAGGAGACAAGAGAACAAAGGTAATAACAACCATAAACATGTGTTTTTAAAGCCATGAATGATGTTTTGTAACTTTGCCAAAGACATGGAATCTTGTCCTTTTTGAATTTGAATGAAGTGGACATTACTTCCACAAAAGCTTATGGGCCTAGACTGTCCAAAACATCAACCCAAAGCTCAAAGCCCATTTCCAATTATTTTATACATTTTATTTTATATTTATTTGAAATAAATTAAAATAAATATGAATAAAATAGTTATCAAAGGCAAGGCATGGAAATACTAATTTTAGATGTCCTCTATAGGCTTAGGAAAATGTTTGAAGTCCAAGAAATTAAGCCATTGACCTAAAATTTCTAGTTTGCTCAATGCATAATTCTTGAAAATTCCCAAATTTTCCCAACTTGGGCATGCCATAACTTGCTCAATTTTTATCTTATGATAATTATCTTTGACTTTTTGGAAAGCCCAAGATGTCTACTTAAATCCTTATTTTGATCAATTTTTCATTTGAAGATGTTATCTTGATATTAAAGGTATTGGAAAAAAGTGGTTTTATTGACTTTCTAAAAATTACATGTAATGTATGAACTTGTATCTTTCAAATGGTGCATTTCTTGAACTTGTGGGATGAAGAGAAGTTGTAGGGAATTGGATTCTCATCAAAATGAGCTTTGGTTGGAAACTTTTTGAAAAAGTATGAGAAAGTTATGCTTGGTCAAAGTTTAGTTGACTTTTCCTATAAAAAGCCTAATTTACCATTTTTGACTTTTGATGGGTTAGGAGAATTTCTTAAGGAATCATGATCAACCCTTGATCAAATTATGGATGTCACTTCAAAATGTTGATGTTGACCAAAAATCTTGAAGTTTGACTGTACATAGGCCACAATTGACTTTTGACCTAACAAAGTTGATTTTGCAATACTTGAGCAATTGACTGAGCAAACTTATTGTGCAAGGCATGAAATTTGGCATGGATGATCTTGAGGGCATATTAGGACAATAAATGACATTTGAGTTCGTTAGAGCTCAACCATCTTGATGAAAATTGAAACCCTAGTTGGGGGTTCATTGGCTTAGGAGGAGAATTGTCTGGTCAATTCTTGGTCAACCTTGAGCAATTGAGAACCTCTAGGAGTATGTCTTGTGTGAAAATGGGAGGGAAATTTTTTGGGTACAACACTATTCTTAGAAAAATGGCCAAGTTAAAGCTGCCAATAAAGTATTAATTAGCCTAATTAAGAAGCATATAAGAAAGAAGCCCAGGAATTGGCATAAAACACTAGATCAAGCCTTATGGGCATGTAGAACTTCCCCTAAGGAAGCAACAAGAACTACTCCATTTTGACTTGCATGTGGGTATGATTCAATGTTACCAGTAGAGATACATGTTCAATCAATAAGAATCCAAAGATAGCATGAAATACCATCTGAGGATTACTGGAATATGATGGCACACGAGCATGTCGACTTAGATGAACAAAGGATGTTGGCCCTTGATTCGTTAATAAGACATAAAGAAAGAGTTGCTAGAGCTTATAATAAAAAATTAAAAGATAAATTATTTTCTATCGACGATTTAGTATGGAAAGTAATATTACCTATGGACAAAAATGATAGAGTCTTAGGGAAATGGTCCCCAAATTAGGAAGGGCCTTTTAAGGTGATGCAAGTTTTTTCAAATAATGCCTATGAACTTGAGGAGTTATCCCCAGATCGACAGATCTTAAGGGTAATTGGTAAGTACTTAAAAAAGTATAAGCCCGTTCTTCAAGAAGTCACAATTTCAACATAATGAATATTCTTCAAATCAACAAGCTCGTAAAATTATGTTCGAAACCAGCAAATTCAAAACATGCATAAAATGTGTACATTAGAGGAAGATATATATATATATATATATATATATATATATATATATATATATATATATATATATATATATATATATATATATATATATATATATATATATATAAAAGACAGATAAAGAAAGAATCCATTAAAATTTGGCTTAAATCAATAAAGAAATCACAAGATCGTTGATACAATGATTAAAAGTGTTTAAATCTATTTTGGAATGACTGCAATTCACCATGCATGTTTGCAGCCTGATATTCAAAATGTTCTGCTTGAGTCCTAAGTGTTTCAAGCTCCATTTCAACAGAATAAATTGCTTCACTTACGGCCACAACATCCACTACTATTTGGTCAGCCTTTGCTTGAGCTGGATTAATAACGTTATTAATCTCTTCTTCTTGCTTGGCAATCGATTCTAATTCCTTGTTGAAAGCAGAAATCTGGTCACGTATTTCAGCAGCTCTTTTCTGTTTGGGACCCAATTCCTGTTTTTTCTTTCCAATCATTGCTAATAAATCAGTGGTTTCTTCAGTGGCTTGTACCACCATATCCAAATTCTCTTTCACAAAAGCTTTCTTCGACTCGAACGCTACCTCATTTGCCCTAATACTTTCGATATTTTGGAGTATATGAATAAAGAATTTCTCAAATACTGTTATCATAAACATGGCTGATTCAGAAGTGTTAAACTCTTTCATTTCAGTGAGAGCGTCTGAAAGTTCTGGGCCAAGAGTTGGATCAGAATGAAGCAGATGAGGCAAATCAGGATTCAAAGCATGACTCCAAATTTTATTCATTAGATTTTTGGCTTTGATTGCTTTAGGACTTATCTTGTCATTGTGTGCTTGAGATTGGTTAGAGTCAAAAGAAAGAGTGTGAGAACTCACGAAGCGACGCAACCTAGAATTTGCTTCTAGAGCAGAAGGCTTGACTCCCATGTGTTTTGGTGTAGTGGGGAATCTGAGAGGCTAGAGTCAGATCTAGTCGAACTATAACCCTTATGCTTTGCAGGACTAGTGACTGAGTTAGAGTCACTAAGAGTAGCCAGAATAGTCAGGTCAATAAACTCACCACCAACAATGTCGGGATTCTCATGATGATGAGGGGAAGAAGCTTCTGATAAAGGAGTATAGTCAGACACACTTAGTTGTTTGCCAGAGACATTAACCTAAAGAAAGCAAGAAAAGATATCAGCCAAACAAATTCAATAAACAAACAGGAAAAAGAAACTAAAAAATAATCAGCTAGTACCTGTGTCGACGAATCAAGATCGACATACTCATCCTTAGTTGAAGCATAAAGAACATCTTCCATTGGGTTTGGAGATTTATCAATTCTAGGAGCACGAGTCAGAGTGATAATGGTTGTGTCGACCACTATAGTGCCAGCACCTAAATCTAAGGTAGCTTTAGGATTTTCAGCCAATATCACTTTACGTCTCCTCCTTGTAACAAGGGGGACTTCGACATCATCTGGTTCTTCTATTTTATCAACAGGATTTAAGCCAACCTTTGCTTCAGCGTTCTGGGACACAAGTACCTTCGTCTTGTTCTTCTTTTTCTCCACCTTATTTTCAGTAGAAGAGTCTTTTTTCCTCTTGTGACTTTTGGATTTGTGGGAGCGTTAAGGGGACTGAACACTAGGTGATGGCTTAGTATTATAAAAAGATATAAGTCGAAGCAATTGTGTTAGTCGAGAATGGAGAATTGAATCGAAAAAATATACCTCAGTCCTCTCAGAAGTATGTTGGATATCCTTCTTAGACCATTTGGATTCGTCAGAGGGAGCAGTCAAATCCGCTGAGCGTTTTTTATTCTGGAAAACAAGGAAAATATTAGTACAGTTCAAGGCATAAAAGACATGGAAACAAGAAGTATATAAGTACACCTACCGAGGAAGCCTTCTTGAGTGAAGAAGAAATAGGTTCATCGTCGAAGGGCGTATGGTCAGGGATAATATACAAGAGATTGGCTAAGTCAGATATGCCAAATCAGGAATGATAACTGACAGAAGGTTGAGTTTAAACCTGATTCATTGAAGGTTTTAGTTTGCCGACAGAAACGACACCCGCCTGATCTATTGGGATAGCTGTAAGGCAAGTATAAAATAATTAAATACGCAACCAAATCAAAATAAGAAGGGGGTAAGCTTTCAAGAAATCGTTACCAATTTGTGTGGTCGAATGTACTATAACATACCGGAGATTATAATGAAGATGCCCTAAATAGTTAAGTATACAATACTTCATTGGTACCACTCTGTCGGCCTTTTTCTTATAGGCATTTTCCATATCCGATAAAGAGCAATACCATCGGTCAGGAATAGGTGGGCCAAAGGCCAAAGCCAAAGGGCTAGATGGAAAAGGAGGAAATTTGATGTTTCTAAAGTGAAGAGCATAAAGATATTTGTCTTTCGCATAACCATGGATTTTAAGTGTCGAGATCCTATCGGTCACCTTCTCCTTTAATTCGACAGCAGCCTCAAAAATGGTCCGACGAAGATTATTAGGTCGATACACAACTCAGAAGTGATTATGGAAATCTCGAATTTGTTTAACATGAGTAACCTTACACTTGGTCGATTTCTCCTGCAAATTGGAAAAAGCTGTAGTTAGTTCAGCCAACTTCGCACCAGGATCACAAATGAATGTAACAAAATATGACTGCCACCAAGTCTCAAATTCTTTGGTGTAGTAGAAAGATGGTTGAAAAGGAGTGAGAGTAAGTGTAGTCCTTCGTGCCCATATGTTTCCGATATCTTCTTTTATAATTTCGAAATGTTGGTCAGATATGATGTCTATCAGTAGCTCGTGAGAGTTGAACAAGGACTTGGGGACAAGTTGACAGAGTCCAAATTATCGAGCCACCAAGTTAGGTTGATAAGCGACCAAGCCTGGATTCACGCCGACAATCACAAAATACCGAAATTGGGGAGTTAAGTAACGTCTCCAGAGGATTAGGGAATTTTTCATGTCTTCTTCTCTTGTAGGTGAGAAAGCCCTAGTAAACCACTATGGGCCATCTTGTCAATCATGAAACGGGGCCATAGAGGGTGTGAAATTGACTCTTGTCAACATGATGTTGAATAGCAGTTTGAAAACTTCAGGATTTGGGGAACCCTTGACAATAGGAGTCAAAGGAAGAAGGCTTCGCCAAACGATATGGTTTTGAGATGAAAGGCATGCTACTTTTATATTCTTGAAGGGCTTAATCTCCTCAGAAAAAGTGGCATTCAACCATAATTGTAAGAGCCAAATAGGACCATGGACCAAGACATTCTTTTTCTTTGGATTTGTAGGGTCGAAACGCTTGATTTGATTAGCAGCGTCAGTCAAGGATGCGTAAAGAGAGGCCAAAATCAGCTGGCCTAAAGCAACATTCTCACCCATGTGCAATTGGGTAGCAAGATAAGAAAACTTTTTGGCCACCTGCATCGACCTAGAGCAAAAAATAAAGCAAGACAACCATAAGGTTAAAAATGCTACATGCTCTTCATAAGTTATTGGGCCAGAAATTTGAGCATGATGGTCGATGAAGTTATTGTATGTTGGTTTACCATATTCACCAACGTCGAACTTTAGTGGCACAGGTTCAACATCTCTATAGTTAAAAACTGTTCCAAATGGTTTTAACCCTGTGATGGCAACAACTTCGAACACGATAGGAGTAATCATACCACACTTAGTATGAAAAGTGTTGGTCGGCCCTTCCCAAAAATGTATTGCAGCTAGGAGCATTCCACTAGAGTAAGGCTGGCCATATCGAGAAAGTTCTAACAATGTGTAAATGCCCATTCTTTTCCATTGATCTCCTTTGTCGGTTTCTAAACGTGCCATCCAAGCACCAAACTTAGGGAAATTCAGAGGTGGAGCATTTCTAAAGTTCCTATCAATGTACTTGAGCGAAATGGAGTTTGGAGAAGAAATTATGGGTTTGGTAACAGTGCTAGTAGGAAAAAATGCTTCCTTATCGTCTACATAGATTTCGGAGGGTGCATCTGCAGGAAGTGGCCCTAAAAAAGCTAGGGGTTTTTCTTCAAGAGAAAAAGGGATAAGTTCCTGAGATTGCCAGATTTTGGCTTTCTCCTCAGCAAATGGAGGTTCCGGCACACAAGCTTTACCTTCGACGAGGCGTAGTTGAAGAGCGATTGCTGGAGAAGAAGTTTGATTATCAACATTCTCCATTGTAAGAAGTTTGAAGGAGGATGAAGATGGGGAGCAATGATGAAATTTGCAAGTTCTGCATTTTTCTGAAGCAAGGGTGTGAAGTAGCGAAGAAAAGTAGAAAAAATGAGAAATAAGGGTATTTATAGACTCTGAAAGGAAGGAAGAAATAATGGGGAAAATCTTTGTGATTTCCTAAGTTTAAATCGTGCCATTTGAGGGACACGTGCTGCAAAATCAACATGAGTTAATGGGCTACATCTCCCACTAAAATTGCAATGATGGCAAAAATTAAATGTCACACGTCTCAAAGCTGAAAAGCGTGATACGTTACCATGATTACATGACGTCACGAAAAAGGCGGAACAGTAACGTTCACTTTTGGAGGGATGGAAACAGTTTGGTCAAATGGTAAAACCGATGCTTCAAAGATGCCATTATCTCATATAAGTCGAAATTCGAAAATGGCGTCTCTAGGGGGAATTTTGTTACCTTGAAAAATCTTAAGGTATTCAAGCACGTGTATTAAATGAGGATATTCTCATAAGCTAAGGGTCATCCTCTAAAGTAGGGGTTTTTGTGAAATTGGAGCCAAAGTTATTGAAAATTTGGTTTTATTAAACTAGATTTAATGTTTAAAGGGAATGTCACGTCAAACTGTCGATACTGAGCCAGGTCGACCAAAAGGAAATAAAGAATATATGTTAAAAAATTGTCGAAATTGGTTTAGTCGACCAAAGGGTGAAAGACAAGGAAAATGGCCGAAATTGGTTTTTGTCAACCAAAAGGGTTTATGGACTTAAAGGAATTGTTGTTGATTTTTAAATCTTACCAAAGGGAAAGTGTCGAAGCGAGTTAGAAGCGGTTTACTTTCAGAAGCTAGGAGCGGGAAGATTTAAATTTCAAAGTCATCAGCAGCTGCCAGTGGTTTACAATTTGTTTAAGCGCCAAATAGGTGGCGACATCCAGTGAAGCGGTTGTCTCAAGATTTTAATATTGTCTGTATATTTCATCTAGGCAGTTACATTGTAAATATTATAAATAAGCAGATTTAGTGTAGTTTTTTGCTGTGTTCACTTGTATGCTCAAATCACTTGTCAAAACTCTGTCATTTTGAGCGTTAGGAAACGAAGAGTGAAGAAGGGCTTCACGTACGTGAATCACCACTTTTATTTCAATGCAAATCCTTTATTTTTCAGTTATCTCTTTTGAATACTTTATTTGATTTCTATGTACTATCGAACAAAGTCTTTATGTTATTTTATACTTCGCGTAAACAATTCAATGCTCTCTGTCGGTCACAAGTCAGCAGTGAATTAGTTTATTAAATCTTATTTTCATATGAATACCTTCTTTCGGTCACGAGTCACCAGCCAGTCGATCGATTCATAGTGTGGAAAACCGTTATACTTGTTCCCTTAGTCACAAAAAACCATTTCCCGTGATAAGGATTTCGATAGAATAAGTATAATAACAAAACTATTAGCACATGTCTTAATATCAACTGGTCGATCTTGCGAGTTACCCTTAGTTTTAGGACTTTGGGAGGACCAGTGGTTGTCTACCATTTTCCACAGTAAACACCATGGTGGTAAGTATCATAGCACCGCCAGAAAATATCTTCTTGATCACAAATGGCCCTTCGTAGGTGGGAGTCTGTTTGCTCCTGGGATCAACTTGTGGTAGGATGATACACTTTATTACCAAGTCACCAGCCTGATATACCTGATGTTTGAGTTTCTTGTTGAAGGATTTGATCATGTGTTTCTGATACATCTGACCGTGACAAACATCCGTAAGCCTCTTCTCTTCAATAAAATTCATCTAGTCTAGCCTAGTCTGAATCCACTTACCTTCTCTCAAATCTGCGTCTTTCATGATCCTTAGAGAAGGAATCTGGACTTCGACAGGTACGACAACTTTCATACCGTAGACTAGAGAGAATGGGGTTGTCCTAGTTGACGTCTGTACTGAAGCGTGATATCCATGAAGAACAAAGGGTAACATTTCCTGCCAATCTTTATATGTCACCATCATATTTTGTATAATCTTCTTGATGTTCTTATTGGCGGCTTCCACTGTGCCATTCATCTTTGGTCGATACAGAAAAGAATTGTGGTGCTTAATCTTGAACTGCATACAGAGTTTCGTGATCTTAGTATTGTTAAGATTAGTACCATTTTCCATGATAATCCTTTCGGGGATGCCATACCAACAGATAAAGTTATGCTTAGTGAATTGGGCAATAACATTCTTGGTGACGGAGGCAAATGAGGCTGCTTTAACCCACTTCGTAAAGTAATCAATAGCGATGAGGATGAAAAGATTTCCATTAGAAGTGATTGGCTTGATCTCTCTAATCATATCAATGACCTACATTGAAAATATCCAAGGAGCGATCAAGACATTCAGAGGAACTGGTGGCACATGTACTTTGTCAGCATAGATCTGGAATTTGTGACAGGTTCTAGAGTGGTGATGGCAATCAGTTTCCACAGTAGACCAATAATAACCTGCTCTCAGAATCTTTTTAGCCATCATATGCCCACAGGATTGAGTACTGAAGACTCCTTCGTGCATATCTTCCATAATTTTCTCAGCTTCCTTCTTGTCCACACAACGAAGCGGAGTCCAATCATGGTTGCGCTTGTACAAAATTTCGTTGCTCAGGAAGAACTTAGCAGAGAACCTTAGTAAGAATTTCTTTTCATTGATAGATGCCCCTCGGTATATTATTGAGCTCGGGGTACCTTTTTAATTCATGAAACCAAGGCTTCTCTTCCACTTCATCAGTGTCAACTTTATAATAATGTATCGGTTCATCTAGTCTTTCAATAGTAATTTGAGGAGCTTCGTTGTCCCATATGACTTTGAACATAGATGACATGGTAGCCAATGTATCTTCTAGTTAATTCTCTTCTCGTGGGATATGCTCAAAAGTGATTTCCTTGAAGCATGAGATTAAGGTCAACATATATTCCCGATAAGCAATGAGATTCGGGTGCTTCGTATCCCATTCTCCCTTGATCTGACTGATCACTAGGATTGAGTCCCCGTATACATTTAAGAACTTGATTCTCATGTCAATAGCAGCTTTGATACCCATGATGCACGCTTCGTATTTGGCCATGTTGTTGGTACAGTCAAAGCACAATCTTGCGGTAAAGGGCGTATGGTAACCCTTGGGAGAGATAATCATAACACCAATTCTGTTGACAAGTGTGTTAGAAGCTCCATCGAAAACCATACTCTATCGAGATCCTGGCTCAGGTCCTTCCTATGGTTCAGGTTCTTCACAATCTGTAACTAGCATGATATTCTCATTCGAGAACTCGAAATTCATAGACTGGTAGTCATCTATGGACTGATGAGCCAAATTATCTGCCAGTACACTTCCTTTGATTGCTTTCTGAGTGGTGTAGTGAATATTGTATTTTGTCAAGAAAATTTTCCATCTTTCTATTCTTATGGAGAGAGCGGGATTCTAGAATAGTATTTTATTGGATCCATCTTAGAGATCAACAAAGTAGTGTGAGTTAATATATACTGTCTTAGTCGGCGACCAGCCCGTGCCAAAGCGGAGCAAGTTTTCTCGAGCAGTGAGTATCTTGTTTCACAGTTGGTAAAATTTTTGCTAAGGTAGTATATTACATGCTCTTTTCAACCAGACTCATCATGTCTCCCCAGTACACACCCCCATTGAGTTCTCTAACACTGTTAGGTACATGATTAGAGGTCTTCCCTTAAATGGTGGCATCAGGATTGGAGGTTCTTGGAGATACTCCTTGATTTTTTCAAAAGCTGTCTGACAATCGTCGTTCCAATTCACTACTTGATCTTTCTTTAGTAACTTGAAGATTGACTCACAAGTAGTGGTAAAATGGGAAGTAAGTCTGGCGATGTAATTCCGTTGTCCCAAGAAACCTCTGACTTCCTTCTCAGTACGAGGAATAAGAATTTCTTGAATGGCTTTGACTTTGGCATGATCCAATTTAATACCTTTACCACTAACAACAAAACCCAGGAGCTTACCGAATCTCACCCCAAAAATGCATTTGTTCGGATTCGACCTCAGCTTGTACTTATTCAGTCTCTCAAACAGCTTGTGCAGGTGGTCGATATATTCCTCCTCAGTCCGATATCTGGCTATCATGTCGTCAACATAAACCTCTATCTCTTGATAGATCATGTCATGGAATAGAGCTACCATGGCAGACTGATATGTTGTGCCGATGTTCTTCAACCCAAAAGGCATAACCTTGTAACAGAAAGTACCCCATTGTGTGACGATGTTAGTTTTCTCCATGTCTTTTGGTGCCATTTTAATCTGATTATAACCCGAGAAACCATCCATGAAGGAGAATACTTTGTGCTGAGCGGTATTGTCAACCAAAACGTTAAATTTGGGGCTCGCCCTATTCAGATCCCTGTAGTCCACACACGTACGCACTTTTTCGTCCTTATTAGGTACTGGAACCACATTTGCAACCCACTGAGGATTGGATCTAACAACTAAGAAACCTGCATTGAATTATTTCATAACCTCAGTCTTAATCTTTTCTGACATCTCGGGACTCATACGACAAACCTTTTTCTTTATTTGAGAACAACCCTCTTTCATCGGCAGACGGTGAACCACAATATCAGTGTCGAACCCTGGAATGTCTTCGTATGACCAAGCAAAGACCTCAACATAGTCATGCAATATCTGGATTAATCTGTTCTTGACACTACCCTCTAGGTTGGCACCTATCTTGACTTCTTTCCTATCTGCTTCAATACCCAAGTTCCCAACCCCGACTGGCTCTTCATGCGGTTGGATAGCCTTTTCCTCTTGCACAAACAATATGGCAAGTTCTCTAGGTATTTCACAATCTTCCTCACACTCGTCCTCAGCTTGGTAGATCAGATTTTTGAAGTCATAAGTAGCAATAGCAGAATTGTTATCAATGGGATCCAGAGTGGATGTGGATCTGCAATTTGTTGTATGAGTGTGTGTAAGAACACATAGCTATTTTGAAAGTGATAAAAATAAAATAAAGACAAAGAGTGCAAAGTTTGAATGCGAAACGTCCAATGATTTATCAAATGAAGATATGTTAATGAAATGACAACCCTAACAAATGGACTGTTGTGCCCCAGGTAAGACACAAGGCTTAAAGTTATTGTTTAAAGATTACATAGCCAAAACTTTGAAAGCAAAAAGAAACAGAAAATGGAATTTACTCCTGAATAAAGGAGATTAAGATAAGATCTTCAGTCTTCCAGTTGCTGAGTCTGTTTCCGATGGTAGGAAAGATCTAGCTATCTAGGTCGTAGACATTATCAGTATCTTCTAATGTGTTGACTCCATAGTTGCTGACACGGAATGGTGGTCTTCCAGCACGCGTACGACAAACAACCCTCTGAGCCTCTGCAGTGAAACCCAAACCAAATTTGTCAAATTTGTACAGAATTCCAGGAAGCTGAACCCAAGTAGTGCAACCACTTTCTTCCACTACAGCTCTAGCATCCTTCAAAGAAGCCATTCTGGGTGAAACCTTGGTAACTTTGGGAATAGCAGAAATGTCTTCAGTAGCGGTAGTCGTCCAGGGAATAACCTCAAAAGTCTGGTAAGGAGTCTCGATGAATTCTCCGTCCATCTCAACATACTTGAATGATTTCAAGTTACTTACCATGTACTCTTCTTCACCACAAACAATAACAACCTTTCCTTTCACGGGATATTTCAGCTTTTAATGTAACATAGAGGTAACATCATCTGCCCCATGAATCCAGGGGCTTCCTAGTAAAAAGGAATAGGACGGTCGGATATCCATTACGTAGAAGGTGAAATTGAATACCTGCGAACCTACTCTGGTCAGAAGATCCCCCTCTCTGTGCACCATCCTTTTTGAACCATCAAAGGTTATGACCATAATATCACTGGGTTTCAGCACATCCCCTTCACAATCAAGTCTGTCCAAAGCACCCTTCGGCAAAACATTCAACGAGGAACCTGTATCAACCAATACACGAGATAAAGTAGTGCCCCTGAATTCAATAGAGACATACATGGACTTGTTGTGGTTTCTTCCTTCAGGAGTCAAATCGGTATCAGAAAAGCCTAACCCATTATTAGTCGTTAGGCTAGAAACATAACTTTCAAATTGATCGGCAGAAATTTCTTGTGGCACGTGAGCAGACTTTAAGAACTTCACCAAGGCATGTGCATGAGCTCCAAACACAATAAAAGAGATAGCATGGAGATCTTAGAGGGAGTATGTCCCAGCTGTTCAATAATCTTGCAATCACCTTTTTAGATAATTTCTAATACCTCCTCCAAATCTTTCCTGGAGGTGTCTTCAGCAATAACTCCTTTAGGTGCCTCCTTCTGGACAGGCTCCGTCATTTGTCATTTGCCCCGAGTCTCAGCAGTTGACTTGGTGGAAGTAACATGAACTTGTGTGGCAACATTCTTCAGAGAGATTTCGGGAGATAAAACCCTTCCACTTATAGTAACCTTACTGGTCCCAACAATCATGTCAATGTTGGAATCAGTAACTTCAATACCTTTACTCTCAGTAGTCAAAGGTTCTTGTTTGACACCGTGGTAGTAAGCTTTGGCCCAAAAATTCCAAAGGATAGCTTTGTTCATGGAATATGGGATAAGTTCGGGTGTGGTGATTATCATAGGAGCGATTCTAGATTCAACCTTAATCTTCACGGGGCCTTTAGCAGTGATCCTGATAGGAGTGCCAGAAATTACAAATAAGTCCTAAAACAAAATCTCAATAGAAGGAATCTTCTCAATTATAATGATATGCTTGTCAATCAAATGCTGAATACCTTTTTTCCAGTAGTTTGCAGCCATTAGGTTGGGTTGCACAGTAGTAGCACCTTTCAACGCAACCCGAAAATAAACTGGCTTGCAACAAATTCTTCTTAATAGTCAGGAGGGGAGTGGTCAATTCACTTACAACAAAAACAAAAAGAACATAATCAATAACACTAATGCCTTTGTGGTGCTTGGGCATAGGTGCAGTAATCACATTGGGGGTCTCAGGAGGATCGAACTCAATTTCTTTATTGTCAATCATATCCTGAATTTTATTCTTCAAAGCTCAGAAGCTATTGGTGTCGTGTTTGAGACTATTGGAATGATAAACACATTCCACATTAGGATAATAACATTGATGAGTTATGATCAACCCTTAATTAAATGATCAATATGACTTCAAAATGTTGATGTTGACCAAAAATCTTAAAGTTTGATTGTATGTTGACCACAATTGACTTTTTGTCCAATACAATTGATTTTCAGTCATTTGAGCAATTGACTGAGCAAACTTGTGATGCAAGGCATGCAACTTAGTATGAGCATTCTTGGAGACATATAAGGAACCATAAAATCCATTTGAGGAATTTAAAGTCCAATCTTATTTGAGAAAAGTGAAACCCTAGTTGTAGGCCAATTGCTTAGGAGGAGAATTTGTCTGATCAATTCTTGAGCAACCTTGAGCAAATGAAAACCATTGAAGCATGAGAAGATATCTTGAAGAAAAATGGGAGGGAAAATTTTGGGGTACAACAATAATTTTTAACTTTCAAATACATCACATCTTCATAAAGGAATTCAAACTTGACAGACTAGTAATCATCAACAGGTTGGTGAGCAAGGTACTCTGCCAACACACTACCTTTAAAATCCTTTGAGTACCACTACTACAAATAACACATCTAACATTGGACGCAAAATAAGTTTTACCCCGACATATGAAGCGAGGTAAATAAGGTCTTCATGAAAAGTAAAGACTTATCACCTCAGTGTTTAAAACACTGAGGGGTATATTAATAGCGCATGGGTGTGATCCACACCGTTTGTATTTTTATTATTGACAATAATAATGCCTCATGTATCTCGGTTTATCAATAAAATCGAGGGGTAAATTATTAGTATTTTTTAATTTAAACTGGTTATATTGTTTACATAGAAAATTAATAAAATAATTTATTTACAAAATATAATGTTTACCTAGAATATTAATCTGGTTACATTGTTTACACAAAATATCAATACAAAATTTAAGTTGTCCATGAAAATGATATGTTGGATCTTCAAGTCCTTGATATCCTAGGAAGATCAAATGTTGGGAAACAATATATTTTCAATTGCTTTTCTTTGCATTTGTTTTTGATATTAACAAAAAAAGGTTAGATAAATAAAGGGTTAGATGAAAAAAGGGTTAGATAAATAAGTATTTAAGTACACAAACCTTAAATGCAAATAATTTTCTGCTCTTGCAATCCATCATAGAGAACACCTCATATCAAAAACTGAAATTTTCGTATACTGATTACAAATGTACTAACACATGTTGAGACATTTATCTCTGTATAATCATGCATGGACAGAACACAACAGACAGATACAAACCTTATCAGTTCATAATATTAACAAATGTTCCAACATCTGTTATACAGTATGTCAATCAATAAAAAACAAAACTGAACAAAACATAAAGATAAAAACACATAGATATGATGACCTATTTTGATGGACACACACCTACTCTGGGGGCTACCAAGCCAGGAAGGAAGTCCACTATCATCAATATTAGTTTAAAGCTAAACTCCCCCGTTTACAACTTCTCTCCTAATATCTATACAATTCCACTTCTACCTAGGAACATCCTAAATATGAGAAATCAACATTCCACTTCCTAAATCACCTCAGTGATATCTATATCAAAACTTCATCTAAGAACAATACAAGATCCATTACCTAAAGGCTTCTAAATCTACATAAAACTATGTCTACCAAATTGTATCAAATCGATACAAAGGGTGACTTACAACTCAAGAAAGTACACGACTTTCAAAACCCTAAACCCTTATTTTTCTTTCTATGTTTGTTACACCTAGTTTAGTTATCAAGCCCTAAGTCTAAGTCGTCCTTTTATAATCTTCAATGTACTGGACTTGGGCTTCAAATCACTGCTGACCTGTTGCAGATGAGGTAGTAAAAATATCTCCTAAATCATAGGACTTCAATAATTAGTTCCCTAAATTTATATCTATAATTAGAAACTAATTTAACTCTTTGATTTCAGCTTGAATCTCTTCAATCTTCAAACTGTGCGTCACGTAGGTTTACAATATTCTAGAATATTTTGTATCTAAAATATATCCATTAAATCCAATTGTCTAGCTGGTCACAAGCGCGATGTCGAATAGCTCTTCATAGGACATCTTGTCTGACATGTTGCTTCTAATGCTAAAACTTCTTTTTTTGACATGTTGTTCTTCACATATATTAACATTCTTTTTTACCAACTAGTTTTACCAAAATTAGTAAAATGTTTAGAGCTTTCAATCTCCCTCTTTTGGTAAATTTTGGCTAAAGCTGATTGCAACATGGAGGAACATTTCTCTACAATCTGACTGATGTTAGGACATTACATTCAACATCTTCTTCACAGAAGCTACAAAACATCACATAAATTCAACACCAAATAACAGCAACCATAAAATAAAAGGAGTAGAAAGTCCTAAAGTCATTTGGTGTACACAAGGAAGAAGATAAGTAACACTCCCCCTCAACCGAGGAACTTAAAGCACCAATGGTGGCATAAGAGAACTGTTGTACCCCAAAATTTTCCCTCCAATTTCTCATTGATTTCTCACCACAAAGCCCTTGGAGATCAAGATCCAGTTAGGGTTTCATCTGCTCAAGACTTCTCCTTGCACTGTTGACCCAAATTAGGATTTGTATTTGCACAAGGATGTTTTGACCTAAATGACCTAAAATGACTTTCATGCTTCATATTGGACTCCCAAGTTTATCCACATCAAATCTCAAGTCTTGATTCCAAGTTTTGCCCAGTTAATTGGACAGTTGACCTAGAAATCAGCTGTATTGGAAAAAAAGTCAACTGTGGTCAATTGACAGTCAAACCTCATGAAAATTGACCCACATCAACATCATTAACTCACATGGACCATTTGATCAAGTTTGGATCACAGTTCCACAGGAAATTTGATCAGATCACCAAAAGGGCAAAATGGTCATTTTTAGGGTTTTGACTGCACAAAGGCAATTTTTGACTGTTTGACCTAGCCAATGGCAACCAAGCTCACATATGGACTCAAGGACCCCATGGAATTATCTTGACATGCTCAACAAATTCAAAAGATCCCAAATGCACAAGATTGACAGTTGAATTTCCCAGTCAATTGATCAATTTTGACTGTATACTGAAAAGTCAAACTTTGACTTTTTGGTCAAAATCAAGAGTCAAGATTCATTTTTCATCAAAACATGCCAAATCATGAAACTTGTTCACCAAGAAATCAAAAATTGCAAATTAGGGTTTGAAATGAGAATTTTTCATAACTTAGAATTTTTCTAAGTTATGGAAAACCCTAATTTTTTCCCAACTTTGCCCCACTTTCTCACCAAGATTTATTTGGATTCAAGAAAAAGTCAAAACATGAAAGTTGTAGTCTATTGCATAATCTACAACTTTTATTCACAAAGTTTTCCTAAAAGAGGCTTGTATCTCAAGTTACAATTTTTGGAATAAGGGTACTAAACCATTCTTAACTTAGTGAAAATTTGACCTATTTTGGCAAGGTTTTTACCTAACTTCAAGACCATTTTTCAAATACTTCCCCTTGGAATTTCAATTTGCATTTCAAAGATGGATTGTAGTACACATTCCAAGCTTTCCAAAATGTCCAAGAACTCATCAAACAACCTCATGACTTGAGAGAATATAATTTTGCAATATGGCAAAAAGTCACTTTGATTCATGACCATAACCATGTTCATAACTTATGAATTTTCAAAATCAGCATGATTCCCTTGATTACAGGCCTCTAAACCATCCAACACTCAATAATTTAATGCATACTCATTGTGCCAAAGTGTTTTTCTATGAGTTCAAACATTACATGCAAGTTTAATCCATTTATGGAAAAAGTGAAATAGCCATTTTTGAAAAGTTAAGCTTTATGTCAAAATGAAAATCCAAGAAGTACATTTGAAATCTCTTTGGCACAAGTTTATGGGTTAATCACTCTGATCAAGACAAGGTTTTGCAGCATGTTTAGGGGGCCTCTACCTGTCTAGAACACAACTTGGCCTTTGCTTGCTTAAGTGTTAAGAAACATAGCATATCACAACAGAACTTTCATCTCAGCATTAGAACCCTTAAGCAAATATCTTGTACACATTCAAGACATCCTAACTGAGCTAGCACACGACTCCAACCCCTCCAATACCTCCACAAACTCAAAATCACCATTGAACTGCACAAATACAGGGCTTGCTGCAGTTTGAGTGCCATCTCTCATTCCTTTCATGCTTTCTTGCTCAAAGCTCATTAAACACATTCCCTAGTATCACTTAAAGCTAACCCAAACTTAAAACACGACCTGTAACTCCTCTAGGCAGTTCCACCATTTTCACTTTCTTGTTTTGCAGTTGAAGGTCCATAGCTCGATTCAAGGTGTTTCAAAGCAAAGTAAGTATTGGAATAACATCACTACACTTCAGGCAAGCTGTACAGATCATCATCTTGCCCTGAAAGCTCCCCCATTGCCAGATAGAATTTCAACTGAACAGGTATCTTCTTGAACTTCTAACTCTTAGTGTAGGCATCATTAGCTCTAAGTTTGTGAATAAGAAGTGTTCTACTCATGCCCCTGAATCTATACATGCTTTTACTTTTCATTTATTTTGCCTGAGCTATGAGAATTTAAGGTCTGAACATGGAAGAAAAGTTAGGTCAAGATTTGGGAATGTTAAAATTCTCTCTCATTTCTGAGAGTTAGGAGGAGTTCTTTACATATTTAGAATCGTGGCTTGATGATTAACAGTTCTTATGTTGAAAGTTTGTGCAAAAAATCAAGGAATCCAGATGTTTGAACTTGAGTACAGGCGCGCGTTTTTGGACAAGGAGTTGTCTGAAGGTTGAAGAAGAAGCCACATGGGCTGGGCCTGCTTTTGTATTTCTTTTCACACCATATTTTTGATTTCATACCCCCCTGAGCCCATTTTGTTTGATTTAATGATTTTTTGACTTTTCTTTTTTTATTCTGACTTATTTATTTTTCCTAATAATATTAAAAACATAAAAAACATTTTTTACACCATTTTTATATTTTTAGGCATTTATTTAGTTATATTGCTATTTGTATGTAAATAAGTACAAAAATATATTATTTAGAATAAATAGGAAAAAATAATGTAAGCATATTTTATTTTCATTTTTTATTTTGTTCCATCTTCTTAAAATATTTTATACAAAATATACTTTTTTTATAAATATTAAATATTATTATTTTTGTATATATAATATATTTAGTAAATAATCAAGATATTCATATATATATTAATATACTTAGGGCAAAATACCAAAATACATACATTTTTTATTTTATTAATATTTGACATGAAAAATACTTTTTATAAATATACTTCATTTTATTTTATTTTTTGTATATAATAAATAAATACTTGCATAAATTAAATAATATATATATTTACTTAATAAAAATTAGGGTTTTACCCTTAAAACACAAAAACTCCAAAAATGTTACTTTTTTATTTTATTCATTTTTGTTTATTGGACATAAAAAATATCCTTTTTCCATACATATGAAAACCCTCTTTGCATTTTGCATCTTTATTTTATTTTCCATTTAATTTATGCAATTAATTATTTTGTAAATATTCCAAAATTGATGTAATAGCTAGGTTTAAATTCCTTGTCTAAATATCCCCCATTTGAACATTTGTACCCCCCTTCCCATATTGTGTTGTAATAGTGTAGGAATTTTACTTTTCGCACTTTAACGCTTTCTAAATATACCATGCTAGAATTAGGGTTTGTATGCAAATAAAAAGAACAAAATAGTTTGATCTAATTTCAAGATAATCAAGCATGAAAAATGGACAACACATACCACACTTGCACCCCTAGGGTATTCCACTTGTTGCCTTCAATAAATGGGCCATATTGCATGTTAGGTTTCTTTGGGCAAAACAAACACAACCCAAATGATCATAGTCCCTCGATGACGCTTTTCGAAAAGTTGCCTAAAATGATCAAGTCCCTTTCAAGGAAAATTGCCCAAAGATACTTAGCACTATTGCAATCATGGTCTAAACGATGACCCGCGCCCGTCCCTTTCACATCCTAACA
Source organism: Vicia faba (assembly GCA_948472305.1). Classification (NCBI taxonomy): domain Eukaryota; kingdom Viridiplantae; phylum Streptophyta; class Magnoliopsida; order Fabales; family Fabaceae; genus Vicia; species Vicia faba. Next base: position 36,298,254 of record OX451741.1, read on the forward strand.
CAAGATTGTCCACCAAATGCAATGGTGGAACAAAATTGTTAAAAGGGTTAAAACATAACAAAAATCTTTGAGAACTTTAGGGTAGATAGCTCTTAAGTACTTGTCAATTTGCAAAAGAAAACACTTGCCTATTTTCAAACCACACTTCACAAACACTTTCAAAATAAACTTTCAAAAACCTTGAAACATCTTTTCAAAAAGACAAACACCTTTTGTAAAACATTCGAGTAAAGAATTGTTACAAGGGTAGCCTAGACAAGGCATCTTTTTCAAAACATTTTCAAAACCACACACAAAGCACCATTTCAAACAATTGAAAACCAAGGCAAGTTGATCTAAAGCAAGTACCTAAGAGCCCGTGGATAACCATGGATAGAAGGGGTGCTAATACCTTCCCTTTCTATAATCTACTCCCCGAACCCAAGAAAAATCTCAAAGGTTTTTGCTGTGCTTTTTAAACCTTTCCTTAGGATAAAATAAAAAGTCGGTGGTGACTCTTGCCCAACCGAAACATTTGCGAAAACAAACACAAATCCATAGTCAGTTCTCCCACCGTATCACAGAACTGGTGACTCTGCTGGGGAGAAACTTAAAAGTGGAGTAACCTTAGGGTTTAGATCACCCCCTTGCATGATTAATTGTTTGATTTGATTGCTTTATATTTTGGCTCTCTTGTTTTGGTTTGCAAATCCTACACCCGGATTTTGGGAAACATTCATAGATAGCAATACGTTGTGGAAACTGTTCGGGGTATACCGACACGGTCGAAGCAATAGCTATATTAGTGCGACATATTTGTGAGTACCGGTAACCCTTGAGTTCAATCAAGGAGAGTATGGGGCCGCTGAGTGATGTCACTAAGCACTAATGACCTAGAACCTTACTTGACCATCTTGGCCTTTTATTAGGGGTAGTGAGATGACCGGCTTTGGTGCAGTCCGAAGTTGGTAGATACTCGATACTACACTCATTAAGGGTTGTTTTCTTGGAATATTTTGGTCGCTAGTTAAGTGGCTAAACCGAAACAATGAACAATGAAAACAATCCAATGATATTGAGCTCCTTAGAACCCGGTTACTATTTATAGGACAGGTTTTTAAGCCAACTACACTCAAGAGGGTACTTACCTATGAAACCCCATGCAAGCCTGAAACTAGGGTTTGGTGTGAATTGCTTGTACATATGTTTTGTGCATACATCATAAACATCATAAAGTATCATATGCATTCACTAACCATTTCAAGGGTTTGGATCTTCATCTTTGTTCTTGTTTTGTAGGTCATGGAAATTCCTCGCAGAAATACCATCCAAGTCAACCTTGTGAGAATTTCTCCTCAACTCAAGGAGCTCACCTCAAGAATTCTGGAAAACTCATCCTTCAGTGAAAGACATGGTAGACTGCTCAGCCTAGTCAACACCAACATTGAAGAAGACATGATGAAAGTGCTATTCCAGTTCTTTGACCCTCTTCACCACTGTTTCACTTTCCCTGATTACCAATTGGTGCCCACTTTGGAGGAGTTTTCTCAACTCCTGAGAATTCCTATCCTTAATCAACTACCCTTCAACGGTACGGAAAAGGAACCAAACCGGAAGATGTTGCTCGAGCATTACATCTACAACCATCCGACATCAAGGGGCATTGGGAAACCAGAAGCGGCGTCAAAGAATTCTTAGCAAAATTCTTGTTCGAGAAGGCACAAGAATGTTGGAATTTATTGGACCTTCAAGCCTTTGAAGAAATTGTGGCACTCCTTATCTATGGGTTGGTCTTGTTCCCAAACTCTGACCAATTGATAGATGTCAACGCCGTCAAAATCTTGTTGTCCAGAAATCCAATACCAACATTGCTTGGGGACATTCTTCACTCATTTTACACACGAACAATGAGAAAGAGGGGTGTTCTCATGTGCTGTACTCCTCTCCTTGCAAGGTGGTTTATTTCGCACCTTCCACAATCTGTCTTGAAGAATGATCAAGGCTCAAGGTGGTCCCAACGGTTGATGACTCTTACTCATTCTGATATACATTGGTGTTCTCGGTCCAGAGAAAATGTCATCATTGTCGATCGTTGTGGAGAGTTTCCTAATGTTCCTTTACTTGGAATCAGAGGAGGTATCACCTACAACCCTTGTCTAGCTTTGAGGCAATTTGGATATGCACGGAGGGATGGCCCTCATGACATGTTGATTCCTGACCTAGTTTTTGACTTCGACAACGATGCGCAAGGACTTCGCCAAAGATTCATCAGAGCTTGGGGAAGACCCAACAAGGTTGATAGCAAGACTCTGGGACACAAGAACTCCATCCCTCTTGAGCCTTATCTCAAGTGGGTACGAGCCCGAGCCCGAAGTCTAATGATGCCTTATCCTCATGTACTCCCTGTGATTAAAGAGCCCGTCAATGAAGGAGAGGTTCCCTACACCATCCTATATCCAGACATGCCTACATCGTGGGAGGAGATGCAAAAAAGTTGGATTCAGCTCAAATAGGAACGTAATACTTTTGACGCTAGCTTCTACGCCAGTGAGAAGAAGGTTCTAGAGCTTACCCGCCGACTCCATGAGCAAGAGGCCCTCAACACCTACATCGCACCAAAGAGGATGCGCAATGTCTTTTTGCCTTGAGAAGTTATTTTGTAATATTTGGCCCATGGGGCATTTATGTACTAACAAATTTCTTCTTATTAATATGACGTGCGTTCTTCTTTGTCTGCAACAATTTTGAATGTTCTAAATCCTTGAATGCATTGCATACATAAGCATATGATTCATCATATGCATAAGCAGGTCTCACTCCAGGTTTCCTTATCTGTCTGCTGTTTATTTCAGTAGGATGGATCTCGAGCAAACAGTCAAAGATCTGCAAGCTCAGAATGCACAGTTTCAGCAACTCCTGACAACCTTGGCTAAAGGTCAGGAGGATCTCAAGACCTTGCTGGGGAATAAAGACCCAGTGAAAAAGAAGAAAAAGAGACTCGGGGTGGCTACTCTGGGGAGAAGATTTGACGGAGAAGCTCGGAGAGTGCTTGAATTTCCTCCTACTTCTGATGAAGGAACCAGCAAAGGAGGTGGGGCTGCGGTACCTTCCGAGTCTGATGTGGAAGAAGAGGAGGTCGAAGAGGATGAAGATTATTCTGATCAACAATACCCTCCAGCTGATGATAAATACAAGGGTCTAGAAGATAGGTTGGCCGCCATGGAGCTACAAAGAGTACCGGGTTTGGATTTTGAAGACTTGGGTTTGGTCGCCGGGATTATGATTCCCCCAAAATTCAAAGTGCCAGTTTTTGTGAGGTATGATGGGCTGTCCTGTCCAAAAATGCATCTCAGGTCCTACGTGAGAAAGATCCAACCCTATACAGCAGATAAAAACCTTTGGATTCATTTCTTTCAAGATAGCCTTTCTGGAGCTCAGTTGGAGTGGTTTTATCAGCTAGAGGGAACCAGCGTCCGAAATTGGGAAGACTTGGCCACCGCTTTTTACAAACAATATCAGTATAATTCTGACCTTGCTCCTACTCGTACCCAACTTCAGGGTATGTCATTAGGAACAGGCGAGGGATTCAAAGAATACACACAAAAATGGAGGGATTTGGCTGGCAGGGTGCAGCCTCCTTTAATCGACCGTGAACTTGTTGATATGTTTCTAGGGACCCTATCTGGGCCATTTTTCAATCATCTGATTGGTAACTCTTCCGCGGGGTTTACCGATTTGATCTTAACAGGCGAAATAATAGAAGCTGGCATCAAATCAGGAAAGATTCAGAAGGGTGTTGCTGCAAGTGTTGAGAAGAAACCTTTCAAGAAGGAAGCGGCTGTGGTATATTCTCAGAGAAGAGCAGGGAAGACGGAGCGTCGGCCAACTGTGGGGGCCGTAATGATTCAAAACCCTTCAAGTGAACAGCCTCGCTATAACCAATCCAGACCAAATCAACAACGAGTGGAACGGCCACAACAGCAGTTCACCCGTATTAATATGACTCCAGCGCAAGTGTTTCCCCATCTGTTAAAGTTGAATCTCGCCACTATCAAGGAGGCACCAAAGAATGTGAATACGTCCTCTCCGCATTATCATCCTAATGCTAAATGCGCCTACCATTCTGACAGTGTTGGGCATGACACCAATGATTGTTGGGCACTCAAGCATAAGATCCAAGACCTGATAGAGGCAAAGGAGGTAGAGTTTGACGCTCCGGAGAAGCCTAATGTGATATCTGCTCCCATGCCAAAGCACGGCCGAAATGTCAATGCCATTGAAGAAGATTTGTATGTTGCTGATGTTAATGATCTGATAACCCCATTGTTAACCATCAAGTTGAATCTGTTAAGGGCCGGGATCTTCCCGAGATGTAAAGGAGACTGCTATTGTTGTTACTCTCTGTCGTTTGATTGTCCGTTATTGAAGAAAGGCATCCAAGGCCTTATGGATAGTCGACAAAATTTTGTTTGAAAAAGTTTCTGCTGTTCCAACTCATACTGAAGATGTCTCAATCATAACCATTCACGCCAATCTTTCCAAGGCCGTCAAAAAGCCTGTTAAGATTACACCAGCTACGAAATCTGTTCCTTTGAAGATAACAATGCCAGGGCCTGTCCCCTATGTTTCTGAGAAGTCAATACCATGGAACTATGGTGGTGACGTCTACAACCATGGTATTAAACAAATCGAAATAACTGAAGAAAGTTCGGATGATGAAGAAGCCAGCATTGGTAACATTGCAGGCACGAGTAAAATCACCAGGAGCGGGAGAATATTTTCTCCAGAGATTGCCCCTCCAAGAGCAATCTTTGGACCCTCATCAGCTGACAAGGTCATCCCTGTACCAATAAAATTCTCTGCTAGAACTCCATTGATTGAAGATGTTGTTGTTCCTAGTATTGTTCCTCCTACCGCTGCTGATAAAGGTAAGGGAATCCAAGATGAGCTCGTCAGGACGAGGGCTCAACCCTTGGTCATCCCAGAAACCTCCAAGAAGGAAATGGACGAGATCTTGAGGATAATCAAAAGGAGTGATTACGATGTGGTAGAACAGCTGGGGCAAACCCCCTCAAAGATCTCCATGCTGGCACCGCTACTTTGTTCCGAAGCACACGCTAAAGCTCTGATAAAATTCCTGAAGGCAGCCCATGTGCCCCAGGAAACTTCTGCAGATCAATTTCAAAATTGCGTGGCTAGCCTCACTGCGGACAATGGATTAGGTTTCTCTGATGCCGACCTAACTCCTAAAGGTAGAAACCACAATGAATCTTTGCACATTTCAGTCGAGTGCCGGGGAACTACTCTCGCACATGTCTTGGTCGACACTGGTTCGTCGCTGAATGTACTGCCTAAGAAGGCCTTGGACCGGCTAGATTGTGAAGGGTTGGAGTTGAAACCAAGTGATATAGTTGTCAGAGCTTTCGATGGTTCGAAGAGAATGGTCCATGGGGAGGTTGAAATTCCCATCAAGATAGGCACTGAGGTGTTTAAATCTACTTTCTATGTGATGGATATCCGTCCGTCGTACTCTTGCTTGCTGGGTAGGCCTTGGATACACCATGCTGGGGCAGTCACCTCCTCCTTACATCAGATGTTGAAGTATCCTGTCAAGGGAAAGATCATTACCGTCCATGGCGAAGAGGAGTACATGATTAGCCACTTGAACTCTTTCCGATATGTGGAGGTTGAATGAGAGTTCATTGAGACGCCTTTTCAGCATTTCGAAGAAGTCCCTCCTGAAAGAACAGTAGCAAAGTTGGCAGCCGAGACACCGCGGCAGATGGCCAGGATGGCATCTCTGGAGGACGCAAGGGCCGCAATAAAGGAGGGGAAGAATTCAGCATGGGGGCAGTTGCCTGATGTTCCACATAAGACCGACAAATTTGGATTAGGGTTCACTACCGCGGGCCAGAAGGCTATGCGCCGTTCGAAGATTGAAAGAGCGCCAGTCAAAATTTCTCCCTATGGAATCAACGGTTTGGAGGACGAAGACAAAGAGAGCAACATCGAAGAGTGGATTTACCCGACTGTCAGAGGGGGATTGAGCAACTGGGAGGCAAAAGACTTTGTCCCCGTCACTTTTATTCATCAGTAATTTATCTGTTAAACATTTCCTATTTGGTCTGTAATATTTATTTTCAAACAATCCGTACACTATCTTTTTCACCTCATGCCTTGCCCGGGGCATGTAGGTCCATTTGTAAGGGTTTTGATTATTTTTCATATCCATATGCCATGTTAATGATTCATTGGACGTTTTTCATCTGATAAACTGTTGTGTTCATTTTCTTTCCTTTTGCATTTTTTGTTTAAGGATGGCTATCCCTTACACACACACACACTCACCAATGCAGGTACCCATCCACTCCGGATTCCATAGGTGACTATTCTGCTATATCCTTCAATAACTCTGAAGATCTGGTCAATCAAGCCGAGTATGAAGATGAAGAAGGTTGTGAGGTACCAGGGGAACTAGCCAGACTTCGACAACAAGAGGAAAGGGCCATCTTGCCGCACAAAGAGTCATTGGAAACTGTCAACTTAGGGACCGAGGAAGACCGGAAGGAGGTGCAAGTGGGTGCCAATCTGGAAGCAAGTGTCAAGGAACGCCTGATACAGTTGTTGAATGAGTATGTTGAAATCTTCGCTTGGTCTTATGAAGACATGCCGGGTTTAGACACGGACATCGTGGTTCACCGTCTCCCCACAAGAGAGGATTATCCACCGATCAAGCAAAAAGTACACCGAATGAGGCCTGACGTGTCTGAAAAGATCAAAGCAGAAGTGATGAAGCAATTCGACGCTGGCTTTCTGGCTGTTACGTCCTATCCTCAATGGGTCGCTAACATCGTGCCAGTACCTAAGAAAGATGGAAAAGTCAGGATGTGTGTGGACTACCGGGATTTGAACATGGCCAGCCCCAAAGATGATTTTCCGCTACCTCATATTGACATTTTGATCGACAATACAGCTCAGCACAACGTGTTTTCCTTCATGGATGGATTCTCGGGTTACAATCAAATCAAAATGGCCCCCGAGGATATGGAGAAAACAACTTTTGTCACACAATGGGGCACTTTCTGTTACAAGGTGATGCCGTTCGGGCTGAAGAACGCAGGGGCAACTTATCAACGCGCCATGGTAGCTTTATTTCATGATATGATACATCATGAGATCGAAGTTTACGTAGACGATATGATAGCTCGGTCACAAACAGAGGAAGAGCACCTTGAACATCTAGAAAAGCTGTTTGCCAGATTGAAAGATTACAAACTCAGGCTAAATCCAAGTAAGTGCACTTTTGGAGTTAGGTCTGGTAAACTTCTAGGATTTATTGTGAGCAACAAAGGAATTGAAGTCGATCCCGCAAAAGTGAAAGCAATACAAGAGATGCCTGCTCCCCGTACTGAAAAGGAGGTTAGAGGGTTCTTGGGGCGCTTGAACTATATTGCCAGATTCATCTCGCATCTAACTTCTACCTGTGAGCAAATTTTCAAACTCTTGAAGAAAGATCAGGTAGTCGAATGGAATGATGATTCCCAAGCTGCTTTTGATAAAATCAAGGAGTATTTTCTAGAACCTCCTATTCTGATGCCACCCGTCGAAGGAAGACCATTGATCATGTATTTGACCGTCTTGGATAACTCAATGGGGTGTGTTTTGGGCCAGCATGACGAGTCTGGTCGAAAAGAGCATGTTATTTATTACCTTAGCAAAAAGTTTACCGACTGTGAGACTCGCTACTCACTGCTCGAGAAAACTTGTTGCGCTTTGGTATGGGCTGCTCTCCGACTAAGACAGTATATGTTGACTCATACTACCTTGTTGATTTCCAAAACGGATCCTATCAAGTATATCTTCGAAAAGCCCGCTTTATCTGGAAGGATAGATAGATGGCAAATGATCCTAACTGAGTATGACATCCAGTACACCACCCAAAAGGCTATAAAAGGGAGTGTACTAGCTGACCATCTGGCTCATCAAGCTATCGAAGATTATCAACCCATGAGATTTGACTTCCCGGACGAGGACATCATGAATTTGGACAACATTGAAGGTGACGGACCGTATGACGGACCCGAAAAGGGATCCCGATGGACCCTGTACTTTGATGGAGCTTCAAATGCACTTGGAAACGGCATCGGTGCAGTACTCATTTCTCCGGAAGGCTGTCACACACCTTTCACGGCCCGACTTTGCTTCAGCTGCACAAACAACATGGCTGAGTACGAAGCTTGCATCTTTGGTCTCAAGGCTGCTATAGACTTGGGGATCAAATCTTTGATCGTATTTGGGGACTCGACTTTGGTTATTAGTCAAATCAAAGGAGAGTGGGATACCAAGAATCCTAATCTTATCCCATACAAAGAACATGTCCTGACATTGTTGCCTCATTTCGAGCAAATTACCTTCGAGCATTTCCCGCGAGAAGAGAATCAGCTAGCAGATACTCTAGCCACAATGTCCTCCATGTTTAAACTCAACTGGGATAACGAGGCTCCCCAAATCACCATCGAGCGAATGGATGAACCTGCGCATTGTCACGAGATTAATACCGAAGAAGTAGTGGAACAACCCTGGTTCCATGAAATCAAAAGGTGTCTCGAGACTAAAGATTATCCCGAAGGAGCTTCCGTAAATGACAAGAAGTTCTTAAGGAAATTTGCTGCCAAATTCTTCCTGAGCAACGACATCCTTTACAAACGAAGCCATGATTGTGTATTACTCTGATGCGTAGACAAAGCTGAAGCAGAGTTGATCATGACTGAGATACACAGCAGCACATTTGGCACTCACTTGAGCGGGCATACAATGGCTAAGAAAATCCTAAGGGCAGGCTATTACTGGTCTACCATGGAAGCTGACTGCCATCAACATTCCCGTACTTGCCACAAATGTCAAGTCTATGCTGACAAAGTTCACATCCCTCCGGTTCCTCTCAATGTTCTGACTGCTCCTTGGCCATTTGCAATGTGGGGCATTGACATGATTGGAGAGATCAAGCCCACGGCTTCCAACGGACATCGCTTCATCCTGGTTGCCATTGACTATTTCACCAAATGGGTCGAAGCAGCTTCCTTCGCCTCTGTTACTAAAAATGTTGTTGCCCGCTTTATCAAGCAAAATTTCATATGCCGGTATGGTGTTCCAGACAGGATCATCACAGACAACGGTACAAATCTGAATAACACAATGATCACCGCTTTGTGCGAACAGTTCAAGATTTATCATCACAATTCATCTCCCTATCGGCCGAAGATGAACGGTGTTGTTGAAGCTGCGAACAAAAACATTAAGAAGATCATTCAGAAAATGACAGTCACTTACAAAGACTGGCATGAGATGTTACCGTTTGCTCTACATGGATATCGTACGACGGCACGTACTTCAACCGGGGCAACCCCATTTTCTTTGGTATATGGCATGGAAGCTGTCTTGCCAATGGAAGTCCAGATTCCTTCTCTAAGGATTATGAAGGATGCAGGTTTGAATGAAGATGATTGGATGCAGACCCGACTTGATCAACTCAATTTAATCAACGAGAAGTGACTCGCTGCTATATGCCATGGTCAGACGTATCAAAAACGGATGATCAAGGCCTTCAATAAGAAAGTCAGACGTCAGGTGTATCAGGTCGGAGATCTCGTAATCAAGCGGATTATCTTGCCGCAAAGTGATCCTAGGGGCAAATGGACTCCTACATATGAAGGACCATTTGTGATCAAGAGCATATTTTCTGGTGGTGCAATGATTCTGACCACCATGGACGGCGACGATTTTCCGCACCCTGCGAATGCAGACATAGTCAAAAAAATACTACGCATAAAATAACCCGACAAGTCGAAAACCCGAAAGGGCGGCTTGGGCAAAAATGGGCATCCCGGCGGATCGAAAACCCGAAAGGGCGGTTCAGGCAAAAGTTAGGGATAAAAATAAAAAAATCTGTACACCCGGCAAGTTGAAAACCCGAAAGGGCAGCTTGGGCAAAAAGGGGTTTCCCGGTGGATTGAAAACCCGAAAGGGCGATTCAGGCAAAAGTTAGGGAATTAAAGCGTATGACTATGTCTCGTCGGATCACTTCAAGAACAATCTCTTCATCAACCAGTTCCAGGCTTCGGATCAATCCAGTCATCGGCAAACGAAGCATTGAATGGACAGATATTCAGAGTTGTGAAGGCTGTAGCGGAATGGAATCCCATGGAATTATTTCACATAGCCATCTTTATTTTGTATAAATCTTTCAATATTTATGACAAAATCCTCTTACTAGGATGATTGTCTCCTTTGTACAAATATAATCATAGAAAGTCAATACAAATACTTTTCCCAGAAATTTGTGTCATTTCCTTTTCTTTTCTCTTGCACTATTTGTTTGATTTTGAGAAACGTCCAATGTTTTGTTAAATAGGCATATGCATTTGAACATAATCATTTCCTTACGAATCGAGAAAGAGGATTACTGATAGGTCAAAGGTGCAGTTGGATGTCTTGATACCCTTCAAAGGAAACCCCCAGGAGATTTGGAATCCATATCCCTAACAAGTCTTGAAGCTTATCCCCAGTAGATTCTGGAAGCTTATCCCCTGCAGAGTACGGACGTCTCTCCCGAGCTTTATTCAAGGTTATTCCTCACAAGGGCTTATAACTGGGTTATCCTCAGCTAACTACCACGGAAGATCGCACTCGGCAAAATTCTTCCTATCCCCAGCGGAGTTCATCAAAGTTCTCCAGCATAACTTATCAATACAATCCCCAGAGGAGTTCATCTTTGTTATCCCCATCCAGAGAACCTTCCAGAAGCTAACTCCACTCAGAGTCCAGTTTCATTATCCCCAGCGAAGCTAAAACTTCAAATTATCAATCCCTAGCGGAGCCAGACTAGTGAACCTTCTCCCTACAAAATTTTGAGAGGGAAAATCTTGAGTTCCCCAGTGAAGTCGCCAGAGATACTTCCCACCAAGCTGAAGATTCTCAGTCTTACCTCCCCAGCATGAGTCTATTAGATTGGAACTCCCCAGTAGAAGTCATCAGGAATTCCCCAAAAGATTGGTATACAACCCAAGCTCTTTATTCTCCAGCAACAACCAGGAATTATTCTTCCCAGCAGCAGTCAAAATACTTTTATCTTCAGCCATCCCGGATTCATCTATCCTTTGCAAGACGGCTCTCCAGCTTACATGCGCACCCATTTACATTCATATCATATAACATACATTGTATCATGCATCATGACATTGCATATAACTAACTCTTTACCTTTTCAGGTAAGATCAGTCGAAAGACTAGAATCACTATCTTCCGAGACTCTTTCCAGGAATAGTTCGGATGTGACCCAGACATGGCAATATTCTAATGCTTATTCCAGAGTTATCCAGATGTGGTTTTACACGAGCTCATCATCAGGGAACCCTACACTGGTTCTTCCTCCAACTTCAAGATTTCTGAAAACAGTTCACGGGTTCTCCAAGTAACGGATGTTAACCTATCACTTGTTCAGTTTCTTCTCAAGACTTATGAAAACAGTTTATGGATTCTTCCCAACAACAGATGTTAATCTATCGCTTGTTCAGACGCAACCTTTGAAAACAGTTTACGGACGCTTCCCAACAACGGATGCTGCTCTATTGCTTATTCAACTCCAAGATTTCTGAAAACAGTTCACGGGTTCTCCAAGTAACGGATGTTAACCTATCACTTGTTCAGTTTCTTCTCAAGACTTCTGAAAACAGTTTATGAATTCTTCCCAACAACGGATGTTAATCTATCAACTTGTTCAGATGCAATTTTTTGAAAACAATTTACGGATTCCTCCCAACAACGGATGCTGCTCTATTGCTTATTCAACTCCAAGATTTCTGAAAACAGTTCACGGGTTCCCCAAGTAACGGATGTTAACCTATCGCTTGTTCAGATTCTTCTCCAGACTTCTGAAAACAGTTTATGGATTCTTCCCAACAACGGATGTTAATCTATCAACTTGTTCAGATGCAATTTTTTTGAAAACAATTTACGGATTCCTCCCGACAACGGATGTCAGTCTATTGCTTATTCAGACCCCCAGTTCAGAGATAGTCCAAAGCATGGACACCCTCCTGATACTCATTCCAGATGGCATCTTTAAGCCCATCCCCGACAAGTTTCTGTCATTCCTCCCGATGGCATCGTTAAGCCCATCTCCAAATGGCATCTCTAAGCCCATTCCCGCATCCCTTGCTTTGACGAGTGCAAATTTAAGGGCACTCTAGTGTCCAATCTTCTTTTACCCTCGAGTCGCGAAAGGCAAGCTTGCCAATCTGACTCTTCGGATTCAAGAAGATTGAACAGGGGCAACTGTTGTACCCCAAAATTTGCCCTCCCATTTCTCATTGATTTCTCACCACAAAGCCCTTGGAGATCAAGATCCAGTTAGGGTTTCATCTGCTCAAGACTTCTCCTTGCACTGTTGACCCAAATTAGGGTTTGTATTTGCACAAGGATGTTTGGACCTAAATGACCTAAAGTGACTTTAATGCTTCATATTGGACTCCCAAGTTTATCCACATCAAATCTCAAGTCTTGATACCAAGTTTTGCCCAATTAATTGGACAGTTGACCTAGAAATCAGCTGTATTGGAAAAAAAGTCAAAATAGGGTTTGTATGCAAATAAAAAGAACAAAATAGTTTGACCTAATTTCAAGATAATCAAGCATGAAAAATGGACAACACATACCACACTTGCACCCCTAGGGTATTCCACTTGTTGCCTTCAATAAATGGGCCATATTGCATGTTAGGTTTCTTTGGGCAAAACAAACACAACCCAAATGATCATAGTCCCTCGATGACGCTTTTCGAAAAGTTGCCTAAAATGATCAAGTCCCTTTCAAGGAAAATTGCCCAAAGATACTTAGCACTATTGCAATCATGGTCTAAACGATGACCCGCGCCCGTCCCTTTCACATCCTAACACAAGATTGTCCACCAAATGCAATGGTGGAACAAAATTGTTAAAAGGGTTAAAACATAACAAAAATATTTGAGAACTTTAGGGTAGATAGCTCTTAAGTACTTGTCAATTTGCAAAAGAAAACACTTGCCTATTTTCAAACCACACTTCACAAACACCTTCAAAATAAACTTTCAAAAACCTTGAAACATCTTTTCAAAAAGACAAACACCTTTTGTAAAACATTCGAGTAAAGAATTGTTACAAGGGTAGCCTAGACAAGGCATCTTTTTCAAAACATTTTCAAAACCACACACAAAGCACCATTTCAAACAATTGAAAACCAAGGCAAGTTGATCTAAAGCAAGTACCTAAGAGCCTGTGGATAACCATGGATAGAAGGGGTGCTAATACCTTCCCTTTCTATAATCTACTCCCCGAACCCAAGAAAAATCTCAAAGGTTTTTGCTGTGCTTTTTAAACCTTTCCTTAGGATAAAATAAAAAGTCGGTGGCGACTCTTGCCCAACCGAAACATTTGCGAAAACAAACGCAAATCCATAGTCAGTTCTCCCACCGTATCACAAGAACCCTTAATCAGCAACCACCAGTCAACCTAGGGGATCTCACTATTACTCTTGGATAACTCAAAACACAAGATAAAACTGTGTCATTACTCAGATCACAAGACACAAAAGCTCCCAAAAAAACAAACCAGAGTAGAACATTTTATTCGACATCTTTGCAAAACAACTGCAAACACAGACTTTAGACTTAACAATATCTGAACAATACTTCTCTCCCCCTTTTTGGCCAAAAATTGACAAACACATCCCTCACAAAACCGGACCCAAAAGGTACTTACCCATGCCCAAACAAAGGCCATAAGGACTTATGAAGACATCAAACAACCACAATGTGAGAGAAGGAGAAGGAACGACCTATATAAATACCCAAGTAATGACATAGGAATTAACAATTCTAGACTGAGTCAATGGTCTCGGTCAAGAATATTATTTGAGGAAAATAACCAAAAACAAATGCACCTTCTAAAATAGTTGTTGACTTCCTTTATTGACTCTGTACTGAGTTTTATGGGAGGAGTTATTTCCAATAAAAGTGCATGCAAAGTTAATAAGCACGTTTTACACTTCTTCCTGACAAGCGATTGATTACACCGTCCATACTATTTTCTTGTTAGTCACAAGGAAAACATGTCTTGCATAATGTTATGAAATCCAGTCAAACATTTATTTTGAGAAAGTCTTCTTTACCAATCAATACATAATGTTTCACAGGGTTATCTACACATTCTCAAACAAGATTCCATATACCAAGTCATTTGAGCATCTCATGAGTGACATTTCTCATCAACAACCAACACTCCCATTGAGTCCCACCTGTAATATGGAGAAAAGTATTAAAGGTAATGTTCTCTAGAGTAAACCTAAGAAGTATGTGTACACATGACTTAATAGTCTTCACATGGCTAGATCTAACCATGCCTACACCCAGTAGTATTATGTCACAAGATGTTGTCTGGAATTACATCCTCATAAGAGGTATACCAACCCAACAAGTTTGAACAACATGCAAGTCAAGAAAAATATCGGCATCATTGTAGTAACCATCCATATACAAATACTCAACTCCCCTTGTCAAAGATAAGCAATGCTCCTGCTGAAAATGGGCATTTGAGCACTAGAAGAAGTCACATGAGAAACTTCACATTCTTGTAGTGAAGAACTACAACCTCACACATTTGTTGATTGCACTCACAAATTTTGAAAACAATCCTGAACCAGATACTCTAGCTCCTTCAGACCACATCCAAGTCTTTTGATTCCAACTATCACCAAGGACTCATTTGACAAATGTCCTTACAACCATTAGCAATAGCTGATACTAGTGAAGTCTTCAACATAATATTTATGCATTTATCAAGCATACTACTATAGATAAGATCAAAATTTTATCATTTTAATCCACAGGATCAGAGATGCCTCTTCTGATAATCATACTTAGCAACACATTATTCAATCACAAGCATCTTTCAAAGACAACCATTCATCAGCAAGCATGATGTTACAATATATTTTGGAACATACCGAAACAACCGGCTGAACAAATCATCGAGACGAAATCAATGAAGTCACCATTGAACTTTTTATCCCACAGGAATGGGAAAGGTAAACATCGAATAAACATGAGAAGGGTGAAATAACGACCAAACAACCGAGATATCAGGTAAGGGAGTATGTTACGCGAGGGGAAGGTATTAGCACCTCACACGCCCGTAGTACTCTATGATATCCAATTTTGTTATTCTAATCTAATGGGTGTGGTCAAAGTCTATGTCTAAGGTTTAAAGTAAAAAGAAAGAGGGAATGCATGCAAAATAAAAGAGAAAATAATGTAGGGAAAATAAAGTTGTGCTCACTTGGGCCCTACCCAATACCTACCTAACCTTTTTGAGGAATCAAAGTTACCTTAGTTTAGCTCAAATATTTTGGTTGGTTTTTGTTTTTCTAGTTAAAAAAGAGAAAAGCAATAGTCACGATGACGGAACATCCGATCGATGGAAAATTATCAATAATAATGGCAAGATAACAACAATGATGGCAAAACATTAGCAACAATGGCAGAACATCAACAATGACGGAAAAACCTCAACAATGATGGCAAAACATCATAATATTGGCAAAACATCACAATTTAGATGATAATATATCACACTTAACAATGATATTGAAAATCAAAGTAGGATAAAAAACATAAGCGATGGCGAAACATCGACACAAAGATAGCAAAATATCATGGCAAGGATGGCAAAACATTACAATTTAGATGATAAAACATCAGACCTAACAATGATATTGAAAATCAAAGTAGGATAACAAACATAAGCGATGGTGAAACATCGACACAAAGATAGCAAAATATCAGGGTAAGAATGGCAAAACATCAATTTAGATGATAAAACATCACACCTAACAATGATATTTAAAATCAAAGTAGGATAACCAACATAAGCGATAGCGAAACATCGACACCAAGATAGAAAAATATCATGGTAAAGGCGGTAAGATGGCCACTTAACAAGGTTTAAAACAAAGCCAAAAGGCGCGCAAACAAATAAGATTGGTCTGTATTTTTTACCTTGAAGAAGGATTTAAGTTCATTAGAGATGTTTTATGATTTGCCAAGAAAAAGAAAGTTTTTTGTTTTAAGATGCAATATGCAAAGAGAAAACAACTAAGGGAGACTATCATAATCTTTAGCCCTAGTGTAATTATACAATGATGGTCCTACGTCAAGAAAAAAAGAGAAATATCTACCTAAGTGAACATACATGGATATATATCCTAATGTCTAGCTCAAAGATTAATCCTATACGAGAAATCCTAAGGGAGCATGGCATATCAAATAAGTGCTTTAGAAAAAGCACACAATCAGGGTAAACTGACTTATGGATGGGGGTATGAAGAGAAAATGTTTTAGCTAAGGGGAGCGGATCACCTGAAGCAAACAAGCGGGAGAGTGAGATGAATATAAAAAAAGAAAAGCATTACTTGAGCTAAGGGGAGCGAATCACCCGAAGAAAACAAGTGGGTAACTAAGTGTCAGCAATGGCCATTACGAACTCCTGACAAAGTGTGAGGGTTTAATTGCAAAACTACTTTCCACTTGACCGACTCGACGTACAACATGAGCTAAGGATGACACAGACAAAATGCAGGGGTCCATTGCAAACCCTTTTCGCTTGCCTCCTTTTGAGGACTTATTAGGGTGGGGGATATGCAAGCACAAATATAAACACACCGACGGAATACCTACTCCAAAGGTATCATTTTAAAAAAACACAAGTAGCACACATAATGCGGAATTTACCTAAACGAATCTTTAAATAAACTAGAGAGATTCTT
Source organism: Vicia faba (assembly GCA_948472305.1). Classification (NCBI taxonomy): domain Eukaryota; kingdom Viridiplantae; phylum Streptophyta; class Magnoliopsida; order Fabales; family Fabaceae; genus Vicia; species Vicia faba. Next base: position 36,315,087 of record OX451741.1, read on the forward strand.
GACATGATCAACAGTGGAGATCACCGTTGAAACAACTGGAGGAAAATCATCAAAGACAAGAATTCAATAAAGTTGCCATCGAACGTCTTTTATCCCACAGGATGGGAAAGATAAACATCGAGAAAACCTGAAGGGGTGAAATCACGGTCTTGCGACCATAGAGATGGGGTAAGGAAGTCGGTTACGTGAGGGAAAAATATTAGCACTCCACAAGTCTGTAGTACTCTACAGGATCCACTTATGTTTGTTCTAATCTAAGAGTGTGAAATTCTATGTCTAAATCTTAAAAGCTAAAAGATATAAGAGGAGGAATGCATGCAAAGTGGAAAAAGAAAATAATGTAGGGAAAATAAAAAGTTTTTGCTCGTTTGGGCCCTACCCCAATGCCTATGTATCCCTTTTATGGAATCAGAGCAACCGTAGTTCGGCTTCAAAAGTTTCTGTTTGTTTTGTATTTTTTAATAAATAATATTAATTTCTCCTTCTGCGGCAACTCGACCTTTGGAGACTTATTCGTCAACAAAGAACTGAATTAACATGTTCTTTTGAAAAGAGTTTTGAAAGAAAAGCCCAAAGGCAAAAGAGTTTGTGTTGGTTGGTGTTTTTGCTGCAGATAACAACTAGTTAATCTCAAGAGAGAGATATTAGCCATTTCTTCACTTATTTATGAAATATGTCTTCGAGACTTGAACCATAACAAAACTTAGAATGGAAAAGCAATAAGATCGAGAAGAAACCCGCTTATAATTTCCCAAGCTCAACAAAGATATAATTCTCATCAGTAATTTTTATAGTGTTTTGAACTTGTCAGAAAAAGAAGTTTTGTTTTAAATGCAAGGATGAAAAAGGGAAAAGAAAAGTCTAAGGGGAGACTAACCTAAATCTATCCGTAATGTTATCATATAATGATTGATCCTATAATTGGAGTTTTGAAAGGAAATCTCTACCCTATGTTGGCATACATGGATATAAGCCTAAGGTTTATTCAATTCACACTTGCATAAGAGTGAATTGAAAACTTAAGGGGATCATACAAGAAGTGGTTCTACTTAGAGGAGAAGAAAGAGATGACTAAGTATCAAGATCAGTCAACACTATCAAACCAAGCAAGGGATGAAAATATTAAGCACACCAAGAGAGGTGGATAAGAAGTAACCATGATTGGGTAGGAGAGAAGGGTGTTTGAGATATGAGAGAATGAGGAAGGATATGATTAAACCCTAAATTTCTAAACTCAAGCAAAGGGTCGAGATGAAATCCTAAAATGTTCCCTAGTCAAAATTAATTTGGGAAAGAAAAGTTTGTAAAACTGAGCCAACTAAAACCTAACTTTCTAAAAGCTTGTAAAAATTAAAAATATGATTAATACTCATTAGATTTAATTGAGGAATTTAGAAATGATTAGGAATTATTAGCACTAATTAATAAAATGGCCAAACTAGAGAGTTTTAGTATAATATTTGTGGAAAAATACAAAATTAAAAGTTAAAAATTAACACAAAAAAATGAATTTTATGGTTTTAAAGCATCCAAGGACATTAAACATATTTTCTATAATTTTTTCAAGTAGAGGAAATTAAAATTTCAAAAGCTTCTTCTAGCCTAAGCAAAAGAAAAGTCCAAAACTATTATTAATTTCTAAAATTTGGAAAAATAGGAAAATTAAGATGTAAATTCAATTAAAAAATATAGTAAATTGTTTTAACATATAAGGGTTAGTAAACTTAATTTTATGGAATTTTATTGTTAGAGGAAGATACCAAAAGAAAATTATTTTCACACTATACCAAAAAAAGTAAAGAAAACAAGATATTGCCAAAGATTGATTTTATTTTCTGAACACAAATTTTACAAAATTAAAAAAAAAAATTATTTCCATCAAGTATATTCAAAATGGAACCTAATATATTTGTTGGGGATTTTTATATTAGTGAAAATTAGAAAATAAAATTTTAAAACCTAAAAATGATTAAAATCCTAATTAAACTAATTGACTTATTTAATCATACAAAAAATGATGAAAAAATGAAATAAAATTCATAATGTGAAAATATACTAAAAAAGAACTTTAAAATATTTTTGTGATGATTTTTGAATCAATAAAAATATTAAAAACAAATTAAATAGAATGAAAATTCAATTAAAATGAGATCTACTACACCTGTTTCAAACAGAAAGCGTTGTAAAAGAAATTTAAACCATGTTCAATTGAGTAATTCCACGTAATCATCCCTGTAACTGAACCATGCCCTAAACGTGTTTACTCTGTTTTTTGCACTGATCTCAGATCTTAATATCTCCTCTGGTTCTTGATGAAAACGCACGAATTTGCAATCAAATTAAAGACCTCATGAAGTAGATCATCATAGGATCAAGAATTTTCAAAAATGATTCATCAAGCATGGAGAAAATAACGCATGAAAATTACTGAGATCAACATGTTCTTTAAATTGCAAAAACAAAAGTCAACCATGCTACTTCAGATCCATGGATCTCTCTCATTTCTGAGCCAAATCAATTGATTCATACATCAAAGTTTATTATGAAAATGCAAAGAACAACGAGATGAACATAGATTTCACAACTAATACAAGACTAAGAAGAAATCTGAGCATGAAAGCAGTATTCCAATCAAAGTTCAATCAACTTGAAGAGCACAAATTCATCATCAAATCCCTCGTGTTCATACTTCAGATCTAAGATCTGGCCAATTAGCACGATTAAAACAAGATCTACATTGCAAATTCATGATGAAATGATGATGTGGAGTTCATGAAAACTTACCTCAAATAGTGAAAAGTAAATTCACTAGGTGCCTCTGAACTTAACAAGAAAACCAGTGAACCTTCTCCTCCAAGCTTCAATGATGATTAATTGATGAAGAACTTGCAACTTAATGCAAGAGAATATAGAGAACTTGAAAATTTTTTGAAGAATAAAGAGAGGATTTGAATCTTGCGAGAGAGAGTGAAGGAGCGTGTATGCAGAGCCTTCTTTTTTTGTAATGAGGGTGAAGAAGAGTTTGTATAAAGTGGGGAAGAGTATTGAGGAAGTTTTTCTAGGGGTAGAAAATTCTTTGGAGGTTTGTAGCTGTTAGAGGGAAATGCTGGAAATTTGCAGCAAGTTTGAGTGAAGCCAAGCAGTTACGGTTCATGCCTTATTGCCGACTATATGTGTGCGCTTTGATGAGTGAAAAGGGAGTGGGAAATGAGTGTTATACGTGTGACAAATCAGGCATGTTGCAAAAGTGTAAATGATGTGCTAAAGCTTATGACAAAACATAATATGAAGCTTCCTTCCCTCAAACATAACTCTAAGAGTTCTTGATCAATTGACTCAAACTTATGCTTAATAGAAATAGAAAAGTAAGGGTAATAACTCTCTTGTTGAAAGAAAATTGAGTTGAAGTTTGGAGATTCCTTAAATCTGTGTATGAAAACATGATGGTGATGACTGATCAATCTTGACATGGCAGAACATGCGCACACGTGCCTGGTCTTGCATGCCGGTAAATTTGTCAACTTTGAGAGTTCAAATTCTAATGGTGATATCTTCTTCATTCTTGAGCCAAATGGCATGATTCAAATAATTTCCCCTTTGACCAATTTTCAAAATTAAAACTTGAATAAAAAAATGAACTACCATGAGCATGGGCACGCCAAGTGTTTGATGTTACAATTGTACTAAAATGCGTGCGAGACAAATATTCTGGCCAGAAAGATAGCATATCATGCCCTTATGTTCATTTCATTGTAACTCTCACCATAATGCTCATAATGAAATGATCTTTAAATCAAAATTGAAGAGGACACAAATATCTTCAACTTTGATGTTCAAGCATTTTTGAAACTATTACCCATTCATTAATAAAAATGATGGTGAAGGTGTTCCCACCACATGTTTGGTGAAATTTCACACGCGAGGCCTCCTTTGCTGGGAAAACTTGCCATCTTTAGGCCCTAAACTTTTAAGCACAATAACTCAGAAATGCTTCACTTTTTGAGGTTTGAGCACACATTAAAAAACTTGTAGGTTTTTCTCAAGCTTTCCAAGCATATAAGATTTTCCTCCATTGGATGAAAATGAGAGTTATGAATGTCCATAATTCAGTACTATAGGACTCAAAGACTTAGAATTTTCTTTCCAAATGTCAAAATACCTTCTTGAATAAGTTATCTCCATTTTGATCCTTTCTCTTGATTTTGTGACACCAATGATTATGAGATAAGAAAATAGAATACTTGAATTGATGGTTGACCAAAAGTCCACTTGGTCAACTTTGACTTTGGTTGACTTTTGGTCAAAATGACTATTTTGCCCCTTTTGATCAATTGAACTTCTTTCAACCAAAATTGATGGTCAAACCTACTATCATAGATACTCATAAACATGTTAAGGAGTATGGAATTAAGTACTACCCAAGAAATCAAATATTTCTTGATTAAACCAAAAACCCTAATTTTGGCTCTCTGTATTTAGGAGATGATGACCAAGCTTTAAAACCCTCATTCTCCTGGTCAAATTAAGAAATTATTTGAACATATATGTCTTATATGATGATGAGTAGATGATGCTTCACATATTTGTCTTTTGTAATCCTTGGACTCCTCAACTGATCAAAACCCTAATCTTGAAAGATGAACAGTTGAAATGTGATTCTTCTCCAAACTTTGCAAATTTCCATCTTCTAATGACCATATGGGACAAATGGAATGTCTAACAATATGAGAGAACTTCATAGTTTGAGAGAGTTTAAAGATTAGAGATATGAGATCCTCTTTTGCACTGATTGACCAAGCAAACATCCTCTGGAGCTTGTAGAAGAACTTGGGAACTTGAATACCCTAATCCTTAACATGAGAATGTATGAATGTGTATGATGAAGCATAAGCCATGTAACTAAAATGAATAGGGAAATTTTTTAGGTGCAACACCCGTCATACATCTTTATCCTACTTCTCATGGCAAGGAAAATGGTAAAAGCCCTACTTGACATGATCTCTAGAAAGCAATAAGATACTGAAAGGAAAATAGACGGGACATGCACCAAATGGATGACAATTCCTAGATGCTAAGCAATAACAAAGAAACACGGAAAACTTCATGAGCTACTATCACCAATAAAGAAAATACCACCAGCATAAGCGTCAAAGCATCAACAAATCAAGATCGGAATGTGTAGCAGGCACATTCGAATATCAAAATACATCTGCTTGAAATACAATTCATACAATATGAAATAAAAATCACATGGAGGAATGTGTAGCGGACACATCCGTGTGATGCCAAGGTACCTGCACGAAATAAGATTTATGCAAGAATGATATCATTTGGCATCCTACGCAAACTTTCACTAACAAGTGATCATATAAAGTGTTTTTCAACCAATACTCATGTGCTAATTAAAGGTTGAAGGCTTAACAATGTACCTAGCAAAGTATTCACAAAACGAGTTAGAATAAACAAGGCAATATGTGCAAACATGCATTAAAGCAAAAATTGATATTTTTGTCTGGATAACCGGTTACCATAACTGGGTAACCGGTTACCATAACACAGAAAAAAGAGGAAAACGCCACTGTCTTGAGGTAACCGATTACCATAACTGGGTAAACGGTTACCGCGTGCAAATCTTTTTAATTTCAGTTGTTAGAAAGGGTGGTAACCGGTTACCATAACCTGGTAACCGGTTACCCGCAGGCAGGATGTAGTTTTTTCCAACTTTTTAATGGTTTTGGCTCATGGCTTAGGCAATTCATCAAACACCAAATCTCCATAAATCCAATACATGATTTTGCATAAAACTTCACATGCTTGATTAAGATCAACAATTAAACCTCATGCAACATCATCAATTTATTTCATCAACTAAGCACTTCCATGAGAATCAACTTAACTCAATAAGCACTTAATTTAACAATCTAATTTCGGATTTACACATGATGATCAAATCAAATCACAATTCTAGTCTTAGATCTATATTTTAAATTCAAAATTCAACCTAGATTCATTTCATGCTTGATCAAAAAAGTGCTTCTCAAATAATCACTTATTTCAAAAGTGCTTAATTTAAGAAAACTCACCGATAGAAGTGAAGAGGAGGCTTAGGTATAAAGATCTCAATGAATTTGTAGAACTTTGATTTGATCAAGAGCTATGTCTTATGAAACATTAATACAAATGAATTTTATTGTATCAAACATTAATACAAATGAATTCCGGTTCAGCACAACCATGTCTTATGAAACTCAAAATTCACAGGTCTTTCCTTCGTGAATCAACTTTTAGCCTCCAAAGACGATATCAAGATGACATCGAGACAAAACTTTGGCAACCAGAACCGCACGCATACGACATTCCATCCGAGAATTATGAATTTTTTAGTGCATACAAAATAACAGTTCAACCCACTTCCTTTGTATTTTTTCATTGTATAACTTCCAAAAGAATGGCATATTCGGAGACCTTCTTTGAGATTTAGCTTTTGGTCCGAACACGAAAGTTGAAGAGAAACGTCGAGACAGTTCCAAAACCTCAAGAATCAATCCAAAACACTATTCAAAATGGGAAATATGAATTTCCAAACTCAAATCAGCTGAAGAAACTATTTCCTAATTGCACTGCTTAGAATTCACCGAAAACACCCAAATCTTCTGCATCTTGACATGTGTTGAACAATTACGGGAGCTTTCTTGTGTTTGAAAAAAATACCTTGATCTTGTGAGCACGGATCCAATGATATGCATGTATGTGTATGTTAACAAAGTATAAGCCAATTAGATATAGAAAATGAAGGAGGCAAATTTTGGGGTACAACGACTGCCCCTACTCAATCATCTTAAACCTGATAAGTGAGAAAATGAAATATCTTTCGAACATTCAAGGTGGAAGAGGATTGAATACTTAAAAGAACTAAAAAATTTATGCTCTGAATAAAACAAAAGCGTAGAAACACCGGTAATTGTATTTTGCAAGGATGACACCAAGAGAACTGGATGAAAGAGGAGAAGATTAGCGAATACTGAATCTGATCAAAGAGTGTCATATAAAATTGAACTCAATAAACATACCAAGTAGAAATTAGTTTTGAACAGTGAGCCAAGACGAGATTGGACTCAAAAAGTAAGCCAAGTAGAAACTGGACTTACACCAAGAGAACTAGTGGATGCTAGACTCTAGAAGGATGCAACAGGTAAAGTTGGAGCATAAATTACGAAAATGAGCTAAAACTCAACTCAAGCAGGCTAGACAAAACTAGACTTTAGAAGAATGTGCAAGGACAGAAACTGAAACACCAATTGAAATAATGAGATAAAACTCATCCCAAGAAAACAAGACAAGACTAGATTCTAGAAAAATGCGCCAGGACAAAACTGGACCGTAAATCAAAATACTGAGATGAAACTCAACCAAGGAAAACTATATGATACCAGATTCCAAAAGAATATGTCGGGATAAAATTGGAACACGACTCACAATAGTGGGATAAAACTTAACCAAAGAAAACTAGATAAAACTAGATCTTGAAGATTGTGTCAAGACAAAACTGAAACACAAATTGCGATAAATGAGATAAAACTCAATCCCAAGGAGGATAGACAAAACTAAAATCTAGAAAGAATGTTCCAAGATAAAACTAGATCACAAAAGGTGTGAGATAAAACTCAAACCAAAGAGAAAAGGCATAACTAAACTCTGAAAAAGTATGCGGGGCAAGGTGGCTAAAGTGCGTGATTCTAGGAGCACCTGCTAGTCTCAAACCAAGGGAAGACATTCTGATAGAACTGAAAGAATCCAAGGAGTGAGAAACATAAATGAGACAACATTCGACTCAATAATACTATAAGATCAAAACTTTCTAGAAACGAGTACCAGGAGGAAAACTAGATTTCACGCACGGGTAACGAGGAAAAACTTGACCCATAGCAAAGTAGTGAGAGTGCATGTTTCTCATAACACTTGCTGGTCTCAAACTAAGGGTAGACAGTAAGATGGAACTGAAAGAAACCAAGATTTATAAAAGAGACGTCTCAACCAAGGATAGACAATAAGAGGAAACTGAAAGAACCTAAGGTGTAAAGGAGACTGGTTTTAACCCAAGATAGATAGTATAAAGGAACTGAAAGAATCCCATGAGTAAGAAACAGAACGAGCTAAAACTCGACTCATGAACACTAATTAGACCACAACAAACTAGATATGAGTACCAGGGTAAAACAAACTGGATTTCATGCGTAGGAGATGAGATCAAAACTCGACCCAAAGCAAAGTGATAAGAGTGCATGTTTCTCAGAGAACTTTCTAGTCTCAAACTAAAGGATAGGATGTAAGACGGAACTGAAAGAACCCAAATGTTATAAAAGAGACGTCTCAACCAAGGATAGACACTAGGATGGAACTGAAAGAACCCAAGGCATAAATGAGACAGGTTTCAACTCAAGATAGACAATATAAAGGAACTGAAAGAATCCCAGGAGTAAGAAACAAAATGAGATAATACTCGACTCATGAACACTAGTTAGAACAAAAAAAATTGATGAGTACCAAGACGAAAATTGGATTTCATGCGCGGGTAACGAAACAAAACTCGACCCAAAGCAAGGTGATTAGGGTGTACTTACTAAAACACCTGCTGATATCAACCCGAAGGTAGGCAGTAACGAAACTAATGAAAGAGATCCGAAGATAGGAACAAAATGAGGTAACACTCAACTTACTGGGGATAAAACCACATGGATAACCAGAGGGATAAAACCCTGGGGCACTGAAGATGAAGTGACCGCGTTGGGGATATAATTTAAAGATTCCAATAAATCTTCCTGAGAACAAAGAAATTGTAAAGGGCTTATGTTTGCATGTTTGAATTATTTTTCTATGGAGTAATGTTCCAAAAGAGAATGGAAACATTACACTTTGAGGATGCACTATAATGATGCATGATTTTTCTAGAGAAGCAAAAAAGTTACAAGGAATCGCTGAAGAGATACCCTTGAAAAACTGAAACTCTGTGGGGAATACCAACTGGAAAAAGTAGTAAAAAAATAAATTGCGAACTCATGCTGGAGAAGATCAGGTTGAAGCTGTAATCTCTAGAAAAGAGGTGCCAATGAAGACTGAACGTTTCTTGAGAAGATCAAGGTAAGACTATAACTTCTGAAGGAGAATGTCAAACAGAGATTGGTTGTTGTTGGAGAAGATCAGGGTCAAACTGTAACTTCTGAGAAAACCCACCAATGGAAATTGGGTGTTGCTGGGAAGATTTCCATCACAATGGAGCCCGTAGGGAAACAAAATCAACCTTAAATTGCTTGAAGAATAAATTATTGATCTCTCTCCTAGGGGGAAAAAATTATTCGGATGAGTATATGAAAATCCAAAATGGAGATAAGATAGCTTATGCGCAGAGCTCTTGCTAAAGAGGAGGTTTTCTTGGCGTAAGATACTCAAATGGGGATATACAGACAATCTTCAATAAGAACGAATCAGCCGAGGGTACGAGAAAACTCGGATAAGAAATCACGATAGCACAGTCCTCTGGGGATATGGAACTTCTCATCATCCAGGATCAGACTCTACTGGGAAAAAGGAGAATTCTTGAACAAGAACTTCCAAATGAAATGACTTAACTAGGGGAATGAAAATTCCTGAGTAAATGATTTCCAATGGGCAGTTTAGTTGGGGAGATGAAATAATTCTTGAATAAGAAGTCATTAAACGACAACTTCATAGGGTAGATGAGAGAGTTATTGAATAAGAAATTCTTCGTGAAGCGACTTTGTCGGGAAATAAGAGAAATCCTCAAAGGCCATTCTGCAGGGGAATAAGAAAATTTTCAACCTGAACTTCTGGATGGGGAATAAAACATACTCTGATGAGGAAACCCTTGATGGGGATAAGATGTTCTTTGATAAGAAAACTCGATCAAAAATATTGTTGTTGGGGATACAAAAATCCTCGAACAAACAATATAGTCAGAACCACACTGATGGAAACTAAAGACACTCTTCAAAAATGGCCAAACCTACTGGGGAAACTTTTATCGGAAAATCCTTTACTGATTACTAAAGATTAACAAAACTCAATTAATTGACCAATATCAATTCTACCGGGGATAAGGAAAGATCCTTAAATAAGAATTCCCCAAGCAACAATCAGTTGGGAAATGAGAGATCTTGATGAGGAATCTTTGATTGGAAACTTTGCTGGGGACATGAGACATCTTTAAACTTTGAATTCTCATCTAAGAAACTCCACTTAGGACATGGGACATCTTCAAACTTAAAGTCTCAGAACGAAGCCTTTCTCTTGAAAAAGATTTATGGGCAACAAAACTCTACTGAGGAAACAAAACTCTACCGGGGAATATCTTGCTGGGGATTCCAGAATCTTGGGTGCCAATCTCTCGAGAAACATCCTTTTGAGGAAAACAAATCTGTGGGGAATTCCTATGTGAACTCTCAATCAATTAAAGTTGTTGCTGGGGATAAGAAATGCAAAACTATAAAAATGGAAAGCCCTGCTGGGAATGCTTCTGCCATGGATTTCTTCACAAAGAACTCGACTGCCATAGATTAAAAGAATCTGGATATGCAGTCATAAAATAGACCATAAAGATAGTCAAACAATATCAACTCTGACACTTCTACCATCTTTCTCGGGGGGATACTGTTCATCAGAATAGTCTTCGTCCTCAGGCATCTTACCAGAACCAACGTTGCTTCCACCATAAACCCTGCCACTTCTACCATCCTCCTCTTGGTTATCATATTCATTAGAGGTGATATCAGCAGTTTGAACTTGTTTAGCAGGACCTTTGAATCTTCTTCCCTTATTGAGAATAACAATTGGCTTCTGATTCTTCTTCTTTTTGGCGATGAGTGCCATCATATCCTTTTCTCATTGAGCACGATTCAAGAGGGTCTCCTGGAATTAGGCATTTTGAGCTTGGAGTTCCTTAACACTCTGTTCAAGAGCCATCTTTTACTGAAATAAACAACAAGAAGATGAGAAAACCTGTATAGGAAAACCTGTTTATGCAATGATGCATGATATGAAAATGCAATATTTTCAAGGATTGTGGGATTTAAATTTGTTTAAACAAGAGGAAACAAAGATAAATTTTAGTATTAAACTCAAATTATAATTTATTTTAGTAAAAGAGTTAAAAAAATAAATTCAAGTTTCCCATGGACGCTTCCTCTTTGTGTTGACATAGGCGTTAAGGCTTTGTTCTTCGTGGGGTCGTTTCCTTAGCTGCAGTACTTTCTTCTCACTAGCATAGAACCGATCTTCAAAGTTATCTCTTTCTTCCTTTAGTTGAATCCATGACCTTTTTAGTTCTTCTAAGTCAGTAGGCATATTGGGATGAAGAATAGTATGAGGAACATCCTTTTCAACAACAGGCTCTACGATCACTGGTAGAATAGCAGTATATGGAATTTTGAGATTCTGAGCACGAGACCAGACCTATCTAAGGTGAGGCTCGAGAGGAATGTAATTCTTGTGTCCCAAAGTCTTGCTATCAATCCTGTTGACCATGCCCCAAGCACGTATAAACCTTTGATGGTAGTTTTAAGGATCATTCTCATAGTCGAATACAATACTCTGGATGAGCATATCATGAGGACCGTCCCTTCGAGCATAACCAAACTGACACAAAGCTAGAGAGGGATTATAAGTGATACCCCCTCTTATACTAAGGAGTGGTACATTAGGGAATTCCCCATAATGATCACTAATAGTAAAATCGGCCTGAGATCAAGAACACCAATGGATATCTGCATGAGTGAGTGACATCAGCCTTTGAGACCACCTCAAACCTTGTTCGTTCTTTATCACTGATTGGGGCAGGTGCGAAATAAACCACCTGGACAGTAGAGGTATGCAACACATAAGAGTTCCTCGCTTCTTCATAGTATGAGTATGGAGGGAATGCAGGACATCTCTGAGTAAGATAGGTACCTGATTATGAGTGAGAAATATCTTGATGGAACCCATATCTATAAATTGGTCTGGATTAGGGAATAATACCAATCCATAGATAAGTACAGCCAAAATATCCTCAAAAGCACACAAATTCATGGCATATAGAAATCCCTGAGCCTTTTCTATAAGAAATTTAGGAGAGAAACCCTTGCTTCCATTCCTTGTCTCCCAATTAGATACAATGTCAGGTCATTTCAGATGTAAAGCTATTGCAATGTCTTCACATTTTGGAGCTTGCTCTAGACCGGTGAAAGGTATATGATCAATAATAGGCACTTCGAGAAACTTAGAGAATTCATCCATTGTGGGCACCAACTGATAGTCTGGGAAGGTAAAATAATGATGCTTCAGATCAAAGAACTGATAAAGAATGCTCATCATGTCTTCCTGAAGACTAGTAGTAACCAGACTGAGTAGATGACCATGTCTCTTGGTGAATTAAAAATTGTCGAGAAATTTTGAGACTACTTCCTTAAGATGAGAAGGTATCCTTATGAAGTTGATCCATATGGTATTCCTATGACTGTAAGCCATGACCCTGCAACAAAGAACAAAGATAAATCCCCTATATCCTTGAAATGGTTAGTCATGATATGATGATGTTATGATGTTATGATGTAATGATAACATGCTCAAATAGATAATTAAACACAAGCAAAGCATGCAAAGGCCTTAGGTTTAAGTCTTGCATGGGGTTTATAGGTAAGTACCCTCTTGAAGTTTAGTTGGCTCGACCTATCCTAGAGAAGTAACCAGGTTCTAGGGATCTCAATATCACTGATCTTACCCACAAGCTTTGTCTAGCACGATAACTGACTTGCCACCAAACAAAACTCGAGAGTCGAATCTCAATGAGTGTAATATCGAGTATCAACCAACTTCAGACTGCACCAAAGCCGGCTATCTCACTACCTTCTAATGGCTAAGTTGGGTCAATTAAGGTTCTAAGATCAGTTAGTGCTTATGACACCACACGACAGCCTATTATGCTCCCCGACTGACTTGAGGGATACCAGTACAAACAAAATATGTCGCACTAACGTAGCCATCATCTTAACCATATCGGTATACACCGTATAGTTTCCATGATCTATTTCTACTTACCTAAAATGTTCCCCAGATCCGGGTATAGGATCTTTCCAAAAAAATAAACCCAACATTTTCACTTTTTAAAAGGTATGCCTCCAATCTCCAAGATTTAGAGGAGGTACTCTTGGATGATTTTCCCTTGATTAACTATTTTTGAATCAACTTCTTTTGACCGAGCCTCACAATGGTTTTCCCCAACATTCGAATTTTGAAAAGATTGTACTTGAAGTTGCTTGAAAGGTAACTTGGACCCTATATTTCATAAGATGAACTTGATATGCATTGCCCTAACATTTGAGTCTCGGAGGGGCTTGAGAGGTTTGTTGAAAATATGAAATTGAGTCATACCATGTTGTGATATGACTTGATTAAGGAATTCTCCTTCGAAAGGTATGTCCCTAATTAAACCATGCTTTGAAATGTAACCCAAGTTGATTGAACCTTAGAGTGATCACCCTAGTCAATAGGATCTTTATGTGACATACCCCTATGATCATTAGTCTTGACTATGACCATAAGGTTCTACCTTAGATGCCCTGCCCCTAGTCAGGAGCTTCCTAGAAAGGATCACTTTTGTTTAAACCAATTTTTGAGACCTCCTTGATGCTAAGTATTGATTCATATATAAAAGTGTATGCTTTGAAAAGTAGTTCTTAGTAACTCACATGCAAGTTTTGAAATATAAGTTTGAAATAGAAATGGATGATTAGAGATGGAGATTCGAATAGGCGAAGTGTTTAGCAATAATTTTAACAAACATAAGAGTCACTTTTAACACAAATTTGCCGAGTATGCTTTCATAGTTAACCTTGCTTCAATTAGGACTTTTGAAGGTTGTAATGTGGGCTTGTTTCAAGGTTTAAGAAACATAGGATATAAAGCTAAAAAATTTATTTATCCCACCCCATTCTCCTTGATGTTATCCAATCCTAAATCTAATTAACGCAACATATGCGTTCAATCTCCAAGAGAAATTTTGCAGTCGCGCAGATGATGAGAAGCGTAGATAAAGACCTAAACATCGATGAAAAGCATTGATAAGATCCAAGAATTGATAAGATCCAATCGTTGATGATAAGTCCTTGAGGTGGCAGTAACAAGATTTCTCTCTAATTTATTTATTTTGATCCTTATTTTTACATGGGCCGATTATTTTGAATTTGGTTCATTGGAATACCCTAACTTTTGCCTAAGTCAAGATTTTCTTTGACTTAACGGGCTTGCTCCTTTTGATTTTTTTTCTTCTTTCGACTTTGAACATTTGTGACTGTCATGTTAATTGTTGTAAGCTTTGTTTTTATCGTTTCCTCGATCTTGAATAGTGTACTGAGGAAGAAAATGTTGTGAACTTTATCTTCATTGATTGCTTCCTCAATATTTGTTGATGTGCACGAGGAAGATGATGTGGTTGAACCTTTGCTTAGATTGTGAAATTATGGTATCAAATATGTGATGTCGAAGGAGATGTCACGACACAAATATCTGAGGACAATATAAAATGCAACAATATAAAAGCAGTAAATATACAAGGGATTGTTAACCCAGTTTGGTGTACAACAACACCTACTCTGGGGGCTGCCAAGTCAGGGACAAGTCCACTAAATAGTATTAATTCATAGACCCTCAGTAAAAAACCAGTTTACGATCTAATCACTTAATCACTACTCGTATTATACTTCTACCTAAGACACACCTAGGTATGAGGCCATCCTCAAATCCCTTCAATCACTAACAATGAAGAACAACAAAAATATTAAGTTTTAAAGACTTCAATCATTCAATACTTAAAAGCTTATGAATGATCCACAATTAACAACTCAAATTACAACTCAAGTATTAAACCAATACTTAGAGTGCATTACAATTAAAAATACTTAGACTTCTAAAACAGAAAGAATATATTCTTCTTCAAAAGTTGCAGTTGAACAAATAAGGATGCAAGTCCTTATAAAGGCGCAACAACGAGCTTGGGCTGAAAAAAAATATTCCAATTCCTTGAATATTTCCATGAAAACAGGCCAAAATATAATCCATAAAAATAAAATACATATTGAAAAATATTCCTCCATATTTTTCGAAAGCTATGAGTCACAAATCCTGAATAATGGTGCACATAAAAATAGGAAACAAAATATTGAAAACAAATATGAAGTCACATTCAGATCAGGAGGCATATGTTAAGACATATGCTTTGACATCATTCAAAACCAGTTTGCTTCAAATGTCAAGGCATTGAGAAAAACATTATCAAGTCAGTGTTTTATCAAAATTACTGCCAATAAACATTTACAAACTCCCCCTTTGGCAAATTTTGGCTAAAACATTATTTGAGCACATTATCAGAGCAGCAACATAAGTAAAATAAAACTCATTTAGCAGTTAGAAAAAGTAACTCAGTTAGCTGTTAGCAGAGGAAGATGGAATATCTTCTGATACATGAGGCTCCGCCTTCTGAGACATAAGGCTCCCCGTCAAACATTAAGCCCCCCCTTAGTCAGTGGTCAGTCAATCAGAGGTCAGTCAGTTTGTCTCCCCCTTTTTAGACATAATATGCAAAATAAAAAACATGCATTCAAGAGAGTAGCAGTGATATAAGTACAAACCATAGAATCTGAGAGTCAAGCACATACAAGTGCCAAAGGGGTCAAAAAAAAACAAAGAGTCTAACTATCTGCAGAACCAGTAGACTTGGCAGCTCCAACACTTCCTTCAACATTAAAACCTCCTTCTTCAGTACTCACTCTATCATTAAAATTGTTGTCCTTGTGCATCTACTTAATCATCTTTTCAAAAATTAGCTTTATGGCTAAGCTAACTCTGATCACATCATCAAGTTCTTTGGAGGCTTCCATTAATTCAGTAATCATGTAATCCTTGGTTGAGGTCTTGTTTTTAGAAGATACAGATGTCAAAACAATGTCTGGGACATGTTTTCCTGAAAACAACTTGAAGTGAAGGGTCAGAGCAGACTCCCTCTTGCATACTACATCATTACCACTCAGAATTACAGGATGTTGATTAAGAATTATTCCAAAAATAAGAGATGGAAAGGAAATAGGCATGTTGATAGCACAGGTTCCTGCATGCTTAATAGTCTGATAAAAAATGTAAGCACCATAATCAAACAATTTCTTATTTCCGAAAACATAGATAAACTTTCCTAAGCCAATACTAATGGTTGAGGTATGATTGGTAGGAACTCA
The DNA here is from genome assembly GCA_948472305.1 of Vicia faba. NCBI lineage: Eukaryota > Viridiplantae > Streptophyta > Magnoliopsida > Fabales > Fabaceae > Vicia > Vicia faba. Next base: position 36,331,364 of record OX451741.1, read on the forward strand.
GTTAACAGCTCCAATTCTATGCAAGATAGCATATTTCACACTTAGCTTACTAACAGGAAGCTTATTCTTCATTGGCCACTCACTCACTTGGTTTGACGTGATGGCTTTGCACACTTGATTATCAGTCACTTCTAACTTACAATAATCATCTTTAGACCTATCCAGATATCTATTGATGACAGCAGCGGAAAATTCTACACATCTACCTCTAACAAACACCTTCCTATACTCCTTACTTTTATGGTCAACACAGTCAATAGAAATATTAACAATAAATTCCTTAACAAGAGTCTCATAACATTTTGTAAACCTGGTGACAGTCTTCATTAAGCCAACAAAAGAAATCAGCTCCATAATCTCTTTGCACTCCAGTGCACCAGCTCCCAACTCTCTTTCAAGGGCAATTCTTCTTTGAAATACATATTTCTAATTTTCAGCATTCCCAACAGAATGGAAGGAAATGTTGTCAATGTAGCGGTAGAAATGTTTAAGACTAAGCCATTGGATTGACTAGACTTATACAGATCAAAAATAAAAATCTCCACTGCGCTTTATTGTTTCCAAAGGAATGGGAAAAGAGCGAGTAACCCAAAAAAGAGTGGGACAAATTCAAGGTAAGGGGGTTGGTTATGCAAAGGGAAGGTATTAACACCCTAAACATCTACGGTACTCTGCAAGAACCTCTTTGTAAAATCTGTATATTTTGGCTATAAAATATTGTATAAAAATGGATGGTGGAGGTGAGAAAAGAATTATATTTTTATGGTTTTTGCACCTGTCGCAGTTGTGAACCTTTAGTGCATACGTACCACCTTTTCGTGCAATAGGAGATCAGGGTACACGTAGTTCCTCTTTTAAATATTTTTAAAACACAAATGTGTTGGTTAATTTTATGAGATAAGACATCATCGTCATTTTCCGTGTGGAAAACATACTTACTATCCACAATCATGAGAAAAGAGAATTTGCATCATCTCCAAGTGGAGGATATGGCTTGGATCTTAAAATCAACAATGCCTCACTCAACACCCAAGTGGAAAATATCTCACTTCACTACATTTTATGAAGTATAGTTGTTTGCATCACTACAAGGATTGACAAAAGTCCAATGTTTTAAGAAAAGTTTTAAAGTAAAAAGCCAAAATGGTTTGAAATGAGATTGATTGACTTTTAGTCTTTCTCACAAAAATGTCAAGGTATTATTAAGTTGATTGAAGTTTATTTGTGAAAATGTTTTGAAAATGCATGAACCTAAGTCCAAGTTTATTATGAAAGTGGTTCAAGTTTAAAAAAGAACAAGAAAGTTTTTCAAAAAGAGGGAGAAGATTTTTTAAATTAAAGAAGATGGAAGGAGAAGAAGGAACTATCCTAAAGCATAAGGTAAAAGCTAGGGATAAGAACCATCTAACCAACAAGAAGCCAATACTTGACATTACGAGTCAAGATACAATTCTCATTCTTTGGATTAAAACCAAGCAAGCAAAAATACTAGACCTCTTGAGAGAATTAAACTTTAAGTGTATTAAGTCTTCACAAAAATTGGGCAGAGTAACAGCTGTATACGGGTGAATTCCATATTACAAACAAAGAATGTAATCATAATAACCTACACACAAAACAAACAAGAAACCTAATGTCTTGAGGTAACCCTTAAGAACTCCATAAAAAATATCAATTAAGGTCACAAGGTCTCCAATATAGGCCAAGGTTTCTAATCCTAAGTCCAAGAAGTCTAATACTCCATAATGCCAAGGATAGTAACCAAATAGTCCAAGTATTTTAAAGGTTTTTATGGTTCATGTTGATTATTAGGTGTCTTAGAAGAGAAAAGAAAAGGCTCAAGTGAGCAAAATAAAAATGACATAAAATGTAATGCTTAAAGTAAATGGTACATAAAGCATAAAAAATAAAAGGGTATAAAGTAAATATAATTTAATAATTAGTGGTTAGTTGGATAAACATCTTGAAACTTGCATTTGGAACTCATTAGAGGATCGGTAGAACCAAATCCTCCACAAAACAAGTTGCATTTGCTTTTTGTCAAGTATATCATCCATTTGGAATCCTCAAAAGTACCATTTAATGATTAGCAATGTTTAAGTGATCTGCGTTAACCAAAAGTGTTATAGATCCATTAGAGGATTGGTAGAACCAAAGCCCCCACACAATGAATCTAAAGGATATTGGATCAAAGGGATCAAATTAACATACTTGAGCTTGCAAACATAGGTTTGGGCCACAAATGATCATTTATTTGAATCGGGCCAAAATTAAGCGTTATGTTAAGCAATCGTAAGTGGACTTATATAGAAGTCGTACCTATTTTGAGGTCGGTCAATAGCAATCTATGCACCATTTTATTTTGAGACATGATATAGAGATCATGCTCCAATAATACTTAGTGCAATAAGCAAGGGACAAGATGAAGAGGGGTGGGAAAGAATATACGAACCACATTTGAATTAAATTTAAATCAAACTATTATTAAAATCATGGATCCAATGATGTTAATAAAGTTCATGATTAAAATTCAACCCAAGTTCATCCAGAAAATAATCACAAAATAATATTGCATTTAATATATAAATTAAAAAAAGGTTTTAAAAATGTTTTTAAATGGAAATAAGAAAGAAAAATATCAACTATATTCAAATTAATCAAGAAAAATTAAGTAAAATCATAGAAAAATCAGAAAAGGACTCTAATATTTTTATAAAATTTTTGGCAATTTTTAAAAGTCATAAACTATTTTAAAACTAATTAAAATTGTTCAAACAAATAGAAAATAGATAAAAAATAGTAAACATCAATATGAAATTCCATAAAATTTTCAAAAAGTCAAAAATATGCAAAATGATATTTATGAAATTTTTTTAGAATTAAGAAAAGTCAGAAAGTATTTTTAAGGTAATTAAAACAAAGCAAACAATGCAAAAAATTTAAAAAATATCAATTTTCAAAATAAAAATATGAAAAAATATTCATGAGATCAGAAATAATTCAAAGTATTTTTGTGAATTTTTTCATAATTTTTGGATAAAAAATAAAAGAGTTGTGAATTTTTGAAAATTAAATCAATTAAAATATAAAAATAAGAAAATAAAATAAAACCAAAAAGATATGGGCCATCAGATCATAGTCAAAACACGTTAGTAAGCTAATCCAATGGACTAGCCGCACTGTGCTTGATATGGACCTTAGTAAGATGCGCAGGGAATCAGAATAAAGGCAACCAATGAAATTAAAATGTTTGGCACGCTATCATTGGCTGAGACGAGACATGTCATCGTCTTCAACCTCCAGCCACCCTGCAATGGATATTTTGTGAGATCTTTCAAACGGGAAAATTAGGATCCCAGACCAGTATCATTGGATTCGTCTCTTCAAGATGATCCTAACACCACCATCGCACCAAATTTATATAAAGTATACAAAGAGATATGAATCAAAAACCCAAAAAATAGCGAGCACCTTCAATTTGAGATTTCTCTCTCAATTCTCAATGGATTTAAAAATTGTACGAAGTACTAGAATCAGGAGAAGGAGTAGAACATGTTAGTGCTTTATTTGGATCTAAATGGTGGAGAATTATACCTTTTCGAAGGTCAAGAAAGAAGCTATAAAACTGGACTTCTGTAGCTTGGTTTAAGTGCTGGAGAGTTTGTATGATGCTTAACGAAGATGAATGTGCAAAGAATTTTGGAAGAAAAGGCTGGAATCTCAGAAACTGATTTCAAAAATTTGAAGTTCGCGTGAGGTTTTGTTAGAGTGTTTTTGGCTCTCAAAGCTTGAGTAAATGAATGGGAGATGACCCTCTATTTATAGGGAATCAAATGGAATGTTCAAGCGTGTGAAATGATGAAGTTTGGAGGGAAATCGTGTTAACCTGATGCACGAGCAAAGTGTGATCTGATTTGCATCAAAACTCATCCAATCCTTGCGTTTTAAGGCTCTAATCCACTTTGGCAACTTGGATAAACATGTTTAGATCACAAATGCATGCTAATTTGATGTTTAGAGGCCATAACATGAATTTCAAATTCTGACTTATGAAGAAACTTCAGTTCCAAGTTACCAAGTTCAATCCAATGGCATTCTCGGCTTAAGGGGTCTTAAGGCATGATTCTTGGTGCTTTAGAAAGATGAGGTTACAACATTTGCAATGGAAAAAGAGTGAAATCAAATGGATGCTTGAGCTGAAAGTTGCATTGAGTCAAAGTTGGGGAAAAAGGTGGACTTTCCATACTTAGAAATATTTCAAATTTTTCTTCAAAAGTGACCTATAATGTTTTGCATCCAAACATGGCCTTCCACTTGGAATTTGCTCTTGACCAAAAACGATGACATGAAATAGACCTCTTGAATGACATTTTGAAACTTGAAGAATTCAAAATCTCCAAAAATTGAGAGAGTTATGAATTGTTGAAGTTGACAAAAAATCATGAAATGACCTATAATCTTTTGTATCCTTAGGGAATCTTCCATCCATTTTATCACTTTGCACATAAAATACGGAATAAAGTTAACACCCTCAAGATAATTGTGGAAAAAGAGTGGGCTCAAGATGATAAATATTGACCAAGTTATGATCATTTGGAGTCACACATGGGGAAATGGGGGTTCATCTGGAGGACTTGTAATCTTTCTTTATCATCAAGTTTCTTCCACATGAAAACTCCTTGAAACTTTTGAAGTGATTTGTTGATAACCCTTTTGAAGATAATGATGTCTTAGGAATAACTCAAAAATACCAAAATATGAGCAAGATATGCTTCTTTGAAGTTCAAAACCCTAGCTCCTAGATCAAGAAAATGCTTTAAGGAACTTTGACAATTTTGAACAAACTTCTTGTACCAACACAATTGATTTGTAAATAGAAGTTGTTGAGGATGAAAATGATAACTCATAGCCACCAAAACCACTTCCATATCTTGATAATTGAGAGAGATATGCACTTGTGATCAATGGGAACAAGACTTTGTTAAACCATGACAACTTCTTCAATCAATCCCTTACACTTTTGAATCAATCTTGATATCTTGGGAATGTAGTGAACCAAAATAACCCTTTCCATGACATCCCTTCCAAAACAACTTCAATGGTGAGGTTTGGACTTCTCAAGCTTTATTTCCTAGGCCATATAAATAAATTCATGAACCCATGGAACAACTTGCTAAATCTCATTGCCTTTACCTACATTAGTAACAAGCAAGACAAACCAACATTTCATTTTATTAATTAAAAGGAAAAATCAAGACAAAATATTCATGATCACAAAAGAAAACAAGTCAAGGTGCTTGGAGATTCCTCAAAGAGAAAAGCTAAAGGTAGGGAGGAGAACCAAGAACCCTAATGTGATCTTGTTGTGATTGAATCAATATGGTATGATGAAGGGATCTTAGGGGGAAAAATTGGGGTACAAAAGTCAAGAGGAGCATCAGGTACCCTAATAGAAAGCTTCTTTCTTACAGACTTCTTCACAGGAGAGATGTCCTAGACATTATCCTTGACATCTTGATCAGAGTCATCCTCTTATACCACTCCAACTTTCTTCTTACCTTTGGATCTCTTCACTGGTGAGATGTTCTGGACAGCATTATCATCATCATCTGTGAAGCTATCAGTTCTAGATTTTCTTTTGTTAGAGGGAGGAACCAATTTACTCCATGGATTTAGGGGACCATACATAATATTCTTCTTGATACTCTTGGCAGGGGGTGTGACATCCACATTCTTTCTTTTTCTAGTCTTGATCCTTTTAGCAATTCTAGGCACCACATTAGAAAAGAGCTCATTGTCAGACAACTCATCAACATTAACCATATTCTTAGCATTTTGATTCTCTACAGCTTTGGAGTCAGCAACATCTTCCTTATCAGGAGGGTCCTTCTAAAAAAATGATCTCTTAACATCTTGTTCAACATCAACTTCCACTTATTCTAGAGCATAAGTAGCAAGCTTGCCAAGTTTGCTTTCAGCAGCATCTTTCTTAAAGATGGATGATTCAGCAACACTTTTAAGATCATTTCCTTTGTCAGTCGGAGCAGGCATACGAGCAAGAGGAACAGAAATCCCAGGCACAACAAAACCCTCATTTAACACCCTATCTACCAGTCTTCTAATGCTTTTATCAACATTAACAAGGTCTTCTTCTTCAGTAGTATTAGGAGCATTACCTTTTGAAGAGTCAAACTCGTCTTTGGATTTCTTTGAATGGGATGATTTGGGTTTCTTGATAAGAGGTGGAATGGTTATTAAAGGAGTAACGTCAAGTACTCTTTCAAGGGAGAGTTCCTCAAGATGGTTGACAAATTTTGAGGGGGATGATTCATGATGTTGAGGCATCTTTGAAGATTTTTGAGCAAAGAGATGAAGAATGACAAGGGTTATTTTTCTATAAAGGAGAATGAAGAGTTTGTGAAAATAGAAGGAAGTGATGTCGTAGCGTGTGGGAAAATATTTGAGAGAGTCTTGAAATGATTGCTTACGAAATTTGATTTGTTGGAAACATAAATAATATAATATCACTTTAATGATATTCCCACACACCCTTAATTTCTACAAACCCTCATATATGCAGATCCCTAGTTTTCCTCTTAAGTTCTCAAACTGGTTTGCATCCAAAGCCTTAGTGAAAATGTCAGCCAGTTGTAATTTAGTAGCTACATGTTCTAAGACAACAATCTTTTCTTCAACAAGCTCTCTTATGAAGTGATGACGGATATCAATGTGTTTGGTCCTGCTATGTTGAATAAGACTTTTTGATATATTTATGGCACTTAGATTATCACAGAATAATGTCATAACATCTTGTTTGACATTATATTCTGTTAACATTTGTTTCATCCAAACCAATTGAGAACAATTGCTTCCTGCAACAATATACTCAGCCTCATCAATGGACAAAGACACACAATTTTGCTTCTTGTTGAACCAAGATATGAGATTATTTCCCAGAAAGAAACATCCTCCTGATGTACTTTTTCTATCATCAGCACTTCCTTCCTAATCAGCATCACAATAGCCAATTAAAGCAGAGCTAGATCCATGAGAGTATAGCATACCATAGTTACTTGTCCCATTCACATATTTAAGAATTCTCTTCACATGGTTTGCATGGCTAACTTTAGGATCAGCTTGATATCTAGCACATACCCCTATAATAAAGGCAATGTCAGGTCTGCTATTTGTGAGGTATAGAAGACTGCCTATCATACTTCTGTAAAGACTTTGATCCACACTTACTCCTTTTTCATCTTTAGACAACTTCAGATGTGTGGGAGCAGGTGTTCTTTTGTGACTGGCATTTTCCATCCCAAATTTCTTTACTATATTCTTAGCATACTTTCTCTGAGATAAAAATATGGAATCTTCCATTTTTTTAACTTTCAGACCAGGAAAGTAGGTTAACTCACCAATAAGGCTCATCTCAAATTGTGACTGCATTTGCCTGACAAAATGTTGAACCATCTCATTTGACATCCCACCAAACACAATATCATCAACATAAATATGTGCAATCATGATCTTCCCTTCTTCTTCCTTGACAATAAGAGTTTTGTCTATTCCACCTTTCCTATATCCATTCTCACCAAGAAATTATGTGAATCTCTCATACCAAGCTCTTGGAGCCTGCTTTAATCCATACAGAGCTTTCTTCATTTTGTACACATGGTTAGGAAAGCTCGGATCAACAAATCCTTTAGGTTGTTCTAAATAAACTTCCTCATTCATATAGCCATTTAAGAAGGCACTCTTTACATCCATTAGAAACAACTTAAATCTTAGAATGCAGGCAACCCCTAAGAGTAGTCTGATTGATTCAAGTCTGGCCACATGAGTAAAGGTTTCATCAAAGTCAACTCCTTCAATTTGAGTGTATCCTTGTGCAACTAACCTTGCCTTATTTCTAATAACCACCCATTTTTCATCAGATTTATTCTTGTACACCCATTTAGTTCCAATCACATTTGTCCCTCCAGGCCTTGGAACCAGATCACAAACTTCATTTCTACTAAATTGTTCTGGCTCTTCTTGCATAATATTAATCCATAACTCATCAGTTAAGGCCTTTTTGACATTCTTAGGCTCAATTTTTGAAACAAAGTAAGATTTTGATATTCCTTCTCTTGATCTAGTAGTAACTCATTTATTTAGATCTCCTATGATAAGCTCCTTAGGATGATCTTTCCGAGTTCTAATTGAAGGCCCTTTATTGAGATGATTGGGCTCAGGATCTTCATAAGGTGGGTTACAATCAATACTTATGTCATTATATTTTGTTGGAATATCTAACAAAGATGTTCCAACATCTTATAAGACATCTTCTTCATCATTCTTTCCTCTATCATCAATAATAACATTTATGGATTCCATCATAACCTTAATTCTGGAGTTAAATACTCTGTAGGCTCTACTATTTGTAGAATAACCCAGGAATACTCCTTCATCACTCTTGGGATCCATCTTCCTCCTTTGTTCACGATCATCTAAGATGTGACATTTACTTCCAAAAACATGAAAGTATTTGACAGTAGGTTTTCTTCCCTTCCATATTTCATACAATGTGGCTGAGGCGCCTTTCCTTAAAGTGACTATGTTATAGATATAACACCCAGTATTCATAGCTTCAGCCCAAAAATGGTAGGGTAAATTCTTAGCATGAATCATAGCTCTGGAAGATTCTTGAAGGGTTCTATTTTTGCGTTCCAAAATCCTATTTTTCTGAGGAGTAATAGGAGAGGAAAATTCATGACTGATTCCTTCAGAAGAGCAAAAATCAGCAAATTTATTATTCTCAAATTCCCTTCCATGATCACTTCTAATTCTGATGACATGACTATCTTTTTCCCTTTGAAGTTTTTGATAGAGATCTTTAAACACTTCAAAAGTTTCTGATTTTTCTCTAATAAAACTTATCCATGTGTACCTAGAAAAGTCATCTATAACAATATAGGCATACTTATTTCCACCAAGACTTTCAACCTGCATAGATCCCATCAAGTCCATGTGAAGAAGTTCCAAAAATTTTGATGTAGTAAGATGTTGGATCTTCTGATGTGACATCTTAGTTTGCTTTCCAATCTGGCAGTCACCATAAACTCTCCCTTCTTCTATTATGAGCTTAGAAATCCCTCTCATGGCTTCAATAGATATAATTCTTTTCATTCCTTTCAGATGCAAGTGTCCCAGTTTTTAATGCCATGGTTTAACTTCATTATCATTAGCTAAAGCACATGTTGAGGAGAGGATCAGCTTTTGGGGAACCCATAAATAACAGTTGTCTTTAGATCTTATTTCTTTCATAATAACTTCATTCTTCTCATTGCAAACGAGACATTCTGCCTTGGTGAAGTTAACTTTGAATCCTTGATCACATAGTTGGCTTATACTTATTAGGTTAGTTGTTAACCCTTTAACAAGTAACACATTGTCAAGTTTTAGGACTCCTGAACATTCCAGCTTTCCAACTCCTTTGATTTCACCTTTGGCTCCATCACCAAAAGTCACATAACTGGTGGAGTAAGATTTGATATCTACCAATAGATTCTTGACACTTGTCATGTGTCTAGAACAGCCACTATCAAAGTAACAGTCATCTTTGGTTGATACTCTGAGAGAGGTATGGGCTATGAAATTAGCAACATTAGACTTGGGAAGCCACTATTTCTTCTTTTTGCTATTTTGAGAGATCTGACTAGTCTTGGGAAGAGGAGTAGTTTTAGGATACCCATACAACTTGAAACAGAAAGGTATTATGTGACCAAACCTTCCACAATGATGACATCTCCAGGGCTGGGATTTCTCTCTGGTGTGATTAAATTTTTTCTTGCCATGATGTCTTTTCTTGCCGTGATGTTGAGACATTTGATTCGACATCTTTGGTTTAGAATTGGCATGGGTGGAATCTGGTGAAGATTCTTCTGAAACAGGTTCCTTTTTCTCATTAAACCCTAGACCACTCTTGTCTACTGTCACTCTTCCCACTTAAAGAATTTCATCTAATGTGTCAGACCCATTATTCAGCATCTTGAGAGATTTGACCATTCTATCAAGATTTGAATTCAGAGAAGTCACTTCACTTTCCAAATTAGAAATAGTTTTCAGATACTCTTTCCTTTCTGCCTTCAGCTGGGTTATGAGTGCTTTTTGTTTCTCCCCTTCTAGGAAAACCTCTGCACTTACGAGACACAGTTTTGTATACGAGGAAACTAGCTCATCAAAGGTTAGTTCACCATAACTAGAATCTTCATCAGACACATATTTTCCTGTCAATTCTTTAACATACTTCGCATATTCCTCTTCAAGATCACTCTCAGAATCCTCTTCATCTTCAATATTGGTTACGAAAGCTATGCTTTTGTTCTTATTTTCAGATCTTTCATTGATGCTTAATTAAAATGTCTGAAGTGATCCTATAAGTTCATCCACTTTCATCTTGTCAATGTCTTGTGCTTTTTCTATGGCAGTCACTTTTATCTCAAATCTCTTGGGAAGAGACCTAAGCATCTTTCTCACCAATTTGCCTTCTGGAATTTTTTCTCCTAAAGCACTGGCAGCATTAGCAATCTCAAGAATGTTCATATGGAAGTCATTAATGCTCTCATCATCCTTCATTCTCAGATTTTAAAATCTAGTGGTGAGCAACTGAAGTCTTGACATCTTAACTTTGGATGTGTCTTCATGGGTAGATTGAAGAATCCCCCAGGCATCCTTAGCTACTTCACATGTGTTCACTAATCTAAAAATGTTCTTGTCAATTCCATTGAATATAGCATTCAAGGCTTTATAATTTCCAAGAGAAATTTCATCCTCTTCTTTATACCAATCTTCTTCTGGCTTTAACTCAAAAGTAGGTTCTCCATTATCTCCCAATTTGACAGGGTGTTTCCATCCTTTTAAGACAGCTTTCCAAGCCCTGCAGTCCAGAGACTTTAGAAAGGACACCATACATGGTTTCCAATAGTCATAATTTCTTCCATCCAGAATGGGTGGTCTACTCACAAATTCTCCTTCCTTATCCATAGTACCAGAAAGTATCTTCCCTGTATCTCACCCTAATATAGAGCAGGATGCCTTCTTTGATACCAATTGAAATTCTAGTATCAAATATGTGATGTCGAAGGAGATGTAACAAAACAAATATCTGAGGACAATATAAAATGCAACAATATTAAAAGCAGTAAAAATTCAAGAGATTGTTAACCCTGTTCGGTGTACAACAACACCTACTCTAGGGGCTACCAAGCCAGGGACAAGTCCACTAAATAGTATCAATTCATAGACCCTCAGTAAACAACCAGTTTCTGATCTAATCACTTAATCAGTACCCGTGTTATACTTCTACCTAAGACACACCTAGGTCTGAGGCCCTTCTCAAATCCCTTCAATCACTAACAGTGAAGAACATCAGAAATGTTAAGTTTTAAATACTTCAATCATTCAATATTTAAAAGCTTATGAATGATCCACAATTAACAACTCAAATTAAAACTCAAGTATTAAACCAATACTTAGAGTGTATTATAATTAAAAATACTTAGACTTCTAAAATAGAAAGAATATATTCTTCTTCAAAAGTTGTAGTTGAACGAATAAGGATGCAAGTCCTTATAAAGGCGCAACAACGGGCTTGGGTTGAAAAACAAATATTCCAATCCCTTTAATATTTCCATGAAAGCAGGCCAAGATATAATCCATAAAGATAATACAGATAAAAAAATATTCCTCCATATTTTTCGTAAGCTATGAGCCATAAATCCTGAATAATGGTGTGCATAAAAACAGGAAACAGAATACTGGAAAAAAAATGAAGTCATGTTCAGATCAGGAGACAGATGTCAAGACATCTTCTTTGACATCATTTAAAACTAGTTTGCTTCAAATGTCAAGGTATTGAGCAAAACATTATCAAGTCAGTGTTTTACCAAAATTGCTGCCAACAAACACTTAAAGATTGTTTCCTCAATGATGTATCGAGGGAGGATATATGCTTGAACCTTTGCTTATATGGACTGATTCTCCTGGGATTCGAATGCATCATTGGATTAATTGAAATCTACCATTCCCCTGGTTGAAATTAAGGTTTTTTTATCTTAGGAAATAGAACAAAACTCCAACTCCTGGCTCGAGGGGCTTGACTATGGATTAACTCCCTTATTTCTCCATTATTTAGGATTTGAAACAATGCCTTACATCGCCAGCTCAGTCTTACATTGAAAGCATAGTTTAGAAAAATTTAGTTATATAACTTTTGTCATTCTCCCTCAAAGTTTGTTAAGGTTGTGCAATGGAAGATAGAAAAGAAGAGTGAAAATAGAAATTCGTTGATTATTTGTGGAAAGAGATAATAGAGTGGACCAATTTCAAAAACATGCATGATTATTTATTCGAATTACTTAATCAAAAGATACAAAGTTACACCAAATACAACTTAGTAACTTGGAAATTATAAATTGAAATTGATAAGCCTGATGATCCTAAGAGAATCTTTTGTTGATCCACTTGACTTTAGGAGACACTTCTTAGCTCTTGGACATGTAAAAGCATGGGGTGATCTTTGATTCTTTCTTTGGGCATACCAACTCTGTCAATATGGCAATTGATCTTGATGTGGGGGGGTCACCCATAGTGGTGGCATTTGAGGCGCTGCGTAGGCCTTTGGCTTCTATGAAGTAGGGCTGCCATCTCTCCTTTGTAAGACTCGTAAGACCAAGCTCAATTGAGTTTCCAATGTTAGACTTCTCCTTCACCAATCTAGGATTCCTTCACAGCTTTATTGAAGCATGCTTGGAATTTGTTCTTTGAGCAACAGGAAATTTGCTAGCTGGATTGATAGCGACCAAGGGCGAAGGTGGAAATGCATGAAAAGAAAAAGTATGAATGTACGGAAATGCATGGGTATGCAAAAAATATTTTTTTTGGAATTTGAGGGTATGCAAAACTATTTTTATGGAGATTCAGTGCGAGGTTAGAACGAAGACAGACCTAAGGACACCCTACACGAGTTTGAGGGATATACATACACAATGTGAAACTCTTACAAGCTATGGATTATGACTTACAAAAGATAACCCCTACAGGCCAGAGATTATGATAAGCCAATGGACAGTTGAGATGATGCTTTGACTTGAGGGAATAACGTGGAAGAGAGCACATGGTGACCGGTAAATAGTCACTAAATCCTATGGCTTGATATAGGCCACATGGCGTGCATAAGCAAAGATGTCCTAAAGATAATGACAGACAAAAAAGGGAATCCGTGCAGGCTAGGGATCGTGACACACAAGAAGGAATCCCTACATGCTAAGGGTTATGACATAGAAAGGGAAACTCTTATAGGCTAAAGATAGTAAGGGACGAAAAGATAACCCTTCCGGGTTTATGGATTGTAGTGGGATTTTATGAAAGGTATCCTTAGTTAGTAGGCTCCTAGTTTTTACCTACATATATTATACTCTCCCCATAAGGTGGTTTACTTAAGGGTATCATGGATGACACTAGAGGGAAAGGCACAAGGACCTCCCTTAAGTGGAGCCTCTTTGTTGACCAAAACTTTCGTCTCTAGGCCATGAAAGGTCTCACCATGAGATTTTAGTTTAAGGGTTATACAAAAAGTAATAGGTTTCAATCCAAAGTCCTACCCCCCCCCCCCCCAAGAGGATGTCTCTTGAGACGTATTCCTTTTTTGAAATTCCACTGACTCTATGAGAAGTCATCACATAAACTCATAAGGATGATGTATCCCCTTGGTTAATAGACGAACCTTCTTTCTAAGGGTTTTTGAAATGATATTTTTTTTAAAATAAAAATCCCATCATCAAATGAATATAATAAATAAATCAAAATAATAAATGAAAGCAAATAAATAAATAAAATAAAAAATTGAAAACATTAAAGATCCAAATAAAAACCCTAAATCTAAGAGGAAGGCTTCTAAACCTTAGGGTTGAGTCCCCAACAGAGTCGTCAGCTGTTTTAAACGTCTTTGAAATGAGAGTCTCCACCCTTAATTTTTATCCTAAGGAAGGGAATAAAAGGATAACCGTAATTCGGTCAGAGATTCTAAGTTATTTGACTCATTTCTAGATAAATGGAAGGTGTTAGGTACCCCCATCTACCTTGTTCTCAAAGATACTAGGGTTTAGATTTATGGTTTAAGAAATAGGGTTTTAATTTTAATTAGAGGAACTAGCCACAATTTTAATCGTATCTCTACGTATCCTTTTATGAGGAATCAGAGTCTCAATTCATAGTTCACAGTTGGTTGGTGTTTTTTTATGGATTATGAAGATATTTTGAATTCTCTTTAAACCAAGTCTGAGTGTGTGAATAACGGAGTTATTAAACGAAGTTCGCAGTCAATTTAAAGTATCTCCATAATCCTTTTTGAAAATTATCTTGGATTTAATTAGTATAAAAAAGATTTGGTGTTGGTTAGGTATTTTGTAAATATATTAATATATAAAAAATATTTTCAATGCATGACAAAAAATATTTTTAATACAATTTTTAAAAATAATTAAAGAATGAATTAGTAGAAAAAAATAAATGTTTGAATTTTATAATAATAAAATAGTTTCAGAAATTATAAATATATTATATATAGGATTATAATAATAATATAAAAAATAAAATTATTTTAATAAAAAACGCAGGGGGTGTATTTTATTTGGGCTAGGGAAATCAGAGGGGCGTGAAAAGTTGGACCCTGAATTCAAATATTGAATTTAGTCCCAGATAATAAGGGGGGTTTGTTCAGCAAGAATGAGATTATGGCCCAAGAGCCCATAAAACCAATTAATACCATAGTTATATCTTAACATGAATTAATAATTAAAAAAGAAAAATATGAAATAGAAAGAGCTTGGGACAGTACCTTTAGCAAAGAGGAAATCAATTTTGACTTTTCCAATGTTTACCAATTGACCAATGGGACACTAACAAGTGGCGAATTTATCATTAAATAAAGAAAAAAACTATCTCACAACCTTGCAACCAGATCTCGTGAAGGCATATCTCAATCTTTCTCCAAGTATTTCATCTTCTTCTCTCTTATTTCATTTGCCTGAAAAGGAAGAAAACAAACAAAAAACGAACATATGAATATGATCAAACTAAAAAAATGACTTGACGTCGACGATTTAGATCTGTGAGCGGTGGTCGACGGCCTGTGAGGAGGCAGAATCACAAAAGGAGATCTGCTGAAATCTGGGCATGCATGGCCGTGGATCTGCGAGGTCGCGACAGTTCTGCATGCAGAGCGATCTGTCCGTCGGAAGTAGTCGTTGTGAGTGGTGAACGTGAGCCTCAGAATTCTTCTTTCTATTTCTCTATTTTCCTGAACAACAAACAAAGACAAAAAGTACAACAAATATATATATTTTCCATATTTTGTTTTGTGACTTGCTGTTAAATTCCCTGTTAGATTATTGTTCTTGTGCCACTTTGTTTCTCATCTTCTTTAAACTATTCCCATATCAAAACAAACAACAAAATTCATCAAATAAAAACATTCAATAACATACATGGTGGAGGTAGAGGTTGCCGATAGTGGTTGCGGTTTGGTGAAGCTTTTGAGGTATTGAAAAAAAATATGTTAAAATATGTACAAATTGTGAATTTGCAGCGTGAGAATAAAAAAAGATTTTTATATCAGTGTAGTGTGTGAGAAAATTATGTGAAAATTGTTTATAATATAATTGGTCTCTTAGTGTAAGAATAGATGTGAGAAGTGACCTCCTCTTGTTGATAAAATATCATCTCTTTATATAGCATGAAAAGATTAGATTAAAAACTAATAAAAGAAATAAAGTTTAGAATTTGAAATTAATCAATGCTAACTACAATTTAAAAACAAATTTTATTTGATTTCTAAAATTAACAATTTTGATCAATCTCATAAAAATTATCCTAAAATAAAATGGAACAAAATCAATAATTTTTTTTTGTATTTTATAATTTTGTTGTCTATTTTAAGTTAAAAAGTGCATAGAACAAAAAATTCATTTTTTTTTAAAATTAATTAATTAATAAATACAAATATAGTGTTTTAATAATAAAAATAAATGAATTTTTATGATTTTTGAATATAATTTATAAAGGGAAATACAATTAGTAACTATTAAACGAAAAAAAGTTAAAAGTGCAACATGCGAGATTTGAACCTCTAAACTTATGCTTGCAAGTTTCATTTCCTACCAATTGTGCGATGTTACTCATTTGAAATAGAAAATCCAATTGAAAGTATATGAAAGATGAGCAGATATTTACTATTTTAAAATGCACATAATTTGAAATAAACTATTATACATTTTTAAATGAGAGAAATAAATTATTGTTAAAATGTTAGTAAAATTGAAGCAAAGAATATTATAAAAACTAATGTTGAAAATATTTTTGACTGTAGAAATAAAGGACGTACAAATTTGGAGTATGACACAGTTCAAAAGCATCATTAATCTAGCAAGCGACATCACATAAGTTATAGTACAAGTGCAAAGCAACATAGGTTCAATCAAGTTCAGAAAACACATTCATAATCCAACCATGTCCACTCAATAATCATATATAGCAGGTCATGCGCATTCAATAGCCATACACACACTACATGTTTGCCATGATAGTACCACAAGCAATTCAAACATAAATGAGGAGAATCAATTCAAGCCAAGGGCACTCAAATGCAAGCTTGAACCTAACTGTTTCCATGCTTAACAGAAGCTATTGACAGAAAATAAAAATTTGAAGGTGAAGCCAACAAAAAATAAAAATCAGAAAATAAAAAATCAAATGAAATCATCCAACTTACATATCCAGCTCATCATATAACCCCTAACTGAAATCAAAACCTAGTAACCAACCGAGTTAAACTAATAACTGACTGAGTTTGTAATCACCTCAATGAGTTGATTCTGACAAACTCCAAACCTAGCTTAACAAACTTCAAACCTCACTCTGAACTACATTAACTCTAAACCTAACATCTATATAACCTAACCCTCAATCTCAGATTCAATTTAGGCACCATTTTTTCACTCAGCACTATTTCACTCTTCATTCTTCTAACTTCATCTTCTTCCTCTCACTCTTATTATTCATTCCTCCTCAAACTTATTCAACCTTTCTCCAACCATCACCATACGCTCACACTTCAAAATCCATTGAAGCTTCAATTGGTTGAGCTTCAACCACCTCCATCTTTAACCTCTACAATCCTCACAACACCACTCTCTATGAATCTCTTGTCTTCAGTTCACAATAACAACAACACACACACATACAAAAAAAAGAAGAAAATAAGAAGAGGAAGAAGAGAATCTAAAACAAAAAGCTGAAGAAAAGTGCATACCTGATCTTCTGGAATTGTTATCTTTTGGTTTATGTTTGTCTTTGTCTTTTCGAAGAGCCACCAGATCTACTCCAATAGGTAAGCTTCAAGCTCAACTTTTCTTCACCTTCTCGCATCATTCTTGATACCATGACATGCGCTTCAGCTTGCTGATCAAAAGCCCCAAGGTCTCGTGGTCTGTTTCACCATCAAGACCATTTAATTTTGGTTTTTCTCAAGTTAGGGTTTCTCTATTTTGTTAGATTTGTAGATATTGGCATAGAGCCTGAGTAATTGAAGGTGAAGATAATAGAGAGGGGAACGAGACGAAGGATAATAGAGTATTGGATCAATTCGCTTTGGGCTTGGCACAAATTTACTGAACACACTCCCACCTGAGCCCATCCCATCGATTTCTTCTTTAACTTTCTGAAGCTTCAAGCAAGGCAATAATCCTTGACTCTCATTGTTTGGGCTTGGCGCCTTATTACTACACCATACATCCTGAATCATTAGTTTACCCCTTGACTGGTTCCATTTCAATTTTTTTCTGTTAATTTTATTTTCATAACTTTTATAATAAAAAAATGGTAATAAAAACATTACAAAATATTAGATTTTTTAGAGATTTTTTTAGGAATTAATTGTATTTTTCCCACCCATTTCTTTTATCATTTGTGATCAATTTTTAAACAATTTTTGCCATGTTATTTCTTATAATTGTTGATGCAAATTTTTGTGTGTGATATTGATTGAATAAAAATTCTTGATTTTTTATGCTTGTAGGTATAATTGTTTGACCTATATCTTTGATCTTTTGATGCATGTTCCTTTAGGATCCAATTTAGTTAGGTATTCTACTTGATTAAATTGTTCTAAATCTAGTTGATCTTTAGGTCATAAAAACAAGCCTTTTGCATGACAACATTAGGTATATAAATTTCCCTTTGAATCTCAATCTTAGGTCCATATTTGTATGATAACATTAGAGGTGAGATTTCCCTTTGATTTACATCATTCATTTTGCATAATTTTTCTTTCAATCTTAAAAACAAAACCTTCTTTTACTAAACAAATTCAAAATACCTTTAAATACGAGGCGAATCGTACACCATTGAGCCTTAAGCAATGGAAGAGAATGAGAATGTGTATCCCTAACCTTGTTCTTCTTTCATTCATAGACTTTAGTGCGATTCAAATCACAAACAATTTCAAAATTGAAGGTGGAAAAAGAATTGGTTGTGTATTCTTCCCAGTTTCCTGTGTAGCTAAGTGCCACTCACCCGAGGGACCATTTACTATCAAGTCCCCTAACAAAACACTTCAACAAATCAAAACCCTTTTTCCTTAGGGCTTTTCAACTTTAAAACCTTTTCAAAAAGGACATGATATTTCCGTTCTACCACAAACAGGAAACACATAAGTCTCCACACAACGAGTGACAACACTTAACTACTAGAGTGTGAATGTAACACCGTCCACTAAAAAACAACCAACAAACAACATTTTTCTTGCAGAACTATGGGGTTTTGATTTCTCTATTACACTATGGAGATACGTAGGAACATGATTGCAAGATCTTGGCGAACTCACTAATTTAAACTTATTTCCCCCCTTTTTTTCCATTTAATAGCAAGTAAACCTTTAGATAAACAACACCCTTAGAAGCAAACAAACAAAGTGGATCTCGTTGAGTACAACAGATTTGAGGGGTGCTTATATCTTTCCCTTGCATAACTGACTTCCGAACTCGAATTTGATTGCGAGACCATTTTCTTTACCTTTTGTATTTTTCTCGATGATTCCCCTTTCCTTTGGAATAAAGAAAGTTTGATGACGACTATGTGTTTTTCGTTCAGTGACACATATATCTTGACATAAGTGTTCCGGTACACGAGAAATGAACATCAAATGTCTTAACACAAAAAGTTACGGTAGACCAGACAACAAACCAGAATACTTGTGTCAAGTGTTCTAGTATAATAAAATTTTAAATTATGTTCTAGAACTCTGAACCTTTGAAAAATTACAAACCATAACTTATTTTGTAAGTTATCCAACACTCAATCAATATGTATAGAAAATCTTAAGTGTTCCTGTTCACATTTGTAAGATTGTAGTTTTTCAAAAATATGAAATAAATAATAAAAAATTAAAATGATAAATTAATTAAAAATATACAAAAATAAAATTGCAACTTTTCATCTAGAAAATGAGAATAACTGTAAGGGTAAAACCTAAAACTTTCTACCTATAATTAGGCTATATTTAGCGTTCTTTTGCAGCTTAATGTGACTTTATTAAAAACATTTTTTTTCCTTTGATAACTGTTATAAAATGAATCAGACTTCTAGATGAATACTTGTATATTACTCTTTTTAAAATAAAATACACTTTTGGTCTTTTATAGACCCAAATAACTTTTATAATTCTAAAACTAAAACATAACTGCTACTAATAACTTAATAACTTACTAAAAAATTTTCCCTTCCTACTACCATGTTTAATGTAAAACTTTATTACTAACACATTTAATGTTTATTCAACAAAACTCCTATGTAAACTTAAATGTTTCTTCCATCCAGCATTCTTATCATCTTCTTGCCTTTGTCGAAGACCTCTTTTGATAGTGGTTTTGTAAAAATATCCGCTGCTTGGTTTCTGCTTGCTACATCCCTTAATTCGACACTTCCCTCCTTCACATGTTCATGAATGAAGTGAAATCGAACATAAATATGTTTGCTTCGTTCATGATTCACTGGATTCTTTGCCAATTCGATAGCTGATTTATTGTTCACTTGTATTATTGTTGGATCTTCCTGTTTCAGCTCCATCTTGCTTATCAACCTTCTGAGTCATACTGCGTGACAGACGCACCAGGATGCTGCCACATATTCAGCTTCACACGTCGAAAGTGTTACTATATGTTGCTTCTTCGTCTGCTTCTTCTTTCTTTTTCATCTTTCGTTGTTCATGTGCTTCGAGAGAACCAGCGAGCTCTTCGATTGAGAGCGTCGAAAGGTCCTTCGACTCTTCTATTGCACATACAATATTTTCAAACTTATCTGTTAAAGATCTCAAGATCTTTTCAACAACTCGTGCATCAGGTACTGTCTCTCCATTTCTGGTGAGTTGATTCACCACCTTTTGCACACGTGTGATGTAGTCAGATACAATTTATGTATCCTTCATCTGTATCCTCTCCAATTCGTCACGAAGAGTTTGGAGTCGAACTTGCTTCACTCGATCTGCTCCTTTGAACACTTTTTCTAACGTGTCCCACGCTTGTTTCGACGTAGTCGAACCAACAATTTTCTCGAAGCCTGATTCATCTACAGCCCTGAACAACATGTATAATGCCGTTTTGTCCTTCGACCGCGTCTCTTTCAACGCCTTCGTTTGAGCTGCTGTATATCCCCCAACTTATGTTGGTTCTTCAAACCCATCATTGGTCACTTCCCACGTGTCTAGAGATCCAAGAAGAGCTTTCATTTGGATACTCCAATTTTCATAATTAGACTTCGTTAGCCGTGGCAACGGCATTTGATTCATCATGTTTGCCATGAGCTCTGATGCCAAATTGTTATAAAATGAATCAGACTTCTATATGAATACTTGTATATTGCTCTTTTTAAAATAAAATACACTCTCTTAGTCTTTTATAGACCCAAATAACTTTTACAATTCTAAAACTAAAACATAACTGCTACTAATAACTTAATAACTTACTAAAACTTTTGTCCTTTCTACTACCATATTTAATGTAAAACTTTATTACTAACACATTTAATGTTTATTCAACAATAACAACAAATCAAATTAAGACCCAACAAACTTGAGTTTAGTTTGAAGCAGAAACGTATAGCTGCTTTTGCTTTAAGCATAAATCAATTATCATTTTTTTACTTTACAGGGATATAAACTTTTTTAATTAATTTAATGTTTTGCAATTCTGTTAGTTTTTTCTTCTTACTTTCCTTATATTATTTTACAAATGTATTTTTTTATCGAAGGGAGTCATGGTTGTTTTCTATTTCATTGCTTAAATAATTTTATATTCTTTTAATGTGAATTTTTTATATATATTGTTTTAACATTATTTTCGCTCAATATAATGAGTAACTTTAAAAACTAAACCTAAGATGCAGTTAATAACTGTAACATTATTGACTTTATGCTAAAAAAAACAAATGTCCGTGAATCTAAACCGCAGAGTAGGTGGTACACTTTAGCAATCAACCACACACTTCATCGTACCTGATGGTATTTATTAACCATCGATTTTGCAACATCGAAATTCACTCAACCCTCATTGAAAGCTTTGGTGTAACCAGAGTAAAGGCTTTCTTAACTTGAAACAACATGGAGACTGTTCTTTCCAATCACTCCCCCCCACTTTCTGTCTTCAAGGTATACACACTTCTTTGATCAACATCAAATAATAACACTGAAAACAACACTATGTCCTCTATTATTCATGCATGCCTTCATCATTTTAATATTTTATTTGACTTATCCCAATAATTACCAAATGATCATTATATTATTTTCATTGTTTAGCAAATTCTTGTTTAAAAAATGATCTACGGATCTTAATTTGGCATGTCATAAGAACTTTTGTTATTTAAGTTATATTTTTTGTGGCCACTCATCGATACCAACCCTGCCTTTCCAGTTTTGGATTGTGGACTGAGGAGTTTGTGAAACTCTTGAGAAAATGGATTTACTTATGTGGTGACGCTGGCCGATTATATACACATCATACCAAACATGTCTCACATTTTTTGTTAACAAACGGTCAATTCAATATTTCTACGCATCCTAAAAATGGAAAAGGAAAATAAATAAATTTTTGGTGTTTAAAATACTATAAGAGGCATGATAAATCATATCTTTTATTTTTTAACAAAAGAGAGAAGAAAAACAAAAAATCAAAAACAAAATACGAGACTACTCTCTGGCTTGATGAAATCAGTTAAATGACATATTTTTAATTTCACACGATTTTATTTCTAAATTTTGTTATTTCCTTTTTGTCATCTTTTTCATTTATATCTTTATTTTCGGTAACTCTCACACATATTTCTTCTTACTACAATTATAAGTAAAATTTATATTTTTATTTATTAAATAATTAAATTAAAACAATTTTTTACAATTTTTTTTTAAAATTGTTTATAATAATGATAAAAAATATACATCGTGTTTTCCTTGTTCACTTTAAAAAAATTAAATAGGAATACACTCTCGATATTATTATAAGCAATTTTTATTTTATATATATATATATATATATATATATATATATATATATATATATATATATATATATATATATATATATATATATATTCAAAAATATCAAATTATAATAGGATGAGAAGGGTGTATAAGTTAGCATAATATAGAATGGTGATTGGTATTTTTCTCCTAAACTTATACTTTATTCCATCCTATTATTTTGTATTGATGAGGCTGTGAGCAAAGAAGAGGAAGAATCATTGGTTGGACAAATTGAAATATGGAAATACATGACACAGTTCACCGACTCGTTTGCTCTAAAAGCTGTTGTTGAGCTACGCATAGCTGACATAATAGATAGATATGGTAAACCAATATCCTTGTCACAAATTGTGCAAAATCTTGAAGATGCACCATCCCCTGATTCTTCACTTCTCTTAAGAGTAATGAGAGTCATGGTTCGTAGAAAAATTTTCAGTGCAGAAAAATCCGAAACCGGAGAGATTCTCTACGGTTTAACACGTGCATCAAAATGGATCCTACAAGACGCAAGAATGACATTGGCACCTATGTTGTTGCTTGAGAATCACCCTTTTCATTTGAACCCTGCTAACTATATCAGTGAAATTGTAAGAGAAGGAACCAAAAATGGCACCGCTTTCTTTAGGTGTCATGGTCATGAACAATTCGAAATGACCGGTTTGGACTCGAAATACAATCACTTGTTTAACCAAGGTATGGTGTGCACCGCTAGGATCATGTCTAGGGCTGTTATTGCAGGGTACAAAGATGGGTTTAACCAGATTCAGTCTTTGGTTGATGTTGGTGGTGGTATTGGTGGATCTCTCTCTGAGATTGTTCGAGCTTATCCACATATTCAAGCTATTAACTTTGATTTGCCTCATGTTATTTCAACTGCACCTAAATTTCTTGGTATCACCCATGTTGAAGGAGACATGTTTGTTTCTGTTCCTAGTGCTGATGCTATTTACATGAAGGTATTATTCTAAACATATACAGTTTTTTTTTTTAACTATCATGCTAACACTCTTTCAACTAGCATAATGAGCATGCTATTCACATGAATGTCAGTGGATTCTTCATGACTGGAGCGACGACCATTGCATAAAGATATTGAACAACTGCAGGAAGGCAATACCGGAAAAAACAGGAAAGGTGATCATTGTGGATCATGTTTTGGATCCAGAAGGAGCCGAACCATTTACAGACGCTGGCATAGCATTTGACATGTTGCTTCTTGCACATAATGCTGGTGGCAAGGAAAGGACCGAAGAGAACTGGAAATACCTATTCAAAGAGACTGGATTCCCTCGTTACAACATCATCAAAATCAATGCTCTTCCATCCATCATTGAGGCATTTCCAATCTAAATTTATGAATTGTCATGAGTTTAGTCTTATGATGATTTCGTATGTGTTGTTTTGTGTGGCTTTAATGGGGGGGGTTTTGTTACCTTTTTGTATCATGGTTTGAATAAAAATGCTGCTCACCACCTAGAGATAGCTATGGTTCATGCATGGAGGGATTCTTTTGGTTCCATTAGCAGGTCATGTGGCAGAGTATTGTGTGAGTGTTTTAAGAATCTACTGTTGAATTGTTAATGAGTTTCATGAATTGTAATTGATGTGCAACATTTTCTTTCCTTTTTCATTTAACTTCTAGTCTCTCAATCAAGTACTATATTACTTATTATATACAACTCATTGAGAATTTGAGCAAAATAGCAATTTTACCTTAAAGTTATAAAATATAACTACAAACTTGTTTGTATCAAATTTGATGCGAATTCCAAACCATGTTGAAACCAAATAAAACAATAATTCAGCAAATAACAATCACTTCTAATAATTAATTAATTTCTATGCAATAATAATAACTTTTGTTTAGAGCAAACATACAATCAAATAAAATAAAAGCACAACTTATTTGTTTATTTAATTCGATATAAAACAACTTGTTTGGAGTCACTACGTCAAAAATGACTTTTAACAGCACACATTAGACAGCACTTTTATACAAAAGTGCTGTTATAAGTGAATTAAAAAAAACAGAAACCGTATACAATAATAAATAAAAGTGCTGCTAAAAATGTGACCTTAGACAGCGCTTTTAAAAAAGCGCTGCTAAAAGTAGCGTTTTATCAAAAGCGCTGTTAAAGAACCACTTTAGACAGCGTTTTTAAAAAGCGTTGTCTAAAGTCATATAAAATTAAAAAAAATATATGAAAAGCGCTGTTAAAGGTCCATATTAGTCAGCGCTGTCTAAAGCCATATAAATGAATTAAAAAATAGAATCAGTGTATTGTTTCTCTTTTCACAAACTCACGAACACGAAAACCATTTCCCTCTCATTCTCACGAACAGAAACCCTTTCCCTCTCACAAATCGTCGTTGTCCAACCATCCCTTTCCCTCCGTCCTCCACCGTCTCTCTCAGTTGTCCTCCACCCACACCGGCCGGTTCTCAAGGTAGGTTCTTTCTTGAAAATATCTTTATCTCCATTGATGTTCAAACTGAGTTATCCTCCTATTGATAATGTACTATGCTAACATCTAAGACATTATCCTCCTATTGATTTCCAAACTGAGTTATAGATATGCATAACTGAGTTATAGGCATGCATTTTGATTTTTCGGTTCTTGGTAGGGCTTGATAACAACAACACTTTTAGCATTATTGCATTTTCTGTATTTTAGCATTATTGCACTTTCAACAACACTTCTAAGATATTATTGTTTTTGAAGTTTGGATTCAGTTTCTGTATGTTTCGTTATTGCATTTTGTATTATTGCCATGCATTATTGCATTTTGTATCATCTTTGTTAGTTTGTGATCAAATGTGATGAGAAGTCCGAAGAGAAAGCAATGTTATATATTATAATTTATCTATCACTCTCTCTATGTATGTGTATATGATTATTAAGTAAGAACTTTCTGAATATTTTTCTTTTGGTTCTTTGTTTTGGAATAAAAAAGATGATGATGGGTTTTTTGTTATCTTAATTGGTTTCTGAATTGTTTATCATGTTTATATTCTCCATGAACTAGCATTTTTTTACTTGTTGGTTGCTTGGTTTCTTTACCTTTAATACTATTTTACTGATATAAATTTCAGAATTGTTTAAGCATTATTACTCCTAAATACTGTGTTTCTGTTGGAAAGAAATATAATATGATAGAAAAGATTCATAAGTGATTTGTTTCTCATACAATTTTTCACAAAAAACTTGTCTAAGAACAAATTCTTAAGGGTTGTGGATTGAAGCTATTATAGCCCTATATATATACAACTTGTTTTTGATGATCCTTTTTTATTGGTGTAGTTAGTCGAAGACCATCACCGATTCGAAGTACATCAAAGTCGCATCATCTGTCGTCAACACCAATAACCCCTTTTCTTTCTTTGGTAAGTCAAGTTCAAATTCTATCTGTATTGATCAATTAAAAAACACAATTATTTTTATATAGATATATTTATTTTTAATCCATGTTAATAACTCTAGAAATAAATTTCTAGAAAAAATTCGTTTAATTCAAACAAAAAGGGAATAATCCGTTTATAGTATTTTTGTTTACTTGAATTAGTAGAAAAAATGGATAAAAAATGGATGTCTATCGATCGATTGTCACAAGAGTACGAGAATGGGGTATTGGAGTTCGTTAAGTTTGCTGTTGAACACGCCAAAGACCCTAGTCGAATGAAGTGTCCTTGCTTGGGTTGTTGTTATGTGGGTCGGGTTGACGCAGATGGATTGAAATTACATTTACTAATGCATGGAATTGATAGAAGTTATACGTGTTGGATATTTCACGGTGAAAAAAGTAACGACAACGTTGAACCTGGGGAGAAAAGTAGTACGGCCTATGCTTCAGACGACAAGGAAATAAATACATACGATTTTAATCGAGTCGAAGAGATTGCAGATGCACTTGAAAAAGATCTTCAGGATTGTCCCAAAATGTTTGAGAGATTGGTAAGCGATGCAAAGAAACCGTTGTATAAAGGTTGCACTAAATTCACAAGACTGTCTGCGGTATTAAAGTTGTACAACTTAAAGGCGGGCAATGGATGGTCAGATAAAAGTTTCACAGAGTTATTAGCCCGTATGAGAGATATGCTTCTGAAGGATAATGTTCTTCCTAATCGAACCTATGAGGCCAAAAAAATGTTGTGCTCTATTGGCATGAGCTATGATAAGATAAATGCTTGTCCAAATGATTGCGTTTTGTTTTGAAACGAATATGCATCATTAAATGAGTGCCCTAAATACGGTTTGTCTCGATATAAGAAAAAATTGTCTCCAGCAAAAGTCTTATGGTATTTTCCTATAATTCCGAGATTTAGGCGCATGTTTCGTAGTGAAACCAATGCAAGACACCTGACTTGGCATGCAGATGAAAGAATTATTGATGGAAAGTATCGACATCTGGTAGATTCACCACAGTGGTCGAAAATTGATAATGATTATCCTGATTTTGGAGAAGAAGCAAGAAACCTTTGCTTGGCTTTATCTACTGATGGAATGAACCCACATGGTCTTTAAAGTATCTCACATACCACATGGCCTGTGATTCTTATGATTTATAACCTACCTCCATGGCTATGTATGAAGCGTAAGTATATGATGTTATATATGTTAATTTATGGGCCTAAAAACCAGGGAATGACATAGACGTATACTTGACACCTTTGATCGAAGATTTAATGATTTTGTGGGAGAACGGGGTGAAGGTTTATGATGGATATAGGAAACAAAGTTTCAATTTGAAGGCGATGTTGTTTGGCACAATTAATGATTTTCTAGCATACGGGAATTTATCTGGGTATAGCATTAAAGGTCAACGTATGTGTCCTGTTTGTGAAGATGGAACCGATACGACGCGTTTGGAACTTTGTCAGAAGAATGTGTTTCTCGGTCATCGTAGATTCTTACATTCTAAACATCACTACCGTGCATGAAGAAAAACATTCAATGGAGACACCGAACAACGTAAAGCTCCACCTGTATTGTCAGGTGACCAAATTTTTGAAAAGGTGAAAGATGTGTGTACTCAGTTTGACAAGCCTTTTGCGCATACGGTTGTCAAAGGTGGGTGGAAGAAGAGTAATTTTTTTTGAATTTCCATATTGGAAGTCTCTGTATGTGAGAAATTTTCTTGATGTTATGCATATTGAAAAAAATATATTTGAAAATTATTGGTACATTACTCAATATTAAAGGAAAGTCTAAGGATGGCCTTAAAGCAAGGGAGGACATGTTAAAGATGGGAATACGAACTGAACTAGGACACGTGAAGAAAGGAAGCTGAACATATCTACCACCTGCTGCTTTTACTCTATCTAGAAAGGAGAAAAAGATATTGTGTAAGTTTCTAAGTGAAGTTAAAGTTCCAAAGGGATACTCTTCAGATATTAGAAGACTTGTGTCTATGAAAGACCTCAAGTTAAAGATTTTAAAGACACGTGATTGGCATGTTATAATGGAGCATTTTCTACCAATAGGTATATGTTCTATTTTTCCAGATAAAGTAAGGAGCGTGATAACTAAGTTGTGTTTTTTCTTTAGGTCAATTTGTAGTAAGGTGATTGATCCTGAGATCTTACCAACATTGCAAAAATAAATTGTTATTACTTTGTGTGAGCTTGAAATGTATTTTCCTCCCTCATTTTTTGATATAAGTCAGGATTTTTTCAAGTGGATCTTAATAGGGAGGGGTACAAAGATGAGCCTTTTATTCTAGCCTCTCAAGCTAAACAAGTGTTCTATGTCACTGATCCGGCGAGTACAAAATGCTCTATAATGCTTTTATCTAACAAAGTGGTTTATGATAACAGTGTAGACCAAGATGATATTGATGATGAGAATGAGTCATGTATTAGACGGAATGAGTCGTATATTATAAATGATCAAGATGATAATATTATAGCGGATGAATCATATATAAAAAATGATCATAATGAGGGAATTTGGATAAATCCATCTGTCCTCATTGTTAAGAAACAAGTAATTCATGTTCCAACAAAGAAAAGAAAGAGATGTTAGTGAAATAGGTAGTATATTAAAATGTTTATGTTTATGTTTGTGTTTACGCTTAATTTTATGTTTATGTTAATTTTTGGAATTCTCATTTTATATATATTTAAATGACTATGGAATTTTATATTGGGTTTATGTTTATTTTTATTACAGGTTAGATGGCTACTAACGAGGATCACCGACATGATGAGATTTTGGGCATGATGGAGATAAGCCCGTTAATAAAACGAAAATGGAATATAGACGAGGAATAATAATAATGAAGAGAATCATTCAAGATAGAGATCAAGGCATAAAGTATGATGTGCATTGGAGTCAAGAAGGCCAACTAATTAAGCCTAACGGTTCAACGTTGACGAGTTATCTCGGTTCAGTGGTAAGGAGTGAAATTCCAATTACATGTGAAGATTAGAGAGCAAGAGTGTTGGACGATGCTAAAGATAAAATATGGAGTGAGATAGAGGTACCATATATGATATTATTTGTTTTTAATGATGACCATGTCTTTAAATTACTTATACTAACATACTTTGTGTATGATTTTCATAGAGGTCGTTCAACATTGAGGATACCAGGAGAGATTATATACTCAAATTGGCCGGAAAATTACATAGAGGGTTTAGAGCTTTTTTATCAAACAAGTTTCTTAGGGATGCAGATAAATTTTTTATTGATGCAGAGCTTCCAAAGAAATATGCAGATTTGATTACACCTGAAGAATGGGAAACTTTTAAATCCAAAAGAAATACCCATAAATTTGAGAGTTTAAGTGTCATAAATCGACAACGAGCATCAAGTCCAGCATATCCATACAGAAAAGGGCGTATGGGATATGCACGCTTACAACAATCTATTGTAAGTATCTATAAATTACAAAGTATCTATAATATATGCACACTTATATTTGATCATGTTATTTGGCTTAATGTGTAGTTAACAAAGGAGAATAGTTTTGAAACATCTCTTCCGGAACACATTTTGTGGAAGGAAGCCCGTGTGTGTAAGGATGGAGCTGTTGAAGAAAAAGTTCAACAAATTTTCGAGAGATGTGTAAGTATAACATTAATTATTTAATTACACCATACTTTTATTTATTTAATTACATCATTCTTTTATTAACATATCATTCTTTAATTACAATATTCATATGAATTTCAGGAGACTCTTTCTCAGTCTATACCTCCAGATGAAGTTAATGATTGCAGGAGAATACTCTCACGAGCATTAGATATTCGTGAGTATTCTGGTCGAGTGAGGGGTAAGGGATTTGGGATCACTCCAACATCCTTGAAGAAAAAATCAAATACAAAATCTCCTAGCAATAAAGAACTTCAGGAAAAGTTGGAAAAGTTACAACAAGAAGTTTATGAGCTGAGAAAGGAAAAAGAAATAGATCAAGCTACAAGTTTTAAAGATACTAGTGACAAAGGTAGTATCAATGGTAACTTTGGACAGAATATTCCTGAGGTAATTATATACCATATTTATTAATTATATAACCATATTTATTAATTATATAACCATATTTATTAATGGTTATAGGGCATTTCCCGGTGTCAACTCTATTTGTTGTCACCGACTTATCGGATGGTTGGCAAGGGAAAAGTGTATAATACTTCGGGAGAAATGCGTCACCATAAACCGCTCCCAAATGGACTTTTGAAAGTATCGGTTGATGTTGTTTTAGAGGGGGTGCATTGTTACCACTATCTGACGATGTGGAGGATGCAACATTGGTGGCAGATGCAATAGGATCGTTTTTTGCATTATCGTCAAGCCTCGTTTGCGTAGATAATGAGGCATGCTTAAAATCGTTTACTATTCAAATATTTTAAGGCAATTTTAATTACATTTTGTTTAGATGGTAATGTTAGACTCCAACAAAACCCATTCCAAAAGATAAGGGGATTAGGCGGGAAACCGAGTCAATTACATCAATTGAGGTACAACACAGTGATATGACATTTATGCTATGAGAAATGCTAATTTGTGATTTTATACTTCCCCTAACTAATTATATGATAACTAGATTCATGATAAAGAGATTGCACAAGTCAGTAGGGGTAAGGCGCCTGAAATTAGCAATATTTCCACACAAAAAAAGAATGTTTCTAATTAGATGAACAATTTAAGGTTTATGTATAATGTTAATGATGTTTTAATTTAAGGTTTATGTATGACAACATTGTGCGCACGCGTGGATTAGAAGCAACATTTGGATTCTTAGCTCCCAACACTGTCAATTCAGGGTTAATCGTAACAAGACCAGATGATGTCATAGCATATGCACTCGGTTTATTCGTGGCCAGCAAAGATACTGAGAAGTTGTTCTTTTTTCCATATAATACTGGCAATGGGTTAGATTTTCATCCTAACTTGATCTATTATAATTTTCCATTTTTGGCCATTGTTTAATCTTTGTTTAATCTTACAGTGGACACTGGTTATTGGTTGTGATTAATCCTATGAGAGAAATTGTGTATTATCTGGATTCATTATACAATGATTGGTCAACATATCCAGATTTGAAGCAAATGATTGACACGTAAGTTTTTCGCTCCCAAAGAGATATTCAAGTTTATGTTTATGTTTATGGTCAACATATCTCGATTTGTGTTTATGTTTATGTTTCTATGTGAGATTGTTCTAAACAGTCGTTTATATTTTATTATAGCTTTCTACTAGCTTTTCACTCCCAAAGTGATATTCAAGTGCCAAAAAGTAGAGCCAACAACGTTACATGGATCAGAGTGGAGGTATATTTTCATAAAGAGATATTAAGTTTTCATTACATTAGTGATGATACATGATAAAACAATTTAAGGGGTATATCTTAATATATATTCGTATTTTCTTTCCATGCATAGTGTCCTCGCCAGCGTAACGATATAGATTGAGGCTATTTCATGTTGAGGTTTATGAGAAACTATTCTTTTGGATCGATTAGAGATTCCATCCACAGTATGGATTTCTAACTTAGGAATTACATACTATTTCATATTTTGTGTTTCTCATAAAAGGACATATTGTTTTAACTAAATCACATACTATGTTATATTTTTATATATGTAGTAATTTGAGGAATCCAATTGTGCACATTACTCAAAAGATCAATTGGATAAACTTATGGAAGAATGGTGTCAATTTATTATCGTGTTGAGAATTTTATAAGCTAAGGTATATTGTCTTATTTCCTTTGATGAGAAATTTTGAGTTTTGAGTATAAATTAAATTTGAATAAAGTGCAACATTAATATTATCATGTTATGAAATTCGACCATTTGGTTTTTTTCTAGGTTTATAGGTGCATGTGTAAAAGATAGAACTAAGATGTTCATGTTGTTGTTTCATGAGAATTCTCGAAGATAGTAAGATGTAGATGTAACATCAATTTTGAATTTTAGGATTCTTAACTTGTAGAATTTTAACTTGCATCATAAATTTTGTAGTTGTTGTTGTATATATCATCAATTTATATATATATGTGTAATTTTTATATATGCATATTTTATTGGAATGAAGCTACCAAATATGATACATAATATGGTGAAAACCTGGTTCAAATATGGTTAAAATTCTGATTAAAATGCATTATATATATTGCACAGTGCTTTTGTAAGTCAAAATAGGTATTTTATTAAAAAAAATCATGATCAATAGACAACGCTTTAAGAGAAAAGCGCTGTAAAAACTATAAAAAAATGCTGCCTAAAATGGGAAAGCGTTGTCTAAAGTGGGGGAATAGACATCGCTTTTAAAGGAAAGCGATGTCTAAAGCCTAACTTAAAAAAATAACAAAGCGCTGTCTAAAGTAAAAGCGCTGTTAAAGGGGTATATAAAAAAGCGCTGTCTATTTTAAAAGCGTTGTCTAAAGTGGGCATAAGAAAGCGCTTTTACATTGAAAAAAACATTGTCTTTTCTTTTAACAGCGCTGCTTTAGGCAGCACTTTAAAGCGCTGTTAAAAGCCAAAAAAAGCGTTGTCTAATATCTTGTTTGGCATAGTGAGAAGAGAATAATTCTATGACCCACTATACATAAGTTTTTACAAATGTCGCAAAGAAGTTATAAGAAATGGTTGGTGCACAAAAGAGAGAAAGACAAAAGAAATATATTAAATGATGGCTATAAAATAAGAAGTACTCAATATATTGATCTACCTACTATTAGGTTATTTATACATAAATATTAGGGCATAATAAAATACTAAAATATCCTTTAACAGACTTAGTCAACAAGACATTTCTAAAATATAAATTATTTTGAATACCCTCCCTTAATTTATATTTACACAAAACTGACAACACCAATTCCATCCCTCAAACGAAGAAATTGATTAGTCTTGATAGCCTTTGTTAGAACGTCCGCCAATTGCTTCTGGGTGCTACAGTGCACAACTTCTAATATTTCACTCTAAACCTGATTCCTCATAAAGTGATATTTGGTTTCAATATGCTTGCTTCTCCCATGCAGCACTGGATTCTTGGCAAGATTGATTGCAAACTTGTTATCAATCATCAACTTCAGAGGCTTATTTACCTCGATCTTCAGATCCTACAACAAGTTCATAATCCACACAGCTTGACATGCAGTCAGAGTGCATGTAATATATTCAGCTTCACAGGTTGACATCACAACAACAAGTTGCTTCTTGGAACAAAAAAAATAGAATCTCCCAAAAATTTGAATAAGTACCCAGAAGTACTTCTTTTGTAAACTCTGTCTCTACACCAATCAAAGTCTGAATAACTCAGCAGTTCTAAATCGACCTTTCTTCCAAAAGGAAATAACACTCCATACTTTAGAGTTCCCTTCACATACCTCAGAAACCTGAAAACAGCTTGGTAATGAGACCACTTTGATTTACTCATAAATCTTCTAACCATTCCAATTGCATAATAAATATCAGGTCTGATATTACACAAATACCTCAGAGAAGTAACCAACAGTTTGAAGGTTGTAGCATCCACATCCTCTGCATCAGAATCAGAGTCCAACTTTTGATTCTTATCAGCAGATGTGATAGCAGTTTTGTAATTTTTCAGCTTATTTAGAAGCTCAAGTTCATACTTCATCTGATGTAAAATTATTCCTTTCTCAGAGTACATAAACTCCATTCCCTAGAAAGTAACTCATTTTCCTAAGACCTGTCATCTCAAAATCATTCATCAGAACCTTCTTGAACTTAGCTATCTCTTGTTTAGAACCTCCTGTTAGCAATACGTCATCAACATACAAACATACCAGAATCATATTGCCTTCTGAAGTATGTTGAACATAAACACCATACTCCATCTCACTCTTCTGAAACCCTTGTTCCTTAAAAAATGAATCAATCTTCAGATTCCAGTCTCTGGGTGCTTACTTCAATCCATACAAGACTTTGTGTAATCTAGACACTAGCCATTACTGATTATTTTTCTTAAATCCAGGCGGTTGTGACACATATACCTCTTCTCGTAATGGACCATTTAGAAATGAAAATTTTACATCTAAATGCATCAGAGGCCAATTCCTATTAGCAGCTATTGCAATCACTAGTCTGATTGTTTCATGTCTCGCTACAGGTGCAAAAACTTCAGAGTAATCCAGCCCATGCTTCTGTAGAAAACCTCTTGCTATTAATCTTTCTTTGTGTTTTCCAATTGATCCATCTAGCTTTTGCTTCTGCTTGGAAACCCATCTGACGCCGATGGCTTTCTTTCCTTTTGGAAGTTCTATCAGATTCCAAGTCTTGTTTTTATCTATAACATCAAGTTCTTCTTTCATGGCCTGCAACCATACTTGCTGCTTAAGAGCCTCTTCCGTACTCACGGGTTCAGAGTCTACTAATATTGAACACTGAATAACTTTGCCTTCAGAGTCTACTTCAGTGTCTTGCAGCATGTCAAACTCTGCAAATCTTCTTGGGATGCTTCTGACTCTTTGTTTCCTCTGAGGTTGAACTTCAGAACTTCAAACACCAGAACTTTTCCCCTTCAGAATCTCTTGCTTCAGAAATTGGAATTTCTCCAGAATCATGACTGTCTTCAGAGTCTGGAAAATTCCCAAAGTATGAATCACAATCAGAGTCAGAGTCAGAATCATCTTCACATTCTAAATCTACTTCAGAGTTAGAGTCACCATCAGACTCATCTTCAGAGTCAAAATCTTTACCAGCTTCAGAAACACGTGTTTCTGACTTTTTCTTTAGAAGTTCTCTCATCAGAGTCAGAACGAGACTTTTCTCAATTCTAGACTTCTGATTATTTTCCAATGACGTCTCTGTTGAACTCAACTTTGTTAGTTTCTGAACAATAAAGTTTGTACAAACCTGTATTGTGGTACCCCACCAATAACATTACTTTACTTCTATCATCTAGCTTCTGTCTTCTGGCTTCTGGGACATGTTTGTAAAATACATAACCAAACACCTTTAGATGACTAACACTTTGCTTTTCTCCAGTCCACTTCTAAATAGGAACTATTTCCTTCAGCTTCTTCATTGGACATCTGATTAGCACATAACATGCAGTGGCAATAACTTCTCCCTACAAAGTATGAGGAAGCTTATTCTCTTTTAACATGCTTCTCACCATATCAAGCAAAGTATAATTTCTTCTTTCAACAAGACCATTGTGTTAAGGAGTATACAGAGAAATAACCTCATGCTCAATTCCATTCTCCTCACAGAACCTTCTAAACTTTGTGGAGTTATACTCACTGCCACCATCAGTTCTAAGAATCTTTAGAGTCTGGCCACTCTGATTCTCAACCTTCAGTCTGAACTTCTTGAATTCAGCAAACACCTCGTGTTTGAAATTTATGAGGGATGCCCATTTCATTCTGGTGAACTCGTCAACAAATGACACAAAGTATTTATTCCCTCCAATCGATTCTACTGGAAAAGGGACCACACACATCAGAATGCACTACTCTTAAGGCATACTTTGCTCTTGGAGCTACTTCTGACGTAAATGGCCATCTTGGTTGCTTCCCTTCCATGCACACCTTGAATGACTTCTCAGGCTTCTTGATTGTAGGAATTCTATGTACCAGCTTCTTCAATTTTAGATGTCCTAAGCTTCTGAAATTCAGATGACCAAATCTTTTGTGTCACAACTCACTCTCCTTGACAACACTTGTTGTACTAAGACATTCAGAGTCTGCAGTTCTAACATTCACCTTGAATGTTCTGTTCCTTCCTTGTTCTAACTCCATAATCAGATTTTGATTATAGTCACACAACTTTAGAAGATTGTCCTTCATGGTAACTGAAAATCCTTTCTCAATCAGTTGTCCCACACTCATCAGATTGCTTTGCATTACAGGTACATACCACACATTCTGGATCAC
Organism: Vicia faba; assembly: GCA_948472305.1. Classification (NCBI taxonomy): domain Eukaryota; kingdom Viridiplantae; phylum Streptophyta; class Magnoliopsida; order Fabales; family Fabaceae; genus Vicia; species Vicia faba. Next base: position 36,367,326 of record OX451741.1, read on the forward strand.
TATTGCTTTCCCATTGTTTAGAATGACTCTGGAATTTCCCATACCTTCTGAATTGAGTTATTTATTATTAGCACATTTGATCTATGTACTCTTCCTAGAGTCAACATAAACCAACCATTTCTTGTTTCTAGTAAGATGGTTTGAACACCCCGTGTTCATATACCATCATTATGATGAATTCATATCATCAAATTCATAAGCCAACAATAGCACATGTTCATCATCAGACTCTCCTCTGGCTATATTTGCTTCTTCTGTCTTCCTTTCTTTATTTGACCAACAATCTTTGGCGTAATGACCAAAGTTCTTGCAACAGTAACACTGAATATTCTTCTTGTCAGACTTCTCTTTTCCCTTCTGGACATTCTTATACCTATCAGAGGTTGAAGCTTCTAACCTCTTACCACCATTAGTTTTCTTTTTGGCTTCTGACGAAGTCTGCTTCTGATACTTCTTACCAGAAGTTTCTTTCAGAGCCAACTGCTCTACTTCCATCTCAGAAGTTCTCTCAGTCATACACAACTCATGCGCCTCTAGACTACTTTGTAGCTCTTCAACTCTCATGGTGCTCAGATATTTGGAATGTTTAATTTCTACCATAATGTAATCAAACCGAGAAGTTAAAGATCTCAATACCTTCTCTATGATTACTTGTTCAGAAAGGGTTTCTCCATAAGCTTCATCTCATTAGCGATCATAATCACTCTAGAGATGTACTAAAAAACTTTCTCGTTGTCCTTCATGTTGAGATTCTCATATTGCTTTCTTAGGGGCTGAAGCTTCACCTTCTTCACTGATGTGTCACCACCATAACATCTGACCAGTGTGTCCCACGCAGCCTTTACTATTTCAGAGTCATCAATCTTCTTAAACACATTCGCATCCACACACTGATGGATGTAGAATAATGCTTTCTGATCTTTCTTCCTTATCGTCTTTTGCGTTGTCTTATGTGCCTCTGTTACGTTTGCTGCTAATGAAGCATAGCCATCAGTGACAAGATCTAACACATCTTGATAACCAAACAACACACGCATTTGAATCTTCCAAAGATTCCAGTTTTTGCCATCAAACACTGGAAGCTTGGAACTGATGTCACCATTTCCGTTCATCTTCAACCTTGTGCAGTTCACTCAAAAACTCACTAACACATAATGTTTCCCAAATCCCACAGAATCAGAAAAAAATGTGATTTTCAATCACACAACACCTCACTGTTCACTCGTGTTTCCCGTGTTTCCCCGTGGATTTCGAACCGAAGCTCTAGATACCAATTGTTGGTGCACAAAGGAGAGATGGAGGACAAAAGGAATATATTAAATGACGGCTACAAAATAAAGAGTACTCAATACATTGACCTACCTACTACTAGGATATTTATACACAAATATTATGGTATAATAATATACTAAAATGCCCTCTAATAGACTTAGTCAACAAGAAATTCCTAAAATATAAATTATTTCCAACATAAATTACCTTCAATTGTTAAAAATAACCTTGATTTCTATCGCATTCTCTTTTCACTTAACCCACAAATTTTTTTTAAGAGAAAATATTATAATGGAGTATCGTCAAGAACAAACCAAAATTATGAGAAAGATTGAGTTTCTCAAACAAACACAGGAAACCCTATTAGACTTTTCGAAAGAGAGAGAAGAGAGAAGAAGAGAAAAAAATTAGGATTGATTATAATTGTTTTACTATTCACTTTCTCTATTAGGGTTCAAATATTATAAGTGAATAACAACAATCAACCCCTATCAATAACTTGAGAGAAATGGTTTATTTGTAGACTATTATTTACCATGAAATTTGATAAACAAGCGCTAGTCTTCTGAATCCTAGAGATTATGGTTACTTACAGGATCAACTAGATTGATCCTAGGACGACAATGTATATTTTGTTTCTTTCCTAAGTTTTCTGGGCAGAGATTATTACTTCGAAAGTAGTAATAAAACGCTTTAAAGTAAAAACTGAAATGTAAAGCAATTTCGATTTAAACTTAAAGGGAATATAAAGGACTTCAATTGAGAACTAATAACATTTAATATAAAATTGGTGCTTCATACATACATTCTCAGCAACTCGTTTCTCAAACACTTGGTACTTTGAGTTATTTTGAATAATTTGTACAAAGAAGTGAACACACAGAATTCTAACATAAAAACTCCTATATATAATATTTCAAAACTAACTGTAACAAAAGGTCTTATTCTTAGAGGATGACACGTTCTTATTTGCATGTCTCTAGCCTTTCATAGGCTTCCACGTATCTATTTTTCAAAGATCAAATAAGCGTTAAAAATCAGTTATAGCCTCATTGGAATATTTGTCGAACCCGTTTCGAGTATCTTCAGAGAAATGTCTAAGTTATTCTCCTTCCATTGCTTCATCCGTGTAGACCCGATCGAAATTTGTCTTCTATCACTTCATATCAAAATTAGCTTTTATCATCCCAACACTTGCATTTTGAATTCTCCTTGAACCTCTATTCGTTGGAGCTTCAAAATTGAAGGTAGATAAAAATATAAGAAATTGGGGGTTTGAATTGGGTTTTTAAATCTTTTCCCTTTTGAAAAACTATTTGATAAAACTATGAAAGAATATAGGATACTAGAAATATAAAGAGACACATTCTGTTTATCCTAGTTCACCTTCAACAAGGCTACATCTTGTCCACCCTCCTTGGATGATTTTTCCTTAAACAAGGAATTAATCCACTAATCTAAATAGATTACAACTGCTTGGGCTACCCACTGGTGACTATCAACATAATGATTATACAGTTAGTGATCCCTTAATAATTCTTACCTACCCGATCCCCTACGAGATTTAACGATCATTGACCCCTCAAGGATTCTGATATACCTGGTCCCTTATAAAGGATTTAATCTATAACGACCAACTGTCAAAGTCTTCTCAAGTATACAGATCTTCACTCGATCACTTAAGACAACACCCATTCTAGAAAGAATTGTTTTTGGAGATTACAAGAATGTTTCTTAACAAGCAGATTACCCATAGTTTAAGTACATCATAAAACACAAAAGTGTTTAGCAATATATGAGTAACAACTCCTTGCTTTTACATAATTCTACAAAGATGAATATAATCTAAGTTTGAGTGCATCATCTTGTAGTCTTCTTCATCTTCATCTTTTCTTCTTTCTTTTCATATCTTTTTTTATCTCTAATTCTTTGAATTTATGGACTTCATCTTCGTCAATATCACTGACTTCGTCAATTTGCAATTAGTTCATTGATCTTCTTATATAGCCTTCAAAAAGAGTCATTATAAGGGTATAAAAGTCTTTTCCCCTTCCAACTGTTAATTCCCAACGGATAGATTCGAGAGAGGTTTGGAATAGTACGAAACGTGACTTTCCTTAGCCTGCTGCTTGCAGTTGTTAGAATAAGATCGTGGGAGTTAACTTCTATGAATAGTACAACCAATATTATCATAATGGAATTTGTGGAGTATTGTTTGTACTGTATTCTCTTGACTAAGTTTCTTGATCTTTTTATCGTCTGATGATGTACTTTTGATTATGAAGTAATAAGATTGGAAGAGATCGATTACTTTGCCTTCGTTCTTCTGATGAATAAGTGATGAGTAGTTCAGAAACTACTCTATTATTGTAGCATATAAACATTAAAGTTATCAGAACCATGACTTGCCTTCATAAATAATAGCAATAACTTTTCTGAAACACGAAGGTTGACTTCTGATCTTAGAACTAGTCTTGAAAGCTTATATCTTATTTGATATGAGAGATGAAAATTAAGTGAGAAGATGTTTCATTTCAGAATATTTCATTAGTGGATTCTTGTCTTCAGATATATAAGCAACAACTTATAAGTCTTATCGTTGTAGGAGAAAACTTTTCTGAAGTTGATATCAAAAGCTTTTCTGATGTTTGGATCTTGAAATAAGATATTATGGCAACATCCTTTCGGATTCTCAAGTATTTAAATTATGAGCTTTGATTCTTTTCTTCTTTCTAGATTGATTCTGATTGAAGAATGATGGTGATCTAGAAAATGCTTATTTGTTGCAGAGTCTTTCAGATTTTTGAACATTGTCTTCAGATATACAAGAAATAACTAATATGAGGAACAACTTCTTTGTTCATGAATGAAAGCTTTTCTGATCCACTATGTCTTGATCAGATCTTGATTTTTGATAATCAGTTTTTCTAAGTTGCATGTCTGATGTCTGATTTCTGAAGTAGATGCTTCTATCAGTACATCTGACTTTCTGGTTAATTCATCTTGATCTGATCTTTGATTTCTGATGACATCTTTTCTGAGCTGCATATCTGATGTCTAATTTCTAAAACAACAACTTATATTAGTACATCTGATTTTGACGTTTAATTCTCTCTTTCTGATCTCTTTAACTTTGATATTTGAATTGAGCTGAAAGCAACAACTTATGTCAGCTACATCTTGGTTTTTGATCTTGAATTCTTTCCTTTCTGATCTCTTGAATTCTGATCTTTGGATTGAGTTGGAAGAAACAACTTATGTCAGCTACATCTTGGTTTCTGATCATGAAATCTTTTCTTCTGATATCTGAGATCTTTATTTCTGATATCTTGAGATCTTCAATTCTAAGATTTGATTTCTGATATCTTTGTTCTTGATATTGAATTGTAAGAAAAAGCTTTTATCAGCTACTTCTTTGATTTCTGATATCTTGTCTTTATATCTCTTGATTATGATCTGGATTATGATGATGGGCTAATCTTTGAATATTGACTTCTTGGCTCTTTGATTTCTGATCTTTTGAAGCTTGAGCTCTTCTTAGAGACACATCGAGATTCTTTTCTTGTCGAACATTCAGAATTCAATAGAATTATTAATGTTTCATTAGAAACAAACTCAATGGTTCTTTTTTTGAGTGCTAAAGTGGTTCTGATGATATTTTGATTAAGACTATCCAAAAAACTATTATCTGCACACTCAATGAAACCATTAGAACTAAAATTGTTTTACATAAAATATATGCATTCATATCATCAAAACATAGAGATTTAAACATAGATCCAAATCATGTTCTAACAAAAATTACAACTAACAAATTGCCCCCCAAAAATGTTTCTTTTCTACAGTTTTAGAAAAGGACATTTTATGAAATATTTTTTCGACGTTATTGCCTATATTGATGTGATGTCATGGTTATAATGACCACTTTTCCAAACGTTTCATCAAGATGTGCGTAACTGCTAATGATGATAACTCATGCAAACTAGGAGTAAGGTGGTAACTTGTGTAACCATTTTTTCCTCCCGTCAGAGAGCTCCACGTACCCCACTTACTTTGCATTCATCATTCAAATACAAATGAAACGGCTTGTTGCCTTTCTATAAATACTGTGATACGGTGGGAGAATTGACTTGAGGTTTTGCGTTTATGTTCGCAATTGTTCGGTTTAGCAAGAGTCGCCACCGACTTTTTATTTTATCCAAAGGAAAGGTCAAAAAGCACAGGAAAGACCTTTGAGATGTTTTCTTGGGTTCGGGGGGTAGATTATGAAAAGGGAAGGTGCAAGCACCCTTTTCATCCATGGTTATCCATGGGCTCTTAGTTACTTGTTTAGATCACTTGCTTTTGCTTTTCAATTGTTTGAAATGGTGCTTTGTGTGTGTGGTTTTTGAAAATGCTTTGGAAAGAGGCCATCATTGTGGCAACCTTTGTAATGATTCTTGTTTGAATATATACAAAGGTGTTTGTATTTTTGAAAATATATTCCAATGTTTGAAAGTTTGTTTTTGGGAAATGTTTTGAATTATGTTGTGATGTGTGTTTGAAAATAACAAGGATGTTTTGCAAGCTTTTGATCAAGTAATTAAGAGTTGTCTACCCTATTTTACTCAAAGATCTTTCCTATATTTTTAACCCTTTTGACAGTGTTATTTCACCATTGCATTTGGTGAATAACCTTGTGTTAGGATGTTAAACGGGACAGGCGCGGGTCATCGCATACAATCATCGAAAGCAACTTGTGAGACGCTCTAGCAATTTTGTAAAGGATAAGATCATTTTCTCGTAGGCAACATCGAGGGTCATCGAGGGACTACGATCTTTGTTTATCGAAGGGGCATTTGCTAGAGTGTATCATATTCGAGGGACATGATTGCATTTCTGAGGCAACAAGCGAGGTTACCCTAGAGGTGCAAGTGTGAATTGTGTTTGTCATTTTCATACATTTTGTCTTATATTAGGTCACCTAGCGATTGATTTTGGATTTTCGCATACAAACCCTAATCTCTAGTCATGGCATATTTGAAAGCATAAAGTGCGAGAATTAAAAGTCTAAGCTATTACAAAAGTATCCGGGGATGGGGGTACAATTATTTACAAATGGGGATGAATCTCACAAGGATAACAATGTCCAAATATCAAGTGTTACAACCAAATCGAATTGTCGCAATTCAATATAAAATTATAACAAATTATAAAATAAGGAAAATCAATAAATTATGAGATGCATGTATAAATAAATAAAAATCTATTCTAAAAAAAGAAAGATTAAATATTTTATTCTTTTGTGTTTTATTAATTATGAAAAGAAAAAGTTTTAAAGAAAGAAAATTTAATTTAAACTAAATCTCTATTATTTTTGGTATTTTCATATTAAATTTAAGAAATAAATAAAAGGAAAAATAATTAAAACTAATTAAAAAAAGACAAAGTTTTAATATTATTATTATTAGTGAAATAAAAGATAAATTAACTAAGCTAAATTAAATAAAAAAAGTATTGAGTTTATTCAAGAAAAGAAAGAAAATTGAAACAAGAAGAAATGGGCTTAGTGGTTGTTTGGGGTTAGGCCCAATTGAAAATGAAAGAAGAACAAATGGGTCAAATTTGAAAAATGGAGGGGGGGGGGGGGGGGGGGCGCTGGCAGATTCAATGGCCTTTGAGATTTTGGGACGATCAGGCCCAACACAAAGCTTGTAACATTTTTAGGGTTTGAATCAATTAGGGTTCATGTGCTTGGTACACAACGGCGTCGTTCCTCATCTTCTCTTCTTCATCTCCCTCAATCAAACGCTTCTGATCTGATACTCCCACTAAGCGCTAGCCACCGGAGTGCCACTTCCCTCTCTCATCTCTTCACCATGATCTAGAGTTTTAATTAAATGGTATGATTCGTTTCTTGGTCTCGTTTTACAGTTTGTTTTCGTTTGTTTGATTTTTTACAGTTTGGCTAATCCATTATGTTGCATGGCTTATTGAGGTGAAGATATGTACCTTGGGGTTTTCTTTATGAAGAGGAGAGGAAAGGCTGGAGGCGCTCCTTGGCGGCTAGAGGCGGAGGGGAGATGATGACGACTAGGTGCGCTTGCTTCTAATTTGTTGGTAATTCGGCTTTTGAAACTTTGATTGTTGGTTGTTAATGATGATGATCTGAAACTTGTTGTTGTCGCTTCTGAAATTCTTTTCCTCTCTCTTGATTTGTTGATGTTGATGATGAAACTTATTCTGAAACTAGATGTTGTCGCTTCTGAAATTCTTTTCCTCTCTCTTGATTTGTTGATGTTGATGATGAAACTTGTTCTGAAACTAGTTGTTGTCGCTTCTGAACCTCTCTTCCTTTCTCTTGATGTTGGTTTATGATGATTCAATGTTCTGAAACTTCTTGTTTTTTCCATTCTTTTTGAATCTGGATGACTTACAATGATGATGATTTGATAATCTGAGACTCCTTTGTTGCTTCTTGTTGAAACTTGGTTGATTGGTTTGGATTTGTTTATGATGGTGATTCTGAGTTGGTATTTTTTCTGGTTGATTGTGTAGCTTGGTATGATTTTGTTGTTGGTGGTTTATGTTTACAGCTTGGGTAGGTTTTGGAAATCTGCTTTGATTATACAGTTTGAAACTGCAGGTTCTTTGAGTTTGTAGTTTTGGCTGTTGTTGTTTACAGTTTGTTAACAGATTTGCAAGTTATTGCAGTTTGGGCAAGCTTGTAGCTTGTGCAGTTTTTGATAACAGGCTTGGCTGTTTGTTTGAAATTGTTTGCTTGACTGTTTGTTTGAAACTGTTTACTTGGCTGTTACAGTTTTTGATAGCAGGCTTGGCTGTTTTTAGGCCTTGGTGGTTGTGGTTAACAGGCTTGCTTATGTTAGCAGGTTTATAGTTTGGCCATGCTTGGTTTAGTTTGGCAAGTTATGCAGGTTTTGGCTAGGCTTTGTAGGTTTATAGTTTTGCTGTTATGCAGCTAGCTTGGTTGTGGTGTGGTAACCGGTTTGGCCATGCAGGTTTTGTGGTTTGGCTAGTCTGCAAGTTTTGCAGTTTTGCAATGGTTTGCAGTTTGGAACTGCAGGTTTGAAGAGTTTTGTTAGAAGGCTTGTGTTTATTTGAACTGTTAACAGTTTGCAAGCTTGTTACAGCTTTTGTTGTAACTGGTTTGGAGATGGCAGGTTTGGAGAGTTTTGTGGTTTTTGACAAAGTGTTTTCCCTCTTTTTTCAAACTGTCATTTGATAGTCTTATATCTTTTTCTTGTTTGTTTGTAACTTGTGACAACCTGCTTTAGCCAAACTGTAAACTTTCACCAAAGGTGATATCTTTCTCTCTTTCTCTCTCTATGAAAAAAAACATTTTTTTTACTTTTCTTATTATTCTGAAAAGTTGCCTATGTCTGGAAAATGATGATAGCTTATGACAAGCTTTGACTTGTAAATTGGTTTTCCTGCTGCATTACCTGCTATTTACTTTTGGCCTGCTGTACTTTCTGCAATGCATACTTTTTGCCTTCAGTTTGCTTTGTAACTTGCTGCCACAGTTCAGTTTGCATTCAGTTTGCTTAGTTTGATAGTTTGGTTTGCAATGCAGTACAATTGGCATTTGGTTTAGTTTGCTTACAATGTTGTTTGCTGACTTTGTTTTGTAATGCAGCTTGCCTTTGTCTGCTTGCTTTGTACCTTTGTATGCTTGCTTTTGTACAACATGTTTTAGTTTGGCCCATGTTTGCATTTGAACCAATTTCTTTTGTATGCTTGCATTTGCATTTTTTACTTTTCTCTTTGTGAACCAAGAAGATAAATCTTCTTGTGATTTGAAAAGAGAAAAATAAAAACATGATGAACAATATCACTCTGATTCCGGACGACAAACTTTAATGATGATTTTTTTCTTTTTCTTTTTCTGTTTTGAAAAAATTAACTTTACTAATCCTTTTTCCTTGTTTTTTTCATGTGAGTGCAACTTGGACGGCGACGAAGCAGTAGAAGCCGGAGACTTTGAGCATGGGAGCAATGTAGCTTAGGTTTAGACTTAGAGTTTTTTTCATTCTTTGTAATAATTTATTTTTCCAAGTACTATAAGTTGTAAAAATTAAAGTATATGAATAACAAATATTTTTGTAACAACATTTGAAATGAATAAAAAAAGTCTTTATCCAATAAAACTCTTCTATTGTCAAATATCTTGCCATTCTTCCTTGCATCTTCACTTAATATTTAAGATTCCTGATTTAAAATAACTGAAACTGCATTCCAGCATTTCCAATACAGATAACAAAATCCAAGTAATCCCAAAAAAACTCTGTAATCTCATAACCTTGCAACAATATTCCAATCAAAATACGCATTGCATTCCAATAAACAAGCAAACATGAATTCCATTAATAAGCAAACGTATTTAACAGACGCACGTCATCTGGTTAACCTGGATCAGACAAAACCTGAATATGACCATCTCAGTTCTTATTTCAGATAAACAAACCTTGAGTACCATCAGTAACCTTTCAGTAAACTTGAAAAAGTGTGAAAACATGTGACAATTAATTGAATTTTTGAGAATTATGTTTCTTCCGAGAAATGCGAGAGAAAACCCTAATTCTTGATTTATTGCCATAGAAAGGTCTGTTTGATCAATTCCTGAGCCAATCTTGAAAATCCGAGATAACCTTAGGGTTGTGATCTCTTGTGAAAAAGGGAGGGCAAATTTTGGGGTACAACAGCTGCCCCTGTTCAATCTTCTTGAACCTGAGGAGTTAGATTGGAAATTTTGCCGTTCGCGAATCGAAGGTAAAAGATGATTGGAAACTATAGTGCCCATAAATTTGCACTCATCAAATCATAGTTTAGGGAATGGGCTTAAAGATGCCATTTGGAGATGTGACAGAATCTTGTCGGAGATGGGCTTAAAGATGCCATCCAAGGACGTTTGTTGAACTGTATGTTGTAGGTGAAATAATGAGTATCAGAAAGGTATCCATGTTTGGAACGTCTCTGAGTTGGGGGTTTGAATAAGCAATAGATTAACATCCATGTTTGGAGAATCCGTAAACTGTTTTCATGAGCTGAATCTGAACAAGCGATAGATTGACATCCATGTTTGGAAGCACCCGTAAACTATTTTCAGAAGTTGAACCTGAACAAGCGATAGATTGACATCCATGTTTGGAAGCACCCGTAAACTATTTTCAGAAGTTGAATCTGAACAAGCGATAGATTGACATCCATGTTTGGAAGCGTCCGTAAACTGTTTTCAGAAGTTGAATCTGAACAAGCGATAGATTAGCATCCATGTTTGGAAGCGTCTGTAAACTGTTTTCAGAAGTTGAATCCGAACAAGAGATAGATGGACATCCATGTTTGGAAGCGTCCGTAAACTGTTTTTAGAAGTTGAATCTGAACAAGCGATAGATTAGCATCCATGTTTGGAAGCGTCCGTAAACTATTTTCAGAAGTTGAATCTGAACAAGCGATAAATGGACATCGATGTTTGGAAGCACCCGTAAACTATTTTCAGAAGTTGAATCTGAACAAGCGATAGATTGACATCCATGTTTGGAAGTGTCCGTAAACTATTTTCAGAAGTTGAATCTGAACAAAAGATAGATTGGCATCCATGTTGGGAAGCATCCGTAAACTGTTTTCAGAAATTCTGGAGGTGAAGCTTGCTAAACCTATCCTGTGAAGGGTAAAATAATAGCTGAAACACAAAGTTATGTTGCATGAAATGTATGATGCAATATATGTGTTATATCAATGTTTATGATATATGAATGCAATGTATGCACATGTAAGCTGATGAGCTGTCTTGCTGAGGAAGATAAATCCTGGATAGCTGGAGATAATAAAATCTTTGACCGCTGTCGGGGAAAATAAGTCTTGGACCACTGTTGAAGAGTATGTGTGTCTTCAAGCTTTTTGACAACTTCTGCGGGGAGAAGCTATACTGCTGGGGAAATCAGGAGTTTGGGTTATATGCCAATCTACTGGGGAAGCAAGAATGAGAATCTTCATTCAGGCGTTTGGGTCAGGAGGTTGGGAGTATACCAATCTTCTGAGACTTTGAGTATGGGGATCTTTATTCTGTTAACGGTATAAGGAGGTTGGGAGTATACCAATCTTCTGAGGTTTTAAGAATGGGGATCTTTGGTCTTGTGAAATAGAATTTTAGGAGCTTCAGTTGTCCGTTATTCTGCTGGTGGGTCGTTTCTGCTGAGATTTAGGAACTCGTCCGTAATTCAATCGAGGAAACATCTATGCTGAGATTTGGGAACCTGTCCGTAATTCAACTGAAGTAAAAGCTTTGTCGAGATTTAGGAACTTTTCCGTAATTCGACCGAAGAAAAGCTTTGTCGAGATTTAGGAACTTGTCCGTAATTCGAATGAAGAAAACATCCCTACTAAGATTTAGGAACTTGTCCATAATTCAACTGAAGTAAAAGCTTTGTCGAGATTTAGGAACTTGTCCGTAATTCGATTTGAAGAAAAACTTTGTCGAGATTTAGGAACTTGTCCGTAATTCAACTGAAGTAATAACTTTGTCAAGATTTAGGAACTTGTCCGTAATTCGATTTGAAGAAAAACTTTGTCGAGATTTAGGAACTTGTCCGTAATTCAACTGAAGTAAAAGCTTTGTCGAGATTTAGGAACTTGTCCGTAATTAGATTTGAAGAAAAACTTTGTCGAGATTTAGGAACTTGTCCGTAATTCGACTGAAGAAAACATTCCTGCTGAGATTTAGGAACTTGTCCGTAATTCAACTGAGAGAAAGCTTTGTCGAGATTTAGGAACTTGTCTGTAATTCGATTTGAAGAAAAGCTTTGTCGGGATTTAGGAACTTATCCGTAATTCGACTGAGAGAAATCTTTGTCGCTTGAATTTGTGAGAATCTTTCCTCTCGCTGGGGAAAATAAATCCCGAACTGGTGATGGAGAAAAGAGTTGAATTATTCGTCTTTGATAGTGAAAAATCTGGAAGTGGATCAGAATAAATCGTTGAGAAACTTATCTGAAACAGCAAAAACCGGAATATCTTCCACTAGAATAAGAATCATGGAGATCTTAGTGTCGATCTGACTAAACCAAAGAAGGTCTTGAATTAACTTCAACTGAACCGGATGATGAAGGAATCTTTGATGACTACAACTCCAAAAGGTGATGAAGGAATCTTGGACGATTACTACTCCAAAAGATGATGAAGGAATCTTGGACGATTACTACTCCAAAAGGTGATGAAGGAATCTTGGACGATTACTACTCCAAAAGGTGATGAAGGAATCTTGGACGATTACTACTCCAAAAGGTGATGAAGGAATCTTGGAAGATTACTACTCCAAAAGGTGATGAAGGAATCTTGGACGATTACTACTCCAAAAGGTGATGAAGGAATCTTGGACGATTACTACTCCAAAAGGTGATGAAGGAATCTTGGACGATTACTACTCCAAAAGGTGATGAAGGAATCTTGGACGATTACTACTCCAAAAGGTGATGAAGGAATCTTGGACGATTACTACTCCAAAAGGTGATGAAGGAATCTTGGACGATTACTACTCCAAAAGGTGATGAAGGAATCTTGAATGATTACTACTCCAAAAGGTGATGAAGGAATCTTGGACGATTACTACTCCAAAAGGTGATGAAGGAATCTTGGACGATTACTACTCCAAAAGGTGATGAAGGAATCTTGGACGATTACTACTCCAAAAGGTAATGAAGGAATCTTGGACGATTACTACTTCAAAAGGTAATGATAACCTTTACCTACCGATCAATCTGCATATGTTATGAATGTTGTTGAAATGTAATTTTGTTTTGGAGAATAAATCCTTAACAAATGTTGGGGAAATAAACCCATGACTGTTGGTCTGCTAGAGAGGTGATGAACTTCTCGAGGATTCTTGAATTTATTTTCAGAAGGATTTTGGAGAGATTCGTCATTGCCCCTAGTATCAAATGTTTGTGGTACTTCCAGGAAATGTTTGACTGTACGTAACTCTTTGATGAGATTGACGTTTAATGCCCCAAGTGATGGAGACGGAGACTTGCCCCAGGCTACTCTGCAATTGAGAGACTTCTCGAAATCTTGACTGGACTACCCCAGGTTACCTGGACTTTGAGAGATTTGTTGAAATCTTGACTGGACTGCCCCAGGTTTACTGGACTTTGCCATGTCAGGTCCCCTTTTGTTGATAGGAGATTTTTGCGACAGAAGTGTCATTCCACTTGAAGTGATTTTGTTCACTGAGAGAGCTTTCGTTCATCGGAATATTCACTATGTGAATTTCTTCACTGTCGAACAAATAGCCATATACAAACGATGATATTCAAATAATGCAAAGTTTATGATTGTCTTGATATTTTGAAAAATGCGTTTTTAGCAGAAAATTTTTATAAGACAAATTCAACACAAGATTTAGAGCAAAGCCTTACAGGAGTCAGGATACCTTTTGTAACAGTATGCTCTCGAACTAACCCATGCTTCAATTATGACTTTTGAAGGGTTGTAACATGGCTTGGTTCACGGTTTTGAGAAACAAAGGATAAAGGCTCAAAGTATATTTGTACCCACCCGCTCTTCGTGATGTTCTTCAATCCTAAACTCAGTTAATTGCGCACTTGAACTCCAAATGATTCTGGAACGACGTTTTGGTGATGGTTCACACAAGTTGAATTTGTTGGAAGGAAGTCATCTTTTGCAACATTTTTCATGTTGTTGAGGATTTGTATTGACCTCTTTCTTCTCTCTTCTTTTTTTATTATCCCTAATTTTTGCCTGACTGTTCCTATTTTCGAGATTACAGTCAGCGGGATGCCCCAGCTTTCTTAAGCCTCCTTTGTAGGTTTCAGCTCAGTGGGATTTTCTTTTTTTTTGATAGATAGTGACTGCCTATGAGATAAGGAACCATCACTGTCTTTTTGTTCCAAAGGAATGTTTTTTGATGTCGTTCATCGTATTACAGGATGAGTGTTTGCGACTAAACGCGCATTTTGAATTAACTGAGAGACTACCCTGCCCCAGGTTTGATTAAAGGTTTCAACTTGTGTTTAAATAGAAAACTTCTACTTCTTTGGCTCGAAGGGGTTGACTAGGGATTATCTTCCTTATAACTCCAGTGTTTAGGATTTGAAAGAAACGCCTATACATCGTCAGCAAGGTCTGTCCAAAAGCATACTGTATGAGATTATGGCATTGTTTTCGTCATCCTCCCTCTAAAGGCTTGTAACTTTTAGCAAGAGTTAAATGTCATAAAAAAAGTAGAAGGCATAGTTCAAGAATAGTGAAAACGAATGGATGAATTCAAGACAAACATATGCAATGCATTAATGAAACAGAGTTTGACATCAACAAATAATTGTTTGAATAACAAAAGAAATTACAACTTGAAAATTCAAATGAGCAGAAGCCTCTTAGTCTGAACTTGTCATTTCAGGTGGAGAGCCTTTGAAAAGTGACAGAAAAACTCAGTCTGACCATCTTGTGTGAACTCCAGCATTCCTTCGTCGATCAGGTTTTGAATCTTATACTTCAGCGCCCAACAATCGTTTGTATCATGTCCAGGACCATCAGACTGATAGGCACACCTGGCATCCGGATTGTATCTGGGAGAAAAGGTTTTGGGATTTGGATGAGGTCTTATTGGTGTATGTGATACGGCGGGAGAACTGACTATGGTTTTGCGTTTGTTTTCGCAAATGTTTCGGTTGAGCAAGAGTCGCCACCGACTTTTTATTTTATCCTAAGGAAAGGTTTAAAAAGCACAGCAAAAACCTTTGAGATTTTTCTTGGGTTCGGGGAGTAGATTATAGAAAGGGAAGGTATTAGCACCCTTTCTATCCATGGTTATCCATGGGCTCTTAGGTACTTGCTTAGATCAACTTGCCTTGGTTTTCAATTGTTTGAAATGGTGCTTGGTGTGTGGTTTTGAAAAGGTTTTGAAAAAGATGCCTTGTATAGGCTACCCTTGTAACAATTCTTTACTCGAATGTTTTACAAAAGGTGTTTGTCTTTTTTGAAAGGATGTTCCAAGGTTTTTTTGAAAGTTTGTTTTGAAAGTGTTTGTGAAGTGTGGTTTGAAAATAGGCATGTGTTTTCTTTTGCAAATGGACAAGTACTTAAGAGCTATCTACCCTAAATTTCTCAAAGATTTTTGTCATGTTTTTAACCCCTTTGACAATTTTGTTCCACCATTGCATTTGGTGGACAATCTTGTATTAGGAGGTGAAAGGGGCGGGCGCGGGTCATCGTTTAGACCATAATTGCAATAGTGCTAAGTATCTTTGGGCAATTTTCTTTGAAGGGACTTGATCATTTTAGGCAACTTTTCGAAAGCGTCATCGAGGGACTATGATCTTTTGAATGGTTTGTTTTACCCAAAGAAACCTAACATGCAATATGGCCCAATTATTTGAAGGCAACAAGTGGAATACCCTAGGGGTGCAAGTGTGAGATGTGTTGTCCATATTTCATGCTTTGTTTATCTTGAAATTAGGTCAGACTATTTTGTTGTTTTTATTTGCATACAAACCCTAATTCTAACATGGTATATTTAGAAAGCGTTAAAGTGCGAAAAGTAAAATTCCTACACTATTACAATACAATATGGGAAGGGGGGGTACAAATGTTCAAATGGGGGGATATTTAGACAAGAATTTAAAACCTAGCTATTACATCAATTTTTGGAATATTTACAAGATAATTGATTGCATAAATTAAATGGAAAATAAAATAAAGATGCCAAATGCAAAAAAAAAAGTTTTTATATGTATGAAAAAAAAGGTATTATTTATGTCAAATAAATAAAATAAAAAAAGTATTATTTTTGGAGTTTTTGTATTTTAAGGGTGAAACCCTAATTTTTATTAAATAAAATATATATTATTTAATTTATACAAGTATTTATTTATTATGTACAAAAATAAAATAAAATGAAGCATATTTATAAAAAAGTGTTTTTTTTTATGTTAAATATTAATAAAATAAAAAAATGTATGTATTTTGGTATTTTTGCCCTAAGTATATTAATATGTATAAATATCCTTATTATTTACTAAATAAATATTATATGTACAAAAATAATAATATTTAATATTTATAAAAAAGTATATTTTGTATAAAATATTTTCAAAAGAAAAATGAAACAAAAATCAGAAATAAAGTATATTTGCATTATTTTTCCTATATATATATATATATATATATATATATATATATATATATATATATATATATATATATATATATATATATATATATATATATATATATATATATATATATATATATATATATATATATATATATATATTTATGTACAAATAACTAAACTAAACAAATAAATGCCTATAAATTCAAAAATGGTGAGAAAAATATTTTTTATATTTTTTATATTATAAGCAAAAATAAATAAGTCAGAATGAAAAAAGAAAAGTCAAAAAATCATTGAAATAAACCAAATGGGCCTAGGGGGTATCAAAGTGAAAAGAGTGTGTGAAAAGAAAATACAAAAACAAGCCCAGCCCAGATAACCCTTCTTCAACCTCTGGCCAGAAAATGTCAAAAAACGCGCGCCTTGTTCACTGATTCAAACATCCTGATTCCTGGCTTTTTAATGAAAACTCACAACATCAAAAATATTCAGCATCAAGAGACGAATTCAGGGATATAAAGAACTTGTCTTAACTCTCTAAGATGAGGGAGAATTTCTTCTCCCCCAATTTCTGACCTAGTTTTTTATCAATGTTCAGACTCAAAATTCTTGCAGCACACATAATATAAATGAAATCTAATTACATGGACATGTTCAGGGCTATGTATGTGACATATTCTCTTCACAAACCTAAAGCTAACAATGCCTAATAAGAGAGATACGAGTTCATGAACTTACCTGTTCAGTTGAAGTTCTATCTGGCAATGGAGAAGCTTTCAGTGCAAGGTGATGATTGGTATAGCTTCCTTGATGTCCAGGGATGCTATTCCAAGCTTTACTTTGTCTTGAAACCTTTTGAATCGTGCTAGAGCACTTCACCTGCAAATCAGAAAAGTGAAAATGGCCAAAAGGATTAGAGGAGTTACAGGTTGCTTCTAATGCTTTGGATAGTTTGGATTGAGGGTAGGGAAGGTGTTTGAAGTGGTTTGGGAAAGAATGCTTGAAAGGATTGAGAGTTGGAACTCAATCTGTAGAGGTTGCTCTGTTTGGGCAGTTTTAGAGTGATTCTGAGTTTGTCAAGGTATTGGATGCCAAAGGCTCGTGTTCTAGCTTGTGTTTGATGTTTGGAATGTGCTTGATCACTTTCTCTAAGGCTTGGTTGACTGATATCAAAGTTGGTGTCTGTTATGATATGTTTCTTCACACTTAAGCAAGAGATGGCCACCTTGTGTTTCTAGCCTGTACAGGCCCCCATACTATGCTGCATAACTCAGTCTTGATCAGTGCAATTAGTCCATAAACTTGTGCCAATTAGATTTGAATTGTACTTCTTGGATTTGCATTATGACATAAAGCTTGCTTTTGCAAAAATGGAAGAAATGCTTTATCTATTTTGGGATTAATCCATCATGCAATGTTTGAACACATAGAACATGGTCTTGGCACAATGAATATGCATTAAATTTATGAGTGTTGAATGGTTTAGAGGCCTGTAATCAAGTTGCATGCTGATTTGAGAAATTTGCACAAGCTATGAACATGGAAATTGACCAATTCAAAAGTGAGTTTTTGCCATATTGCAAAATTCGAATCTCTCAAGTTATGAGGTTGTTTGATGAGTTCTTGGACATTTTGGAAAGCTTGGAATGTGTACTACAATCCATCTTTGAAATGAAAATTGAAATTCCAAGTGTAAGTGTATGGAAAATAGCCTTGAAGTTAGGTAGAAAACCTTGCCAAAATAGGTTAAAATTTCACTAAGTTAAGAATGGTTTAGTACCCTTATTCAAAAAATTGTAACTTGAGATACAAGCCTCATTTGGGAAAACTTTGTGAATAAAAGTTGTAGATTATGCAACAAGCTACAACTTTCATGTTTTGACTTTTGTTTGAATCCAAATGAATCATGGTGAGAAAGTGGGGAAAAGTTGGGAAAAAATTAGGGTTTTTCATAACTTAGAAAAATTCTAAGTTATGAAAAATTCTCATTTCAAACCCTAATTTGCAAATTTTGATTTCTTGGTGAACAAGTTTCATGATTTGGCATGTGTTGATGAAAAATGAATCTTGACTCTTGATTTTGACCAAAAAGTCAAAGTTTGACTTTTTAGTATGCAGTCAAAACTAATCAATTGACTGGGAGATTCAACTGTCAATCTTGTGCATCTGGGATCTTTTGAGCTTGTTGAGCATGTCAAGATAATTCCATGGGGTCCTTGAGTCCATATGTGAGCTTGGTTTGCCATTGGTTGGGTCAAACAGTCAAAAATTGTCTTTGTGCAGTCAAAACCCTAAAAATGACCATTTTGCCCTTTTGGTGATCTGATCAAATTTCTTGTGGAATTGTGATTCAAACTTGATCAAATGGTTCCTATGAGTTCATAATGTTGATGTGGGTCAATTTTCATGAGATTTGACTGTCAATTGGTCACAGTTGACTTTTCCCCCAATACCGCTGATTTCTAGGTCAATTGTCCAATTGACTGGGCAAAACTTGGAATCAAGACTTGGAACTTGATATGGATAAACTTGGGAGTCCAATATGAATCAAGAAGGTCATCTTAGGCATTTTAGGTCAAAACATCTTTGTGCAAACACAAACCCTAATTTGGGTTAACAGTGCAAGGAGAAGTCTTGAGCAGATGAAACCCAAACTGGATCTTGAGCTTCAAGGGCTTTGTGATGAGAAATCAATGAGAAATGGGAGGGCAAATTTTGGGGTACAACAGTTGCCCCTGTTCAATCTTCTTGAATCCGAAGAGTTAGATTGGCAAGTTTGCCTTTCGTGACTCGAGGGTAAAAGGAGATTGGACACTAGAGTGCCCTTAAATTTGCACTCGTCAAAGCAATGGATGCGGGAATGGGCTTAGAGATGCCATTTGGAGATGGGCTTAAAGATGCCATCTGGAAGGGTGACAGAAATCTTGTCGGGGATGGGCTTAAAGATGCCATCTGGAATGAGTATTAGGAAGGTGTCCATGCTTTGGACCATCTTTGAACTGGGGGTCTGAATAAGCAATAGATTGACATCCGTTGTTGGGAGGAATCCGTAAACTGTTTCCAGAAGCCTTGAGAAGAAACTGAACAAGCGATAGGTTAACATCCGTTACTTGGAGAACCCGTAAACTGTTTTCAGGAATCTTGAAGTTGAATAAGCAATAGAGCAGCATCCGTTGTTAGGAAGCGTCCGTAAACTGTTTTCAGAAGTCTTGAGAAGAAACTGAACAAGCGATAGGTTAACATCCGTTACTTGGAGAACCCGTAAACTGTTTTCAGGAATCTTGAAGTTGAATAAGCAATAGAGCATCATCCGTTGTTGGGAAGCGTCCGTAAACTGTTTTCAAAGGTTGCATCTGAACAAGTGATAGATTAACATCCGTTGTTGGGAAGAATCCATAAACTTTTTTCAGAAGTCTGGAGAAGAAACTGAACAAGCGACAGGTTAACATCCGTTACTTGGAGAACCCGTAAACTGTTTTCAGAAATCTTGAAGTTGAATAAGCAATGGAGCAGCATCCGTTGTTGGGAAGCGTCCGTAAACTGTTTTCAAAGGTTGCATCTGAACAAGTGATAGATTAACATCCGTTGTTGGGAATAATCCATAGACTGTTTTCAGAAGTCTTGAGAAGAAACTGAACAAGCGATAGGTTAACATCCGTTACTTGGAGAACCCGTAAACTGTTTTCAGAAGTCTTGAAGTTGAAGGGAGAACCGGCGTAGAGTTCTCTGATGATGAGCTCATGTAAAACTGCATCTGGATCAATCTGGAATAAGCATTAGAATGTTGCCATGTCTGGGTCACATCTGAACTATTCCTGGAAAGAAATCTTGGAAGATAATGATTTTAGTCTTTCGATAGGTCTTACCTGAAAAGGTAAAGAGTTAGTTATATGCAATGTCATGATGCATGATACATTATATGATATGAATGTAAATGAATGCGCATGTAAGCTGATGAGCTATCTTGCAAAGGATAGATGAATCCGAGATGGCTGAAGATGACAGTATCTTGACTGTTGCCGGGAAGAATAATTCCTGGTCATTGCTGGAGAAAAAGGAGCTTGGGTTGTATACCAATCTTCTGGGGAATTCCTGATCACTTCTACTGGGGAGTACCAATCTAGTAGACTTATGCTGGAGAGGTAAGACCGAGAATCTTCAGTTTGGTGGGAAACATCTCTGGCGACTTCACTGGGGAACTCAAGATTTGCTCTCCTAAAACCTCATGGGGAGAAAGTTCATTAGTCTGGCTTTGCTGGGGATACTGAAACTTAAATTCTGAGGGGAATTGAGTTCTGGAGGATTCTCTGGCTGGGGATAACAAAGATAAATTCCTCTGGGGATTATATTGATAAGTTATGTTAGGGAACTCTGATGAACTCCGTTGGAGGTAGGAAAAAAAATTGGCGAGTGCGATCTTCTGTGGCAATTAGCTGAGGATAACCCAGTTATAAGCCCTTGTGAGGAATAACTTTGCATAAAACTTGGGAGAGACGTCCGTACTCTGCAGGGGATAAGCTTCCAGAATCTACTGGGGATAAGCTTCAGGGTTTGCCGGGATATGGATTCCAAATCTCTTGGGGGTTTCCTTTGAAAGGTGTGATCGGTGGATCTGGAACTGACTGTTTAACGCTGGTTCACGAAATGTCGCGGAAGCAAGAGTCGCCACCGTCGTTTATTTTCTCCAAATGGAAAGGACAAAAGCACAGGAAAATTCCTTAAAGAGATTGCTCTCGGTTCGGGAGGTAGATTATAGAAAGGGAAGGTGTTAGCACCCTTTCTATCCATGGTTATCCATGGGCTCTTAGATACTTGCTCATTTGTGTTTTCAAAAATGGTTTGTTTGCTTTTCAATTGTGGGTTTTTAAAAAGTTTCTTTGAAAATTCCAGTTCGACTCTTGTATCGGTCCTCAAGAGTGTTTGAAAAAATGCTTTCGAAAGCTTTTTGAAAAGGTGTCGGTGTGAAAAGTATTTTTGAATTTGTTTTGAAATTTAGAGCAAGTATCTACGAGAACCTACCTACCATAAGGAATTCGTCTGTGTAAATGTCCTTTAAAGTAGTGCCATCCCACCATTGAGAGGTAGGTAGCACCACCATTGGAGGTGTTCGGGTCAATTCGAGGTTCGGGATATGGTGATCACCAGAGCAATGGGATGACACCTTAGAAGCTACCCTCATGCCAGGTTCCCGGATCATGAGGAGTTACTAAGACATCCTCTACTCGACGATCACCTTTCGAGGCAAGGCAACAGTGAGGCGTACCCTAGGGGTGGTGTGTGATTCGTGTGTCATGTTCATTCATTTTGTCTTATTCATGTCAAGGTGATTTATGCGTTTGTTTTTATTTGTCATTCATTCTTGCATGCATTTATTAACAGTTAAAAAGATGCGGAAATTAAAAGTTCTAAACTATTACAAAGGCGCAGGTCCACATCGCCAAATTTAATCCAGGACCCGATTTGACATAATAAAGAAATAAAGTGCGAGAAATATAAATGTCTGAATTACATGGCTTTGGGAGAATTACATTAATATTTATAAGAAAATAAAATAACGTGCGAAAAGAATAAAAATAGAACGTTTGAGGGCGTTGGACCCTTTTGAAATTAAATTGAATTAAAAATTAATTAAGTATTCAATAAAAGAAAAGAAATGTTTTTTGTTTTGTTTTTGTATTTAACGAAAATAAAGAAAAGGATTAAAATTATAGTTTAACGAAACCCTAATTCTAAATTATTTTTAATTATTAAGAAAATATTAAGGTTTAACCTAATTTATTAAATAATTAATGTACATGTTTATTTATAAAATATTTAGTAATTAATAATGATAATAATGATGAGAAAGTTATTTATTTAAAAAAATGATGAAAAGTTAAAAAAACCTAATTTCTACATATTTTAATTTATTAAGAAAAATATTAAAGTTTTGAAACCTAAATTAACTAAGTTAATTATTAAAGTTTATTTACAAAAAATAATGGTGAAATTAATATTAATAACAATAAACATTTTTATTTTCTGATTTTTTATTATGAAAATTATTTTAGGAAATTAAAGAAAACAATTAAAAACAATTAAAAGAATGAAAAGGAAAATCAAATAAAAAAAATAAAAATGATGCAAACCATGGGGGTGTCTGGCCCTTTTTGGAGGTGAATTGGAGTGGTTTGGCCATGTATTGGTGTCATGCATAAGTTGTTCTACTTTGGCCATTTGGCTTTTGGCTTTTGGCCATTTGTATTTTGGCCTCAACGTTCCCTAATCTCCTCATGATGTCTGTCTCGCCATGTATTGGTGTCATGTGTAAAATGTTCTGTTTTGGCCATTTGGCTTTTGGCTTTTGGCCATTTGTGTCTTGGCCTCAACGTTCCTTAATGAACCTGCATGAGATCCTGTCTAAAATCTGTAGTGTTGAATCTCATGAACACATTAAATAAAATCATAAAATGCAAATAAAGTCAATATATGAAGAAATTTAATGTTTAGGCACAATATGGCATGTATGAATGATTATACCCTTTTGATCATGGAGATCAAATCAATCTTACCCTTACTGGAAAATTAGTGACCTGAATGCTTTTATGCCTTACTGGAAAATTAGGATCATGGAGATCAAGCCAGCCTTATCCTTACTGAAGAAGTAGTGAGGTGTTGGTTTGTAACTGTGATGGCTTGTTTGTAGTGAGAGAGGGATTTGTAATAAGGATTTCAAGGTTTTAGGATTCTTGAAAGAATTTGATATTCTAACAGTGTTGTGGCAAGGTTTTTTCTCTCTTTTTTTTCTCCTCTTTTTCTCCTCTCTGGTTTGTGTGAAAAGAAGGTGATTATATAATGGAAATTAGGGTAAAGAAAATGGGCTTTGAATGTGCAATTGGGCCTCCAATGTTCACTTGAGTTCGTCACTTTCCAGGCTAAATCGCAGGGACTTAAGTGCAATTTTTGAAGTTGAAATGTGAAAACAAAATGTATCCAACATCGATAACTAACTCCTGTCCGAAAATCGTCTCAATCGGATAAACGGTGAATTAGTTATGAATTTTTGAAGTTTCAGCTCAGACAAACTTATTTTGGGCTCCAGTGTCGACTCTGACACGTTCTTCAATAAAAAACTGGTATTGATCGGAGCATAATGCGGTCTCAACTTTTG
Organism: Vicia faba; assembly: GCA_948472305.1. NCBI lineage: Eukaryota > Viridiplantae > Streptophyta > Magnoliopsida > Fabales > Fabaceae > Vicia > Vicia faba. The sequence continues at coordinate 36,390,875 of OX451741.1, forward strand.
AAGCAAAGTTGTAGATCTACGAGTCAGGGACCTTGTGTAAAAATATGAGCCCAATCCGATAAAAATTGACCGAGTTATGAATTTTCGAAGTTTCGGCCCAGATGAAATAATATTCAGTATTCAGGATTTTCGGCGTGTGACGCACTCTGAGCAAAAAATGAAGGCCTTTTGAACACCTTTCGAACTTGATACCTTCTGTGAAAATGTAGCCAACTCAATTTGTGAAATTTTGGCGCCGGAACCAGCTCGATACGATGAAAATCGACCAAGTTATGATTTTCTGAACATGACGAAAATAAACTTGTCACAAATTTTCTGTACGAAAATACTTGATAAATCCACATTTTTGAAGACCTTCTGATCGAAATTGGCTTCTAGCTGTGAGAGATGAAAACGTAGGTAATGTCAAGACGGAATTTTGGCCACCGGAACGGGTTCAAAACAAGTCACGATCTTCAAGTTATGAATTTTTTAGCGCGTAAAAACTGCACTTTCAGCACACTTTTTCACCATATTTCTTCGAGAAAACTCACACATTCAGATACATTCTTTAAAGAATTGACTCTTGAGCCAAACCTGAATTTGAGAATACGTTATCAGAGATATCTTGGCGAAAGAATACCTGAATATGACGCGCCGGGTTAGACTTGTGAATTTTTCTTGAAATATTTTGAGAAATATGGGAGGGCAAATTTTGGGGTACAACAGTTGCCCCTGTTCAATCTTCTTAGACCTGAGGATGCAGATTGGCTGACGGGCCTTTCGTAATTCGAAGGTGGAAGAGGATTGAACACTAGAGTGCTCAGAAATTTGCGCTCACATAGTAGTGTGATGGGGGAATGGGCTTATAGATGCCATTTGGAGATTGATGGATAGGATGATGGGCTTATAGATGCCATGCTAAGAGGTGATGGATAGGTGGATGGGCTTATAGATGCCATCTGGATGTTGATCGCGTAAGAGATTCCTTAGCGAGAACATTCATACATGCAAAGAAGAAAATGAGTACCTGACCTGTTACAGGAGCTGGTCTTCAAACTCTTTGTATGAATGTGTACCCTGACTGGTTACAGGAGCTGAATCTGGATCTTCAAAAGGTGATGAATGAACCAGGGGTGGTTACTACCCCAACGGGACGGTTAGAGAACCTTGGATGACTTCTACCTCAACAGGAACGCTGAGAGAATCTGGGGGTGATTACTACCTCCGCAGTAACGGGGAGAGAACCATAGGCGACTACAACCTCAACAACAATCATTGAGAGAATCTTGGGTATCTTCTACTAAGTCTTTATCAGGAAAATCTGTTAGGGGTCGATTTAGCTGGACTAGAGAAGGCCTTGGACTGGATAAGAAACAGAAAAATCTGAACCGGTCTAGGTCTTGAAATCTTCAACTGGAATAAGTGTCAGAACGTTGTCATGCCTGGGTCACATCTGAACTATATCTGGAAGGAAATCTGGAAGAAGTATCAGAACGTCGCCATATCTGGTTCACATCTGAACTATATCTAGAGGGAAATCTGGAAGAAGTATCAGAACGTCGCCATGCCTGGGTCACATCTGAATTATATCTAGAAAGAAATTTGGAAGAAGTATCAGAACGTTGCCATATTTGGTTCACATCTGAACTATATCTAGAAGGAAATCTGGAAGAAGTATCAGAATGTTGCCATATCTGGGTCACATCTGAACTATATCTAGAAGGAAATCTGGAAGAAGTATCAGAATGTTGCCATATCTGGTTCACATCTGAACTATATCTAGAAGGAAATCTGGAAGAAGTATCAGAACGTTGCCATATCTGGGTCACATCTGAACTATATCTAGAAGGAAATCTGGAAGCAGTATCAGAATGTCGCCATATCTGGTTCACATCTGAACTATATCTAGAAAGAGTTGCGATAGTTGATAGTAATCATTTTTGTATTGACTTTTCCTAAAAAGGTAAAGCATCAATTGCATGCAAGATCATGATGCATGAACTGCATGATTTCAGGATGTCCTCAAAATTGATGAGATTCGTGTAGTATGATGCATATGTATGCTATAATGTATGAAGATGTAATGTTCATGAATGTATTTTTGTCTAGGAAAATAAATCCTTGACGGGTGCCAGGAAGTTAACTCCTGGGCTGGCGCTGAAGAGAGAATTCTTCGCTTTGCAAGAATGAACCGATAGGAGAAGATGACTTCGTTGGGGAATATGTTTGGAGATTACTCTGCGGGGGAGATTACTATAGCGATATTGCTGGGGAGAACACTCTGTGGGAAGAGGGATACTTTGCTGAAATGTTGACGGTAACTTCACTGGGGATACCATTGTTGTGTTGGAAGTGTTAATAGACTTCGCTGGGGATAAGAAGACTTTGCCGAGGACGATCTCTCCGTGGATTTTGGGCTGAGGATAACCCAGTTATATCCTGGTGAGGAAATAACTCTTTGAATAAAACTGGGAGACGCGTGCGTGCTCTGCGAGGATAGGCTTCCAGAATCTACTGGGGATAAGCTTACTGCTTGGGGAGATGGATTCCAACTTTCTTGGGGAAACTGGATTGGACTCTCTTGGGGAAGTATTGAACTGTATTGGGGAAGTGGCTCCACCGAATGTTTGATATACCTCCGGGGAACAATCTTTAGGCCAAGACTGTCGGGGATGCTTATTAAGAATGTATATATATACTGCTGGGGAATGTTGAGATCTGCGGGAGGATACCCAACGTCCTTAAGGTTTGATTGTAGCTTTGCTTGGGGAGAGTGCACTGACTTGCTAGCTCACTCTCTGGGGAATTGGGATGTACTGGTTGAACCTTCCTTGATACCTTGGAGGACAGAACAATTGGACTGCTCAGACAACTCTTTATTGCCCCTGTTTCTAAGGTGGGAGAGGAAGACCTGTGAGGTGCTGATAGTTGTTGATGGACAAACTCTTCTTTTGATAGGCAAGTGACAAGATGACGTGACATAGTCGTACGCTTTGATCCCTAACTTTTTCCTGGACCGCCCTTTCGGGTTTTCAGTCCACCGGGATACCCATTTTTGCCCAAGCCGCCTCTTCAGGTTTTCGACTTGCCGGGTGTACAGATTTTTTTCATTTCATCCCTCATTTTTCCCGAACCCTTTTGGTTCGTCGGGAAGCCCTTATTTTTTCCTAGGTGCGTCAACCTAGCGGGTCTTTGATTACACGTAGTATCTTTTTCGACTATGTCCATGCTCTCAGGATGTAGGGAGGTGCCCTTGTTATTGTGTTGCTATGCTACCAGAAGATGTTTGGTCATGCAAGATTTGTTGTTGGGAATTCATGTCCAATGCCCCAAGTGGCTCAGGCGGAGGTTTGCCCCTGGTTGTTTGGCATCTTGAGAGATTCCTTGAATCTTGACTAGACTACCCCAGATGATGGACAATGATCAGGCCATGCCTCTTGATTGGAGGTGCTTTTGTTCATTAGGCATTCGTCGTGCGAATTTCTATGCTGTTCAAACAAAAAGTCATATGCAAACAAAGTTATGTTAAAAATGCAAAGCTTATGTCTGTCTTGAAGTTTTTGAAAATGCATTCTTTTCATAAAACAAGTGATTGTTTGTAAAACGTGATGTCAACTCCGTATTTTACCGTAAGCTTTAAGGAGTCAGGATACCTTTCGTAACAGTATGCTTTTGAACTAACCCATGCTTCAGCTAGGACTTTTAAGGGTTATAACGTGGTCTGGCTTACAGTTTAAGAAACAAAGGATAAAGGCTCAAATTTATTTGTACCCACCCGTTCTTCGTGATGTTCTTCAAACCTAAACTCAGCTGATTGTGCGTTAGACCTTGTTTGAGTCTTTGTCCTGATATTCCAATGATGGTTCGGATGCTGACAGTTTATTTTGAATAGGCAGTCATTTCTGTTTTGTTGAGGGTTTGTAGGACCTCTTTCTTTTTTGATTTTTTGTTATCCCTTTCTTTTTTTTGCCTGAACTGTTTCCTTTTTTGGAATTACAGTCAGCGGGATGCCCCAGTTTTGTAAGTCTCCTTCATGGGTTTTGACTTAATGGTTTTTTATTTTATTTTTTGAGATAATGACTGCCTTTCTTTATTTATTATTCGGAACCATCACTGTCTTTTTTTTTTTTTTTGAGAGGACCTCTTCGGTGCCATTTGTTATGCACTTGGATCAACTGAGAGAACTACCCTGCCCCAGGTTATGATAAAGGGTTTTAATTTTCGAAAAGAAAAACTCCTACTTCTTTGGCTCAGAGGGGTTGACGAGGGATTATCTTCCTTATAACTCCAGTGTTTAGGGATTGAAACAATGCCTGTACCTCATCAGCGGGGTCTGTTCAAAAGCATACTATAGATTATGGTATTGTTTTCGTCATCCTCCCTCAAGAGGCTTGGAATTTTAATCAAGAGTTGACATAAAAAATGAAAGCAATTTTGAAAATAGCGAATGCGAATATATTGGTTCAAAATAGACATAAGCGATGCATTAATGGAATAACAATGTTTAACATGAATAAATGTTTAAACAATCAAAGAACAACACAACTTGAACATTCGAATGAACAAAAGTTTCCTAGTCTCAGGGCTTGTCACTTCAAATGGTGAGCCTTGGAGGGATGGTAGAAAAATTCAGCCTGGCCATCTTGTGTGAACTCTAATGCCCCTTCATCAATCAGGTCCTGGATCTTGTTCTTCAGAGTCCAACACTCATTTGTATCATGTCCTGGACAGGCAGAGTGGTAGGCACACCTTTTATTGGGATCATAAGTAGGATGTGCTGTGTTGGGATTCTGGGGATGAGCCCTTAATGTGATCAAATTCAATCTCAACAGGCGTTGTAAAGCTTGAAACAGCGACATGTTGAGCAGGGTGAATTTCCTTCTGGACTTGTCTGGCTGAAGCCGACGAGGTTGATGCTGAATTTGTGACACTGGATCTATTTGAGGGGCTCTCCCCTTACCTCCTTGTCTCAAAGATGGTTGAATGATGACTGGACTTTCAACCTTAGATGTTTGCCCCAGTTGGTTACCCCGAAGCAGTTGGTTGACGAGAACCCCGAGCTCATCTTGTCTTTGAGCTAAGTCTTGAATGGCAGTCACCTGCCCCAGCATTTGGGCTTTCAAGGCATCCACCTCAGCTTGCAGGTGTTTCAGTCTTTCATCCTCAGCATTGTTCCTGACTAAAGTCTCCATGAGAAGTGTCCTTAGCTCTTCCTGCCCCTTGGATAGATTCAGGAGGATTTCCCCGAACCGAGTCTCTTGAGCAAGAAGGTCCTGGTTATCTTGTTGGGAAGCCATTGCTGAAATAAACAACGGAGATAGTAAGTGACCTGTCCAAAGGGTACCTGTTATGCAATGATATGTATGATATGCATGCAATGTTTTCAAGGACCTCGCGGGGTAAACAAGAAAATTTGTTAGAATTTGGGTCCGGTAGCTTGATTGAAGGAAACCCATGTTGTTGAGAATTCTTCTTCCAGGGTCAAAGGCTCACCATATCGAGTGGGTCATAGCCCCTGACAATTTTGGCTCGGGGAATCTTCTTCAAGTGTCAAAGCTGACCATATCAAGTGGGTCATAGCCCCTGACTTTAGTCTAGAGGAAAATAAATCCTCTTTGCCCCTTGCTGGGATAGTTGATTCCCCATGACCTGCATCACAAGCCCTTGAGATCCTTGAAATGGGTTAGGATGTATGCAATGGTATGATGTTATGCTATGCATGGGGTAATGTAAGTAACCCTGTTATGAGCCCCCGTTAAGGACTATAAACAAAACCTGCAGGCAAACTTAGTAAACCCTGTTATAAGTCCTAATTAAGGACCATAAACAAAACCTGCAAGTAGTTCATGCGTCAGATAACAAGCATGCAAGTAGTCAAGTATGAAAGCACACAAGTCACAAGAGAAGCCCCTAGAGTTTAGGCCGGCATGGGGTCTGGGTATTACCCTCTTGAAGTTGGTGGGTTCAACCTGTCCTATTAGAAGTAACCGGGTTCTAAGGGTCCCAATATCACGGGATTGCTTTCATTGTTCATCGTTTCGATTTAGCCACTGAACTGGCGACCGAAATATTCCAGGAAAGCAACCCTCAATTGAGTGTAGTATCGAGTATCAACCAACCTCGGACTGCACCAAAGTCAGTTATCTCACTATCCTAAAGAGGCCAAGATAGTTCAATTAAGGTTCCTAAGGTCAGTTGATGCTTCACGACACCACGCGGAGGCCCCGTACTCTCCTTGACTGAACTCAAGGGTTACCGGTACACACCAAAGTGCCACATCAACGTAGCAGACTGTTTCAACCATGTCGGTATACCCCGCACAGTTCCCTCACAGCCTTGTTGCTACTTTCTAAGAAGGTATCCCCAGATCCGGGTTAAGATCTATAGAACTCCCAAGACAGTCCCACAATAATAAAGCAATCAAATCAATACAATTGAAAACACAGTTATGAACTAACCCTAAGGTACACCTCACTTTAAGTTAAGTCCCCAGCAGAGTCGCCAGTTCTGTGATCGGTGGATCTGGAACTGACTGTTTAACGCTGGTTCACGAAATGTCGCGGAAGCAAGAGTCGCCACCGTCTTTTATTTTCTCCAAATGGAAAGGACAAAAGCACAGAAAAATTCCTTAAAGAGATTGCTCTCGGTTCGGGAGGTAGATTATAGAAAGGGAAGGTGTTAGCACCCTTTCTATCCATGGTTATCCATGGGCTCTTAGATACTTGCTCATTTGTGTTTTCAAAAATGGTTTGTTTGCTTTTCAATTGTGGGTTTTTAAAAAGTTTCTTTGAAAATTCCAGTTCGACTCTTGTATCGGTCCTCAAGAGTGTTTGAAAAAATGCTTTCAAAAGCTTTTTGAAAAGGTTTCGGTGTGAAAAGTATTTTTGAATTTGTTTTGAAATTTAGAGCAAGTATCTACGAGAACCTACCTACCATAAGGAATTCGTCTGTGTAAATGTCCTTTAAAGTAGTGCCATCCCACCATTGAGAGGTAGGTAGCACCACCGTTGGAGGTGTTCGGGTCAATTCGAGGTTCGGGATATGGTGATCACCAGAGCAATGGGATGACACCTTAGAAGCTACCCTCACGCCAGGTTCCCGGATCATGAGGACTTACTAAGACATCCTCTACTCGACGATCACCTTTCGAGGCAAGGCAACAATGAGGCGTACCCTAGGGGTGGTGTGTGATTCGTGTGTCATGTTCATTCATTTTGTCTTATTCATGTCAAGGTGATCTATGCGTTTGTTTTTATTTGTCATTCATTCTTGCATGCATTTATTAACAGTTAAAAAGATGCGGAAATTAAAAGTTCTAAACTATTACAAAGGCGCGGGTCCACATCGCCAAATTTAATCCAGGACCCGATTTGACATAATAAAGAAATAAAGTGCGAGAAATATAAATGTCCGAATTACATGGCTTTGGGAGAATTACATTAATATTTATAAGAAAATAAAATAACGTGCGAAAAGAATAAAAATAGAACGTTTGAGGGCGTTGGACCCTTTTGAAATTAAATTGAATTAAAAATTAATTAAGTATTCAATAAAAGAAAAGAAATGTTTTTTTTTTGTTTTTGTATTTAACGAAAATAAAGAAAAGGATTAAAATTATAGTTTAACGAAACCCTAATTCTAAATTATTTTTAATTATTAAGAAAATATTAAGGTTTAACCTAATTTATTAAATACTTAATGTACATGTTTATTTACAAAATATTTAGTAATTAATAATGATAATAATGATGAGAAAATTATTTATTTAAAAAAATGATGAAAAGTTAAAAAAACCTAATTTCTACATATTTTAATTTATTAAGAAAAATATTAAAGTTTTGAAACCTAAATTAACTAAGTTAATTATTAAAGTTTATTTACAAAAAATAATGGTGAAATTAATATTAATAACAATAAACATTTTTAATTTCTGATTTTTTATTATGAAAATTATTTTAGGAAATTAAAGAAAACAATTAAAAACAATTAAAAGAATGAAAAGGAAAATCAAATAAAAAAAATAAAAATGATGCAAACCATGGGGGTGTCTGGCCCTTTTTGGAGGTGAATTGGAGTGGTTTGACCATGTATTGGTGTCATGCATAAGTTGTTCTACTTTGGCCATTTGGCTTTTGGCTTTTGGCCATTTGTGTTTTGGCCTCAACGTTCCTTAATCTCCTCATGATGTCTGTCTCGCCATGTATTGGTGTCATGTGTAAAATATTCTGTTTTGGCCATTTGCCTTTTGGCTTTTGGCCATTTGTGTCTTGGCCTCAACGTTCCTTAATGAATCTGCATGAGATCCTATCTAAAATCTGCAGTGTTGAATCTCATGAACACATTAAATAAAATCATAAAATGCAAATAAAGTCAATATATGAAGAAATTTAATGTTTAGGCACAATATGGCATGTATGAATGATTATACCCTTTTGATCATGGAGATCAAATCAATCTTACCCTTACTGGAAAATTAGTGACCTGAATGCTTTTATGCCTTACTGGAAAATTAGGATCATGGAGATCAAGCCAGCCTTATCCTTACTGAAGAAGTAGTGAGGTGTTGGTTTGTAACTGTGATGGCTTGTTTGTAGTGAGAGAGAGATTTGTAATAAGGATTTCAAGGTTTTAGGATTCTTGAAAGAATTTGATATTCTAACAGTGTTGTGGCAAGGTTTTTTCTCTCTTTTTTTTCTCCTCTTTTTCTCCTCTTTTTCTCCTCTCTGGTTTGTGTGAAAAGAAGGTGATTATATAATGGAAATTAGGGTAAAGAAAATGGGCTTTGAATGTGCAATTGGGCCTCCAATGTTCACTTGAGTTCGTCACTTTCCAGGCTAAATCGCAGGGACTTAAGTGCAATTTTTGAAGTTGAAATGTGAAACAAAATGTAGCCGACATCGATAACTAACTCCTGTCCGAAAATCGGCTCAATCGGATAAACGGTGAATTAGTTATGAATTTTTGAAGTTTCAGCTCAGACAAACTTATTTTGGGCTCCAGTGTCGACTCTGACACGTTCTTCAATAAAAAAATGGTATTGATCGGAGCATAATCCGGTCTCGACTTTTGAAGGAAAGTTGTATATCTACGAGTCAGGGACCTTGTGTAAAAATATGAGTCCAATCCGATAAAAATTGACCGAGTTATGAATTTTCGAAGTTTCGGCTCAGATGAAATAATATTCAGCATTCAGGATTTTCGGCGTGTCACACACTCTGATAAAAAATGAAGGCCTTTTGAACACCGTTCGAACTTGATACCTTCTGTGAAAATGTAGCCAACTCAATTTGTGAAATTTTGGCGCCGGAACCAGCTCGATACGATGAAAATCGACCAAGTTATGATTTTCTGAACATGACGAAAATAAACTTCTGTCACAAATTTTCTGTACGAAAATACTTGATAAATCCACATTTTTGAAGACCTTCTGATCGAAATTGGCTTCCAGCTGTGAGAGATGAAAACGTAGGTAATGTCAAGACGGAATTTTGGCTACCGGAACGGGTTCAAAACGAGTCACGATCTTCAAGTTATGAATTTTTTAGCGCGTAAAAACTGCACTTTCAGCACACTTTTTCACCATATTTCTTCGAGAAAACTCACACATTCGGATACCTTCTTTAAAGAATTGACTCTTGAGCCAAACCTGAATTTGAGTATACGTTATCAGAGATATCTTGGCGAAAGAATACCTGAATATGACGCGCCGGGTTGGACTTGTGAATTTTTCTTGAAATATTTTGAGAAATATGGGAGGGCAAATTTTGGGGTACAACAAAAGGGTATCAAGATATCCAACTGTATCCTCAACCTATCAGTAATCCTCTTTCTTGATTCATAAGAAAATGATTATGTTCAAATGCATATGCCTATTTAACAAAACATTGGACGTTTCTCAAAATAAACAATTAGTGCAAAAGAACGGAAAAGACACAAATTTCTGGGAAAAGTATTCGTATTGACTTTCTATGAGTATATTTGTACAACGGAGACAATCATCCTAGTAAGAGGATTCTGTCGTAAATATTTGAAAATTTTATACAAAATAAAGATGGCTATGTGAAATAATTCCATGGGATTCCATTCTGCTATAGCCTTCACAACTCTGGGTATCTGTCCATTCAATGCTCTGTTTGCCGATGACTGGATTGATCAGAAGCCTGGAACTGGTTGATGAAGAGATTGTCTTTGAAGTGATCCGACGAGACATAGTCATACGCTTTAATTCCCTAACTTTTGCCTGAATCGCCCTTTCGGGTTTTCGATCCACCGGGAAACCCCTTTTTGCCCAAGCCGCGCTTTCGGGTTTTCAACTTGCCGGGTGTACAGAATTTTTTGTTTTTATCCCTAATTTTTGCCTGAACCGCCCTTTCGGGTTTTCGGTCCACCGGGATGCCCATTTTTGCCCAAGCCGCCCTTTCGGGTTTTCGACTTGTCGGGTTATTTTATGCGTAGTATCTTTTGACTATGTCTGCGTTCGCAGGGTGCGGAAAATCGTCGCCGTCCATGGTGGTCAGAATCATTGCACCGCCATAAAATATGCTCTTGATCACAAATGGTCCTTCATATGTAGGAGTCCATTTGCCCCTGGGATCACTTTGCGGCAAGATAATCCGCTTGATTACGAGATCTCCGACTTGATACACTTGACGTCTGACTTTCTTATTGAAGGCCTTGATCATTCGCTTTTGATACGCCTGACCATGGCATATAGCAGCGAGTCGCTTTTCGTCGATCAGATTGAGTTGATCAAGTCGGGTCTGCATCCAATCATCTTCATTCAAACCTGCATCCTTCATAATCCTTAGAGAAGGAATCTGGACTTCCATAGGCAAAATAGCTTCCATGCCATATACCAAAGAAAATGGGGTTGCCCCAGTTGAAGTACGTGCCGTCGTACGGTATCCATGCAGAGCAAACGGTAACATCTCATGCCAGTCTTTGTAAGTGACTGTCATTTTCTGAATGATCTTCTTAATGTTTTTGTTCGCAGCTTCAACAGCACCGTTCATCTTCGGCCGATAGGGAGATGAATTGTGATGATAAATCTTGAACTGTTCGCACAATGCAGTGATCATCGTGTTATTCAGATTCGTACCGTTGTCTGTGATGATCCTGTTTGGAACACCATACCGACATATGAGATTTTTCTTAATAAAGCGGGCAACCACATTTTTAGTAACAGAGGCGAAGGAAGCTGCTTCGACCCATTTGGTGAAATAGTCAATGGCAACCAGGATGAAGTGATGTCCGTTGGAAGCCGTGGGCTTGATCTCTCCAATCATATCAATGCCCCACATTGCAAAGGGCCAAGGAGCAGTCAGGACGTTGAGAGGAACCGGAGGGATATGAACTTTGTCAGCATAGACTTGACATTTGTGGAAAGTACGGGAATGTTGATGGCAGTCAGCTTCCATGGTAGACCAGTAATAGCCTGCCCTTAGGATCTTCTTAGCCATTGTATGCCCGCTCAAGTGAGTGCCAAATGTGCCGCTGTGTATATCGGTCATGATCAACTTTGCTTCAGCTTTGTCTACGCATCGGAGTAATACACAATCATGGCTTCGTTTGTAAAGGATGTCGTTGCTCAGGAAGAATTTAGCGGCGAATTTCCTTAAGAACTTCTTGTCATTTACGGAAGCTCCTTCGGGATAATCTCTAGTCTCGAGATACCTTTTGATTTCATGGAACCAGGGTTGTTCCACTATTTCTTCGGTATTAATCTCATGACAATGCGCAGGTTCATCCATTCGCTCGATGGTGATTTGGGGAGCCTCGTTATCCCAGTTGAGTTTAAACATGGAGGACATTGTGGCTAGAGCATCTGCTAGCTGATTCTCTTCTCGCGGGAAATGCTCGAAGGTAATTTGATCGAAATGAGGCAACAACGTCAAGACATGTTCTTTGTATGGGATAAGATTAGGATGCTTGGTATCCCACTCTCCTTTGATTTGACTGATAACCAAAGTTGAGTCCCCAAATACGATCAAAGATTTGATCCCCAAGTCTATAGCAGCCTTGAGACCAAAGATGCAAGCTTCATACTCAGCCATGTTGTTTGTGCAGCTGAAGCAAAGTCGGGCCGTGAAAGGCGTGTGACAGCCTTCCAGAGAAATGAGTACTGCGCCAATAACGTTTCCAAGTGCATTTGAAGCACCATCAAAGTACAGGGTCCATCGGGATCCCTTTTTGGGTCCGTCATACGGTCCGTCACCTTCAATGTTGTCCAAATTCATGATGTCCTCGTCTGGGAAGTCAAATCTCATGGGTTGATAGTCTTCGATAGCCTGATGAGCCAGATGGTCAGCTAGTACACTCCCTTTTATAGCTTTTTGGGTGGTGTACTGGATATCATACTCAGTTAGAATCATTTTCCATCTAGCTATCCTTCCAGATAAAGCGGGCTTTTCGAAAATATACTTGATAGGGTCCATTTTGGAAATCAACAAGGTAGTGTGAGTCAACATATACTGTCTTAGTCGGCGAGCAGCCCATACCAAAGCGCAACAAGTTTTCTCGAGCAGTGAGTAGCGAGTCTCACAGTCGGTAAACTTTTTTCTAAGGTAATAAATAGCATGCTCTTTTCGACCAGACTCGTCATGCTGGCCCAAAACACACCCCATTGAGTTATCCAAGACGGTCAAATACATGATCAATGGTCTTCCTTTGACGGGTGGCATCAGAATAGGAGGTTCCAGCAAATACTCCTTGATTCTATCAAAAGCAGCTTGACAATCGTCGTTCCATTCAACTACCTGATCTTTCTTCAAGAGTTTGAAAATTGGCTCACAGGTAGAAGTCAGATGCGAGATGAATCTGGCAATATAGTTCAAGCTCCCCAAGAATCCTCTAACTTCCTTTTCAGTACGGGGAGCAGGCATTTCTTGTATGGCTTTCACTTTTGCTGGATCGACCTCAATGCCCTTGTTGCTTACAATGAATCCCAGGAGTTTACCAGATCTAACTCCAAAAGTGCACTTACTTGGATTCAGACTGAGCTTGTATTCTTTCAATCTGGCAAACAGCTTCTCCAGATGTTCAAGGTTCTCTTCCTCTGTTTGTGACCGAGCTATCATATCGTCTACGTAAACTTCAATCTCATGATGTATCATATCATGAAATAAAGCTACCATGGCGCGTTGATAAGTTGCCCCTGCGTTCTTCAGCCCGAACGACATCACTTTGTAACAGAAAGTGCCCCATTGTGTGACAAAAGTTGTTTTCTCCATATCCTCGGGGGCCATTTTGATTTGATTGTAGCCCGAGAATCCATCCATGAAGGAAACCACTTTATGCTGAGCTGTATTGTCGATCAAAATGTCAATGTGAGGTAGCGGAAAATCATCTTTGGGGCTGGCCCTATTCAAATCCCGGTAGTCCACACACATCCTGACTTTGCCATATTTCTTAGGTACTGGCACGATGTTAGCGACCCATTGAGGATAGGACGTAACAGCCAGAAAGCCAGCGTCGAATTGCTTCATTACTTCTGCCTTGATCTTTTCAGACATGTCAGGCCTCATTCGGCGGACTTTTTGCTTGATCGGTGGACAGTCTTCTCTTGTGGGGAGACGATGAACCACGATGTCTGTGTCTAAACCCGGCATGTCTTCATAAGACCAAGCGAAGATTTCAACATACTCATTCAACAACTGTACCAGGCGCTCCTTGACTCTTGGTTCCAGATTGGCACCCACTTGCACCTCTTTCCGGTCTTCCTCGGTTCCCAAGTTGACAGTTTCCAATGACTCTTCATGAGGTAAGATGGCTCTTTCCTATTGCTGTAGAAGTCTGGCTAGTTCCCCTGGTACTTCACAACTCTCGTCATCTTCATACTCGGCTTGATTGACCAGATCTTCAGAGTTATTGAAAGATATAGCAGAATAGTCACCCATAGAATCTGGAGTGGATGGGTACCTGCATTGGTGAGTGTGGGTGTGTGTAAGGGATAGCCATCCTTAAACAAAAATGCAAAAGGAAAGAAAACGAACACAAGCAGTTTATCAAATGAAAAACGTCCAATGGATCATTAAACATGGCATATGAATATGAAAAATAATCAAAACCCTTACAAATGGACCTACATGCCCCGGGCAAGGCATGAGGTGAAAAGATAGTGTACGGATTGTTTGAAAGTAAATATTACAGACCAAATAGGAAATGTTTAACAGATAAATTACTGATGAATAAAAGTGATGGGGACAAAGTCTTTTGCCTCCCAGTTGCTCAATCCTCCTTTGACAGTTGGGTAAATCCACTCTTCGATGTTGCTCTCTTTGTCCTCATCCTCCAGGGCGTTGATTCCGTAGGGAGAAATTTTGACTGGCGCTCTTTCAATCTTCGAACGGCGCATAGCTTTCTGGCCAGCGGCTGTGAACCCTAATCCAAATTTGTCTGTCTTATATGGAATGTCAGGTAACTGCCCCCATGCTGAATTCTTCCCTTCCTTTATTGCGGCCCTTGCATCCTCCAGAGATGCCATCCTGGCCATCTGCCTCGGCGTCTCAGCTGCCAACTTTGCTACTGTTATCTCAGGAAGGACTTCTTCGAAATGCTGAAAAGGCGTTTCAATGAACTCTCCTTCTACCTCCATATACCGGAAAGAATTCAAGTGGCTAATCATGTACTCCTCTTCACCATGGACAGTAATGATCTTTCCCTCGACAGGATACTTCAACATCTGATGTAAGGAGGAGGTGACTTCCCCAGCATGGTGTATCCAAGGTCTACCCAGCAAGCAAGAGTATGACGGACGGATGTCCATCACATAGAAAGTAGACTTAAACACCTCAGTGCCTATCTTGATGGGAATTTCAACCTCTCCATGGACCATTCTCTTCGAACCATCGAAAGCTCTGACAACAATATCACTCGGCTTCAATTCCAACCCTTCACAATCTAGTCGGTCCAAGGCCTTCTTAGGCAATACATTCAGCGACGAACCAGTATCGACCAAGACATGTGCGAGAGTAGTTCCTCGACACTCGACTGAAATGTGCAAAGCATCATTGTGATTTCTTCCCTTAGGAGTTAGGTCGGCATCGGAAAACCCTAATCCATTGTCCGCAGTAAGGCTATCCACACAATTCTGAAATTGATCTGCAGAGGTTTCCTGGGGCACATGGGCTGCCTTCAGGAATTTTATCAGAGCTTTAGCGTGCGCTTCCGAGCAAAGTAGTAGTGCCAGCATGGAGATTTTTGAGGGGGTTTGCCCCAGTTGTTCTACCACATCGTAATCACTCCTTTTGATTATCCTCAAGATCTCATCCATTTCCTTCTTGGAGGTTTCAGGGATGACCAAGGGCTGAGCCCTCGTCCTGACGGGCTCATCTTGGATTCCCTTACCTTTATCAGCAGCGGTAGGAGAGACAGTACTAGGAACAACAACATCCTCAATCAAAGGGGTTTTAGCAGAGAGCTTTATTGGTGCAGGGATGACCTTGTTGGTAGATGAGGGTCCAAAGATTGCTCTTGGAGGGGCAATCTCTGGAGAAAATATTCTCCCGCTCCTGGTGATTTTACTCGTGCCCGCAATGTTACCAATGCTGACTTCTTCATCATCCGAACTTTCTCCAGTTATTTCGATTTGTTTAATACCATGGTAGTAGACGTCACCGCCATAGTTCCATGGTATGGACTTCTCCGAAACATAGGGAAGAGGCCCTGGCATTGTTATCTTCAAAGGAACAGATTTCGTAGCTGGTGTAATCTTAACAGGCTTTTTGACGGCCTTGGAAAGATTGGCGTGAATGGTTATGATTGAGACATCTTCAGTATGAACTGGAACAACAGAAACTTTTTCGAACAAAATTTGTCGACTATCCATAAGGCCCTGGATTCCTTTCTTCAGTAACGGACAATCAAACGGCAGAGAGTAACAACAATAGCAGTCTTCCTTACATCCCGGGAAGAACCCGGCCCTTAACAGATTCAACTTAATGGTTAGCAATGGAGTAGTCAGATCATTGACATCAGCAACATACAAATCTTCTTCAATGGCGTTGACGTTTCGGCCGTGCTTCGGCATGGGTGCAGATATCACATTAGGCTTCTCCGGAGCGTCAAACTCCACCTCCTTCGCCTCTATCAGGTCTTGGATTTTATGCTTGAGTGCCCAACAATCATTGGTGTCGTGCCCAACACTGTCTGAATGGTAGGCGCATTTAGCATTAGCATGATAATGCGGAGAGGACGTATTCACATTCTTTGGTGCCTCCTTGATGGTGGCGAGATTCAACTTCAACAGATGGGGAAGCACTTGCGCTGGAGTCATATTAATACGGGTGAACAGCCGTTGTGGCCGTTCCACTCGTTGTTGATTTGGTCTGGACTGGTTGTAGCGAGGCTGCTCACTTGGAGTATTTTGAATCATTACGGCCCCCACGGTCGGCCGGCGCTCAGTCTTCCCTGCTCTTCTCTGAGAATATACCACAGCTGTCTCCTTCTTAAAAGGCTTCTTCTCAACACTTGCAACAACACCCTTCTGAATCTTTCCTGACTTGATGCCAGTTTCTATTCTTTCGCCTGTTAAGATCAAATCGGTAAACCCAGCGGAAGAGTTACCAATCAGATGATTGAAAAATGGCCCCGACAGGGTCCCAAGGAACATATCAACAATTTCGCGGTCGGTTACAGGAGGCTGCACCCTGCCATCCAAATCCCTCCATTTTTGTGCATATTCTTTGAATCCCTCGCCTGTTCCTAGTGACATACCCTGAAGTTGGGTACGAGTAGGAGCAAGGTCAGAATTGTACTGATATTGTTTGTAAAAAGCGGTGGCCAAATCTTCCCAATTTCGGATGTTGGTTCCCTCTAGCTGATAAAACCACTCCAACTGAGCTCCAGAAAGGCTGTCTTGAAAGAAATGAATCCAAAGGTTTTTATCTGCCGTATAGGGTCGGATTTTTCTCACGTAGGACCTGAGATGCATTTTGGGACAGGACAGCCCATCATACCTCACAAACACTGGCACTTTGAACTTTGGGGGAATCACAATCCCGGCGACCAAACCCAAGTCTTCAAAATCCAAACCTGGTACTCTTTGTAGCTCCATGGCGGCCAACCTGTCTTCTAGCCCTTTGTATTTATCATCAGCTGGAGGGTATTGTTGATCAGAATAATCTTCATCCTCTTCGACCTCTTCTTCTTCCGCATCAGACTCGGAAGATACTGCAGCTCCACCTCCTTTGCTGGTTCCTTCATCAGAGATAGGAGGAAATTCAAGCACTCTCCGAGCTTCTCCGTCAAATCTTCTCCCCAAAGTAGCCACCCCGAGTCTCTTTTTCTTCTTCTTCACTGGGTCTTTGTTCCCCAATTGAGTTTTGATATCCTCCTGACCCATAGCCAAGGTCATCAGGAGTTGCTGGAACTGTGCATTCTGAGCTTGTAGGTCTTTGACTGTTTGCTCGAGATCCATCCTACTGAAATAAACAGCAGACAGATAAGGAAACCTGGAGTGAGACCTGCTTATGCACATGATGAATGGTATGCTTATGTATGCAATGCATTCAAGGATTTAGAACATTCAAAAATTTTGCAGACAAAGAAGAACGCACGTCATATTAATAAGAAGAACTTTGTTAGTACATAAATGCCCCATGGGCCAAATATTACAAAATAACTTCTCAAGGCAAAAAGACATTGCGCATCCTCTTTGGTGCGATGTAGGTGTTGAGGGCCTCTTGCTCATGGAGTCGGCGGGTAAGCTCTAGAACCTTCTTCTCACTGGCGTAGAAGCTAGCTTCAAAAGTGTTCCGTTCCTCCTTGAGCTGAATCCAACTTTTCTGCATTTCCTCCCACGATGTAGGCATGTCAGGATGTAGGATGGTGTAGGGAACCTCTCCTTCCTTAACAGGCTCTTTAATCACAGGGAGAACATGAGGATAAGGCATCATCAGACTTTGGGCTCGGGCTCGTACCCACTTGAGATAAGGCTCAAGAGGGATGGAGTTCTTGTGTCCCAGAGTCTTGCTATCAACCTTGTTGGGTCTTCCCCAAGCTCTGATGGATCTTTGGCGAAGTCCTTGCGCATCGTTGTCGAAGTCAAAAACTAAGTCAGGAATCAACATGTCATGAGGGCCATCCCTCCGTGCATATCCAAATTGTCTCAAAGCCAGGCAAGGGTTGTAGGTGATACCTCCTCTAATTCCAAGTAAAGGAACATTAGGAAATTCTCCGTAACGATCGACGATGATGACATTTTCTCTGGACCGAGAACACCAATGTACATCAGAGTGAGTAAGAGTCATCAACCGTTGGGACCACCTTGAGCCTTGGTCATTCTTCAAGACAGATTGTGGAAGGTGCGAAATAAACCACCTTGCAAGGAGAGGAGTACAGCACATGAGAACACCCCTCTTTCTCATTGTTCGTGTGTAAAATGAGTGAAGAATGTCCCCAAGCAATGTTGGTATTGGATTTCTGGACAAGAAGATTTTGACGGCATTGACATCTACCAATTGGTCAGGATTTGGGAACAAAACCAACCCATAGATAAGGAGTGCCACAATTTCTTCAAAGGCTTGTAGGTCCAATGAATTCCAACATTCTTGTGCCTTCTCAAACAAGAATTTTGCTAAGAATCCTTTGACGCCGCTTCTGGTTTCCCAATGCCCCTTGATGTCGGATGGTTGTAGATGTAATGCTCGAGCAACATCTTCCGGCTTTGGTTCCTTTTCCGTACCGTTGAAGGGTAGTTGATTAAGGATAGGGATTCTTAGGAGCTGAGAAAACTCCTCTAAAGTGGGCACCAATTGATAATCAGGGAAAGTGAAACAGTGGTGAAGAGGGTCAAAGAACTGGAATAGCACTTTCATCATGTCTTCTTCAATGTTGGTGTTGACTAAGCTGCGCAGTCTACCATGTCTTTCACTGAAGGGTGAGTTTTCCGGAATTCTTGAGGTGAGCTCCTTGAGTTGAGGAGAAATTCTCACAAGGTTGACTTGAATGGTGTTTATGTGAGGAACTTCCATGACCTACAAAACAGGAACAAAGATGAAGATACGAACCCTTGAAATGGTTAGTGAATGCATATGATGTTTTATGATGTTTATGATGTATGCACAAAACATATGTACAAGCAATTCACACCAAACCCTAGTTTCAGGCTTGCATGGGGTTTCATAGGTAAGTACCCTCTTGAGTGTAGTTGGCTTAAAAACCTGTCCTATAAATAGTAACCGGGTTCTAAGGAGCTCAATATCACGGGATTGTTTTCATTGTTCATTGTTTTGGTTTATCCACTTAACTAGCGACCAAAATATTCCAAGAAAACAACCCTCAATGAGTGTAGTATCGAGTATCTACCAACTTCGGACTGCACCAAAGCCGGTCATCTCACTACCCCTAATAAAAGGCCAAGATGGTCAAGTAAGGTTCTAGGTCATTAGTGCTTGGTGACATCACTCAGCGACCCCGTACTCTCCTTGATTGAACTCAAGGGTTACCGGTACTCACAAATATGTCGCACTAATATAGCTATTGCTTCGACCGTGTCGGTATACCCCACACAGTTTCCACAACGTATTGCTATCTATGAATGTTTCCCAAAATCCGGGTGTAGGATTGCAAACCCAAACAATAGAGCCAAGACATAAAGCAAACAATTCAAACAATTAGTCATGCAAGAGGGTGATCTAAGCCCTAAGGTTACTCCACTTTTAATATTTTCCACAGCAGAGTCGCCAGTGCTGTGATACGGCGGGAGAACTGACTATGGTTTTGCGTTTGTTTTCGCAAATGTTTCGGTTGAGCAAGAGTCGCCACCGACTTTTTATTTTATCCTAAGGAAAGGTTTAAAAAGCACAGCAAAAACCTTTGAGATTTTTCTTGGGTTCGGGGAGTAGATTATAGAAAGGGAAGGTATTAGCACCCTTTCTATCCATGGTTATCCATGGGCTCTTAGGTACTTGCTTAGATCAACTTGCCTTGGTTTTCAATTGTTTGAAATGGTGCTTGGTGTGTGGTTTTGAAAAGGTTTTGAAAAAGATGCCTTGTATAGGCTACCCTTGTAACAATTCTTTACTCGAATGTTTTACAAAAGGTGTTTGTATTTTTTGAAAGGATGTTCCAAGGTTTTTTTGAAAGTTTGTTTTGAAAGTGTTTGTGAAGTGTGGTTTGAAAATAGGCAAGTGTTTTCTTTTGCAAATGGACAAGTACTTAAGAGCTATCTACCCTAAAGTTCTCAAAGATTTTTGTCATGTTTTTAACCCCTTTGACAATTTTGTTCCACCATTGCATTTGGTGGACAATCTTGTATTAGGAGGTGAAAGGGACGGGCGCGTGTCATCGTTTAGACCATAATTGCAATAGTGCTAAGTATCTTTGGGCAATTTTCTTTGAAGGGACTTGATCATTTTAGGCAACTTTTCAAAAGCGTCATCGAGGGACTATGATCTTTTGAATGGTTTGTTTTACCCAAAGAAACCTAACATGCAATATGGCCCAATTATTTGAAGGCAACAAGTGGAATACCCTAGGGGTGCAAGTGTGAGATGTGTTGTCCATATTTCATGCTTTGTTTATCTTGAAATTAGGTCAGACTATTTTGTTGTTTTTATTTGCATACAAACCCTAATTCTAACATGGTATATTTAGAAAGCGTTAAAGTGCGAAAAGTAAAATTCCTACACTATTACAATACAATATGGGAAGGGGGGTACAAATGTTCAAATGGGGGGATATTTAGACAAGAATTTAAAACCTAGCTATTACATCAATTTTTGGAATATTTACAAGATAATTGATTGCATAAATTAAATGGAAAATAAAATAAAGATGCCAAATGCAAAAAAAAAAGTTTTTATATGTATGAAAAAAAAGGTATTATTTATGTCAAATAAATAAAATAAAAAAAGTATTATTTTTGGAGTTTTTGTATTTTAAGGGTGAAACCCTAATTTTTATTAAATAATATATATATTATTTAATTTATACAAGTATTTATTTATTATGTACAAAAATAAAATAAAATGAAGCATATTTATAAAAAAGTGTTTTTTTTATGTTAAATATTAATAAAATAAAAAAATGTATGTATTTTGGTATTTTTGCCCTAAGTATATTAATATGTATAAATATCCTTATTATTTACTAAATAAATATTATATGTACAAAAATAATAATATTTAATATTTATAAAAAAGTATATTTTGTATAAAATATTTTCAAAAGAAAAATGAAACAAAAATTAGAAATAAAGTATATTTGCATTATTTTTCCTATCTATTCTAAATAATATATACACACACACACACACACACACATATATATATATATATATATATATATATATATATATATATATATATATATATATATATATATATATATATATATATATATATATATATATATATATATATATATATATATATATATATATATATATATATATATATATATATATATATATATATATATATATATATATATATATATATATTTATGTACAAATAACTAAACTAAACAAATAAATGCCTATAAATTCAAAAATGGTGAGAAAAATATTTTTTATATTTTTTATATTATAAGCAAAAATAAATAAGTCAGAATGAAAAAAGAAAAGTCAAAAAATCATTGAAATAAATCAAATGGGCCTAGGGGGTATCAAAGTGAAAAGAGTGTGTGAAAAGAAAATACAAAAACAAGCCCAGCCCAGATAACCCTTCTTCAACCTCTGGCCAGAAAATGTCAAAAAACGCGCGCCTTGTTCACTGATTCAAACATCCTGATTCCTGGCTTTTTAATGAAAACTCACAACATCAAAAATGTTCAGCATCAAGAGACGAATTCAGGGATATAAAGAACTTGTCTTAACTCTCTAAGATGAGGGAGAGTTTCTTCTCCCCCAATTTCTGACCTAGTTTTTTATCAATGTTCAGACTCAAAATTCTTGCAGCACACATAATATAAATGAAATCTAATTACATGGACATGTTCAGGGCTATGAATGTGACATATTCTCTTCACAAACTTAAAGCTAACAATGCCTAATAAGAGAGATACGAGTTCATGAACTTACCTGTTCAGTTGAAGTTCTATCTGGCAATGGAGAAGCTTTCAGTGCAAGGTGATGATTGGTATAGCTTCCTTGATGTCCAGGGATGCTATTCCAAGCTTTACTTTGTCTTGAAACCTTTTGAATCGTGCTAGAGCACTTCACCTGCAAATCAGAAAAGTGAAAATGGCCAAAAGGATTAGAGGAGTTACAGGTTGCTTCTAATGCTTTGGATAGTTTGGATTGAGGGTAGGGAAGGTGATTGAAGTGGTTTGGGCAAGAATGCTTGAAAGGATTGAGAGTTGGAACTCAATCTGCAGAGGTTGCTCTGTTTGGGCAGTTTTAGAGTGATTCTGAGTTTGTCAAGGTATTGGAGGCCAAAGGCTCGTGTTCTAGCTTGTGTTTGATGTTTGGAATGTGCTTGATCACTTTCTCTAAGGCTTGGTTGACTGATATCAAAGTTGGTGTCTGTTATGATATGTTTCTTCACACTTAAGCAAGAGATGGCCACCTTGTGTTTCTAGCCTGTACAGGCCCCCATACTATGCTGCATAACTCAGTCTTGATCAGTGCAATTAGTCCATAAACTTGTGCCAATTAGATTTGAATTGTACTTCTTGGATTTGCATTATGACATAAAGCTTGCTTTTGCAAAAATGGAAGAAATGCTTTATCTATTTTGGGATTAATCCATCATGCAATGTTTGAACACATAGAACATGGTCTTGGCACAATGAATATGCATTAAATTTATGAGTGTTGAATGGTTTAGAGGCCTGTAATCAAGTTGCATGCTGATTTGAGAAATTTGCACAAACTATGAACATGGAAATTGACCAATTCAAAAGTGAGTTTTTGCCATATTGCAAAATTCGAATCTCTCAAGTTATGAGGTTGTTTGATGAGTTCTTGGACATTTTGGAAAGCTTGGAATGTGTACTACAATCCATCTTTGAAATGCAAATTGAAATTCCAAGTGTAAGTGTATGGAAAATGGCCTTGAATTTAGGTAGAAAACCTTGCCAAAATAGGTTAAAATTTCACTAAGTTAAGAATGGTTTAGTACCCTTATTCAAAAAATTGTAACTTGAGATACAAGCCTCATTTGGGAAAACTTTGTGAATCAAAGTTGTAGATTATGCAACAAGCTACAACTTTCATGTTTTGACTTTTGTTTGAACCCAAATGAATCATGGTGAGAAAGTGGGGCAAAGTTTGGAAAAAATTAGGGTTTTTCATAACTTAGAAAAATTCTAAGTTATGAAAAATTCTCATTTCAAACCCTAATTTGCAAATTTTGATTTCTTGGTGAACAAGTTTCATGATTTGGCATGTTTTGATGAAAAATGAATCTTGACTCTTGATTTTGACCAAAAAGTCAAAGTTTGACTTTTCAGTATGCAGTCAAAACTGATCAATTGACTGGGAGATTCAACTGTCAATCTTGTGCATCTGGGATCTTTTGAGCTTGTTGAGCATGTAAATATAATTCCATGGGGTCCTTGAGTCCATATGTGAGCTTGGTTTGCCATTGGTTGGGTCAAACATTCAAAAATTGTCTTTGTGCAGTCAAAACCCTAAAAATGACCATTTTGCCCTTTTGGTGATCTGATCAAATTTCTTGTGGAATTGTGATTCAAACTTGATCAAATGGTTCCTATGAGTTCATAATGTTGATGTGGGTCAATTTTCATGAGATTTGACTGTCAATTGGTCACAGTTGACTTTTTCCCCAATACCGCTGATTTCTAGGTCAATTGTCCAATTGACTGGGCAAAACTTGGAATCAAGACTTGGAACTTGATATGGATAAACTTGGGAGTCCAATGTGAAGCAAGAAGGTCATCTTAGGCATTTTAGGTCAAAACATCTTTGTGCAAACACAAACCCTAATTTGGGTTAACAGTGCAAGGAGAAGTCTTGAGTAGATGAAACCCAAACTGGATCTTGAGCTTCAAGGGCTTTGTGATGAGAAATCAATGAGAAATGGGAGGGCAAATTTTGGGGTACAACAGTGTAATTAGATTCATCCTCAACATGTGTTACAAAGCTTGGGACAGTGGTATGTTGATGTTGGTAAACTGTCTTTTGGGCTCGCTTTGCCTTTGCTGGTTTTCCGGTTGATGTTGACGAAATCGTTGTTGGGCTCGTGATGTGGAAGCAAAGTGAGAAGGTATTCTCTCCTTTAAACTGGTTTCTTGTCTCATGAGAGGCTGAGCAAGGCCTTGATTTCCAATCCTGATTGTTTGCCCCGTACGGTTGCAACCATCTTGACGAAGTTGATTGATAATGGTTCCTAGCTCTTCTTGTCTTCGGGCTAGGCCTTGGATAAGAGCCATCTGCCCCAACATCTGGGTTCTCATTGCTTCAACCTCAGTTTGCAGTTGTTCCAACTGTTTGTCCTTATTGTCTTCAGAATTTTTCTCGGCTAGGTTCCTAGCGAGGAGTACTTTCAACTCTTCCTGCCCCTTGGATAGGATCAAAAACGTCTCTTGAAGTTGAGCATTTTGAGCCTGGATATCTTTGACAGTCTTCTCTAGAGCAATCTCTACTGAAATAAACAGTAGGAAGGTAAGGAGACCTGAAAAAGGGGGAAATTGGTCATGATACGATGCATGATATGTGGATGCATGTTTTCAAGGATCTCGCGGGGTAAACACAAGAAAATGTTAGAGGTTAAACTTCGATCAACATATTTGATTGGAGAACTTTGCATTGGTGGATGTCTTTCCACGAGAATCAAGCTCACCATGTCGAGTGGGTCATAGCCCTCGATTTAAGTTGTTGTACTTGATCTTTAACAGCATTTGTTTAGAGGAAAATGAATCCTCTTGCCCTTTGGTAGACGTCTGGTTCAACGTGACCCTGCATCAAAAGACCCTCGAGATCCTTGAAATGGTTATTGAAAATGCTATGGTATGATGTTATGATGTTATGTACAAGTATGCAAAAGTAAGCAAGTGTATATACAGATAATCACATTCATACAAAGCAGACAAGTCCTTAGGTTTAGGCTTGCCTGGAGTTCATAGGTAAGTACCCTCTTGAAGTTAGTTGGCTCAACCTGTCCTATAAATAGTAACCAGGTTCTAAGGAGCTCAATATCACCGGGTTATTTTATATGTTCATTGTTTCAGTTTAGCCACTTAACTGGCGACCGAAATATTCCAAGAAAAAAATCCTCAATGAGTGTAGTATCGAGTATCTACCAACTTTGGACTGCACCAAAGCCGTTCATCTCACTACCCCTAATAAGGCCAAGATGGTCAAGTAAGATTCTAAGAGTTCGTTAATGCTTCATGACATCACTCAGCGGCCCCGTATTCTCTTTGATTGACTCAAAGGCTACCGGTACCCACAAATATGTCGCACTAACGTAGCCAATGCTTCAACCATGTCGGTATACCCCGCACAGTTCCCTCGCAGTTTATTGCTACTTACCTAAAAGGTGCCCCCAAATCCGGGTGTAGGATTTAAAATAAACCCAAACAAGGAACCAAAAAGTAAAGCAATCAAAGCAAACAAGATAAGCATGTAAAGGTGATCAAAAACCCTAAGGTAACCTCACTTTTGGAAATATCCCCAACAGAGTCGCCAGTTCTGTAATACGGTGGGAGAACTGACTTGAGGTTTTGCGTTTGTGTTCGCAATTGTTCGATTTAGCAAGAGTCGCCACCGACTTTTTATTTTATCCAAAGGAAAGGTCAAAAAGCACAGGAAAGACCTTTGAGATGTTTTCTTGGGTTCGGGGAGTAAATTATGAAAAGGAAAGGTGCAAGTACCCTTTTTATCCATGGTTATCCATGGGCTCTTAGTTACTTGTTTAGATCACTTGCTTTTGCTTTTCAATTGTTTGAAATGGTGCTTTGTGTGTGTGGTTTTTGAAAATGCTTTGGAAAGAGGCCATCATTGTGGCAACCTTTGTAATGATTCTTGTTTGAATATATACAAAGGTGTTTGTCTTTTTGAAAAGATATTCCAATGTTTGAAAGTTTGTTTTTGGGAAATGTTTTGAATTATGTTGTGATGTGTGTTTGAAAATAGCAAGGATGTTTTGCAAGCTTTTGATCAAGTAACTAAAAGTTGTCTACCCTATTTTACTCAAAGATCTTTCCTATATTTTTAACCCTTTTGACAATGTTATTTCACCATTGCATTTGGTGAATAACCTTGTGTTAGGATGTTAAATGGGACAGGCGCGGGTCATCGCATACAATCATTGAAAGCAACTTGTGATACGCTCTAGCAATTTTGTAAGGGACGGGATCGTTTTATCGAAGGCAACATCGAGGGTCATCGAGGGACTACGATCTTTGTTTATCGAAGGGGAATTTGCTAGAGTGTCTCATATTCGAGGGACATGATTGCATTTCCTAGGCAACAAGCGAGGTTACCCTAGAGGTGCAAGTGTGAATTGTGTTTGTCATTTTCATACATTTTATCTTGTATTAGGTCATCTAGCGATTGATTTTGGATTTTAGTATACAAACCCTAATCTCTAGTCATGGCATCTTTGAAAGCATAAAGTGCGAGAATTAAAAGTCTAAGCTATTACAAAAGTATCCGGGGATGGGGGTACAATTATTTACAAATGGGGATGAATCTCACAAGGATAACAATGTCCAAATATCAAGTGTTACAACCAAATCGAATTGTCGCAATTCAATATAAAATTATAACAAATTGTAAAATAAGGAAAATCAATAAATTATGAGATGCATGTACAAATAAATGAAAATCTATTCTAAAAAAAGAAAGATTAAATATTTTATTCTTTTGTGCTTTATTAATTATGAAAAGAAAAAGTTTTAAAGAAAGAAAATTTAATTTAAACTAAATCTCTATTATTTTTGGTATTTTCATATTAAATGTAAGAAATAAATAAAAGGAAAAATGATTAAAACTAATTAAAAAAAGACAAAGTTTTAATATTATCATTAGTGAAATAAAAGATAAATTAACTAAGCTAAATTAAATAAAAAAGTATTGAGTTTATTCAAGAAAAGAAAGAAAATTGAAACAAGAAGAAATGGGCTTAATGGTTGTTTTGGGTTAGGCCCAATTGAAAATGAAAGAAGAACAAAGAGGTCAAATTTGAAAAATGGGGGGGGGGGGGGGGGGGGGGGGCGCTGGAAGATTCAATGGGCTTTGAGATTTTAGGATGATCAGGCCCAACACAAAGCTTGTAACATTTTTAGGGTTTGAATCAATTAGGGTTCGTGTGCTTGGTACACAGCAGCACCATTCCTCATCTTCTCTTCTTCATCTCCCTCAATCAAACGCTTCTGATATGATACTCCCTCTAAGCCCTAGCCACCGGAGTGCCACTTCCCTCTCTCATCTCTTCACCATGATCCAGAGTTTTGATTGAACGGTACGATTCATTTCTTGTTTGCATTTTACAGTTTGTTTTCGTTTGTTTGATTTTTTACAGTTTGGCTAATCCATTATGTTGCATGGCTTATTGAGGTGAAGAAATGTACCTTGGGGTTTTCTTTATGAAGAGGAGAGGAAAGGCTGGCGGTGCTCCTTGGCGGCTAGAGGCGGAGGGGAGATGACAACGACTAGGCGCACTTGCTTCTGATTTGTTGGTAATTTGGCTTTTGAAACTTTGATTGTTGGTTGTTAATGATGATGATCTGAAACTTGTTGTTGTCGCTTCTGAAATTCTTTTCCTCTCTCTTGATTTGTTGATGTTGATGATCAAACTTGTTTTGAAACTAGTTGTTGTCGCTTCTGAAATTCTTTTCCTCTCTCTTGATTTCTTGATGTTGATGATGAAACTTGTTCTGAAACTAGCTGTTGTCACTTCTGAACCTCTCTTCCTTTCTCTTGATGTTGGTTTATGATGATTCAATGTTCTGAAACTTCTTGTTTTTTCCTTTCTTTTTGAATCTGGATGACTTACAATGATGATGATTTGATAATCTGAGACTCCTTTGTTGCTTATTGTTGAAACTTGGTTGATTGGTTTGGATTTGTTTATGATGGTGATTCTGAGTTGGTATTTTTTCTGGTTGATTGTGTAGCTTGGTATGATTTTGTTGTTGGTGGTTGATGTTTACAGCTTGGGCAGGTTTTGGAAATCTGCTTTGATTATGCAGTTTAAAACTGCAGGTTCTTTGAGTTTGTAGTTTTGGCTGTTGTTGTTTACAGTTTGTTAACAGGTTTGCAAGTTATTGCAGTTTGGGCAAGCTTGCAGCTTGTGCAGTTTTTGATAGCAGGCTTGGCTGTTTGTTTGAAACTGTTTGCTTGTATTCTTGTTTGAAACTGTTTGCTTGGCTGTTACAGTTTTTGATAGCAGGCTTGGCTATTTTTAGGCCTTGGTGGTTGTGGTTAACATTCTTGCTTCTGTTAGTAGTGTTGTACCCCAAAATTTACCCTCCCATATTCTTCAAGATTTATCAAGAATCATCTTCAAATGGTTCAAGATTTCTCAAGGGTTGCACAGTCCAAATGCCTCATAAGCCAGTCAAAATTAGGGTTTTGCTTCTTACAAGGAATTTGTGGTTTTCAATGGTTCAATCAAGTCCCATAGGCCTACATATATTCTCAAGCATCTACATATCAAGTTGCAAGACTCACAATGCCAAATTCCACAGTCAAAAGCTTCATTTGCTTCACAATCAACTGCAGGGGCAAAATGGTCATTTGACAGTCAAAAGTCAGAATTTTTGGTCAACATCTTACTTTGAGTCCACAATCATCATTTGATCAATTCTTGATCATGATTCCATAAGCATGGCTCAAAAATCATCAAAGATGCAAAAGTTACTATTTTTGGACAGCAGAAAAGTCAACTGTATCTTGACCAAGGCATAACTTTTTCATGGTTCATCATAAAAATCCCATCCAATGCTCATTTTGAAGGGGATGACATTTCATACAACCCATCTTCACATTCCAAGTCCAAGAAATGCTCTCACAAAAAGTTATCAATTTCTACATTATAGGTCAATTTCAAAAGTCAACAAAAATGCACTTTAAGTCAAAGACCATAACTTGAGATTGGTAAATCCAAATGACATGGGACAAAAGGCATTGGTTATAGGACTTCAAGGCCTTTCCAAAATGTCCAAGAACATGTTCATATGATCAAAATTGAGCAAGATATGCATTGGAGAAGTTGGGAAATATTTGTGAATTTGCAAAAGTCAACTTTGCTCAAAACACTTTGTTTTTGCTAATGGGCCTCAAATTCCTTCTTGAAACTTTATCCAAGGCCTATTCACGACCCATTGAGATTAAATTGAATTATTTTCTTATTTTTATTAATTAATTGGATTTTTAATTGATTTTTAATTCCTTTAATTAATTTAAAATGTAGGAAATTCAAAGATATGATTTCTTAATCTTTTGGTGAAGCAAAGATGAGCAATATATGCTGGAGATTTCGTGTGCCAATCAAGGATATCAAAAAGTCCAAATTTAGCAACTTTCTTCAATCAAAAAGATTGAAACATATTTGATTTTCAATCAAATATGCAATCATCAATGCAATGGATTTTTGGTCAAAGATTTAACCTAAATTCAGTCCATTATATATACAGAAGCTAACCCTATTCATGGGCACGTGAAAAGCTGCTGCAAAAAGCCATAGCCATATTGAATTTTTTTCAAGAAACTTGAAAACTGTTTTCTCACTTCAAGGCCAATTCAGTACTTTTAATTGCTTCTAACACATTGCAGGGGTCCCCAGGAACATATTGCAATCGAAACCAAGCACTAAAGCCACAAGAATCATCAAAAACGGTTTAACGGTTTGCACATATTTTTCAGAATCGCATCTCATTATTCATGCGCATTTGACATGTTTTGTTGATTGTTTTGTGTTCATAGGACTCATATGAAGCTAATGGTGTGATTTAATTGCATTAAAATGCCCTGAAACAGAAATTTCCATTGATGAATTTTAGGGTTTCCAAGCTCTCAAATTGGGGCTTTGTGTTATAGGAAAAATTAAGCTTTGAAAGACCCATGGTTGAAACGTCAGGACGAGATGAACACACTGAGACCCTCGCGAACAATTTATATTCATCCTACGCCTATTCGCTATTTTTGGTCGATACAGTTTGTGGGGGTTAAAAACCCCCGCTATCTAACATATATTCTGCAGGTTTAGGGAAGACGATGAAGACATGTTGAGTTGTGGTTGGGCAGTTCAAATAGCGCACGTAATTTTTCTCTTTCCAGCATAAGTGTTATGTTTTAAATATTATATTTGTTGCATATCATAATAACAAATGCAGCGTAATGGCTCAGTGGTGGATGTGTTGTCCAAGAATCATTGGGACCTGGGTTCGATTCCCAGGTCCACCCAAATAATTGTTTCTATTTTTCCCCTTGTGTTCACGTGCAGGTACTCTAAAGGCATCCTACCATGCGCTTCCAACATCCACACGCCATGTGTCTTCAGGTAGCAATCCAATGGCCAAAGATGAGTGACCATCATACTCCTGGTCAATGCACGTGCAGCCAATTATAAAAGTCAAACAAGCTTGCTTATTAATGGGCCTCAGATTTCTAAACTCACCTCCAAAAAAGGCTTGGCACCCCCCTGGTTTCTATTTCCTCTTTTATTTTCTTTCTTTTTATTTTCTTTTAATTATAATTATTATCATTATTATTATTAACTAACAAATAATTATTTTCATAATTAATTCATAAAACAATATTTTCTTATTATTATTTATTTTATTATTTTCACTATTAATTATTATTTTGTAAATAAATGTAGTTAATTAATTTAGTTGTTTTAAATTAGGTTAACTTTAATCTCTTTCATAATAAATAAAATTAGTCTAGAATTAGGTTTTTGATAATTTTAATTCCTTTTATTTTATTTTCATTAAAACATAAAAAACATAAAAAATACTTTTTTCTTTTAATTAATAATTAATTAGTTTTAGGTTTAATATTTCATTAAATGCAAAAAGGACAAAATTCCATTCTTTTTCTCAAAAAGGGTCAAAACCCTAAGGACGTCCCGATTCAATTCTTTCGCGTGCATTATTCCTATTTTGATCATATTTATGTAACTTTTCTGAGAATGTAATAGATAATTAGGACTTTTATCGCTTTCTTTATTTTCTCGCATTTATTTTCAAGGGTTATGTTTTTGGCGATGTAAATACCCGACGCCTTGTAATAGCGTAGATTTACTTTCCGCAATTTATGTTCCGCACAATTATTAATTGTTAATTATGTATGACAAGACTTGTATGAAAAATAAAATCAATCCGTAGCTCACAATGATGCATGCAAAGATAATTTTAACATGAACCTGACACACATGCACATGCCACTCCTAGGGTACGCCTCACTTGGTTGCCTTGACGTGGTCATCAAGTATAGGGTGTTTTAGAGGTATCCCTCCTGTCTAAAGATCCAGTTGCCTCGAAACGGTTTCCTCGGATAAAAAAGGATCTAGGACATTAGGGTTATCGCTAAGGCGTCCTACCATTGCTTTGGTGACCACACATGTCCCTAATAATCGAATTGACTCGGATAACTCTAACGACGGTGCTACCTACTTCTCAATAATGGGATAGTACTGTCTAAAGGACTCTTACACAGCCTAATTCCTTAGAGTAGGTAGATTTCTCCTGGGTACTTGCTCTTTCAAAATCAAAAACAACTTTTCGCACCTACACTTTCAAAAAGTTTTCAAACAAACACTTCATACACTCTTTAGGACTGATGATACAAGAGTTACCTAGAAGTTTTTCAAACTAAACTTTTTCAAAACCCACAAACACAAGAAAAGCAAAACATTTTTGAAAACATAGTGAGCAAGTACCTAAGAGCCCGTGGATAACCATGGATAGAAAGGGTGCTAACACCTTCCCTTTCTATAATCTACCTCCCGAACCGAGAAGCATCTCGAAAAGGAATTTTGCTGTGCTTTTTTCCTTTCCTTGTTGGAGAAAATAAAAGACGGTGGCGACTCTTGCTTACCGCGACATTTCGCGAACCAGCATTCCAAAACAGTCAGTTCTATTTCCACCGATCACAGAACTGGCGACTCTGTTGGGGATCTACTAATAAGTGAGGTGTACCTTAGGATTAGACCACTCTTATGTTTTCAATTGTATGCCTTGTTTGCTTTAATATTGTGGGCTTGCATCGGAGTTTCATAGATCCTAACCCGGATCTGGGGAATACCCTTTAGGTAGCATAAGCTGTGAGGGACCTGTCCGGCGTAGACCGACACGGGTGAAGCAGTGGCTACGTTAGTGTGAAACCTTGGTCTGTACCGATATCCCTTGTGTTGGAATAAGGAGAATATGGGTCTTCTGAGGAGTCATTAAGCACCAACCGACCTTAGAACCCTAAATTGACCCAACTTGACCATAGAACAGTAGCAGTATGCTACACTCATTGAGGCTAAACTCTCGCGATGGTTCTGGCTGCAAGAAAAGATTGTGACGCTGGAGTTATGACCGATTGAGGGTAGTCAGTGATATTGAGATCCTCTAGAACCCGGTTGCTATTTTCTAGGACAGGTTTTGAGCCAACCAACTTCAAGAGGGTAGTACCTAAACTTCATGCTGGCCTGAACTCTAAGGGTTGTCTTGTATGACTCGTGTGCCTTCAAACTTGACTACTTGCACATTCTTATCTGACACATGAGTTTCTTGCAGGTTTTATTTACAGTCCTTGATCGGGACTTATAACAGGGTTTACTTACACTTCACATCTTTGTATCCACGTACATAACATCATAACATCATACCATTGCATACATCCTGCACGAGGACTAACCCATTTCAAGGGTCTCAAGGGTTTGTGATGCAGGACATGATGAACCAACTGTCTAGCAAGGGGAAAAGGGGATTTATTTTCCTCTAGCCAAGGTTAATGACTTGAGTTAGGGGCTATGACCCACTCGATATGGTGAGCCTTGACTCTTGAAGAAGGACTCTCAACAACATGAAGTTCCTTCAATCAAGCTACCATACTCAAATTCTAACAAGTTTCTCTGTTTACCCCGCGAGATCCTTGAAAACATTGCATGCATATCATAAATATCATTGTATTACAGGTACCATTACAGGTCACTTATCTTCTTCGCTGTTTATTTCAGCAATCATCATGTCTTCTGAACCTTCCGCTGAACAAGCTATCAAGGCCCCCCAGGCCCAGAATGCCCAGTTCCAAGAGTTGGTTATGAGCCTAGCCCAGGGTCAACAGGATTTAAAAACTCTGATTCTGAAAGAGAGGAAGAAGAAGAAGAAGAAGAGGACTGTTTTGTTCAACACTAGACGCAGGTCTGGGAATGGATTACAGAATGAGGCTGAGCTGACTACCTCATCTGTAGGCAAAGACAGTCCCCAAGAGAGAAGGGTTCCTAGTCCCGTGGTCTCAGACAACGAGACAGATTATAATGATGAACAGTACCCTCCTACTGAAGACAGGTACAAACAGCTGGAGGACCGTTTAAGTGCTATAGAGATCCAACATGTTCCCGGGTTGGACTTTGGAGACCTAGGATTATCTTCTGGGGTGGTGATCCCTCACAAGTTCAAGACACCTACTTTTGTAAAGTACGACGGGGCCTCCTGTCCTAAGCTGCATCTCAGATCATATGTAAGGAAGATCTAACCTTACACTGCCGACAAGAATTTATGGATCCATTTCTTCCAGGATAGTATTTCAGGGACTCAACTCGAATGGTTCTATCAGCTGGACGGAGCCAGTATTCTTAACTGGGAGGACTTGGCTACTGCGTTCTACAAGCAGTATCAGTATAATTCCGACCTCGCTCCTATGCGTACCCAACTCCAGGGTATGTCACTAGGGACGGGTGAAGGATTCAAGGAGTATGTGCAAAAGTGGAGGGACCTGGCTGGAAGGGTGCAACCACCTTTGATTGACCGTGAGCTTGTTGACATGTTCTTGGGGACCCTGTCTGGTCCGTTCTTCAACCATCTGATTGGGAATTCTTCTGCTGGGTTTACAGATCTGATCTTGACTGGTGAGAGAATTGAAGCTGGCATTAAAAGTGGGAAGATTCCAGAAACTGCACCTTCTGATACTCACAAAAAGCCTTACACGGGGAAGAAAGAGTCTAATGCTGCGTACAATCAAAAGAGTCGTCGTGACCAACACATAGGGGCAGTCATGATCTCTGGTTCTGCGTCACGCCGATAACCGTAAAAGGGAAATCAGCGAAGTCCAGACGATCCCAAAAGACAGTTCACCAACATCAACGTGCCATTGTCACAAGCACTGCAACACATGTTGAAGATGAACCTGATTGCGGTGATAAACCCTCATGCAAATCCTAAGACTTCTTCTCCAAATTACAATCCAGATGTAAGGTGCGCTTACCATTCCGGTAGCCCGGGGCACGATACTGATGATTGTTGGGCGTTAAAATACAAGATTCAGAATATGATTGACGCCAAGTAGATCGAATTCGAGCCTGCTGAGACTCCCAACGTGATCACTGCTCCCTTGCCAAAACATGGCTAGGATTGAGAGATTTTTGTTCATTTGAATTCTGATATTGTTTTTATCTTTGCTTATTCAAACAATTATCATGTCAAACTCTCTTATTTCATTAATGCATTACATGTGTCTATTTTGAAGTAATTGTGTTCACTATATTCAAAATTGCTTTTACTTTATGATATTCAACTCTCGATTGAAAATTCTAAGCCTTCTGAGGGAGGATGACAAAAACGATACCACGAACTTTACAGTATGCTTTTGAACAGACTCCGCTGATGAGGTACATGCATTGTTTCAAATCCTAAACAGTGGAGTTATAAGGAAGATAATCCCTCGTCAACCCCTTTGAGCCAAAGAAGTTGGAGTTTTTCTTTTCGAAAATTAAAACCCTTAATCATAACCTGGGGCAGGGTAGTTCTCTCAGTTGATCCAAGTGCACAACGAATGACACCAAAGAAGTCCTTACAAAACAAAAGACAGTGATGGTTCCGAATAATCATAAAGATAGGCAGTCATTATCTCTCAAAATAAAAGCCCATTAAAGTCAAAACTGGGGCATCCCGCTGACTGTAATCACAAAAAGAAACAGTTCAGGCAAAAGACAGGGATAACCAAATCAAAAAGAAAGAGGTCCTACAGACTCTCAACAAAATGACTGCCTGTTCAAAATAAATTGTCAATATCCGAACCATCACCGAAATATCAGAGCAAAGACTCAAACAAGATCTAACGCACGATCAACTGAGTTTAGGATCGAAGAACATCACGAAGAGAGGGTGGGTACAAATAAAATTTGAGCCTTTATCCTTTGTTTCTTAAACCGTGAACCAGGCACGTTATAACCCTTAAAAGTCCTAGCCGAAGCATGGGTTAGTTCGAAAGCATACTGTTACCAAAGGTATCCTGACTCCTTAAGGCTCGCTGTAAACTCTTGAGTTGACGTCACACTTTACAAAATTTGCTTGTTTTACTGAAAAATGCATTTTCGAAAACTTCAAGACAATCATAAGCTTTGCATTTTTAAAATAACATTGTTTGCATATGACTATTTGTTCAACAACAGAGAAATTCGCACGATGAATATCCAGTGAGCAAAAGTCTTCTCAACAGAAGGGTCATCTCAAATGGAAGAAACACTTCCAATCAAGGGGCACGGCATGATCATGGTCTATCATATGGGGCAGTCCAGTCAAGATTCAAGGAATCGCTCAAAATGCCAAATAGCCTGGGGCAAATCTCCGCCTGAGTCACTTGGCGCATTGGACATGAATTCCAGTAAAGAATTTTGCATGATCGAATGAATATCTTCTGGTAGCATGACAACACAACACTTTCGACAGTGACAACTCCCTGCATTATGAGAACATGGATATAGTCGAAAAAATACTACACATAATCAAAGACCCGCTAGGTTGACACACCTAGGAAAAATAAGGGCTTCCCGGCGAACCAAAAGGGTTCGGGCAAAAATAAGGGATGAAAATAAAAAAAAATCTGTACACCCGGCAAGTCGAAAACCTGAAAAGGAGGCTTGGGCAAAAAAGGGTATCCCGGTGGACTGAAAACCCGAAAGGGCGGTCCAGGCAAAAGTTAGGGATCACAGCGTACGACTATGTCCCGACATCGCGTCACTTGCCTATCAGAAGAAGATTTGTCAAATCGGCAGTCATCAAGCACCTTCATAGGCACCTTCTCCCGCAGAAACTGGGGCAATAATAATTGTCTGAGTAGTTTAGTTGCTCTGTCCACAAAGGTACAAAGTAGGTTCGGCTGAAGAATCTGACCAAGACATCGTCACTCCCCGAGAGTAAGACAAGATTCAGCAGTACTCTCCCCTAGCAGAGTTGGTCTCTCCTCAGCCCTGAAAAGGCACAGTATCCCTAGCAAGTCAGCAACACTCTCCCCAAGCAGAGTTAGGTTACTGTCGGCCCTAAGGAAGATGGATATCCCCAGAAAATCTCAATATTCTCCAGCGGAGTATACAGATGTTCCTAAGCAAGCATCCCCGACAGTCTTAATATTCCTCGATGGAAATATAAGATTGTTCCCTGACGGAATACAGACAT
Organism: Vicia faba; assembly: GCA_948472305.1. Classification (NCBI taxonomy): domain Eukaryota; kingdom Viridiplantae; phylum Streptophyta; class Magnoliopsida; order Fabales; family Fabaceae; genus Vicia; species Vicia faba. The sequence goes on from OX451741.1 coordinate 36,427,376, forward strand.
CCTAGTGGAGCTATTTCCCCAGTGCAGTCCAAAAAAGTTTCCCCAGGAGAGTTGAATCATCCTCCCTAGTAGATTCTGGAAGCTTATCCCCAGTAGAGTCTGGGAGCTTATCCCCAGTAGGGTCTGGAAGCTTATCCCTTGCAGAGTACATATCTCTCCCCGACCATGTTCAAAGGTTATTCCCCACCAGGGTCTAACTGGGTTATCCTCAGCTAATTACCACGGAAAGATCGTCCTCGGCAAAGTTCTTCCTATCCCCCAGCGAAGTTCATCAAATTCCCCAACATAACTTATCAATGGAATCCCCAGCGGAGTTCTCATTAAAATCTCAGCGAAGCATCTCTTCCCCGCAGAGTAATCTCTTCAACAAGTTTATTCCCCAACGGAGTCATCTTCTCCTACCGGTTTATCCTTGCAATCATCATCCCCAGCAGAAACGAAGAACTCAACTCTTCAACGTCAGCCCAGGATTTAACTTCCCGGCATTCATCAAGGATTTATTTTCCCAGACGAAAACACATTCATAAACATATCACATTTCATATCTCCTATTTACATACATGATGAAGTGCATACGACACAATCTCATTTATTTTTTGAGAACATCATGACATCATGCATTTCATACATCATGACATTGCATACAACTAATGTTTTGACTTTTCAGGAAAAGGTCAATCCAAAGATGATTACCATCTACCTTTGCAGTTCCAGATCAACACCTGTAACAAGCCAGGAAAATTCTGTGGACGACTGATCGTGGGTTAATACCCAAAACCAGATAGGACAATTATCTACTTGACCAACATGAAGCAACCCTACACCGGTTACTTCTTAACTTCAGATGTAGTTTTACACGGACTCATCATCAGGAAACCCTACACCGGTTCCTTCTCAATCTCAGATGTAGTTTTACATGGACTCATCATCAGGAAACCCTACACCGGTTCCTTCTCAACTTCAGATGTAGTTTTACACGGACTCATCGTCGGGCAACCCTACACCGGTTCCTTTTCAACTTCAGATGTAGTTTTACACGGACTCATCCTCAGGAAACCCTACACCGGTTCCTTCTCAGATTTCAGATGCAGTTTTACACGGACTCATCATTAGGCGACCCTACACCGGTTCCTTCTCTCTCCAAGATGCAGTTTTACACGGACTCATCATAAGGTAACCCTACACCGGCTCCTCCTCAGTTCCAAGACGAAGTTTTACACGAACTCGTCGTCAAGATAACCTTACCCCGGTTCATCCTTAAGTTTTACACGAACTTATCTCAAAGTAACCTTACCCCGGTTCCTCCAGAAGTCTTACCCGTACTTATCTCCAAGTAACCTTATCCCAGTTCCTCCAGAAGTCTTACCCGGACTTATCTCAAAGTAACCTTACCCCGGTTCATCCAAAAGTCTTACACGGACTTATTCCAAAATAACCTTACCCCGGTTCATCCAGAAGTTTTACACGAACTTATCCCGAAGCAACCTTACCCCGGTTTATCCTGAAGTTTTACACGAACTTATCTCAAAGTAACCTTACCCCGGTTCCTCCAGAAGTTTTACACGAACTTTTCCCGAAGTAACCTTACCCCGGTTCCTCCAAAAGTTCTACACGAACTTATCCCGAAGTAACCTTACACCGGTTCCTTCTCAACTCCAGACGTAGTTTTACACGGACTCGTCACCAAGAAACCCTACACAGGTTCTCTCTTCCCAAAGATGTAGTTTTACACGGACTCGTCGTCAAAGAAACCCTACACAGGTTCTCTCATTTCCAAAGATGAAGTTTTACACGGACTCGTCATCAAGGAACCCTACACAGGTTCTCTCTTTCCAAAGATGAAGTTTTACACGGACTCGTCATCAAGAAACCCTATATAGGTTCTCTCTTTTCAGATGCAGTTTTACACGGACTCGTCATCAAGAAACTCTACACAAGTTTCCTTCTCAATTCCAGATGCAGTTTCACACGGACTCGTCATCAGTAAACCCTACACAGGTTTCCTTCCTTCCAGATGCGGTTTTACACGAGCTCATCATCAGGAAACCCTACACAGGTTCCCTCTTTCAACTTACAAAATTACAATTCAACAGACAATCTCCAGATGGCATCTATAAGCCCATCCACCTACCAACAGTCTCCAAATGGCATCCATAAGTCCATTCCCGACAAGATTCTGCTACATCCCCAGATGGCATCTATAAGCCCATCCTCCTATCCATCATATCTCCAAATGGCATCTGTAAGCCCATTCCCGACATCACATTGCTGACACTCCACCATGCGAGTGCAAATTTCTGGGCACTCTAGTGTTCAATCATCTTCCACCTTCGGATCACTAAAGGCACGCAAGCCAATCTACATCCTCAGGTTTAAGAAGATTGAACAGGGGAAACTGTTGTACCCCAAAATTTGCCCTCCCATATTCTTCAAGATTTATCAAGAATCATCTTTAACTGGTTCAAGATTTCTCAAGGGTTGCACAGTCCAAATGCCTCCTAAGCCAGTCAAAATTAGGGTTTTGCTTCTTACAAGGAATTTGAGGTTTTCAATGGTTCAATCAAGTCCCATAGGCCTACATATATTCTCAAGCATCTACATATCAAGTTGCAAGACTCACAATGCCAAATTCCACAGTCAAAAGCTTCATTTGCTTCACAATCAACTACAGGGGCAAAATGGTCATTTGACAGTCAAAAGTCAGAATTTTTGGTCAACATCTTATTTTGAGTCCACAATCATCATTTTATCAAGTCTTGATCATGATTCCACAAGCATGGCTCAAAAATCATCAAAGATGCAAAAGTTACTATTTTTGGACAATAGAAAAGTCAACTGTATCTTGACCAAGGCATAACTTTTTCATGGTTCATCATAAAAATCCCATCCAATGCTCATTTTGAAGGGGATGACATTTCCTACAACCCATCTTCACATTCCAAGTCCAAGAAATGCTCTCACAAAAAGTTATCAATTTCTACATTATAGGTCAATTTCAAAAGTCAACAAAAATGCACTTTAAGTCAAAGACCATAACTTGAGATTGGTAAATCCAAATGACATGGGACCAAAGGCATTGGTTAGAGGACTTCAAGGCCTTTCCAAAATGTCACAGAACATGTTCTTATGATCAAAATTGAGCAAGATATGCATTGGAGAAGTTGGGAAATATTCGTGAATTTGCAAAAGTCAACTTTGCTCAAAACACTTTGTTTTTGCTAATGGGCCTCAAATTCCTTCTTGAAACTTTATCCAAGGCCTATGCACGACCCATTGAGATTAAATTGAATTATTTTCTTATTTTTATTAATTAATTGGATTTTTAATTGATTTTTAATTCATTTAATTAATTTAAAATGTAGGAAATTCAAAGATATGATTTCTTAATCTTTTGGTGAAGCAAAGATGACCAATATATGCTGGAGATTTCGTGTGCCAATCAAGGATATCAAAAAATCCAAATTTAGCAACTTTCTTCAATCAAAAAGATTGAAACATATTTGATTTTCAATCAAATATGCAATCATCAATGCAATGGATTTTTGGTCAAAGATTTAACCTAAATTCGGTCCATTATATATACAGAAGCTAACCCTATTCATGGGCACGTGAAAAGCTGCTGCAAAAAGCCATAGCCATATTGAATTTTTTTCAAGAAACTTGAAAACTGTTTTCTCACTTCAAGGCCAATTCAGTACTTTTAATTGCTTCTAACACATTGCAGGGGTCCCCAGGAACATATTGCAATCGAAACCAAGCACTAAAGCCACAAGAATCATCAAAAACGGTTTAACGGTGTGCATATATTTTTCAGAATCACATCTCATTATTCATGCGCATTTGACATGTTTTGTTGATTGTTTTGTGTTCATAGGACTCATATGAAGCTAATGGTGTGATTTAATTGCATTAAAATGCCCTGAAACAGAAATTTCCATTGATGAATTTTAGGGTTTCCAAGCTCTCAAATTGGGGCTTTGTGTTATAGGAAAAATTAAGCTTTGAAAGACCCATGGTTGAAACGTCAGGACGAGATGAACACACTGAGACCCTCGCGAACAATTTATATTCATCCTACGCCTATTCGCTATTTTTGGTCGATACAGTTTGTGGGGGTTAAAAACCCCCGCTATCTAACATATATTCTGCAGGTTTGGGGAAGATGATGAAGACGTGTTGAGTTGTGGTTGGGCAGTTCAAATAGCGCGCGTAATTTTTCTCTTTCCAGCATAAGTGTTATGTTTTAAATATTATATTTGTTGCATATCATAATAACAAATGCAGCGTAATGGCTCAGTGGTGGATGTGTTGTCCAAGAATCATTGGGACCTGGGTTCGATTCCCAGGTCCACCCAAATAATTGTTTCTATTTTTCCCCTTGTGTTCATGTGCAGGTACTCTAAAGGCATCCTACCATGCGCTTCCAACATCCACACGCCATGTGTCTTCAGGTAGCAATCCAATGGCCAAAGATGAGTGACCATCATACTCCTGGTCAATGCACGTGCAGCCAATTATAAAAGTCAAACAGGCTTGCTTATTAATGGGCCTCAGATTTCTAAACTCACCTCCAAAAAAGGCCTGGCACCCCCTGGTTTCTATTTCCTCTTTTATTTTCTTTCTTTTTATTTTCTTTTAATTATAATTATTATCATTATTATTATTAACTAACAAATAATTATTTTCATAATTAATTCATAAAACGATATTTTCTTATTATTATTTATTTTATTATTTTCACTATTAATTATTATTTTGTAAATAAATGTAGTTAATTAATTTAGTTGTTTTAAATTAGGTTAACTTTAATCTCTTTCATAATAAATAAAATTAGTCTAGAATTAGGTTTTTGATAATTTTAATTCCTTTTATTTTATTTTCATTAAAACATAAAAAACATAAAAAATACTTTTTTCTTTTAATTAATAATTAATTAGTTTTAGGATTAATATTTCATTAAATGCAAAAAGGACAAAATTCCATTCTTTTTCTCAAAAAGGGTCAAAACCCTAAGGACGTCCCGATTTAATTCTTTCGCGCGCATTATTCCTATTTTGATCATATTTATGTAACTGTTCCGAGAATGTAATAGATAATTAGGAATTTTATCGCTTTCTTTATTTTCTCGCATTTATTTTTAAGGGTTATGTTTTTGGCGATGTAAATACCCGACGCCTTGTAATAGCGTAGATTTACTTTCCGCAATTTATGTTCCGCACAATTATTAATTGTTAATTATGCATGACAAGACTTGTATGAAAAATAAAATCAATCCGTAGCTCACAATGATGCATGCAAAGATAATTTTAACATGAACCTGACACACATGCACATGCGACTCCTAGGGTACGCCTCACTTGGTTGCCTCGACGTGGTCATCAAGTATAGGGTGTTTTAGAGGTCGCCCTCCTGTCTAAAGATCCAGTTGCCTCGAAACGGTTGCCTCGGATAAAAAAGGATCTAGGACATTAGGGTTACCGCTAAGGCATCCTACCATTGCTTTGGTGACCACACATGTCCCTAATAATCGAATTGACCCGGATAACTCCAACGACGGTGCTACCTACTTCTCAATAGTGGGATAGTACTGTCTAAAGGATTCTTACACAGCCTAATTCCTTAGAGTAGGTAGATTTCTCCTGGGTACTTGCTCTTTCAAAATCAAAAACAACTTTTCGCACCTACACTTTCAAAAAGTTTTCAAACAAACACTTCATACACTCTTGAGGACTGATACAAGAGTTACCTAGAAGTTTTTCAAACTAAACTTTTTCAAAACCCACAAACACAAGAAAAGCAAAACATTTTTGAAAACATAGTGAGCAAGTACCTAAGAGCCCGTGGATAACCACGGATAGAAAGGGTGCTAACACCTTCCCTTTCTATAATCTACCTCCCGAACTGAGAAGCATCTCGAAAAGGAATTTTGCTGTGCTTTTGTCCTTTCCTTGTTGGAGAAAATAAAAGACGGTGGCGACTCTTGCTTACCGCGACATTTCGCGAACCAGCATTCCAAAACAGTCAGTTCTATTTCCACCGATCACAAGTAGGTTTACAGTTTGGCCATGCTTGGTTTAGTTTGGCAAGTTATGCAGGTTTTGGCTAGGCTTTGCAGGTTTATAGTTTTGCTATTATGCAGCTAGGTTGGTTGTGGTGTGGTAACCGGTTTGGCCATGCAGGTTTTGTGGTTTGGCTAGTTTGCAAGTTGTGCAGTTTTGCAATGGTTTGCAGTTTGGAACTGCAGGTTTGAAGAGTTTTGTTAGAAGGCTTGTGTTTATTTGAACTGTTAACAGTTTGCAAGCTTGTTACAGCTTTTGTTGTAACTGGTTTGGAGATGGCAGGTTTGGAGAGTTTTGTGGTTTTTGACAATGTGTTTTCCCTCTTTTTTCAAACTGTCATTTGATAGTCTTATATCTTTTTCTTGTTTGTTTGTAACTTGTGATAGCCTGCTTTAGCCAAACTGTAAACTTTCACCAAAGGTGATATCTTTCTCTTTTTCTCTCTCTATGAAAAAAGCATTTTTTTGCTTTTCTTATTATTCTGAAAAGTTGCCTATGTCTGGAAAATGATGATAGCTTATGACAAGCTTTGACTTGTAAATTGGTTTTCCTGCTGCATTACCTGTTATTTACTTTTGGCCTGCTGTACTTTCTGCAATGCATACTTTTTGCCTTCAGTTTGCTTTGTAACTTGCTGCCACAGTTCAGTTTGCGTTCAGTTTGCTTAGTTTGATAGTTTGGTTTGCAATGCAGTACAATTGTCATTTGGTTTAGTTTGCTTACAATGCTGTTTGCTGACTTTGTTTTGTAATGCAACTTGCCTTTGTCTTCTTGCTTTGTACCTTTGTATGCTTGCTTTTGTACATCATGTTTCAGTTTGGCCCATGTTTGCATTTGAACCAATTGCTTTTGTATGCTTGCATTTGCATTTTTTACTTTTCTCTTTGTGAACCAAGAAGAGAAATCTTCTTGTGATTTGCAAAGAGAAAAATAAAAACATGATGAACAATAGAACTCTGATTCCGGACGACAAACTTTAATGATGATTTTTTTCTTTTTCTTTTTCTGTTTTGAAAAAATTAACTGTGCTAATCCTTTTTCCTTGTTTTTTTCATGTGAGTGCAACTTGGACGGTGACGAAGCAGTAGAAACCGGAGACTTTGAGCATGGGAGCAATGGAGCTTAGGCTTTAGACTTAGATTTTTTTTCATTCTTTGTAATAATTTATTTTTCCAAGTACTATAAGTTGTAAAACTTAAAGTATATGAATAACAAACTATTTTTGTAACAACATTTGAAAAGAATAAAAAAATTCTTTATCCAATAAAACTCTTCTATTGTCAAATATCTTGCCATTCTTCCTTGCATCTTTACTTAATATTTAAGATTCCTGATTTAAAACAACTGAAACTGCATTCCAGCATTTCCAATACAGATAACTTAAAATCCAAGTAATCCCAAAAAAACTCTATAATCTCATAACCTTGCAACAATATTCCAATCAAAATACGCATTGCATTCCAATAAACAAGCAAACATGAATTCCATTAATAAGCAAACGTCTTTAATAGACGCACGTCATCTGGTTAACCTGGATCAGACAAAACCTGAATATGACCATCTTAGTTCTTATTTCAGATAAACAAACCTTGAGTACCATCAGTAACCTTTCAGCAAACTTGAAAAAGTGTGAAAACATGTGACAGTTAATTGAATTTCTGAGAATTATGTTTCTTCCGAGAAATGCGAGAGAAAACCCTAATTATTGATTTATTGCCATAGAAAGGTCTGTTTTATCAATTCCTGAGCCAATCTTGAAAATTTGAGAAAACCCTAGGGTTGTGATCTCTTGTGAAAAAGGGAGGGAAAATTTTGGGGTACAACAAATACCAACAACCTTTAATATTTAATACTTTCACACTCCAAGCTTTTCTAAACCAAAACATTTCTCAGCGCTTATTATTCAACCTTTTCTTTCTTTTATTTCTTTAATCGTTGAACGAAAATAGAGTGCCAAGGATAAAGCTACTGCAAGAAGGGATGCTGCTTCCTCGAAGGAAGTTAAACAAAGTGAAGGGACCACCATTGCCAAGACTACCGTAAAGGTACTTATTAGAATCATAAAATATCATTATATCTCTATTTAAAATTTACTAATACCTTTGCCTTTTCAGACAAGTAAGAAACCACCTCCTACTCCAAAGAAACGCAAACCAGCTCAACCAGAAACCTCAAAATTATATCAGGGTCTGAAGACCTGTCTCCAGATTGTTCGAGACCTACTAACAAGAAAAAGAAATCCAAAACTCCCCCCTCTCTCATTCAAACTAATATCACCACCAAACTTCAGCCATCAAAGCCTGCTGCATAGAGGGCAATATATATCGAAATGCCCACAACAAAACTACTGTTGATATTGTCACAAGTGACAATTCTAGCCCAGAGGCTACGGGGCTTAAGGTATTTTACTTGATTTTTTTTATTTTTCTTCATTGTACTTTTTAGTTTTTTACTTGTACTAAAGTCCTGTCCATTATAGGGCAACCAAACTAGCACCACAACTTCGAGCATAAAGTACATTCCCGGGAGCACTAATTCTCGGTCTATTCATCATATTTTAAATAAAGGATCTCACAAAGGGTTAAACAACGAATAAAATCCATGTTTTGAATTTCAACAACCAATACCTCCTTCTACTTCACCCCATTCAATTGAATCATCAGATACTGAGACTGAAAGTAATGAAGAACGGTCTATCAACATGGAAATACCAAACACTGAGTACAAAGACGAGGACCAACCCGATAATTCTTCACCAGTAATCCCTCATCAAGATGAAGGGGAAACAGTTGATGAAGATGTTCATATGACAATTGTCGATGAGGAACTTCGAAGCAAAGAGGAATTTCATCATGGCGAAACACATCATGACAAAGGAGGCCTCAGATTGAAAAGGCCCAACAGAGGATGCATGTGACACTAACCAACCCTTTGGGTCAATTGAGAATTTTAGGACCTCATCGAATGTCACTCACACAACTCTCTCTCTCTCTCTCTCTCTCTCTCTCTCTCTCTCTCTCTCTCTTAAGATGAGTAAGATGACTTGAAAGCAATCAATCATTTTGGATACCTCAAAGCCATGATGAGCACAAGGGAAGGTTCGTTTGACAAAGGTACCACTTCTTCAATTTCCTCTTGTGGTTGTTCTTCTAACCAAATCATTGATCATCTTCTTCGCCAAATCAAGGAGAAAACCCTTAATGTTGACATGATTCAAGTGCTAGAGAGCAATATCAATGCATGCCATGGCATTAGAGAACTCTTGAAACAATTTGACATGCTAGATGTTTTGCAAGAAGTTGCAGATGTTATAGTAGATCTTGGGTTCCTCCTCGATAACTCTTTGCAAACTACTTAAAAAATGAAGAAGCCCCAAACAAGATTGCAGACAAAATAGGAACCCAAACGGCTGAATGGAATGCAACAACTGAGTCAACTACTAAATTTGAAACATTGGAAAAATATTTTTCCAAACATGACAAAGAATTCAAATTTTGTGCAGACAACATCTCAACTGGGGAGAAGGAAATTGGAAAAAGGAGAACATTAAGAAGGCAAAGGACTGTCAATATGAGGTCCGTAAACTCGATCTCAAAAAACTTGATGATGAAATCAAGGTAGGAATCCAACATGTCTATAAGTCCTAACAATTAGAAACCGAGATTGAGGACTTGAAGAAAAACCAATATGTGATTGAGCGTCACTTGCTAATGTCTACTTCAAAGTATAGGCGCATGAAATCCTCTCTCCCAACTGAGTTTAAAACTTGTTGAAATATGTTGTTATTTGTTTTATGAATTCAAATATTTTGGGTACTTTTGTAACGCATGGCTAAACCATTTTGGTGTTCGAATTTACTCTATTCATATTTTGACTTCTTGCAGTATATGCTTAAATTTTTTCAAACATTTACCGTTTACTCTTAGAAGTCTTTGATCTTCTGCCAGTTCTTCGATTTTATATGTATTGTTTGAAAAGGCTTGAATGACTTACAACATAACCTTATTTTGGGGACCACTCTCCCTAAGTTCTTTCTTTTTTATCCATAGGTAAGATCATTTTCCAAACTAAATCACCAATCAAAAAGGTTTTGAGTTTAACCTTTTTTTATAGGCTTTCTCTACTCTTTTCTTCTGCCTTCTTAATAATTATAATGTTTTAGTCTCTCTTCGTCTAAATCAACCAATTTATCTAACATATTCTAATATGATTCCGATGGAATTTTATATTGTCTTTGTATCCTGGTTGATTATAGACATATTTCGACTGATAATACAGCATCATGGCCATATGTTAGTTGAAAGGGCGTAACGTTGGTATCCTCTTTAGGAGATGTTTAGAAAGTCCAAAGGATTTGATCTAGGGTCTTATGCCAATTCTTTGGCTTCTTTCTGTTATACCCCAATTTCCCCCCTAAGATTTCTCATCGTCTCATGTCACAATGCATCAAGACACACACATTAGGGTTCTTTCTCTCTTTATCTTACCTTTATGTTTTCTATTAGGGATAACCAAGAACATTTAATTGTATATATTGTACATGTGTTCTTTTAACTAACATCAATATGTGTATATATGTTCCTTTTAATGTTCATATTGGAGGTGATCACAATTGCATTCATCTCACCATCTAATCTAGGGTTTGAGGGGTGATTCTCAATCAAATGGTTCTCTAATGGATTGCAAGAGCTAAATTTTTAAGGTCATGTCTATGGAATCAAATATTTAGGGTTCAATAAGCTCTCTCACTTTATTTAAGTCAAGATCTCATCAAAGTTGGTGGTGAAATTCATCAAGAAGATTCATAGGTTCGTGTGTTTATTTTCATGCCTTCTTCAACAAGTTTCATTGAGACATAAGCTCCATATTTGAGTGTTCTTCAATAAAACATCATTTAAAGGCCTCTTATGATTCATCATTCCTTATTTTGCCAAGGAATATCAAAAGATTCAAGGTTGGCTCAACAAGTTTGACCTAATTGAGCAAATACTAGATTCAATGATCAAAAGTGCACAACTCTCTCAATTTTCAACATTTTGAGTTGATTATATTTTCTATGGATTCTTATCATCATCTACAACATCCTCCCTTCACATGACAAGATCCGATTATGCAAGAAAAATCATCAAAAAGTTGAAAGGGGTTTCTAGTCATTTTGACACTCTTTGAGCTAGGGTTTGCTGACTTCCAAGGGCCATATCTTTCTTAGTTTTTGAGATTTTTAATTCGTTCGAAAGCCATGATTCTCCTTAAAGGGTCCTTAACAATATCTCTTCATAATTCTAAGGCTAATTTTAAATGGAAGATCACTAAAAGTTGAGAAAAATTACAAGTCTCCTTGAAAAGCCTTTGAACTCTAGGGTTTGACTTCAAATGATCATAACTTGGTAGTTTTTATCACTTTGAGCCCATTATTTCTCCATAATAATATTTGGGATGTCTACTACAACTTTGTTTTTATGTGAAAGACTTGAAGATGCTTGGAAATTTGTTAAATAATTGAAAAGATTATAGGTCTTTTGTGATATTCCCCAAATTTACTCATCATCTTCCAAAGACCATAACTATTTCAATTTTTATTATTTTTGAGTGATATCAATTCCACACTTTAATTCAAGATATCTAATTCATGTCATCTTCAGATATCAAGACCAAATTTTGGGTGGAAAGTCATTTAATTTTGAAAAACATTATAGGTTATTTTGAAGTTCAACACTTAGAATTTTTCTAAGTACAAAATATCCATGTGTTTTTCACAATTTAATTGGACATAACTTTTTTATAAATTACCCAAATGGTGTATTTCTTGGCATATTATGAAGTTTGTGACCTTGTCTTTCAAATGCTCCAAGAATCATGTGAAAAAGCCTCTTGAGTTGGGGGTACCATGGATTCAAAGTTGGCACCTTGAAACTGATTTTGTCAAAACAATAAGATTGCAAATTTGTTAATGTGGCCTCTAATCACAAAATTGTTGTGTATTTTTACTTCTTATCATGCTTAACAATCTTCCAGAAGTGATTAGCACTTTGAAACACAAGTTTTGGCTAAGTTTTAAACAATTATGAGTCACACTTTTCATGCTTGCAACTTCACACGAATTCTCTCAAAATATTATTATTTCACATGCTTAAGCATCCCATTTGCTTCTATATAAATAAAGGGTGATATCCCACTCATTGGACAAGATTTAGAGAGCCAAAGAACCTCTGTTGAACTCTTTCCATAAATCATAATTCTACAACTTCGAATTCAATTCTAAAGCCTCTTTCAATCCAATTTCTTTGTTGATTCTCGCTCCTTGAACTTCACTGAAGCTAACAAAATAAGAACCAAGCCTTGAGGTGCCCTGAATCGTGCTAGCCAAGTCAAGTTTCACAGCTCTGAATTGAACTTCAACAGGTAGATTCCTCCATCAATTCTCTCCAAACTTGTGGCTACAATGTAGTTCTCATCACTCTGATATTGTTGCATCATTAGTTTTTAATTGGATGTGAGTTTTGCTTGTGAATTTTCCAATCCTTTTCCAACTTTTTTTCTTCTTATTTTTCTCAAATCGACTGAGGGTAAGGTTAGGATCACCTGGAAGAGACGAATCCAATGATACCGGTTTGAGCTTCTAAGTATTCTGTTTGGAGAATCCCGTAAAAACTGAACACACAGAGGTCTGGAGGTTGAAGACGACCTACGTGTCGTTCTTCAACCAATGATAGCATGACAATTGTTTTATTTTGATTGGCCTGAATTTGTTTGATTATGTGTGTTTTTCAATAAGGTTCATAACATGCACAGTGCGCCAGTTCCCTCATATCTACTAACTAACACGTTTGACAATGATCAAATAGTCCAGATGTTTTGGCTTTATTTTATTTTTTAATTTTTTAATTTTATTTGTTTTAAACTTCAAAAATTCATTTTAACTTCTAAAAATATGAAAAAAATTCTAAAAAACAATTTTGATTTTTCTCTTTCTGATTCTTATTTTTTCACAATTTTATTTTATGATTTGGCATTTTTTAATGATTTTTTACTTTATTTGAATTGTTTTCATTGTTTAAAAATAATTTTTTGATTTTTAAAATCTGAAGAAAAAAATATGGAAGGATCCAATGACCTCTTGACAAATATTGGTGACCTCATTTTATTTTTATTTGTGATTTTACTTTATTTTTTTAATAATTTTTAGTTTATTTTTCTTATTTCTTTGAATTTTAAAAAATAGTTTATGACTTTAAAAAATTATGAAAAATTTTGTCAACAATTATTGACTCATGTTTGACCTCTTACTTTTTTCTAGGATTTTTATTTGGTGTTTTAATATACTTTGTGTATTTTATCAATTATTTCCCTTTTATTAATCATTTAAATATTGTTTTATTTATTTATTTTTTGTTATTTTTTTTGGGTCCTAATTTGGGTGTTATTTTTGGGGCAAATTCCTCAATCTCATTGGATCTTGGGGTTTGATAGATTGAAAAACCAAATCCATCAAAATGGATGAATGATGTTGATGATATTTGAAACCCTAATTTCATTTGATACATCCCCTCTCTCCTTATCTTATCCCTTTCTTACTTGTGCTACATGTTGTTGGAGAATGATCTACATATAATTTATCTAACATGTGGTACATAGATTGCTATTGACCGACCTTAAAATAGGTGTGGCTTCTACATAAGTCCACTTACGATTGCTTAACATAGCGCTAAATTTGTCCTGATTCGAAAAATGATCATTTGTGGCCCAAACCTATGTTTTCAAGACCAAGTATGTTTAATTTGAAACATTTGATCCAATAACCTTGAGGTTTATTGTTAGGAAGCTTTGATCTTATCAATCCTCTAATGAACTTTCATGAATTTTGGTCTAAGTGAATCATTTAAACATCATTGATCATATATGCTTGCCTTGAGTACTTGAAATGAATGATATACTTGACAAAAAGCAAATGAAACTTGTTGTTGAGAAGCTTTGATTTTATCAATCTTCTAATGGGATTTCAAATGCAAGTTTCAAGATGGCCATTCAACTAACCTCTAACTTCTAATTCATTAACAATTGACTTTTACTTTGTGCTTTTACTTTATGCCATTTATTTTATGCCTTTACTTTTATGCACCATTTACTTTAACATTTACATTTCTTGCTATTTTCATCTTTGCTCACTTGAGCATTTATCTTTATGTCATTTTATTTTTGCTTACTTGAGCATTTATCTTTTTGTCATTTTATCTTTGCTCATTTGAGCACTTATCTTTATGTCATTTTTATTTTTATCACTTGAGCTTTCATTTTCTTTTTGAAGACACTTAATAACCAACTTGAACATTAAAAAAGCCTTAAGGTTACTTGGATTATTTGGTTACTATCTTGGCATAATGGAGTTTTGGACCTCTTGGACTTAGGACTTAGGATTAGAAGCCTTAATTACCTTTAGGACCTTGTGACTTTGTTGTTATTTTGTCTGGATTTCTTGGGGTTTACCCTAGGACATTGGGTTGTTTTTTCTTTGTGTGCATGTTATTCTGATTATGTGCTTCGTCTGTGATTGGGATTTCCTCTGTATACAACTGTTACTCTGCCTAATTTTTGTGAAGACTTAATTCATCTGAAGCTTGGTATTCCTAAGAGGTTTAATATTTTTGTTTGCTTGGTTTCAATCCAAAGGATGAGAATTATACATTGACTCTTTATGTCAAGTGTTGGCTTCTTGTTGGTTAGATCGTCCTTTTCCTTAGCTTTTACCTTATGTCATAGGATAGTCCCTTCATCTCCTCACATCTTCTTTAATTTCAAAAATCTTCTCCCTCCTTTTCAAAACTCTTCTTGTTTTCTAACTTGAACCGCTTTCATAATAAACTTGGACTTAGGTCCATGCATTTTTAAAAATATTTTCTTAATCAAACCTTAACCAACGTAATCATACTTTGACATTTTTTATGAGAAGAATAAAAGTCAATTAACCTTATTCAAACAATTTATCCACTTTGGCTTTTTACTTTAAAACTTTTTCTCAAAATATTAGACTCTTGTCGATTCTTGTAGTGATGCGAGCTACTATACTTCTATGATACTTAGTGAAGTGAGATATTTTCCACTTGGGTGTTGAGTGAGGCTTTGTTGATTTTAAAATCCAAGCTATATCCTCCACTTTGAGATGAGGCAAATTCTCCTTTCTCATAATCGTGGGTAGTAAGTATGTTTTCCACTCGGATATGACGATGATGTCTCTTGTCTTAAAATTAACCAACACACTTATGTTTTAAATTTTTTGAGGTGAACTACGAGTACCCTTACCCCCTATTGTACGGAAGGTGGTACATAGGCAATAAAGTTCGCAATCGTGGTGGGTGAAAAATTCTAAATAATACTTCTTTTCTCATCTCCACCATCTATTTTTGTATTTACCATTTATAGCCAAAATACACAAATTTCAAAGAGGTTCCTGCAAAGTACCATAGTGTTTAGGATGCTAATACCTTCCCTTTGTATAACCAACCCCCGTACCTAGATTATCTCCCCCTCTCTATTGGGTTTATTATCTCTTTTCCCTTTCCTTTGGAAACAATAAAGCACGGTGGTGATTTTTATTTGATCTGTATGAGTTAAGTCAATCCAATGGCTCAGTCTCATTATTTTTACAGCTATAGAAAAAAATTACGACTTCATCGGGGAAAGATAGACCAAATGTTGGTCCATCTCTAAGTGGGTTAAGCCTATCTTTGTTTATTTGTGTATGTGCTATTATTTGTTGTATATTATGTGTTGCATATATGTTTGTCTGGATTTTCTTGGTTTTCAGGGTGCTTGGTGATTTCTCATAAGTCCTTAACCCAGACTTGGGAAAACTTAAGATAGGATGAGCAGTATAGTCATGTTAACTTTGAGGGATGAATCCCAAAAAGGAGACATGAAATCCCCTACTAAATGGAGACCCCTTTGACTGTAGTATTTGTTTACCGAGCAATCGGGAAGACGTGTTGCTTTTGACCTGGGAGCCTGCTGAAGCTGGGGACCGTAAAACCCCTTAACCCATATTGGCCTTTTAGGTGTAATGCAGAAACTATGACGGAGCAATCCGGAAGATGTTACCATGCGATGCTACACTCAGACGAGTTTTCTTGAGAATATTGTTGATTACTCGGTTAACCAGGATGTTGGCAATATCCAAAGGAAGGATGTAGACTTTGGGAACCTTTTAGAACCTTGTTCGGCAGGTGATAAAATTTTAGTCCGTACCTTATGGGTAGTACCTTTGACTTTATGCTTGTGACGTCAAAACTATGAAACCCCATATTTGTGATCTTGTGTGTGATTGTTGCATTATCATGCTTTCATGCACCCATGAGCATTCTTTAAAACAGTTGCTTCAAGGAACTTAAAGTTGACTTTTGCAAATATCTCAGGTAATTTTTGACCATGGATTTTTGAAAAAGAAAGACTCGGGAGTACAGTTTTAAGGATCCTAAGATAAAGGAACTAATGAGTTTGATTCCTAAGATTGAGAGTTATACAGATTTCTGGAAGAAGTATGGATCTATCGTGCCTCTTATGAAGCTCAAAATGAAGGAGGATATTCTTTCTACATTGGTCCAGTTCTATAATTCATTGTGCCGGTGTTTTACTTTCCTTGATTATCAGTTGATTCCCATATTGGAAGAGTATTCTTACTTACATAATTTACCTATTACTGATCGTGTTCCTTTCACCGACTTAGAAGGAGAGCCCAAGTCTCATGAGATTTCCACCACGACTAATTTTAAGAAGTCTGAGATTGAGGCTAACATGACTACCAAAGGAGGAACATGGGTTTACCTACTCAATTTCTATTGGATAATTCTTGTTATTTCTCCAAAATGAAGAGTACAACTGCTTTCGAGGCTATCTTTTCTTTGCTCGCCTATTGGTTGTTCTTGTTTCTTAACATCGAAAATTTTTGGGATGTTAATGCCATTAGGATATTTTTGTTTGGGTATCCAGTCCCTACATTGCAAGGAGATACTTATTATTCCATCCATCTATAAAATTTCTATCATGGAGGGATGATCATTCATTGCACATCGTTGTTATATCAGTGGTTTATTTCTCACTTACCTTGGGCTGTTGCTTTTGGGGATATCAAGAAGGAACCTCGTTGGGCCCCGAAGATTATGGATCTCACTCATTCTAACATTGATTTGTATCATCAAGCTTATCATGATGTGGAGATTATTGATAGTTGTGGTAGTCTCCCCAATGTGCCTCTTCTTGGTACAAAGGAAGGAATTAACTATAATCCCGTTCTTGTGCATCGTCAACTTGGATATACAATGAGAGATAAGCCAAACAACATTCATCTTAGTGGTTTCTTTCTCAAAGAAGGATAAGACCACAAGGAAGCTAAGAAAGATATTGAGAAGGGTTGGCACCATATTCATAGGAAGAGTAGAAAAGATTTGGGACCAAAAGGAGTTGTTTCCTTAAAGCCTCATCTCCGTTGGGTACACGCAAGGGCAATTCAGTTGAAGATGACTTATTCTCATGAAGAACCCATAACTGATATGTTTATGAGGACTACTTTTCCTCTCTTAGATGATGTGGAAGAACTCCGGCTTTCCCTGGTTAGGATGTAGCAAGAGAAGGAAGCATGGAAGAACAAGTACAAGACTTTGGAGGTATCCTACTCAACAGAATTAAAAGAGAAGGATGACTAGATCGAGATTCTTAAGAGATGTGCTATGGAGATGATGGAGAAGCAAGAGGATTTATTTTCCTCTAGATCTCATCCAGGTCGCATTCGCTCATTTTTTGACTCTAGTAATTGGAAAGAAGTTACCGAGAAGTATGCAAAGAGAATAAACAGTTGAAGGCTCATATTGCAAGACTCATGGGAAAGTGTCAGTGTGTGGAGAGATCTTCATCAACTTTGCCTCCTTAGGATTTTTAGATTCTATCTTTATTCTCTTGTACTTAGGATTATTGAAACTTGTACCAAAAGTTATAATCCAGTTCGAAGTTATTATTAAAATGAAATTTTCAGTATTTCCAAATGTGTTAGTGCTTTAATATTTAAAATTGTCTATAATTTATTTCCTTGAATAAACACAATAAATCATATGCATTGCATATCATGCATCATTTTTCACATACTTCTGAATTCCTGTTCATAACCAGGTGTCTTACTGTGTTTCTCTAGTTCAACAGTCGGCAAGCTATCTATCGCTACAATACTCGGGATAATTTTAAGAAGAAGATCGGAAATCTTAAACAAGAGAATTGAGAACTGCGCGAAGAATTTACTGCTTTGAGGGCTGGTAAGGCCAATTTGACTGCTTTGGTAGAATCACTGGTAAGCCCATTTCTGTTACTCCAGTTATTGGTACTCAATATCGTATGCCTCACAGTTACCCATGGGAAATACCTGAGAATTTCATGCCAGAAGGTTACAGTCCTGCTGCTCAAGTTGCTCCATTTTCTCAAATTGCTGATGTTTTTGCACCTCTTGTGGAACATGCTACTCCAGTTTCCAATAATGAGATTCATCATGTTGCGCCTCCTACAATGAATGATATGTCTGTTATTAATGAAGAAGTTTATCATCCTACTCCTCCACCAAGTGAAAGTTTGGGCTTCTATGACCAATTGGATGACTTTCGGGATCAATTCAATGAAATGCAGAAAGAACTGAAGGATCTTCGGGGGAAAGAGTTATTCAGACATAATTTCAGTGACCTCTGTTTGGTCTCTAATGTGAAATTTCCAGCAAAGTTTAAGGTGCCAGAATTTGAGAAGTACAAGGGTAACTCTTGCCCTTGTGACTACCTGGTGATATATATCAGAAGGATGTCCACTCATAATGATGACCAAATCCTAGCTTACTCATTTCTTCCAGGATAGTTTAACTGGTGCTGCTTTGAAATGATATATGGGATTGGACAATAGCAATATCCGCACATTCAATGACTTAAGTGAAGATTTTTTCAAGCACTATAAGTACAACATGTTTATGGCGCCTGACTGTGATCAATTAAGGGCAATGGCTCAAAAGGATAAAGAGTCGTTTAAATAGTATGTGCAATATTTGTGTGTGGTTGCTGCCCAAGTGGTACCCCCGATGGGAGAACAAGAAATAACTAAGGTCTTCTAAAAACCATTGGTTCATTTTATTATGAAAGGATGGTTGCAAGTCCACCAAGTGATTTCACTAAGATGGTAAGTATGGGTGTCTTTCTAAAAGAAGCCATCAGGGAAAGAGGATTGACAAAAGATGAAGGTTCTAGTGGAACAAAGAAATCATCATATGGGTTTTCTAGAAAGAAATAAAGTGAAGAAAAAGCTGTCATTAAGGAAAGAAAGGTTAGACCTCTGAGAAGACGTCATCAGTATCAACAACAAGTTGCTTCTGTAACTCCGATTGTCAATGTGGCTCCGACTGCTATTTCCCATTAGAGAGCACCTCAACAAGGTAATCAAGGGAAAGGTCTAAAGAGAGAGGTTTTTGATCCTATTCCGATGAGTTAAGAACAATTTTTTTCTGGATTTTATTCAAAAGAAATTGGTTCATACTAGGCCTCTCCCTGCTATACCTTCACCTTTACCATGATATTACAAGGCGGATTAGACTTGAGCTTTTTATCAAGGAGCCCCAGAGCACATCATTGGAAATTTCTATCCACTGAAGTCTGAGGTACAGAAGATGTTAAGATTTGGTCTCCTGTCTTTTAAAGATGTTGGTCCTAATGTGAAAGATAATCCACTACCCAAACATGGAGGTGGAGGTGTTGTAGATATGTGATAACGTGAAAATACATAGCATATTCGACTGATTTGCATAAATAAAGTTATCGTTTTGTCTTGATTATGTTGCATTATGTTGGTATTTCAAATTTGTTTCAGGTAATTATTTCCCACAAGGCCTACATGAGAAAAGGATAAGAAATGGAAAAGAAACGTGTTGTACCAAAAAATTTACCCTCTTTATTTTCATACACATATATCATTGGTTTTATGGTTATGGAATAAAGGGATATTTAGCAAGCTTCGTCAGGTTACAAGTGACGTTTATTTCTCCAATGGATGTTCTCAGAGTATTTTCCGTGCTGAAGATCGGTTCGCTGTTTTGCACTGATTCGGGGTTCAAAGATTCACAAGTCCAACCTGGCGCGTCATATTCAGGTGTTCTTTTGCCAAGGTATCCCTGATAACATATTCTCAAATTCAGGTTCGGCTCGGGAGCCAATACTTTAAAGAAGGTCTCCGAATGTGCGATTTTTTCTCAAAGAAATATTGTGAAAAAGTGTGCTGAAAGTGCAGTTTTTATGCACTAAAAAATTTAAAACTTTAAGACCGTGGCTCGTTTTGAACCCATTCTAGTGGCCAAAATTCCGTCTTGACGTCATCTACATTTTCACTCTCACGGATGGAAGCCCATTTCGATCAGAAAGTCTTCAAAAATGCGGATTTATTAAGTATTTTCGTACAGAAAATTTGTGATAGAAGTTTATTTGCGTCATGTTCAGAAAATCATAACTTGGTCGATTTCCATCGTATTTAGCTGGTTCCAGCGCCAAAATTTCACAGATTGAGTTTGCCACATTTTCACAGGAGGTATGAAGTTCAAACTGTATCCAAAAGGCCTTCGTTTTTTTCTCAGAGTGCGCGTGACGCACCGAAAATCCTGAATACTCAATATTATTTCATATGGGTTGAGACTTCGAAAAATCATAACTCGGTCAATTTTTATTGGATCAGGCCTATATTTTTACACAAGATCACTGACTCAGAGATATACAACTTTTCTTCCAAAGTCGAGACCGGTTTCTGCTCCGATCAATACCAGTTTTTTATTGAAGAATGTGTCAGAGTTGACACTGGAGCCCAAAATAAGTTTATCTGAGGCGAAACTTTAAATATTCATAACTAATTCACCGTTTATCCGATTGAGCCTATTTTTGGACAGGAGTTATTTCTCGATGTCGGCTACATTTTATTTTCACATTTGAACTTCAAAAATTGCACTTAAATCCTTGCGATTTAGCCTAGAACGTGTGAGACTCAAGTGAATAAAAATATGCACTATTGCTTGTGGTTATTGGAGACCTAACTGCACATACCAAACCCATATGTTTTCCGTAATTTCCATTATATAATCTCATTCTTTTTCACACAAACATGACACGCAAAAATAAATCTTTGCCACAACCCTGTCAAAATATTAAATTCCTTAAAGAACCCTAAAAACCTTAAAATCCTTGTTACAAACCCCCAACTCACTACAAACAAGCCACCCTCGTTACAAACTCACATCTCACTACTTTCACTACTTCTCTAGTAAGGGTAAGGCTGATTTGATCTCTATGATCCAAAGGGTGTAGAAGCATTCATACATGCCATATCGGTTTTAACATTACAAAATTTCATATATTTATTTTCTTTGTATTTCATGGTATACTAATTTGTTTAATGTGTTCATGAGATTCAACACTACAGGTTTGGACCATCTAATGGTCTCACGCATGTTTATTACAAAACGCTAAGGCCAAAACAGAACAACAACCAATGCATGACTCATGGCAAGGCAGGCATCGTGAGGAGGTTAAGGGCGTGGGTTCAACACCCACCCCTATTGGTTTTTGTTTTCTTCCATTCTATTTATCCTTTTACCTATTTTTATTCTTTCTGTTTAAAACCTTTTTTTCATAAAACTTAACATTTTTCACAAATCTGTGATTTTTCATAATAAACTCGAATAATTAATTTTAGGTTTTTTTAATTTAATTTTAGGATTTAAATTAATTTTTGGTTCAACACTCACCCCTGACATTTGCATTATTTATATTTTCTAATCCTATTTTCCATTGATGCTTTTTCCTCTATCTATTTTTTGGCAAACTAAATCCTTTTTTATTAATCATTACACATAAACCTTTTTTTTAAAAACCTTTTATTAAATTAAAATTAATTAGGTTTTAGGTTTTTTTAATTAACCTTTTTTTTCAAAAAAACATTTTTTAATTAAAATTAGTTAGGTTTTTAGGTTTTTTTTTAATTAACCTTTTTTTAATTAAAATTAATTAGTTTTTTAGGTTTTTTTAATTAACCTTTTTTTCAAAACTAACTCTTTTTTTAAATTCGAACTAATTAGGATTTAGGTATTTTAATTATCTTTTTTTTCTTTCAAAATTAACATTTTTTTATTAATTAAAATTAATTAAGTTTTTTTTAGGTTTATTTAATTAATTATCATAAATCATTTGAAAAAAATCACCAGTACCAGTGGCGACTCTTGCTTAGCGCGACATTTGCGAACAAAAAACGCAAACCAGTATTAACAGTTTGTTCTGCCACCGTATCCCAGAACTGGCGACTCTGTTGGGGAATAGTTAATAAAGTGTGGTATACCTTAGGATCTATGTCATTTTAAATTGCTTTCTTGTTTGTTTTTCCTACTTTATCTTTAAGGGTTTTTGCTTGGGTATTGTTGAAGATCCTACACCCGGATCTGGGGACACTTTTTAGGTAAACAACAATAGATCGTGGATTTGTGTTGGTGTGACACTTTGGTTGGTACCGGTATCCTTCGTGTTGAAACGAGGAGAATACGGGGCCGCCGCGTGGTGTCGTGAAGCACTAATAGACCTTATAACCTTAGTTGAACAAAATTGGCCATTAGAAAGTAGTGAGATAGCCGACCTCAGTATAAAGCTGAGGATTGGTTGATACTCGATGCTACACTCATTGAGATCAAACTTTCGGGATATTTTTGCTGCAAGAAAAGATTGCCTGAGCTGAAATAATGCGCGATAAAGGATGATCAGTTATATTGAGAATCCTTAGAACCCAGTTACTTTTATAAGACAAGTTTGAAACCAACTAAACTTCAGGAGGGTACTTACCTATGGAATCCATGCAAGCCTAAACCTAGGGCTGCTTGTGTGGCTTGCTTACTTTCTTTGCCTAACAATTTGAACTCATTGCAGGGCTTTGTTTGTGTTCCTTGCAGGACCTTGTTTGTACAAATCTAATAAATTGGTTTCTTACCTTGCATTTTCGCTTAACACATAGCATACATATCATAACATCATGCCACAACATTTCCTTAACCATTTCAAGGATCTCAAGGGTTTGTGATGCAGGTTGTGATAAATCAGACGTCTAGCAAGGGGAAAGGGGATTTATTTTCCTCTAACCAATGCCGTCAAAAGACCAAAACACGATAACTTGAGTCAGGGACTATGACCCACTTGATATGGTGAGCTTGACTCCCATAGAAGGACTTTCAACGATACGAAGTTCTTCAATCAAAGCTACAAATTTCAACTTCTAACACTTTCTTGTTTACCCCGAGATCCTTGAAAACATTGCATGTATGTCATTTGCATAACAGGTCTTCCAATACAGGTCTCTCATTTCCTCGCTGTTTATTTCATCAAGGAAAATGGCTCTCCAACAAGACAACAGATATATCCAAATTCAAGAGGCTCAGTTCATGGAAATGTTCTTAAACCTATCTAAGGGGCATGAAGAGTTGAAAGCACTCTTTGCTGGGGACCTGGCTAAGAAAAGTCCTGAGGACAATAAGGACGAACGGTTGGAACAACTGCAAGCTGAGGTAGAAGTAATAAGAACCCAGATACTGGGGCAGATGGCTCTTATCTAAGGTCTAGCCCGGGGATAATAAGAGCTGAGAGCCATTATCAACAAACTTCATCAAGACATATATAACCGTATGAAGCAAGCAGTCAGGGCTGGGGACCAAGTCATTGATAAACCTCCAAGAAGACAAGAGGTTGGTTTGGTGAAGAGTGGACCTTTCCAAATTTCTACTACCTCACGGGTCCAACAACAACCTTGCCAACAATGACAGGGTAATCGGTGTAAGCAGGATTCACTTAGTAGACAATATACCAAACTCAACATACCAATGTCGCAAGTCTTGCAACACATGTTGAAGTTGAATTTGGTCACATTGAAGGATCCTCCTCGGAATCCTAATACTTCTGCTCCTAACTATAATCCTGATGGAATATGTGCATATCACTCCAATAGTCCTGAACATGACACTGATAGCTGTTGGACATTGAAATACAAAATTTAAGACCTGATTGATGAAGGAGTATTGGAGGTCACACAAGATGGTCAACTGGAATTTTTCTGTCATTCCTCCAAGGCCCACCATCTGAAGTGACAAGTTCGGGAAAAGATCCTTTTGTTCATTAGAATTTTCAATTTGTAATTTTCTTTTGATTGTTCGAACATCTATTCATGTCAAACTATGTTAATTTATCAATGCATTGCATATGTCTATTTTGAATCAATTCATTCGTATTCACTATATTTAAACTGCTTTCCTTTTTGTGATATTCAACTCTCGATCAAAAGCTCTGAGCCTTTAGAGGGAGGATGACGAAAATGATACCACAATCTCTACAATATGCTTTTGAACAGACCCCGCTGATGATGTACAGGCATTGTTTCAAATCCAAAACAGTGGAGTTATAAGGAGGATAATCCCTAGTCAACCCCTTTGAGCCTAAGAACTAGGAGTTTTATTTTCACACAAATTAAAACCCTTAATCATAACCTGGGGCAGGGTAGTTTTCTTAGTTAATTCAGACGCGCATTCAGTCGCAATCTTCTGCTCCGTACATAATGAATGGCATCAAAGACGTCCTTCCAAATCAAAAGATGGTGATGGTTCTGCATAATCATTAAAACTAACAGTCATTATCTCTCAAAAGAAAAGCCGTTAAGTCAAAACCTATGAAGGAGACTTAAGAAAAAACTAGGGTATCCCGCTGACTGTAATCGCAAAAGAAATAGTTCAGGCAAAAGAAGGGATAATGAAAACCAAAAAAAGAGGTTATTACAAATCCACAAAAAAAAGAGATTACAAAAATGATTGCCTCTTCCAAATAAATTTTCAGTATCCAAAGCATCACCAGAACATCAACGACAAGATGCCAGACTCAACTGGGATTCTAAACGCGAAATTAACTGAGCATAGGACTGAAGGACATCACAAAGAACTGGTGGATACAAATAAAATTTTAGCCTTTAACCTTTGTTTCTTGAACCGTGAACCAGGCCACGTTATAACCCTTAAAAGTCCTAGCTGAAGCATGGGTTAGTTCGAAAGCATACTGTTCAAAAGGTATCCTAACTCCTGTAAGGTTTGCTATAAATCCTGAGTTGACATCACACTCTTACAAAATTTGTTTGTTTTACTAAAAAATGATTTTTCAAACTTCAAGATAGACATAAGCTTTGCATTCTTAAAATACCATTATTTGCATATGATTATTTATTCAGCACTAGAGAAATCCGCATGACTAATATCTAGTGAACAAGAACCTTCTCAATGAAAAGGATCACCTCAAATGGAAAAAGACTTCCAACCAAGGGGCACGACATGATCATTGTCCATCATCTGGGGTAGTCAAGTCAAGATTCAAGGAATCTCTCAAAGATGCCAAATAGCCAGGGATAGGTCTCCATCTGAATCACTTGGGGGCATTGGACATGAATTCCAGCAACGAGTCTTGTACGATCAAACAAACATCTTCTGGCAGTGTGGCAACACTTACTACCATGGACAATGACAATTCTCCGCACCCGATGAACGTGGACATAGTCAGAAATTACTACGCATGAACAAAGACCCGCTAGGTTGACGGGCCTAGGAAAAAATAAGGGCATCCCGGTGAACCAAAAGGGGTCGGGCAAAAATTAGGGATAAAAACAAAAAAATTTGTAGACCCGGCAAGTCAAAAACCTGAAAATGCGGCTTGAGCAAAAAAGGGTATCCCAGTGGACTGAAAACCCGAAAGGGCAGTCCAGGAAAAAGTTAGGGATTTGAAGCATACAACTATGTCCCGTCATCTTGTCATTTGTTTATCAGTAGAAGACTTATTATCCTGATCAACATCCACCAAGCCTCCACAGTTACTTTCTCCAACAGGTACAGGGGCATAAACGTCTTGATGCGAAGTCACCGCTACGTCCTTAGCATACGTCCCAGTGACGTCTATGTCCCCCACAGAGTAGAGACAACCAAAGTTTTGATCTCTACTTCCCCAAACAGGAGTTACTTTCCCCAGCAAAGTTCCTTCAAACAACCGATATCTATATTCCCCAACCGAGTTTTATAATTGCAAACGGTTTATAAAGCTTTCTCCCAAGCAGAGTTTATCTCTCTGACTGCGGAACATCCTCTCGAGCAGAGTTTATTTCTCTGACTGAGGAAGCTCAATCCCCACCAGAGTTTATTTCTCTAGCTACAGAAGTTCATCCCCCGGTGGAGTATATTTCTCTGAATCGGAAAAATCTTTCAACAAGGAATCTCCTCTCTCAAACAGAGTTATTCCCCTGCAGAGTTATTCTCAAGCATAGTCTCTCCCCGGTAAAATATTCACAAATAGAAAGGAGTAAATCCACGACATAGTCATCTCCGTTCACCATCCCCAGTGGAAGTAGAAGAACCACTTTTTCTACAACGGTCAGGAATTCAATTTCCAGTACTCTCCAGCAGCAGTTAGGGATTTATTTCCCCAAACTCAGATATGTCACAATAGCATTTCATGTTCATACACCATGACGTGCACATACATATTGCATACAAAATAATCTCATTTATTTTGAGAACATAATCACACAATACATTTCATGCATCACATATAATTAATCATGTACCTTTTCAGGAAATATGGTTATCATCAACAATTCCAATAGTTCAAGATTAAATCCATGAAGCTATACATGTCATATTTGCAGACAACTAATGGAAAATCAGTTCCTGAAACCAAACGGGTCAACTAATCTATGTGATCAAATGGAGCAGCCCTACTATCCAGGCTTTTATTTCGAAGTAACCCTACTACCCAGGTTCCTTCTCATAGCCCAACTATCCAGGATTACATTTCGAAGTAACCTTACTATCTAGGTTCCTTCTTATAGCCCTACTATCCAGGCTTTCATTTTGAAGTAACCCTATGTTGTACCCCAAAATTTTCCCTCTCATATTTCTCAAAACATTTCAAGTGAGGTCCTCTAGTTGCTCAAGAAAGTTCAAGGGTTGACCAGATAAGCTCCCTCCTAAGGCAGTCTACCTCAAATTAGGGTTTCATGTTGCATCAAGATACTTGAGTCCAAGGGATCTCAAATTCTCACCAATGTCCTAATATGTTCTCAAGATCATCCATGTCAAGTTTCAAGCCTTGCAGAGGAAATTTGCCCAGTCAATTGCTCAAAGGCCTGAAAATCGATTGTGCTAGGGCAAAAGTCAACTGTGGCCCACATACAGTCAAACTTCAAGATTTTTGGTCAACATCCTAATTTTGAAGTATATTTCATCATTTGATCAACGGTTGATCATGATTCATCAAGGATTGCTCATAATTCATCAAGAATCAAAAGTTGCTAAATTAGGGTTTTGTAGGAAAAGTCAACTCAACTTTGACCAAGAATAACTTTCTCATACTTTATGAGAAATGACCCATCCAAATCTCATTTTGAAGAGGATTCCATGCTATACAATCCATCTTAATCTCCAAATTTCAAAATATGCACTCACAAGAAGTTATGAATTTAGACATTATAGGTCATTTTGAAAAGTCAACAAAAACACTTTTTTTGTCAAAGCTTCATACATGAGCATGGAATATCAAATTGAGATGAGACCACAAGGGTTGATTATAGGACATCTCAAGATTTCTAAAAAGTCCAAGAACACCCTCAAAGAGTCAAAATTGAGGAAGTTATGCATTGGTGAAGTTGCCCTTTTTGCAAAATTGTCAAAAGTCAACTATGCCTAAAACTTCAAATTTTGCCAAATGGGCCCAATCTTTTTCACTTGTTTTAAGTTGGAAACATGGTACACGAGCCCTAGCCTTTGCCACTTGTCATTATCTTATTTATATTATTTATTTTGATTTTGATTTGAATTAAATCATTTTAAATCAAAATAAATCATATAAAATCCAAAACATTGAAATTCAAAGATCTTGTGCTTGTTTCAGGTCTTAATGTCCAGCTTGCATCAAATCAAATTCGTGTAAAGGCATGGTGTGCAAAAAAAGATTGAATTAGGCCATTTTTGGAAATATATTCAAGGTGAATCAAATCAAAATCCAATTCATTGATGGAGGAATATTGAGATCAATTATCAACCCTAATCTATTCCTCAATACATATAGAGTGCGTGCAGACCAAAAACTAGGTTAGAAAGAGGCGTGTGATCAAGAACACAAACTTGAAAAATCAAGAAAAAGTGAAAACACGAATTCACACTTAGAGGCAATTTCAAGACCCTTAGACCATTCCAACCGCTTCCTGGGATCCCTAGCAAGCAAAAGCAATCAAAAGCAAGCATTTCCAGGCCCTATATCGCGTTGTAAGTCCATCATGACATAGCTTATTTCTTGAATTCGGTTTGCACGATTTAGACATTGTTAGCATGAATTGACCATATAGTCTTGATCCTTGGAACATTTGCAAGCTTTTTATATTGTTTAATTATATTTATATGGGCTGTAGTGGATTTCACCATTATTAGGGTCCCTTGCTTCAAATTTGGATCTTCGTTTACAGGCAAAATTGGGCCATGAAAGGGCCATCACTGTACTCAGCAGGTTCATACGAAGCCATCCATGGCTTTGGTTTTTATTTATCACGCTTGTAATTGATTTTGAGAATACGCAGGCCTGTAGTGACGGACAAACGTCCGTAGGTAAAAGTCAGGGACTTTTAACAATGGTGCAAGGAGGGAGACGAAGACGTGGCAAGCCATCACTCGTCCATTTGAATTTTCGCGCAAACATTTTATTATTACACTTGTTTATAATATAATTATTGATTTGTGTTATTATAACAACTAATCACGCTAGCTCAGCTGGTAGCCAGTCACTGGAACGTGCCTCAGGACCTGGGTTCGAATCCCAGGTCCCCCATTCCTTTCATATTATTTTCTTTTCAGCAATCAGATGCGTGTACAAGACCAAGGTCCATCATGGGACCTCATAATCCAGCTTGCCAAGTTTCTTGAGATCCATATCTGATGGCCAACAATGGAGGAGCATCATAAGCCAAGTCAAACGCAGAGCATGTGATCTGGGAAGTCAACGTGGACTTCCATCTTTTGGGCCCAGTAGCTGCTGTTTGCACCCCCCAGAATCATTTTTCAGGCCCAATCTCTTCCTCTATTTTTTATATTTACTTTATTTAATTAACTTATTTACTTTATTAACAAATTAATTATTTTCTTTTTATAAAAAAAAATCATAAAAATAATACTTTTCACAAATTAGGTTTAGATTTTATTTTTTATCAAAAAATTATTAATTTAATTAGATTTTAATTTTAGGTAAACTTTAATGTCTTTTTGTACATAATTAAAATTAATTAGAACAAATAGGTTTTATTTCTAACTTTATTTTATTTTATTTTCTTAAAAATAACCAAAATCAGAAAATAGGCCATGTAATTATTTTCATTAATTAATTTAATTAACTAATTAATTTGTCATTTAATTTAATAGACCTAATTCTTTTTCTTAAAAAATAATTAAAAAACAACAAAAAACAATTTTTCTTTTGATTAGGTTAGAAGGGTCAAAACCCGAATTTTTTCTCGATCTTAATTTCATCGCGTGCTATATTTTTATTATTTACCATATTAATTTAACTGCTCACAAGTTGTAATAGTTAATTAGGACCTTTATCTTTTTCATTTATCGCTTTATCTTTTAAGGGTTTGTTTTTGGCTATGTAAATACCCGAAGCCTTGTAATAGCTTAGTTTAATTTCCGCATTTAAATTCCGCAAAATATTAAACTGTTAGATGTATGATATAGGGATGCATGACAAGAATGTATGATTAATTTTAAAACGGTTAGATAACCCTAAAATGTGCAAAGATAAATAATCTGAAATTGAATCACTCGCACATGCGCACTCCTAGGGTACACCCCCACTTGGTTGCCTTCGGTAAACGGTCATTGAGTATAGGATGTTTTAGTGGTCGTCCTTTTGTCCAAAGATCAAAGTTTCCTCAGAAACGTTGCCTCGGATATTGTCGCCTCGGATAATTGATCTAAGACATTAGGGTTATTACTGAGACGTCCTAACATTGCTCTAGTGATCGTACGTCCCTTTCGAATTGACCCTCAAACTCCAATGATGATGCTACCTACTCATTAATAGTGGGATAGCGTTGTCTAAAGGAAACGAACATAGAACGATTCTTTTTTTGAGTAGGTAGATTAGTTCTTAAGTACTTGCTCAATCAAAAACAAATTTTTTCACACTTACACTCCTTTCCAAACAAAGTTTTCAAAAACACTTCATTACACTCTTGAAGACAGAAGCAAGAGTTAAATCGAAGTCAAAACAAAAACTTTTCAAATCACACAAACACAAAGAAAGAAATTTTGAAAATGATGAGCAAGTACCTAAGAGCCCATGGAAAACCATGGATAGAAAGGGCACTAATACCTTCCCTTTCTATAATCTACCCCTCACTCCGAAATATCTCGAAAAAGGAATTTTTCTGTGCTTTTTTTCCTTTCCTTGTTGGATAAAATAAAAGATGGTGGCGACTCTTGCTTATCGCGACATTTTGCAAACACAAACACAAAATGCAAACCAGCATTCCTAAAAAAAAACAGTCCCGGTTCTGGCTACCGTATCACAGAATTGGAGATTCTGTTGGGCAGTTAATAAGTGGGGTGTACCTTAGGATTAGTTCATCATATTATTTTCAATTGTCTGATTTGTTTGCTTTATATTTGTGGGCTTTGTATCGGAGTTACTATAGATCCTAACCCGGATCTGGAGGACACCTTTTAGATAAGTAGCAATAGACTGTGAGGGAACTGTACGACATAGACCGATACGGTTGAAGTAGTAGATACGTTGATGTGGCACATTAGTTGGTACCGATATCCCTTATGGAGGAACAAGGAGAGTATGCGGCTGCTATATGGGTCATTAAGCATCAACTAACCTTAGAACCTATAATTGA
The DNA here is from genome assembly GCA_948472305.1 of Vicia faba. Taxonomy (NCBI): domain Eukaryota; kingdom Viridiplantae; phylum Streptophyta; class Magnoliopsida; order Fabales; family Fabaceae; genus Vicia; species Vicia faba. The sequence goes on from OX451741.1 coordinate 36,458,431, forward strand.
CCAACTTGGCCATAGAAAGTAGCAAGATGCCACACTCATTGAGACCATACTCTCGCGATGGTTCTGGCCACAAGAAAAGATTGCGTGAGCTGAAGCTATGACCGATGGAGGATGGTCAATGATATTGAGAACCTCTAGAACCCGATTACTATTATTAGGACAGGTTAAACCAACTAAACTGCAAGAGGGTAGTACCTAAACTCCATGCCAGCCTGAAATTTAAGGGCTATTGTGTGACTTGTTTGCCCTTACCATGTTTTCTATCTGTGATACCTGTGGTGTGTTTTTATCATGACATCATGCATCATGACATAGCATGCATATTTCATTAGACTAACCATTTCAAAGACCAAGGAGATTCATCTTTGTTCTGTTTTGCAGATCATGGCTTCTATGCGCATAAATACCATTCGAGTCAACTTCGTGCAGATACCTACTCAACTCAGAGAGTTAGTTTCAAAAGTTCCTGATACTTCCTCCTTTGTTAGAAGACATGGTCATCTCCTTAGCCTGGTCACGTCAAAGTTGGATGAGCAAATGATGAGCGTGTTGTTCCAGTTCTTTGATCCATTGCATCACTGTTTCACCTTCTCAGACTATCAGTTAGTCCTTACTTTGGGGGAGTTTTTTGATTTACTGGGTATATCTATTCTAGAGCAGACACCCTTTACAGATTTGGAGATAGCTCCTAGGCCAGAGGATATTGCTTCAGCCCTACATCTAAAAATGGCTGATGTAGTATCTAACTGGGAGATTCAGAGCGGGGTTAAAGGTTTCTTGGCTAAGTTTTTGATCGATCAAGCTCAACAGTTCTTGGATAGTTTGGACTTTCAAGCATTTGAAGACATCCTGGCTCTCCTCATCTATGGCTTGGTTCTATTCCCGAATCCAGATTCTTTCGTCGATGTGAACGCAGTCAAGATCTTCATGTCTCGTAACCCAATGCCTACTCTCTTGGGTGATATTCTGAATGCTCTTTATACCTGTACTGTTCGGAGAAGGGGAACTCTCATGTGTTGTACACCGCTGCTGGCGAGGTGGTTTATTTCTCACCTCCCCAAATCTGTATTGAGGAATGAGGAAGGTGTAGGTTGGGCTTACAGAATCATGTCCCTTGCTCATACGAACATCCTTTGGTGTACTAAGGATATGGAAAGAGTAGCTGTCATTGATCGGTGTGGGGAATACCCCAATGTTCCTTTTCTTGGAATTAGAGGAGGAATAACCTATAATCCTTGTTTGGCCTTACGACAGTTTAGACAAGCTCAAAGGGACGGTCCTCATGAGCTGCTTCTTACAGACATTATCTTTGACTTCAAGGGGGATGTTGAGGGACATCACCGCAGATTTATACGAGCCTGGGACAGGGTGAACATGTCTGACCCACATGAGCTAGTAATGAAGACTTCTCTCCCAATGCAACCTTATCTCTAATGGGTTCGAGCCCATGCTCAAAAGCTGGGGATGCCATATGAAGCTGTTTTGCCGGTGATTGTGGAGTATACTGATGAAGAAGGGGTTCCTTATACAGTCCTCCATCCCTATATGCCTACTGATATAGGGGAATTGAAGAGGTATTGGATCCAGTTAAGGGAAGAAATGGATACCTACAGAGAGAAGTATCATGAGTAGGAACGGAAGATCTTGAAGCTTACAAGGCATCTTGAGAATGAAAGAACAATCAACGATTATGTCAGCACGAAAGGAAAACGACCATGGGAGTTCTGATGACTTTTATTATTTCTAGTTTAGATTTTCTTTTCAGTTCATTTCTTTTGTAACGCCTTAAAGGCATTTGTTAAACATTGTTACAAGTTTTTATCTAATAAAGCGTGTTTCATTTTGGTTTACAAATTTGAATCTCCCTAAATCTTTGAAATCATTTCATACGCATTCCATTACCATGCACCTCATTACAGGTACCCTTACAGGTTTCTTATCTTCTTCGCTGTTTATTTCAGCATAACATGTCTTCTGAAACACCTACTGATCAAGCTATTAAGGCTCTTCAAGCTCAGAATGCTCAATTCCAGGAAATGTTCTTAAACTTGGCCAAGAATCAACAAGATTTGAAGACTCTTATCTTGAAGGACAAGAAGAAGAAGAAGAAGAAGGTGGTCCTCTTGAATATGGGTCACAGGTTTGGGAATAGGTTGCGACAGGAAACTGATTTGTCTCATTCATCTGGAGGAGGAGAGAATCAAGAGGAAAGGAAGGGTCCTAGCCCTGTGGTTTCTGACAATGACACTGATTTTGATGAAGACCAATATCCTCCTGCCAAGGATAGGTATAAGCAACTTGAAGACCGTCTGAGTGCTATGGAGATTCAGAAGGTTCCCGGTTTGGATTTTGGAGATTTGGGGCTGGCATCTGGGGTGGTGATCCCACACAAGTTTAAAGCTCCTGTCTTTGCTAAGTATGACAGGATATCCTGCCCAAAGCTACACCTCCGCTCATACGTCAGAAAGATTCAACCATATACTGCTGATAGGAACCTTTGGGTTCATTTCTTTCAAGATAGTCCGTCAGGGACTCAGCTTGAATAGTTCTATCAACTGGAAGGAGCTAATGTCCGCAACTGGGAGGACCTTGCTGCTGCTTTTTACAAGCAATACCAGTATAATTCCGACCTTGCTCCCACATGTACTCAACTTCAGGGTATGTCTATGGGTGCGAGCGAAGGTTTTAAGGACTACGCTCAGAAGTGGAGAGATCTGGCTGGAAGAGTACAACCCCTGTTTTCTGATAGGGAGTTGGTGGATATGTTTCTTGGGACTTTATCTGGTCCGTATTTCAATCATTTGATCAGAAGTTCATTGTCTGGGTTCACTGAATTGATCATGACTGGGGAAAGAGTGGAAGCTGGTATTAGAAGTGGCAAGATACAGAAAGGTGCTTCGTCAAGTACAGAAAAAAAGCCTTTCAAGAAGGAATCTAGTGCAGTTTACAGCTCGAGGAGCCAATACCGACCCGAGCGCCGCCAAGCAGTTAATGCGGTGGTAATGTCAAGACCTACTGTTGCCCCACAACGCAACAATCAGCAAAGAGTAGAGAGACCATAAAGACAATATACTCGGCTCAGTATGACCTTGTCTCAAATTTTTCCGCAATTGTTGAAGACTAACCTGGTAACTCTAAGGGAAGCTCCGAAGAATCCCAGTACCACCTCTCCACTGTATAATCCGAACGCCCGCTGTGCCTATCACTCTGATAGCCCAGGGGATGATACCAACAACTGTTGGGCTTTGAAGAATAAAGTACAGGATCTGATTGAAGCTAAGGAGATTGAGTTTGAAGCTCCGGAAAAACCTAATGTCACGACTGCTCCTATGCCCAAGCATGGAGTGAATGTCGTGGATGATGATTCGTTTGTGACCTCCGTGAAAGACATTTCTACTCCGTTGATGACCATTAAGAAGAACCTATTATTGGCCGGTTTATTTCTGGGATGTGGCGAAGGTTGCCACATGTGTTCTATCCTACTGGCTGGCTGCCATTTATTGAAGTCAGGTGTTCAACGCCTGATGGATAACAAAGAGATCTTGTTCGAGAAAACTTTGATTCCGTTGATTCCTGTTGAAGATGTTTCCATAATAACCATTTCCTCCAATCCTTCCAAGGCTTCCTCAAGAAATCCTGTTAGGATTACATCTGTTCCGAGAGTTACTCAGTTGATCATTATTATTCCTGGTCCTATCCCTTACACTTCGGATAAGGCTGTCCCGTGGCACTATGGGGCCGATGTGTATTATCATGGGATCATACAAGACTTGAAGGTTGAAGAGGCTGATACTGATGTCAGCAATATTGTCGGGTCTAGCAAGGTCACCCGAAGCGGAAGACTATTCTCTCTTTAGATTTCTCCTCCGACTGTTCAAAAGCCTGTTGTCATTCCACCTGCCAGTACATTAGCTGCTATTCCAATTCTTACTCCAATTATCACCCCTATCGCCGAGTCATCTGACACTCGGGGCAAAGAAGTTACAAGTGGGCTTGCCCAGATGGAGGCACCTAAAAAAGTCATTGTTGAAACCTCTAGGCAGGAGATAGAGGAAATTCCGAAGATTATCAAGAAAAGCGACTACAACGTAGTCGAACAGCTGGGGAAAACCCCGTATAAGATCTCTATGTTGTCTTTATTATTGTGCTCAGAAGCCCATGCTAAGGCTTTAATTGCTTTCCTGAAAACTACGCATGTGTCGCAGGAAACATCTGCTGATCAATTCAAAGACTGTGTGGCTAGTTTGACCGCTGACAACAAGTTGGGTTTCTTCGATGCAGATCTGACTTCCAAAGGAAGGAATCACAATGATGCTCTGCACGTCTCAATTGGGTGCAGGGGCACTACTTTGGCCCATGTACTGGTTGATACTGGGTCCTCATTAAATGTTTTACCCAAGAAAGCATTAGATCGGTTGGATTGTGAAGGGTTGGTTCTGAAGCCAAGTAATATTGTGGTTAGAGCCTTTGACGGGTCCAAAAGGATGGTACATGGAGAGGTGGATGTCCCTGTTAAGGTTGGTTCCCAGGCTTTCACGTCTACGTTCTATGTGATGGACATTTGACCATCTTATTCTTGTTTGTTGGGTCGCCCGTGGATTCATAAAGCTGGGGAAGTAACTTCTACGCTCCATTAGATGTTAAAATATCCAGTAAAAGGGAAGATTGTTACGGTGCAGGGTGAAGAGGAGTACATGGTGAGCCACCTTAACTCTTTTCGATATGTGGAGATGGATGGGGAGTTCATTGAAACCCCGTGTCAGAACTTTGAAGAAGTCCCCCAGACTCTGGCATCGACTAAAACTGTTGCTGAAGAACCTCTGATGAAGATGGCTTCCCTCAAGGATGCCAGGGCTGTTATTGAAAAAGGTGGGTGTGCGGATTGGGGCCAACTCCCTGACTTTTCACACAAGACTGACAAGTTTGGTTTGGGTTTTACTGCTGAAGCTCAAAGGGTTGTTCGACGTGCGCAGATTGGAAGGCCTCCCCTGCATATCAGTAATCTGGGAGTAAATGCAATTGAAGATGATGATGAAGAGTCAGATTTTGACAGCTGGATTTACCCGACTACCGACGGTGGTTTGAACAATTGGACGGAAAAGGACTTCATGCCAGTTTCTTTTATTACACAGTAATAGACTTTTGTTTTTAGATTTGTAACAGACAATTTGAAATTTTTATGGCCCGGTGCCTTTCCCGAGACACCGTGGCTTTGTTTATGAGGGCTTATTATGTGTCATTTCCATATATCATCAATAAAGCATTGGACATTTTCTTGCATTACAAATTTTGCGCTCCTTGTCTTTCCTTTCTATCTTGCACTTTATCAAAACAGCTATTTGTCTTACACACACTCACATATCATAATACAGGTCCACATCCACTTTGGATCCCACTAATAACGACTCTGCTACTGCCAGTTATGACTTCAAAAGTCCGATCAACCAAGCCGAGGACGAAGGTGATGATGATTGTGAAGTGCCTGGGGAACTTGCTATAATGTTACTTCAGGAAGAGAGGGCCATACAGCCGCATGAAGAGCCAGTGGAAATAATAAATTTGGGTACCGAGGAAGACAAGAAAGAGGTCAAGATCGATGCAAATCTGGAATCTAGTGTCAAGCAACAGTTGATACAGATGCTGCGTGACTATGTTGAGATCTTTGCCTGGTCTTATGAAGATATGCCTGGGTTGGATACCGATATTGTTGTACACCACTTGCCAACCAAAGAAGACTATCCTCTAGTGAAACAGAAGGTTCGCCGAATGCGCCCAGAGATTTCTGAGAAAATCAAGGCTGAGGTTATGAAACAGTTTGATGCCGATTTTCTAGTAGTTACTTCTTACCCCCAGTGGGTTGCCAATGTGGTTCCGGTGCCAAAAAAAGATCGTTAGGTTCGTATGTGTGTGGACTATAGGGATCTGAACAGGGCGAGTCCCAAGGATGATTTCCCTCTGCCTCATATCGATGTTCTGGTTGACAACACCGCACAGCATAAGGTCTTCTCCTTTATGGATGATTTTTCTGGTTACGATCAGATTAAGATGGCTCCCGAGGATATGGAAAAGACAATGTTCATTACACAGTGGGGTACCTTTTACTACAAAGTCATGCCTTTCAGATTGAAGAATGATGTGGCAACATATCAACACGCTATGGTCGCCTTGTTCCACGGCATGATTCACCATGAGATTGAGGTATACGTTGACGACATGATTGCAAGGTCCCAGACTGAGGAAGAACACCTTGGTCATCTTCAGAAGCTATTTGACAGGTTGAAGTTGTACAAGTTGAGGTTAAACCCGAACAAGTGCACCTTCGGGGTAAGGTCGGGTAAGCTGCTGGTTTTCGTTGTTAGTGATAAAGGTATTCAAGTGGATCCTGCAAAGGTGAAGGCTATACAGGAGATGCCGGCTCCCCAAACAGAAAAAGAAGCCAGAGGCTTTTTGGGACGGCTGGACTACATTGCCCGATTTATTTCACATTTGACTGCTACTTGTGAGCCAATCTTCAAGCTGCTGAAGAAAGATCAAGTGGTAAAGTGGAATGATGAATGTCAATCCGCTTTCGAAAGGATCAAAGAATATCTCCAAGAGCCACCTATTCTGATGCCTCCAGTTGAAGGGAGACCTTTGATCTTATACTTGACAATACTCGACAATTCAATGGGGTGCATGCTGGAGTAGCATGACGAGTCTGGCCGAAAAGAGCATGCTATTTATTACCTTAGCAAAAAGTTTACCGACTGTGAGACCCAATACTCACTGCTTGAGAAAACTTGCTGTGCTTTTCCATGGGCTGCTCGCCGGCTGACACAATATATGCTGACTCACACTACTCTATTGATATCAAAGATAGATCCAATCAAGTATATCTTTGAAAAGCCCGCCTTGTCCGGAAAAATAGCAAGATGGAAGATGATCTTGACTGAGTATGACATCCAATACATGACCCAAAAGGCAATCAAGGGAAGTGTGTTGGCAGATCATTTGGCGCATCAGGCTGTAGACGACTACCAATCCATGAACTTCGAATTTCCGGATGAGAATATCATGTTGGTGACCGACTGTGAAGAACCCGGACCGGATGAAGGACCCAAGGAGGGATCCCGATGGTCTATGTAATTTGATGGAGCTTCAAACACCTTGGGTAATGGCATTGGCGCTATGATCATATCTCCTGAAGGCTGTCATACTCCGTTCACCGCCCAATTATGTTTTAACTGCACCAACAACATGACGGAGTATGAAGCGTGCATCATGGACCTTCGAGCAGCTATTGACCTAAGGATTAAGTTTCTAAGTGTGTTTGGAGATTCCGCTCTCGTGATCAGTCAGATTAAAGGCGAGTGGGATACGAAACACCCAAATCTTATTCCTTACAAAGAATACGTACTGACATTGCTCCCACACTTCGAGGAGATAACCTTTGAACACTTCCCAAGAGAGGAGAATCAGTTGGCGGACGCGCTAGCTACCATGTCTTCTATGTTCAAGGTTAGGTGGGACAATGAGGCTCCCCAGATTACCATTGAGAGGTTGGATGAACCCACACATTGCTGCGACATTGAGACTGAAGAAGTAGCAGATAAACCCTGGTTTCACGAGGTAAAGAGGTATCTTGAGGCTCAGGAATACCCCGAGGGTGCATCTGTTAATGACAAGAAGTTTCTGAGGAGGTTCGCGGTAAAGTTCTTCATCAGCAATGGTATTCTTTACAAGCATAACCATGATCTGACCTTACTGTGATGTATGGATAAGAACGAGGCAGAAAGGATCATGGCGGAGTTGCATGAAGGTACTTTCGGAACTCATTCTAGTGGACATACCATGGCAAAGAAAATCCTACGGGCAGGATATTATTGGTCTACTATGGAAGCCGACTGTTATCAGCATTCTATGACCTGTCATAAGTGCCAAGTCTATGCTGATAAAGTGCACATACCTCCAGTTCCTCTGAACGTCTTGACGACACCTTGGCCTTTTACAATGTGGGGCATCGACATGATCGGCAAGATCAGACCTACTGCGTCCAACGGGCATCGCTTCATCCTGGTAGCAATTGATTATTTTACAAAGTGGGTTGAGGAAGCTTCCTTTGCCACAGTAACCAAGAACGCCGTGTCACAGTTTATTCGGCATAATCTGATCTGTTGATATGGTGTACTAGAGAGAATCATTATGTACAATGGTACAAATCTCAACAATACAATGATCACCGAGCTCTGCAAGCAGTTCAAGATACAGCATCACAACTCTTCTCCTTACCGGCCGAAGATGAATGGGGCTGTTGAAGCGGCTAATAAGAACATCAATAAGATTGTGCAGAAGATGACAGTGACATACAAAGATTGGCACGAGATGTTACCATTTGCTCTTCATGGGTACCGTACCTCAACGCGGACGTCAACATGGGCAACACCCTATTCCTTGGTATATGGCATGGAGGCAGTCTTGCCCATCGTGGTTCAGATACCCTCTCTTCGGATTTTGAAGGATGCAGGCTTAAGCGAAGATGACTGGATCCAGACCCGACTTGATCAGCTGAACTTAATCGACGAAAAGAGACTTACTGCTATCTATCATGGTCAGACGTATCAAAAGCGGATGATCAAGACATTTAACAAGAAAGTTAGACGACAAGAGTATCAAGTTGGGGATTTAGTAATCAAGCGCATCATACTGCCACAAGGTGATCCCAGGGGCAAATGGACCCCTACGTACGAAGGGCCATTTATGGTTAAGAACATTTTCTCAGGAGGAGCTATGATTCTAACCACCATGGATAGTGACGACCTTCCTCACCCCGTCAATGCAAACATAGTGAAAAAATACTACGCATAATCAAAGACCCGCTAGGTTGACTTGCCTAAGCAAAAATAAGGGCTTCCCGACGAACCAAAAGGGTTCGGGCAAAAATAAGGGATGAAAATTAAAAAAAACTGTACACTCGGCAAGTCGAAAACCTGAAAAGGCGGCTTGGGCAAAAAAGGGTATCCCGGTGGAATGAAAATCCGAAAGGGCAGTCCAGGCAAAAATTAGGGATTAAAGCGTAACACTATGTCTCATTGGATCACCTTGCAACAAGACTTCGGTATCAACTATCAAGCTCGGACGGCGCCAATCAATCTGATCTACCTTCAACCAAGTAGCAAAGTGATGAGATGCTCAAGGACATAAAGGCAATAGCAGAGTTGGAACTCAGTGAGATTATTCACATAGCTGTTTTTCTTTGTTGTATAAATTCTATCATTCGGCGGCGTTCTCTTACTAGGACGCCAGCCTCTTGTACAAAAAACGCCTATTTACAGGCCGAACTTCAAATTCAATACAATTCATTTTCACAAAAGAAATTTCAAATTGATTTTCCTTTTTTCTGTTTTGTTTTGCAAGAACGTCCAATGTTCATTTTTGATATATGCATTTGACATTAATTGTTGTTCATAAATATTTACATGCGAAGCAAAGACGATTACTCGTAATATCCGAAACAGGGGCAAACAAGAAATGTCCAAGCCTTACAGTTGCTTTATTCACCAGGTACATGAATAGATCTAGCTGAAGAATATGACTAAAAAATACATTCACTCCCTGCAGAGTAAGAAAAGGACAATGATGTTAATTCTCCCCAGCTGAGGCTCGCAACTGCGAATGAGTCAGTAAGAGTCTCCCAAAGCAGAGTTTATCTATCATCAGCACTAAAAGGTAATCCCCAGTGGAGTCTGGAAGACCATCCCCAGTAGAGTATAAAAGATTATCCCCAATGAAGTCGCCACTAAAAGATTATCCCCAGCGGAATTCATTTCTTCACAAACAAGAAACTTCATCCCCAACAAAATTTATCATCGCCATCGACGATAATTCATCCACAGCCGAGGGTATTTCTCCAAGATCAACAAATCCTCAGTAGAGCATCTCTTCCCCACAAAGTCATTCTCTCACCAATGTATTCTCCAGCAGGATTATTCTCCCAATCATCTTCGATCGTTGTCCATAGCGAGTGAAACTCTTCATATTCTCCAGCAGCAATCCGAGATTTATTTTCCCCCAGCTAGACAACATAAAAAAACATCACATTTCCATACATCATGACAGGTACATACGCATCATACCACACCGTCTCATTTATTTTGAGGACATCATTTCCTGATACATATCATGCATTACATACAGCTAACCTTTACCTTTCAGGAAAGATACAATCAAATTCTCATAAAACTCAAACTATGAAGCCAGGATTCGACCGGATAGTATCTTGATGTATATAGCATATTGTGAAGCCCGGAGAATGACCGGATAACAATATCAGACTACCATGAAGCCTGGATTACGACCAGATAGTGGTATCTCTTAAAAGCAAGCTATGAAGCCCAGATTCGACCAGATAATAGTTTAATCCCCAACAAGCCGTGAAGCCCGGATTACGACCGGATAACAGCTCAATAAGTTATTTTGAAGCTTGGATTACGACCAGATAGCAATATAAGACCATGAAGGCTGGATTACGACCAGATAATGGTAGAAGACATTGTGAAGCCTGGATTACGACCAGATAGCAACCAAGAATACTACGAAGACTGGATTACGACCAGATAGTGGTATATCTTTAACACAAGTTATGAAGCCCGAATTCGACTGGATAGTATCTTGATTCCTCCGAACACCATGAAGCCTAGATTTCGACGAGATAATGGTATGAGATGTCGTGAAGCCTGGATCACAACCATATAGCGGTAAGAGACACTGAAGCCTGGATTACGACCAGATAACAGTGAGGGACACTGTGAAGCTTGGATTACGACCAAATAGCAGTTTACTCGGCCAATTACTATGAAGTCCAGATTCGACCGGATATTAGTAAGCCCAACAGTCAAAAGGAAGCCCGAATGCGACCGGATAACCACTTGATTTCTTCTGAATCCTGTATTTTGACCGGATAAGAAGTAAGGTATTGTGAAGCCTGGATTACGACCAGATATCAGTACAAAACACCATGAAGCATGGATTTCGACCAGATAATGGTATAACACATTGTGAAGCCTGAATTACGACCAGATAGCGGTACAAGACATTGCAAAGCTTGGATTTAGACCAAATAACAATTTTACATGGAAAATTACTAGGAAGCCAGGATTCGACCGGATATTAGTGTGCCCTAAATTCAAGTTAAAGCCCGGATGCAACCGGATAACAACTGAATTCATTCTGAAGCCTGGATTACGACCAGATAGGAATCGACAAATTGTGAAGCCTGGATTACGACCGGATAATAAGTATAATCTCATCTCCCAAGTAAGTCACTGTAAAGCCTGGATTACGACCAAATAGCAGTCGGTCTTATCACTATGAAGCCTAGATTACGACCAGATAGTAGTTCATTCTCATCTCTTCGACTAAGAGACAATTCCTCAGTAGAATAACGGACGACCGAAGCTCCTAAAATTCAAATTTTCTCAACAAAAAAAACAGAGATGATTCCCCAGTAGAATAACGGACGACCGAAGCTCCTAAAATTCTGCTTCTCTCAAGACAGAGATCAATGTTCCCCAGCGAAATCTTCTTCAATAACAGGTATACAAGCTCTCGCTAAGGAATCTATTATACGATCGAAACTCCTTCGGATGGAATCTTTAAGCCCATCTCCCGTCATCAATTTCAAAATGGCATCTTTAAGCCCATTCCCGACATCACAAGATAAATACTACTTCATGCGAGTGCAAATTTCTAGGCACTCAAGTGTTCAATCATCTTCAACCCACAGATCACGAAAGGCAGACAAGCAATTCTAAATATTTAGGTTTAAGAAGATTGAACAGGGGAAGATGTTTTACCCCAAAATTTTCCCTCTCATATTTCTCAAAACATTTCAAGTGAGGTCCTCTAGTTGCTCAAGAAAGTTCAAGGGTTGACCAGACAAGCTCCCTCCTAAGGCAGTCTACCTCAAATTAAGGTTTCATGTTGCATCAAGATACTTGAGTCCAAGGGATCCAAAATGCTCACCAATGTCCTAATATGTTCTCAAGATCATTCATGTCAAGTTTCAAGCCTTGCAGAGGAAATTTTCTCAGTCAATTGCTCAAAGGCCTGAAAATCGACTGTGCTAGGGCAAAAGTCAATTGTGGCCCACATACAGTCAAACTTCAATATTTTTGGTCAACATCCTAATTTTAAAGTATATTTCATCATTTGATCAAGTTTTGATCATGATTCATCAAGGATTGCTCATAATTCATCAAGAATCAAAAGTTGCTAAATTAGGGTTTTGCAGGAAAAGTCAACTCAACTTTGACCAAGCATAACTTTCTCATACTTTATGAGAAATGACCCATCCAAATCTCATTTTTAATAGGATGCCATGATTTACAATCCATCTTCATCTCCCAAGTTCAAAATATGCACTCACAAGAAGTTATGAATTTGGACATTATAGGTCATTTTGAAAAGTCAACAAAAACACCTTTTTTGTCAAAGCTTCATACATGAGCATGGAATATCAAATTGATATGAGACCAAAAGGGTTTCTTAGAGGACATATCAAGATTTCTAAAAAGTCCAAGAACACCCTCAAAGAGTCAGAATTGAGGAAGTTATGCATTGGTGAAGTTGACCTTTTTTGCAAAATTGTCAAAAGTCAACTATGCCTAAAACTTCAAATTTTGCCAAATGGGCCCAATATTTTTCAATTGTTTTAAGTTGGCAACATGGTCCACGAGCCCTAGACTTTTCCACTTGTCATTATCTTATTTATATTATTTATTTTGATTTTTATTTGAATTAAATCATTTTAAATCAAAACAAATCATATAAAATCCAAAACATTGAAATTCAAAGATCTTGTGCTTGTTTTAGGTCTTAATGTCCATCTTGCATCAAATCAAATTCGTGTAAAGGCATGGTGTGCACAAAAAGATTGAATTAGGCCATTTTTGGAAAGATATTCAAGGTGCATCAAATCAAAATTCAATTCATTGATGGAGGAAGATTGAGATCAGTTATCAACCCTAATCTATTCCTCAATACATATAGAGTGCGTGCAGACCAAAAACTAGGTTAGAAAGAGGCGTGTGATCAAGAACACAAACTTGAAAAATCAAGAAAAAGTGCAAACATGAATTCACACTTAGAGGCAATTTCAAGACCCTTAGACCATTCCAATCGCTTCTTGGGATCCCTAGCAAGCAAAATCAATCAAAAGCAAGCATTTACGGGCCCTATATCGCGCTGTAAGTCCATCACGACATTGCTTATTTCTTGAATTCAGTTTGCACGATTTAGACATTGTTAGCATGAATTAACCATATAGTCTTGGTCCTTGAAACATTTGCAAGCTTTCTATATTGTTTAATTGCATTTATATGGCCTGTAGTGGATTTCACAATTATTAGGGTTCCTTGCTTCAAATTGGGATCTTCGTTTACAGGCAAAATCAGGCCATGAAAGGGCCGTCACTGTACTCAGCAGGTTCAGACGAAGCCATCCATAGATTTGGTTTTTATTTATCACGCTTGTAATTGATTTTGAGAATACGTAGTCCTGTAGTGACGGATAAACGTCCGTAGGTAAAAGTCGGCGATATTTACCAACGGTGCAAGGAGGGAGACGAAGACGTGGCAAGCCATCACTCGTCCATTTGAATTTTCGCATTAATATTTTATTATTACGCTTGTTTATAATATAATTATTGATTTGTGTTATTATAACAACTAATCTCGCTAGCTCAGTTGGTAGCCAGTCACTGGAACCTGCCTCAGGACCTGGGTTCGAATCCCAGGTCCCCCATTCCTTTCATATTATTTTCTTTTCAGCAATCAGATGCGTGTACAAGACCAAGGTCCATCATGGGACCTCATAATCCAGCTTGCCAGGTGTCTTGAGATCTAGATCTGATGGCCAGCAATGGAGGAGCATCATAAGCCAAGTCAAACGCAAAGCATGTGATTTGGGAAGTCAACATGGACTTCCATCTTTTGGGCCCAGTAGCTGCTGTTTGCACCCCCCAGAATCATTTTTCAGGCCCAATCTCTTCCTCTATTTTTTATATGTACTTTATTTAATTAACTTATTTACTTTATTAACAAATTAATTATTTTCTTTTTATAAAAAAAATCATAAAAATAATACTTTTCACAAATTAGGTTTAGATTTTATTTTTTATCAAAAAATTATTAACTTAATTAGATTTTAATTTTAGGTAAACTTTAATTTCTTTTTGTACATAATTAAAATTAATTAGAACAAATAGGTTTTATTTCTAACTTAATTTTATTTTATTTTCTTAAAAATAACCAAAATCAGAAAATAGGCCATGTAATTATTTTCATTAATTAATTTAATTAACTAATTAATTTGTCATTTAATTTAATAGACCTAATTCTTTTTCTTAAAAAATAATTAAAAAACAACAAAAAACAATTTTTCTTTTGATTAGGTTAGAAGGGTCAAAACCCTAATTTCTTCCCGATCTTAATTTCATCGCGCGCTTTATTTTTATTATTTACCATAATAATGTAACTGCTCACAAGTTGTAATAGTTAATTAGGACCTTTGTCTTTTTCATTTATCACTTTATATTTTAAGGGTTTGTTTTTGGCTATGTAAATACCCGAAGCCTTGTAATAGCTTAGTTTAATTTCCGCATTTAAATTCTGCAAAATATTAAACTGTTAGATGTATGATATAGGGATGCATGACAAGAATGTATGGTTAATTTTAAAATGGTTAGATAACCCTAAAATGTGCAAAGATAAATAATCTGAAATTGAATCACTCGCACACGCGCACTCCTAGGGTACACCCCCACTTGGTTGCCTTCGGTAAATGGTCATTGAGTATAGGATGTTTTAGTGGTCGTCCTTTTGTCCAAAGATCAAAGTTGCCTCGGAAAGGTTGCCTCGGATATTGTCGCCTCGGATAATTGATCTAAGACATTAGGGTTATTACTAAGACGTCCTAACATTGCTCTAGTGATCGTATGTCCCTTTCGAATTGACCCTCAAACTCCAACGATGATGCTACCTACTCATTAATAGTGGGATAGCATTGTCTAAAGGAAACGAACATAGAACGATTCTTTTTTCGAGTACGTAGATTAGTTCTTAAGTACTTGCTCAATCAAAAACAAACTTTTTCACACTTACACTCCTTTCCAAACAAAGTTTTCAAAAACACTTCATTACACTTTTGAAGACAGAAGCAAGAGTTAAATCGAAGTCAAAACAAAAACTTTTCAAATCACACAAACACAAAGAAAGCAATTTTGAAAATGATGAGCAAGTACCTAAGAGCCCATGGAAAACCATGGATAGAAAGGGCGCTAATACCTTCCCTTTCTATAATCTACCCCCCGTACTCAGAAATATCTCGAATAAGGAATTTTTCTGTTCTTTTTTTCCTTTCCTTTTTGGATGAAATAAAATATGGTGGCGACTCTTGCTTACCGCGACATTTTGCAAACACAAATGCAAAATGCAAACCAACATTCCTAAAAAAAAATAGTCTCGGTTCTGGCCATCGTATTACACCCTACTAGCCAGGTTCCTTCTCATAACCCTACTATCCAGGCTTTTATTTCGAAGTAACCCTACTATCTAAGTTCCTTCTCATAGCCCTACTATCCAGGCTTTCATTTCGTAGTAACCCTACTATCCAGGTTCCTTCTCATAAGCCTTACTATCCAGGCTTTCATCTCAAAGTAACCCTACTTTCCAGGTTCCTTCTCATAGCCCTACTATTCAGGCTTTGATTTCGAAGTAACCCTACTATCAAGGTTCATTCTCATAACCCTACTATCCAAGCTTTCATTTCGAAGTAACCCTACTAACCAGGTTCCTTCTCATCGCCCTACTATTCAGGCTTTCATTTCGAAGTAACCCTACTATCCAGGTTCATTCTCATAACCCTACTATCCAGGCTTTCATTTCGAAGTAACCCTACTAACCAGGTTCCTTCTCATTGCCCTAATATCCAGGCTTTCATTTCGAAGTAACCCTACTATCCAGGTTCCTTCTCATAGCCCTACTATCCAGGCTTTCATTTCGAAGTAACCTTACTATCCAAGTTCCTTCTCATAGCCCTACTATCCAAGCTTTCATTTCTAAGTAATCCTACTATCCATGTTCCTTCTCATAGCCCTACTATCCAGGCTTTTATTTCGAAGTAACCCTACTATCCAGGTTCATTCTCATAGCCTTACTATCCAGGCTGTCAATTTGAAGTAACCCTACTATCCAGGTTCCTTCTCATAGCTCTATTATCCAGAATTTTATTTTGAAGTAACCCGACTACCCAGGTTCCTTCTCATAGCCCTACTATCTAGGCTTTTATTTCGAAATAACCCTACTACCCAGGTTCCTTCTCATAGCCATACTATTCAGGCTCCTTTTCATGAATTACTTGACGCAATTTTGCATGGACTTATTCCGAGAAAGCCCTATACATGTTCCTTCTCTTTTATCTCCGGACAAAAGTTTACCACACTGTAAAACTTGGACCCGACAAAAGTTCCCCAGTAGAGTAATAGATAACTGAAGCTCCTAAAATTCTATGTTCCAAGACAAAGACCAACATTCCTCAACGGAGTCCTCCTCAACAACAAGAATAAGAACCCTCACAAAGTAATATCTCATGAAATCAACAGTGCTCCAGATGACATCTTTAAGCCCATCTCCGACGATCTTCCATTATCTTTTCTAGATGGCATCTATAAGCTCATTCCAGATGTTATCTACACAGTCAAGAATCATTTCAGACGAGTGCAAATTTCTGGGTACTCTAGTGTTTAATCATCTTCCACCTTCAGATCACGAAAGGCAGACCAGCCAATCTACATCCTCAAGTTTAAGAACATTGAACAGGGGAAGTTGTTGTACCCAAAAATTTACCCTCTTTATTTTCATACACACATATCATTGGTTTTATGGTTATGGAATACAGGTATAGTTAGAAAGCTTTGTCAGGTTACAAGTGACGTTTATTTCGCCAATGGATGTTCTTAGAGTATTTTCCGTGCTGAAGATCTGTTCGCCGTTTTGCACTGATTCGGGGTTCAAAGATTCACAAGTGCAAACCGACGCGTCATATTCAAGTGTTCTTTCGCCAAGGTATCCCTGATAACATATTCTCAAATTGATGTTCGGTTCGAGAGCTAATTCTTTAAATAAGGTCTCCGAATGTGCGATTTTTTCTCGAAGAAATGTTATGAAAAAGTGTACTGAAAGTGCAGTTTTTACGCACTAAAAATTTAAAACTTGAAGATCGTGTCTCGTTTTGAATGCGTTCCAGTGGCCAAAATTACGTCTTGACGTCATCTACGTTTTCATCTCTCACGGATGGAAGCCAATTTCGATCAGAAAGTCTTCAAAAATACAGATTTATCAAGTATTTTCATACAGAAAATTTATGACAGAAGTTTATTTGCATCATGTTCAGAAAATCAAAATTTGGTCGATTTCCATTGTATTGAGCTGGTTCTGGCGCCAAAGTTTCGCAGATTGAGTTGAATACATTTTCACACGAGGTATCGAGTTTTAACGCTATCCAAAAGGCCTTCGTTTTTTGCCTAGAGTGCACGTGACGCACCGAAAATCCTGAATGGTGAATATTATTTCATATGGGTCGAAACTTCGAAAAATCATAACTCGGTCAATTTTTATCGGATCGGGCCCATCTCTTTACACAAGGTCACTGACTCAGAGATATACAACTTTCCTTCCAAAGTCGAGACCAGGTTCTGCTCCGATCAATACCAGTTTTTTATTGAAGAACGTGTCAGAGTTGACACAGGAGCCTAAAATAAGTTTGTCTGAGGTGAAACTTCAAAAATTCATAACTAATTCACCGTTTATTCAATTGAGCCTATTTTTGGACAAGAGTAAGCTCTTGATGTCGGCTACATTTTGTTTTCACATTTCAACTTCAAAAATTGCACTTAAATCCCTGCGATTTAGCCTGAAACGTGTCAGACTCAAGTAAATAAAAATCTGCACTATTGCTTGTGGTTATTGAAGACCTAATTGCACATCCAAAGACCATATCTTTTCCCTAATTTCCATTATATAATCTCATTCTTTTTCACACAAACATGACACACACAAAAAAACTTTGCCACAACCCTGTCAAAATATCAAATTCCTTCAAGAACCCTAGAAACCTTAAAATCCTTGTTACAAACTCCCATCTCACTACAAACAAGCCACCCTCGTTACAAACTCACATCTCACTACTTTTACTACTTCTCCAACAAGGGTAAGGCTAGTTTGATCTCTATGATCCAAAGGGTGTAGAAGCATTCATACATGTCATATCGGTTTTAACATTACAAAATTTCATATATTTATTTTCTTTGTATTTCATGGTATACTAATTTGTTTAATGTGTTCGTGAGATTCAACACTACAGGTTTAGACCATCTAATGGTCCCATGCAGGTTTATTACAAAACACTGAGGCCAAAATAGAACAACAACCAATGCATTACTCATGGCAAGACAGACATCGTGAGGAGGTTAAGGGCGTGGGTTCAACACCCACTCCTATTGATTTTGGTTTTCTTCCATTCTATTTATCCTTTTACCTATTTTTATTCTTTCTGTTTAAAACCTTTTTTCATAAAACTTAACATTTTCACAAACCTGTGATTTTTCATAATAAACTCGAATAATTAATTTTAGGTTTTTTTAATTTAATTTTAGATTTTAAATTAATTTTTGGTTCAACACTCACCCCTGACATTTGCATTATTTATATTTTCTAACCCTATTTTACATTGATGCTTCTTACTCTATCTATTTTTTGGCAAACTTAATCCTTTTTTATTAATCATTACACATAAACTTTTTTTTAAAACCTTTTTTTTAATTAAAATTAATTAGGTTTTAGGTTTTTTTAATTAACTTTTTTTTTCAAAAAAACATTTTTTTAATTAAAATTAATTAGGTTTTTAGGTTTTGTTTAGTTAACATTTTTTTCAAAATTAACCTTTTTTTTTAATTAAAATTAATTGGTTTTTTAGGCTTTTTTAATTAACTTTTTTTTCAAAACTAACTCTTTTTTTTTTAATTCGAACTAATTAGGATTTAGGTATTTTAATTAACTTTTTTTTCAAAATTAACAATTTTTTATTAATTAAAATTAATTAAGTTTTTTTAGGTTTATTTAATTAATTATCATAAATCATTTTTTTCGTAAAAAAATCACCAAAACGTTTTCTTTGCTATTTTCATCTTATTGTTATTTTCCTAGATAAAGTGTATATGGCGCATTCAACTGTAATAATGTAGCTTTATTTTTCCGCTTTTTTTCATCATTATCATGTAATTGCTTCCGAGATGTGATAGTTTTAGGATTTCTTTTCCGCACTCTTCACGATTATGTAACTGCCCAAAGCTTTATAATAGTCTAGGTTTACATTTCCGCCTTTACCTTCTGCTACTATATTTTATGCAATGCTTAGACTAATAGGATTGTATGGAAAGATAAAAATGAACGATAGAAAACCCTAATTTCAAGATAAATAACTGAACTGAATCATTTGCACACTCGCACCTCTAGGATAACCTCACTTGTTGCCTTCAGGAAAACAATGGTCATGTCCCTTGAACATAGGGATACCCTTAGCAAAGAATCTCGGTTAAAGTCATCATAAAGATCATAGTCACTCAATGTCCCTCGAGTTGCCTATGAGAAATGATCTTGTCCCTCAATGTTGTCTATGAATATATGATGATAGTCCCTTCGAACTACTAAGGTATCCCTATATGTTGCCTTCTATGACCATAACGATGACCTGCGCCTGTCCCTCATACATCCAACAATAGAGCTACCTACTCATTAATAGTAGGATAGCACTGTCTAAAGGATAGGGAGAAAAGAATGATATTTTTGAGTATAAGTAGATAAGTTCTTAGATGCTTTCTCAAAACAACTTTTTGCACCTACACAAAAATATTTCAAAACACTTTCAAAAACATTCACCTTGTCAACACTCTTAAGGACTGATACAAGAATATCACAAAGCGAATCGATGCACTAAGGCATTTTCAAAATAATTTTCAAAATACACAAAGCACAAGAAATTTTCAAAACATGAGCTAGCATCTAAGAGCCCGTGGAAAATAATGGATGGAAAGGGTTCTAACACCTCCCCTTTCCATAATCTACCCCCTTACTCAGAAAATCTTGAAAAGGTCTTTTTTTGTTCTTTTCACCCTTTCCTTAATTTAGATAAAAGAAAAGTCGGTGGCGACTCTTGCTTACCGCGACATTTGTAAACAAAAAATGCAAACCAGTATTAATAGTTGGTTCTGCCACCGTATCAAAAAACGGACTAAAAATCAGAAAATAGCAATAGTAGAAAAATCATAAACGAAGGTTATGACGGTCGTCACACCTTCCCTGACGCTCGGCACGAGTTAAAAATGCGTACCCCTTGGCACGCATGACATGACAATCAGCACGTAATGAAAATATGTGTGCCCCACGGAACACAATGCATCCCACTTGTCACATGCTATTTTTTAGTGTTTGATATGAAGTTTTCTCTATGTTATCTCCATGTTATCTCCATGTTTCCAGTACCAACTAAGACTCCTGTATTTTCTACTGCTCTTTCTCCATGCATGGATTTTTATGAGACTGAGCCATTAAGTTACAACTCCTACATTCTCTTAATAAATCTGTTATAGGAGAGCACTATAAAATAAGGACAATTTACAACAAAAGCTCTCTCTCAGACTCTCGTTTTTTTATGCTATCTCGCATCTCGCTCTCTTTCACGCCCATTATTTCAGTTTCAACAGTTGGGAGCTTTGTTTAGAATCTTTAAGCAGATAAAACCGTCACATAAACAATGATAATTTCTACACCAGAAAGCTATTGCATCATTAGTTTCTTTTCATAGCCTCTTGAATTTTGCTTTAAGTTTTATATTTTTTTGTTCTGCATTCAAGTTATTTTTTCGCAAGTAAATCCTGCCGGCATATTGTGGAGGATTTCTTTCAGTACTAGAAGTGTTGCAGAAATTGCATTCTATTATTTAATTCTAGGTTTTTAATTCAATTATATTATTGTCTCTTTATTTATCAATCATGACTGAATCACTATATGTTTGTTATTATTTTATGTCCGTAATGAATAATATGTCCGGCTAACTTCCCTGATACCGGTATGTAAGGTCATAAACCGAAGGGGTTCGGTAATAAATTGGAATAAACATTTTATAAAATACTTTTCTGGTTTGGTTTCAATTTTAATATTAAAAACTATTTTGTTACAAGAGTAAGAGACAAACTAAGGCTAAAATCAATAATCACAAGAGTGTGAGTTTTTAACCAGATAGTGGTAATCAAACATTAGTTTTAAATACAGCGTGAGAGGTTTAGGATTAATTAGATTCTATTTTTTTTCAAAAAGTATTTTTGGATTTTAAATGAGACAACAAGATCAAGCATTTAAGTTTAATTATACAATCCGAATCAATAATCCTGAGAGTGTGAGATAAAGGTTTTTAAACTGATAGTTTCTACTAAATGGTGTTTTGAATACTCAAATCCAGGCCAATGATTTACTAAATTCCCGAACTCAGACGTATTACGTACCGGTGTCCCATTATTAAATATTTCAATTAAGTCTAAGCTTATTTTCGTCTAACCCAAAACCTAAGATTTATTATTAGCCCTATCTTTACACAGTAACTTTAGATATCAATAATTTGATTATTAGTACTTGTGGGTTCGATATCTTTTAAAACTACGCGATAAAACCGTGCACTTGCAATTAATAGACCCGATAGACTCATGAAGTTGCGATCAAGTTTTTGGCGCCATTGTCGGGGACTGATTTAGTCGATATTGTGAATCTTCTGTTATGCAGTATAGACTAAGGCAATAAATTTTATTTCCTTTTATCTGTTGATTGTATGCCAAGCACTATGTAATACGGTGGGAGAACTAACTTATTTTGCGTTTTATCGCAGATGTTACGGATAAAAATAGTCGCCACCGACTTTCCTTTTATCCAATAGGGAAAGGGTGAAAAGAACAGGAAAGGCCTTGAAGATTTTGAGTTCGGGGGGTAGGTTATGAAAAGGGAAGGTGTTAGCACCCTTTTCATCCGTAGTTATCTACGGGCTCTTAATCGCTTAGCTCACTTTGAAAATCTTGATTTTTTATATGTGTGTTTGAAAATATTTTGAAATGCCAAAGTAAAGAGAAATTTGTAATGATTCTTGTATCAATACTCAAGAATGCATATAAAGTGTTTCTTTGAAAATATTTGCTTGTGAAAAATGTTTGTGAGAAATGTTTTGTTTTGAAGAGTTTGTGAGCAAGAGATTAATAGTATTCTACCCACTCAAGGTCGTTCTTGTGATTTTTCCTTCTAATTTAGAGACAATGCTATCTGTACCATTATTTGGTAGGTAGCCCTATCTATTGGATATGAAGGGACATTGAGGGTCATCGTACGGTCATCAAAGGTAACTCGTAAAGACACTTTAGCAATTTCATAAGGGACTAGATCATTTATCGAAAGGCAACATCGAAAGGGTCATCATGGGACCATGATCTTTTATTCGAGGAACTTTGCTAAAGCGTCCCCACTTTCGAGGGACATGACCGTTTTATTTCGAAAGGCAACGAAGGAGGTTACCCTAGAGGTGAAAATGTGTAAGTGTGTTATATTCTATTATTTATCTTGAGATTTAGGGTTTTCTATCATTCAATTTTATCTTACCATACAAACCCTAATTACTAAGCAATAATAGCAAGTATAAAAACAATAAAGTGTGGAAAGTAAAGTTCCTACACTATTACATGGCTTTGGGGCAGATACATAATAGAGGTGCGAAAAATAAACCTAACTATTACATCCCGGGAAGCAGGTACATAAAATGAAAAAAGAAAGCGGGAAATCTAGGCTATTACAATTGCAAAACCTATACAATTTATCTAAAATAATAAAATAAGAGGAAAAGGAAAGAAATGTTTTTTTTAGTGATTTTTTATGAAAAGAATGATAGTTAAATAACCCTAAAAACCTAATTAATTTTAATTAATAATAAAAAAAAGTTAAATAAAAAAAATTGAAAACCTAAAAAAACCTAATTAATTAGGGTTTATAAAAAAAGGTTTGTTTTTTAGGTTAAGTGAAAAAAATAGGTTAAATTTGCCAAATAATAAGGTTTAAGGGAAAATAACAAACAAGGTTAAAAAATAGAGAAAACTTAAAAATGCCATGGGCGGGTGTTGAACCCACGCCCTTAGCCCTTTCACCGACACGTTTTGCCACTGCACCAGGTGCACGCTCGTATTAGAAGAATGTAATCAGCGCAATATGTAACGAACCTGCAAGAACTGGAAAATATGAAAAATAAAATGTCAAAAGGCAGGATCGAACCCACGCCCTTATACACAAATGCCTTAACACACGCTTCTTTGCAACTGGGGTGGCTGAGTCATCCAATAACATTGTGAAAACAATTAAACAAATAATAAACAAAAACCATTAGGCCGGATAAACGTCGGAGCCCTAGCTCCCGTTGTCTTCTCCGGAGAGCTTGTTCTTCGTTCCTGCAAAAATAGCAAATTTTGATGACTCAGTAGAACCCTACCCCCCTAATTTGGGCTTTGGGGTTTCAATGGAACCCTTAGTTTGGGCTAAATCTTGTTGTATTGTAAGATATAAAGAAGACAACTTAAAATGGTGTAAACATGGAAACTTTCGATTTAGCCATTATGGGGCCTTGCGATGGGTCTATCCTACATAGTGATACCTCAGAAGAATGTTAGTGGTGTTAGTTTTGATTAAAACATGAAGAAAACAAAAATATGAATTTACAAACTAATGGCAATCAGAGATGCATGGGATGTCAGTTTTGTGTGCCTTGGATCATCACAACCGATCCAATCTTACCCTATAGTGCTTCTGGAATTGAATGGGACAAGTATTTGGCCTTGAGGGAGGCTGCAATACAGGGTTTCAATTTTCCCTAGTTTTTGATATTTTGGAGTTTTTTGGAAGGTGATCTTGCAAGGGATTTTTCGTGGCTTTGCTGTCTGAAATAATGAGAATATATAGAGAGGAATTAAGTCAAACAAGAGTGGACTTGGACCTTTGTAAGAAAGCATTTTATTTTATTTCATTTATTTTGAATTTAAATAAATAAATAAAATGGAATAAAAATCCAAGGGATGTACAAATAAGTTCTGAGGTTTATATTGAGGCCTTATGCACGTTTGGACCTTGAAACATCAACACATTAACTTAAAATTTCAAATTTTCTCAAATTGGATTTCATGCATTTTCTCAAAATTACCCAACTTGCACCAATCATAACTCTCTCAATTTTTTTCATATGAAGGTGATCTTGGACTTTTTGGAAATCTCGAGATGTTCTCTACAATCTCTATGTTAATCTTTTTTGCATTTGAAGATTTTATCTTGATGTTAATTGCTCTGACAAAAAGTGTCTTTTTGTTGACTTTTGAAATGACGTATAATGTTTTTGCCCATATCTTTCAAATGAAGCATTTTTTAAACTTGAGCTTAGAGAGACAAAGTTGTATGGAATTTAATTTCTGTCAAAATGAGCATTTGGTTGACAAAAATCTAATGAAGCATGTGAATTTTATGCTTGGTTAAAGTTCAGTTGAGTTCTCCTTAAGAAAACCCTAATTTGGTAACTTTTGATTTTGGTGAATTGGGAGTTTTCTTGATGAATCATGATCAACCCTTGATCAAATGATGAATGTGACTTAAAAATCTTGATGTTGACCAAAAATCTTGAGTTCGACTGTATGTTGACCACATTTGACTTTTTACCCAATATAGTTGATTTTTAACCATCAGAGTAATTGATTGAGCAAACTTATGATGCAAGGCTTGAAGTTTGGCATGATCATTCTTAGGAACATATGAGAAACCATGAAATTCACTTGAGGCATTATAAGCTTAATTTTCCTTGCGAAAAGCAAAACCCTAATTGTAGGCCAATTGCTTAGGAGGAGAATTTGTCTTATCAATTTCTTGAGCAACCTTGAGCAATTGAAAACCCTAGAAGTATGAGAAGATATCTTGAAGAAAATGGGAGGAAAATTTTGGAGTACAACAATTGACCCTATTTAATCTTCTTAAACCTGAAGAGTTAGATTGGCATGCTCGCCATTTGTGATCTGAAGGTGGAAGAGGATTGAACACCTAAGTGCCCATAAATTTGCACTCGAATGTGCACGAAGTAACATTATTGGTTGATAATATTTCTTGGATGGGATTAAATATGCCATTCAGAGAGATGACAGAGTGTCATCAGAGATGGGCTTGTAAATTCCATCCAGAGTAATTGTCGATAGGAGTATCAGAATGAGTCTACGCTTGACCTTATCTGGAGAATGCTTTTCAGAATGAATTTATCCAATTTTGTATGAGGGAAATGCTTTTCAGAATAAATCTCTAAGGAAATGCTTGGCCTCTGAGGGAAATGCTTGTCATATTTAGTCTGAGGGAAATGCTTTTTCAGAATGATGCTCTGAAGGAGCTGCTTGTCAGATTTAGTCTTTGAGGGAAATGATTTTCAGATTTAGTTGCCCTGTCCTATTTTGGGAATTAATCCCTTCCTGGTCATAGATATATTTGCCCCGTCTTGTTTCGGGAATTAATCTGGGACCTGCTTTTTGTTGGTAAACCTGTCCTGTTTCAGGAATTCATAACATCTGGTTGTGTAGATAGTTGCCTCGTCCTTTTTCGGGAATTAGTCTTTGACCTATTTGGAAATTATTGATGATATTCATCTGTTTGCGAATTTTACCCGAAAAGAAAAAATTAGCTTTATACAATGTCATGATGTATGCATTGCATAATGATGTTCTCAAAGTGAACGAGAGTGTTATATGCGTTTCGTATGCATATGCTATGATATTTTGTAAATGATGTATGGATGTAAGATGTCGCTAATGGCAATGGTAGCTTTGTATAACATCTTTTGCTGGGGAAAATAAATCCCTGACCGTTGCTAGGGATGAGAAATATGAATCTTCAATCTTGTTGAGAATGTCTTCGCTGGGGATTCCGCTCGAGGAATAGAAGAATTCCAGGAAAATTGGTTCTTCATCGTTCTCTTAGAGGATTTAATTCTTATATACCCTGACTGGGGATAAAAGAGATGGATAACCTTCTGAGGTGTTGTCTGACCAAGTTTTATATATGGACGTCAACTCTTCTGGGGAGACAAAGTTAAATGACATCTAGCCCGAGAAGAGAATCTTGTCAGGGAGTTGCGATAATCAGAGAAATAACCTCTGTTTGGGAAATAAACCCTGTTGGGGAAATATACCCTGCTGGGGAAACAAACCCTGCTAGGGAAATAAACCTTGCTGAAGCAATAAACCATGTTGGAGAAGAGAATTCTATCGGGGATTTCACAATGTTGGAGAAATAAACTCTGTTGGAGAATTAAATTCCTATAAACACTGTTGAGGACATAACCTCTGATGGGGATGGGAATTCCGTAGGCCGTGTCGAGGAAGTTTCCAATATATGCTGGGGAAATGATTAAATATCCTTATACGCTAGGGGACTTACTAGGGGATATGGTTAGGTTAATTGCTGGAAGATGCCGTAATTTTTGTCTGAAGGCATATTAGACTCGCTGGGGAATGTATCTCTATCAGGGATGAGATTGTGAAGGTAGCTCCGTAGGGATTTTTTTGTGGAGATTGCTCTGCGGGGATTTGTAGATGACTTGAACATTATCCCAACTTCTAGAGTCTTTAGTAAATTATAATCATGTTTTTATGCACATATTTGTTAACAATAATCATATTCAAATGCATATGTTCATTCAATTTAGTCATTGGACGTTTTTGCAAACAAAGTAGAGAAAGTAAAACAAATTTGAATTTGAATTTGACTTGTATTGATAACTTTCCTATAAACAGGCAGTTTTGTACAAAGAGAAAGAGATCCTAGTAAGAGGAAGTCGTCGTAAAAATGAAGAAAGGTACAAAGGAAAACAGAGCAAACAACTATGTGGAAACGATCCCATCGAGTTTCAACTTTGCTATAGCCCCTATGTCTTTAAGTATCCCATCCCCTGCTGTCAGAAGAAGTTGACTGAATTGATCTGTACCATTTGCACTTGCCGTTGATAATAAAGCATCGAAAGACATAGTCGTACGCTTTAATCCCTAACTTTTGTCTAGACCTCCCTTTCCGGTTTTCAGTCCACCGGGATACCCTTTTTTGCCCAAGCCGCCTTTTCAGGTTTCCGACTTGTCGGGTGTACAATCTTTATATATATATATATATATATATATATATATATATATATATATATATATATATATATATATATATATATATATATATATATATATATATATATATATATATATATATATATATATATATATATATATATATATATATATATATATATATATATATATATATATATATATATATATATATATATATATATATATATATATATATATATCCCTAATTTTTCCCCGTACCCTTTTAGCTCTTCGGGATGCCCTTATTTTTTCCTAGGCCAGTCAACCTAGCAGATCTCTTTTAGACGTAGTATTTTTTGACTATGTTTGTGTTCACAGGGTGCAGAAGATCTTCACCGTCCATGGTGGTAAGTATCATAACACCACCTGAAAATATCTTCTTGATCACAAATGGCCCTTCGTATGTGGGAGTCCATTTTCCCCTTGGATCACCTTGTGGTAGGATGATACACTTTATTACAAAATCATCAGCTTGATATACCCAATGCTTGACTTTCTTGTTAAAGGCTTTGATCATACGCTTCTGATACATCTGACCATGACAAACAACTACAAGCCTTTTCTCCTCAATCAAATTTATCTGGTCCAACCTAGTCCAAATCCACTCATCTTCGTCTAAATCTGCGTCTTTCATAATCCTTAGCGAAGGAATTTGGACTTCAGAAGGTAGGACAACTTCCATACCATACACTAGAAAGAATAAGGTTTTCCTTGTAAGTACGAAGTGCACCTAAAAGGGGGGGGGGGGGGGGGGGGGGAGGTGAATTAGGTACTTTAAAAATTCTGGTTTTAGTGATGATGGATATTATTTTTCTAGATTATGGTGAGTTTATGAAAGAGTAAAGTGCAGAAAAATAAAGAGACACAAGCGATATATCCTGGTTCCCCTCATAGTCCGAGAGTACTCTAGTCCCCTTTCAACATGAAAGAGATTTCCTTATTGTGGCAAACTTAAACAAGAACTACCCGAAACCAAGAACAATCCTCTTGGATTTTCACTATGTCAACAATGAGAACAATCCTCTCAAAGTGACTTCACTTGTATCCAACAATCCTGGAAAGACAAGATTTATAAAACCACTTAAACTTATTTCCAACAATCCTGAAAAATAAGTAAGTATTTATCAATATTTGATTTGAGTGAGTTTGAGTAGTAATGATCACTTTAAGTGATTTAATCAATGAATTGATCTTCTCTTCCAATGATAATAGTATACAATGACTCAAGATATATAATGCTCAAAGTTTTCTTGTTAATAATATATGAAAGTGTGCAGAAAACTTGTGTATGAAAAAAATGTATAGCAGCTTGAGTTTGATTTTTGAAAATTCAGAAAATATAATTGGAAGAGGTGTAGAAAATGATTTTGAAAATGAGTATTTATATGTTCATAGCACCTTTTTGAAACAACATAAAGTTCTGTAAATGAATCATGAACAATTGCCAAGATTGAGTGAAAGTTTTCCATGAAATAATGTTATGAACATGCATGTGCAAAGTTGCTATTTTTCAAAATCGTGAAGCATGCAATCGATTTCACCCTTTGTGTAAATCGATTACACAGGGTTTCAACAGCTAGAATTTAAAAAGTTTTGAGTGTGCAAATCGATTGCATGGGAAGTCAGTAGCAAAAATTGATTGAGTGCAATCGATTGCACAAACATGCAAATCGATTGCACTGAGAAACAATAGCAAAAAATTTGAAAAAATTGAAGCATGCAATCGATTGCACTCAAGTGAAAAATGATTTTTAGCTTAGAAAAACTTTAGTAAAGGTTTGGACAATATAAAATATTTCTTTTTACCAATGAGCATCTATGTCTTAAGTTCAAAGTAAGTATTATCATTATACCTTGAAATTTTGCTAAGTGCTTGAACTGAAGACTTTATTCACAGATGCTTTTAGCTTAGTCAAAAATCATTGCCTTCTTTGACAATCATGGTTTGTTTTCATCAAAACAAAAGTGCATTTGAGAAGGTTGCTTTTACATTCTCCCCCTTTTTGATGATGACAAAAGATCTTGCTTGATGCGATGTAATTTCCGGAAAGAGCTTCCCCCCCTAAGATGCATAACTCCCCCTTTGTATTAGAAGGTTGGAATCCTTTGAATTTGTTCATCTTGGTTGAAGAGTGCCTTAAAAAATTAAGACAAGGAAATATACAAGCATAAAGTACCACATCCTTCTCCCCCTTTGACATTATCAAAAAGAAGGGAAAGATGCAAAAAAAAAAACAGTAATAAAGTAATATTGAGAGGAAAACTTAATTAATCATGCATCACAAATAGTATAACGATTACAAAGAAAATTTAACAACAAATAAAATGTAGAATAACAGAACAAGGACATAACGGAAAATAGTAGACATAATAAAGTTGGATAGAACTTTATGGTTGATTCATGTCCCGGTTGTTATAGAACCAAGATCCTTGATTTGGAAATTATTGTTGCAGAGGAGGTTATGTGTAAGGTTGTAGAGGTGCAGCTGGATTATTTGGGTCATATGGTGGAATGTGAAGATGAGAGTAAAGGTAAGAAATTTTTTGATTCACATATGTGCGGAAGTCATTAATCTGGGTTGTTGTAGAATAGTTGATAGCATTCCATTGGTTGTTGATGTTGGTGTGCATGGAAGTAAATTGTTGAGACATGAAATCCATAATATCTTGATTGCTTGGACCAGAGGGAGCAGTAGGTGGAGGAAGTACAGCTTCACCACCTCCGACTTCTTGATCGTTCCCTTCATCACCAACTACATCTTCACCAATGTAAGTTATAGTTTTTGTTTCTGGATTATAATAAACACACATTCTTGAGTTAACATTCTTGATTGAAATCTTATACAGATTTGGATCCATATTGACTTTCTCAAACCCAGCAAAATCAACTCCAAATTCTTCCATAATTAATGTAACAAAGTAAGCATATGGTAGAAATTTCAATTTTGCATCGACTCTCAGCATATGAACCATTATGAGCCTTGCCCAATTAACACTTATTCCTTTATTTCTTGCATAAACGAGTTGCATTTCCAAGTCAGACACAGTGCAGTTGTTTCCAGCCCGTGGAAACATAATATAGACCATAAAGTAATGAAATAGTCGATCACCTATATAAAAGTTACCCGCACTCCACGAGTCTCTAGATGGAATCACTCCGCCTAGACCACAAATCCTTTTGGCACAGAATTCAGCTTCACTTAATCTCCCAATGCTGTAATAAAATTCCTTTTTCTGTAGTCATCCCATGCTTCGTTTTCAGGGTCGTACAAATATCTTCCAGTATAGGGAATATGAAGAATCTCACCAACAATCTCAGGGGTTAGAGAGATTTGAGTACACAACACATATGTCACCATCTTGCCTTTGTGGGGAGTTAAATTGCTGAAAAATACTCTTACCGGATCCGGATGATATGGACCAAATGATGAAATTAACGGTTCTAGTCCATAAGCAATAAAATCATTTTTTAAAGAGAAACATTCCTGGGGAAAGGATGATATCATACCATATTTAGGATTGAACATTATCTTTCTTTGAAAGTCCTTTGTGAATCTTGCTTCTTGTTCTTCGGTGAGAGATGAAAGTAATGGATTCTCAGAGGATGAATCAACCTCTTTCTTCCCTTTCTCTGAAGCTGACACCTTTCGTTTTTTCCTTGAAGCCATGGGTAAGGTATTTTTAGGGTTTTGAAGGTTTTAGGTTTTTGAGAGAAGGGTGTTTGATGAGCTGAAGTTTGGATATGATTTGTGAGTAGATAGAAATGAGTGGATTGTATTATATGTAATTAAGTTTAATTGGCTTGGGAATATGAGAGAGAGAGGAATTCTGACCAACAAATATTTCCGTCATAAAAGCATGTTACAGTGGGTGCAATAGATTTGCACATAAAACAGAAGCAAAATAAAACTGAAACACACAGAGTGCAATTGATTTGCACTTATGGTGCAATCGATTTGCACTGAAACATAAAGGTCAAAATTAAAAACACTCAGTGAGCAATCGATTTACACTATTGTGCAATCGATTTGCATCAACCAAAAAAGACCAAAAATAAACTTTTCTTAAACTTAAACACCACTTAACATATATATTCACATATAGCATGGTTAAAAACATATATATAAAATCATAACAAGGATAGAAAGCACCTTATTTGTCGTGTTCATCAAGAATGCCAAGCTCTCGTCGAATCTTGTAAAACGGTTCTCTTGCCAAAGGTTTAGTGAAGATATCGGCAAGTTGATTATGAGTATCTACAAATGTTACCTCGACATCTCCTTAAAGTACATGATCACGAAGAAAATGATGTCGTATATATATGTGTTTGGTTCTTGAATGCATGACGGGATTCTTTGTAATGTTTATTGCACTTGTATTGTCGCACCGTAGAGGAATGCATCCTAGATCGAGTCCGTAGTCACGAAGTTGTTAATTGAGCCACAAAATTTGAGCGCAACTACTACCCACTGCAATATATTCTGCTTCAGCCGTGCTAAGAGCAACACATGCTTGTTTCTTGCAGGCTCATGATACTAATGCATTTCCAAGGATGTGACAAGTACCACTTGTGCTTTTTCTATCAGTTTTACAACCTGCATAATCCGCGTCAGAATAACCAACTAAGTTGTAAACACTACCTTTGGGATACCATAATCTGACATTTGTTGTCCCTTTGAGATACTTCATGATCCTTTTCACCACTGTGAGATGAGATTCCTTTGGATTTTCTTGAAATCGAGCACATAGATAAACACTAAACATTATGTCAAGACGACTTGCCGTTAAATATAATAAGGAGCCAATCATACCTCGATACTTTGTAATGTCGATGGAAACACCTGATTCATCTTGATCAACATATGTACCGGAACCAATTGGTGTAGACATTGCCTTATAGTTATCCATGTCAAATCTTTTCAAGAGTTCCTTGCAATACTTGGATTGGTTGATGAAGATGCCATCTTTTAATTGTTTGATTTGAAGTCCAAAAAAATAATTCATTTTACCCATCATGAAAATCTCAAATTCTCCTTACATCATTGCTGAGTATTCTTCACACATTTCTTGGTTTAAAGATCCGAAAATGATATCGTCAACATATACTTGAGCTAGCAAAGTGTCATCTTTGATTTTCTTGATAAACAGAGTCTTGTCAACTTTGCCCTTTTCAAAACCTTTTTTGCACAAGAAGTTGCTTAAACGATCATACCATGCCCTTGGTGCTTGTTTCAACCCATAGAGAGCTTTTCTCAATTTAAATACATCAGATGGATTCTTGAAATCTTCGAACCCTGGGGGTTGCTTAACATAGACTTATTTAGTGATATATCCATTCAAGAATGCGCTTTTGACATCCATTTGGAAAAGCTGAAAATTTAATGAGCAAGCATAGGCAAGTAAGAGACGAATAGCTTCTAACCTTGCAATCGGAGCGAAAGTTTCTTCAAAATCTATTCCATCTTCTTGATTGTAGCCTTGTGCTACCAACCTTTCTTTGTTTCGAACAATTATTCCATTTTCGTCAAGTTTGTTTTTAAACACCCATCTTGTTCCAATAATGTGTTTGTTGCTTGGCCTAGGGACAAGTTCCCAAACTTGATTCCTTTCAAATTGATTTAATTCTTATTGCATAGCGATAATCCATTGGTCAATGCCTAAGGCTTCATCAACTTTGGAAGGTTCAATTTGAGAGACAAACGCCATGTTTAGGCAAGCATCTTTGAGATTTAATCTTGTTGTCACACCTTGACTTATATCACCAATTACTTTATCGATATGATGATATCTATGAGTTCTCCATTCTTTTGGTAGATCATTGAGATTTGATTCTTGTTGGGGTGATTCTTCGTGTTGAATTGGTTGATCTTTGGAAGTATTTTCTTGAGGACCTTCTAGTATTTCATCATCGTCATCATCATCATAAAAAATATTATCCTCCTTGGAGGGGTTAGATTCATCAAAAGATACATGCATTGATTCTTCAATTGTTAAAGTTCTTTCGTTGTAGATTCTATATGCCTTACTAGAAAGATAGTAGCCAAGAAACATACTTTCATCGGATTTTTCATCAAACTTACCAAGGTTATCTTTGTCATTGTTTAAGACAAAGCATTTGCATCCGAAAATGTGAAAGAAAGCAATGTTTGGTTTCCTCCCTTTGAAGAGTTCATATGGAGTTTTCTTCAAGATCGGTCTTATGTTAACTCTATTGCTAACAAAACATGCCGTGCTCACCGCATCCACCCAAAAATATTTTGGAAGATTTGAATCTCTAAGCATCGTTCTAGCAAGTTCCACAAGAAACCTATTCT
Source organism: Vicia faba (assembly GCA_948472305.1). Taxonomy (NCBI): domain Eukaryota; kingdom Viridiplantae; phylum Streptophyta; class Magnoliopsida; order Fabales; family Fabaceae; genus Vicia; species Vicia faba. Next base: position 36,492,031 of record OX451741.1, read on the forward strand.
TTCTTTCTACCACTCCATTTTGTCGAGGAGTCCTTGGTGCAGAGAAGTTGTGAGATATTCCATGTTCTCCATAAAATTCTTCAAATAGAGCATTTTGAAATTCTCCGCCATGATCACTTCTTATGGAGGCAATTGTTAGAGACTTCTCATTTTGAATTTGTTTAGCATACTTCTTGAACGCCTTGAATGCATCACTTTTCTGCACTAAAAAGAATGTCCAAGTATATCTAGAGAAATCGTCAACAATAACCAAAGCATATACATTACCTCTGAAACTTCTTGTTCTTGATGGACCAAATAAGTCCATATGTAACAATTGTAGTGGCCTTGCAGTAGACACCACGTTCTTAGATTTGAAAGTTTTTTTTGTTTGTTTCCCTTTTTGACAAGCATCACAAAGTCTATCTTTGACAAAATTTCTCTTAGGAAACCCAATGACAAGATCATGCTTGATTAGTTTATTCAAGTGTTCCATGTGAATATGAGCAATTATTTTGTGCCATAACCATGAATCATCGTTGTTCGCCATGAGACATTTTACCTTCAAAGATAGATCATCAAGGGAAATCATGAATATATTATTGATTCTTTTACCTTTAAGTATAGCCTCATTTGTGACTTCGTCTTGTATCAAGCATTCATCCTTAGTGAACTTTATCTTGAAGCCTTTGTCACAAAGTTGGCTAATACTAAGAAGATTGTGCTTTAGTCCTTCAACATAAAGAACATCTTCAATGGATATGAAAGGTGGATCACCAACTTTTCCTTTGAACAACCACTATCAAGATACCAAATATTGCATGTGGTCTTCAAGCATACCTGCAAAACAAATTAGGCTTTGTTAGGTATCCAAGTTGCTTTGGGTCCTTTGTAATTAGTGCCTTTCTTTACCCACACATAATTCCCACTTGCCACACTAAAGTTTCTAACATAGTAAGCATTAGGTGTATGGCCTTTAATACCACAATAAAAACAAGTAGGTTCAAAGTTACTTCTATATCTAGTGATGAACTATTTTATATTTGTTCACTTTCTCTTTGGATGATTGATCACTAGCCTTAACAAAGATAGTTTTATTAGAACTTGGTTTTGAAAACTTTGAATATCCAAGTCCACTTTTATCATTGGAGTATATTTTTTGGCTAAGAACACCTTCCAATCCAATTTGGCCTTTTTCATATATTTCAATGACTCTTTTTAATTGGACAATTTGGAAAGAGAGTGATTCACAATTTTTACATACAAAATTTTGTTTTTGTTCATCACTTAATTTTTGTTTTTCTTCTTTGAAATCTTTTTCCATAGATTCACATTTTTCTTCTAAGGATGAAATTTGTTTCTTTTGAGATGAAATAGTTTTATACAGAATTTTGCATTCACTCAATAGTTCATCTATAGAACCTTGTTCTTAACTATCAAAAGGAGAAAATTCATTACTAACCTCATTGTCTTCATCATCGGATGGTGTGAGGCCATCAATGCTAGATTTGCACTTTCATCACTACCGTAATCGGATGAGGAACTTATTTCATTATCCTCCCATGCAACATAGGCCTTTTTGTTCTTTAATCCATTTTTGCTTTTGTAGCCACCTTTCTTGGAGAGTTTTGGATAATCCGGCTTGATATGACCTTGCTTACCACATTCATAACATGTGACTTCTTGTGTTGATGTGGAAGCTTCCTTTTTCTTGAATTGTTTCTTTCCTTTTGAATGAGAAAATGATTTGTCATTTCTACCAAAGAACTTACCAAGCCTTTTAACAAGAAGCATTAAATTTTCATCTTCTTCCGGATTGTCTTCCTTTTCAACTTCCTTGGAATCTATCTTCAAAGCAATATTCTTGGATTTCTTCTCTTGATTTTGAAGTTTCCCAAACAATGTTGCGGACGTCATGAAGGAGAGACTTTTCTTTTCTGAAATTGTCGTTACCTTTGGTTGCCATTCCCTAGTTAAGGACCTAAGTACTTTCAGATTTAGTTCATCATTCGTCAAAGTCTTACCAAGAGCACTTAGATGATTTTTCAAGTGCACAAATATCTTTTATAGGTCAAGAATGGTTTCTCCGGGCTGCATTCGAAATAATTCGTATTCTTGACTCAGGGTGTTTAGTCTTGATCTTTTAACTTCAATAGTTCCTTCATGAGTTTGTACCAAGGTATCCCATATTTCTTTTGTTGTTTTGCATGCCGAGACATGGAAGAATTCATCCATGCTAAGTGCACCTTGAAGAAGGTTTATTGCCTTTTATCATAGAGAACCTTCTTCTTATCATCTTCGTCCCATGTAGTTTTAGGATTTGATGAGCCAACACCATTGATTACTGTTATAGGGATAAATGAACCATTCTCGACGACATCCCATATTTATTCTCCTTGTGCTTCTAGATGTGCCTTCATGCATATTTTCCAGAAGTCAAAATATTCACCACAAAATGGAGGAGGCTTGTTGTTACTACCACCATCTCTGAAAATAGCATTTTGATTTGCGGAAGCCATTCTGGATCTTTTAGGAACAAGTTACCTATAACCTGCTCTGATACCAATTGTAAGTATGAAGTTTGCCTAAGAGGGGGAGGGGGTGAATTAGGTACTTTAAAAACTCTGGTTTTAGGGGTGATGGATATTATTTTTCTAGATTATGGTGAGTTTATGAAAGAGTAAAGTGAAGAAAAATAAAGAGACACAAGCGATATATCCTGGTTCCCCTCACAGTCTGAGAGTACTCCAGTCCCCTTTCAACATGAAAGAGATTTCCTTATTGTGGCAAACTTAAACAAGAACTACCCAAAACCAAGAACAATCCTCTTGGATTTTCACTATGTCAACAATGAGAACAATCCTCTCAAAGTGGCTTCACTTGTATCCAACAATCCTGGAAAGACAAGATTTATAAAACCACTTAAACTTATTTCCAACAATCCTGAAAAATAAGTAGGCATTTATCAATATTTGATTTGAGTGAGTTTGAGTAGTAATGATCACTTTGAGTGATTTAATCAATGAATTGATCTTATCTTCCAATGATAATAGTATACAATGACTCAAGATATATAATGCTCAAAGTTTTCTGGTTAATAATATGTGAAACTGTGCAGAAAACTTGTGTATGAAAATGTATAGCAGCTTGAGTTTGATTTTTGAAAATTCAGAAAATATAATTGGAAGAGGTGTAGAAAATGATTTTGAAAATCAGTATTTATATGTTCATAGCACCTTTTTGAAACAACATAAAGTTCTGTAAATGAATCATGAACAATTTCCAAGATTGAGTGAAAGGTTTCCATGAAATGGTGTTATGAACATGCATGTGCAAAGCTGCTGTTTTTCAAAATCGTGCAGCATGCAATCAATTGCACCCTTTATGTAAATCGATTGCACGGGGTTCCAACAACTAGAATTTAAAAAGCTTTGAGTGTGCAATCAATTGCACAAGAGCGTAAATCGATTGCATGTGAAGTCAGTAGCAAAAATTGATTGAGTGCAATTGATTGCACAAACATGCAAATCGATTGCACTAAGAAACAGTAGCAAATTTTTTTATAAAATTGAAGCATGCAATCGATTGCACTAATATGCAAATCGATTGCACTCAAGTGAAAAATGATTTTTAGCTTAGAAAAACTTGAGTAAAGGTTTGGACAATATAAAATATTTCTTTTTACCATTGAGCATATGTCTTAAGTTCAAAGTGAGTATTATCATTATACCTTGAAATTTTGCTAAGTGCTTGAACTGAAGACTTTATTCATAGATGCTTTTAGCTGAGTCAAAAATCTTTGCCTTCTTTGACAATCATGGTTTGTTTTCATCAAAACAAAAGTGCATTTGAGAAGGTTTCTTTTACATCCCAGTTGATGTCCGTACTGAAGTGCGATAGACATGAAGAGAAAATAGTAACATCTCATGGCAATCTTTGTACATCACTATCATCTTATATATAATCTTCTTGATGTTCTTGTTGGCGGCTTCCACTGCGCCATTCATCTTCGGCCGATACAGAGAGGAATTATGATGTTTAATCCTTAACTGTGTAAAGAGTTCCATGATCATAGTGTTGTTGAGATTTGTTCCATTATCAGTGACGATCCTTTCGAGGATGCCGTACCGACATATAAGGTTATACTTAATGAATCGTGCAACAACATTCTTGGTAACAGAGGAAAACGAGACTTCTTCGACCCATTTCATGAAATAATCAATAACGACTAGGATGAAATGATGCCCATTGGAAGAAGTAGGTTTAATCTCTCCAATCATATTGATGCCTCACATTGCAAATGGCCAAGAAGCAGTCAAGACATTCAGAGGAACCAGAGGCAGATATACTTTGTCAACATAAATCTAGCATTTGTCACAAGTTCTAGAATGATGATGGCAATCGGTTTCCATGGTCGACCAATAATTTCCTACTCTCAGAATCTTCTTAGCCATTGTATTCCCACTAGAGTGAGTAACAAAGACTCCTTCTTGCATATCTTCCATAATCTTCTCAACTTCATTCTTGTCTACCCAACGAAGCAAAGTAAAATCATGGTTGCGCTTGTACAGGATTCTGTTACTCAGAAAGAACTTGGCAGAGAACCTCCGTAGAATTTTATTATCATTGATAGACGCCCCTCAGGGTATTCTTGAGCCTCAAGGTATCTTTTCACTTCATGAAACCATGGTTTTTCCTCTACTCCATCAGTATCAACCTCGTAGTAATGTGCTGGTTCGTCTAGTCTTTCAATGGTAATTCGGGGAGCTTCATTATCCCATCTAACTTTGAACGTAGATGACATGGTAGCTAAAGCGTCTACCAACTATTTCTCTTCTCGTGGGATCTTCTTAAATGTGATTTCCTCGAAGTACGAAATTAATGTCAACACATGCTCTCGATAAGGGATGAGATTTGGATCCATCATATCCTATTATCCCTTAATCTGACTGATGACTAAGGATGAGTCCTCGTATACATTTAAAAATTTGATCCTCATATCAATAAAAGCTTTGATACCCATGATGCACGCTTCCTACTCGGCCATGTTATTGGTACACTCAAAGCATAATCTGGCGTTGAAGGGTGTATGGCAACCCTTGGGAGAGATGATCACATCACCAATTCCATTGCCAAGCGCGTTAGAAGCTCCACTGAAAACCAAAGTCCATAGAGATCCTAGCTAAGGTCCTTCATACGGTCCGTGTTCTTCACAATCTGTAACTAGCATAATATTCTCATCTGGGAACTCGAAATTCATAGACTGGTAGTCATCTACAGCTTAATGAGCCAAATGCTCTGCCAATACACTTCCCTTGATTTCCTTCTTAGTAGTGTAATAGATGTCATATTTTGTCAAGACCATTTTCCATCTTGCTAATCTTGCGGAGAGAGCGGGTTTCTCGAATATGTATTTTATTGGATCCATCTTAGAGATCAACAAAGTAGTATGAGTCAACATATACTGTCTTAGTCGGTGATCAGCCCATGCCAAAGCGTAGCAAGTTTTCTCGAGAAGTGAGTATCTTTTTTTACAGTCGGTAAACTTTTTGCTATGGTAGTATATTGCATGCTCTTTTCAACCAGACTCGTCATGTTGACTGAGTACACACCCCATTGAGTTCTCTAACATTGTTAGGTACATGATCAGAGGTCTTCCTTCAACTGGTGGAATCAGAATCAGAGGTTCTTAGAGGTACTCCTTGGTTTTGTTGAAGGCTATCTGACAATCATCATTCCACTTCACTACTTGATATTTCTTTATTAACTTGAAGATTGGCTCAGAAGTGGCAGTCAAATGGGAAATAAAACTGGCAGTATAGTTTAATCGCCCTAGAAAACCTATGACTTCCTTCTCAGTATGGGAAGATAGAATTTCTTGAATGGCTTTAACCTTGGCGGGATCAACTTCAATATCTTTACCACTGACGACAAAACCCAGGAGTTTACCGAATCTCACCCCAAAGGTGAATTTGTTCGGTTCAGCCTTAATTTGTATTTCTTCAACCTCTTAAACAGCTTGTGCAAGTGGTTGCGATGTTCTTCTTCAGTCTGAGACCTGGCTATCATGTAGTCAACATAAATATCTATCTCATGATGGATCATGTTGTGGAATAAAGCTAACATAGCATGCTGATATGTTGCACCGACGTTCTTCAAACCATAAGGCATAACCTTTTAACAAAAAGTGCCCCACTGTGTTACGAAAGTAGTCTTCTCCAAGTCTTCAGGTTCTATCTTGATTTGATTATACCCATAGAAACCATCCATGAAGGATAATACCTTATGCTGAGCAGTGTTATCAACCAGAACATCAATATGTGGAAGCGGAAATTCATCTTTGGGGCTTGCCCTGTTCAGATCCCTGTAGTCTACATACATACGCACTTTGCCATCCTTTTTAGGTACTGGCACCACAATTGTAATCCACTGAGGATAGGATGTAACAACTAAGAAACCTGCATTGAATTGCTTCATAACCTCAACCTTGATCTTCTCTGACATCTCGGGACGCATACAATAGACCTTTTGCTTTATTGGAGAACAACCTTCTTTCATTGGTAGACGGTGAACCACAATATCAGTATCAAGCCCTGACATGTCTTCGTATGACCAAGCAAAGATCTCAACATAGTCATACAACATCTGGATTAATCTATTTTTAACACTGCTCTTTAGATTGGCATCTATCTTGACTTCTTTCTTGTCTTCTTTATTACCCAAGTTCACAACCTCGACTATCTCTTCGTGCGATTGTATGGCCCTTTCTTCTTGCATTAACAGCCTAGCAAGCTCTCTAGGTACTTCACAATATTCCTCACCTCCGTCCTTGGCTTGGTAGATTTGATTTTAAAGTCATAAATGGCAATAGCAGAATTGTTATCAACGGGATCCAGAGTGGATGTGGATCTACAATTTGTTGTGTGGGTGTGTGTAAGAACACATAGCTATTTCGAAAGTGCAATAAAGTAAAAGAAAGACATAGAGCGCAAAATTTGAATGCAAATGTCCAATTATTTATTGAATGAAAATATGTTAATGAGATATGACAACACTAATAAATGAACTGTTGTGCCCCAGGTAAGGCACAAGGTTTAAAGTCATTGTTTTAAAATTACATAGCCAAAACTTTGAAAGAAAAAAGAAATAGAAAATAACATTTACTCTTGACTAAAGGAGATTGTTATAACGTCTTCCGCCTTCCAATTACTGAGCCTGCTGCCGGTGGTAGGAAAAATCCAAATGTCTAGGTCGTAGTCAATATCAGCATCTTCTACCGCATTAACTCCATTGTTGTGGATGCGGAATGGTGGTCTTCCAGCACGAGAACGATGAATAACCCTCTGAGCCTCTACATTGAAAGCTAAACCAAATTTATTAGACTTGTAATGAATGTCGAGAAGCTGACCCCAAGTAGTTCAACCACCTTCTTTTACTACAATTCTAGCATCTTTCAGAGAGGCCATTCTGGGCGGAGCCCTGGTAACCTTAGGAATAGAAGAAACTTCTTCAGTAACTGTCCGAGGAATAACTTCAAAAGTATGGAATGGAGTTTTGATGAATTTTCCATCCATATCAACATAATTGGATGAGTTCAAGTGACTCACCATGTACTCTTCTTAACCATAAACGGTAACAACCTTTCCTTTCACGGGATATTTCAACTTTTGGTGTAGGGTTGAAGTAACAGCGCCTGCCCCATGAATCCAAGGGCGTCAAAGTAAACAAGAATAGGCCAAACAAATGTCCATCACATATAAGGTAGAGTTGAAGACCTGCGACCTACTTTTATCGGGAGATCCACCTCTCCATGTACCATCCTCTTTGGACCGTCAAAGGCTTAGACTACATTGGGTTTCAGCACAACCCCTTCACAGTCAAGCTTGTCGAGAGCATCCTTTAGTAAAACATTTAATGAGGAACCCATATCAACTAACACATGGGCTAAGGTAGTGCCCCTGCATTCAATTGAGACATACAAGGCCTTGTTATGGTTTCTTCCTTCAGGATTCAAATTGGCATAAGAAAATCCCAGCCTATTATCAGTCATCAGGCTAGCAACATAATTTTCAAATTGGTTAGCAGAGATTTCTTGTGATACATGCGCAAATTTTAAGAACTTCACTAAAGCCTGAGCATTGGCTTCTGAACATAACAACAGGGATAACATGGAGATCTTGGAGGGAGTCTGTCCCAGTTGTTCAATAATCTTGTAGTCACTTTTTTGGATGATTTTGAGTACTTCCTCCATTTCTTTGTTGGAGGTATCTTCAGCGGTAACTTATTTAGATGCCCCAGTCTGGGCAGACTCAGTGATCTGTTCTTTTCCCCGAGCCTCAGTAATTGACTCGGAAGCGGTAACACGAACTGGTGTGGCAATAGTCTTCGAAGAGATTTCTGGAGAGAAAACCCTTCCACTTTTAGTAACTTTACTGGTCCCAGCGATACTGTCCATGTTGGAATCAGTAACTTCAATACCTTTACTCTTAGTAGTCAATGGTTCTTGCTTGACACCGAGTTAGTAAACGTCGGCCCCAGAAATTCTAAGGGATAACTTTGTCCGAGGAATACGGGATAAGTCTGAGTGCGGTGATTATCAGAGGAGCGACTCTAGGTTCAGCTGTAATTTTCACAGAGCCTTTGGCAGTGATCTTGACAGGAGTGCCGAAAATTACAGATACCTCTTCAAGCTTTAAATCTTGAAACAAATTCTCAATAGAAAGAATCTTCTCAACTATAATGATATGATTATCCATCAGACGCTGAACACCTTCTTTCATTAACTTGCAGCCATTGGGTTGGGCAGTGCAGCAGTAGCACCTTTCAATGCAACCCGAAAATAAACCAACCTACAATAGATTATTCTTGATAATTAGGAGGGGAGTAGTTAATTCACTTACAACAGAAACATATGAAACATCATCAATAGCACTTATGTCTATGTCGTGCTTAGGCATAGGTGCAATAATCACATTGGGGTCTCGGGAGGATCAAACTCAATCTCTTTATTGTCAATCATATCTTGGATTTTATTTTTCAAAGCCCATCAGCTATTTGTATCATGTCTGGGACTATTGGAATGATAAGCACATCTTACATTAGGATTGTATTGATGAGAGGAGGTGTTGGGATTCTGACGGGGCACTCTTAATGTTATCAACTTTGCTTTTAACAAATGTTGCAATTCCTGAGACAATGGCATGTTAATCTTGGTAAACTGTCTCCTGGGTGCATCCGGTCTATGCTAGTTTCCTTGTTGATGTTGTTGTACTGGCGCATGATTAGAATAACCCTTACAGATTGGCTTCAGTAACCTCTATCATGAACCTTCTGGCCATAGACAACATTAGAATTTTTTTTACCATCTAACGTCTTCTTCACAGTAGTTAAAGACGCAACCACCTGAATCTTTCCACTCCTGATTCCACCTTTAACATGTTCCCTTGTTAATATCAACTCGGTGAAACCAAATGAAGAGCTCTCAATCAGATGATTAAAGAAAGGACATGTCAAAGTTCCCATAAACATATCAACTAACTCCCTATCAGAAAGGAGAGGTTGAACTCTTCCTGCCAGATCTCTCCATTTTTTGGCATACTCTTTAAAGCCTTTGTTTGAGACCATAGTCATTGTTGTACCCCAAAATTTTCCCTCCTATTTCATCAACATTTTCTCATCACCAGACTCTTGGAACTGAAGATCAAGTTAGGGTTTGCTCTGCTCAAGACACCTCCTTGCACTGTTGACCCAAATTAAGGTTTGAGTTTGCACAGGGATATGTTGACCTACAATTCTCAAAGTGACTTTCATACTTCATGTTGGACTCACAAGTTTGTCCTTACCATGTTTCAGGCTTTGATTCTAAGTTTTGCCCAATCAATTGGACAGTTGACCTAGAAATCAGCTGTATTAGGGAAAAAGTCAACTGTGGCCAATTGACAGTCAAACCTCATGAAATTTGACCCACATTAACATTATTAACGCATATGAACCATTTTATCAAGTTTGGATCACCATTCCACAAGAAATTTGATCAGATCACCAAAAGGGCAAAATGGTCATTTTTAGGGTTTTGATTGCACAAAGGCAATTTTTGACTGTTTGTCCTAGCCAATGGCAAATCAAGCTCACATATGGACTCAAGGACTCAATGACATTGTCTTGACCCATTCAACAAGTTCAAAAGATCTCAAGTGCATAGGATTGACAAATGAATTTTTCAGTCAACTGATCAAAATTTGACTGTACACTAAAAAGTCAAACTTTGACTTTTTGGTCAAAATCAAGTGCCAAGAGTTATTTTCCATCAAGACATGTCAAATTATGAAACTTGTTCATCAAGAAACCCAAAAATGCAAATTAGAGTTTAAAAAGGAAAATTTTCATAACCTAGAAATTTTCTTATTTTTTTTCCTAAATTTGTCCCATTTTTTCACCAACATGCAAATGGATTAAAAGAAAACTTGCAACATGAAAGTTGTAGTGCCTAACAAAGTCTACAACTTTGATTCACACAGTTTTCCCAAAAGAAGCTTGTAGCTCAGGTTATGATTTTTGGAACAAGGGTACCTAAAACTTTTAACTTAGAGAAAATTTTCCCTAATCTAGGCAGGATTTTGACCCATCTTCTTGGCCCCTTTTCACATAGTTCCACTTGGAGTTTCAAGTTGCATTGCAAATATGGATTATAGTACATGTTCCAAGCTTTCCAAATTGTGAGAGAACTCCTCAAACACCCTTGTGGTTAGAGAGAATCGAATGCTTGAAGTTGGCAAAAACTCACTTTTGTCCATGGCCAATACATGTTCATACAAACTTGCATTTTCAAATCAGCATGTTTGGTGCTAGCTTGCAGGCTTCAAAACCAACTTGTACCCCATAATTTAATGCATATCCATTGAGTTAAGGTTTTTCTTTGGTCATTATGGAATTGTACACAAGATTAATCCCTAAATGGTAAAAGGTATATTGTCATTTTTGCAAAAGGATACTTTATGTCAAAACACTAAGCATTGAGCCTTGAACAAAATCTGAGACTGCAAACCAAATCCAGGAATTGGATGGGCCAAGAGTGTTATGTGCAGGGTGATAGGAGGGCCTGTACAAGGCTATAACATCACTTCCACACTCTTGCTTGAAAAAGAAGAAAAAGTTGCAAATCATATACCATCTCTGATATCTGTTAAGACAAGCTTACAAAAACATTGTAGACAAGTTCCATACCTCCCAACAAGCCTGAAACACGACCCCTTTGCCTCTCAAACTCCCTTGTACACAGAATCACTATTTTTTTGCAAATTAGGGCAAGTTTTGCATTTTGCAAGCCATAACCAAATTCCATCGTGCGTTTTGTCCAAAGATAGTTCAAACACCTTCCAATCAACTCACCTGAACTATCCCAGGCCCCCATTGCAAGCTGTAACACCTCTAACACACTTTGCCATTTTTGTTTCAAAGCTCTGCAGGTTGAGTTCTACAACACGATTCAAGCTGTTTCAGAACAAGCCAAGCATTGGAAAAACTTCCTTGGACCTCAGGAAAGCTCAAAAGAAGCTCAAACACCATTGAAGGTTGCTATATTGTCCAGCTCGAAGTCAACTGAAACAAGTATTTCATGGACTTCTATCTCTCTATTTAGGAATGATTAGACTTAGGTTTGTGAATGAAATATGTTGTACTCATAGCCCTGAAGCCATACATATTCTTAGTTTTCATTTACATTAATCGTGCTAAGAGAATTTCACTCATGAACTTTTTGAAAAAACTAGGTTTAAATTAGGGCCAGAGAAATTCTCTCGTGTCTTTGAGAGTTAATCCAAGTTTTTTATATGGTTGGATTCGTTGTTTAATTCTCTACAATGTTCATGTTATGAGTTTTGTCAAAAAATCAAAGAATCAGGAGATAACCATTGATGTACAGAGGCACGCGTTTTGTGAACAAGAGGAAGAAGATGAAGTCTAACTTGGTTGGGCTTGGTTGTTCTTTGCTTTTGACACCCCCCTTTTCTATTTACACCTCCCTGGCCCATTTATTTAAATATTTATCATTTTGACATTTTATTTTTTTATTCTGACTTTATTATTTTTTGTCCAAATATAAAAAATGCCAAAAAATTATTTTCTATATTTTTCATATTTATTTGATATTTATTTTTATTTTACTAGGTATAAATATGTAAATAAACTATTTTCTTTTTAATAAAACTCAAAAACAATACAAAAAATATACTTATTTTCATTTATCACTTCTATTTATATTTGAGAACATTTCCTTGAAAAAACTCATTTTTGTAAATAATTAATTTTTATCTTTGTATATATATATATATATATATATATATATATATATATATATATATATATATATATATATATATATATATATATATATATATATATATATATATATATATATATATATATATATATATATATATATATATATATATATATATATATATATATATATATATATATATATATATATATATATATATATATATATATATATATATATATATATATATATATATATATATATATATATATATATATATATATATATATATATATATATATATATATATATATATATATATATATATATATATATATATATATATATATATATATATATATATATATATATATATATATATATATATATATATATATATATATATATATATATATATATATACTTGTTTTAATAAATAAATTAGGTCAAGAAATACAAAAGTACTACATTTTCATTTTATTAATATTTTGTACTAAAAATATCATTTTCATAATATACTTTTATTTTTTTTTTCTATAAATTAGTATATTATTGTATATAATATTATTTATTAAGAATTAGGGTTTTTGCCCTAAAAAGGAAAATAATTAAAATTGACCCTTTTTTATTTATTTATTTACATTTCACATTGAAAAAATACTTTTCACATACATAAAGTTCTTTTTTTTGCATAATACATTTTATTTGATATTTGTTTAATTGTTTTTATTTAAATATTAAATAGTGCCTATACATTCAATATGGTTGTAATAACTTAGAACTAATTTTTTGTCAAATACTCCCAATTCAAATTTGTACCCCCTCCCTATATCATGTTGTAATAGTGTAGCATTTAAATTCTCGCACATTTAAAAGCTCCCAAATTATGCCATGCTTAGACTTAGGGTTTGTATGCAAAAATAAAATCAACAACTAGCTTGACCTAATCCAAGATAAACATGCATGAAAAACAAACACAATGCACACTTGCACCCCTAGGGTTTCATCCACTTGTTGCCTTCAAAAATGGGCCATGGTTGCATGTTGAGTACTTTGGCAAAACAAAAACAAACAAAAAGATCATAGTCCCTCGATGACGCTATCTGAGTTGCCTAAACAAAATGATCAAGTCCCTCAAGAAAATTGCCAAAAATACTTGACACAATTGCTATCATGGTCTGTACGATGACCCGCGCCTGTCCCGTTTAACATCCTAACACAAGGTTGTTCACCAAATACAATGGTGAAACAACACTTTTAAAAGGGTTAAAAACATAAGAAAGATCTTTGAGTAAAATAGGGTAGACAACTCTTAGTTACTTGATCAAAGCTTGCAAAAACATCCTTGATGTCTTCAAAACACACTTCACAACACAATTTCAAAACCCTACTTTCAAACATTGGAAACTTTTCAAAAGACAAAAACATCTTTGTATACATTCAAACAAGAATCATTACAAAGCTTGCCACAACGATGGCCTCTTTCAAAATCACACATAAAGCACCATTTCAAACAATTGAAGAGCACCATTTCAAACAATTGAAAAGCAAAGCAAGTGATCTAAGCAAGTAACTAAGAGCCCATGGATAACCATGGATAGAAAGGGTGCTAATACCTTCCCTTTCTATAATCTACTCCCCGAACTCAAGAAAACATCTCAAAGGTCTTTCCTGTTCTTTTTGACCTTTCCTTAGGATAAAATAAAAAGTCGGTGGTGACTCTTGCTAAACAGAAACATTTGCGAACACAAAACGCAAAACCTCAAGTCAGTTCTCCCACCGTATCACAGAACTGGCGACTCTGCTGGGGACACTTCTAAAAGTGGAGTAACCTTAGGGCTTAGATCACCCTTTGTATGATTATTGTTTGCCTTGCTTGCTTTACATTTTGGTTCTCTTGTTCTCCACCCGGATTTGGGAAACATTCTTAGGTAAATAGCAATACATTATGGAAACTGTGCAGGGTATACCGACACAGTTGAAGCAATAGCTATATTAGTGCGACATATTTGTGAGTACCGATAGCCTTTGAGTCATCAAAGAGAATACGGGGCCGCTGAGTGATGTCATGAAGTACTAATGAACTCTTAGAACCTTACTTGACCATCTTGGCCTTTATTAGGGGTAGTGAGATGACCGGCTTTGGTGCAGTCCGAAGTTGGTAGATACTCGATACTACACTCATTGAGGGTTGTTTTCTTGGAATATTTTGGTTGCTAGTTAAGTGGCTAAACCAAAACAATGAATATAGAAAACAATCCAATGATATTGAGCTCCTTAGAACCCGGTTACTATTTATAGGACAGGTTTTAAGCCAACTAAACTCAAGAGGGTACTTACCTATGAAACCTCATGCAAGCCTGAAACTAGGGTTTTGTGTGACTTGCTTGTACATGTGCTTGTGCATACATCATGAACATCATAAAGCATCATTTGCATCCACTAACCATTTCAAGGGTTTGGATCTTCATCTTTGTTCTTGTTTTGTAGGTCATGGAATCTCTTCGCAGGAAAACAATCCAAGTCAACCTTGTGAGAGTCCCTCCTTAACTCAAGGAGCTTACTTCCAGGATTCCAGAGAATTCTCTCTTCAGTGAAAGACATGGTAGACTCCTCAGCTTGGTCAAAACCAACATTGAAGAAGACATGGTGAAAGTTCTGTTCCAGTTCTTTGACCCCCTACACCACTGTTTCACATTCCCTGATTATCAATCGGTGCCTACTTTGGAGGAATTCTCTCAACTCCTGAGAACTCCTATTCTTAATCAACTACCCTACAATGGTACGGAAAAAGAACCAAAGCCTGAAGATGTTGCTCAAGCATTACACTTGCAACCATCTGTCATCAAGGGGTATTGGGAAACTAGAAGTGGTGTCAAAGGCTTCTTGGAAAAGTTTTTGTTTGAGAAGGCACAAGACTGCTGGAATTCTCTTGATCTACAAGCCTTTGAAGAGATTTTGGCTCTCCTCATCTATGGGTTGGTCTTGTTCCCAAACCCTGATCAGCTTATAGATGTGAATGCTGTCAAGATTTTCATATCCAGGAATCCTACACCTACATTGCTTGGGGACATCCTACACTCATTTTACACACGAACAATGAGGAAAAGAGGTGTTCTCATGTGTTGTACTCCTCTCCTAGCAAGGTGGTTTATTTCTCACCTTCCACAATCAGTTTTGAAGAATGAGCAGGGTTTAAGGTGGTCCCAACGATTGATGACCCTCACACATTCTGATGTACATTGGTGTTCTCGGTCCAGAGAAAATGTCATCATCATTGATCGTTGTGGGGAATTCCCTAATGTCCCACTACTTGGCATTAGGGGAGGCATCACCTACAACCCCTGTCTAGCTTTGAGACAATTTGGATATGCTCGGAGGGATGACCCTCATGACATGCTGATTCCGGACCTAGTTTTTGACTTCGACAACAATGTGCAAGGACTTCGACAAAGGTTCATAAGAGCTTAGAGGATGCCTAACAACGTGGATAGTAAGACACTGGGGCACAAGAATTCCATCCCCCTTGAGCCTTATCTCAAGTGGGTACGAACCCGCTCCCAGAATCTTATGATGCCATACCCTCACATTCTCCCCTTGATCAAAGAGACTGTTATGGAAGGAGAGGTTCCATACACCATCCTACATCCTGACATGCCAACATCATGGGAAGAAATGCAAAAGAGTTGGATTCAACTCAAGGAAGAACGGGATACTTTTGAAGCCAGCTTCTATGCTAGTGAGAAGAAGGTTTTGGAGCTCACCCGCTGACTTCACGAGGAGGAAACTCTCAACACTTACATCACACCAAAGAGGATGCGCAATGTCTTTTTACATTAAGAATTTTGTAATATTTCGCCCATGGGGCAATGGGGCACTTATGTACTAACGAATTTCTTCTTAATATGACGTGCGTTCTTTTTGTTTGCAACCAATTTGAATTTTTGAACCCTTGAATGCATTACATGAATAACATACCATTCATCATATGCATAAACAGGTCTTCACGCCAAGTTTCCTTATCTTTTTGCTGTTTATTTCAGCAAGATGGATTTGGAGCAAACGGTAAAGGATCTGCAGGCACAAAATTCACAGTTCCAGCAACTCCTCATGACCTTGGCAAAGGGTCAAGAGGACCTCAAAGTTTTGTTGGAGAAGAATAAAGAGAAAAATAAAAAGAGACCTGGAGTAGCCACTTTGGGAAGAAGATTTGAGCATCAGGCCAGGAGAGTTCTCGAGTTCCCCTCAACGTCTGACGAAGGGGTCGGTAAAGGGAAAGGGACTGTTGTGCCTTCTGAATCCGAGGTTGAAGAGGAAGAGGAGGAAGAAGACGAAGACTACTCCGAACAACAGTATCCACCAGTGGATGATAAATATAAGAACCTTGAAGATAGACTGACAGCTATGGAGTTGCAGAGGGTGCCCGGATTGGATTTTGAAGAACTAGGGCTGGTATCTGGGATTGTTATCCCTCTCAAGTTCAAAGTGCCAACATTTGCCAAGTACGACGGTCTGTCTTGCCCAAAGATGCACCTGAGGTCGTATGTCAGAAAAATCCAACCCCACTCATCCGATAAAGACCTCTGGGTACACTTTTTTCCAAGACAGCTTGTCTGGCACACAGTTAGACTGGTTTTATCAACTCGAGAGATCAGAGGTTCACAATTGGGAAGACTTGGCAGCTTCTTTTTATCGTCAGTATCAATACAATGTTGACTTGACGCCCACTCGTACTCAGTTACAAAGTATGGGGATGGCTTCCAATGAAGGGTTTAAAGAGTACGCGCAAAAGTGGCGTGATCTGGAAGGAAGGGTGCAGCCACTGCTATCAGATAGGGAGTTAGTTGACATGTTTCTGGGGACCCTGTCTGGCCCCTTCTTTAATCATCTGATCGGAAGTTCTTCCGCGGGATTTACTGAACTGATTTTGACCGGTGAAAGGGTTGAGGCCGGTATTAAGAGTGGAAAGATTCAAAAGGATGCTTCCGCATCCACGGCTATTAAGAAACCCTTCCCATCCAAGAAGGAAGCATATGCTGTGTATTCTTAGAAGGGATTGGGAAGAACTGAGCGCCGGCCGACTGTAGGGGCTGTGATGATTCAAAACTCGTCAAATGATCAACCTCGCAACAACGAGTGGAAAGGCCACAACGGCAGTTCACCCGCATCAACATGACGCCCGCTCAAGTACTTCCTCATTTGTTGAATCTGAATCTTACCGGTTTAAAGGAAGCGCCAAAGAATCCTAACACCTCCTCTCCATACTACCACTCCAATGCCAAGTGTGCTTACCATTCCGACAGTGCTGGGCACGATACCAATAATTGTTGGGCGCTTAAGAACAAAATCCAGGATCTGATTGATGCTAAGGAAGTAGAATTTGATGCTCTTGAGAAGCTCAATGTTATATCTGCTCCGATGCCCAAGCACGGCCACAATATTCATGATGTTATAGAGGACACTCATGTTACTGATGTTGTTGACCTGCTGACGTCGTTACTTGTGATTAAGGAAAATTTGTTGAGAGCTGGGATCTTTCCTGGTTATGGTAAAGACTGCTATTTTTGTTTGAACATACGAGGTGATTGCACAATGTTGAAGTCAGGTGTCCAACGCCTGATGGATACCCAAGAGATACTTTTCCAGAAAACCCTTGTTGATACCTTCAATCTTGTTACTTCTGATACTGTTGCTACTTCTACCAACGATATTGCAATCATAACCATTTCCAATAATCCTCCCAAGGCTTGCAAAAGGCATGTCAGGATTACACCCAACTCTGAATGTGTACCATTAAAGATCACCATGCCGGGACCTGTCCCGTACCAATCAAGCAAAATGATACCATGGAACTATGGGGGGGGAAGTCTTCTACCATGGTATCAAACAAATCGAAACAGTCCAAGAGATTTCTGAAGAAGAAAACCCTGATGTAGGGAACATCACAGGTACAAGCAAGATAACCCGCAGTGACCGGATCTTTTCTCCGGAGATTGCTCCCCCTCGAGCAGTTTTCGGACCCTTGAAAGCTTCTGCACCTGTTGGACCATCTGTGCAAGGCCCAGTGATTGAAGAACTAGATACTCCTATAGTAAGACCATCCGCTGAAACTACCGACAAGGGTAAGGGGATACTGAAAGTTCCTGTCAGGACGAAGGCCCATGCTGTGGTTATCCCCGAAACCACTCAGAAAGAAATGGATGAAATCTTGAAAATAATCAGAAAAAGTGACTACGACGTTGTGGAGCAGTTAGGGCAGACCCCTTCTAAAATTTCAATGTTGGCTCTTCTGCTCTGTTCTGAGGCCCACGCTAAGGCCCTGATCAAATTCTTGAAGGCGACACATGTTACCCAAGAGACTTCGGCTGACCAGTTTCAGGAATGTGTGGCCAGTCTTACTGCTAATAATGGCCTTGGCTTTTCCGATGCTGACTTAACTCCCAAAGGAAGGAAACACAACGATGCGTTACATGTTTCAGTTGAATGCCGGGGAACCACTCTCGCCCATGTCTTAGTTGATACTGGTTCTTCCTTGAACGTGCTGCCAAAGAAAGCCTTAGACCGCTTGGACTGCGAAGGACTGACTCTCAAGCCTAGTAACATCATTGTCAGGGATTTTGATGGTTCCAAGAGAATAGTTCATGGAGAGGTTGATATTCCTATCAAAGTAGGCACAAAAGTCTTCAACTCAACCTTTTACGTGATGGACATCCGACCGTCATATTCATGTTTGATAGGAAGGCCGTGGATCCATTATGCCGGGGCAGTTACCTCCTCTTTGCACCAGATGCTGAAATATCCTGTTAAGGGTAAAATTATAACGGTGCACGGCGAGGAAGAGTACATGATAAGCCACCTCAACTCCTTCCGTTATATGGAGATGGATGGAGAGTTCATCGAAACGCCTTTCCAGCATTTTGAGAAAGTTTCTCCCGAGGTAGCAGTTGCGAAGACAATGGTTGAGGTGCCTCTCGTTCCCAAGCATGTATCTAGGATGGCATCTCTCAAGGATGCAGAGGCAGTGATCAAATAAGGGAAGAGTATAACATGGGGGCAATTGCCTGATTTTCCCCATAAGACGGACAAATTTGGACTAATTTGGACTAGGGTTTACAGCTGCAGGACAGAAGTCTATGCGTCGTTCCAAGACTGGAGGGCCACCTATAAGGATCACTCATCATGGAATTAATGTCGTTGAGGATGAAGATGAAGAGAACGACTTCGAAGATTGGATATTTCCGACCGTCGAAGGGGGTTTGAGAAACTGGGAAGCAAAGGATTTCGTTCCCATCACCTTTATCAACCAATAATTTTATCTTTGAACAATTTCCCATTTTTATGGTCTGTAATAACTAAAACAATTTGCACACTATTTTCACCTCATGCCTTTCCCGGGCATGAAGGTCCATTTGTAATGGCTTGATTTCCTTCATAATCATATGCCATGTTTTAATGAATCATTGGACGTTTTTCATCTGTAAACTGTTGTGTTCCTTTTCTTTCCTTTTGCATTTTTGTTTGTTTAAGGATGGCTATCCCTTACACACACCCACACTCACAAATGCAGGTACCCATCCATTCCGGATTCCATGGGCAACTGTTCTGTTTCAGCCTTCGATAACTCTGAGGATTTGGTCAATCACGTTGAGTACGAAGTTGACGAAGATTGTGAAGTGCCTGGAGAGTTAGCCAGACTTCTACAACAAGAAGAGAGGGCCATTCTGCCTCATGATGAGTTGCTAGAAACCATTAACTTGGGGACAGAGGAAGACAGGAAGGAAGTAAAAGTGGGTGACAACCTGGAACCAAGTGTCAAGGAGCGCTTAGTGCAGTCATTGAACGAATATGTTGAAATCTTCGCCTGGTCTTATGAAGACATGCCAGGGTTAGACACATATATTGTGGTTCACCGTCTCCCTACAAGAGAAGACTGTCCACCGATCAAGCAAAAGGTTCGTCGAATGAGGCCTGGCATGTCTGAGAAGATTAAGGCTGAAGTAATGAAGCAATTCAACGTTGGCTTTCTGGATGTTACCTCCTATCCACAATGGGTTGCTAACATCGTGCCCGTACCTAAGAAGGAAGACAAAGTTAGAATGTGCATGGACTATCGGGATTTGAACAGGGCTAGCCCCAAAGACGATTTTCCACTGCCACATATCGAGATTTTGGTTGACAACACAGCTCAGCACAAAGTTTTTTCCTTCATGGATGGATTCTCGGGATCCAACCAGATCAAAATGGCCCCCGAGGACATGGAGAAAACTACCTTTGTCACGCAATGGGGTACCTTCTGCTACAAAGTGATGCCGTTCGGACTGAAGAACGCAGGGGAAACCTATCAACGCGCCATGGTAGCTTTGTTTCATGATATGATACACCATGAGATCGAAGTTTACATAGACGACATGATAGCTCGATCACAAACAGAAGAAGAACACCTTGATCATTTGCAAAAGCTGTTTGCCAGGTTGAAGGAGTATAAACTCAGACTGAATCCAAGCAAGTGCACTTTTGGGGTTAGGCCTGGTAAACTTCTGGGATTTATTTTCAGCAATAAAGGCATTGAAGTTGATCCAGCTAAAGTAAAGGCTATACAAGAAATGCCTACCCCCCGTACTGAAAAGGAGGTTAGAGGATTCTTGGGACGCTTGAACTATATCGCCAGATTCATCTCTCACCTGACTTCCACCTGTGAGCCAATTTTCAAACTGTTGAAGAAGGATCAGGTAGTTGAATGGAACAATGATTGTCAAGTTGCTTTTGATAAAATCAAGGAGTATTTGCTAGAACCTCCTATTCTGATGCCACCCGTCGAAGGAAGGCCGTTATTCATGTATCTGACTGTTTTGGATAACTCAATGGGGTGTGTGCTAGGCCAACATGACGAGTCAGGTCGAAAAGAGCATGCCATTTATTACCTTATAAAAAAGTTTACCGACTGTGACACTCGCTACTCACTGCTCGAGAAAACTTGTTGCACTTTGGTATGGGCTGCTCGCCGGCTAAGGCAGTATATGTTGACTCATACCACTTTGCTGATTTCCAAAATGGATCTGATCAAGTATATCTTTGAGAAGCCTGCTTTATCTGGAAGAATTGCTAGATGGCAAATGATCCTGACTGAGTATGACATCCAGTATACTACCCAAAAATCTATAAAAGGGAGTGTACTAGCTGACCATCTAGCTCATCAAGCCATCGAAGATTACCAATCTATGAGATTCGACTTCCCTGACGAGGACATCATGACATTGGACAACATTGAAGGTAACGGACCGTATGACGGACCTGAACAAGGATCCCGATGGACCCTGTACTTTGATGGTGCTTCAAATGCACTTGGCAACAGCATCAGTGTGGTACTCATTTCTCCGGAAGGTTTCCATACACCCTTCACTTCCCGACTTTGTTTCAGCTGTACCAACAACATGGCTGAATATGAAGCTTGCATCTTTGGTCTCAAGGCTGCTATAGACTTGGGGATCAAATCTTTGGTCATATTTGGGGAATCGGCTTTGGTCATCAGTCAAGTCAAAGGAGAGTGGGACACCAAACACCCTAATCTTATCCCATACAAAGAACATGTCCTGACGTTGTTGCCTCATTTCGAGCAGATTACTTTCGAACATTTCCCACGAGAAGAAAATCAGCTAGCAGATGCTCTGGATACAATGTCTTCCATGTTTAAACTCAACTGGGATAACGAGGCTCCCCAAATCACCATCGAGCGAATGGACGAACCTGCGCATTATCATGAGATTAATATCGAAGAAGTAGTGGAACAACCCTGGTTTCATGAAATCAAAAGGTATCTCTAGACTAGAGAATATCCCGAAGGAGCTTCTGTCAATGACAAAAAGTTCTTAAGGAGATTTGCTGCCAAGTTCTTCCTAAGCAATGACATCCTTTATAAACGCAGCCATGATTGCGTTTTACTTAGTTGTGTGGACAAAGCTGAAGCAGAGTTGATCATGACTCAAATACACAGTGGTACATTTGGCACCCATTTGAGCGGACATACAATGGCTAAGAAGATTCTAAGGGCAGGCTACTATTGGTCTACCATGGTAGCTGATTGTCACCAACATTTCTGTACTTGCCATAAGTGTCAAGTCTACGCCGACAAGGTACATATTCCTCCTGTTCCTCTCAATGTTATGACAGCTCCTTGGCCATTCGCAATGTGGGGCATTGACAAGATTGGAGAGATCAATCCCACGGCGTCCAATGGACATCGCTTCATCCTGGTGGCTATTGATTACTTCACAAAATGGGTCGAGGCAGCTTCCTATGCCTCAGTTACAAAGAATGTGGTGGCCCGCTTCATCAAGCAGAATCTCATATGCCGGTATGGTATCCCCGACAGGATCATCACAGACAACGGTACAAATTTTAACAATACTATGATCACCGCTCTATGCGAGCAGTTCAAGATTTATCATCACAATTCATCTCCCTATCGGCCGAAGATGAACGGTGTTGTTGAGGCCGCGAACAAAAATATCAAGAAGATCATTCGAAAGATGACAGTCACCTACAAAGATTGGCATGAAATGTTACTGTTTGCTCTGCATGGATATCGTACCACGACACATACTTCAACAGGGGCAACCCCATTTTCTTTGGTATATGGCATGGAAGTTGTTCTGCCCATGGAAATTAAGATTCCTTCCTTAAGGATTACGAAGGACGTTGGTTTGAGTGAAGACGATTGGATTCATACCCAACTTGATCAACTCAATTTGATCAACGAGAAGCGACTTACTGCTGTTTGTCATGGTCAGACGTATCAAAAACGTATGATCAAGGCTTTCAACAAGAAAGTCAGGCGTCAAGTATATCAAGTCGGAGATCTTGTAATCAAGCGGATCATCTTACCGCAAAGTGATCCCATGGGAAAGTGGACTCCTACTTACGAAGGACCATTTGTAATCAAGAGCATCTTTTCCGGTGGGGCAATGATTCTGACCACCATGGACGGTGATGACTTGTCACACCCTGCGAACGCAGACATAGTCAAAAGATACTACGCATAAAATGACCCGACAAGTTGAAAACCCGAAAGGGCGACTTGGGCAAAAAATGGGCATCCCGGTGAATCGAAAACCCGAAAGGGTGGTTCAGGCAAAAATTAGGGATAAAACAAAAAAAAATCGGTACACCTGGCAAGTTGAAAACCCGAAAGGGCGACTTGGGAAAAAAAGGGTTTCCCGGTGGATCGAAAACCCAAAAGGGC
Organism: Vicia faba; assembly: GCA_948472305.1. Classification (NCBI taxonomy): domain Eukaryota; kingdom Viridiplantae; phylum Streptophyta; class Magnoliopsida; order Fabales; family Fabaceae; genus Vicia; species Vicia faba. The sequence continues at coordinate 36,515,526 of OX451741.1, forward strand.
GGTCCAGGAAAAATTTAGGGAATTAAAGCGTATGACTATGTCTCGTCGAATCACTTTAAGAACAATATCCTCACCAACAAGCTCCAAGCTTCTGATCAATCCAGTCATCAGCGGACGAAGCAGCGAATGGATAAAATATTCAGAGTTGTGAAGGCTATAGCAGAACGGGAATCCCATGGAATTGTTACACATAGCCATCTTTCTTTTTTATAAAATTTTTCAATTTTTTACGACAACATTCTCTTACTAGGATGTCTGTATAAAAATACTCACAAAAGTTAATAAAATAATACTTCAAAGTGCAGAAATTTGCTTGCCTTTCTTTTCTTTTTTTCACTTATGTTTTATTTGAAAACGTCCAATGTTTTGTTAAATAGGAATATGCATTTGAATATAATCACTGTTTACAAATAAAACAAATTGAAAAAGGATAATTACTGATAGGTTGAAGGAGTAGGAAGAAATATTTATGCCATTCCAGAAGAAATCCCTTACGATACATCATTCAGATCCTCAATAAGGAAAAATTTGGAGTATATTTCCCCATCAAAGTTAAGCTTCAAGATCCGCAGCGGAGCCAGTGCAATCTAAAAGCTTGATTCCCCAGCTGAGTTAAGCTTTAAAATTCCCATCAGAGTTAAAGCTTCAAGATCCTTAGTGAAGCCCGAAAACCCTGAAATAAATATCCCCAGCGGAATTAGAATACTCTAAACCTTCTTCCCCAGCGGAGTCAAATTTCCAACTATCAACCCCCAGTGGGAACCATTCAGTTTTCCCCAATTTCCCCAGCAGGATATCTTAAAAGTCTGAGAATCAATCAGATAACAGTTAACTCTTGGTCTTAGCCTCAACTAGGAGTCCCCAGTAGATTAGCATACAATCCAAACTCCTGATTTCCCAGGCAGAGTAAAGCATTCTCCCCACAGAGTTATTTCCCAGCAGATTGAAGATTCTTAGTCTCATTTCTCCAGTAGAAGTCTCCCAGGTTTTAACTCCCCAATAGAGATTTTCAGAGTTTTCCTTATTCCCCAAGCAGTCAGCAGTCAGCGAGGATTTCTCATCTTCAAAGATTTTTGGAATCCCCATCTTTGGTCAAAGATTTACTTCCCCCGACGGCAATCAAAGATTTCATTACCTCCAGTTACCAAGGATTTATTTTCCTCAGCAAGACAGCTAATCAAATTACATGCACATCCATTACATTCATATATCATAAACATTGATGAAATACAGTTCATTGCATCATACATATCACGCGATATAACTTCGTGTTTTAGCTTACATTTTACCCTTTTCAAGATAAGATTAAAAGGCTATCATTAATAATTAGTCAGATACAATATAGATACACCCCAGACACGGTGGTCATTCTATTACTCATTCATAACTTCAAGTCAAAATACAGTACGGATACACCCTAGACACGACGGTCATTCTAATACTCATTCAGACTTCAGCAATCCGATACAGACTAGATATGCTCCAGACACGGCAGCCATTCTATCTCTCATTCAAATTCAACTATCAACTACAGACTAGATACACTCAAGACATGGCAGCCATTATGTATCTCATTCAGATTCAACTATTAACTACAAGTTCAGATACGCTCCAGACACGGATGCCATTTTGGCCCTTACACCAGAAGTTTGATTCTCCCCAGTGCAGTCGCCACAGAAGTCATTCTGTCACTTATTCAGATCCCAGTTACAGTCTCAGATACACTTCAGACACGAAAGTCATTCTGCTACTCATACAGATCTCAACTTCAGATACAATACAGATACACTCCAAACACGACAGTCATTCTGATATTCATTCAAAGTCCAAATACAGTTACAACTCAGATACGCTCCAGACACGGATGCCATTCTTTTGCTCATACAGACTCAGTCTCCAGATACAGTTCAAATGCATTCCAGACACGGATACCATTTTGTTGCTCATTCTTCTGACCTACAACATTGCAATTCAACAAACATTCTTGGATGGCATCTTTAATCCCATCTCCAGCAAGATTCTACCATCTCCAAATGGCATCTTTAAGCCCATTTCCTCAGCCATGTTTTGACGAGTGCAAATTTACGGGAACTCTAGTGTCCAATCCTCTTTTACCTTCGAGTCACGAAAGGCAAACTTGCCAATCTAGCTCTTCAGGTTCAAGAAGATTGAACAAGGGCAACTGTTGTACCCCAAAATTTGCCCTCCCATTTCATCAACATTTTCTCATCACCAGACTCTTGGAACTGAAGATCAAGTTAGGGTTTGCTCTGCTCAAGACACCTCCTTGCATTGTTGACCCAAATTAGGGTTTGAGTTTGCACAGGAATATGTTGACCTACAATGCCCAAAGTGACTTTCATACTTCATGTTGGACTCACAAGTTTGTCCTTACCAAGTTTCAGGCTTTGATTCAAAGTTTTGCCCAGTCAATTGGATAGTTGACCTAGAAATCAGCTGTATTGGGGAAAAAGTCAACTGTGGCCAATTGACAGTCAAACCTCATGAAATTTGACCCAAATTAACATTATGAACTCATATGAACCATTTGATCAAGTTTGGATCACCATTCCACAAGAAATTTGATCAGATCACCAAAAGGGCAAAATGGTCATTTTTAGGGTTTTGACTGCACAAAGGCAATTTTTGACTGTTTGACCTAGCCAATGGAAAATCAAGTTCACATATGGACTCAAGGACTCAATGACTTTGTCTTGACCCATTCAAAAAGTTCAAAAGATCTCAAGTGCATAGGATTGACAGATGAATTTTTCAATAAACTGATCAAAATTCGACTGTACACTGAAAAGTCAAACTTTGTCTTTTTGGTCAAAATCAAGTGCCAAGAGTTATTTTTCATCAAGACATGTCAAATTATGAAACTTTTTCATCAAGAAACCCAAAAATGCAAATTAGGGTTTAAAAAGGAAAAATTTCATAACTTAGAAATTTTCTAAGTTATGAAATTTTCTTATTTTTTTCCCTAACTTTGTCCCATTTTTTCACCAAGATGCAAATGGATTCAAAGAAAACTTGCAACATGAAAGTTGTATTCCCTCACAAAGTCTACAACTTTGATTCACAAAGTTTTCCCAAAAGAAGCTTGTAGCTCAGGTTATGATTTTTGGAACAAGGGTACCTAAAACTTTTAACTTAGAGAAAATTTGCCCTAATCTAGGCAGGATTTTGACCCATCTTCTTGGCCACTTTTCAAATAGTTCCACTTGGAGTTTCAAGTTGCATTGAAAAGATGGATTATATTACATGTTCCAAGCTTTCCAAATTGTACAAGAACTCCTCAAACACCCTTGTGGTTAGAGAGAAGCGAATGCTTGAAGTTGACAAAAACTCACTTTTGTCCATGGCCAATACATGTTCATACAAACTTGCATTTTCAAATCAGCATGTTTGGTGCTAGCTTGCAGGCCTAAAAATAAACTTGTACCCCATAATTTATTGCATATCCATTGAGTTAAGGTTTTGCTTTGGTAATTAGGGCATTGTACACAAGATTAAGCCCTAAATGGTAAAAGGTATATTGCCATTTTTGCAAAAGGTTACTTTATGTCAAAACACTTAGCATTGAGCCTTGAACAAAATCTGAGACTGCAAACTAAATCTAGGAATTGGAGGGGACAAGAGTGTTGTGTGCAGGGTAGTAGAAGGGCCTGTACAAGGCTATAACATCACTTCCACACTCTTGTTTGAAAAAGAAGAAAAAGTTGGAAATCATATACCATCTCTGATATCTGTTAAGACAAGCTTACAAAAACATTGTAGACAAGTTCCATACCTCCCAACAAGCTTGAAACACGACTCATTTTCCTCTCAAACTCCCTTGTACACAGAATCACTGTTTTTCTGCAAAACGGGGAAAGTTCTGCATTTTGCAAGCCATAACCAAATTCCATCGTGCGTTTTGTCCCAAGATAGTTCAAACACCTTCCAATAAACTCACCTGAACTATCCCAGGCCCCCATTGCATGCTGTAACACCTCTAACACACTTTTCCATTTTTGTTTCAAAGCTCTGCAAGTTGAGTTCTACAACATGATTCAAGCTGTTTCAAAACAAGCCAAGCATTGGAAAAGCTTCCTTGGACCTCAGGCAAGCTCAAAAGAAGCTCAAACACCATTGAAGATTGCTACATTGTCCAGCTCGAAGTCAACTGAAACAGGTATTTCATGGACTTCTATCTCTCTATTTAGGAATGGTTAGGCTTAGGTTTGTGAATTATAATATGTTGTACTCATAGCCCTGAAGTCATACATATGCTTAGTTTTCATTTACATTAATCGTGCTAAGAGAATTTCACTCATGAACTTTCTGAAAAAACTAGGTTAGAAATTAGGGCCAGAGAAATTCTCTATGGTCTTTGAGAGTTAATCCAAGTTTTTTATATGGTTGGATTCGTTGTTTAATTCTCTACAATGTTCATGTTATGAGTTTTGTCAAAAAATCAAAGAATCAGGAGATAGCCATTGATGTACAGAGGCATGCGTTTTGTGAACAAGAGGAAGAAGATAAAGTCTGACTATGCTGGGCTTGGTTGTTCTTTGCTTTTGACACCCCCTTTTCTATTTACACCTCCCTGGCCCATTTATTTAAATATTTATCATTTTGACATTTTATTTTTTTATTCTGACTTTATTATTTTTTGTCCAAATATAAAAAGTGCCAAAAAATTATTTTCTATATTTTTCATATTTATTTGATATTTATTTTTATTTTACTAGGTCTAAATATGTAAATAAACTATTTTCTTTTTAATAAAACTCAAAAACAATACAAAAAATATACTTATTTTCATTTATCACTTCTATTTATATTTGAGAACATTTCCTTGAAAATACCCATTTTTGTAAATAATTAATTTTTATCTTTGTATATATATATATATATATATATATATATATATATATATATATATATATATATATATATATATATATATATATATATATATATATATATATATATATATATATATATATATATATATATATATATATATATATATATATATATATATATATATATATATATATATATATATACTTGTTTTATTCAATAAATTAGGTCAAGAAATACAAAAATACTACATTTTCATTTTATTAATATTTTGTACTACAAATATCATTTTCATAATATACTTTTATTTTTTTTTTGTATAAATTAGTATATTATTGTATATAATATTATTTATTAAGAATTAGGGTTTTTGCCCTAAAAAGGAAAATAATTAAAATTGACCCTTTTATTTATTTATTTACATTTCACATTGAAAAAATACTTTTCACATACATAAAGATCTTTTTTTTGCATAATACATTTTATTTGATGTTTGTTTAATTGTATTTATTTAAATATTAAATAGTGCCTATACATTCAATATGGTTGTAATAACTTAGAACTTATTTTTTGTCAAATACTCCCAATTCAAATTTGTACCCCCCTCCCTATATCATGTTGTAATAGTGTAGCATTTAAATTCTCGCACATTTAAAAGCTCCCAAATTATTTCATGCTTAGACTTAGGGTTTGTATGCAAAAATAAAATCAATATCTAGCTTGACCTAATCCAAGATAAACATGCATGAAAAACAAACACAATGCACACTTACACCCCTAGGGTTTCATCCACTTGTTGCCTTCAAAAATGGGCCATGGTTGCATGTTGAGTACTTTGGCAAAACAAAAACAAACAAAAAGATCATAGTCCCTCGATGACGCTATCTGAGTTGCCTAAACAAAATGATCAAGTCCCTCAAGAAAATTGCCAAAAATACTTGACACAATTGCTATCATGGTCTATACGATGACCCGCGCCTGTCCTGTTTAACATCCTAACACAAGGTTGTTCACCAAATACAATGGTGAAACAACACTGTTAAAAGGGTTAAAACATAAGAAAGATCTTTGAGTAAAATAGGGTAGACAACTCTTTGTTACTTGATGAAAGCTTGCAAAAACATCCTTGCTGTCTTCAAAACACACTTCACAATACAATTTTAAAACCCTACTTTCAAACATTGGAAACTTTTCAAAAGACAAAAACATATTTGTATACATTCAAACAAGAATCATTACAAAGGTTGCCACAACCATGGCCTCTTTTCAAAACATCTTTCAAAATCACATACAAAGCACCATTTCAAACAATTTAAGAGCACCATTTCAAACAATTGAAAAGAAAAGCAAGTGATCTAAGCAAGTAACTAAGAGCCTATGGATAACCATGGATAGAAAGGGTGCTAATACCTTCCCTTTCTATAATCTACTCCTCGAACTCAAGAAAACATCTCAAAGGTCTTTCCTGTGCTTTTTGACCTTTCCTTAGGATAAAATAAAAAGTCGGTGGCGACTCTTGCTAAACCGAAACATTTGCGAACACAACGCAAAACCTCAAGTCAGTTCTCACACCGTATCACAGTCATACTCTTTAATTGCACACGAGTTGGTGCAAGGTCAGCATTGTACTGGTATTATTTGTAAAAAGCAGTAGCCAAGTTCTCCCAGATATGAATATTGGTTCCTTCCAGTGGATAAAACCATTCTAATTGTGTTTCTGATAGGCTCTCTTGAAAGAATTAAACCCATAATTTTCTGTCAGCAGTGTGGGGTTAGATCTTTCGAACATAAGACCTCAGATGAAGCTTAGGGCGGGAAACACCATCATACTTCACAAAAGTAGGGACCTTGAATTTATGATGGATAACAACTTCCGAAATAAGACCCAACTCTTAAAAATCCAGCCCAAGCACTTTCTGGATTTCCATAGCATTTATACGATCTTCCCGTTGTTTGTATCTTTCATCAGCAAGAGGATATTGTTCATCAAAATAATCTTCTTCTCCAGAATACCGGCCAGAACCAAGGTTGCTTCCCCTTTCAGCCTTCACACTCTTATCATATTCACCATGGTTGTCATCTTCGTCAGAGGGAATATCACAGTCTTGAGCTTGTTTGGGAGGACCTCTAAACTTCATTCCCATGTTGAGGATGCCTCCTAGTTTCCTGGTCTTCTTCTTCCTCTCTTTGGTGATGAGGGTCTTCAGCTTGTTCTGGCCCTTGGCTAAGTTCAGGAGCGTCTGTTGGAATTGAGCATTTTGAGCTTGAAGTTCTTTGACGGTTTGTTCGAGAGCCATCTTTTACTAAAATAAACAGCAAGAAGATGAGAAAACAGGTCTTGGGAAATACCTTCTATGATTATGATGTGTATGGTATGTATATGCAATATTTTCAAGGATCTCGCGGGATAGACAGGAAAACAAATGAAATGTTAGAAATTGAGTCTGGTTGCAGCTTTGACCGAAGAACTTTGTGTCTCCTCAAAAGAACACACTTCGATATTTGACAGAAACTGGTTAGAGGAAAATAAATCCTCTTGCCCCTTGCTAGACATCTGGTTCATGATAACCCTGCATCAAAAGTCCCTAAGATCCTTGAAATGGTTAGTGAAAACGCGATGATATGACGTCATGATATTATGATGTCATGTTTGAATAGGTAGCAAACACAAGCAAAGCATACAAGAGCCTTAGGTTCAAAGGCTTGCATGAGGTCCGTAGGTAAGTACCCTTTTCTATAGAAGTTAAGTTGGCTCAACCTATCCTAAGAATAGTAACCGGGTTCTAGGAGTCTCATATCATCGATCTTTCTCACAGGTTTTATTTCAGCACGACAACTGACTTGCCACCAAAATATCCCAAGAGTCGAATATCGATGAGCGTAGCATCTAGTATCAACCTACCTTGTACTGCACCAAAGCAGACTATCTTACTACCTTCTAATGGCCAAAATGGGTCAATTAAAGTTCTAAAAGTCAGTTAGTACTTATGACACCACGTGACAACCTAATGTTTCCCTCGATTGACTCAAGGAACATCGGTACAAACCAAAGTGTCACACTAAGGTAGCCATCACTTCAACCATATCGGTCTATTCTGTACAGTTCCATGATATATTGTTACTTACCTAAGGCATCCCTAGATCCGGGTGTAGGATCTTTGCAAGAATTTAAACCCAAACAACACACAAAGATAAAGCAAACAAAGCAGACAAATGAAGCAAGTAAAGTGATATAGACTCTAAGGTAACCCCTCTTTTAAATATAAGTATCCCCAGTAGAGTCTCCAGTTCTGTAATACGGTGGAAGAACTGACTTGTTTTATGTTTTATCATAAATGTTGCGGATAGTAAGAGTCGTCACCGACTTTTCTTTTATCCAATAAGGAAAGGGTGAAAAGCAGGAAAAAACTTGAAGATTTTGAGTTCGAGGGGTAGGTTATGAAAAGGGAAGGTGTTAGCACCCTTTTCATCCGTAGTTATCTACGGGCTCTTAATCGCTTAGCTCACTTTAAAAATATTGCTTTTTTGTGTGTGTGTGTTTGAAAATGTTTTGAAATGCCAAAGTAAGGCGAACTTTGTAATGATTCTTGTATCAGTCCTCAAGAATGCGTACAAAGTGTTTCTTTGACAATATTTGTTTATGAAAAATGTTTGTGAGAAATGTTTTGTTTTGAAGATTTTGTGAGAAAGCGATTAATAGTATTCTACCCACTCAAGGTCATTCTTGTACTTTTTCCTTCTCCTTTAGAGACAATGTTATTCGTACCATTAGTTGGTAGGTAGCCCTATCTATTGGATGTGAAGGGACATCGAGGGTCATTGTACAGTCATCGAAGGCAACTCGTAAGGACACTTTAGCAATTTCGTAAGGGAATAAATCATTTATCGAAAGGAAACGTCGAAAGGGTCATCAAGGGACTATGATCTTTTATTCGAGGGACTTTGCTAAAGCGTCCCCACTTTTGAGGGACGTGACCGTTTTATTTCGAAAGGCAACGAGGCATGTTACCCTAGAGGTGCAAATGTGTAAGTGTGTTGTATTCGATTATTTATCTTGAGATTTAGGGTTTTCTATCGTTCACTTTTATCTTTCCATACAAACCCTAGTTACTAAGAAGTAATAGCAAGTATAAAAACAGTAAAGTGCGGAAAGTAAATTCCTACGCTATTACATGGCTTTGGGGCAGATACATAATAGAGGTGCGAAAAATAAACCTAACTATTACATCCCGGGAAGCAAGTACATAATAATGAAAAAAGAAATCAGGAAATCTAGGATATTACAATTGCAAAACCTATACAATTTATCTAAAAATTAAAATAAGAGGAAAAGGAAAGAAATGTTTTTTTAGTGATTTTTTATGAAAAGAATGATAATTAAGTAACTCTAAAAACCTAATTAATTTTAATTAATAATAAAAAAAGTTAAATAGAAAAATTGAAAACATAAAAAAACATAATTAATTAGGGTTTACAAAAAAAGGGTTTGTTTTTTAGGTTAAGTGAAAAAATTAGGTTAAACTTGCCAAATAATAGGGTTTAAGGGAAAATGACAAACAAGGTTACAAAATAGAGAAAACATAAAAATGCCAGGGGTGGGTGTTGAACCCACACCCTAAGCCCTTTCACCAACACGCTTTGCCAATGCACCAGGCGCGCGTCTGTGTTTGAAGAATGGAATCATCGCAATATATAAGGAACATGCAAGAATTAGAAAATATGAAAAATGAAATGTCAAAAGGCAGGATCGAACCCACGCCCTTATACACAAATTCCTTAACGCGCACTTCTTTTCCACTGGGGCTGAGTCATCCGGTAACATTGTTAAAACAATTAAACAAATAATAAACAAAAACCATTAGGTCTGAGAAGCGCTGGAGCCATAACTCCGATCATCTTCTCTCGCGAGCTTGTTCTTCGTTTCTGCAAAAATAGAAAATTTTAAGACTCAGTAATACCATACCCCCTTAATTTGGGCCTTGAAATTTCAATGGAACCTTTAGTTTGGGCTAAATCTTGCTGTATTATGAGATACGAAGAAGACAACTTAAAACGGTGTAAACATGGCAACCTTCGATTTATCCATTATGAGGGCAATGCTTTGGGTCTATCCTGCATAGTGATACCTCAGAAGAATGTTAGTGGTGTTAGTTTCGATTAAAACTTAAAGAAAACAAAAATATGAATTTACAAACTAAGGACAATCAGAGATGCATGGGATGTCAGTTTTGTGTGCCTTGGATCATCATAATCGATCCAATCTTACCCTATAGTGCTTATGGATTTGAATGGGACAAGTATTTGTCCTTGAGGGAGGCTGCAAGATAGGGTTTCAATTTGCCCTAGTTTTTGATATTTTGGAGTTTTTTGGAAGGTGATCTTGCAAGGGTTTTTTCGTGGCTTTGCTGTCTGAAATAGTGAGAATATAGAGAGAGGAGTTAGGTCAAACAAGAGTGGGCTTGGACCTTTGTAAGAAAGCCTTTTATTTTATTTCAATTTATTTTGAATTTAAATAAAAAATAAAAATAAATAAAAGGAATAAAAATCCAAGGGATGTATGAATAAGTTCAGAGGTTCATATTGAGGCCTTATGCACGTTTGGATCTAGAAACATCAGCCCATGAGGCCAAAAATTCAAATTTGCTCAAATTGGATTTCATGTATTTTCTCAAAATTGTCTAACTTGCAACAATCATAACTCTCTCAATTTTTGTCATATGAAGGTGATCTTAGACTTGGTGTAAATTGCTTTGACAAAAAGTGTCTTCTTTTTTTTACTTTTGAAATGGCCTATAATGTTTTGGCCCATATCTTTCAAATGAAGCATTTTTTGGACTTGAGCTTAGAGATACGAAGTTGTAGAGGATTCAATTTCCTTCAAAATGAGCATTTGGTTAAGAAAAATATTATGAAGCATGTGAAAGTTATGCTTGGTCAGAGTTCAATTGACTTTTCCTTACGAAAACCCTAATTTGGTAACTTTTGACTTTTGGTGAATTGGGAGTTTTCTTAATGAATCATGATCAACCCTTGATAAAATGATAAATGTGACTTCTAAATCTTGATGTTGACTAAAAATATTGAGTTTGACTGTAAGTTTACCATATTTGAGTTTTTCCCAATATAGTTGATTTTCAACCATCTGAGCAATTGACTGAGCAAAATTATGATGCAAGGCTTGAAATTTGACATGAGAATTCTAAGGGACATATGATAAACTATGAAATCCACTTGAGGAATTATAAGCTTAATTTTCCTTGAGAAAAGCAAAACCCTAATTGTAGGCCAATTGCTTAGGAGGAGAATTTGTCTGATCAATTCTTGAGCAACCTTGAACAATTGAAAACTCTAGAAGTATGAGAAGATATCTTGAAGAAAATGGGAGGGCAAATTTTGGTGTACAACACACTCGCTCTCAACACAAAGAATTAGAGCAACCAATCGATGAGGTCAAGCGTTTTGTTAGTATAAGATGCCGAATTAGAGAATACCAAAGTAAGTACAATCTTCCCTGTAACACGCCGTTTATATTTAAATGTTATTTCATTAATTATTTTCCAAAACTATTAAATTATATCTATTTTAAGAAATATATTTATTTTATATCAATTAAAATGTTAATTCGGTTATTTGAAATAAAAATATTCATAATGATAAAATACTATTTTGAGTAATATTATTTTGGTGTGTATTTGGCTTCGTTTGATTTATCGGTATAATTTAGTTTTTATGGAATAAATATTAATTAAATGTAATATGGTTTTAATAGAATTATATGATATAATTTGAATTAAATAGATTGGGCCAAATTAGAATTTTAGAAAGTTAGGGGGAGGAAAGTAAGTAGTAGTAAAATTTGTTTTATAAGATAGAAAGTAGGATAGTTGGTAAGAAGAGAAATAGAAAGAAGAAAGAAAAGAAGAGAGAAAGAGGAGAAGAGAAGAAAGGAAGCTAGGTTTGGAGTTGCAACATCATCATCATCTTGTTTCAACAAAACCCACACCCAGGTAAGGGTTTGAATTGCTTTGCTCATATACTTGTGGTTTTGGGTTTTGATTTTGATAGATGAAGAAATTAGGATTTTAGAGAGTTGTATAGATTGGGAAAGAGATGATGAAATTGATGATTTTGTTGGTTTAGATTGGTGTTATAGAAACCTTATTCTAAATATAACTTATTCATTTGTTTCTGCATTTTCTACGAACAAATAAAATTTAATTGATTTCTCCTTCGTTCCGTGGAACCTAGTATATTGCCAATGCATTTCTGATATTACTGACTTCTGTTGTTTACCTTCTTTTCTGTCGCAATATATTGAGTACTTAGTTGGGAGTCAAGATATACATCTTACAAGCATGTGAATCTAATTCTGCCGATATGCTTCCCGAAACTGATGATTGCGTTGAATGCTGCAAAATTCAATTAAATAGTCAAAAACTCAATAAGTATCAGTGTTATAGCTTGCGTATGCATAAAAAGTATCATACGAGCTCTTTTAACAATAGTTTTCTATGGATCCTATAAATAAATATTTGTTTATTTGCATGTTATAAAATGTTGTTCTATGAGTATACTTACCCGGGTTCATTAAACCCAATCTACTCACTAATATACTGTATACACAATACGACTGTTAGCTTGTTATCACTGAGAGGACCTGCCCAAATCTGCACATTTTCTTGTTTATCTCATAGGATTTGTTTCTAATATTGGTTATTTTATTAAACTTTAATTATATAATCTTAAATCATTATATTAATTAAAATTAATATTAGAAACATTTAGCCGACTTAATTCCGAACCCGTTGATGTGCCGATTACCCGATTTCGATAATTTCGGCGACGGAGCTACTTTCTCCGATTGGCACGAAAATTGACGTGCTAGCATAATTCGACGTGTAGATTAACGTAGCGAAGTTTGTTTTGCGAAATTTCGAATTTTTAAGAATCGACCCGATTTTAGTACGAAATGAAATAAATTGAGTTTAATCCCGAATTTAAGCGTTCGAGTTACATTCCGGTGACTCGATCGTGATGAGTAACATTGAGAGTAATGCCGGTTCATTGATGATGACTTTATGTTGAAATATATACTTTCCGATTTGGAATTGTTTGATAGTTGATGGTTTATGTTTTGGTTGAGTAAGTAACTTGTTTGTATACATTTTACTTGACGTTGTGATTGTTAAATTATATGTATGCATGCATGTACAATAGTTGATGTTCCATTGGTTGGATTTGATGGTATGTGTATGTTAGGATTATTGTGAATCTTAATTGCATGCATTGATTATATTGTACATTGCATGGCATGGTTGGTCTTGAAACAGAGACGGTGAAACTGTGGGCTCACATGATTTTATAGACGATGACCCTAATGTGGGAAAAGACGTAGTGACCTTGATCCGGAAGGGAAACATAGGTGGTGGAACATTGGGTCCACAATATCTAGACGGTGACCCTATTGTGGGAAAAGACGTAGTGACCTTGATCCGGAAGGGAAACATAGGTGGTGGAACCTTGGGTCCACGAGTCGGTACCGCATTCGCATACGTTGAGACGTGTTGTGAGTCACATGCATAATTGTGCATGTTATGTATGTGTGTTGATGTGTTTGATTATGTGCCAATGTTGTTGTTGTTTGAATTATGGTTATGTGCCAAGGATGTGAGTATTCGGATAATCGATTTACATGGTTAATGCGTTGGAAATGGATTCCTTGAGTACGGATACTATATGTGATAAAATGAATATGATCATGATGTGTTGCTTTATTTATTGCCATTTCTTTACCTTAATTACATGTTATATGATTATTGGAATTCTTACCCTTCTGTTTGAAAATGCTTTTGATGGCATTGTTCTGGTACCGAGGATGGTAGCGCGAGGCGCTAGTAGCGGATGCATTGGATTGCAATCTGTTTTATTTTGATTAGAGTCGAGTCGATGCTCTGGTAGTAACACCTGGGGGGTATATTTAGGGTCGAACTCATCTATTTTGTATTCGGATTATGATGTATATAATCCTTACTTTGTGTATATTATTTTATGTATGTGAGACTTGATAACATATGCTTTATGTGAATTATCATGGCTGGATGCCTTGAATTATGTTTTGATTCCTCCATGAATGGAGATGAAGTTAATTATTGAAACTCCGTTGCGTTTGCACGAGAGAAAGAAGTTAAATATTTATGTATGTTTGTTTTGTGTTGATATGCTTAAATTTACAAACGTACCTTGTCCGTTTTTCTTTATAATTTTGGAATGTGATGTGTGTTGTGACATCCCTTTCGTGCAATTTATTTTCTCTGATTTTAATTCTTGCCTTTTATTTGGGGTAATTAGAAGGGGTGTTACAATAGTGGTATCAGAGCATAGTCAGTCAGTTGTCAGGTCTTATTTTGTTAATCCCTTGTATTTGATTGTGTGGCTAACGCGATCAATACTTTTTGTTGTAGAGAGAAGATGGCTGGTAGAAGGAATGATGATGCTTTAGCTGAGGCATTAAGGTTGCTTGCGGGGTCAATAAATCAGATGCCGCAAACGACTCAAGCGCCACATGATGGTACTGAAGATGCTTTCCGTGCTCTTGGGAAGTTCCAAAAGAACAAGCCGCCTACTTTCAAGGGAGAGCATGCTCCGGTGGAAGCTCAAGAATGGTTAAAAGCAATTGAGAAAATCTTTCGTGTGATGAATTGCACCGACGCTCAGAAAGTGCAATTCGGAACACACATGTTGATTAAAGAGGCCGAAGACTGGTGGATCAACGCTAGTCAGAGGTATGAGGAGGAGCATGTTGTGGTGACTTGGGAAATTTTCCGAGATGCATTCTTGGAGAATTATTTTCCGGAGGATGTTCGTGGTAAAAAGGAAGTTGAATTCCTGGAATTGAAACAAGGTAGTGGTTCGGTAGTTGACTATGCGGCTAAATTTCAAGATTTGATCAAATATTGTCCTCACTACAATACTGTTAATGCTGAGAGGTCGAAGTGCCTTAAGTTTGTTAATGGTTTGAGGCCGGACATAAAGAAGACGATTGGGTATCAACAGATTACAAGATTCTCTGAGTTGGTTAATAAGAGTCGTATCTACGACGAAGACAGTCGGGATAGCACTGGTTATTACAAGAGCTTGAGTGAGAAAAGAGGTAAGGGACAGATGCGTCCTAAGCCTTATGATGGAAGAGGAAAGAGACCAATAAGTAGTGGAAAGAGTCCGAGTAGGGGAGTGACTACTCCAATCAAATGTTTTAAATGTGGTAAAGAGGGACATCGTGCTATGGAATGTCTCCAGGGGATAGTTAAGTATTTCAAGTGTGACAGGGTGGGTCACAAAGCGGTGGATTGTAGAGTTGGTGTGAGTGTAACTTGCTTTAATTGTGGTGAGCGAGGCCACATAAGTACCAAATTTCCAAAGCCAAAGAAAGAAGTTGGAAAAGTATTCGCTTTATCTGGAGCAGAGACTTCTGCTGAGGAACGTCTAATCAGAGGTACATGCTTTATCTCTAATGTGCCTTTGGTTGCTATTATTGATACGGGTGCGACGCATTCGTTTGTTGCTTTAGGTTGTGCCAAGAGATTGGGCCTTGTCTTGTCTACTTTGGATCGAAGTATGGAGGTAGATACACCTGCGATGGGTTCAGTTTCTACTTCAGTTGTTTGTTTGAAGTGTCCTTTGCGCATGTGCAGAAGAGATTTCAAAGTTGATCTCGTGTGTCTTCCTTTGCATCAGATAGATGTGATTCTGGGTATGGACTGGTTGAAAGCCAACCATGTCTATATCAATTGTTTTGCTAAGGCTGTTCTTTTTCTCGAGTTCGAGAAAGATGGTGTGGTTTTCTTGTCTACACAGCAAGTTGAGAAGAGTGCGAAGAATGGAGATGGGTTGTTTATGCTTATGGCGAGTATGGTTTTGGAAGATGGTAGAGTAAGAAAGGATTATCCTGTGGTATGCGAATTTCCTGAAGTGTTTCCTGAAGAGATTACGGATTTACCTCCTGAGCGTGAGGTAGAGTTTTCCATCGACTTAATTCCTGGTACTAGTCCTGTTTCGATGGCTCCTTATAGGATGTCACCGTCGGAACTGAAGAGTCAGCTGGAAGAGTTACTTGACAAAAGGTTTATTCGTCCTAGTGTGAGTCCGTGGGGTGCTCCAGTTTTACTTGTGAAGAAGAAAGAAGGAACAATGAGACTTTGCGTGGATTATAGGCAGCTAAACAAAGTGACCATTAAGAACAAGTATTCTTTGCCAAGGATTGATGATTTAATGGATCAGCTGGTGGGTGCGTGTGTGTTTAGCAAGATTGACTTGAGGTCAGGCTATCATCAGATTCGCGTGAAAGCGGGTGATATTCAGATAACTGCGTTCAGAACTCGTTATGGACACTATGAGTATTCGGTGATGCCTTTTGGTGTTACGAATGCACCTGGTATGTTCATGGAGTATATGAACAGAATCTTTCATGAGTTTCTGGATACGTTTGTGGTGGTGTTCATCGATGACATTTTGATTTATTCCAAGAGTGAAGCAGAGCATGCCGAACACTTGGGAATTGTTTTGTCAATTCTAAAGGAAAATCATTTGTTTGCTAAACTTTCGAAGTGTGAATTCTGGTTAGAACAAGTGAGTTTCCTTGGTCACGTGATATCTCGTGGAGGTATTGTTGTGGATCCTTCGAAGATAGAAGCCGTGTCAGAATGGGAATCTCCAAAGTCAGTTTTTGAGATTCAAAGCTTTCTTGGTTTAGCGGGTTATTACCGTAAGTTCATTGAAGGCTTTTCCAAGCTAGCTTTACCGTTGACACAATTGACTAGGAAGAGTCAAGCGTTCGTGTGGACTCCGCAGTGTGAAGATAGTTTCCAAGAGTTGAAGAGAAGGTTGACAACTGCGCCAGTTTTGATTTTGCCTAAACCATCTGAACCGTTTACGGTCTATTGCGATTCTTCTTTGATGGGTTTAGGAGGTGTGTTAATGCAAAATGGGCAGGTTGTGGCGTATGCTTCGAGGCAACTCAAGGTGCATGAGAGGAATTATCCAACTCATGACTTGGAGTTGGCAGCGGTGGTTTTTGTGTTAAAGATTTGGAGGCATTATTTGTTTGGGTCGAGAATCGACGTCTTTAGCGATCATAAGAGTTTGAAATATCTGTTTGATCAAAAAGAGTTGAATATGAGGCAAAGAAGGTGGCTAGAGTTTCTTAAAGATTATGACTTCAGTTTGAATTACCATCCTAGTAAGGCAAACGTGGTTGCAGATGCTTTGAGCAGGAAGTCTTTACACATGTCTATGTTGATGGTTAAAGAATGGGAATTGTTGGAGCAATTTCGAGATTTGAGTTTGGTGTGTGAAGAGACTT
The DNA here is from genome assembly GCA_948472305.1 of Vicia faba. NCBI lineage: Eukaryota > Viridiplantae > Streptophyta > Magnoliopsida > Fabales > Fabaceae > Vicia > Vicia faba. Next base: position 36,532,735 of record OX451741.1, read on the forward strand.
ATTTTGGCGTGAAGCTTGGCATGACGAAGCTTACTAGTGGTGTCTTGGAAGAGATTAGAGATGGGCAAAAGTCAGATTTGGTTTTGGTTGACAAGTTTACTTTGGTGAATCAAGGTCAAGGTGGAGAGTTCAGAATTGATGAGAATGGAATTTTGAGATGTCATGATAGAGTTTGCGTTCCCGATGTGGGGGATGTGAAAAAGAGGATTCTAGAGGAAGGACACCGAAGCGGATTGAGTATTCATCCGGGTGCTACGAAAATGTACCAAGACTTAAGAAAGTTGTTTTGGTGGCCAAGCATGAAAAAGGAAATTGCTGAGTTTGTATATTCTTGTTTGGTTTGCCAAAAGTCTAAGATTGAGCACCAGAAGCCTTCGGGTTTGTTGCAACCGTTGTCTATTCCCGAGTGGAAGTGGGATAGTATCTCGATGGATTTTGTTTCTGGTTTGCCGAGGACTCCGAGTAACCATGAGGCTATTTGGGTCATAGTGGATAGATTGACTAAATCTGCACACTTTATTCCGATTAGGATGGATTACACTATGGAGAAGCTTGCTAAGTTGTATGTGGAACGAATTGTTTGTTTACATGGTATTCCTACATGTATTGTTTCAGATAGAGATCCGCGGTTCACTTCAAGATTTTGGGAAGGTTTACAAGGAGCCTTGGGTACTAAGCTGAGATTGAGTTCCGCTTATCATCCTCAGACGGATGTTCAAACGGAGAGAACAATTCAGTCACTTGAGGATTTGTTGCGTGCTTGTGTTTTGGATCAAGGAGGTTCATGGGAGAGTCATTTGCCTTTGATTGAGTTTACTTATAATAATAGTTTTCATTCTAGCATTGGCATGGCTCCTTTTGAGGCATTATATGGAAGAAGGTGTAGGACACCTTTGTGTTGGTACGAGACGGGAGAAAGTGCTATAGTTGGTCCGGAATTGGTTCAAGAGGCTACGGATAAGATCAAATTGATAAGAGAGAAGATGAAAGTGTCTCAGAATCGCCAAAAGAGTTACTATGACAAGAGGAGGAAACCTCTTGAGTTCAAGAAGGATGAACATGTGTTTTTGAAGGTGAATCCAACTACGGGTGTCAGAAGGGCGCTTAAATCGCGGAAGTTAACACCTCGGTTTATTGGTCCTTATCAGATTTCAGAGCGGATTGGAAGTATGGCTTATCGGATTGCATTTCCTCCATCACTTTCAAATTTGCATGATGTGTTTCACGTTTCGCAATTACGAAAGTATATTGCGGATCCGTCTCATGTTATTCAAGCGGATGATTTGGAAGTAAGAGACAATTTGACGGTTGAGGTTTTACCGGTGAGGATTGAAGATAGAAAGGTGAAACAACTAAGAGGAAGAGAGATTGCTTTGGTTAAAGTTACATGGGGTGGTTCGGCGAATGGTAATGTGACGTGGGAGCTTGAAAGTAGGATGCGGGATTCCTATCCCGAATTGTTCGTTTAGAGGTAATTTTCGAGGCCGAAAATCTTTTAAGTGGGGGAGAGTTGTAACACGCCGTTTATATTTAAATGTTATTTCATTAATTATTTTCCAAAACTATTAAATTATATCTATTTTAAGAAATATATTTATTTGATATCAATTAAAATGTTAATTCGGTTATTTGAAATAAAAATATTCATAATGATAAAATACTATTTTGAGTAATATTATTTTGGTGTGTATTTGGCTTCGTTTGATTTATCGGTATAATTTAGTTTTTATGGAATAAATATTAATTAAATGTAATATGGTTTTAATAGAATTATATGATATAATTTGAATTAAATAGATTGGGCCAAATTAGAATTTTAGAAAGTTAGGGGGAGGAAAGTAAGTAGTAGTAAAATTTGTTTTATAAGATAGAAAGTAGGATAGTTGGTAAGAAGAGAAATAGAAAGAAGAAAGAAAAGAAGAGTGAAAGAGGAGAAGAGAAGAAAGGAATCTAGGTTTGGAGTTGCAACATCATCATCATCTTGTTTCAAGAAAACCCACACCCAGGTAAGGGTTTGAATTGCTTTGCTCATATACTTGTGGTTTTGGGTTTTGATTTTGATAGATGAAGAAATTAGGATTTTAGAGAGTTGTATAGATTGGGAAAGAGATGATGAAATTGATGATTTTGTTGGTTTAGATTGGTGTTATAGAAACCTTATTCGAAATATAACTTATTCATTTGTTTCTGCATTTTCTACGAACAAATAAAATTTCAATTGATTTCTCCTTCGTTCCGTGGAACCTAGTATATTGCCAATGCATTTATGATATTACTGACTTCTGTTGTTTACCTTCTTTTCTGTCGCAATATATTGAGTACTTAGTTGGGAGTCAAGATATACATCTTACAAGCATGTGAATCTAATTCTGCCGATATGCTTCCCGAAACTGATGATTGCGTTGAATGCTGCAAAATTCAATTAAATAGTCAAAAACTCAATAAGTATCAGTGTTATAGCTTGCGTATGCATAAAAAGTATCATACGAGCTCTTTTAACAATAGTTTTCTATGGATCCTATAAATAAATCTTTGTTTATTTGCATGTTATAAAATGTTGTTCTATGAGTATACTTACCCGGGTTCATTAAACCCAATCTACTCACTAATATACTGTATACACAATACGACTGCTAGCTTGTTATCACTGAGAGGACCTGCCCAAATCTGCACATTTTCTTGTTTATCTCATAGGATTTGTTTCTAATATTGGTTATTTTATTAAACTTTAATTATATAATCTTAAATCATTATATTAATTAAAATTAATATTAGAAACATTTAGCCGACTTAATTCCGAACCCGTTGATGTGCCGATTACCCGATTTCGGTAATTTCAGCGACGGAGCTACTTTCTCCGATTCGCACGAAAATTGACGTGCTAGAATAATTTGACGTGTAGATTAACGTAGCGAAGTTTGTTTTGCGAAATTTCGACTTTTTAAGAATCGACCCGATTTTAGTACGAAATGAAATAAATTGAGTTTAATCCCGAATTTAAGCGTTCGAGTTACATTCTGGTGACTCGATCGTGATGAGTAACATTGAGAGTAATGCCGGTTCATTGATGATGACTTTATGTTGAAATATATACTTTCCGATTTGGAATTGTTTGATAGTTGATGGTTTATGTTTTGGTTGAGTAAGTAACTTGTTTGTATACATTTTACTTGACGTTGTGATTGTTAAATTATATGTATGCATGCATGTACAATAGTTGATGTTCCATTGGTTGGATTTGATGGTATGTCTATGTTAGGATTATTATGAATCTTAATTGCATGCATTGGTTATATTGTACATTGCATGGCATGGTTGGTCTTGAAACAGAGACGGTGAAACAGTGGGTTCACATGATTTTATAGACGGTGACCCTAATGTGGGAAAAGACGTAGTGACCTTGATCCGGAAGGGAAACATAGGTGGTGGAACATTGGGTCCACAATATCTAGACGGTGACCCTATTGTGGGAAAAGACGTAGTGACCTTGATCCGGAAGGGAAACATAGGTGGTGGAACCTTGGGTCCACGAGTCGGTACCGCATTCGCATACGTTGAGATGTGTTGAGAGTCACATGCATAATTGTGCATGTTATGTATGTGTGTTGATGTGTTTGATTATGTGCCAATGTTGTTGTTGTTTGAATTATGGTTATGTGCCAAGGATGTGAGTATTCGGATAATCGGTTTACATGGTTAATGCATTGGAAATGGATTCCTTGAGTACGGATACTATATGTGATAAAATGAATATGATCATGATGTGTTGCTTTATTTATTGCCATTGCTTTACCTTAATTACATGTTATATGATTATTGGAATTCTTACCCTTCTGTTTGAAAATGCTTTTGATGGCATTGTTCAGGTACCGAGGATGGTAGCGCGAGGCGCTAGTAGCGGATGCATTGGATTGCAATCTGTTTTATTTTGATTAGAGTCGAGTCGATGCTCTGGTAGTAACACCTGGGGGGGGGGGTATATTTAGGGTCGAACTCGTCTATTTTGTATTCGGATTATGATGTATATAATCCTTACTTTGTGTATATTATTTTGTGTATGTGAGACTTGATAACATATGCTTTATGTGAATTATCATGGCTGGATGCCTTGAATTATGTTTTGATTCCTCCATGAATGGAGATGAAGTTAATTATTGAAACTCCGTTGCGTTTGCACGAGAGAAAGAAGTTAAATATTTATGTATGTTTGTTTTGTGTTGATATGCTTAAATTTACAAACGTACCCTGTCCGTTTTTCTTTATAATTTTGGAATGTGATGTGTGTTGTGACATCCCTTCCGTGCAATTTATTTTCTCTGATTTTAATTCTTGCCTTTTATTTGGGGTAATTAGAAGGGGTGTTACATTCCCGAATTCAATCGTCCCGACTAATCTTTTTCTGAACCAAGAATGGCCGAAGAACCCAAAAATCGTCCTCTAAATGATTATGCTGCCCCATCAAAAGAGGAACCTCACAACAACATTGTTTCCCCCACTATCGCTTGGAATGATTTCGAGTTAAAACCTTCATTATTACAAGTTGTCCAACTAAATAAGTTTTCGGGATGTCCTACGGACGATCTGAACTTACATTTGTCTGTGTTTGTGCAGTATGCAGACACAATAAATTAAAATAGTGTCATCCCCTAAGAAATAAGTATTCGTCTTTTCCCTTTTTCATTACTAGATAGAGCTAGAGCTTGGATCCAATCTCTACCATCCAACTTTGTTACCACATGGAACAAGTTGAAGAAAGTTTTCCTAGCACGATATTTTCTGCCGAGTAAGACGGCTATGCTAAGAGCTAACATCAATGGTTTTAAACAAAAGGAAAGTGAATCTCTTTTTGAAGCACGGGAAAGATACAAAGATATATTTCGACTTTTTCCATATCATGGTCTAGAAGAATGGCTGATCATTCACACCTTTTACAATGGTCTCTTGTATAACACAAGAATAACGATTGACGTTGCAGCTGGAGGCACACTGATGGATAAACCTTATCATGAAGCTTATCAGCTTATCGAAAGTATGGCTTAAAACCATTACCAGTGGGAAGCAATAGAACCATTATGGAGAAACCTAAAAAAAATGTGGTATGTACTAAGTTAGCAGTTTAGACCAAGTAAATGCTAAGGTAGAAGCTCTTACCCAAAATATAGAAAACTTGACCACAACCCCCGCAACCACCGTGGCTGCAGTAGCTCCAACCTGCGATTTATGCGGACTTCGCACATGCTGCGCCCGAATGTCAACTTTTAACAGGAGTACCAGTTGATAGAGTGAATTATGCTCAAGGAAACCCATAGGAGAATACCTATAATCCTACCTGGAAGAACCATCAAAAATTTTCTTACAAGAATAACAATGCATTATATACACTTGGGGAAGCTCCTACTACACCACCGGGATACTAGAAAGCCGCCCAAATTACTCCAAATGTTCCTAGGAAATCCAATATAGAGATCATGATAGAAAACTTCGTAGCCACTCAAGCTCAATAAAACAAAGATTTCCTATATCAAAATATACACACTAGTGAACAAATAAAGCAGGTATCAAACAAGGTTGATGCTGTAGCCACTCATAACAAAATGCTTGAAACCCATATCTCTCAAGTGGCTCAACAACAAGCTTCTACAATTGCTCTAACTGGAACTTTTGTTGGGCAACCACAATCAAATTCGATAGGTCATGTTAATGCTATAATACTTCGGAGTGGAATGGCAGTAGAAGGACCAACTGACTCAAGAATAAAAAATCCAGCCATGTACCAGAGTACTGGTAAACCAACTGAGAAGTAAGACGAACCAAAAGAAGATGAGAAGGGAGATGAAAGCGCAGAGGTAGAGGAGAAAGAATAACCCTACGTACCTCTGCCACCATACAAACCACCGATACCATACCCTCAATGGTTAGCTAAATCTAAAAGTATAGGGCAATTTAAGAAAGTAAATGAACTTCTGAAACAACTAAATATCATTATACCTTTTATAGAAGCCATCACGCAAATTCCCTCTTATGCTAAATTCCTTAAAGAAATCTTATCCAATAAGAGAAAGATCGAGGATAATGAAACTGTTATGCTCACTGTAGAGTGTAGCGCTATAATCCAAAATAACATGCCCCCTAAGCTGAAAGACTCTGGTAGTTTTTCCATACCTTGTGTAATAGGAAAGTTCATCATAGACAAAGCTCTGTGCGACTTGGGAGCCAGTATTAGTCTAATGCCTTTATCAATATGCAAAAGATTAAATATGGGAGAATTGCGACCAACAACAATGTCCGTACAACTAGCTGGTTCAGTGAAGTTTAATGCTCGAAAATGTTCTTGTACGTATTGGATAATTTTATATCCCCACCGATTTCATTATTATGGATATCAAGGAAGATTCTAACATCCCTATTATATTATAAAGACCATTCCTCCCCACCGCCGGAGCCATCATAGATGTAAAAAGAGGTAAAATCACATTTGAGGTTGGCAAAGAAAAAGTTGAATTCATCCTCTCACAATTCTTAAAAGCACCGGCTATAGATGACTCGTGTTGTTTCTTGGACGTCATTGATTAATACGTTAAAGAAATGGAGAAACAACAGACCAAATATTCAAAATCTCTAAAAATTCCAATACCTCCAATCCTTGAAGATGATAATTGGTGTGATGAATACAAGGATGACAATCTAAGTGAATGTCTCGCGCTAACTCCTGACCCTTTGCCTTGTGTAAAGGTAGAAATGTTTAAGACTAAACCATAGGATTGACTAGACTTGTACAAATCAAAATAAAATCGCCACCGCACTTTATTGTTTCCAAAGGAATGAGAAAAGAGTGAATAACCCAAAAGAGGGGGAAAGATTCAAGGTAAGGGGGTTGGTTATGTAAAGGGAAGCTATTAGCACCCTAAACATCTACGGTACTCCGCATGAACCTCTTTGTAAAATCTTTATATTTTGGCTATGAAATATTGTGTTAAAAATGGATGGTGGAGGTGAGAAAAGAAATATATTTTTATGGTTTTTGCACCCGCCGCGGTTATGAATCTTTAGTGCCTATGTACCACCTTTTCGTGCAATAGGGGATCAGGGTACACATAGTTCCTCTTTAAAAAATTTAAAATGTAAGTGTGTTGGCTAATTTTAATGAGATAAAACATCAACGTCATTGTCCGTGTGGAAAATATACCTACTACCCACAATAATGAGAAAGGAGAATTTGCATCATCTCAAAGTGGAGGATATGGCTTGGATTTTAAAATCAACAATGCCTCACTCAACACCCAAGTGGAAAATATATCTCTTCACTACATATTATAGAAGTATAGTTGTTTGCATCACTACAAGGATTGGCAAGATTCTAATCTTTTGAGAAAGGTTTTAAAATAAGAACTCCAAGGTGGAAAATTGATTTGAAATAAGATTGATTGACTTTTAGTCTTCTCACAAAAAAAAATGATGTCAAAAATATTATTAAGTTGATTGGAGTTTATTTATGAAATTGGTTTTTGAAAATGCATGGACCTAAGTCCAAGTTTATTATGAAAGTGGTTCAAGTTTCAAAACAAGAGGAGTTTTCAAAATGGAGAAGAATATATTTTAAATTAAAGAAGACGGGAGGAGAAGAAGAGACTATCCTAAAGGATAAGGTAAAAGCTAGGGATAGGAACCATCTAACCAACAAGAAGCCAACACTTGACATTATGAGTCAAGATAGAATTCTCATTCTTTGGATTGAAACCAAGCAAGAAAAGATACTAGACCTCTTGAGAGAATCAAACTTCAAGTGTATTAAGTCTTCACAAAAATTAGGCAGAGTAACGGCTGTATACGGGTGAATTCCATATTACAAACAAAGTGTGTAATCACAATAACCTGCACACAAAATAAACAAACAACCCAATGTTTTGAGGTAAACCTCAAGAGCTCCAGACAAAATAATCATATAAGGTCACAAGGTCTTCAATCATAGGCCAAGTTTTCTAATCCTAAGTTCAAGAAGTCCAATACTCCATAATGCCAAGGATAGTAACCAAATAGTCCAAGTACCATTAAAATTTTTTTATGGTTTATGTTGATTATTAGGTGTCTAAATAAAAGAAAAGAAAAGCTCAAGTGAGCAAAAATAAAAAAAATGACAAGGAAGTAAATGCTCAAATGAGCAAAGATGAAAATGGCATGAAATGTAAATGCTAAAAGAAAATAGTGCATACAAATAAAAGGGGCATATAATAAAAATAAAGGATAAAGTCAATTATTAGTGATTAGTGGTTAGTTGGATGATCATCTTGAAACTTGCATTTGAAACTCATTAGAGGATTGGTAGAACCAAAGCCTCCACACAATAAGTTGCATTTGCTTTTTGTCAAGTATATCATCCATTTGGAATCCTCATGAGTACCATTTAATGATCAACGATGTTTAAGTGATCCGCGTTGACCAAAGGTGTTGTAGATCCATTAGAGGATTGGTAGAACCAAATCCTCCACACAATGAATCTCAAGGTTATTAGATTAAAGAGATTAAATTAACATACTTGGGATTGCAAACATAAGTTTGGGCCATGAATGATCATTTATTCGAATCGGGACAAAATTTAGCGCTATGTTAAGCAATTGTAAGTGGACTTATATAGAAGTCTCACCTATTTTGAGGTCGGTCAATAGCAATCTATGCGCCATTTATTTTTGAGACATGATATAGAGATCATGCTCCAATAACACTTAGTGCAATAAGAAAGAGATGAGATGAAGAGTGGTGGGAGAGAATATACAAACTACTATTGAATTAAATTTAATCAAACTATTATTAAAATTATTCATCCATTTTTGTGGAGTTAGACTCAACACCATGGATCCAATGATGTTAATAAAGTTGATAAAAAATTTAACCCAAGATCAGCCAGAAAATAGTCACAAAATTATATTACATTTAATATATACAAAAAAGGTTTTAAAAAAATGTTTTAAATAGAAATAAAAGAGAAAAATATCAACTATGTACAAATTGATCAAGAAATAAAAAGTAAGACCATAAAAAAATCAGAAAAGGACTCAAATGATTTTATAAATTTTTTGGTAATTTTTTAAAGTCAGAAACTATTTTTTAAAATTAAAAGAAATGAGTAAAATAAACCAAAAATGATAAAAAATGAAAAAGTCAGAAACAAAAACAAAATAAGGTCACCAATATTTGTCACAATATCATTAGATCATTCCATAATTTTTTTCAGAATATAAAAATGCATAAAAGTATTTTTAAACATTTAAAACAATTTAAATAAAGTGAAAATTTATAAAAAATACTAAAACACAAAATTAAATTATTGAAAAATAAAAATCAGAAAGAGAATAATCAAAAATATTTTTTATAATTTTTTCAGATTTTATGGACTAAAAATGAATTTTCTATGATTTTTTGAAGTTTAACACAATTAAATATAAAAATCAGAAAAGAAAATAAAAACCAAAAAAATATGGGTCATCTGATCAATGTCAAAACGCGTTAGTAAACAGATCAAGTGGACCTGGCACGCTGTCATGTTATGGAATTTAGTGAATAATGCATAGGATAATTAATTAAATCAGATTTTTGAAAAACACAGATGGCGCGCCTTCATTGGTTGGAAGATGACACCTTGGTCATCTTCAACCTCCAGCCAGCCCCAAAACCAGTTTGCTCAATCTGTAAAATTAGAGCACGAGACATATGCCATTCGCTTCGTCTCTTCAAGACGAAGACAACCACACATTCACGACAAATTTATATAAATTGTAGCTAAAGCAGTTTGGAAGGAAAGTTTTGAAAAGGGATTTGAATTTTCATGGTCAAAACGTGTTTCCAGTAAAAAGCAAGTGTTGCGACTAGAACCAGGGCAATGAGAGCATCACAATGATATCAAAGTTTTGAAGAATTGATGAAGGAATCTACCTATTGAAGTTGAGTTGCAGAGTTCTGAAACTGGACTTCTATGGAGCAATATAGGGCACGATTCTTGAATGTAATTATATGGTTAGCTTCAGAGAAGATCAAGGAAGGTGAATTGATAGAAAAATTGGATTGAAAAATGTTTGAGAGTAGATTTCGAAGTTGCTGAATTTTGAGTTATGGAACAAGTTTGGTAGGGTGATTCTGGCTATCCAAGCTTGAGGAAATGAATGGGGGATGACCCTCTATTTATAGGGAATCAAATGGAATGTTCAAGCATGTGAAATGATAAAGTTTGGAGGGAAATCGTGTGAAGTTGCAAACAAGAAAAGTGTTAATTCTAATTTGATCAAAACTCATCCAAAACGCGCGTTTTGTTGTGCTAATCAATTTTGGAACTTCATTAAACATGTTTAAAGGCAAAAACACGTGGAAAACTTGTGATTAGAAGCCAAAAAAAAATAATTCAAAATCTGACTTGAGATGAAACTTCAATTCCAAGTTAACAACTTCAAAATCATGGAATTCTCAACTCAAGGGGTCTTAGGGCATGATTCTTGATGCTTTAGAAAGATGAGGTTACAAGCCTTGCAATGGAAAAAGAATGGGATCAAATGGATGCTTGAGCTGAAAGTTTCATTAAGTCAAAGTTGGAGAAAAAGGGTTGACTTTTCATACTTAGAAGTATTTCAAATTTTTCTTCAAAAGTGACCTATAATGTCTTGCATCCAAACATGGCCTTCCACTTGGATTTTGCTCTTGACCAAAAAATATGGCATGAAATAGACATATTGAATGACATTTTGGGACTTGAACCATTCAAAATCTCCAAAAATTGAGAGAGTTATGAATTGTTGAAATTGGCAAAAAAATCATGAAATGACCTATAATCTTTTGTATCCTTAAGGCAACTTGCATCCATTTTCTCACTTTGCACGTAAAAGAAGGAATAATGTTCATATCCTCAAGATCATTATGGAAAAAGAATGGGCTCAAGGTGATAAAAATTGATCAAGTTATGATCATTTGAAATCACACATGGAAAATTGGGGATTCATTTGGAGGACTTGTAATCTTTCTTCTTCATCAAGTTTCTTCCACATGGAAACTCCTTGAAACTTTTTTAATGATTTCTTGTTAACCCTTTGAAGAGAAGGATGTCTTTGTAATCACTCAAAAATACCAAAATATGAGCAAGATATACTTCTTTGAAGTTCAAAACGATAGATCCTAGATCAAGAAAAATGCCTTGAGGAACATTGACAATTTTGAACAAACTTCTTGTACCAACACAAATGATTTGTAAATATAAGATGTTTAGGATTATAATGAGAACTCATAGAAACCACAACCACTTACATATCTTGAGAATTGAGAGAAATATGCATTTGTGACCAATGGGAACAAAGCCTTGTCCAAGCATGACAACTTCTCCAATCAATCCCTTATGCTTTTGAACCAAATTTGATAATCTTGAAATGTGGTGAACCAAGATAAACATGCCATGCAATTTCCTCCAAAACTAATCCAATGGTGAGGTTTTAACTTCTAAAGCTTTATTGACTTGGGCATGGAAATAAACTGATGAACCCATGGAGCAACTTGCTGAATCTTATTGCCTTTACCTCATGAGTAACAAGCAAGACAAACCAACATTGCATTTTATTAATTAAGAGAAGAAATCAAGACAAAAATATTCATGATCACAAAAAAACACAAGTCAAGGTGCTTGGTGATTCCTCAAAGAGCAAAGCTAAATATAGGGAGGGGAACCAAGAATCCTAATGTGATCTTATTGTGATTGAATCAACATGGTATGATGAAGGGATATTAGGGGGGAAAATTGGGGTACAACAGTTGCCCTTATTTAAGTTTCTTCTATCCGGAGATACGAAAGTTAAAAATCTTCGTGTCGACGCGATCGAAGATACTTAAATATAAAACAAACCCTATTTTTGGACCTATGGAATGCTTATGTATATGAGTGCACATGGACAATTCTAAAGGGACGCAAAACACCACTGGGGATGTAACAAAAAATAAAGAAACAAGAGAGTAACCCAACCAGGAAAATAAATCATTGGTGGATCAAAAAGACCTAAATCAGAGAGGATGGTAAAATGGTCAAAGGATACACCAACTTCTACTGGAGGCAGAGCTACCAACATTTATTGAAGGAAGAGAGAAAGAATCATCGATGTTCACTGCCGATGACCTACCAACTTTCACTGAAGGTAGAGAGAAAGTATATCATAGCACCACCGTTCATTGATGATGAACTACCAACATTCACTGAGGGTAGCAAAAAGATAACAATCATCGACGTTCACTATCGATGACCTACCAACTTTCACTGAAGGTAGGAAGAGAATATATCATAGCATCTTCGTTCACTGATGATGAACTACCAACGTTCACTGAGGGTAGCAAAAAGATAACAAACACCAACTTTAACTGATGGTGATCTACCAACTTTCACTGAAGGTAAAGAGAAAATATATCATAGCACCGACGTTCACTGATGATGAACTACCAACGCTCACTGAAGGTAGAAAAAAGATAACAATCACCAACTTTCACTGAAGGTGACCTGCCAACTTTCACTAAAGGTAGAGAGAAAATATATCATAGCACCACCGTTCATTGATGATGAACTACCAACATTTACTGAGGGTAGCAAAAAGATAAAAAAAACAAACTTTCATTGATGGTGATCTACCAACTTTCACTGAAGGTAGAGAGAAAATATATCATAGCACCGCCATTCACTAGCGATGAACTACCAACGTTCACTGAGGGTAGCAAAAAGATAACAATCATCGATGTTTACTGCCGATGACCTACCAACTTTCATTGAAGGTAGAGAGAAAATATATCATAGCATCGCCGTTCATTGACGATGAACTACTAACGTTCACTGAGGGTAGCAAAAAGATAACAAGTTTCCCTAAAATTCTGGCATTTCACCTAGAAAGGGTCTCAACTTCTTCTTTAACAGAGGCACTCTTCCTGGAAAGGATACTATATAAATTGTCTCAAATAAATAGACTATCACCTGCAAATATTTCACAACGAACTGTCTCTGCAAATTTGAAAGTCTTGCCATCCACTAGCATAAACTGACGACGTACTGCAAACTATCCACTCATAGAGGAGATAGCAAAAAAAGTTACATCGACTTTTACATGGAAGCACAAGTTGCTCAAATAAAGAGACCTGTTACTTGTTGTCATGGAGGATTGTAAAAATAAATGACTTTTTGGGGAGAACAATATGGCTTCCTGGGGAATGAAATATGACTTACTGGGGAAATGACACGATATTCCTGCTGAGGAGATAAAGTCTTCTCGTGCAAAATAAATGCACAAACCAAAACTCGAAGCTTTCATAAATCCAAAGTAAATAATATTGTTGGGAAACAAAGATTCAAATCAGAAATAAACTGGAATGAAATGGTCAACCAAAATACATCCTTTGAGAAATAAACTCAAGAGGGAAAACCAAATCCATCCAAACAAGGAGTTGTACAGGAAGGCTAAAGCAAAAATATTCCACGAGAGATAACTCAGTGGCGAAATTAAAAGAATATACGCTTTCTGCTTAAGGCCAACACTCTATTGAAGAGAGGACAACGTAACTCTGCAAAACAAGGTGATATGTCAACAAAAATATTAACAAATGTTAATGAGAAATGATTTTCCAATTTTAGTATGCATGATGTATGTATGAATGTATGAGTGTTATCGTGTGTATGCTGACAAAACAGATATACAACACTGGGAGTAACCAGGCAAAACCACCTCGTGCACAAACATAACTCGGCTAAATCACATCCAAGATGATCATTCCAAAAAATGTAAATGCCAACTGAGGAAACAAAACCTACTTCCTGCTTTAGCTTTACTGGGGAGAAACATAATCCGGAAGTAAACAAAACAAAGTGGCAGAATAGTATAGATACAGGGATAAAACATCCTTCTCCAGGCTTCATCGGGGAAACAAATGTTCTCAAGAGTAACACTTCTATTGGGGATTGAAAAACCAATCTCAAGTAAAGTAGATGGACACCAAATCATCAAAACATTCACTGTGGAATTCAGGCCCCTTCATTGAGGAGGTTAACACCACATCCTTAAAGGGAAAACCATAATACGTTCTTCATAGAGAAATCAGGGACCTGCTGTTGTACCCCAAAATTTGCCCTCTCATTTTTCAAGGCTTTTTCAAGGATTTTCAAGGTTCAAGCTTGCACAAGTACATTGGTATTTTCCAGCACCATAATTAAGAGGAAGCTGTCAAAAAGGGAGAAAACAGATAAAAATAACATTTTGACAAATTTGGAGGAAAATAGGTCTCCTTCGATTCAGCCCCCTTCGATTGGACTTTGCACCTCCTTCGATTGCTCAAAAGTTGCTGCTAGCGTCCCTCTTTCATCTGGGCATGTGACTTCAAATAGGTATCCTCCGATTCAGAAGGAAATGATCTTCATAAAAGCTTCAATTGAGTTTTTGTTTCCCTTTGAAACGGTGTCCTTCGACTCATGAATGTCCTTCGACTCAGGAATGTCCTTCGACTCAGGAATGTCCTTCAACTCAGAAAGTAAAGGCCTCCTTTTGGTTTTCTTCAATTCAAAAAGTCAATAATCTTCTGAAATCTTCCTTCGATTCAGAAGTTAATAACCTTCTGAAAAGGGACATTAGAAGAACATACAGTTGGTTCATTCGAAGGACACACAACTGGTGAAAACGAATGTTGTGTTGTTCTAGTCTGGTCGAAAGGTGTAGAAAGATGGAGGATTCGACTTAAAAGATCAAGTTGAACATTTAGACCCATAGGCTAGGCTACATGTTTTCCCTTTTTAGGCCTTTACCCATTTGTTGTCTAAGACCACTTGCACTTAATAGCATAATACTACCTTTTAGAAAAGTTTGTCTTGAGCCTTGCGCCTGTTTTCCTTCAGAAAGAAGCAATCCATCTGAACCATTCATCTTGCTTTTATGGCACAAGTGGACATTTACTTTCCAGCTGAGCCTTATTTTATTATTTTTGCTCCCCAAGCTTCCCAAAAGCCTTTCTCTATAAATAGAGAGTTCATTTACACAAAGAAGGAGAGGACTTTTGGACCAGAGGAACGAATCCCCCAAATTTTCTCAAAACACAACAAAAAAACTCTCAAGTTCATCAACACTTGAGAAATAAAAAAAAGGCCCTGAATCACATTCATCTCCTTCAATTCTGAAGAACAACCACACTTCAGTCTCCTTCGAAATCGAAGAAGCATCACACTTGCTTTTTCCCTTCTTTCTAATCCAGCATCATGGGCCTCCACTCAAGGTCCCACATCCATTCAAGGCCTGAAGTAAGGTAAGTTATTCTTACCTTTGAACTTTTCGTTTCATGGCATAGTAATTTTTCCCTTTCGTTTGAAACATGTACATACCATTGTTCCTTTCGTTTCCACCCTTTTAACATATTTTTCAGAGCTAACCCTTTCGTATTGCTTTCTGTTTACCTGAACTTGCTTTAACTATTAAACTGTTTACAAGACAAATAATAGCATGGCCTCAGGTCATGTTGCCATTTAATGCTTTAAATAAAAGAAACAGGAAACAGGAAACGGGAAACAAAGCTTCTGGCTTCTACCCTTTTTTTCCAACTCAAACGAAAGAGACAACCAGGAGGAAAACCATGTTGACTTCTAGGCCCAGACGAAAAGCATGCCTTCACTGATTCCAGGCTCAGTCGAAAGGTATTCCCTCACTTCTTTCGACCTCCAGTCGAAGAAGGAAACAAGGCAGAACCAGAAGGCTTCGCCATACACATACTTGTCCAGTCGAAGGAGGCCAACAGAATTCAAATCGAAGGGTGCTTCTGCCTGGGTCGAAGAGCTCATTTTCCTTTCTTTTATTTTGTTTTTGCCTTTACATTTTCTTGCCTTTCAATATGGTTGTAATAGTGTAGGATATTTATTTCCTGCATTTTTATCACTTTTGTACAAATGCTAGTAATTAGATGTGTAGGGCAAGATAAAACCAACAAATAGGCCACCCTAATTAAGACTAAATGCATGCAATCAAACACACTTTGCACACATGCACCCTTAGGGTAATTCCACTTTTTGCCTTACAAAAATGGCCATGTTATGCATGTGGGATGTCTTAGCACAAGCAAATCGAAAAAGATCATAGTCCCTCGATGACGCTATCAAAGTTGCCTTTCAAAATGATCTTAGTCCCTACAGAAAAGTGCTAAGTCATTTCACAACATTGCTATCATGGTCATACGATGACCTAAAGTCTGTCCCTTCACATCCAACGATGGGGCTTCTTATCAAATCAATGGTAAGGTAGCAACATCTAAAGAAGGAGGAAAAACACATCTAAAACCTTTTGAGTAGGTAGATTAATTTTAGTTACTTGCTCAATTTCAAAACAAACATCCTTGCTATTTTCAAAACAATCACATATACTTTTAAAACACTTTCCAAACATGAAATATTTTCAAAAGCTCAACACTTTGCATTCATTCTTAGGAACGAGAATCATTGCAAAGTTCTCATAAATGATGGCACCTTTTCAAAATACTTTCGAAACCACACAAAAGTACAATTTTCAAACAAAAGCAAGTGATCTAACAAGTAACTAAGAGCCCATGGAAAACCATGGATGGAAAGGGTGCTAATACCTTCCCTTTTCATAATCTACCCCCCGAACTCAAGAAAACATCTCGAAAGGTCTTTCCTGTGCTTTTTCACCTTTCCTTATTGGATAAAAGAAAAGTCGGTGGCGACTCTTGCTAAACCGCAACATTTGCGAACACAATCGCAAAACCCTCAAGTCAGTTCTCCCACCGTATCACACATGCGCTCTTCAAGAGTGATTATGGTACCAACTTCTCTGGAAAAGGAACTTCCATTTAGACCGAACGAAAACTTCACTTGGAGAAATCTCAGATTGAAACTTCACATCATAAAAAATCAAAAAAGAGGAGAAACAAATCCAAACTTGACCGAGGATACCGGAGTCACGAACCCAATATGGCGAATCATCCTAAGTAAACCTTCCCGAGGGGAACAAAAACTTCTTAAAACAATTGGAGTCTGTCCATTCCTGGGATCACCATTTTTGTTGTTTTTCGCATCACAAACTCTAAAGTAAAAGCAAATTGTAAATTCTTTTTGAAAATTCAATTTTTTTATTTAATCTTTTTACTTTGAAAGTTATTATCAATAATAAATGGAGTCTTTTCAAGCTAAA
Source organism: Vicia faba (assembly GCA_948472305.1). Taxonomy (NCBI): domain Eukaryota; kingdom Viridiplantae; phylum Streptophyta; class Magnoliopsida; order Fabales; family Fabaceae; genus Vicia; species Vicia faba. The sequence goes on from OX451741.1 coordinate 36,549,915, forward strand.
TAAATTAAGAAACACAAAGAATTGGGTAACAACTCAAACTTTATTAATAGAATGGTAGTCTGCGAACGGCGAGACTCCATAGATGATTACAAAGTTTAGAAAATGGTAATATATAATGGAAAAGATACATTGAGATACAATGACCACTATCCCATCTAACAATTATTGAAATCCTGAGCAGCAGCTTCCATTGAAGTATGATGAAGAATCGAGAAGATTGTTGCTTCAATGATCAGATCTTGCATGATGAAGTTACTTGCCAAGAAAGTCCCTAACTTTTGCCTAAGCTGCCCTTGCGGGTTTTCAACTTAGCGGGAAATTTATTCTGTTTATGTCTCTAACTTTTGCCTAAACCTCCCTTTCGGGTTTTCGGCCTACCGAGACGCTCTTTTTTTCCTAAGTCGCCCTTTCGGGTTTTCAAATTAGCGAGCTGTTCTTTTACTTCTTTAGGCAAAGTATTTCTTGACTGCATCAACATTCATGGGACGTGGGAACTCCTCTCCATCCATAGTTTCAAGAATTAATGCACCTCCAGAGAAGGCTTTCTTGACCACATACGGGCCTTCAAAATTGGGAGTCCACTTGCCCCTAGAATCAGTGTTGAAAGACATGATCTTCCTGAGCACGAGGTCACCTTCTCTGAATTCACGAGGTTTGACCTTTTTATCGAAAGCTTTCTTTATTCTTTTTTTATATAACTGTCCATGACACAAAGTTGTCATCCTCTTCTCTTAGATTAGATTCAATTGGTCAAACCAGTTTTGGACCCATTCAGCCTCAGTCAACTTGGTTTCCATTATCACACGCAAAGAGGGAATCTCGACCTCGACTGGGAGTACAACTTCCATTACATACACCAGGGAGAACGGGGTCGCTCATGTTGAAGTGCGGACAAATGTTCGATATCCATGCAAAGCAAAAGGGAGCATTTCATGCCAATCCTTATAAGTAACGACCATTTTCTGGATAATCTTCTTGATATTCTTATTAGCAGCTTCAACATCCCCATTCATCTTTGGCCTATACGGAGAGGAATTATGATGGACAATCTTGATTTCTTTTCACAGTTCTGTCATCATTTTATTGTTCAGATTCGAGCCATTGTCGGTGATAATTCTACTCGGCACACCATACCGACATATAAGATTATTCTTGATGAAGTGCACAACCACCTGCTTAGTAACATTGGCATATGAAGCAGCCTACACCCACTTGGTGAAGTAATCAATTTCTACCAAGATAAAATGGTGTCCATTCGAAGCTTTGGGTTCTATCATCCCAATCATGTCAATACCCCACATGGAGAAAGCCCATGGGGAGGAAATTACATTGAGAAGTGTCGGAGGCACATGGACCTTATCTACATAAATCTAGCATTTATGACACTTCTTTGCAAATTTATAACAATTAGATTCCATTTTCAGCCAATAGTAACCATCCCTTAGCATCCTTTTAGCTATCGAATATTCATTGGCATGAGTGCCAAATGAAACTTCATGAACCTCATGCATCAATATGCCTGCTTCGTGTCTATCCACACATCTGAGCAAGACCATGTCATAATTTCTTTTATACAACATAGTTTCACTGAGGAAAAAACTGTCGGCCAATCTACTCAATGTCTTTCTATATTTATTCGATGCACCAATCAGGTATTCCTGAGTCTGGAGAAAATGCTTGATATCATAATACCAAGGCTTCTCATCTGCTACCTCCTCTTTTGTAAACACATGAGCGGGCCTATCCAGTCTCTGAACCATAATTCGAAGTATATCATTCCAAGTATTTACTTGATACATAGAAGCCAGAGTTGCCAGAGCATTCGCCATTTGATTTTCATCTCTTGGAATATGATGGAACTCAAATTTATTAAAGAAGGGTAACAACCTTCTAGCATAATCTTTGTAAGGGATCAAGCCAGGGTGACGAGTATCCCATTCTCCTTTAATCTGGTTTATTACCAAAGCTGAATCACCATACACATCTAAAATTTTAATTCTAAGATCAATAGCTTATTCGAGACCCATGATGCAAGCATCATATTCTGCCATATTATTAGTATAATCAAATGTCAACCTTGCAGTAAAAGGAATATGCGATCCATGTGGAGTGACAATCACAATACCAATTCTTGTACCATAAGCATTCATAGCTCCATCAAATAGCATACTCCAATGAGATTCAAGGTCAGGACCTTCCTCGGGCAATGGTTCATCACAATCTTTCACTTTCAGGAACATCACATCCTCATCGGGGAATTCATACTCTACAGACTGATGATCCTCCACTGGTTGGTGAGCAAGATAATATGCCAACACACTGCTTTTAATAGCTTTTTGAGTGCGGTATTCAATGTCATATTCAGATAACAACATATGCCAGTGGGCAATTTTCCCAGTAAGAGAAGGCTTTTCAAAAATGTACTTGATTGGATCCATTTTGGAGATCAACCAAGTGGTGTGATTCAACATATACTGCCGTAAACGCTTTGCCGCCAAGGCCAAAGCACAACATGTCTTTTCCAGCATGGAATACCGCGACTCATAATCAGTGAACTTTTTATTGAGATAATAAATGACAAACTCTTTTTTCCCTGTTTCATCCTGTGGTCCCAGAATACAACCCATGGATTTATCTAACACTGTCAGATACAAAATCAACGATCTTCCTTTGACAGGAGGGAGCAATATAGAAGGTTCAAGCAGATATTCTTTAACACTTTCAAATGCCCTTTGGCAGTATCCGTCCACACATAACCTTGATCTTTCTTTAACAACTTAAAGATCGGTTCACATGTTGCAGTCATGTGGGAAATGAATCTGGAAATATAATTCAAACGCCCGAGGAACCCTCTGACTTGCTTTTCAGTTCTTGGCGCTGGCATATCTTGAATTGCTTTGACTTTATCAGGGTAAAATTCAATTCCTTTCTGGATAACAATGAAACCCAACAATTTTCCCGATCGAACACCGAAGGTGCATTTATTTGGATTCAAGCGGAGATGATACTTCCTCAAACGCTGAAACAAATTCAAAAAATATTCTACATGCCCTTCTTCAGTCTGGGATTTAGAAATCATATCATCAACATATACCTCAATTTCCTTGTGCATCAGATCATGGAATAGGGTTGTCATATCCCTCTAGTACGTTGCACCAGCGTTCTTCAACCCGAAGGGCATCACTCTGTAATAGAATGTTCCCCAGGGTGTCATATACGTTGTTTTTTCGATGTCCTCCTGGGCCCTTCTTATTTGATTATACCCGGAAAATCCTTCCATGAACCAGAATACTTTGAATTTTGATGTGCTATCCACTAACATATCAATGTGTGGCAATGGAAAATCATCTTTTGGACTAGCTTTATTTAGATCTCTGTAATCTACGCACATGCAAACTTTTCTGTCTTTTTAGGTACTGGGATAATATTGGCAATCCATTGAGGATACACTGACGTCACAAGAAAACCAACATTAATCTGCTTTAGAACCTCCTCTTTGATCTTCACTGCCATATCTGGGTGAGTTCTTCTCAACTTCTGTTTGATCTGCGGACACTCTGGCTTCAATGACAAACGGTGCTCTACAATATCTGTATCTAGACCAGGCATATCTTGATAAAACCAAGCAAAAATATCCACATACTCTTTCAACAACTCAATCAACCTGCTTTTCACATCAGGATGCAGCAATGCTCCAATCTTGACTTCCTTCGGATCTTCTTCTGAACCTAAATTGATCACTTCCAATGGCTCTTTATATGGCTGAATGGTATTTTCCTCGTGCTCAAGCAACCGTGAGACCTCTTCTGGAATCTCATCATAATCTTCTTCGGCCCCATACACAGGACATTTAATGTTGGGAGAGGGTGCAGGGTCATTGTATTCAACGGGTTTTTTAATTAATCTGCACATATGATTTATGATTGCTTTTAGAAACTGACACATATAACAAGTGATCATGCATATTGAATTTCAATTATTATTTATTTTGAAGGGTTTTTTTTTATTACCATATTCCAAGAAAAAGCAGAAAATAAAGACACAATTTGGGAAACAAAGACAACTTTTATTATTGATTTTAAAAGTCACAGAAAACAGATAAGCCCTACAACATTAATACTTCCACCTTGGGCAGAGTGAAAGCTTTTCAAAAATATTAATAAAATAAATTACTTTGAAACATGTATGCAAGGGGGAACATCAATGGTGATCCAGTTCTGAACCCTAACACCATGTGTCACATAATTCGGCATTTCCTGCTCTGCTTCATCTTCCACAATGGCATTAATCCCAGAAACAATTGGATGAAGATAACCCCCGCTACGGAAGATATCTTGATACTTGCTTGCAACAGACTTCAGGTTCATGCTCTTACCTTTGTCATTCTTCAAAGAGAACCCCAAGACGACTCTATTCTTGTTTACAAGTGGATCCATAATCTGTCCCTATACCTTGATATGACCCTTTCGCACAACTTGTTGCGCATCCTTAAGCAAAACCATGGAATTCTTATTTCCTATTATGTTTTCAATGGATAAGGCTTGGAACTGGGTTCCAACAGCAGCTTCATTCGCCTCCATAATGTTGAAAGAGGACAAATGAGATATTAATAATGCATGTTCCCCATTTATGATTACTACTTTCCCTTCAAGAACAAATTTCAGTTTCTGGTGTAAAGTTGAAGTGACAGGCCTTGCCCCATGAATCCACGGCCGTCCCAACAAATAACTATAAGTGGGAACAATGTCCATGACCTGGAAAGTCATATGAAACTAATGTGGTCCTATACGAATAGGAAAGTCCACTTCACCAATAACAGATTTCCTTGATCCATCAAACGCTTTCACAATGATGCCACTCGGGCGCATAGGTGTTCCTTGATATTTAAACTTCATAAGAGTGCTCCTCGGAATAACGTTCAAAGCGGAGCCATTATCAATCAACACATTGGATAGTGAATCATTCTTGCAGTTCATAGAGATGTGGAGGGCCAGGTTGTGATTCCTTCATCTGGTAATTCATCATCGCAGAAACTCAAGTTATTACATGATTTAATGTTCCCTATTTCGCTGTTGAATTGGTCTATTGGCATATCACTCTCCATAAAATCTTGGTCCAATACCCTCATCAAGGATTCTTAGTGAGCAGAGGAGTTCATCAATAACGCCAAGATATATATTATTGAAGGAGTCTGCAGTAGCTGATATACAATTATGTAGTCGCTCGTCTTGATTATCTTCAAAATATCATCCACTTCTTTCTCTAACGTAGCTCCACTAGTCTCACCCGTAGCCTTCTTGGGTTCAACATTCTCAGCAATTTTCTTTCCAGCACTAACATCTCCTCGAACAACTGGTGCAAACACACGACCGCTGCGGGTCACCCTGCTATTTTCAGCAATATTTCCAACATCAGGCATTGGCTGGATAGGACCCAGTAAATGTAGCGTTGTATTTGTAGGGCACAACCTTATCTGACTTGTAGGGGATAGGACCCGGCAAACTAATCACCAATGTGGTAACATATAGCTTGCTATAATATTCAACTTCAAGATGGGTGGGTGCCACAAAACAAGGTACAATGACGTTTATCCCTTCTTCAACACAATCAGTCATTATTGAGTCATTTCTGGAAAACAAATCCTCATCAAAGGAGAAGTACTCATCTGCAGAGGCATACTCTTTATCTGACTCTTCTTCAGTCAAGCAAACCTCAATCAAATCAACTTCATGGTAATCATCCATTTGACCTATAACCTTGATAGTTCCATTATCTAACAACAACTGAACACCTTTCTTCACGATTGAACATCCTTGGGAGTCCCGACAGCAAATTCGGCAAGATCCATACTGGTGTTCTACCTGACTAGCCATATGGCAGAAAGTAGCATGCAATTGCACAAGGTCCTCATTCATATACTCTACATCAAAAATTATGAATTCTCCAGGACATCCAGAAACTATATTCACCTACTCTTCATACTCTTCCCTATGCTTGATTATGTGGATGAGGCCCTCATCAATCATCTCCTGTAAATCAACCTTTATCTTATCGCAACCCTATATGTCTGTACTGCAAATAGCACAACCGGAATGGTCATGCGTATAGTAGCTAAATTCACAAAGGTTTGCATGCATTTTCACCAAATCTTCTCTAACCAGATTAATATAAAAAATTCGAAAGTCGTATGGACAACCGACCACCATATTCACAATATTTACTCCTCCATGCTTGGATAGAGGATTGTCTTTCACATTAGAGCCACATCCTTGAAAGATAGAATACCAGACTTCAACAATTTCTGCACCTCAGTCTTTAAAGGATAACAATTCTCAACATTATGCCCTGGTGCTCCCTGATGAAAAGCACATGTTTGGTCTGCCTTGTAATACCAAGGTAATGGTGATGGTACAACGAGAGGTGGTCGGGTCTGAACCAGCTTCTTCTGAATCAATGCTGGTAGTAACTATGTATATCTCATAGGAATAGGGTCATAAATCTCCCTTCTCTAATTATACCCTTGATTCCCCTATTGGGACGGTCTCTGAAAAGCAACGGTAGTTGGAGCTGCACCCACAACTGAAGTAACTGAGGCGACTTGCTGATGACGCTGATAATTCCTTCTAGGAGTATTAACCCTCCTCTCTTACATAACAGCATTTGCATCCCCTTCCTTCTTCTTGGTAAACCCATAAGATGGCTTCTTCACACCTCCAGAGCCTTCACTTCTCGTTAAACAACCCTCTCTTACAGCCTCTTCTAAGCGGATACCCATTCCTACCATTTCAGTAAAGTCACTTGGCGCACTTGCTACCATCCTCTTGTAGTAGAAAGCACCCAGAGTTTTCAAGAAAATCTTAGTCATCTCCTTCTCTTCCATGGGAGGAATCACTTGGGCGGCTACCTCACGCTATCTCTGTGCATATTCTTTGAATGATTCCCTGTCTTTCTGAACCATGGCCCTGAGTTGATCACGGTCAGGCGCCATGTCCATGTTGTACTTGTATTGTTTGATGAACGCTTCTCCCAAATCATTGAAAGTATGGATGTTAACACTGTCCAAACTCATATACCACTTCAGTACAACACCTGTCAAACTATCTTGAAAAAAGTGAATCAGCAGATGCTGATCATCAGTATGGGTAGACATTCTCCTTACATACATCACCAGATGAGCATGAGGGCAAGTGTTGCCCTTGTACTTCTCAAACTCCGTGACCTTAAACTTAGCAGGTATCTTAACATTCGGGACCAAGCATAACTCATTCACATTCTGCCAAAATAGATATTTTCCCCCCGAGGGCCTTCATCTCTCTCTGCATCTTGTCAAACTGCTCTTGAAAATCATCCATTCTATCATAAAGACCCAAGTCTTCACTCGGTGGAGGGAAAGGACGACACACATCATCGTTAACAAACAGAACCATATTCATCGAAGGAGGTGCAGCAGGAGCAGCATGCACCACAGGAGGTGCAGGAGTAACAATAGTCTGAACAATTGGAGTATCTTGAGGACCAAGATTGAAACCTTCAGGTGAAAAATTCTCTGGAATTCCCCATGGATAACCTTGAGCCATGCGGTTTTGAACAATAACTGGAGTAGTAGATACAGGAACAATAGAAGCTTCAGTAGTAACCCTTATTAGCTGAGGTTGAACACTCGGTGATTGATTCTGAGCATCCACCAGAGATTCCATAAGAGCAGTAAGATTGACCATGCCGGCCTTCAAAGCGGAAACCTCCTCGCGCAGCTCGCAATTCTCTTATTCTAAGTTGTATATCTTCTTTCTGAAATTAGCTCGAGTGTTGTAGTGGTGAGTCAGCTTGCTGAACGAAGTAAAGAAGCTTGGTAAGACACCTGGATATGCATAACAAATTCAAGAAATATGTGCAATATGATGCATGACATGCAATTCACATGATTTTATTTTATTATTTAATATTTCAAGGGATTTAAAATTTATGGTCATATTGCAAATATTAGAGTAATAACGCATTTGAAATACTGAAATTTTTTATTATAACAACTCCAAAATGGATTACAAGTTTCAATGATCCTAAGTACAAGATGAAAATAAAATATAAAACCCTGAGAAGTAAAACTGATGGAGATTACTCTATACGCTGGCGCTTCCCTGTGAGCTTGGCAATCTAAGCCTTCAACCTCTGGTTTTCTTCCGCATATCTGGTGGCAACCTCCTTCCAATCACCTGAATCAGGGAGTGAGCAAATAGCATCTGACCGAGATTTAGGAGAAAATAAATCCCCTTGCCTCTCCATGGTCTCTACAGCCCGTCTCTCAAGAATCTCAATCAAGTCGTCTTTCTCCTTCAAGTCTACTCTATAGGAAATCTCTAAAGTATGGCACTTATTCTTCCAAGCGTCCTTTTCCTGTTGCATCCTGACCAAAGAAATTTGAAGCTCCTCTAGATCATCTAATAGAGGAGGAGTGGTCTTCACAAACAGATCAGGCATAGGTGTTTCCCCGGAATACGACATCTTCAACTGAATAGCTCTTGTTTGGACTCATTGAAGATATGGCTCCAAAGAAACAACACCCCTAGGTCCCAAATCCTTCCTACTCTTATTATGAATGTGACGCCAGGCCTTCGCAATATGCTCCCTAGATTCCCTATGTTCTTCTCCTTCCTTCATAAAGAAATTACTCAAATGAATACTATTTGGTTTATCCCTCATCGGATAACCGACCTGTCGTCGTGCAAGAACAAGGTTATAGTTAATTCGTCCCTTTTTACCAAGAAGAGGTACATTAGGGAAACTACCACAACTGTCAATAATATCTATTTCCTGGTAAGCTCGATGATACCAATCAATATCCGAGTGAGTAAGTGCCATGATCTTAGGAGCCCAACGGGGTTCCTTCTTGACATCCCAAAAAGCATCAGACTGAGGCATATGAGAGATAAACCACCAGTACAACATGGGCGTGCAACAGATAATCATCCCCCATGATAAGAATTCCGAAGATGAATAGAGTAATAAGCATCACCCAACATGGTAGGAACTGGGTTTCCAATCATGAAGATCCTGATAGCATTAATGTCAACAAACTTGTCCACATTAGGAAATAAGAACAACACGTAAGCAAGTAGAGAAAAGATGGCCTCAAAAGCGACTGTACTCTTCATCCTGGAAAAGTAGAGAGCTTTCTCCAATAAGAACTAAGCTGGTAATCCTCTAATCCCTCATTTAGTAGTCATATGGGCTTCCACCTCAGACTTCCCCAGATGAATCAAAGCAGCAATCTCATATGGTTTTGGCTCACCCTCCAAACCAGTAAATGGAACACAATCGGTAACAGGTAAGTCCAATAGATAAGAATACTCCTCTAGTGTATGCATCAACTGATAGTTGGGAAAAGTAAAGCAATGATACATCGGGTCATAGAACTGGACCAAGGTCGAGAGAATACCCTCCTTCATCTTCAGCTTCATGTGAGGAATGATGGATCCATACTTCTTCTGAAAGTCTGCAGAACACTCGATCTAGGGAATTAGACTAATCAACTCATCTATCTTGGGATCCTTGAAACTGTACTTCCCGGTCTTTCTCTTTCTAGAATCCAGAGTTAAAAGTACCTGAGATATTCACAAATGGTCAATTTTTAAATCCCTTGAAATAAGATCTCTTCAAAAGATGCTTATGAGTGCATGGATGTATGATGCAACAATCACACATAAGATCACACATATAGGGTTCATAGGTTCAACGTCACGAGCATGAGGTTGAAGGTACTACCCATAAGGTAATTGTCTAAAAGTTATCACCTATTGAACAAGGTTCTAGAGGTTCCCAGAGTCTACATCCTTCCTTCAGATATTACCAACTTCCCGATTAACTCGGTAATTAGTAATATTCTCAAGGAAAACTCCTCCGAGCGTAGTATCGCATGACAAATATTTTCTGATTACTCCATCATAGCTTCCGCACTACACCTAAAAGGCCAAGATGGGTTTGGTATTCTACGGTCCTCAGTTTCAGCAGGCTCCCAAGTCGAAAGCAGTACGTCTTCCCGATTACTCGGTAAACGACACTACAGTCAAAGGGGCCTCCACTGAGTGGGGGATCTCATGCCTCCTTTTTTGGTATTACTCCCTCAAAGTTAACATGACTATACCTCCAATTCTATCTTAAAGTTTTCCCAAGTCCGGGTATAAGACTTATAAGTAATCACCAAGCACCCTGAAAACCAGGAAAATCCAGGCAAACATATATACAACATATAACACATAAACAAAGATAGGCTCAACCCACTAAGGGATGGACCAGAAAGAGGTCAATCTTTCCCCAGTGAAGTCGCCATTTTTCTGTAGCGGTAGAAATGTTTAAGACTAAGTCATGGGATTGACTAGACTTGTACAAATCAAAATAAAATCGCCACCGCACTTTATTGTTTCCAAAGGAATGGGAAAAGAGCAAATAACCCAAAAGAGGGGGAAAGATTCAAGGTAAGGAGGTTGGTTATGTAAAGGGAAGGTATTAGCACCCTAAATATCTATGGTACTCCGCAGGAACCTCTTTGTAAAATATGTATATTTTGGCTATGAAATATTATGTAAAAAAATGGATGGTGGAGGTGAGAAAAGAAATATATTTTTTATGGTTTGTTCACCCTCCGTGGTTGCGAACATTTAGTGCCTACGTACCACCTTTTCATGCAATAGGGGATCAGGGTACACGTAGTTCCTCTTTAAAAATTTTAAAATGTAAGTGTGTTGGTTAATTTTTATGAGATAAAACATCATCGTCATTGTCCGTGTGGAAAACATACCTACTATCCACAATCATGAGAAAGGAGAATTTTCACCATCTCAAAGTGGAGGATATGACTTGGATTTTAAAATCAACAATGCCTCACTCAACACCCAAGTGGAAAATATATCTCTTCACTACATATTGTATAAGTATAGTTGTCTGCATCACTACAAGGATTGACAAGAGTCTAATCTTTTGAGAAAGGTTTTAAAATAAGAAAGCCAATGTGGCAAAAATGATTTGAAATGAGATTGATTGACTTTTAGTCTTCTAACAAAAAAAATGATGTCAAAATATTATTAAGTTGATTGAAGTTTATTTATGAATTTTTTTTTTGAAAATGCATGGACCTAAGTCCAAGTTTATTATGAAAGTGGTTCAAGTTTCAAAACAAGAGGAGTTTTCAAAAGGGGGAAGAAGATTTTTGAAATTAAAGAAGATGGGAGGAGAACTAGAGACTATCCTAAAGCATAAGGTAAAAGATAGGGATAAGAACCATCTAACCAACAAGAAGCCAACACTTTACATTATGAAACCAAGCAAGAAAAGATACTAGACCTCTTGAGAGAACCAAACTTCAAGTGTATTAAGTCTTCACAAAAATTGAGCAGAGTAACGGCTGTATGCGGGTGAATTCTAGATTACAAACAAAGAGTGTAATCACAATAACCTTCATACAAAACAAACAAAGAACCCAATTTCTTGAGGTAAACCTCAAGAGCTCCAGACAAAATAATCAGATAAGGTTACAAGGTCTCCAATCATAGGCCAAGGTTTCTAATCATAAGCCCAAGAAGTCCAATACTCCATAATGCCAAGGATAGTAACCAAATTGTCTAAGTACCATTAAATTTTTTTATGGTTTATGTTGATTATTAGGTGTCTTAAGAAAAGAAAAGCTCAAGTGAGCAAAAATAAAAAAATGACAAGGAAGTAAATGCTCAAATGAGCAAAGATGAAAATGGCATGAAATGTAAATTCTAAAAGTAAATAGTGCACAAAAATAAAAGAGGCATATAATAAAAATAAAGGATAAAGTCAATTATTAGTGATTAGTGGTTAGTTGGATGATCATCTTGAAACTTGCATTTGGAACTCATTAGAGGATTGGTAGAACCAAAGCCTCCACACAATAAGTTGCATTTGCTTTTTGTCAAGTATATCATCCATTTGGAATCCTCATGAGTGCCATTTAATGATCAACAATGTTTAAGTGATCCGCATTGACCAAAGGTGTTGTAGATCCATTAGAGAATTGGTAGAACCAAAGCCTCCACACAATGAATCTCAAGGTTATTGGATCAAAGAGATCAAATTAACATACTTGAGATTACAAACATAAGTTTGGGCCAGAAATGATCATTTATTCGAATTGGGACAAAATTTAGCGCTATCTTAAGCAATCGTAAGTGGACTTATATAGAAGTCGCACATATTTTGAGACCGATTAATAGTAATCTATGCACCATTTGTTTTGAGACATGATATAGAGACCATGCTCCAATAACACTTAGTGCAATAAGAAAGGGATGAGATGAAGAGGGGTGAGAGAGAATATACAAACCACTTTTAAATTAAATTTAATCAAACTATTATTAAAATCATTCATCCATTTTTGTGGAGTTAGACTCAACACCATGGATCCAATGATGTTAATAAATTTCATGATAAAAAATTTAACCCAAGATCAGCCAGAAAATAGTCACAAAATAATATTACATTTAATATATACAAAAAAGGTTTTAAAAAAATGTTTTAAAATAGAAATAAAGAGAAAAATATCAACTATATTCAAATTGATCAAGAAATAAAAATTAAGACCATAGAAAAATCAGAAAAGGACTCAAATAATTTTATAAATTTTTTGGTAATGTTTTAAAGTCAGAAATTATTTTTTAAAATTAAAAGAAATGAGTAAAATAAACCAAAAATGATAAAAAAAATAACAAAGTCATAAACAAAAACAAAATAAGGTCACCAATATTTGTCACAATATCATTGGATCATTCCATCAGTTTTTCAGAATTTAAAAATGCATAAAAGTATTTTTAAACATTTAAAATAATTCTAATAAAGTGAAAATTTATAAAAAATACCAAAACACAAAATTAAATTGTGAAAAAATAAAAATCAGAAAAAGAATAATCAAAAATATTTTTCATAATTTTTTAAGATTTTTTGGACTAAAAATGAATTATCTATGATTTTTTGAAGTTTAAAAAAATTAAATATAAAAATCCGAAAAGAAAATAAAAACCAAAAAAATATGGGTCATCTGATCAATGTCAAAACACGTTAGTAAACAGATCAAGTAGACCTGGCGCACTATGCATGTTATGGACTTTAGTGAATAATGCATAGGATCATTAATTAAATCAGATTTTTGAAAAACACAGATGGCGCGCCTTCATTGTTTGGAAGATGACACGTTGGCCATCTTCAACCTCCAGCAGTCCCAAAACCAGGTTGCTCAATTTGTAAAATTAGAGCACGAGACCTATGGCATTCGCTTCGTCTCTTCAAGCAATTTGGAAGGAAAGTTTTGAAAAGGGATTTGAAATTTCATGGTCAAAATGTGTTTCCAGCAAAAAGCAAGTGTTGCGACTAGAACCAGGGCAATGAGAGCATCATAATGATATCAAAGTTTTGAAGAATTGATGAAGGAATTTACCTATTGAAGTTGAGTTGCAGAGCTCTGAAATTGGACTTCTATGGAGTAATATAGGGCACGATTCTTGAATGTAATTATATGGTTAGCTTCAGGGAAGATCAAGGAAGGTGAATTGATGGAAAAATTGGATTGAAAAAGGCTTGAGAATAAATTTCGAAGTTGCTGAATTTTGAGTTATGGAACAAGTTTGACAGGGTGATTCTGGCTATCCAAGCTTAAGGAAATGAATGGGGAATGACCCTCTATTTATAGTGAATCAAATGGAATGTCCAAGCGTGTGAAATGATGAAGTTTGGAGGGAAATTGTGTGAAGTTGCAAACAAGAAAAGTGTGACTTCTAATTTGATCAAAACTCATCCAAAATGCATGTTTTGTTATGCTAACCAATTCTGGAACTTCATTAAATATGTTTAGAGGAAAAAACGCGTGGAAAACTTATGATTAGAATCCAAAACAAATATTTCATAAATCTGACTTGAGATGAAACTTCAGTTCTAAGTTACCAACTTCAAAATCATGGCATTCTCAGCTCATGGGGTCTTAGGGCATGATTCTTGATGCTTTAGAAAGTTGAGGTTACAAGCTTTGCAATGGAAAAAGAATGGGATCAAATGGATGCTTGAGCTGAAAGTTGCATTGAGTCAAAGTTGGAGAAAAAGGGTTGACTTTCCATACTTAGAAATATTTCAAATTTTTCTTCAAAAGTGACCTATAATGTCTTGCATCCAAACATGGCCTTCCACTTGGATTTTGCTCTTTACCAAAAAAGATGGCATGAAATAGACCTCTTGAATGACATTTTGGGACTTGAACCATTAAAAATATCCATAAATTGAGAGAGTTATGAATTGTTGAAGTTGGAAAAAAATCATGAAATGACCTATAATCTTCTGTATCCTTAAGGCAACTTCCATCCATTTTCTCACTTTACACATAAAATAAGGCATAAATTTCACATCTTAAAGATCATTGTGGAAAAATAATAGACTCAAGGTGATAAAAATTGACCAAGTTATGATCATTTGAAGTCACACATGGAAAATTGGGGATTCATCTTGAGGACTTGTAATCTTTCTTCTTCATCAAGTTTCTTCCACATGAAAACTCCTTAGAACTTTTGATGTGATTTGTTGATAACCATTTTAAGAGAAGGATGTCTTTGGAATCACTCAAAAATACCAAAAGATGAGCAAGATATACTTCTTTGAATTTCAAAACCCTAGCTCTTAGATCAAGAAAAATGCCTTGAGGAACTTTGACAATTTTGAACAAACTTCTTGTACCAACACAAATGCTTTATAAATATAAGTTGTTGAGGATGATAATGAGAACTCATAGAAACCACAACCACTTACATATCTTGAGAATTGAGAGAAATATGCATTTGTGACCAATGGGAACAAAGCCTTGTCCAAGCATGACAACTTCTCCAATCAATCCCTTGTGCTTTTGAACCAAATTTGATAATATTGAAATGTGGTGAACCAAGATAAACTTGCCATGTGATTTCCTCCAAAACTAATCCAGTGGTGAGGTTTTAAATTCTCAAGATTTATTGACTAGGGAATGGAAATACACTCATGAACCCATGGAGCAACTTGCTGAATCTTATTGCCTTTACCTACATGAGTAACAAGCAAGACAAACCAACATTGCATTTTATTAATTAAGAGAAGAAATCAAGACAAAAATATTCATGATAACAAAAGAACACAAGTCAAGGTGCTTGGTGATTCCTCAAAGAGAAAAGCTAAATATAGGGAGGGGAACCAAGAATCCTAATGTGATCTTATTGTGATTGAATCAACATGGTATGATGAAGGGCTCTTAGGGGGAAAAATTGGAAGGAAACCAGTTGTCGAACTTAAAATATTACCAAAAGATCTAAGATATAAATTCCTAGATACATAACTCAAATAACCCATCATAGTCAACGCAGATTTAGGACAGATAGAAACAAAAAAATTACTACATGTCCTAAGGAAATACCCAACTGCTTTAGGCTATAACATCTCTGATCTAAAAGGAATAAGCCCCTCAATATGCATGCATCACATTATGCTTGAGGAAGACTGGAAGACCTCTAGAGAACATCAGAAAAGAATAAACCCAGTTCTGAGTGATGCAGTTAAGAAATAAGTAAAAAAGTTATTAGAAGCAAGAATCATATATTCGATATTCGACAGTAAATGGGTTAGCCCGTTACATGTTGTACCAAAGAAAGGTGGTGTTATAGTTGTTAGCAACATAAAAGGTGAGTACGTATCACAACATACTCAAACCAGATGGATAATATGCATTGACTATGGAAGTTAAACAAAGCCACTCGAAAAGATCATTTTCCTTTACCTTTCATTTATCAAATGCTCGAACGACTTGCTAAGCACTCCCATTTTTGCTATCTGGATGCTTATTCGGGATTTTTCCAAATCCCTATACACCCCTAAGATCAAGAAAAGACTATATTAACTTCTCCTTATGGTACATTTGCCTATAGACGAATGTCGTTTGGACTGTGCAATGGTCCCACAACATTCCAAAGGTGCATGATGTCAATTTTTGCTGATTTTATAGATGACATCATGGAAGTATTTATGGATGATCTCTCTGTATGTGGGAAAAGCTTTGAAGGATGCTTATCAAACATAGAAATGGTACATGAACGATGAGTAAAAGTTAATCTCATATAAAATTAGGAAAAATGCCATTTCATGGTCCGACATGGAATCGTATTTGGACACATAGTATCCGACAAGAGGATTGAAGTTGACAAAGCGAAAATAGAAGTTATATAAAACCTTTAACCTCCAAAAACTGTAAGAGAAATACGAAGTTTTTAGGACACGCTGGTTTCTACCGATAATTCATTAAAGATTTCTCTAAAATTACCAAATCACTAATTGTCCTATTAATGAAAGACGTTGAATTCAATTTCGATGAAAAATGCTTTAAAGCATTGAACAATTAAAAACATCTCTTATTTCTGCACCTATTATGCAACCACCTGATTGGAGATTACCGTATGAAATCATGTGTAATGCTAGTGACTATGCTATAATCGCAGTTTTAGGACATCGAAAAGATAAAAGCTTCATGCGATCTATTACGCTAGTAGAACCTTAGATCATGCACAAATGAACTACGCCACCACTGGAAAGGAACTTTTGGCCATCGTCTTTGCCCTAGATAAATTTTGTTCTTACCTAGTTGGAGCAAAGATAATTATCTATACTGATCATGCTGCAATTAGATACCTATTAAGCCAAAAGGATGCCAAACCGAGATTACTAATATGGATCTTACTCCTACAAGAGTTTGATTTAGAAATCAAAGACATAAAAAGCACTGAAAACATAGTAGTTGATCACTTATCTAGAACGGAAGGCATTAAGCACGAACAAGTGCCTATCAACGAAAAATTTCCCTTACGAACAACTCATAGCCCAGTTAGAAAACAACACCATTCAACGCCCCGTTACTTTTAATACTAATATTGATGAAGTCGCGGAAGTAGTTTACACTAAGAACACATTTCCATGGTACACCGACTTTGTTAACTATTTGGCTGCTAGAGGGCTTACGCTGGATCTAACCTATCAACAAAAGAAGAAGTTCTTCCATGATCTTAAAAAATATTATTAGGATGAGCCTCTTCTATTCAAGAGAGGCGCCGATAGTATTTTTTGTTATGTGTCCCCGAAGATGAAATAGGAAACATAATTTCCCATTGTCATGCTGCTCCTTATTATGGACATGCAAGCACTTCAAAGACTTGCACTAAAATTTTAAAAGCTGGCATCTATTGGCCTAACTTATGGAAAGATGTCCACATTACAATCATAAATTATGACTGATGCCAATGCACTGGCAATATCTCTAGACGGGACGAAATGCCTCAAAAAGGTATTTTTGAGGTAGAAGTCTTTGATGTGTGGGGAATTGATTTCATGGGACCGTTCCGTCCCTCTTTTGGAAATAAATACATACTCATTACTGTCGATTACGTATCAAAATGGATCAAGGCCATAGCTTTCCCAACAAATGATGCACGAGTAGTAATTAAGCTCTTCAAAAATATAATTTCTCCAAAATTCGGTGTGCCAAGACTTGTCATTAGTGATGGTGGCTATCATTTCATTTCAAAAATATTTGAAAAACTATTAGTGAAATATGGAATCCGACACCGTGTAGCAACACCCTATCATCGCCCAACAAGTAGGCAAGAAGAGGTCTTCTACAAAGAGATTAAGCAAATCTTAGAAAACACAGTTGGCACATCTAGGAAAGATTGCTCATCCGAATTATACGATGCGTTATGGGCATATAGAAAAACCTATAAGACACCCATAGGAACAACACCATTCAAACTAGTTTATGGAAAATCGTGTCATCTGCCGGTAGAACTCGAGCATAAATCTTATTTTGAAATCAAAACCCTCAACTTAAGTTACACTACCGCAGGCAAAAAGTGAATCCTAGATATCCATGGAGTTAGAAGAACTTAGACTAGATGCATATGAAAATGTCAGGATCTATAAAGAAAGAACAAAAAATTGGCACGACAAGCGCATATCTAGGAAAGAGTTCAATGAGGGAGACATATTGCTCCTGTTTAATTCTAGACTTAAATTGTTCCCAGGAAAACTTCTTTCTAGGTGGTCCGGTACGTTTGAAATAACTAAGATTTTTCCAAGTGGAGATATTGAAATTAAAGGACAATCTAGCGAACCATTTATCGTAAACGGGCAGCGCTTGAAGCACTATCATTATATATAAAATAAAGAATATTCTGCTAGTTTCCATCTTGCAGAGCTACCCGCTCACACCTAGATTTAATCACCTATTAAAACTATGTCGAGCTTACGACATAAAACAAAGCGCTTGGTGGGAGACACCTGGCTTTCTACTCTTTTATTTTTCTTTACTAATTTTTTATCTTTATATTTTCTTACTTTTATTTCTTTTTCCTTTTCATAAAAGTTTTGCAGTATTGTTCTCTAACTTTAACCACTACTAGCTTAATTATAATTGTCAACTTACTTACAGGATAACTTAATTTTTAGCTAACCATACTAACTAACGATGCAAGAAGTTGACGCAATGGAAATAGCTTTCGGAGGAAGAGCCCAGAGGAGGCGTTTTGAGGCACTAACTTTCTACCCTTATGGCCCTACCATTACCACTTTAGGTATTAGAGATAGTGTAATGTATTTGTTGAACCAAATAGGTTGGGATACTTCTCCTTTGAGAAGAAGATTTAGTTCTTATAGAAAGCTGACCTTAGAATTTCTAAGCTCACTCATATTTTTGCTTGACTATGGATTATGATTCAATCGAGGCCTAACCACCTTTAGAATGTTCAGTATTGAATACTGGTGTTATATCCCAAAATTTTCCCTCTCATTTTATCAAGATTCTCCTCACAAGACTTCTTGGACTCCAGACAGGATTAGGGTTTGCTCAGCTGAAGACATCTCCTTGCACTAATGACCTGAAATTAGGGTTTGAGTTTGCACAAGGATTTTTGGACCATCAATGCCTCATGTGACTTTCTTACTTCATATTGGACTCCTAAGATTTCCCATACCAAGTTTCAAGCTTTGAATCACTTTTTTGCCCAGTCAATTGGACAGTTGACCTAAAAATCAGTTGTATTGGGGAAAAAGTCAATTGTGGCCAATTTATAGTCAAACCTCACAATTCTTTATCCACATAAACATTATAGACTCATATGAACCATTTGATCAAGTTTGGACCACAACTCCTCAAGAAATTTGATCAGATCATCAAAAGGGCAAAATGGTCAAAATTAGGGTTTTGACTAGAGAAAGGCAATTTCTGATTTTTGACCTAGCCAATGGCAAATTGGGTTCAAGCATGGTTTCAAGGAATCAATGGAATCATCTTGACCTAATCACAAGGTTCAGAAGATCTCAAATGCATTGGATTGACAGATAAATTTTCTAGTCAATTGATCAAAATTCAATTGTACACTGAAAAGTCAAACTTTGACTTTTTAGTCAAAATCAAGAGCCAAGGGTCATATTTCATCAAGAGATCTTAAAACATGAAAATTTTTCACCAAGAAACCTAATTTTGAGAATTAGGGTTTTAGTTTGAAATTTTTCATAACTTAGAACTTTTCTAAGTTATGAAAATTTCTTATTTTTTCCCAACTTTTCCCAACTTTTTCACCATGATGCAATTGGATTCAAAGAAAACTTCCAACATAAAAGTTGTATTCCTCCACAAAATTTACAACTTTTATTCATAAATATTTCCAAAATGATGCTTGGATCTCAAGTTATGATTTTGTGAATAAGGGTCCATAAACTTTTTAACTTAGTGAAATTTTGCCCTAGTTTAGGCAGATTTTTGACCTAACTTCATGGAAACTTTTCACCTATTTCCAAATGGAATCTCAAAATGCATTTCAAAGTTGGATTGTAGAGCATGTTACAAGCTTTCCAAAATGTCTAAGAACTCTCCAATATCATTTATGGTTAGGGAGAATCGAATAAATGAAAATGGCATTTTATCACTTTTGTCCAAGGCATTTTTCACAATGGTTCAAGTTGCAAATCTGTCCTAAGCATGCTTGTACTTGGTTTTACAGGTTCTAATCCCTTCTGCACTCCAAAATTGAATGCAAATACATTGGACAATGGCTTTGTTCTGATCTATGGAGCATTACACAAAGAATTATTCCATTTATGGCATAAAGCTATCAATACCATTTTCATAAAGCATACTTTTGCAAACTTTGTTTATCTTGAGCCATGGACCTAATCTCCTTTTGCAAACAAAGTCTACAAATATCAGGAAAAGTTCACCAACTATGTGCAGCTAAGAAACAAGCCTGTATAGGCTTTGGGCATTGTCATCTCACCTTTTCTTCAAAAGCAAGCAAACTTGCAAAAGTCCACATAACTTGTGCATCTGATAAAAATAAGCTTTGGCTTCATTTCAAACAAGTTCAGCACATTGTAACAAACAGAATACACGAATTGCCAACCTCTCAAACACCCTAAAACACAAAAACACCAAGTTCCTGCCCAAACAGGGCATCTTCTGCAAATCACAAGCCATTTCCATTTTGCCTCGTGTGTTTTGCCTTGAATCACTTTAAACACATTCCCTGCATCACACCTAAGTTGTCCAGGCCTTTGTCAAGCAACTGTAACCCCTGTTTCGAGCTTCACCATTTCCATTTTCTGAGTTTGCAGGTTGACTTCTACAGGGAGTTTCAAGAAACTTCAAGGCCAACTGAGCATTGGGATAGCTTGAGGGAACCTCAAGGAAGCTCACAAGAACTTCAGGCCTCACTCAAAGTCGCTATATTGTCATATCCAAACTCAACTGAACAAGGTATTTGTCAAGTTTCTATCTCTCTATTTAGGCATCATTAAGCTTAGGTTTGTGAAGCAAAAATGTAGTCCTCAACGTGCTTAAGCTGTACATATGCTTAGATTCCATTTATATTAACTGAGCTAGGAGTATTTGGATGATGAACATGTTGAAAATTTTAGGTCAGAAATTAGGGGTGACAAAATTCTCCTTGATCTTTTAGAGTTAGGTCATGTTTTTTATATCATTAGAATCGTGAGTTAACATGCTACAAGTTTCATGTTGCAAGATTTTGTTTTTGTGCACGTATGTGAGAGATACAGGTTGAAGGCAAATGCGCACATAGTTGCTGTCTAGAGGTCAGGGACGAAGATGTCCTGGGCCAGGGCCTTGGGCCTCCTACTTTTGGCACCCCCTTTTACTTTCTGCACCCCCTTTTGCATTTTCTTATATTTTTTATATTTTCTTGCATAATTTATATTTTTTGACTTTATTTATTTTTTCTGAACTTTTAAAATCACAAAAAATATTTTCTTTATTTTTTGCATTTTATCATATTTTTTATTTTATTTTTTTCCTAATAAATAATTTTTTAGGATTTTATACTTTATTTTCTAAAATAAAACTTGTAAATAATATAAAAATATTATATATTTTTTATTTTTATTATTTATACACATAAAATAATATTTTCATACAATATTCAATTTTTTAACATTTTGTATATATTGTTATTATTTTTCTTAAACAAAAATGGATAAATAAATAATTAGAAAACAATATTTTCTTTTAAAACAAAAAGTAGGGTTTTCACCCTTTAAAAAATAAGCATTTTATTTTCTTATTTTTTAAGACTTAAATAAACTTATTTTTACATACATAAAATTAATACACAGAAACATTTTTGCATACATACATTTAATTGCATATTTAAATACTTGTTCATTTATTTATTTGTACAATATATTCAATTTGGTTGTAATAGTTTTAGGGTTTTATTTTGAGCAATATCCCCCTATTCAAAACTTGTATCCCCCCCCCCCCCCCCCCCCATAATATTGTTGTAATAGTCTAGATTTACTTTACGCATTTTATTGATTTCATATACCATGATAGTAAATTAGGGTTTGTATGCAAAAGACCAAAAATCAAAACAAATAGCATGACTTAACACAAGACAAAAACTCATGAAAATGACAACACATTGCACACAAGCATCTCTAGGGTTTCATCCACTTTGTTGCCTTAAAATGGCCATGGTATGCATACTAGGTATCTTGGCAAAATCAATCAAAACAAAAAAATCATAGTCCCTCGATGACGCTATCTTGGTTGCCTAAAAACAAAAATGATCTTGGTCCCTAAAGCTTGCTAAGATACTAGGCACCATTGCTATCATGGCCATACGATGACCCACGCTCGTCCTGTTTAACATCCAAAGATAGGGTTGTTTACCAAATACAATGGTAAAACAACAATGTCAAAGGAATAAAAATGTGTAGGAAAGACTTTTGAGTAGGTAGATAAGCTTCTAGTTACTTGATCAATTTGCAAACCATCCTTGCTATTTTCAAACAAACACACACACAATTTCAAAAACAATTTCCAAGCAACTTTCAAACATTGAAACATTTTTCAAAAGACAAACATCTTTGTATACATTCTTACAAACAAGAATCATTACAAAGATTGCCTAAACAAAGGCCTCTTTTCAAAATACTTTCAAAACCACACAAATCACCATTTCAAACAATTGGAAAAGCAAAGCAAGTGATCTAAACAAGTAACTAAGAGCCCATGGAAAACCATAGATGAAAAGGGTGCTAGCACCTTCCCTTTTCATAATCTACCCACCGAACTCAAGAAAACATCTCAAAGGTCTTTCCTGTGCTTTTTGTCCTTTCCTTTTGGATAAAATAAAAGTCAGTGGCGACTCTTGCTAAACCGAAACATTTGCGAACACAAACGCAAAACCTCAAGTCAGTTCTCCCACCGTATCCCAGAACTGGTGACTCTGCTGGGATAATTATAAAAGTTGGGTTACCTTAGGGTTTAGATCACCTTTACATGATTATCTTGTTTGACTTGTATGTTTTACACTTTGGTTCTATTATTTGGGTTTGAATCCTCTACCCGGATTTGGGAAACATTCATAGGTAAATAGCAATACGTTGTGGAAACTGTGCGGGTTATACCGACACGGTCTAAGAAATAGCTATGTTAGTGTGACATATTTGTGGGTACTGGTAGCCTTTGAGTCAATCAAAGAGAATACGGGGCCGCTGAGTGATGTCATGAAGCACTAATAAACTTTTAGAACCTTTACTTGACCAACTTGGCCTTTTAGGATGTAGTGAGATGACCGACTTTGGTGCAGTCCGAAGTTGGTAGATACTCGATACTACACTCATTGAGGGTTTTTTTCTTGGAATATTTCGGTCGCCAGTAAACTGGCTAAACTGAAACAATGAACACAGAAAATAATCCAGTGATATTGAGCTCCTTAGAACCCGGTTACTATTTCTAGGACTGGTTGAGCCAACTAAACTTCAAGAGGGTACTTACCTATGAAACCCCATGCAAGCCTAAAACTAGGAACTTGTGTGATTTTCTTGTACATATATACTTGTGCATAACATCATGGACATCATGAAGCATCATATGCATCCACTAACCATTTCAAGGATTTTGGATCTTCATCTTTGTTCTTGTTTTGTAGGTTATGGATTCACTTCACAGGAAAACTATCCAAGTCAACCTTGTAAGAATTCCTCCTCAACTCAAGGAGCTAGCTTCAAGGATTCCTGAGAATTCTCCATTCACCGAGAGGCATGGTCGTCTTCTCAACTTAGTCAACACGAACACTGAGGAGGATATGCTGAAAGTTCTCTTCCAGTTCTTTGACCCTTTGCGTCATTGCTTCACATTTTCTGACTACCAGCTAGTGCCTACTTTGGAGGAATTTTCTCAACTCTTGAGGATTCCTATTCTCCATCAACTACCTTTCAATGGTACTGAAAAAGAAAAAAAGCCTGAAGAGATTGCTCAAGCCTTACACTTGCACTCATCTGATGTCACAACAAATTGGGAAACTAGAAGTGGTGTCAAAGGCTTCTTGTCAAAGTTTCTGTTTGAGAAGGCCCAAGACTGTTGGAATTCTCTAGACCTGCAAGCTTTTGAGGATATTGTAGCTCTTCTCATCTATGGGATGGTCTTGTTCCCCAATCCTGACCAACTCATAGATGTGAGTGCTGTCAAAATCTTCATGGATCGCAATCCAGTGCCTACATTTCTTGGGGATATCCTCCACTCTTTTCACACTCGAACAATGAGGAAAAGAGGGTGTTCTCATGTGTTTCATTCCTCTACTGGAAAGATGGTTTATTTCTCATCTTCCCCAATCAGTCTTGAAGAATGAGCAAGGTTTGAGGTGGTCACAACGATTGATGACTCTTACACATTCAGACATTCATTGGTGTTCTCGATCAAAAGAGAATGTCATCATCATTGACCGTTGTGGGGAATTCCCTAATGTCCCTCTACTTGGCATTAGGGGAGGCATCACCTACAACCCCTGCTTGGCTCTGAGACATTTTGGGTATGCCCGAAGGGATGGCCCATATGACATGCTGATTCTAGACTTGGTTTTTGACTTCGACAATGACGATCAAGGACTTCGACAAAGGTGTATCCGAGCTTGGAGGATGCCCAACAAGGTAGACAGTAAGACCTTGGGACACACGAATTCCATCCCTCTTGAGCCTTACCTCAAGTGGGTACGAACCCGCGCCCAAAGTATTATGATGCCTTACCCCTACATTCTCCTTGTGATTATAGAGCCTATTATGGAAGGAGAGGTTCCATACACCCTCCTACATCCTGACATGCCAACATCACTCGAAGATTTACAAAGGAGTTGGATACAGCTCAAGGGAGATCGCGATACTTTTGAAGCCCAATTCTACGTAAGCGAGAAGAAGGTTTTGGAACTTACTCGTCAACTTCACAAAGAGCAGAATATCAACACCTACATTGCACCAAAGAGGATGCGCAACATCTTTTTACCTTAGAATTTTGTATTATTTTGCCCATGGGGCATTGATGTACTAACAAATTCTATCTTATTAATATGACGTGTGTTTGTTTTTTGTTTAAAACAAATTTGAATTTCTAAATCCTTGAATGCATTACATGAATACATATCATTCATCATATGCATAAGCAGATCTTCACACCAAGTTTCCTCATCTCTCTGTTGTTTATTTCAGCAAGATGGATATTAAACAGACGGTCAAAGATTTGCAAGCGCAGAATTCACAGTTTCAACAGCTACTTCTGACCTTGGATAAGGGGCAGGAGGAGCTCAAGACTTTACTAGAGAAGGAAAAAGAGAAAAAGAAGAAGAAGAGAGCTGGTGTGGCTACATTGGGCAGAAGGTTTGAAGGTCAAACCAGAAGGGTCCTAGATTTCCCATCAACATCTGAAGAGGGGGAAGGTAAGGGTAAAGGAACTGCAATGCCATATGATTCTGAAGCTGAGGAAGAAGAGGATGAGGGCTATTCTGAACAGCAATACCCTCCTGCAGATGAAAAATACAAGAACCTGGAAGAGCGTCTAGCTACCATGGAAGTGCAGAGAGTGCCTGGGTTGGACTTTGAAGAATTAGGGCTGGTATCTGGAATTGTAATCCCTCCTAAATTCAAAGTGCCAATATTTTCTAAGTACGATGGGGTGTCTTGTCCCAAGATGTACCTACGATCTTATGTCAGGAAAATTCAACCTATTCTTCTGACAAAGACCTGTAGGTCCACTTTTTCTAGGACAGTTTATCGGGGACGCAGTTGGATTGGTTTTACCAGTTGGAGAGGTCTGATGTGCATAATTGGGAAGATTTGGCTGCTGCCTTCTACAAGCAGTATCAATAAAATGCGGACTTAGCACCAACCCGTACTCAATTACAGAGAATGGGCATGGTCTCAAATGAAGGTTTCAAAGAGTACGCCCAAAAATGGAGAAACTTGGCAGGACGAGTACAACCACCTCTATCTGAGAGAGAGCTAGTAGATATGTTCTTGGGGACTCTGTCAGGTCCTTTCTTTAATCACCTGATTAGAAGCTCCTCTGCGGGGTTCACTGTGTTGATTCTAACTGGTGAGAGAGTTGAAGCCGGCATAAAAAGAGGGAAAATTCAAAAAGATGCATCTGCTTCTGCTGCCATCAAAAAGACTTTTCCAGCAAAGAAAGAAGTATTAGCTGTCTACTCCCAAAGAGGTCAAGGAAGAGTTGAGCGCCAGCCAGCGGTGGGGGGCGTAATGATTCAGAAGTCTGCAGCTGATTAGCCTAGAAACGATCAACCCAGAACAAACCAAACAAGGGTGGAAAGGCCTGTACGGCAATTCACCCGGATAAACATGACTCCTGCTCAGGTTCTACCCCATCTCTTGAAGTTAAACCTTTCCGGTCTGAAAGAGGCCCAGAAGAATCTGAATACTGCTTCTCTGTACTATCATTCAAACGCCAAGCGTGCTTATCATTTAGTCAGCCTGGGGCACGACACCAACAATTGTTGGGCCCTCAAGAATAGGATTCAGGATTTGATAGACACTAAAGAAGTTGAATTCGACGCCCCTAAAAAGCCGAATGTAATCTCTGCTCCAATGCCAAAGCATGGCCACAATGCTCATGCTGTTGAAGAAGATCTTTTTGTTGCTACTGTTGATGATTTGATAACTCCACTACCGATAATCAAGTTGAATTTGCTGAAGGCTGGGATTTTCCCAGGTTATGAAGAAGATTGCTGCCTTTGTTCATCCTTACCAACCGACTGTCCATTGTTGAAGTTAGGCATCCAACGCCTAATGGATAACCAAGAAATCCTTTTCAAAAAGACTCCTGTTACACCGACTCCTATTAATGATGTTTCAATAATAACCATATCCGCCAATCTTTCCAAGGTCTCCAAAAGGCCTGTTAAGATTACATCCGCTCGAAGACTACACCTTTGAAGATAACCATGCCCAGGCCCGTCCCGTACAAGTCTGACAGATCAGTACCGTGGAACTATGGTGGAGAAATCTACTACCACGGTATTAAACAAATTGAATCAACTGAAGAGAGTTCTGATGAAGAGACTTTCGACATTGGAAAAATTGCTGGAACGAGCAAAATCACCCGCAGTGGAAGAATTTTCTCTCTAGAGATTTCCCCACCAAAGGCAATATTTGGACCCTCAGCTGCTCCTAAGGTTACCCATGTACCGGTCAACATATCTGCGAGAACTCCAATTATTGAAGAAGTTGTGACTCCTGTGGTTGTCCCCTCTACTGCTACTGATGATAGAGGGTAAGGGATCCAAAAAGAGCCCGTCAGGATGAGGGCTCAACCATTGGTCATCCCTGAGACCTCTCAAAAAGAAATGGAAGAGATTTTGAAAATAATCAAGAAAAACGATTATGATATTGTGGAACAACTGGGGCGAAACCCCTCAAAGATATCTATGTTGGCCCTGCTGCTTTGTTCAGAAGCTAATGCTAAAGCTCTGATCAGATTTTTGAAGACGGCCCATGTGCCACAGGAAACCTCTGCGGATCAGTTCCAGGAATGTGTAGCTAGCTTAACAGCTGACAATGGTCTAGGGTTCTCCGATGTTGATTTAACATCCAAAGGGAGAAAACATAATGATGCTTTGCATGTTTCAGTGGAATGCAGAGGGACTGCTCTAGCACACATACTAGTAGACACTGGTTCATAGCTGAACGTCTTGCCGAAGAAAGCCTTGGATAGACTGGATTGTGAAGGTTTAACCTTGAAGCCCAGCAATATAATTGTCAGAGCTTTTGATGGTTCTAAAAGGATGGTCCACGGGGAGGTGGACATCCCGATTAAAGTGGGAACTGAAACCTTCAACTCCACATTCTATGTGATGGACATCCGTCCTTCCTATTCTTGCTTGTTGGGAAAACCCTGGATTCACAATGCTGGAGCCGTCACTTCTACTTTGCATCAAATGCTCAAGTACCCTGTCAAGGGGAAAATTATAACTGTTCACGGCGAAGAGGAATACATGATAAGCCATCTAAATTCTTTCCACTATGTAGAATTGGATGGCGAATTCATTGAAACCCCTTTTCAGCATTTTGAAGAGTAGCTCAGGAGATTGCCGCAACCAAGGCAGTGTCTTCTGTACCCATGATTACCAGATCTCCGCCTAGGATGTCGTCTCTCAAATATGCAAAGGCTATGATTGAAGAAGGGGGAAGCACAATCTGGGGGCAGCTTCCATACTTTCCTTACAAATTAGATAAATTCAGCTTGGGATTCACTTCTTCTGCTCAAAGGGTTGTACGCTGCACCCATGCTGGAGGGCCACCGGTGAAGATCACCCATCATGGAGTCAATGCTTTGGAGGATAGTGAAGAGGAGAGAAACTTGGAAGACTGGATTTTCCCTACTGTTGACGGAGGACTGTGCAACTGGGAAGCAAAAGACTTTGTTCCGATTACTTTCATACCACAGTAATTTATCTTTCAAACATTTCTGTTGGTTTGTAATAATTCTCAAATAATTCGTACACTTTTAACCTTGTGCCTTACCCGGGGCACGTAGGTCCATTTGTAAGGGTTTGATTTTTCATCTTTATATGCCGTTTTAATGAATCATGGACGTTTTCACATATAAACTTTTATGTTCATTGTCTTTCTTTTTACATTTTATTTATTTAAAGGTGGCTATCCCTTACACACACCCACACTTACAAACGCAGGTACCCTTCCATTCCGGATTCCATGGGTAACAATTCTGCTATGGCCTTCAGTGACTCTGAAGATCTGGTCTACCATACCGAATATGAAGGTGAGGAAGATTGTGAGGTGCCAGGAGAATTGTCTAGACTGCTACAACAGGAAGAAAGGGCTATCCTACCTCATGAGGAGCTGTTAGAGACAATCAACTTGGGTACTGACGAAGACAGAAAAGAAGTCAGAGTGGGTGCCAACCTAGAGCCAAGTGTCAAAGAGCGCCTAATTCAGTTGTTACATGAATATGTTGAGATCTTCTCCTGGTCATACGAAGACATGCCGGGAATCGATACAGACATTGTGGTTCACTGTCTGCCCATAAGAGAAGATTGTCCACCAGTCAAACAAAAAGTCCACCGCATGAGGCCCGACATGTCAAAAAAGATCAAAGCAGAAGTTATGAAGCAGTTCAATGCTGGATTTCTTGCTGTTACTTCCTATCCACAATGGGTTGCTAACATCGTTCCCGTGCCTAAGAAGGACGACAAAGTGAGAATGTGCATGGATTACAGAGACTTAAACAGGGCTAACCATAAAGATGATTTTCCACTACCGCACATTGACATCTTGGTTGTCAATACAGCTCAGCACAAGGTATTTTCTTTCATGGACGGATTTTCAGGTTACAACCAGATCAAAATGGCACCTGAGGACATGGAGAAAACTACTTTTGTTACACAGTGGGGTACGTTCTGTTACAAAGTGATGCCATTCAGACTGAAGAATGTCGGGGCAACCTATCAATGTTCCATGGTAGCTTTGTTTCATGATATGATACATCATGAGATAGAGGTCTACATAGATGACATGATAGCCCAATCACAGACGGAAGAAGAACACCTCGACCATCTGCAAAAGTTGTTTGTCAGGATGAAGGAGTACAAGCTCAGATTGAACCCTAACAAGTGCACTTTCAGATTCAGGTCCGGTAAACTTCTAGGTTTCATTGTCAGCAAGAAAGGCATCGAGGTTGATCCTGCCAGAGTCAAATCCATACAAGAAATGCCTGCTCCTCACATTGAGAAGGAGGTCAGAGGTTTCTTGGGATGCCTAAACTACATTGTTAGGTTCATTTCTCACCTAACATCTACCTGTGAACCAATCTTCAAGATGTTGAAGAAAGATCAGGTAGTTAAATGGAATGATGACTTTAAAATTGCTTTCGATAAAATCAAGGAGTATTTGCTAGAACCTCCTATCTTGATGCCACCCGTCGAAGGAAGACCGCTAATAATGTATTTGATTGTCCTAGAGAATTCAATGGGGTGCGTACTGGGCCAACATGACGAGTCTGGCCGAAAAGAGCATGCCATTTAATACCTTAGCAAAAAGTTTACCGACTGTGAGACCCGATACTCACTGCTCGAGTAAACTTGTTGCGCTTTGGTATGGGTTGCTCGCCGGCTAAGGAAGTATATGTTGACTCATACCACTTTGCTGATATCTAAGATGGATCCAATCAAGTACATATTTGAGAAGCCGACTCTATCTGGAAGGATAGCTAGATGGCAGATGATCCTAATGGAATACGATATACAGTACACGACCCAAAAAGCTATAAAGGGGAGTGTGCTAGTGACCATCTGGCTCATCAAGCTGTCGAAGATTACCAATCCATGAGGTTCGACTTCTCGACAAAGACATTATGACATTGGACAACATTGAAGGTTTCAGACCATATGACGGACCTGAACAAGGATACCGATGGACCCTGTACTTTGATGGTGCCTCCAATGCACTTGGCAACGGTATCGGCGCGGTACTCATCTCCCCAGAAGGTTGCCATACTCCTTTCACCGCCAGACTTTGCTTTAACTGCACCAACAACATGTCCAAGTATGAAGCTTGTATCTTTGGTCTCAAGGCTGCAATAGACCTGGGAATCAAATCTTTGGTTATATTTGGAGACTCAGCTTTGGTCATCAGTCAGATTAAAGGAGAGTGGGACATGAAACATCCCAATCTCATCCCTTACAAAGAACATGTCTTGACATTGTTATCACATTTCCACCTAATCACAAGGTTCAGAAGATCTCAAATGCATTGGATTGACAGATGAATTTTCCAGTCAACTGATCAAAAATCAACTATACACTGAAAAATCAAACTTTGACTTTTTAGTCAAAATCAAGTGCCAAGGGTCATATTTCATCAAGATATGTAAAAACATGAAACTTGTTCACCAAGAAACCTAATTTTGAGAATTAGGGTTTTAGTTTGAAATTTTTCATAACTTAGAATTTTTCTAAGTTATGAAAATTTCTTATTTTTTCCCAACCTTTCCCAACTTTTTCACCATGATGCAATTGGATTCCAAGAAAACTTCCAACATGAAAGTTGTATTCCTCCATAAAATCTACAACTTTGATTCACAAAGTTTTCCCAAAAGATGCTTGGATCTCAAGTTATGATTTTGTGAATAAGGGTCCGTAAACTTTTTAACTTAGTGAAATTTTGCCCTAGTTTAGGCAGATTTTTGACCTAACTTCATCACAACTTTTCAACTAGTTCCAAATGGAATCTCAAAATGAATTTCAAATATGGATTGTAAATCATGTTACAAGCTTTCCAAAATGTCCAAGAACTCGCCAAGATCATTTATGGTTAGGGAGAATCAAAGAAATGAAAATGGCATTTTATCACTTTTGTCCAAGGCATTTTTCACAATGGTTCAAGTTGCAAATCTGTCCTAAGCATGCTTGTACTTGGTTTTATAGGTTATAATCCCTTCTACACTCCAAAATTGAATGCAAACATATTGGACAATGGCTTTGTTCTGAGCTATGGAGCATTACACAAAGAATTATTCCATTTATGGCATAAAGCTATCAATACCATTTTCATAAAGCATACTTTTGCAAACTTTGTTTATCTTGAGCCATGGACCTAATATCCTTTTGCAAACAAACTCCACAAATATCAGGCAGTGTTCACCAACTATGTGCAGCTATGGAAAAGGCTTGTACAGGCTTTGGGCATTGTCATCTCACCTTTCTTCAAAAGCAAGCATACTTGCAAAAGTCCACATAACTTGTGTATCTGATAAAAACAAGCTTTGGCTTCATTTCAAACAAGTTCAGCACATTGTAACAAACAAAATACACGAATTGCCAACCTCTCAAACACCCTAAAACACAAAAATACCAAGTTCCTACCCAAACAGGGCATCTTCTGCAAATCACAAGCCATTTCCATTTTGCCTCGTGCATTTTGCCTTGAAGCACTTTAAACACATTCCCTACATCACACCTAAGTTGTCCAGGCCTTTGTCAAGCAACTGTAACCCCTGTTTCGAGCTTAACCATTTCCATTTTCTGAGTTTGCAGGTTGACTTCTACAGGGAGTTTCAAGCAACTTCAAGGCCAATTGAGCATTGGGATAGCTTGAGGGAACCTCAAGGAAGCTCACAAGAACTTCAGGCCTCACTCAAAGTTGCTACATTGCCATATCCAAACTCAACTGAACAAGGTATTTGTCAAGTTCTACCTCTCTATTTAGGCATCATTAAGCTTAGGTTTGTGAAGCAAAAATGTAGTCCTCAACGTGCTTAAGCTGTACATACGCTTAGATTCCATTTATATTAACTGAGCTAGGAGTATTTGGATGATGAACATGTTGAAAATCTTAGGTCAGAAATTAGGGGTGACAAAATTCTCCTTGATCTTTTAGAGTTAGGTCATGTTTTTTATATCAATAGAATCGTGAGTTAACATGCTACAAGTTTCATGTTGCAAGATTTTGTTTTTGTGCACGTATGTGAGAGATACAGGTTGAAGGAAAATGCGCGCATAGTTGCTGTCTGGAGGTCAGGGACGAAGATGTCCTGGGCCAGGACCTTGGGCCTCCTACTTTTGGCACCCCCCTTTTAATTTTTGCACCCCCTTTTGCATTTTCTTATGTTTTTTATATTTTCTTGCATAATTTATATTTTCTGACTTTATTTATTTTTTCTAAACATTTAAAGTCACAAAAAATATTTTCTTTATTTTTTGCATTTTATCATATTTTTTATTTTATTTTTTGCCTAATAAATAGTTTTTTAGGATTTTATACTTTATTTTCTAAAATAAAACTTGTAAATAATATAAAAATATTATATATTTTTTATTTTTATTATTTATACACTTAAAATAATATTTTCATATAATATTCAATTTTTTAACATTTTGTATATATTGTTATTATTTTTCTTAAACAAAAATGGATAAATGAATAATTAGAAAACAATATTTTCTTTTAAAACAAAAATTAGGGTTTTCACCCTTTCAAAAATAATCATTTTATTTTCTTATTTTTTAAGATTTAAATAAACTTATTTTTACATACATAAAATTAATACACAAAAACATTTTTGCATACATGCATTTAATTGCATATTTAAATACCTGTTCATTTATTTATTTGTACAATATATTCAATTTGGTTGTAATATTTTAGGGTTTTATTTTGAGCAATATTCCCCTATTCAAAACTTGTATCCCCCTCCCCATAATATTGTTGTAATAGTCTAGATTTACTTTACGCATTTTATTGCTTTCATATACCATGTTAGTAAATTAGGGTTTTGTATGCAAAAGACCAAAAATCAAAACAAATAGCATGGCTTAACACAAGACAAAAATGCATGAAAATGACAACACATTGGACACAAGCATCTCTAGGATTTCATCCACTTTGTTGCCTTAAAATGGCCTTGGTATGCATACTAGGTATCTTGGCAAAATCAATCAAAATAAAAAAAATCATAGTCCCTCGATGATGCTATCTTGGTTGCCTAAAAACAAAAATGATCTTGGTCCTTAAAGCTTGTTAAGATACTTGGCACCATTGCTATCATGGCCATACGATGACCCACGCCCGCCCTGTTTAACATCCAAAGATAGGGTTGTTTACCAAATACAATGGTAAAACAACAATGTCAAAGGAATAAAAATGTGTAGGAAAGACTTTTGAGTAGGTAGATAAGCTTCTAGTTACTTGATCAATTTGCAAACCATCCTTGCTATTTTCAAACAAACACACACACAATTTCAAAAACAATTTCCAAACAACTTTCAAACATTGAAACATTTTTCAAAAGACAAACATCTTTGTATACATTCTTACAAACAAGAATCATTACAAAGATTGCCTAAACAAAGGCCTCTTTTCAAAATACTTTCAAAACCACACAAATCACCATTTCAAACAATTGGAAAAGCAAAGCAAGTGATCTAAACAAGTAACTAAGAGCCCATGGAAAACCATAGATGAAAAGGGTGCTAGCACCTTCCCTTTTCATAATCTACCCCCCGAACTCAAGAAAACATCTCAAAGGTCTTTCCTGTGCTTTTTGTCCTTTCCTTTTGGATAAAATAAAAGTCAGTGGCGACTCTTGCTAAACCGAAACATTTGCGAACACAAATGCAAAACCTCAAGTCAGTTCTCCCACTGTATCACAACTGGTATACTAACCGTGAACCTGCTAATATGTTAGGATTTCCTAGTGGCCCACATGTTTTTACTTGTACCCAAGAAGAGGACCTTCTTATGGAACGTGAACTTGGATACTTCCGGGATAGTATAATCGGAGATAGTAACCCAAAGCCTGATAATAAGTTTTCTAAAAGTATCCATAACCCTGCTATTTGCTACTTCCATAAGTTCCTTGCTTACACTCTTTTTGAAAAAGAACAAAACATTACTTCCGTGTCTAAAGATGAGTTCTTCATCATGTATTGTGCCTCCAAAAACCGCCCCGTTAATGTCGCTACCTTTATGATAGCTAATTTTGACCGTATTGCACAAACTGATCATGCGCCTATCTGTTGGAGTGTCATAGCGGAAAGCAACAAAAGTTTTAGAAATATTTATCTAGGAACTTATCGTGTCCACAGAGATTGGTTATTGAATTTTCGTTCGACAATTTTATCGTTAATGAGTTTGGGGATAAATGGTTGAAAAGAAAATGTTATCAACAGAAAATAAATGTAAACAAAAGAAAAAACTAAGGAAGAACTTATGAAGCCTACATATAGTCTACTCATCACAAAATTAAATTTATCGACCAGTTAAATTCAACCTAATAATACTCATCAATGTCACTACGTATCACTTACAACCTATGTCATTTCTAACCAAAATTGAGAGACCGATTGTATCACCAAAGAAATGATCTCTCTACCTCCTCAATAACACAGAAGACAACTTATGTAATCGCACTGATGATCTCTCAGTATAGCACAACCACACAGAGGCATTAAGCTCTGATACCCAAGTAGATGTCAGCTCTAAATCTATCTCTAGAGTTCAGAAACTAACAGAAAATCATCCTAGATAAGAATCTAAGCAGTATATGTCTATAACAACTCAAATCCCTAACACAGAGCAAAAATCTAAGACAATAATCCATAAAGATTTGTAAAGCAAGTTTAATATAACACCATGGGAGACAAATATACATAAGTTCAGAGTAAATACATTTACAAACTCAACACATAAAGAATACACAAAGAGGAAGAGAAATGAATCACAAATCTTCCGGTTTGTCAGCGGCGATTGATGAGAATTCCACCCTGCGACCAGCATTGCCCAGTTTTACACCTATATACGCATTTCTGACTGTCCAGCATTGCCCGGCTACCAAAAAGCGTCGCCCGGCGACTAAAACAGCATTTTCCCCATGCTACAGCTTGCCTAGCGTCTCCCGACGACCAAAAGCTTCGTCTGGCGACGGATCACAGAAGGTTGAAAAATCAGCACAGCATTCTGCACTGTTTCGGCTATAACTTTTGAACCGTAACTCTGATTCATGCCCGACTCGATGCGTTGGAAAGATTCTTCAATGCTATTTCTGAAAATGACAAAATATAAACCAAGTTTATGATTTATTATTCATTTATTTTGAGCCTTATTCATTGACGAATTGCTCAAAATCGCACGTTTGAAGTCGTGTCTTCGACACTTTATTTCTCATGCTCCAAATACGCATCAATACCTATAAAATGAATGGAAAATTATCAAAAGATACACTTTATACATGAAAACGCATTATACACAAACTAAACATATTTATACACAAAGTTAGGTTATTCAACTGATATTAACAACCAAAAGTCGATAAGTGTAACAAAAAGTATATACAAAATAACTACACTTTTGCACTTATCAAACTCTCCCCAACTTAAATCATTGGTTTTTCTAAAACAAAGTCTAATAACCTAAAGAAAAAATAATTATAAATCAAATAATCATGAATCAATAGGTTTTGAAAACATAAAACAAATGCAATGGTTCAAATGAAAAACAATACACACAAAGTAAACACTTACCACTTAACTATGACTATAACATAAACATGAAACAAATGCCAAATACAAAAATTATGCCAAACATTCTAAAACAATACTAGTTCACAAATGAACCACACCTAGCAAACACAATTATCGGTAGATGAAAAACACAAAAAAAATTGGGGTATTTTCACTCATCCAGCAATTTTGCAAACAATAGACTAAATTATGAATTCATCCAAAAATTTACATTATAAAAGTAGGAATCTCAAGGGCTTTTGAAGGTTGTAATGTGGCTTGGTTAACAAACAAGTGATAAGTCCTAAATCTAATTGAAACAAAACATGCCTAAACCTAAGGGAGTAATTACTTCCACAAAGTTTCAAACAATAGAATTTCAATCAAACTTCTTCATCCCAAATTTCAAACCAACACACATCACTTATTCAACTCAATATTATTTCATACTCTTTTTGTTTTTCTTTTTCAAAGCTTTTTAAATTTTTTTTTCTTTTTCTATCACTTCTTTTTCACATTTTTTTCTTTCTTTATTTTTATTTTTCTTTTTCAACCTCATAGCAATCAACAAATAAATACACAATCATTTTTCTCCCCAACTTGAATACAACCATACATTAAAGTGAATACTCCATATTTTCTAAGACAAGGTAAAAATTCAAACCAAAACAATGGTTGAGGGTTAAAGAAATCAATGAATCAACATCCATGCAAAAAGGGAAACTAAACACTCATAGAAAGCATTTAGCAAATACAACATGGATATCGATAAAAAGCTCACAACGTGAATTGACTTATTTGGCCAAGGTAGTTGTGCTCAAAATGAAACAAAAAATGACTTGATCATGTTCAAGCTTTCATACAATCAACACAAACAAAAGATTAAGCATAATAAAATCCAGTTAAAACAAGAATTGTAGTCTCCAGCATATGTGAATAATGGAAAGCTGCCTTACAAAAAGGGTAGGAACTAAAGTGATTCACAAATGAACAAGTATACAAAATAATGAATGGCATAAAAATTGTAGAAAGTCTAAGTATCATGAATATGCTAAAGTATAGAAAGCGATAAATACATACCTCGAACGTGTACAAAACTTTAACAAAATCATTACCATGCATTCGCAAGACGAAACGGTCAAACTTGACAAATCACCTCAATATTCTACAAGTTACCAGATCAAAACTTGAGTGCAAACAACAACAAAAGAATTAGAAAAATAATACTCCTACAAAATTTCAATGTACAAAATTTACAATATATACAACGAACAAAACTCCTCAAGCTAAACACGACAAGCTTCCGGAAAACACAAATTGACATAACAAAACAAATACAAATAACGATATGAAAATCGGGTGAGAATGAATTAATAAGTTGAAAAGTGAAGATTTGAAATTCAGAATATTTCCTTAGTTCAACTTGTTAAAGCACAAATCACCACACACATAAACAAATACAAACAAACATGCTTGTTTTACGTCATAAGTTCGACGCCTTTATTGTGCGAGCTAGTAACCTCCTCTCATCATGCCATGGTATTGTCACACCGTGCAAACCTAAACAAAGTGTCCTAACAATCACACAACAAACGTTACGAAAACGAGACATTTTTACAACAATACGTGAAAACACATATATGCACAAATATCATATACAAGTTAATGTACAATTTCTATACAACATATATTATATTAATTCAAAACTCAAAAACAAAAGAATTATCATAATGCGAAGACAATAGAACCAATCCCCGAAAACAACGCCATTTTGTTGGAGCGTTATAGCGGTAAGCAACAAAAGTTTTGGAAATATTTATCTGGGAATTTATCGTGTCCACAGAGATTGGTTATTGAATTACCGTTCAACAATTTTATTGTTAATGAGTTTGGGGATATATGGTTGAAAAGAAAATGTTATCAACAGAAAATAAATGTAAACAAAAGAAAAAACTAAGGAAGAACTTACCGAGCCTGCATATAGTCTACTCATCACAGATTTTAATTTATCGACCAGTTACATTCAACCTAACAATACTCATCAATATCACTACGTATCACTCACAACCTAAGTCATTTCTAACCCAAATTGAGAGACCAATTGTATCACCAAGGATATGATCTCTCTACCTCCTCAACAACATAGAAGATAACTTATAAAATCGCCATGACGATCTCTCAGTACAACACAACCACACAGGCATTAAGCTCTGATTCCCAAGTAGATGTCAGCTACAAATCTATCTCTAGAGTTCAAAAACTAATAGAAAATCATCGTAGATAAGAATCTAAGTAGTATATATATATCTATAACAACTCAAATCCCTAGTACGGAGCAAAAATTTAAGACAACAATCCACAAAGATTTGTAAAGCAAGTTTAATATAACACCGTGGGATACAAATATACATAAGTTCAGAGTAAATACATTTACAAACTAAACACATAAAGAATACACAAAGAGGAAGAGAAATGAACCACAAATCTCCCAGTTTGTCAACGCCGATTGATGAGAAATCTATCCTGGATCATCCAAATGTAAGCTTCAATGTTGTTTTCTAAGCTAATCCTATCCAAAAATGAATGTTGATGGAGTTGGGGTCAAAAATACCCAAAAACCATATCCAAAAAATGTGTTTTTACACCTAAATACGCATTTTTGACTATCCAGCGTCGCCCGACGACCAAAAAGCGTCGCCCAGCAACCAAAACAGAGTTTTTCCCATGCTACAGCTCGCCTAGCGTCGCCCGAATACCAAAAGCTTTGCCTGGCGACGGATGACAGAAGGTTGAAAAATCAGCACAACATTCTATATTGTTTCGGCCATAACTTTTGAACCATAACTCCGATTTGCGCTCGGTTCGAAGCGTTGGAAAGCTTATTCAATGTTATTTCTAACAATGACAAAATATAAACCAAATTTATGATTTTTTATTCTTTGATTTTGAGCCTTATTCATTGACGAGTTGCTCAAAATCACACGTTTGAAGTCGTGTCTTCGACACTTTATTGCTCATGCTCCAAATACGCATCTGTTGTACCCCAAAATTTGTCCTTTTTTCATACACGCATATTATTGGTTTTATGGTTATGGAATAAAGGTATATTTATCAAGCTTCTTCAGGTTACAAGTGACGTTTATTTCGTCAATGGATATTCTCAGAGTATTTTCCGTGTTGAAGATCGGTTCACCGTTTTGCAACGATTCGGGGTTCAAAGATTCATAAGTCCAACCCGGCGCGCCATATTCAGGTGTTCTTTCGCTAAGATATCTCTGATAATGTATTCTCAAATTCAGGTTCGGCTCAAGAGTCAATTCTTTAAAGAAGGTTTCCGAATGTGTGATTTTTCTCGAAGAAATATGGTGAAAAAATATGCTGAAAGTGCAATTTTTACGCGCTAAAAAATTCATACCTTGAAGATCGTGGCTCCTTTTGAACCCGTTCTGGTGGCCAAAATTCTATATTGACGTCATCTACGTTTTCATCTCTCACAACTGGAAGCCAATTTCGATCAGAAGGTCTTCAAAAATGCGGATTTATCAAGTATTTTTGTACAGAAAATTTGTGACAGAAATTTATTTGCGTCATGTTCAGAAAATCATAACTTGGTCGATTTTCATCGTATCGAGCTGGTTCCGGCGCCAAAATTTCACAAATTGAGTTGGCTACATTTTCACAGGAGGTATCGAGTTCGAACGGTATTCAAAAGGCTTCGTTTTTTGCTCAGAGTGCGTATGACGCGCCGAAAATCTTGAATGCTGAATATTATTTTATCTGGGTCGAAACTTCGAAAATTCATAACTCGGTCAATTTTTATCGGATTGGGCTCATATTTTTACACAAGGTCAAGGACTCAGAGATCTACAACTTTGCTTCAAAAGTCGAGACCGGATTATGCTCCGATCAATACCAGTTTTTTATTGAAGAACGTGTCAGAATCGACACTAGAGCCCAAAATAAGTTTGTCTGAGCTGAAACTTCAAAAATTCATAATTAATTCACTGTTTATCCGATTGAGCCTTTTTTCGGAAAAGAGTTAGTTCTCGATGTCGGCTACATTTTGTTTTCACATTTCAATTTCAAAAATTGCACTTAAGCCCCTGCGATTTAGCTTGGAACGTGATGAACTCAAGTGAACATTGGAAGCCCAATTGCACATTTAAAGCCCATTTGTTTCCTCTAATTTCCATTATATAATCTCATTCTTTTCACACAAACAAAAGGAGAGAAAAAAAAGTCTTTGCCACAATGCTGTCAGAATATCAAATTCTTTCAAAAACCCTAAAACCTTGAAATCCTTATTACAAACCTCCCTGTTACAATCCCACATCTCACTACTTCTCTAGTAAGGATAAGGATGACTTGATCTCCATGATCAAAAAGGCATAAAAGCATTCATATCACTACTTCTACAGTAAGGGTAAGGCTGATTTGATCTCCATGATGAAAATGGTATAATCATTCATACATGTCATATCGGTTTTAACATTAATTTTTTTTATATATTGGCTTTATTTGTATTTCATAATGTATAGTAATTTATTTAACGTGTTCATGAGATTCAACACTACAGATTTAGACAGGATCCCATGCAGGTTCATTACAAAACGTTGAGGCCAAAACACAAATGGCCAAAACAGAACAACTTACACATGATACCAATACATGGCGAGGCAGACATCCTGAGAAGGTTAAGGGCGTGGGTTCAACAACCACCCCTATTGGTTTTGATTTTCTTCCTTTCTATTTATCCTTTTACCTATTTTTATTCTTTCTGTTTAAAACTTTTTTTTCATAAAACTTAACATTTTTTCACAAACCTTTGATTTTTTGTAATAAACTCAAATAATTAATTTTAGGTTTTAATTTAATTTTAGGTAACTTTAATTATTTTGTAAATAAATTAAAATTAATTAGAACAATTAGGATTTTGTTTCTAACTTAGTTCTATTTTCTTTTTTCTTAAAATGACAAAACACAAAAATAGGCCATTTAATTATTTTCATTTATTAATTTAATTACTAGTTAATTTTGCAGTTAATTTAAAAAAAAAACAACATAATTCTTTTCTTTAAAAAATAATTAAAAACAACAAAAAAACATTTTTTTTCCAATTAGGTTAGAAAGGGTCAAAACCCTAAATTTCTATCATTCTTAATTTCATCGCGCGCTTTAGTATTATTTTTACCATATTGATGTAACTGCCCACAAGTTGTAATAGTTTAATTAGGTCTTTTATCTTTCATTTATCGTTTTTTTAAGGGTTTGTTTTTGGCTATGTAAATACCTGAAGCCTTGTAATAGCGTAGTTTAATTTCCGCATTTTAAATTCCGAAAATATTTAACTGTTAGATGTATGATATTAGGATGCATGACAAGAATGTATGTTTAATTTTTAAACAGTTAGACAACCCTAAATGTGCAAAGATAATAAATCTGAAACTGAATCACACGCACATGCGCACTCCTAGGGTACACTCCCACTTGGTTGCCTTCGGTAAACGGTCATTGAGTATAGGGTATTTTAGTGGTAGTCCTTTGTCCAAAGATCAAAGTTGCCTCGGAATGGTTGCCTCAGATATTGTTGCCTCGGATAATTGATTTAAGACTTTAGGGTTATTACTAAGATGTCCTAACATTGCTTTAGTGACCGTACGTCCCTTTCGAATTGACCATCAAACTCTAACGACGGTGCTACTTACTCACTAATAGTGGGATAGCATTGTCTAAAGGAAACGAATACAGAACGATTCTTTTTTCGAGTAGGTAGATCAGTTCTTAAGTACTCGCTCAATTAAAACAAACTTTTTTCACACTTACACTCCTTTACAAACAAGTTTTCAAAAACACTTCATTACACTATTGAAGACAGAAGCAAGAGTTAAATCGAAGTCAAAACAAAAACTTTTCAAAGCACACAAACAGAAAGAAAACAATTTTGAAAATGATGAGCAAGTACCTAAGAGCCCGTAGATAACTACGGATAGAAAGGGTGCTAATACCTTCCCTTTCTATAATCTACCCCCCGTACTCAGAAATATCTCGAAAAATGAATTTTTTTGTGCTTTTTTCCTTTCCTTGTTGGATAAAATAAAAGAAAGTGGCGACTCTTACTTACCGCGACATTTTGCGAATACAAACGCAAAACGCAAACCAGCAAATTCCTTAAAAAGGGAAACACGTCCCGGTTCTGGCCACCGTATCACAGAACTGGCGACTCTGCTGGGGATTTAATAAGTGGGGTGTACCTTAGGATTAGTTCATCATATTGTTTTCAATTGTTTGATTTGTTTGATTTATCTTTGTGGGTTTTGAATCAGAGTTACTATAGATCCTAACCCGGATCTAGGGATACCTTTTAGGTAAGTAGCAATAGACTGTGAGGGAACTGTATGGCGTAGACCGATACGGTTGAAGCAGTAGCTACATTGATGTGACACATTAGTTGGTATCGATATCCCTTGTGGAGGAACAAGGAGAGTATGGGGCTGCTAATGGGTCATCAAACATCAACTGACTTTAGAACCTATAATTGACTAACTTGGCCATAGAAAGTAGCAATATGATACACTCATTGAGACCATACTCTCGCGATGGTTTCGGTCACAAGAAAAGATTGCTAAGATGAAACTATGACCGATGGAGGATGGTCAGTGATATTGAGAACCTCTAGAACCCAGTTACTATTACTAGGACAGGTTGAACCAACTGAACTTCAAGAGGGTAATACCTAGACCCCTTGCAAGCCTAAACCTAAGGCTGTTTGTA
Organism: Vicia faba; assembly: GCA_948472305.1. Taxonomy (NCBI): domain Eukaryota; kingdom Viridiplantae; phylum Streptophyta; class Magnoliopsida; order Fabales; family Fabaceae; genus Vicia; species Vicia faba. The sequence goes on from OX451741.1 coordinate 36,592,565, forward strand.
TGACTTGTGTGCCTTCAACTTGAACTACTTGCACATTTTTATCGTCTGACAACATGAGTTTCTTGCAGGTTTTGTTTACAGTCCTTATCCAATAACTTGGATTTCTTGCTGAGTTTACTTGTTTGCATCACCTCGCATTTTTGCTTAAACGCATAGCATACACATCATAACATCATGCCTTAACATTTCCTTAACCATTTCAAGGATCTCAAGGGTTTGTGATGCAGGTTATGGTAAATCAGACGTCTAGCAAGGGGCAAAAGGGATTTATTTTCCTCTAGCCAATGTCGTCTAGAGATTAAAACACGATTACTTGAGTCGGTGGCTATGACCCACTCTATATGGTGAGCTTGACTCTTGAAGGAGGACTCTTGACGACACGAAGTTTCTTCAATCAAGCTAAAATTCAAATTCTAACAGTTTCTTGTTTACCCCGCGAGATCCTTGAAAACATTGCATACATATATCATACATATCATTGCATAATAGGTCTTCCAGTACAGGTATCTCATGTTCTTGCTGTTTATCTCAGCAATGGTTCTCCAACAAGACAACCGAGATCTTCAAACTCAAGAAACTCAGTTCAGGGAAATATTCCTAAACCTATCCAAGTGGCGGGAAGAGTTGAAAATGCTCCTCGTCGGGAACTTGGTCAAGAAAAGTCCTGAAGACAATAAGGATGGGAGGCTGGAACAACTGCAAGATGAGGTAGATGCAATAAGAACCCAAATGATGGGGCAGATGGACCTTATCCAAAGCTTAGCCCGGGAACAAGAAGAGATGAGAACCATTATCAACCAACTTCATCAAGACCGATTCAGCAGTATGAAGCAAACAGTCGAGACCGGGGACCAAGTCGTCGATCAGACTCCAAGAAGACAAGGGTTTGGTTTGGTTAAGAATGGACCTCTCCAAATTGCTACTATCTCATGGGTCCAACAACAACTTCGCCAAAAACAATGGGTTAATCAGAGTAAGCAGGATACACCCAAGAGGCAGTTTACCAAGCTCAACATGCCGCCGTCTCAAGCTTTACAATACCTGTTGAGGATGAATCTGGTGACGTTAATAAGACCACATCCTAATCCCAAGACTTCTTCACCTAACTACAATCCTGATGCAAGGTGTGTATACCACTCCAACAGTCCGGGGCATGATACTAACGACTGTTGGAAGTTGAAATACAAAATTCAAGACTTAATTGATGAAGGAGCTTTGGAATTCACACAAGATGGTAAACTGGAATGTTTCTGCCAATCCTCCAAGGATAACCATTTAAAGTGACAAGTTCTGACAAGAAAGGCTTTTGTTCTTTAGAATTTTCAATTTGTAATTTTCTTTTGATTGTTCGAATATTTATTCATGTCAAACTTTGTAACTTTATCAATGCATTGCATATGTCTGTTTCGAATCAATCCATTCGTATTCACTATATTTAAATAGCTTTCCCTTTTGTGATTTTCAACTCTCGATTAAAAAACTCTAAGCCTTTAGAGGGAGGATGACGAAAATGATATCGAAATCTCTGCAGTATGCTTTTGAACAGACCCTGCTGACGATGTACAAGCATTGTTTCAAATCCTAAACAGTGGAGTTATAAGGAAGATAATCCCTCGTCAACCCCTTTTAGCCAAAGAAGTAGGAGTTTTTCTTTTCACATAAATTAAAAACCTTAATCACAACCTGAGGCAGGATAGTTTTCTCAGTTAATCCAGGTGCACAATGAATGACATCAAAGACGTTCTCCCAAAATAAAAGATGGTGATGATTCCTTATAATCGTCAAGACAGGCAGTCATTATCTCTCAAAAATAAAAGCCCATTAAGTCAAAACCTATGAAGGAGACTTACAAAAAACTAGAGCATCCCGCTGACTGTAATCACAAAAGAAACAGTTCAGGCAAAAGACAGGGATAATAAAATCAAAAAGAAAGAGATCCTACAAAATCTCAATGAAAATGACTGCCTGTTCGAAATAAATTGTCAGTATCTGAACCATCACTGGAATATCAGAGAAAAGACTCAAACGGGATCTAATGCATGATTAGTTGAGTTTAGGATTGAAGAACATCACGAAGAATAGGTGGATACAAATACATTTTGAGCCTTCATCCTTTGTTTCTTGAACCGTGAACCAGGCCACGTTATAACCCTTAAAAGTCTTAGTTGAAGCATGGGTTAGTTCGAAAGCATACTGTCGCAAAAGGTATCCTGACTCCCATAGGACTTGCTGTAAATCCTGAGTTGACATCACATTTTACAAAATTTTCCTGTTTTACTGAGAAATGCATTTTCAAAAATTTCAAGACAGATGTAAGCTTTGCATTCTTAAAATAACATTATTTGCATATGACTATTTGTTCAAACAGCAGAGAAATTTGCACGACGAATATCTAGTGAACAAAAAAACCTTCTCAATAAAAAGGATCACCTCAAGTGGAAAAACACTTCCAACCAAGGGGCATGGCATGATCATTGTCCATCATTTGGGGAAGTCAAGTCAAGATTCAAGGAATCTCTCAAAGATGCCAAATAGCCAGGGGCAAATCTCCATCTGAACCACTTGGGGCATTGGACATAAATTCCAGAAACGAATCTTGCATGATCAAACGAACATCTTCTGGTAGTATGGCAACACAACACTGCCGACAGTGACAACTCCCCACACTCTGAGAGCGTGGACATAGTCAGAAAATACTGGGCATGAATAAAGACCCGCTAGGTTGACTGGCCTAGGCAAAAATAAGGGCTTCCCGGTGAACCAAAAGGGTTCGGGCAAAAATTAGGGATAAAAAATGAAAAAAATTTGTACACCCCGCAAGTAGAAAACCCGAAAGGGCGGCTTGGGCAAGAAAGGGTATCCCGGTGGACTGAAAATCTGAAAAGACAGTCCAGGCAAAAGTTAGGGATTAAAGCGTACAACTATGTCCCGTCATCTCGTCACTTTCCTACCAGAAGAAGACTTGTCATTTCGATCGAAAGATACCAAGCACCTCATAGGTTGGGATAATACTCGATCCATAAGGCCTCTGCAAGCACCTTCTCCCGCAAATACAGGGGCAGAAAAGTCTCGATGCAAAGCCATCGTCATATCCTTAGCACGCGTCCCAGTAACATTCACTCCCTGCAGAGTAAGAAAAAGACAGTGATGTTAGCTGTCCAAAACAGGACACCACTCTCCCCAATTGAGGCTCGCAACCAAGAGTGAGTCGGCGATATTCTCCCCAAGCAGAGTTTATCTATCATCAGCACTGGAAAATTATCCCCAGTGGAGTTTGGAGAATTATCCCCAATAGAGGCTGGAGGATTGTCCCCAGTAGAGCCTAAAAGGTTATCCCTAGTGAATTTGCAACTAGAAAATCATCCCCAATGGAGGTCATCCCTTTTACAAACAGAAACTCAATTCCCAATAGAGTTTCATTATCACCAGCAACGGTAATTCATCCCCGGCTGAGGTTATTCTTCCAAATCAATAGGTCCTCTAGCAGAATATGTCCTCCCCACAGAGTCATTTCCTCGTCAGTTTATTCCCCAGCAGAGTTATCCTCTCCTACAGGTTTATTTTCACAATCACCTTCATTCACTATCCCTAGCGGAAACGAAGAATTCAACTCTTTTCTCCAGCCGTAATCTAGGATTTATTTTCCCCATCTAAAAATATCACATTTCCATACATCATGACATGCATACGCCTCATACAACACAATCTCATTTATTTTGAGAACATCATTGCTTGGTCTATATCATGCATTACATACAGCTAACTTTTACCTTTCAGGAAAGATACAATCAAATTTTCACAAAATTCAAGCTATGAAGCCTTTACCTCAGTTGAATAACGGACGACCGAAGTTCCTAAAATTCAACAGAGATGATTCCCCAATTGAATAATGGACGACCGAAGCTCCTAAAATTCAACTTTCCTCTTCAACAAAGATGATTTCTCAGTAGAATACGAATGACATAAGTTCCTAAAATTCAACAGAGATTATTTTTGTACCCCAAAATTTTCCCTCTCATATTTCTCAAAACATTGCAAGAAAATCTCCAAGTTGCTCAAGTTTGCTCAAGAGTTGGACAGACAAGCTATCTCCTAAGGTAGTCTACCTTAAATTAGGGTTTTGTGTTGCATCAAGATCCTTGAGTCCAAATGACCTCAAGTGCTCCCCAATGTCCTAATATGCTCTCAAGATCATCCATGTCAAATTTCAAGCCTTACAGAGGACGTTTGCTCAGTCAATTGCTCAAAGGTCCAAAAAATCGACTATGCTAGGGCAAAAGTCAATTGTAACCCAAATACAGTCAAACTTCAATATTTTTTGTCAACATTCTCATTTTGAAGGATATTTCATCATTTTATCAAGGGTTGATCATGATTCATCAAGGATTGCTCAAAATTCATCAACTTTGACTAAGCATAACTTTCTCATACTTTATGCGAAATGACCTATCCAAAGCTCATTTTGAATATGATGCAATTTCCTACAATCCATCTTCACTCCCCAAGATCCAAAAATGCACTCACAAGAAGTTATGAATTTGGACATTATAGGTCATTTTTGAAAGTCAACAAAAACACCTTTTTCTCCAAAGCTTATAACTTGAGCATTGAATATCAAAATGCGATGAGACCAAAATGGTTGGTTAGAGGACATCTCAAGATTTCTAAAAAGTCAAAGAACACCTCCAAAAGTTCAAAATTCAAGAAGTTATGCATTGTTGAAGTTGGACCTTTTTGCAAAATTGCCAAAAGTCAACTACCCCCAAAACTTCAAATTTTGTCAAATGCGCCCATTCTTTTCCACTTGATTTGAACTTGCATAGTTGCCCACGTGTCTTAGCTTCAGCCATGAGCCTATATTTCATTTTTATCATTTAATTTGATTTTTTATTGAATTTATTCATTTTAAATCAAATAAAATCATAGAAAATCCAAATAATTAATAACTCTTGATTTATTGATTGTTTTAGGCTTTGCTTACAGCTAGCATCACCATGGAATTCGTATCAAAGCAAATCATGTGCAAAAAGATTGAATCGAATCAAATTTGGAAAGGTTTAAAGAGGAGATCAAATCAAATTCATAGGCATTGATAGGGGAAGATTTAGTCCATATTTGTTACCCTAATACACTACACAATACATAAGCAAGCCAAAGGAGACGAGATCAGGGTGGAAGGCTGTGGAGAGAGGCAGAACAAAAAGTGAAAAAATTCATAAAAAGTGAGAGATCAAAGTGCAAGCTAGAGGCCGTTTCAGGACACAAGACTTGTCCCAATCGCTTCCTGGGCGTTCACACAAGCTATCTGGATTAAAAGCAAGCGTTTTCAGACCTTTACAAGCGTTGTAAGTGTCACGAAACATACCCCCGTTCTTGAATTTGGTTTGATCTATTCTTGCATATATAACGAAAACTAACTGTATATTTGTAATCCTCACAAAATTTCTAAGCTATTTGCATCATTTAATTTTGTTTATATAACTTGTAATGCAAAACACCATAGCTAGGGTTCTTGGATCTTTTTTGGGGTTTTCTATTTCAGGAATAATTGATCCACAAGAAGGGAATGGCTTTGATCAGGAGGCTGTAACGAACCTAACCATATTCTTGGAATGGATTTATATGGCCTAGAGGAGATTTTAGGACAGACCTGCGATTTTAGCTGCGGATTCAAATCCGCAGGTATTCTTTTACAGGTTTCAGGACATGGACGATGAGGTGTCCCCTGCCCATTGGTGTATTCAAATGTTACGCGCACGTTTTTATGTTCTGGCAATGATTTTTGTTTTTTATATAATATATATGTTTTGCATTATAATAACAAATTCAACAGCGTGTCCCAGTGGTCAACAAGTCCAATTCCAAGGCGTTAGTGGCTGGAGGTCAGGGGTTCGATCCCTGCCTCCAGCGTTTTGCATTTTCTCATTGTTTTTCAGATAATCATGTGTTTGCTCAAGCGTGCAGCCTACCGTGTGCCATCACCTATCCAATTGCCAGATGGCCAAAGGCCAAATCTGAGAGTCCAAAGCTGAAGGTCTACCATAGGCACTGGTCCACGCATGCATACCAGATCCAAAAAGTCAACAAAGGCCAGTCACTAATGGGCCTTCAAATTGCTACCAGCACCCCCAATTTCAGGCCCAATACCCTCCTCTCTTCTATTTATTTATTTTATTTTATTAATTGTTTTTATTATATTTGTTTAATTTCTAACCAATCAAAATTCTTTTTCTTATCAAATAAAATCACAAAAAATATTTATTTTTTTATTTCAAATCAAATTTTAATCTTTTATTTTTCTTAATAAATTTATTAATTAAGTAGGTTTTAATTAGAGAACTTTAATTCCTTTTGAAAAAATAATAAAATTGATTAGACTTAATTAGTTTTAACCATTAATTTAATTATTATAATTTCTTTCTTAAAATATTAAAAACTCAAAAAATCTTTCATTTAATTAATTTTTTTAATTTAATTTAGTAATTAATTTAGGTTTAATTTCTTTCTTAAAATAAAAAACAACAAAAAGATATTTTCTTTAACCAAAAGGGTCAAAACCCTAATCATGCGTCCGATTAAATTTCCCGCACGCGTTACTTATTTTTATCCAATAATGTACTTGCTCCCGGCTTGTAATAGTTAAATAGGACTTTTATTTATTTTTATCGCTTTATTTATTTTCAAAGGGTTTGTCTTTGGCGATGTAAATACCCAACGCCTTGTAATTTAAATTCCGCATTTTATTTCCGCAAATTATAACTGCTAGATGTTTGATAATATGGTTTGCATGATAAGACCGAATGTTAATCTTAAAATCAAATTAGATCACCCTTAACATGTGCAAAGATAAAAATAACTGAAAGCGACACACTTGCACATGCGCACTCCTAGGGTACACTCCACTTGGTTGCGTTCGTAACGGTCATTGACTATAGGTCGCTTTAGAGGTCGTCCTCTTGTCTAAAAGATCATAGTCGCCTCGAAATGGTTGCCTCAGATATTGTTGCCTCAAATAAATGATGTCAGACATTAGGGTTACCGCTAAGGCGTCCTAACATTGCTTTGGTGACCGTGAGTCCCTCATTCGAATTGACCCTTAAACTCCAACGACAGTGCTACTTACTCACTAATAGTAGGATGGCATTGTCTAAAGGAAATTAGCATAGAATGATTCCATTTTTCGAGTAGGTAGATGGTTCTTAGATACTTGCTCTTTCCAAAAATAAAACTTTTTTCACACTTACACTCCTTTTCGAGAAAAGTTTTCAAAAACACTTCATACGCTCTTGGGACAGAAGCAAGAGTTAAATCGAAGTTTCAAATAAAATTTTTTTCAAACCCACAAGCACAAAGAAAGCAATTTTGAAAACAATTGAGCAAGTACCTAAGAGCCCGTGGATAACCACGGATAGAAAGGGTGCTAACACCTTCCCTTTCTATAATATACCCCCCGAACCCGAGAAATATCTCGTAAAAGGAATTTTTCTGTGCTTTTTTCCTTTCCTTGTTGGATAAAATAAAATTCGGTGGTGACTCTTGATTACCGCGACATTTTGCAAACAGAAAACGCAAAATGCAAACCAGCATTCCAAAAAACAGTCAGTTCTTCCCACCGTATCACAGAACTGGCGACTCTGCTGGGGACGCTTATAAGTGGGGTGTACCTTAGGAATAGTTCATAATGTTTTCAATTGCCTAACTTGTATGCTTTATCTTTGTGGGCTTGTATCGAAGTTACTATAGATCCTAACCCGGATCTGGGGGACACCCTTTAGGTAAGTAGCAATAAACTGTGAGGGAACTGTACAGCATAGACTGATACGGTTGAAGCAGTAGCTACGTTGGTGTGGTACTTTAGTTTGTACCAATATCCCTTGTGGCGCAACGAGGAGAATATGGGTCTTCTAAGGGGTCATTAAGAACCAACTAACCTTAGAACCTTTAAATTGACCAACTTGGCCATAGAACAGTAGCAGTATGCTACACTCATTGAGACTAAACTCTCGCGATGATTCAGGCCGCAAGAAAAGGTTGCTAAACTGGAATTATGACTGATCGAGGGTAGTCAGTGATATTGAGATCCTCTAGAACCCGGTTACTATTTTTAGGACAGGTTTGAACCAACTGAACTAAAAGAGGGTAGTACCTAAGCTCCTTGCCAGCCTGAAATCTAAGGGCTATCTGTGTGACTTGCTTGCCCTTACCATGTTTTCTATTTGTGGATACTTGTGGTGTGCTTTCTATCATGACATCATGCATTATGACATTGCATGCATCTTGCATTGGACTAACCTATTTCAAAGACAGGAGGGATTCATCTTTGTTCTGTTTTGTAGGTCATGGCACCCATACGTAGAAACACTATTCGGATCAACTTTGTCCAGGTTCCCACTCAGCTTAAGGATTTGGTTGCAAAGATTTCAGATACCTCCTCCTTTATCAGAAGACATGGGCACCTCCTTGGTTTGGTTACCTCCAAGATGGATGAACAGATGATGAGTGTCTTAGTCCAGTTCTTTGATCCACTGTACCACTGCTTTACTTTTCTGGACTACCAGTTGGTCCCTACCTTGGAAGAGTTCTCTGATCTGCTTGGTATCTCTATTCTGGAGCAGACCCCATTCACAGGTTGGGAAAAAGTCCTTCGGTCGGAAGAGATTGCTTCAGCCAACCATTTGACAAAGGCTGAGGTAATGTCTAATTGGGAGACTAGAAGTGGGACAAAAGGCTTCTTGACTAAGTTCTTGGTTAGTAAGGCTAATCAGTTCTGGGACAGTTTAGACTTTCAGGCGTTCAAGGACATCTTGGCTCTTCTTATTTATGGTCTGGTATTGTTTCCTAACTCAGATTCTTTCGTCGACGTGAATGCAATGAAGATTTTCATATCCGGTAATCCTGTGCCCACTCTCTTGGGTGATATTTTGCACTCTCTTTATGCATGTACTGCTCGGAAACGGGGAACCCTTATGTGTTGTGCACCATTGATGGCGAGGTGGTTTATTTCTCACCTCTCTAAATCCGTTTTGAAGAACAAAGAAGGCATGGGTTGGGCCTACAGGATTGTGTCTCTCTCTCATAACGACATCATTTGGACTATTAAGGGCATGGAAGACGTGGCTATTATTGATCGCTGTGGGGAATACCCCAATGTTCCACTGCTAGGAACCCATGGAGGAATCACTTATAATCTGTGTTTGGCCTTACGTCAATTTGGGAGAGCCATGAGGGAAGGACCTCATGAGTTGCTGATGTCGAGCATTGTCTTTGACTTCCAAGGGGATAGTGACGAGCAACGCCGCAGATTCATAAGGGCTTAGGATAGAGTACACATGTCTGGTCCGCACGAGCTAGGTGCGAAGACTTCTCTTCCGATGGAGCCATATCTCTGATGGGTTCGAATCCGTGCCCAAAAGCTGGGGATGTCGTATGAAGTTGTCTTACCTATCATTGTTGAGGTTGTTGATGAAGAAGGGGTTCCTCCTACCATCCTCCACCCGTACATGCCTACTGACATTGGGGCATTAAAGAGATCGTGGATGCAGCTGAGAGAAGAGCGGGATACTTATAGAGAAAAGTATCACGAACAAGAGCAGAAGATTCAGAAGTTGACAAGGCAGCTAGAGAATGAGCGGATCCTCAATGACTATGTCAGCACCAAAGGGAAACGACCATGGGAGCGCTGATGTCCTTTGATCATTTCTAGTTTTTATTTACTTTTCAGTATTTCCTTTTTTATAACGCCTTAAGGGCATTTGTTGAACAATTGAATTCAAATTTTATTTAATAAAAAGTGTGTTTCATTTTGGTTTAAAAATTTGAATCTCTCGACGTCTTTGAAATCATATCATACGCATTTCATTCCATGCACCTCATGACAGGTACCCTTACAGGTTATCTCATCTTCTTCGCTGTTTATTTCAGCATCATGTCTTCTGAACCATCAACTGAACAAGCAATCAAGGCTCTGCAAGCTCAGAATGCCAAGTTCCAGGAATTGTTCATGAACTTGGCTAAGGGTCAGCAAGATCTGAAGGCCCTTATCTTTAAAGAGAAGAAGAAGAAGAAGAAGAAGAAGAAGAAGAAGAAGACAATCCTATTTAACATGGGTCAAAGGTTTGGAAACAGGCTACGAGATGAAGTTGCTTTTTCCCACTCATCTGGAGGGGGAGAAAACCAAGAAGAAAGGAGGGCTCCTAGCCCTGTGGTTTCAGACAATGAGACTGACTTCGACAAAGACCAGTATCCTCCGGCTGAGGATAGGTATAAACAACTGGAAGACCGGTTGAGCGCGATGGAGATCTAGAAGGTACCTGGAATGGACTTCGGTGATTTAGGTTTGTTATCTGGGGTGGTAATTCCCCACAAGTTCAAAGCACCAGCCTTTGCTAAATACGACGGGGTTTCTTGCCCAAAACTGCACCTCCGGTCGTATGTTAGAAAGATTCAGCCATACACCGCTGACAAGAACCTATGGATCCACTTCTTTCAAGACAGTCTCTCAGGGACTCAGCTTGAATGGTTTTACCAGCTGGAAGGAGCTAGTATCCGTAATTGGGAAGATTTGGCCGCTTCTTTCTACAAGCAGTACCAATACAATGCCGACCTCGCTCCCACGCGTACCCAACTCCAGGGTATGTCTATGGGTGCGAGCGAAGGTTTCAAAGACTATGCTCAGAAGTGGAGGGACCTTGCTGGAAGAGTGCAACCACCCTTGGCTGATAGGGAGCTAGTGGATATGTTTCTGGGGACCTTGTCCGGTCCGTATTTCAACCATCTGATCGGAAGTTCATCGTCTGGGTTTACAGAGCTGATTATGACCGGGGAAAGGATTGAAGCCGGTATCAAATCCGATAAAATATAGAAGGGTGCTTCGTCAAGCACCAAGAAGAAGCCTTTTAAGAAGGAGTCCAGCGCTGTTTACAGTTCAAAGATCCATAACAAACCTGAACGCCGCCAAGCTGTTAATGCGGTTGTTATATCAAGACCTGTTGTTGCTCCTCGGCGCAACAATCAGCCAAGGGCCGAAAGGCCGGGAAGACAATTCACTCAGCTCAACATGACTTTATCCCAAATTCTGTCGCGGTTACTAAAGACCAACTTGGTGATTCCGATGGAAGCCCCGAAGAATCCAAATACAACATCACCGATGTACGATCCGAATGCCCGCTGTGCTTTTCACTCTGATAGCCTGGGGCATGATACGGATAACTGATGGATCTTGAAGAACAAAGTACAGGACTTGATTGATGCTAAAGAGATTGAGTTTGAAGCACCTGAAAGACCTAATGTTGTGACAGCTCCTATGCCCAAGCATGGGGTGAATGCTATAGATGGAGACTCGTTTGTGGTTTCTGTGAAAGACATTGTTACTCCATTAATGACTGTGAAGAAGAACCTTCTGTTAGCCGGTTTATTTCCGGGTTGTAACAAAGGTTGTCATATGTGTTATATCCTAACTACCGGTTGCCATCTTTTGAAATCAGGTGTCCAACGCCTGATGGATAATAAATAAATTTTGTTTGAGAAGACTTTTGTTCCTTTGTTTCCTACTGAAGAAGTTGCTATAATCACCATTTTCGACAATTCTTCCAAGGCTTCCTCGAGAAAGCCTGTTAGAATTACATTTGTTCCAAGAATCGCTCCCTTGATCATTATTGTTCCTGGGCCTATCCCCTATACATCAGATAAGGCTGTCCCGTGGCATTACATGGCTGATGTTTATTATCACAGAGTTAAGCAATACTTGAGTGCTGAAGAGGCTGATATTGGTGGCAACAATATTGTTGGACCTGCCAAAGTCACCCGCAGCGGAAGACTTTTCTCCCCTGAGATCTCTCCACCAACTGTTCAGAAACCTGTTGTTATTACACATGTCAGTGTACCTGCTGCTGTTCCTGTTCAAGTTCCCATTCTTACCCCTGTCGCCGAGTCATCTAACACTCGGGGCAAAGGGGCCACCAGTAAGCCTGCCCAGACGGAGGCACCAAAGACGATTACTGTTGAAGCCTCTAGACAAGAGATGGAGGAAATTTTAAAGATCATCAAAAAGAGTGACTACAATGTAGTCGAGCAGCTGGGGAAAACCCCATCCAAAATCTCCATGTTATCTTTGTTGCTATGCTCAGAGGCCCATGCCAAGGCTCTGATTGCTTTCCTGAAGACTGCATACGTACCTCAAGAAACATCAGCTAATCAGTTTAAACATTGCGTGGCTAGTCTGACTGCTGATAATGGGTTGGGTTTCTCTGACGCTGATTTGACTGTTAGGGGGAAGAATCACAATGACGCCCTACATGTCTCCATTGAATGTAGGGGCAATACTCTTGCTCACGTATTGGTGGATATTGGGTCATCTCTGAATGTTTTACCCAAAAAGGAACTAGACCGGTTAGACTGTGAAGGGTTGGAGCTGAAACCAAGCAACATTTTAGTCAGGGCTTTTGATGGGTCCAAGAGAATGGTACACGGAGATGTGGATATTCCAATTAAGGTTGGTTCTCAGGTTTTCGCATCTACATTCTATGTGATGGAGATTTGGCCATCTTATTCTTGTTTGTTGGGTCGCCCGTGGATCCACAAAGCTGGGGCAGTAACCTCAACGCTCCACCAGAAGCTAAAGTACCCGGTGAAAGGGAAAATTGTGACAGTACAAGGAGAGGAGGAGTACATGGTGAGCCACCTCAACTCTTTCCAATATGTAGAGATGGATGGGGAGTTCATTGAAACCCTGTTTCATCATTTTGAAGAGGTTCCCTAGATGCTGGAATCAACTGAAACTGTTGTTGAAGATCCTCCAATGAAGATGGCCTCCTTTAAGGATGTCCGGGCTGTTATTGAGAAAGGTGGGTGTGCAAATTGGGGCCAACTCCTTGATTTTGCACATAAGACTAACAAGTTTGGTTTAGGTTTCACTGCAGAAGCTCAAAAGGATGTTCGGAGTACACGGATCGGGAGACCTCCCCTGTTTATCAGCAATTCAGGAGTGAATGCCATTGAAGACGATGTGGAAAAGTCTGAGTTTGACAGTTGGATCTACCCTACTGCCGATGGTGGATTAAGCAATTGGACGGCAAAGGACTTCATCCCAATTTCTTTTATTACCCAGTAATGAGACTTTTGTTTTAAATTTGTAACAGACAATTTTAAACTTTACGGCCCGGTGTCTTACCCGGGGCACCGTGGCTTCATTTGTGAGGGCTTTATGTGTGTCATCTACATATATCATTAATAAAAGCATTGGATGTTTCTTGAATTTCAAATTTTGCGCTCCTTGTTTTTCTGTTATTATATATTGCAAAACAGCTATTTTACACACACTCACATATACAGGTCTACATCCACTCTGGATCTCATTGGTAACGACTCTGCTACTGCCAGTTATGACTTCGAAAGTCCGATCAACTTAGCCGAAGACAAAAGTGAAGATGATTGTGAAGTGCCTGGTGAACTTGCTAGACTTCTAATTCAAGAAGAGAGGGCCATACAGCCACATGAAGAGCCCATGGAATTAGTGAATCTGGGTACAGAGGTAGACAAGAAAGAGGTCAAGATCGATGCAAATCTGGAAGCTAGTGTTAAGCAACGGTTGATTTAGATGTTGTGTGACTATGTTGAGATCTTTGCCTGGTCTTATGAAGATATGCCTGGGTTGGATACCGATATTGTGGTTCACCGATTGCCTACCAAGGAAGATTGTCCTCCAATAAAATAGAAAATCCACCGAATGCGCCCAAAGATGTCTGAGAAAATCAAGGCTGAAGTTATGAAATAGTTTGACGCCGATTTTCTAGAAGTTACTTCTTACCCACAGTGGGTGGCCAACGTGGTTCCAGTGCCGAAGAAGGATGGTAAGGGTAGAATGTGTGGTGACTATAGGGATCTGAACAGGGCAAGTCCCAAGGATGATTTCCCTATGCCTCATATCGACGTTCTGGTTGACAACACCGCACAACATAAGGTCTTCTCCTTTATGGATGGTTTCTCCGGTTATAATCAGATTAGAATGGCTCCCGGATACATGGAGAAGACGACCGTTATTACTCAATGGGGTACCTTTTGCTACAAAGTCATGCCTTTTGGATTGAAGAATGCTAGGGCAACGTATCAGCGCACTATGGTCACTTTGTTCCATGACATGATCCATCATGAGATTAAGGTATACGTCGACGACATGATTGCAAGATCTTAGACTGAAGAAGAACATCTTGACCACCTTCAGAAGTTATTTGACAGGTTGAAGTTGTACAAGCTGAGGTTAAACCCGAACAAGTGCACCTTCGGGTGAGATCTAGTAAACTGTTGGGTTTTGTCATAAGTGATAAAGGTATTCAAGTGGATCCTGCAAAGGTGAAGGCCATACAGGAAATGCCAGCACCCCGAACAGAAAAAGAAGTCAGAGGCATTATGGGACGATTGAATTATATTGCTCGATTCATCTCACACCTGACTACTACTTGTGAACCAATCTTCAAGCTACTGAAGAAAGATCAAGTGGTAAGATGGAATGATGAATGTCAGGCCGCTTTCGAAAGGATCAAAGAGTATCTCCAAGAGCCACCCATTCTGATGCCTCCAGTTGAAGGGAGACCTCTGATCTTATACTTGACAGTACTCGACAACTCAATGGGGTGTGTGCTGGGTCAGCATGACAAGTCTGGACGAAAAGAGCATGCTATTTATTACCTTAGCAAAAAGTTTACCGACTGCGAGACCCGATACTCGTTGCTTGAGAAAAATTGTTGTGCTTTGGCATGGGCTGCTCGCCGGCTGAGACAGTATATGCTGACTCACACTACTCTATTGATATCAAAGATGGATCCAATCAAGTATATCTTTGAGAAGCCTGCCTTGTCCGGAAGAATAGCAAGATGGCAAATGATCTTGACTGAGTATGACATCCAGTACATGACCCAAAAGGCAATTAAGGGAAGTGTGTTGGCAGATCATTTGGCACATCAGGCAGTGGATGATTACCAGTCTATGAACTTTGAATTTCTGGATGAGAGTATCATGATAGTGACTGACTGTGAGACACCTGGACCGGATGAAGGACCCGAGGAGGGATCCCGATGGTCTATGTACTTTGATGGAGCTTCAAATGCTTTGGGCAATGGCATTGGCGCCGTGATCATATCTCCTAAAGGATCTCATACTCCGTTTACCATCCGACTATGTTTCAACTGCACCAACAACATGGCGGAGTATGAAGCATGCATCATGGGTCTTCGAGCAGCAATTGACCTAAGGATTAAGTTCTTAAGTGTATTCGGAGATTCCGCTCTCGTGATCAGTCAAATCAAAGGCGCGTGCGATACGAAACACCTGAATATTATTCCTTACAAGGAGTATGTATTGATGTTGCTTCCATATTTCGAAGAGATAACCTTTGAACACTTCCCTAGAGAGGAGAATCAGTTGGCGAATGCACTGGCTACGGTGTCTTCTATGTTCAATGTCAATTGGGACAATGACGCTCCCCAGATTATCATTGAAAGGTTGGACGAACCTGCACATTGCTGTGACATTGAGACTGAAGAGGTAGCGGATAAACCCTGGTTTTATGAGGTGAAGAGGTATCTTGAGGTTCAGGAATACCCCGAGGGTGCATCTATTAATGACAAGAAGTTTCTGAGAAGGTCCGCAGCAAAGTTCTTCATCAGCAATGGCATTCTTTACAAGCGTAACCATGATTCAACCTTACTGCGATGTGTGGATAAGAACGAGGCAGAAAGGATCATGGAAGAGTTACATGAAGGTACTTTCAGAACTCATTCCAGTGGACACACCATGGCAAAGAAGATCCTTCGGGCAGGATATTTTTGGTCCACAATGGAAGCCGACTGTTATCAACATTCTCGAACCTATCACAAGTGCCAAGTCTATGCTGATAAGGTGCATATACCTCCAGTACCTCTGAACGTCTTGACGGCACCTTGGCCTTTTGCAATGTGGGGCATCGACATGATCAGCGAGATAAGACCTACGGCGTCCAATGGGCATCGTTTCATCCTGGTAGCAATTGATTACTTTACGAAATGGGTTGAAGCAGCTTCCTTTGCTACTGTAACCAAGAACGTCGTAGCACGGTTTATTCGGCACAACTTGATCTGTCGATACAGTGTGCCAGAGAGGATCATTACAGATAATGGTACAAATCTCAACAATAAGATGATCACCGAGCTATGCCAACAGTTCAAGATACAGCATCACAACTCTTCTCCTTACCGACCGAAGATAAATGGGGTTGTCGAAGCGGCTAATAAGAACATTAAGAAGATTGTGCAGAAGATGACAGTGACATACAAAGACTGGTATGAGATGTTACCATTTGCTCTTCGTGGGTACCGTACCTCAGCACGGACGTCAACAGGGGCAACCCCCTATTCCTTGGTATATGGTATGGAGGCAGTCTTGCCCATTGAAGTTCAGATACCCTCTCTTCAGATTATGAAGGATGCCGGTTTGAGTGAAGATGACTGGATTCAGACCCGGCTTGACCAGCTGAACTTAATCGACGAAAAGAGACTTACTGCTATTTGTCATGGTCAGACGTGTCAAAAACGGATGATTAAGGCATTTAACAAGAAATTTAGATGACAAGAGTATCAAGTTGGGGACCTGATTATCAAGCGCATCATACTACCTCAAGGTGATCCTAGGGGAAAATGGACCCCTACTTACGAAGGGCCATTTATGGTTAAGAACATTTTCTCAGGAGGAGCTATGATTCTAACCACCATGGATGGTGACGACCTTCCTCACCCCGTCAATGCAGACATAGTGAAAAGATACTACGCATGAACAAAGACCCACTAGGTTGACTGGCCTAGACAAAAATAAGGGCTTCCCGGCGAACCAAAAGGGTTCGGGAAAAAATAAGGGATGAAAATAAAAAATTTGTACACCCGGCAAGTCGAAAACCTGAAAAGGCGGCTTGGGCAAAAAAGGGTATCCCGGTGGACTGAAAACCCGAAAGGGCGGTCCAGGCAAAAATTAGGGATCAAAGCGTAACACTATGTCTCATTGGATCACCTTGCAACCAGATTTCGGTATCGACTATCAAGCTCGGACGGCACTAATCAATCTGATCTACCTTCAACCAAGTAGCAAAGTGATGAGATGCTCGAAGACATAAGGGCAATAACATAGTTGGAACCCAGTGAGATTATTCACATAGCTGTTTTGTTTAGTTTTTCACAAATTGTGTAAATTCTATTTGCTCGGCGGCGTTCTCTTACTAGAACGTCAACCTCTTGTACAAAAACGCTTATTTACAGGCCAAAACTTCAAAATCAATACAATTCATTTTCAGAGAAATTTCAAACTGTTTTTTTTTTCTGTTTTGTTTTGCAAAGAACGTCCAATGTTCATTTTTGATATATGCATTTGACATTAATTGCTGCTCATAAATATTTACACGCAAAACAAAAGATGATTACTCGTAATATCAGAAACAGGGGCAATGAGAAATGTCCAAACTGTACAGTTGCTCTATCCACCAGGTACCAAGGTAGATTCAGCTGAAGAATATTGCCAAGGTGCATTCACTCCCGCAAAGTAAGAAAGAGACAGTAATGTTAACTCTCCCCAACTGAGACGTGCAACTGTGAATGAATCAGTAATATTCTCCCCAAGCAGAGTTTATCTACCATTAGCACTGAAAGGTCTTAATATTCCCCAGCGGAGTATAGGAATATTCCCCGGCAGAATACAAAATATCCCCAGTGGAGTTTGAAATTTTGCCCAGCGCGGTCTGAAAAAGCTTCCCCAGTGGAATTTGGAGAATCATCCCCAGTAAACTTTGGAAGATTATCCCTAGAAAAGTTCAAAGGATTATCACCATAAGAGTCTAAAAGGTTATCCCCAGTGAAGTATGGAGAATCATCCCCAGTAGACTTTGGAAGATTGTTCCCAGCAAAGTTCAAAAAGATTATCCCCATAAGATTTTAAAAGGTTATCCCCAGTGAAGTCGCAACTGAAAGGTCATCCCCAGTGGAGTTCTTTACTTTCACAAACAAGAAGTCAATCCCCAACATGATTCAGTATCACCAGAAATGGTAATTCGTCCCCAGCGGAATTTATCGGTGGAATCCTCAGCAGAGCATCTCTTCCCCACAGAGCAATCTCCTCCTCAGTTTATTCCCCAATGGATTTATCCTCTCCTGCAGGTTTATTCTCGCAATCATCTTTGTTCGCCATACCCAGCGGAAACGAAGAATCCAACTCTATTCTCTAGCAGCTATCCGGGATTTATTTTCCCCAGCCAAAACATTACATTTCCATACATCATGATACATGCATATACGCATCATATAACACGGTCTCATTTATTTTGAGAACATCATTGCTTGATATATATCATGCATGGCTTATGACTGACCTTTACCTTTCAGGAAGGATACAGTTAGGTTCTCAGCTATGAAGCTTTTACCTAAGTCGAAGTGTTGACCAGTTCTTAAATCTCAACTGAATTATCCTCGGTTGAATTACAGATAAGGTTCTAAATATCGGCAATTTTCCTCCGTCGAAGTGTGGACGAGTTCTTAATCCTCAACAGAATTATCCTCAATTGAATTACAGACAGTTCCTAGATCTCGATGAAGATGTTTCCCTCAGTCGAAGTACTGACCGGTTCTTAAATCTCAACTGAATTATCCTCGGTTTAATTACAGATAAGGTTCTAAATCTCGACAATTTTCCTCTGTCGAAGTGTGGACGAGTTCTTAAATATCAACAAAATTATCCTCGATTGAATTACAGACAGTTCCTAGATCTCAATGAAAATGTTTCCCTCAGTCTAAGTACTGACCGGTTCTTAAATCTCAACTGAATTATCCTCGATTGAATTACAGATAAGGTTCTAAATCTCGACAATTTTCCTCTGTCGAAGTTTAGATGAGTTCTTAAATCCCAATAGAGTTATCCTCGGTTGAATTACAGACAAGTCCTAGATCTCGATGAAGATGTTTCCCTCAGTCGAGTTACTGATCAGTTCTTAAATGTCAACGGAATTATCCTCGGTTGAATTACAGATAAAGTTCTAAATCTCGAAAATTTTCCTCCGTCGAAGTGTGGACGAGTTCTTAAATCCCAACAAAGTTATCCTCGGTTGAATTACAGACAAGTCCTAGATCTCGATGAAGATGTTTCCCTCATTCGAAGTACTGACCAGTTCTTAAATCTCAACAGAATTATCCTCTGTTGAATTACAGATAAGGTTCTAAATCTCGATAATTTTCCTCCATCGAAGTGTGGACGAGTTCTTAAATCTCAACAGAATTATCCTCCGTTGAAGTACAGGCAGTCCTAGATCTCGATGAAGATGTTTCCCTCAATCGAAGTATTGACCGGTTCTTAAATCTCAACTGAATTATCCTCGGTTGAATTATAGATAAGGTTCTAAATCTCGGCAAAGTTCCTCCGTCGAAGTATAGAGGAGTTCTTAAATCTCAACAAAATTATCCTCCATTAAAGTACAGATAGTCCTAGATCTCGATGAAGATGTTTCCCTCAGTCGAAGTACTGACCAGTTCTTAAATCTCAACTGAATTATCCTCGGTTGAATTACAGATAAGGTTCTAAATCTCGTCAAAATTCCTCCGTCGAAGTATGGACGAGTTCTTAAATCTCAACATAATTATCCTCGGTTGAATTACAGACAGTTCCTAAATTTTGATGAAGATGTTTCCCCCAGTTGAGTTATGGACAAGTTCTTAAAACTCAGCAGAGGTTCTCTCAGTTGAAGTACAGGCGAGTTCTTAAATCTTAGCAAGATCAAACTTCCCCAGCGAAATCTTCCACAACAACAGGTATGCAAGTTCTCGCTAAGGAATCTCTTATGCGATCGACACTCCTGCAGATGGCATCTTTAAGCCCATCCTCCCACTGGCAACCTCCAAATGGAATCTGTAATCCCATTCCCGACATCACAAGGCTGATACCACTTCATGCGAGTGCAAATTTCTGGGCACTCTAGTGTTCAATCATCTTCTACCTTCTGATCACGAAAGGCAAGAAAGCCAATCTACATCCTCAGGTTTAAGAAGATTGAACAGGGGAAGCTGTTGTACCCCTAAATTTTCCCTCCCATATTTCTCAAAACATTGCAAGAAAAATCTCCAAGTTGCTCAAGTTTGTTCAAGAGTTGGACAGACAAGCTATCTCCTAAGGCAGTCTACCCCAAATTAGGGTTTTGTGTTGCATTAAGATCCTTGAGTCCAAATGACCTCAAGTTCTCCCCAATGTCCTAATATTCTCTCAAGATCATCCATGTCAAATTTCAAGCTTTACAGAGGACGTTTGCTCAGTCAATTGCTCAAAGTTCCAAAAAATCGACTATGCTAGGGCAAAAGTCAATTGTAACCCAAATATAGTCAAACTTCAATATTTTTTGTCAACATTCTCATTTTGAAGGATATTTCATCATTTTATCAAGGGTTGATCATGATTCATCAAGGATTGCTCAAAATTCATCAAGATCCAAAAGTTGCTAAATTAGGATTTTGCAGGAAAAGTCAACTCAACTTTGACCAAGCATAACATTCTCATACTTTATGACAAATGACCAATCCAAAGCTCATTTTGAAGAGGATGCAATTTCATACAATCCATCTTCACACCCGAAGATCAAAAAATTCACTCACAAGAAGTTATGAATTTGGACATTATAGGTCATTTTTGAAAGTCAACAAAAACACCTTTTTTCCAAAGCTTATAACTTTAGCATGGAATATCAAAATGAGATGAGAACAAAAGTGTAGTTTAGAGAACATCTCAAGCTTTATAAAAAGTCCAAGAACACCTCGAAATGTTCAAAATTGAAGAAGTTATGCATTGTTGAATTTGGACCTTTTTGCAAAATTACCAAAAGTCAACTACCCCCAAAACCTCAAATTTTGTCAAATGGGCCCATTCTTTTCCACTTGACTTGAGCTTGCATAGTTGCCCACGTGTCTTAGCTTCAGCCATGAGCCCATATTTCATTTTTATTATTTTATTTAATTTTTTATTGAATTTATTCATTTTAAATCAAATAAAATCATAGAAAATCCAAATAATTAATAACTCTTGATTTATTGATTGTTTTAGGCTTTGTTTACAGCTAGCATCACCATGGAATTCGTATCAAAGCAAATCATGTGCAAAAAGATTGAATCAAATCAAATTTGGAAAGGTTTAAAGAGGAGATCAAATCAAATTCATAGGCATTGATAGGGGAAGATTTAGTCCATATTTGTTACCCTAATACACTACACAATACATAAGCAAGCCAAAGGAGACGAGATCAGGGTGGAAGGCTGTGGAGAGAGGCAAAACAAAAAGTGAAAAAATTCATAAAAAGTGAGAGATCAAAGTGCAAGCTAGAGGCCGTTTCAGGACACGAGACTTGTCCCAATCGCTTCCTGGGCGTTCACACAAGCTATCTGGATTAAAAGCAAGCGTTTTCAGACCTTTACAAGCGCTGTAAGTGTCACGAAACATACCCCCATTCTTGAATTCAGTTTTATCTATTCTTGCATCTATAACGAAAACTAACTGTATATTTGTAATCCTCACAACATTTCCAAGCTATTTGCATCATTTAATTTCGTTTATATAACTTGTAATGCAAAACACCATAGCTAGGGTTCTTGGATCTTTTTTGGGGTTTTCTATTTCAGGAATAATTGATCCACAAGAAGGGCATGGCTTTGATCAGGAGGCTATAACGAACCTAACCATATTCTTGGAATGGATTTATATGGCCTAGAGGAGATTTTAGGACAGACCTGCGATTTTAGCTGCAGATTCAAATCCGCAGGTATTCTTTTACAGGTTTTAGGACAGGGACGATGAGGTGTCCCCTGCCCATTGGTGTATTCAAATGTTACGCGCGTGTTTTTATGTTCTGACAATGATTTTTGTTTTTTATATAATATATATGTTTTGCATTATAATAACAAATTCAGCAGCGTGTCCCAGTGGTCAACAAGTCCAATTCCAAGGCGTTAGTGGCTGGAGGTCAGGGGTTCGATCCCTGCCTCCAGCGCTTTTCATTTTCTCATTGTTTTTCAGATAATCATATGTTTGCTCAAGCGTGCAGCCTACCGTGTGTCATCACCTATCCAATTGTCTGATGGCCAAAGGCCAAATCTGAGAGTCCAAAGTTGAAGGTCTACCATAGGCACTGGTCCACGCATGCATACCAGATCCAAAAAGTCAACAAAGGCCAGTCACTAATGGGCCTTCAAATTGCTACCAGCATCCCCAATTTCAGGCCCAATATCCTCCTCTCTTCTATTTATTTATTTTTTTTTATTAATTGTTTTTATTATTTTTGTTTAATTTCTAACCAATCAAAATTCTTTTTCTTATCAAATAAAATCACAAAAAATATTTATTTTTTTATTTCAAATCAAATTTTAATCTTTTATTTTTCTTAATAAATTTATTAATTAATTAGGTTTTAATTAGAGAACTTTAATTCCTTTTGAAAAAATAATAAAATTGATCAGACTTAATTAGTTTTAACCATTAATTTAATTATTATAATTTCTTTATGAAAATATCAAAAACTCAAAAAATCTTTCATTTAATTAATTTTTTTAATTTTATTTAGTAATTAATTTAGGCTTAATTTCTTTCTTAAAATAAAAAACAACAAAAAGATATTTTTTTTAACCAAAAGGGTCAAAACCCTAATCATGCGTCCGATTAAATTTCCCGCACGCGTTACTTATTTTTATCCAATAATGTACTTGCTCCCGCTTGTAATAGTTAAATAGGACTTTTATTTATTTTTATCGCTTTATTTATTTTCAAAGGGTTTGTCTTTGGCGATGTAAATACCCGACGCCTTGTAATTTAAATTCCGCAATTTATTTCTGCAAATTATAACTGCTAGATGTTTGATAATAGGGTTTGCATGACAAGACCGAATGTTAATCTTAAAATCAAATTAGATCACCCTTAACATGTGCAAAGATAAAAATAACTGAAAGCGACACACTCGCACATGTGCACTCTTAGGGTACACTCCACTTGGT
The DNA here is from genome assembly GCA_948472305.1 of Vicia faba. NCBI lineage: Eukaryota > Viridiplantae > Streptophyta > Magnoliopsida > Fabales > Fabaceae > Vicia > Vicia faba. Next base: position 36,615,589 of record OX451741.1, read on the forward strand.
TTCCTTTGTAACGGTCATTGAGTATAGGTCGCTTTAGAGGTCGTCCTCTTGTCTAAAAGATCATAGTCACCTCGAAATGGTTGCCTCGGATATTGTTGCCTCAAACAAATGATCTCAGACATTAGGGTTACCGCTAAGGCGTCCTAACATTGCTTTGGTGACCGTGAGTCCCTCATTCAAATTGACCCTTAAACTCTAACGACAATGCTACCTACTCACTAATAGTAGGATGGCCATGTCTAAAGGAAATTAGCATAGAATGATTCCCTTTTTCGAGTAGGTAGATGGTTCTTAGATACTTGCTCTTTCAAAAAATAAAACTTTTTTCACACTTACACTCCTTTTCGAGCAATCTTTTCAAAAAAACTTCATACGTTCTTAAGGACAGAAGCAAGAGTTAAATTTAAGTTTCAAATAAAAACTTTTTTAAACCCACAAGCACAAAGAAAGAAATTTTGAAAACAATTGAGCAAGCACCTAAGAGCCTGTGGATAACCACAGATAGAAAGGTGCTAAAACCTTCCCTTTCTATAATCTACCCCTCGAACCCGAGAAATATCTCGAAAAAGGAATTTTTCTGTGCTTTTTTCCTTTCCTTGTTGGATAAAATAAAAGTCAGTGGCGACTCTTGCTTACCGTGACATTTTGCAAACACAAAACGTAAACCAGCATTCCAAAAAATGGTAAGTTCTTCCCACCGTATCACAATGATTCATTCCTCAGTAGAATACGGATGACCGAAGTTCCTAAAATCCAATAGAGATGATTCCTCAGTAGAATACGGACGACCGAAGTTCCTAAAATTCGACAGAGATGTTTCCTCAGTAGAATACGGATGACCGAAGTTCCTAACATTCGACAGAGATGTTTCCTCAGTAGAATACGGACGACCGAAGTTCCTAAAATTCAACAGAGATGATTCCTCAGTAGAATACGGACGACCGAAGCTCCTAAAATTCAACTTTCCTCTTCAATAGAGATGTTTTCCTCAGTAGAATACGGATGACCGAAGTTCCTAAAATTCAACAGAGATGATTCCTCAATAGAATACGCACGACCAAAGTTCCTAAAATTTAACATAGATGATTCTTCAGTAGAATACGGACGATCGAAGTTCCTAAAATTCAACAGAGATGATTCCTAAGTAGAATATGGACGACCGAAGCTCCTAAAATTCAACTTTCCTCTTCAATAGAGATGTTTTCCTCAGTAGAATACGGACGACCGAAGTTCCTAAAATTCGATAGAGATGTTTCCTCAGTAGAATACGGAAGACCAAAGTTCCTAAAATTAAACAGAGATGTTTCCTCAGTAGAATACGGACGACCGAAGTTCCTAAAATTCAACAAAGATGATTCCTTAGTAGAATACGGACGACCAAAGTTCCTAAAATTCAACAAAGATGATTCCTTAGTAGAATACGGACGACCGAAGTTCCTAAAATTCAACAGAGATGATTCCTCAGTAGAATACGGACGACCGAAGTTCCTAAAATTCAACAGAGATGATTCCTCAGTAGAATACGGACGACCGAGGTTCCTAAAGTTCAACAGAGATGATTCCTCAATAGATTACGGACGACCGAAGTTCCTAAAATTCAACAGAGATGATTCCTCAGTAGAATACGGACGACCGAAGTTCCTAAAATTCAACAGAGATGATTCCTCAGTAGAATACGGACGACCGAAGTTCCTAAAATTCAACAAAGATGATTCCTCAGTAGAATATGGACGACCCAAGTTCCTAAAATTCAACAGAGATGATTCCTTAGTAGAATACAAACGACCAAAGTTCCTAAAATTCAAACAGAGACGACTCACCAGCAGAATAACGGACGACGAAGCTCCTAAAATTCTATTTCTCTCAACAAAGATCATCCTTCCCTAGCGGAATCTTCCTCAACGACATGTATACAAGCTCTCGCTAAGAAATCCCTTATGCGATTGACACTCCTTTGTATGGCATCTCTAAGCCCATCTCCCGTCATCAGTCTCCAAATGGCATCAATAAGCCCATTCCCGACATCACAAATTAATTACCACTTCATGCGAGTGCAAATTTCTGGGCAATCTAGTGTTCAATCATCTTCCACCTTCAGATCACGAAAGGCAGACGAGCCAATCTAAATCTTCAGGTTTAAGAAGATTGAACAGGGGCAGCTGTTGTACCCCAAAATTTGCACTCTTTTCATACACGCATATTATTGGTTTTATGGTTATGGAATAAAGGTATATTTATCAAGCTACTTCAGGTTACAAGTGACGTTTATTTCGTCAAAGGATATTCTCAGAGTATTTTCCGTGCAGAAGATCGGTTCGCTGTTTTGCAACGGTTCGGGGTTCAAAGATTCACAAGTCTAACCCGGCGCGTCATATTCAGGTGTTCTTTCTCCAAGATATCTCTGATAACATATTCTTAAATTCACGTTCGGCTCAAGAGTCAATTCTTTAAAGAAGGTATCCGAATGTGTGAGTTTTCTCGAAGAAATATGGTGAAAAGGTGTGCTGAAAGTGCAGCTTTTACGCGCTAAAAAATTCATAACTTGAAGATCGTGGCTCCTTTTGAACCCGTTCCGGTGGTCAAAATTCCGTATTGAAGTCATCTACGTTTTTATATCTCATGGTTGGAAGCCAATTTCGATCAGAAGGTCTTCAAAATTGCAGATTTATCAAGTATTTTCATACAGAAAATTTGTGACAGAAATTTATTTGCGTCATGTTCAGAAAATCATAACTTGGTCAATTTTCATCGTATCGAGCTGGTTCCATAGCCAAAATTTCACAAATTGAGTTGGCTACGTTTTCACAGGAGGTATCGAGTTTGAAAGGTATTCAAAATGCCTTCATTTTTTGCTCAGAGTGCGTGTGACGCGCCAAAAATCCTGAATGCTGAATATTATTTTATTTGGGTCGAAATTTCGAAAATTTATAACTCGGTCAATTTTTATCGAATTGGGCTCATATTTTTACACAAGGTTACAGACTCATAGATTTACAACTTTGCTTCAAAAGTCGAGACCGGATTATGCTCCAATCAATACCAGTTTTTTATTGAAGAACGTGTCAAAATCGACACTAGAGCCCAAAATAAGTTTGTCTGAGCTGAAACTTCAAAAATTCATAACTAATTCACTGTTTATTCGGTTGAGCCCATTTTTAGACAGGAGTTAGTTCTCGATGCCGGCTACATTTTTTTTTCACATTTCAATTTCAAAAATTGCACTTAAGCCCCTGCGATTTATCTTGGAACGTGACGAACTCAAGTGAACATTAGAAACCCAATTGCACATTTAAAGCCCATTTTTTTTCTCTAATTTCCATTATATAATCTCATTCTTTTCACACAAACAAAAGGAGAGAAAAAAAGCCTTTGCCACAACGCTGTCAGAATATCAAATTCTTTCAAGAATCCTAAAACCTTGAAATTCTTATTACAAACCTTCATCTCACTACAAACAAGTCATCCCTGTTACAAACCCACATCTCGCTACTTCTCCAGTAAGGGTAAGGCTGACTTGATCTCCATGATCAAAAAGGCATAAAAGCATTCATATCACTACTTCTACAGTAAGGGTAAGGCTGATTTAATCTCCATGATCAAAAGGGTATAATCATTCATACATGCCATATCGGTTTTAACATTAATTTTTTTCATATATTGACTTTATTTGTATTTCATAATGTATAGTAATTTATTTAATGTGTTCATGAGATTCAACACTGCAGATTTAGACAGGATCCCATGCAGGTTCATTACAAAATGTTGAGGCCAAAACACAAATGGCCAAAATAGAACAACTTACAAATGATACCAATACATGGCGAGACAGACATCCTGAGAAGGTTAAGGGCGTGGGTTCAACAACCACCCCTATTGGTTTTGATTTTCTTCCTTTCTATTTATCCTTTTACCTATTTTTGTTCTTTCTGTTTAAAACTTTTTTTTTCATAAAATTTAACATTTTTTCACAAACCTTTAATTTATTGTAATAAACTCGAATAATTAATTTTAGGTTTTAATTTAATTTTAGGTAACTTTAATTGTTTTGTAAATAAATTAAAATTAATTAGAACAATTAAGATTTTGTTTCTAACTTAGTTCTATTTTTTTTCTTAAAATGACAAAACACAAAAATAGACCATTTAATTATTTTTATTAATTAATTTAATTACTAGTTAATTTTGCATTTAATTTTAAAAAAAACAACCTAATTCTTTTCTTTAAAAAATAATTAAAAACAACAAAAAAACATTTTTTTTCCAATTAGGTTAGAAAGGGTTAAAACCCTAAATTTCTATCGTTCTTAATTTTATCGCGAGCTTTATTATTATTTTTACCATATTGATGTAACTGCCCACAAGTTGTAATAGTTTAATTAGGTCTTTTATCTTTCATTTATCGTTTTTTAAGGGTTTGTTTTTGGCTATGTAAATACCCGAAGCATTGTAATAGCGTAGTTTAATTTCCGCATTTTAAATTCCACAAATATTTAACTGTTAGATGTATGATATTAGGATGCATGACAAGAATGTATGTTGAATTTAAAAACAGTTAGACAACCCTAAATGTGCAAAGATAATAAATCTGAAACTGAATCACACACACATGCACACTCCTAGGATACACTCCCACTTGGTTGCCTTCGGTAAACGGTCATTGAGTATAGGGTATTTTAGTGGTAGTCCTTTGTCCAAAGATCAAAGTCGCCTTGGAATGGTTTCCTCGGATATTGTTGCCTCAGATAATTGATCTAAGACATTAGGGTTATTACTAAGACGTCCTAACATTGCTTTAGTGACTGTACGTCCCTTTTGAATTGACCCTCAAACTCCAACGACGGTGCTACCTACTCACTAATAGTGGGATAGCATTGTCTAAAGGAAACGAATACAGAATGATTCTTTTTTTGAGTAGGTAAATTAGTTCTTAAGTACTCGCTCAATCAAAACACACTTTTTTCACACTTACACTCCTTTACAAACAAGTTTTCAAAAACACTTCATTACACTCTTGAAGACAGAAGCAAGAGTTAAATTGAAGTCAAAACAAAAACTTTTCAAAGCACACAAACACAAAGAAAACAATTTTGAAAATGATGAGCAAGTACCTAAGAGCCTGTAGATAACTACGGATAGAAAGGGTGCTAATATCTTCCCTTTCTATAATCTACCCCCCGTACTCAGAAATATCTCGAAAAAGGAATTTTTCTGTGCTTTTTTCCTTTCCTTGTTGGATAAAATAAAAGACGGTGGCGACTCTTGCTTACCGCGACATTTTGCGAATACAAACGCAAAACGCAAACCAAAAAATTCCTTAAAAAAGGGAGACACGTCCCGGTTCTGGCCACCGTATCACAGCATCAATACCTATAAAATGAATGGAAAACTATTAAATGGTACACTTTATACATGAAAACACATTATACACAAACTAAATGTATTTATACATAAAGTTAGGTTATTCAACTGATATTAACAACCAAAAGTCGATAAGTGCAACAAAAAGTATATACAAAATAACTACAATTTTGAACTTATCACTATCTTGGTGGGAGGGTTAGTGACCATGATAGCCAATGCTATTGGAATGCAACAACCACTTCTAGGACTCCACCCTCTAGGTAAATTCAAACCCATGAATATACAGTTTTGTTTCAACACCGACATAATTAGAAACCTAGGCCCTAGCGAATTTGAACTCCTCATTAACAACCAGGTTATGCAAGTCTTTACCTTGCGAAATCCAAGAACTAGTATTCATAACTGAAGCAACTGGCTATATGATTTGGAAATACATGAAGCTTCACCTCTAGTTTATCCCGAGACACCACAAATATATGACCACAATGATGCTTTTCTTTCTGATACCGAAACAGATCCCGAAACACCTCCATTTTATCACCATTTTGCATCCATTGACCCACCTACCCCTTCATGTTCTTCTCTTGCTCTAGTTGCCTTTACACCTCCCTCTGCTGATCAAGATACTGCCTTACTTGCTGTGCAAACCGAGTTAAACTGCTTGAGGGAAGAATTCACTGAATTGCGCCTCGGATTTCATGGTTTTATAGACATAGTGACGAAGCCGGTGGATCACATTTTTCAGCATATCTACTCCTCTGCTCTCAATACTAACAGTAGTGGATGACATTGCTAGACATTATGCATTTTTAGATTTTATTTCTTTTTGTTTACTCTATGTTTACTTTTTGTTTTTGCTTGTCAGACTATTGTTTTGAAAATTCAAATTTTCTAGATTATATTAAAGTTATTGGCACTATATCTGATATTTACATTTATGCTATGCTTTAATGTTACACTATTACTCTATTTCATACTGATATAAAATATCTTTGTGTTCCTAGATGTATCGCTCTGCAGCGTTTATTACTAACAGTTCTGGAAATTCTGAGTTTTTGAATTGCTCTGTTTGCCACACATTCTGTGACGACCACCAGACCCTTTTAAAGTGTGTCGCTCGACACACATTATGTGCCCCTCGGGATGGAATAAAAACCCGCACGTGTAATTATTCCTAACAGATACCAGATTCATTCTTTTCTGTCATCCTCTTCAACTATCATTAAACCCCATTAAAACCCATTCTCGCTATTCTTCATCCATGACCGTCCCACATCCTCTATTTCCAAAATTATCATTAAACACCATTGAAATCCAATCCTGACATTCTATATTATTCTATTATTTAAGCACTTGAGAAACAAATATCAAAACCCACAACCTTCTATCAATTTTGTAATTGTTCCCATTCACCTTCCTTGCATCTAATTATGTCTCGAAGAGTTCAACACCCAAGAGGAGATCCTGACCTTTCCAGAATCGTGTTCAGAAACGGTGAAGCTGGGGTATATAAGGAAGCTCAGTATCAAAAGTTTTATCAATGTTCAGTTACCACTACAAGGTATGTTGATGTTATCTGTCTAAGTGAGTTGGGATTGTCAGATAATGTACAATGGATACTTCAAAATTCTGACTTATCTTATGTCTGCACACTGAACCGCCCAACTTATGAATCATTGACCTCAGAATTTTTGAGCTCCTTCTCCTATAACACTCCAGCAGATGACAACATGTACCTCTTTGGCACTGCAAACTTTAGATTGTTTAACGATGAATATTCTATAAATCAAGAAGCTTAGAGTGATTTGTTACATTTCCTTTGTGAAGGAGAAGTGTACTACTCAATCCCTCTAGAAACAGATTAGGCATCGACAACATTCGATCTATGGCACACTTTAATTGGTGAGCGACCTTCTAGTTCAGAGGGACTTTTTGCTTCATCTATCCATAATCCTTCCATCCGTTACTTTCATCACATCCTTTATAACACCATTTTCGGGAGTGCAAATAACAACAAAGTTAATTCCAAAGAATTGTTTTTCCTGCACTACATCTTCGCGCCTGGTTGGAAGATCAATGCTAGTGCATTCCTCTTGGTGCATATCCAGTCTGTATGTGCAAAAGGTATTGCCCCTTTCTGTATTGAAGGGTTAGTCACCTTTATAACACTTGCTTTGAACTTGGGGAATAAACTAAAAAATTTGCCTTCACTACCAGCTCTATTTATTGATGTTGACAATTGTCGTGTTGGGCACCTAATCAAGGCTAGAGATGATGGAAGATATAGTCTCGTGGTGCGGAATAAAGTAGTTCCAAGTATTATTTTTCCCAATCCTTTTCTTACCAATGTAACAGATATGGATACGTGGTGTTATGATCTAAGTGCTCATGCTTCTGGTGAGAATGTTCAGAATAATACAGGTGGCCCGAGCAATGCTGAGCCCGATGAAATGGAGAAAGTGCTAGAGAAAGACACTCCACAACCTACCACCTACCCACATGTTGTACAAGTTCCTATCGAGAATCTTGCAGGTTCATCATCTGGGCACCAGCCCAGAAGAAGAAGAAACCAGAGGCATCCAGGTACTCTTGATGACATTTATGCTAAAATGTTGTGATATAATGAAGCTGAAGCTCAACACAATCAAAGAATGAAAGCACATTATAAAGAGATGATGCAAGGGGTCCGACAACTTCATAGAGATCAACACGACTATGCCTACTGGCATAACCATAGTATGTCGGAGCTTATCGAAGAGATGCAAGCATTGACTTATTGGGTTGACGGTCTAGGTTATTTTGTTACTCATGTCGGACTACAGGGATATGGTGTAAAACCTTTCCAAAGCAAAGATAATGCATGTGAACGAGCACGAGCACAGGCACGTCGTGGAGCCCGTGGCTGAGGCGAAGAGTAGTCATCATCTTAGTTTCTTCCTTCCTTACTCGCATTGGGGACAATGCTCAGTCTAAGCTTCGGGGAGGAAGATTTACCGCTTTCATTTACTATTTTCTAAGTAAATTTACATTATCAAAAATTTCCCTTGAATAAGAATTTATGTACTATCAAGTCTTTATATGCTGATTTTCGTTCATTATTTGACTCCCTCACTTTCTTGAGCCATAAAAAATATTACTTGACACATTCTAAAAGTATACAGGTTGCTCACTCTTAAGATATGTTAGAAACCATGAGTAAGATTTAAACAAAATTGATACCGTTTTAACACTCTAAAACCCCCACTTACGCGAGACCAGTTAAGTACCAATTATACCGAAACCTCAATCTTTAAAGTAACCCCGAGTAGTTTATATAATAAGTCAACACCGCATTAAAACAAACTATGTAGAGAGTCAATGGATATAAGTGAATGGTCTTAAAGCATTTTACAAAAACATCTTGTAATGATGAATTGAAAACAGGGAATGTGCTAATTATGTTAGGTGACCCTCACTCGGTAACTTAATCCAACAGTTGAGGAACCTATAAAATATGTTATAACTACCTGATGTAAGTTGGTTCAAAGATTTCTTGTGTTGAACTTGGTAGGGAGGACTACAGTTTGATCCCCCACATCTTGCAATCAGATTAATAAACGGTTTACCAAATTTATGTACTAGAACCCCGTGCTTAAAATGACCATCACTAACCGGCAACTCTACTATTTGCATGCAACAAGATAAAGGGCTTCAAATGACTTATCTTTATGTCATATTTATTTTTCTCGCTTGATATTTCATTTTCTTTTTGAAGACACTTAATAAAAAACTTGAACATTAAAAAAGCCTTAAGGTTACTTAGACTATTTGGTTACTATCCTTGGCATAATGGAGTTGTGGACCTCTTGGACTTAGGATTAGAAGCCTTGATTATCATTGGAACATTATGACTCTTTTGTTATTTTGTCTGGAGTTCTTGGGGTTTACCCCAGGATATTGGGTTGTTTTTCTTTGTGCACATGTTATTTTGATTACGTTCTTTGTTTGTGATTCAGAATTCCTTTGTATACAACTGTTACTATGCCTAATTTTTGGGAAGACTTAATTCATTTGAATGTTGGTATTCCTAAGAGGATTAAGATTTTTTCTTGGTTGGTTTCAATCCAAAGGATCGGAATTCTACATTGTCTTTTTATGTCAAGGGTTAGCTTCTTGTTTGTTAGATAGTTCTTTTCCTTAGCTTTTACCTTATGCTGTAGGATAATCCCTTCATCTTCTCCCATCTTCTTTAATATAAAAAATCTTCTCCCTCCTTTTCAAAACTCTTCTTGTTTTCTAACTTGAACCGCTTTCATAATAAACTTGGACTTAGGTCCATGTGTGATCGGTGGATTTAGAACTGACTGTTTAAAGCTGGTTTCGCAAAATGTCGCGGTAAGCAAGAGTCGCCACCGTCTTTTATTTTCTCCAATATGGACAGGACAAAAGCACAGCAAAATTCCTTATGATAACGTTTCTCGGTTCGGGAGGTAGATTTATAGAAAGGGAAGGTGTTAGCACCCTTTCTATCCATGGTTATCCATGGGCTCTTAGATACTTGCTCTTATGTTTTCAAAATGTTTTCTTTTCAAAATGTGAGTGGGTTTGAAAAAGTTTCTTTGAAAGATTTCTGAATAACTCTTGTATCTGTCCTCAAGAGTGTTTGAAAAATTGTTTTGAAAGCTTTTGAAAGTGTAAGGTGTGAAAAGATTTTGTTTGTTTTTGAAGAGAGCAAGTATCCATGAGTCATCTACCTACCCTAAGGAATTAGGCTGTGTAAAAGTCCTTAAGGTAGTGCCATCCCACCATTGAGAGGTAGGTAGAACCACCGTTGGAGGTGTTCGGGTCAATTCGATTGTAGGGACAGTGTGGTCACCGAAGCAACAATAGGACACCTTAGAAGCTACCCTTACGTCCTTGATCCTTTTTTAATCCGAGGCAACCGTTTTGAGGCAACTATTTCGAGGCAACTAGATCATGGACATAAGGACCGCTAAAACGTCCTATACTTGACGACCACGTTTCGAAGGCAACGAGTGAGGCATACCCTAGAAATGGTGTGTGTATTTGTGTGTTGTTTTCGTGTCAATATTTATCTTTGAGCAGGGCATTGTGAGCTACGCATTGTTTTTAAATTACCATACATTCTTTCATGCAATTTAGAATTTAAGAGTGCAGAAAATTAAAAGACGGAAATATAAAAGCTACGCTATTACAAGCCGCGGGTCTATACATCGCCAAAATACAAAGACCCGTTTTTGATAAAAGATGCGGAAAGTAAATAAATGCGGTAAACCTAATTACTATTACAACTGGAAAGAAGTTACATAATGATCAATAAGAAAATAAGAATAACGCGCGAAAAGGATTAAACTGAATGTCCGAGGGTTTTGACCCTTTGCTTGAAATTAAATTAAATTAAAGCCTAATTAATATTTAATTAAAGAAAGTGTTTTTTTAATGTTTTTTGGTATTTAATATGGAAATAAAGAAAAAGAATTAAAAGGAAACCCTAAATCTAGATTATTTTAATTATTAAAGAAAATGTCAAAGTTGACCTAATTTACTAATTAATTAATTTACATGTTTATTTACAAAAATAATAGTTAATAATAATAATAAATAATGATGAAAATAATTAATTAAGAAAAGATATAAAAAAAAAGGTCAAAACCTAATTCTATATATTTTTTATTTATTAAGAAAAAGATTAAAGTTTAAACCTAAATTAAACTAAAGTTAATTATTAGTTATTTATTTACAAAATACGTTAGTGATGAATTTAATAATAATTAAATATATTTTACAATTTGATTTTCTGTTTTTATTATGGAAAAAAATTATTTTAGTGAATTAATAATAATTATAAAAAAAACAATTGAAAGAAATTAAAAGAAAGAAAAGAAAATTAAATTGCAAACCAAGGGGGGTGTCTGGCCCATATGGAGGTAAATTGAAGCAATTCTGGCCCATCAAGACAAGGCCTTTGTTTGACTTTCGAGATTGAGTGCACGTGGTTGACTAGAGTGCACCATGGAATTCACCTTCTGGCCTTCAGATTGCTCATCAAGGCCACTTGGCAAGCACGGGCGTGGGGCTCATGGTAGGCCATTGAATGAGGCGCTGCACTAGAAGACATTAAAACAAAAATCATGAATTATGTTGGGGGACCTGGGAATCGAACCCAGGTCCCAACGCTTGCAAGACACGTCTTCCACCAGCTGAGCTATGAAACGCGTTTGTACATATAATAGATAACAAATGTAATATATGAAAAAAGGTCAATTATGCTGAAAACATTAAAAACGCGCTAAAGTTTGAATCTTCCAATCATGCTTGGACAGCTATTGTCTTCTTCATCTTTTGTACCTACAACATGAAACAAGTAGCGGGGGTTTTAAACCCCCACAAACTGAAAGTCCTGAAAATAGCGAATAGAAGAGGAGATAACATAAATTGAGCACGAGGGTTTCAATCGATTCGTCTTGTTGCCACGAATTTGTCCATATAGGTCTGGGGGTCCAATTTTACCATACAAGGAAAGCCCCAATGTGGATGCTCTGAAACCCTAACGTTTGTTCATGGCAGATTTTGATACAAGCAATTTTAGAACAATTAAAATATATCAAAAGTTTCAGGGAGATGTCAGTAACACAAATCAATGATCAAAACATAGCAATGATGCGTGGAAATTAAAATTCGATTATGGAAATATTCGTTCAAACCATGAATATGTTTTACCGTTTCTTTGAGTATGAGAGCGTGTTCTTGGTTGCAATAGCTTCCTGGCAATGTCAGCAACGTGTTGGAAAAGATTTTAGGCCTTGAATTGTCCTGCAAGTATGAAATCAGTTTCACAATTTTCTTGGAATTTTTGCAACTTGGTTATGGATTCTCAGCATCTTTTTCGTGTATCTCAGTAGGGTTTCCTTATGCATATGTATGTGAATGATTCTAGGTCAAAAATAAGCCCACAAGTCCATGGATTAATGACTTGAATATTTGATTGCTAATCATATCTTTTTTCAATCTTTTTCCATGGAAACTTTGCCAAATATGGATGATCTTGTCCCCTTGAGTGATGCACGAAATCTTTAGCATGTGTGGAGTATATTTGCTGCATAAAAAGATTTGACAATCCTTCTTTGATATTTTTCTACAATTAAATGAGTTAATAATAATAAAAACTCAATTAATTAATTAAAAATAAGAAAATAAATTATTTTGAGCTCAATGGGTCGTGCATAGGCTTTGGGTAATGATTCAAGAAAGAATTTGAGGCCTATTAGCAAATTTGAAGCTTTTTAGGCAAAGTTGACTTTTGAAAGTTCCCAAGAATTTCCCAACTTCTCCAATGCATATCTTGCTCAATTTTGAAGCTATGATCATGTTCTTGGACATTTTGGAAAGGTCTTGAAGTCCTCTAACCAATGTCTTTGGTCCCATGTCATTTTGATTTACCAATCTCAAGTTATGGTCTTTGACTTAAGGTGCCTTTTTGTTGACTTTTAAAAATGACCTATAATGTTGAAATTGATAACTTTTTGTGAGAGCATTTCTTGGACTTGTAATGTGAAGATGAGTTGTAGGAAATGTCATTCTCTTCAAAATGAGCTTTGGATGGGATTTTTCTGATAAACCAAGAAGAAGTTATGCCTTGGTCAATTTGCAGTTGACTTTTCAGCTGTCCAAAAATAGAAACTTTTGCATCTTGAGACTTTTTGAGCCATGCTTGTGGAATCATGATCAAGAATTGATCAAATGATGATTGTGGCTTCAAAATAAGATGTTGACCAAAATTTTTGACTTTTGACTGTCAAATGACCATTTTACCCCTGTAGTTGACTGTGGAGCAATTAGGGTTTTTGACTGTGCAATTTGATGCTGTGAGTCTTGAACCTTGACATATGGATGCTTGACAATGTATGTAGGCATATGGGACTTGATTGGACCCTTGAAAACCTCAACTTCTTTGCAAGAACCAAAACCCTAATTTTGACTGTGTTAGGAAGCAATTGGACTGTGCAACCCTTGAGGGATTTTGAAGCTTGATCTTGCTAAATCTTGAAGAATATGGGAGGGCAAATTTTGGGGTACAACAGTTTCCCCTGTTCAATCTTCTTAGACCTGAGGATGTAGATTGGCTGGCGTGCCTTTCGTAATCCGACGGTGGAAGATGATTGAACACTAGAGTGCCCAGAATTTTGCACTCACATAGTAGAGTATCAGCAGCGTGATGTAGGGAATGGGCTTATAGATGCCATTTGGAGGAATGATGGGTAGGAGGATGGGCTTATAGATGCCATCTAGGTGTCGATCGCGTAAGATATTCCTTAGCGAGAACTTGCGTACCTAAGAAAAAAAAATAATTACTTGGCCTGTTACAGGGGTTGATCTTTAAACTCTTCATGTGGATGTGCCCTGGCTGGATACAGGTATCGAATCTTCAATCAGTTACTCATAGATATGCCCTGGCTAGATACAGGAATCGAATCTGGAATTAGTCGTCAACAGATACACCCTGGCAGGATACAGGAATCGAATCTTCAAACTCTTCAGACGTGCCCTGGCAAGATACAGGAATCGAGTCTGGAATTAGTCGTCAACAGATACACCCTGGCAAGATACAGGAATCGGATCTTCAAACTCTTCAGACGTGCCCTGGCATGATACAGGAATCGAGTCTAGAATTAGTCGTCAACAGATACACCCTGGCAAGATACAGGAATCGGATCTTCAAACTCTTCAGATGTGCCCTGGCAGGATACAGGAATCGAGTCTGGAATTAGTCGTCAACAGATACACCCTGGAAAGATACAGGAATCGGATCTTCAAACTCTTCAGACGTGCCCTGGCAAGATACAGGAATCGAGTCTGGAATTAGTCGTCAACAGATACACCCTGGCAAGATACAGGAATCAGATCTTCAAACTCTTCAGACGTGCCCTGGCAGGATACATGAATCGAGTCTGGAATTAGTCGTCAACAGATACACCCTGGCAAGATATAGGAATCGGATCTTCAAACTCTTCAGACGTGCCCTGGCAGGATACAGGAATCGAGTCTGGAATTAGTCGTCAACAGATACACCCTGGCAAGATACAGGAATCGGATCTTCAAACTCTTCAGACGTGCCCTGGCAAGATACATGAATCGAGTCTGGAATTAGTCGTCAACAGATACACCCTGGCAAGATACAGGAATCAGATCTTCAAACTCTTCAGACGTGCCCTGGCAGGATACAGGAATCGAGTCTGGAATTAGTCGTCAACAGATACACCCTGGCAAGATACAGGAATCGGATCTTCAAACTCTTCAGACGTGCCCTGGCAGGATACAGGAATCGAGTTTGGAATTAGTCGTCAACAGATACACTCTGGCAAGATACAGGAATCGGATCTTCAAACTCTTCAGACGTGCCCTGGCAAGATACAGGAATCGAGTCTGGAATTAGTCGTCAACGGATACACCCTGGCAAGATACAGGAATCAGATCTTCAAACTCTTCAGACGTGCCCTAGCAGGATACAGGAATCGAGTCTGGAAATAGTCGTCAACAGATACACCCTGGCAAGATACAGGAATCGGATCTTCAAACTCTTCAGACGTGCCCTGGCAGGATACAGGAATCGAGTCTGGAATAGTCGTCAACAGATACACCCTGGCAAGATACAGGAATCGGATCTTCAGACTCTTCAGACGTGCCCTGGCAGGATACAGGAATCGAGTCTGGAAAATAGTCGTCAACAGATACACCCTGGCTAGTTATAGGTATCGAATCTGGAATTGCGACAGTTGATAGTGATTATCTTTGTATTGACTTTTTTCCTGAAAAGACAAAATGTTAGTTGTATGCAACGTCATGATGTATGACATGCGTGATGTTCTCAGAATAAATGAGATTGTATGTTCATGATGCGTATATGCATGCTATAATGTATGAAGATGTGATGTTTATGAGCGTATTTTTGTCTAGGAAAGTAAATCCTTGACGGGTGCCAGGAAGTTAACTCCTGGGCTGATGTTGAAGAGTAGAGCTTTTTGTTTCCGCTGGAGGTGATGGTTGCAAGAATACCGGTAGGAGAAGATGACTCCGTTGGGGAATAAACTTGGCGAATAGATTACTCTGCGGGGAGTGAACTCTATGGGGAAAGAGAGGTACTTTGCTGAGATTGATGATAACTCCGCTGGGGATACCATTGTTGAGCTCTATTGGAAGATTTGATGAACTTCGCTGGGGATAGGAAGACTTCGCCGGGGACGATCTTTCCGTTGTAATTAGCTGAGGATAACCCAGTTATAAGCTCTGGTGGGGAGTAACCTTATGAATAAAGCTGGGGAGATGCTTTTGCGCTCTGCGGGGGATAAGCTTCCAGAATATACTGGGGATAAGCTTCCAGAAATCTACTGGGGAGATTGATTCAACTCTCCTGGGAAGACTTTTGAATTGTACTGGGGAAATGGCTCCACTGGGGTGTCTGGTATGCCGCCGGGGAACAATCTTAGATTAAGATTGTCGGGGATGCTTGCTAAGAATGTCTGTATACTCCACTGGAGAATGTTGAGATCTTCTGGGGATACCCAACTTCCTTAAGGCTGATAGTAGACTAACTCTGCTTGGGGAGAGTATCGCTGACTTGCTGGAGATACTGTGCCTTATCAGGGCTGACGGGAGACCAACTGCTTGGGAGAGAATTGTTGAATCTTGTCTTACTCGGCGGGGAGTGAAGGTATCTGGGTTACGTTCTTCAGCTGAATCTACCTTGTATCTTGTGGACAAAGCAGCTAGTACAGTTTGGACCATTCTTATTGCCCCAGCTTCTGTGGGAGAAGAAGGCCTGTGAGGTGTTTGATACCTGCCGATTGACAAATCTTCTTCTGGTAGGCAAGTGACGAGATGCCGGGACATAGTCGTACGCTTTGATCTCTAATTTTTGCCTGGACCGCCCTTTCGGGTTTTCAGTCCATCGGGATACCCCTTTTTTCCCCAAGCCGCCTTTTTAGGTTTTCGACTTGCCGGGTGTACAGATTTTCAATTTTCATCCCTTATTTTTGCCCGAACCCTTTTGGTTCGCCGGGAAGCCCTTATTTTTGCCTAGGTGTGTCAACCTAGCGGGTCTTTGATTATGCATAGTATTTTTTCGACTATGTCCATGCTCTCAGAATGTAGGGAGGTTGTCACTGTCAGTAGTGTTGTGTTGCCATATTACCAGAAGATGTCTTATCAGGCAGGATTTGTTGCTGGGATTCATGTCCCATGCCCCAAGCTGTTTGGCATTTGGGAGATTCTCTGAATTTTGACTTAACTGCCCCAGATGATGGACAATGGTCATGTCTGCCCCTGGATTGGAAGTGTTTTTCCACTTGAGGTGACCTTTTGCTGAGAAGATTCTTGTCCACCAGATATTCATCGTGCGACTTTCTATGTTGTTCAAACAAATAGTCATATGCAAGCAATGTTATATTAAAAATGCAAAGCTTATGTTTGTCTTGAAGTTTTTGAAAATACAATTTTTCCATAAAAACAAATGAATTTTTTGTAAACTGTGATGTCAACTCGTTATTTTGCCGCAAGCCTTAAGGAGTCAGGATACCTTTCGTAATAGTATGCTTTCGAACTAACCCCTACTTCAGTTAGGACTTTTAAGGGTAATAACGTGGCCTGGTTCACGGTTTAAGAAACAAAGGATAAAGGCTCAAATTTTATTTGTACCCACCCGTTCTTCGTGATGTTCTTCAATCCTAAACTCAGCTAATCATGCATTAGATCCTGTTTGAGTCTTTGCTTTGATATTCCGGTGATGGTTCGGATGTTGATAGTTTATTTTGACCAGGCAGTCATTTCTTTTTTGCTGAGGGTTTGTAGGACCTCTTTCTTTTTGATTTCGTTATCCCTATTTTTTGCCTGAACTGTTTCTTTTGCGAGTACAGTCAGCGGGATGCCCCAGTTTTGTAAGTCTCCTTCATAGGTTTTGACTTATTGGGTTTTTGTTGTTGAAAGATAACGACTGCTTGTCTTTATGATTATTTGGAACCACCACGGTCTTTAGCTTTGTAAGGACTTCTTTGGGTGCCATTTGTTGTGAACTTGGATCAACTGAGAGAACTACCCTGCCCCAGGTTATGATAAGGGTTTTAATTTTTTTGTGAAAAGAAAAAAACTCCTACTTCTTTGGCTCTAAGGGGTTGACGAGGGATTATCTTCCTTATAACTCCAGTGTTTAGGAATTGAAACAATGCTTGTACCTCATCAGTGGGGTCTGTTCAAAAGCATACTGTAGATGTCGTGGTATCGTTTTCGTCATCCTCCCTCAAGAGGCTTAGAATTTTAAATTGAGAGTTTGAACATCACAAAAAATGAAAGCAGTTTTGAATATAGCGAATGCGAATATATTGATTCAAAACAGACATATGCGATGCATTGATAAAGTAATAAAGCTTGCTATGACAATAATTGTTTGAACAATCAAAAGAAAATTACAACTTGAAAATTCTAATGGGCCAAAAATCTTCTCATCTCAGGACTTGTTACTTCAAGTGGTGAATCCTGTAGGGATGGTAGAAGCACTCAGCCTGACCCACTTGGGTGAAATCTACTGCTCCTTCATTAATCAGGTCCTGGACCTTGTTCTTCAGAGCCCAGCAGTCGGCAGTGTCATGTCCAGGACTATCGGAGTGGTATGCACATCTTTTGTTGGGATGATAGTTAGGAGCAGAGATGTTGGGGTTCCGGGGAGGAGCCCTTAGTGTAATCAGATTCAAACTCAACAGGTGTTGTAAAGCTTGAAACAGTGACACGTTGAGCTGGGTGAATTGCCTCCTGGACCTTCTTGGCTTACTCAGATCAACCTGTTGCTCTGGGCGGGGTCGTGGTTGGACCTGTGAAGTGGTAGCAATTTGGAGAGGTCTATTCTTCGCCATACCAGACTCTTGTCCTCTTGGAAGCTGGTCAATGACCTGGTCCCTGACTTGGGCTGGTTGCTTCATGTCTCGATGAAGCTGACTGTTCATGGTCCTCAACTCTTCTTGCTCCCGAGATAAGCCTTGGATGAGAGCCATTTGCCCCAGCATATGGGTTCTCATTGTATCTACCTCAACTTGCAGACGTTTCAGTCATTCGTCCTTGTCATCTTCGGGACTTTTCTTGGCCAAATTCCCCATGAGGAGTGTCCTCAACTCTTTTTGCCCCTTGGATAGGCTTAGGAAGATCTCCCTGAACTGAGTCTCTTGAGCATGAAGACCCTGGTTATCTTGTTGGGAAGCCATTGCTGAAATAAACAGCGAAGAAGGTAAGTGACCTGTAACAAGGATACCTGTAATGCAATGACATGTATGTATGCATGTGATGTTTTCAAGGATCTCGCGGGGTAAACAAGAAAATTGTTAGCATTTGAATTTGGGTAGCTTGATTGAAGGAACTGCATATTGTTGAGAGTCCTTCTTCAAGAGTCAAGGCTCACCATATCGAGTGGGTCATAGCCCCTGACTCAAATCATCAACCTGGCTAGAGGAAAATAAATCCCCTTTGCCCCTTGCTAGACCTTCTGGTTCATCATTACCTGCATCACAAGCCCCTTGAGATCCTTGAAATGGATTAGTCCTTATGTAGGATGTATGTAATGGTATGATGTTATGTTATGCATGGAGTAATGTAGGTAAACCCTGTTATGAGTCCAGATTAAGGACGGTAAACAAAACCTGCAAGAAACTCAAGTGTCAGATAACAAGCATGCAAGTAGCCAAGTTTGAAGGCACACAAGTCACACAAGACAACCCTTAGAGTTCAGGCCAGCATGAAGTTTGGGGTACTACCCTCTTGAAGTTGGTGGGCTCAAAACCTGTCCTATCAGAAGTAACCGGGTTCTAAGGATCTCAATATCATTGGATTGTTTTCTGTGTTCATCGTTTCGATTTAGCCACTGAACTGGCGATCGAAATATTCCAAGAAAACAACCCTCAACTGAGTGTAGTATCGAGTATCAACCAACTTCGGACTGCACCAAAGTCAGTTATCTCACTACCCTAAAGAGGCCAGGATGGTTCAATTAAGGTTCCTAAGGTCAGTTGATGCTTCACGACACCACGCGTCGGCCCCGTACTCTCCTTGAATTGACTCAAGGGTTACCGGTACTCACCAAAGTGCCACATCAACGTAGCAGACTACTTCAACCGTGTCGGTATACCCTGCACAGTTCCCTCACAGTCTTGTTGCTACTTTCTAAGAAGGTATCCCCCAGATCCGGGTTAGGATCTATAGAACTCCCAAGACAGTGCCCACAATAATAAAGCAAATAAAATAAAGCAATTGAAAACACAAGTATGAGCTATCCTAAGGTACACCTCACTTTGAGTTATCCCCAGCAGAGTCGCCAGTTCTGTGATCGGTGGATTTAGAACTGACTGTTTAAAGCTGGTTTCGCGAAATGTCGCGGTAAGCAAGAGTCGCCACCGTCTTTTATTTTCTCCAATATGGACAGGACAAAAGCACAGCAAAATTCCTTATGAGAACGTTTCTCGGTTCGGGAGGTAGATTTATAGAAAGGGAAGGTGTTAGCACCCTTTCTATCCATGGTTATCCATGGGCTCTTAGATACTTGCTCTTATGTTTTCAAAATGTTTGCTTTTCAAAATGTGAGTGGGTTTGAAAAAGTTTCTTTGAAAGATTTCTGAATAACTCTTGTATCTGTCCTCAAGAGTGTTTGAAAAATTGTTTTGAAAGCTTTTGAAAGTGTAAGGTGTGAAAATATTTTGTTTGTTTTTGAAGAGAGCAAGTATCCATGAGTCATTTACCTACCCTAAGGAATTAGGTTGTGTAAAAGTCCTTAAGGTAGTGCCATCCCACCATTGAGAGGTAGGTAGCACCACCGTTGGAGGTGTTCGGGTCAATTCGATTGTAGGGACAGTGTGGTCACCGAAGCAACAGTAGGACACCTTAGAAGCTACCCTTACGTCCTTGATCCTTTTTTAATCCGAGGCAACTGTTTCGAGGCAACTGTTTCGAGGCAACTGGATCATGGACATAAGGACCGCTAAAACGTCCTATACTTGACGACCACGTTTCGAAGGCAACGAGTGAGGCGTACCCTAGAAGTGGTGTGTGTACTTGTGTGTTGTTTTCGTGTCAATATTTATCTTTGAGCAGGGCATTGTGAGCTACGCATTGTTTTTAAATTACCATACATTCTTTCATGCAATTTAGAATTTAAGAGTGCGGAAAATTAAAAGACAGAAATATAAAAGCTACGCTATTACAAGGCGCGGGTCTATACATCGCCAAAATACAAAGACCCGTTTTTGATAAAAGATGCGGAAAGTAAATAAATGCGGTAAACCTAATTACTATTACATCTGGAAAGCAGTTACATAATGATCAATAAGAAAATAAGAATAACGCGCGAAAAGGATTAAACTGAATGTCCGAGGGTTTTGACCCTTTGCTTGAAATTAAATTAAATTAAAGCCTAATTAATATTTAATTAAAGAAAGTGTTTTTTTTAATGTTTTTTGGTATTTAATATGGAAATAAAGAAAAAGAATTAAAAGGAAACCCTAAATCTAGATTATTTTAATTATTAAAGAAAATGTCAAAGTTGACCTAATTTACTAATTAATTAATTTACATGTTTATTTACAAAAATAATAGTTAATAATAATAATAAATAATGATGAAAATAATTAATTAAGAAAAGATAAAAAAAGGTCAAAACCTAATTCTATATATTTTTTATTTATTAAGAAAAAGATTAAAGTTTAAACCTAAATTAAACTAAAGTTAATTATTAGTTATTTATTTAAAAAATACGTTAGTGATGAATTTAATAATAATTAAATATATTTTACAATTTGATTTTCTGTTTTTATTATGGAAAAAAAATTATTTTAGTGAATTAATAATAATTATAAAAAAAAAATTGAAAGAAATTAAAAGAAAGAAAAGAAAATTAAATTGCAAACCAAGGGGGGTGTCTGGCCCATATGGAGGTAAATTGAAGCAATTCTGGCCCATCAAGACAAGGCCTTTGTTTGACTTTCCAGATTGAGTGCACGTGGTTGACTAGAGTGCACCATGGAATTCACCTTCTGGCCTTCAGATTGCTCATCAAGGCCACTTGGCAAGCACAGGCGTGGGGCTCATGGTAGGCCATTGAATGAGGCGCTGCACTAGAAGACATTAAAACAAAAATCATGAATTATGTTGGGGGACCTGGGAATCGAACCCAGGTCCCAACGCTTGCAGGACACGTCTGCCACCAACTGAGCTATGAAACGCATTTGTACATATAATAGATAACAAATGTAATATATGAAAAAAGGTCAATTATGCTGAAAACATTAAAAACGCGCTAAAGTTTGAATCTTCCAATCACGCTTGGACAACTATTGTCTTCTTCATCTTTTGTACCTGCAACATGAAACAAGTAGCGGGGGTTTTAAACCCCCACAAACTGAAAGTCCTGAAAATAGCGAATAGAAGAGGAGATAACATAAATTGAGCGCGAGGGTTTCAATCGATTCATCTTGTTGCCACGAATTTGTCCATATAGGTCTGGGGGTCCAATTTTACCATACAAGGAAAGCCCCAATGTGGATGCTCTGAAACCCTAACGTTTGTTCATGGCAGATTTTGATACAAGCAGTTTTAGCACAATTAAACTATATCAAAAGTTTCAGGGAGATGTCAGTAACACAAATCAATGATCAAAACATAGCAATGATGCGTGGAAATTAAAATTCGATTATGGAAATATTCGTTCAAACCATGAATATGTTTTACCGTTTCTTTGAGTATGAGAGCGTGTTCTTGGTTGCAATAGCTTCCTGGCAATGTCAGCAACGTGTTGGAAAAGATTTTAGGCCTTGAATTGTCCTGCAAGTATGAAATCAGTTTCACAATTTTCTTGGAATTTTTGCAACTTGGTTATGGATTCTCAGTAGCTTTTTCGTGTATCTCAGTAGGGTTTCCTTATGCATATGTATGTGAATGATTCTAGGTCAAAAATAAGCCCACAAGTTCATGGATTAATGACTTGAATATTTGATTGCTAATCATATCTTTTTTCAATCTTTTTCCATGGAAACTTTGCCAAATATGGATGATCTTGTCCCCTTGAGTGATGCACGAAATCTTTAGCATGTGTGGAGTATATTTGCTGCATAAAATGATTTGACAACCCTTCTTTGATATTTTTCTACAATTAAAACCAATTAAATGAATTAATAATAATAAAAACTCAATTAATTAATTAAAAATAAGAAAATAAATTATTTTGAGCTCAATGGGTCGTGCATAGGCTTTGGGTAATGATTCAAGAAAGAATTTGAGGCCCATTAGCAAATTTGAAGCTTTTTAGGCAAAGTTGACTTTTGAAAGTTCCCAAGAATTTTCCAACTTCTCCAATGCATATCTTGCTTAATTTTGAAGCTATGATCATGTTCTTGGACATTTTGGAAAGGTCTTGAAGTCCTCTAACCAATGTCTTTGGTCCCATGTCATTTTTATTTATCAATATCAAGTTATGGTCTTTGACTTAAGGTGCCTTTTTGTTGACTTTTGAAAATGACCTATAATGTTGAAATTGATAACTTTTTGTGAGAGCATTTCTTGGAATTGGAATGTGAAGATAAGTTGTAAGAAATGTCATTCTCTTCAAAATGAGCTTTGGATGGGATTTTTATGATAAACCAAGAAGAAGTTATGCCTTGGGCAATTTGCAGTTGACTTTTCAGCTGTCCAAAAATAGAAACTTTTGCATCTTGAGACTTTTTGAGCCATGCTTGTGGAATCATGATCAAGAATTGATCAAATGATGATTGTGGCTTCAAAATAAGATGTTGACCAAAATTTTTGACTTTTGACTGTCAAATGACCATTTTACCCCTGCAGTTGACTGTGGAGCAATTAGGGTTTTTGACTGTGCAATTTGATGCTGTGAGTCTTGAACCTTGACATATGGATGCTTGACAATGTATATAGGCATATGGGACTTGATTGGACCCTTGAAAACCTCAACTTCTTTGCAAGAACCAAAACCCTAATTTTGACTGTGTTAGGAAGCAATTGGACTGTGCAACCCTTGAGGGATTTTGAAGCTTGATCTTGCAAAATCTTGAAGAATATGGGAGGGCAAATTTTGGGGTACAACACCATGCATTTATAAAAATATTTTCTTAATCAAACCTTAACCAACTTAATCATACTTTAACATTTTTTGTGAGAAGACTAAAAGTCAATTAACCTCATTCAAACTATTTTTCCACTTTAGCTTTTTACTTTAAAAAATTTTCACAAAAGATTAGACTCTTGTCGATTCTTGTAGTGATGCGAGCTATTATACTTCTATGATATGTAGTGAAGTGAGATATTTTCCACTTGGATGTTGAGTGATACTTTATTGATTTTAAAATCTAAGCTATATCCTCCACTTTGAGATGATGCAAATTCTCCTTTATCATAATCACGGGTAGTAAGTATGTTTTCCACTCGGATATGATGTTGATGTCTCTTCTCTTAAAATTAACCAACACACTTGTGTTTTAAAATTTTTGAGGTGAACTACGAGTACCCTGATCCCTTATTGCACAGAAGGTGGTACATAGGCACTAAAGGTTCATAACTGTGGCGGGTGCAAAATTATAAATAATACTTATTTTCTCATCTCCACCATCAATTTTTGTATTCATCATTTATAGCCAAAATAGACAAATTTTCAAAGAGGTTCTTGCAGAATACCGTAGATGTTTAGGGTACTAATACCCTCCCTTTGCATAACCAACCCTCGTACCTAGATTATCTCCCCCTCTCTTTTGGGTTTATTCGCTCTTTTCCCATTCCTTTGGAAACAATAAAGCATGGTGGCAATTTTTATTTGATCTATGCGAGTTAAGTCAATCTAATGGCTTAGTCTCAACATTTTTACTGCTACAAAAAAATGGCAACTTCACTAGGGACAGATCGACCAAATGTTGGTCTATCTCTAAGTGAGTTGAGCCTATCTTTGTTTATTTGTGTATGTACTATTATTTGTTGTATATTATGGGTTGTATATATGTTTGTCTGGATTTTCTTGGTTTTCAGGGTGCTTGGTGATTTCTTATAAGTCCTCTACATGAACTTGGGAAAACTTAAGATAGGACGGGTAGTATAGTCATGTTAACTTTGAGGAAGGAATCCCAAAAAGGAGACATGAAATCCCCCACTCAGTGGAGGCCCCTTTGACTATAGTATTCGTTTACCGAGCAATCGGGAAGACGTGTTGCTTTCGACCTGGGAGCTTACTGAAACTGAGGAATGTAGAACCCCTTAACCCATCTTTGCCTTTTAGGTGTAGTGTAGAAACTATGATGGATAAATACGGAAGTGGTTGTCACGCGATGCTACACTCAGACGAGTTTTCTTGAGAATATTGCTGATTACTGGGTTAACCGGGACATTGGAAATATCCGAAGGAAGGATGTAGACTCTGAGAACCTTTTAGAACCTTATTACTAGGTGATAAAATTTTAGTCTGTACCTTGTGGGTAGTACATTTGACTTCATGCTCGTGACGTCGAACCTATGAAACCCCATGTTTGTGATCTTGTGTGTGATTGTTGTATTATCATACATTCATGCACCCGTGAGCATTCTTTAAAACAGTTGCTTCAAGGAACTTAAATTTGACTTTTGAATATATCTCAGGTAATTGTTTACCATATATTTGGAAAAAGAAAGACTCAAAAGTACAATTTCAAGGATCCTAAGATAAAGGAACTGATGAGTTTGATTCCTGCGATTGAGAGTTCTACAAATTTTCGGAAGAAGCATGGATCTATCGTGCCTCTTATGAAGCTCAAGATGAAGGAGGGTATTTTTTGTACCCCAAAATTTTCCCTCTCAATTTTTAAATTTATATCCTCATTCTCCTAGGGTTTTCATTTTCTCAAGTGTACTCAAGAATTGATCAGACAAATTCTCCTCATAAGCAATTGACATACAACTAGGGATTCACTTTTCTCAAGGAACATTGAATTTATAATTCCTCAAGTGGATTTTATAGTTTCTTATATGTCTTTAATAATTCTCATACCAAGTTTCATTCCATGCATCACAAGTTTGCTCAGTTAATTGCTTAGATGACCAAAAATCAAATATATTAGACTAAAAGTCAACTGTGGTCAACATACAGTCAAACCTCAAGATTTTTGGTAAACATCAAGGTTTTGAATTAATACTCATCATGTGATCAAGGGTTGATCATGATTCATCAAGAAAAAACTCTCAAATCATCAAAAGTCAAAAGTTGCCAAATTAGGGTTTTCTTAAGAAGAAGTCAACTAAACTTTGACCAAGCACAACTTTCACATGCTTTATCAGATTTTCCTCAACCAAAGCCTTTTTTTGAAGGAAATTAAATTCTCTACAAAATTATCTCTCTAAGCTCAAGTTCAAAAAATGCTTCATTAGAGAGATATGAGCCAATACATTATAGGTCATTTTAAAAGTCAACAAAAAGACACTTTTTATCAAGGAAACTTATGTCAAGATAAAGTCTTCAAATGCAAAAATGATAAAAATAGAGATTGTAGAGAACATCTTGATCTTTCCAAAAAGTCCATGATCACCTTTAAATGGTGAAAATTGAGATACTTATGACTAGTTCAAGTTGGGAAATTTTGAGAAAATGCATGAAGTTCAAATTGAGCAAATTTGGAATTTTGGACTATTGGGTTGATGTTTCAAGGTCCAAACGTGTTATACACTTCATAGTGAACCTCAAGACTTGTTCATACACCCTCCATTTGGTTTATTATATTTATTTTTTATTTTTATTATTTTAAAAGTCAAAATAAAAAAGGATAAAACAAAAGCTTCTTACACAAGTCCAAGCCCATGTTTATTTGACCTAAATTCAAGCTATATAATCTCACTCATTCAGACATCAAAAGAACACGAACCCTGGCAGCAAAAACACTTTTCCAAAACTCCAAAAAAAATCAAAGAAATAGGGAAAATCAAAACCCTAGTCTCAAGCCTCTCTCAAGGTCAAAAACCCATTCCATTCACTTCCAGGAAGATCTTAGGGTAAGGTTGATCATTTGCAACGATCCAAAAGGCTAGAAACATACGAGCATGCATTGTCGGTCTCTCATATTGCATGATTTCATAATTTTATTTTTATTTTCATTTTAATACCTATTAGCCGTGCTAACGTTTTTACGGGGTATCAACATGCAGGAAAAGTCCATCGTATAAGACCATGATGTTTGAACCATGAATCACCATGTTCATGCCGATCCATGCAATTTTCTTCGTATCTCCTAAACCAACATGTTTTAACTCAAAATGATGGTCCCATTCGTAGGGTTAGATTTAGTGGGGTAGGGTCCCCTTGGATCTCTAACAACATTTATTTCATAACAACAAAAAAGAAAGCCACCGAAGAAGACAACCAGAGCTAGGGCTTCGACGCCTCTCCAATCCAGTTAATTGTTTTATTACTTAATTATTTTTTTGTGTTTATATCATCGAATGTATCACCATCCCAGTGGTAGCGCACTTGCCTTTAAGTCATTCATATACAAGGGCATGAGTTTGATCTGTGCCTCTTGTATTTTTTCTTCATATTTTTCTTCTTCTACAAATCAAGTGTATTGCGTCACATAAGCCTACCGTGCACCCAACCACATATCACCATCATATCTGCATAAGATCTGATCTAATGTTTCCAGATCCGCAAGCACATGATGAACCCTCCCTGGAGCAAATCACTAGAGTACACAGACTTCATACAGTATATTGGGTCTCTCCTCTTTGAGCCTAACGAAATGCCTTTCAGCACCCCCCTGTTTTCTTAATCTAGCCCAAACCTTTTTTTATATTTCTCTCTTTTTTTATTCATTTATTTTTACTATTTAATTTTAATACTAAAATATTAGTTTAGGTTAATTAATTAGGTTTAGTTTTAATCATCTTTTTTAATTAATTAACTTAATTAATTAATATTCTTAAAATAAAATTAATTAGATTCTTAGGGTTTTTTTTAATTAAATTAATTGAGTTTTTACTAAAATTAATTAGTTTTTTTTAGGGTTTTTTGTAATAAATTCATCCCAAATCATTTTTTTCATAAAAATACCAAAAAAAACTTTTCTTTTTTATTTTTTTAATATTTTTTAGATCAACTGTGCGAATGTAATTTTTTATTTTCGCATTTCCTTTATTTCATTTTTATTGTAACTATTTCCTGGGATGTAATAGCTTAGGAAATTTTTTACTTCTGCTTTCTATTATGTAACTTCCCTGAAGCGATGTAATAGGTTTATGTTTACTTTCTGCCTTACTTTCCGCATATTTATTGGTTTTCTATATTTGCTATTATTGCTTAGTAATTAGGTTTGCATGGAAAGACTAAAACGAACCGTTAGAAAACCCTAAAATGCTAAGATAACATAATTGTAATTGAATCACTTTGATCACATACACCTCTGGGGTAATTCCCTTTGCTGCCTTCAGAAAAACAATGGTCATGTCCCTCAAAAGTAAGGGTACTTTAGTAAAGACCCTCGATTAAATCATCATAGTCCCTTAGAATAAAGATTATAGTCCCGCGATGTCCCTCGAGTTGCCTACGAAAAGATGATCTAGTCCCTTGTTGCCTACCAATAATATGATGATAGTCCGTTTGAATTGCTAAAGAATCCTTGCATGTTTCTTTCTATGACCATACAACGACACTAAGTTTGTCCTTTTACATCCTATAGATAGGGCTACCTACCAACTAATGGTATGGACAACACTATCTCTAAAGGAGAAAGAAAATAACAAGAGCGACCTTTAGTGGGTAAGACTCAACGAATTGCTTGCTCACAAACAAATCATTTTTACACATCACACTTTCAAATGAAACATTTTCAAACACTTTGTACGCATTCTTGAGGAATGCTACAAGAATCATTACAAAGTCTGCCTTACATTGGGACTTCAAAATATTTTCAAATAATCACACACACAAAGCAATATTTTAAAGTTATCAGGAAATTAAGAGCCCGTAGTTAACTACAAATGAAAAGGGTGCTAACACTTTCCCTTTTCATAACATACCCCCCAAACTCAAAATATATCAAGGTATTTCCTGTTCTTTTCACCCTTTCCTAAATATTGGATAATCGAAAAGTCGATGGCGACTCTTGCTATCTGCGACATTTGCGATAAAACGCAAACTAAGTCAGTTCTCCCACCGTATTACAGAATTGGAAACTCTGCTGGGGTATTACTAAAAGAGGAGTTACCTTAGAGTTAGATCACCTAAAATTGTTTGATATGTCTGCTTTATCTTTATTGGGTTGCTTGGGTTTACTTTTCTTGCAATCTTACACCCAGATCTGGGGACCTTAGGTAAGTAGCTATAGATCATGGAAACTTTACGGTGTAGAACGATATGGTTGAAGTGATGGCTACGTTAGTGCGACACTTTGGTTAGTGTTGGTGTCCCTTGAGTCAGTTGAGGAGAATACTAGGCTGCCGCGTGGTGTCATAAGCACTAACTGATCTTTAAAACCTTAATTGACCCAACTTAGCCATTGGAAGTTACTGAGATGGTTGGCTTTGGTGCAGTCCAAAGTTGGTTGATACTCGATGCTACACTCATTGAGATTCGACTCTCAGGATATTCCAATGGCAAGTCAGTTGCACTGTTGAAACAAAGCCTTTGAGAAAAATCGGTGATATGAGACTCCTAGAACCCGATTACCATACTTAGGACAGGTTGAGCCAACTGAACTTCAAGAGGGTACTTACCTATGAACCCCATGCAAGCCTTAAACCTAAGGATCTTGTGTGCTTTTGTTTGTGTTTTTTAGTTGTTCAAAAATGACATCATGACATCATATTATATCATTTTCACTGATCATTTCAAGGATCTTAAAGGCCTGTCATACAGGTTTACTATAAACTAGACATCTAGCCAGAGGAAAGGGGATTTATTTTCCTCTAATGTAATCGAAGATCAAAGTAGTTTGGCTTGAGTCAAAGGCTAGGACCCACTCGACATGGTGAGCTTGATTCTCATAGAAGGACGTACACAGACAAAAATTTCTTCAATCAAATATGCATCCAGAAAACATTGCCTTTTGTTTATCCCGTGAGATCCTTGAAAACATTGCATCCACATATCATGCATGTCATTACATAATAGGTATTTCCCAAGATAGGGTTTTCTCATCTTTTTGCTGTTTATTTCAGTAAAAGATGGCTCTTGAACAAACTGTGAAAGACCTTTAAGCTCAAAATGCCCAGTTCCAAGAGACGCTCCTGAACTTAGCCAAGGGGCAGAAAGAACTAATGATGCTCATTGCCAAGAAGAAAAAGACTAAGAAACCGGTTGGTATCCTTAACATGGGGAGAAGATTCAAAGGTCCCGCCAAACAGGTTTAAGCTTCTAATATCCCATCAGATGAGGATGGCAATCAAGAAGAAGACAGCAAAAGTATCAAAGTTGATGGGGGGGAGCATCCTTAGTTCTGGTAAAATTCCTGATGAAGAAGACTATTCTGATGAGCAATATCCTCTCGCTGATGACAGATACAAATAGTTGGAAGATTGTATGAATGCCACGGAAATCCAGAAAGTGCATGGGCTGGATTTTGAAGAGTTGGGTTTTATATCGGGGGTTATTATCCCTCATTATTTCAACGTCCCTAATTTTTCCAAATATGATGGCGTTTCTTTTCCTAAGCTTCATCTGAGGTTTTATGTCCAGAAGATCCAACCCCATAATGCTGACACAAAGTTATGGGTTCACTTATTTCAAGAAAGCTTATCTGGGACACAACTGAAATGGTTCTATCAGCTGGAAGAAACCAGTATACGTACTTGTGAAGACCTGGTTTCTTCTTTTTACGAGCAGTATCAATACAATGCTGACATTGCACCAACATATATGAAACTACAAAGTATGACTATGGTCTCTCATGAAGGGTTTAAAGAGTATGCCCAGAAGTGGAGAGATTTAGATGGAAGGGTTCAACCTCCTCTGTCTGATAGGGAGTTGGTTGACATGTTCATGGGAACTTTAATAGGACCTTTCTTTAATCATCTGATTGAAAGCTCTTCATCTGGTTTTATCGAGTTGATACTAATAGAAGAACATGTCAAAAGTGGTATCCGAAGTGGAAAGATTCAAGTGGCCATGTCTTCAAGTACTGTGAAGAAGACGTTCAACAGTAAGAAGGAAACAAATGACGTGTATGCCTAGAAGGTTCAAACGAGAAGTGGTCGCAACCAATCTGTGGGGGCGATATTAATTTGTAATCTTGCGTCAGTGCAACAACAACAACAACAACAGAGAAATCAACATAGGTCAGACGCACCAAGAAGACAGTTTACAAAGATCAACATGCCATTATCTCAAGCATTACAACACTTACTGAAAGCAAAGTTGATTACATTGAGGAATCCTCTTTAGAATCCCAACACCTCCTCTCCTCGTTATAATCCTAATGTGAAATGTTTTTACCATTCCAATAGCCCCGGGAACGACACCAATAGCTGATGGGCTTTGAAGAATAAAATTCAGGACATGATTGACAATAAAGAAATTGAGTTTGATCCTCCCGAGAACCCCAATTTGATTACAACACCTATGCCAAAGCATGAAAAAGGCATCAGTTCTATTGATGATGTTTCATATGTTTTTACTATAGATGAATTGACTACTCCCCTCTCAATCATTAAGAAGAATCTATTGCAAGTAGATTTATTTTTGGGTTGTATTGAAAGATGTTACTGCTGCACATCCCAACCTATTAGCTACAAGTTGCGGAAAGAAGGAATTCAACGTCTGATGGACAACCATATCATTATAGTTGAGAATATTCCTTCTATTAAAAATTTGTTTTGAGACTTATCCGTAATTTCTGAAACTCCTATCAGGATCACTTCCAAAGGCCCTATGAAGATTATGGTTGAACCTAGAATTGCTCCTCTGATAATCACTTCACCTGGACCAATTCTGTATTCCTCGGAGAAGGTTGTCCCTTGGAACTATAGAGTCGAGGTCTACTACCATGGCTTCAAGCAAGAGCCATTAACTATTGAGAATGAAGGTACTAAAGTTGTTGATCCCAACATCGAAAATATTGCTGGGACCAGTAAGGTTACTAGAAGCAGAAGGGTTTTCTCTCTGGAAACATCTCCGAAGACTGTCGCCACACGAGTTCGTGTTACCACTACCAAGTCAATTACTAGGACTCATGGAAAAGAGAAAATGATGAAGCCTACCTAGATAGAGGCACTTAAAGAAGTTATAGCTGAAGATACCTCTAGGAAGGAGTTGGAGGAGGTATTAAAAATCATCTGAAGAAGTGATTTCAAGATTGTTGAACAGTTGGGATAAACCCCCTCTAAGATATCTATGTTATCCCTCTTATTGTGTTCTGAATCCCATGCGTAGGCTTTGGTGAAGTTCTTAAAGTTCTCTCACATGTGTTGTACCCCAATTTTTTCCCCTAAGATCCCTTCATCATACCATATTTATTCAATCACAACAAGATCACATTAGGGTTTTTGGTTCTCCTCCATATCTTTAGCTTTTCTCTTTGAAGAATCACCAAGCACCTTGACTTGTTTTTCTTTTGTGATAATGCATGTTTTTTTTTTACTTTCCTTTTAATTAATAAAATGAAATGTTGGTTTTTCTTACTTGTTAATAATGTAGGTAAAGGCAATGTGGCTTAGCAATTTGATCCATGGATTCATGAGTTTATTTCCATGCCCTACTAAAAAAAGCTTGAGAAACTCAAACCTCACCATTGAAGTTGTTTTGGAAGAAATGGCATGGCAAGGTTTATTTTGGTTCACCACATTTCAAAGTTATCAAGATTGATTCAAAAGTACAAGGGGTTGATTTAAGAAGTTGTCATGGTTGGACAAGGTCTTGTTCCCATTGGTCACAAGGGCATATTTCTCTCAATTATCAAGATATGGAAGTGGTTTTGGTTTCTATGAGTTCTCATTATCATCCTAAACAATTTCTATCTATAAAGCAAAAGTGTTGGTACAAGAAGGTTGTTCAAGATTGTCAAAGTTCCTCAAAGCATTTTCTTGATCTAAGAGCTAGGGTTTTGAACTTCAAAGAAGTATGTCTTCCTCATCTTTTGGTATTTTTGAGTGATTCCAAAAACATCCTTCTCTTCAAAGGGTATTTAACAAATCACTTTAAAAGTTTCAAGGAGTTTTCATGTGGAAGAAACTTGATGATGAAGAAAGACTACAAGTCCTCCAGATGAACCCCCAATTTCCCATTTGTGACTTTAAATGGTCATTACTTGGTCAATTTTTATCACCTTGGCCCACTATTATTCCACAATGATCTTGAGGATGTGAACTTTATTCCTTCTTTTATGTGAAAAGTGAAAAAATGGATGGAAGATGCCCTAAGGATACAAAAGATTATAGGCCATTTCATGATTTTTTGCCAACTTAAACAATTCATAACTCTCTCACTTTTTGGAGATTTTGAATGGTTTAAGTTTCAAAATGTCATTCAAGAGGTCTATTTCATGCCATTTTTTTTGGTCAAGAGCAAATTCCAAGTGGAGTCAACCTCTTTTTCCCAACTTTGACTCATTGCAACTTTCAGCTCAAACATCCTTTTGATTCCATTATTTTCCCACTGGAAAGCTTGCAATCTCATCTTTCTAAAGCATCAAGAATCATGTCCTAAGACCCCTTGAGTTGAAAATGCCATTATTTTGAAATTGGTAACTTGAAACTGAATTTCTCACCAAGTCAGAATTTTGAAATCCATAATGTGGCCTCTAATCACATGATTTGTGCATGTTTTTTATTTAAACTTGATTAACAAACTATCCAGAAGTGTTTAGCACCTCAAAACGCAAAGATTGGATGAGTTTTGGTGAAAATGAGATCACATTTTACTCGTGTCCAATCTCCACTCAATTTCCCTCCAAAATTCTTTTTTTCTCCAATTTTCATTGCCATTCATTTTCCTATAAATAGAGGGTCATCCCTCATTCATTTCCTCAAGCTTGAATAGCAAAAATCACCCTGCCAAACTCATTCCATAACTCACTTTTCTGCAACTTCAAAATCAGTGTTCAAGCCTTTTTCGATCCATTTTTCTATCAATTCACCTTCCTTGATCTTCCCTAAAGCTAACATACAATTACCTTCAAGAATCGTGACCTATATTAATCCATAGAAGTCCAGTTTCAGAGCTCTGCAACTCAACTTCAATAGGTAAATTTCTCCATCAATTCTTCCAAACTTTGATATCATTGTGAAGCTCTCATTGCCATGGTTCTAGTCGCAACACTTGCCTTTAACCAATGAAACAGCGCCATTTGTTTTTTTTTTGAATTTCTGATTTAATTAGTGATCATATGCTTTATTCACTAAAGTCCATAACACGCACATCGCGCCAGGTCCAATTGATCTGTTTACTAACGCGTTTTGACAATGATCAGATGACCCATATTTTTTTGGTTTGATATTTTATTTTCTGATTTTTATTTTTATTTTTTTAAATTTCAAAAAATCATAGAAAATTCATTTTAAGTCCAAAAAATCTCAAAAAATTCTGAAACATATTTTTGATTTTTCTCTTTCTGATTTTTAATTTTTTACAATTTTATTTTGTCTTTTGATACTTTTTATAAGCTTTCAATTTATTTGAATTATTTTAAATGTTTAAAAATACTTTTATGCATTTTTAAATTCTAAAAAAAATATGGAGTGACCCAATAATATTTTGACAAATATTGGTGACCTCATTTATTTTTTATTTCTGACTTTGTTATTTTTTATCATTTTTGGATTATTTTTCTCATTTCTTTTAATTTTAAAAATAGTTTCCGACTTTAAAAAATTACAAAAATTTTTTATAAAAATATTTGAGTTCATTTCTGATTTTTCTATGGTCTTACTTAATTTTTCTTGATTAATTTGAATATAGTTGATATTTTTCTCTTTTATTTCAATTTTAAAACATTTTAAAACCCTTTCTAATATATATATATATATATATATATATATATATATATATATATATATATATATATATATATATATATATATATATATATATATATATATATATATATATATATATATATATATATATATATATATATATATATATATATATATATATATATATATATATATATATATATATATATATATATATATATATATATATATATATATATATATATATATATATATATATATATATATATATATATATTAAATGTAATATTATTTTTTAATTATTTTCTGGCTGATCTTGGGTTGAATTTTTGATCATGAACTTTGTTAACATCATTGGATCTATGGTGTTGAGTCTAATTCCATAAAAATGGATGAATGATTTTAATAATAGTTTGATTAAAATTTAATTCAAATGTGGTTTGTATATTCTTTCCCACCCCTCTTTATCTCATTCTTTTCTTATTGCACTAAGTGTTATTGGAGCATGATCTCTATATCATGCCTCAAAACAAATGGTGCATAGATTGCTATTGACCGACCTCAAAATAGGTGCGACTTCTATATAAGTCCACTTACGATTGTTTAACATAACGCTAAATTTTGTCGTGATTTGAATAAATGATCATTCGTGGCCCAAACCTATGTTTGCAAGCCCAAGTATGTTAATTTGATCTCTTTGATCCAATAACCTTTGAAATTTATTGTGTGGAGGCTTTGGTTCTACCAATCCTCTAATGGATCTACATCACTTTTGGTCAACGCGGATCACTTAAACATTGTTTATCATTAAATGATACTTTTGAGGATTCCAAAATGGATGATATACTTGACAAAAAGAAAATGCAACTTGTTGCGTGGAGGCTTTGGTTCTACCAATCCTCTAATGAGTTCCAAATGCAAGATTCAAGATGGTCATCCAACTAACCACTAATTACTAATAATTGACTTTATTTTGTGTTTTTATTTTATACTCTTTTTTTTATGCACCATTTACTTTAGCATTTACATTTCATGCTATTTTTCATCTTTGCTCACTCGAGCATTTATATTCTTGTCATTTTTATTTTGCTCACTTGAGCTTTTCTTTTCTTTTTGAAGATACCTGATAATAAACATGAACCATAAAAAACATTAATGATATTTGGACTATTTGGTTTATATCCTTGGCATTATGGAGTATTGGACTTCTTGGACTTCTTGGACTTCTTGGACTTCTTGGACTTAGGATTAGAAACCTTGGCCTATGTTGGAGACCTTGTGACGTTAATTGATATTTTGTCTGGAGTTCTTGAGGTTTACCTCAAGACATTAGGTTGTTTGTTTGTTTTGTGCGCATGTTATTATGATTGCCTTCTTTGTTTGTAATCTGGAATTCACCCATATACAACCTTTACTCTGCCCAATTTTTGTGAAGACTTAACACACTTGAAGTTTAGTTCCCTCAAGAGGTATAGTATCCTTGCTTGCTTGGTTTCAATCCAAAGAATGGGAATTCTATCTTGACTCATAATGTCAAGAGTTGGCTTCTTGTTGGTTAGATGGTTCTTATCCCTATATTTTACCTCATGCTTTAGGATAGTCTCTTCTTATCCTCCCATCTTCTTTAATTTCAAAAATCTTCTTCCTCCTTTTGAAAACTCTTCTTGTTTTGAGACTTGAACCATTTTCATAATAAACTTGAACCTAGGTCCATGTATTTTCAAAAACCTTTTCATAAATAAATTTCAATCAACTTAATAATACCTTAACATTTTTGTGAGAAGACTAAATGTCAATCAATCTCATTTCAAACCATTTTGCCACTTTGGCTTTTACTTTAAACTTTTCTCAAAAGATTAGACTCTTGTCAATCCTTGTAGTGATGCAAACAACTATACTTCTACAATATGCAGTGAAGAGAGATATTTTCCACTTGGGTGTTGAGTGAGGCATTGTTGATTTTAAAATCCAAGCCATATCCTCCACTTTGAAATGATGCGAATTCTCCTTTCTCATGATTGTGGGTAGTAAGTATGTTTTCCACACGGACAATGACGATAATATCTTATCTCATAAAATAAACCAACACACTTGTGTTTTAAAATTTTCAAAAGAGGAATTACGTGTACCCTGATCCCCTATTTCAGGAAAGGTGGTACATAGGCACTAAAGGTTCGCAACTGCAGCGGATGCAAAAATCATTAAAAAAATACTTCTTTCCTCACCTCCACCATCTATTTTTTTATACAACATTTTATAGCCAAAGTATACAGATTTTTTTCAAAGAGGTTCCTGCGGAGTACGGTAGATGTTTAGGGTTCTAATACCTTCCCTTTGCATAACTAACCCCCTTACCTAGAATCTTTCCCCCTCTTTTTGGTTTATTCACTCTTTTCCAATTCCTTTAGAAACAATAAAGTCTGGTGGCGATTTTTATTTTGATTTGTATAAGTCTAGTCAATCCAATGGCTTAGTCTTAAACATTTCTACCGCTACAGAAAAAAATAGCGACTTCACTGGGGAAAGATTGTCCTCTTGTTGGTCCATCCCTAAGTGGGTTAAGCCTATCTTTGTTTATATCTGTATATGTGCTATTGTTGTTTATGTGTTATATGTTGTATATATTTGTCTATCTGGATTTTCTTGGTTTTCAGGGTGCTTGGTGATTACTTATAAGTCCTATACCCAGACTTCGGCAAACTTTAAGATAGGACGGCGGTATAGTCATGTTAACTTTGAGAGAGTAATCCCAAAAAAGGATGCATGATATCCCTCACTCAGTGGAGGCACCTTTGACTGTAGTGTCGTTTACCGAGTAATTGGGAAGATGTACTGCTTTCGACCTGAGAGCCTGCTGAAGCTGAGGATCGTAGAATACGTAACCCATCTTGGCCTTTTAGGTGTAGTGCGGAAGATATGACGGAGTAATCCGAAAATAGTTGTCACGCAATACTATGCACAGACGAGTTTTTCTTGAGAATATTACTAATTACCGAGTTAATCGGGATGTTGGTAATATCCGAAGGAAGGATGTGGACTCTGGGAACCTCTATAACCTTGTTCGGCAGGTGATAACTTTTAGACCATACCTTATGGGTAGTACCTTTGACCTCATGCTCGTGACGTTGAACCTATGAACCCTATGTTTGTGATCTTGTGTGTGATTGTTGCATCATGCATCCATGCACTCATAAGCATCTTTTGGAGATGTTTTATTCCAAGGGACTTAAAAGTTGACCATTTGTGAATATCTCAGGTACTTTTTGACCATGGATTCTGGAAAAATAAAGACCGTAAAATACAGTTTAAAAGATCCCAAGATAGATGAGTTGATCAGTCTAATTCCCGAGATTGAGTGTTCTTCAGATTTTCGGAAGAAGTATGGATCCATCATTCCTCTCATGAAGCTTAGGATGAAGGAGGGTATTCTCTCGACCTTGGCCCAGTTCTTTGATCTGATGTATCATTGCTTTACTTTCCCTGACTATCAGTTGATTCCTACACTAGAGGAGTATTCTTATTTGTTGGATTTACCTATTACCGATCATGTTCCTTTTACTATTTTGGAGGGTGAGCCAAAACCACACGAGATTGCTGCTTTGATCCATCTGGGGAAGTCTGAGGTTGAAGCCTATATAACTACTAAAGGAGGAATTAGAGGATTACCAGCTTAGTTCTTATTAGAGAAAGCTCGTTACTTTGCCATGATAAGGAGTACAATCGCTTTTGAGGCCATATTTGCTCTACTTGCTTACGGGTTGTTTTTATTTTCTAATGTGGACAAGTTTGTTGACATTAATGCTATCATGATCTTCATGATTGGAAAACCAGTTCCTACATTGTTGGGTGATGCTTATTACTCTATTCATATTCATAATTCTTATCATGGGGGGATGATTATCTATTGCATGCCTCTGTTGTACCTATGGTTTATTTCTTCTGATGCTTTCTGGGATGTCAGGAAGGAACCCCGATGGGATCCTAAGATCATGGCACTTACTCACTCAGATATTGATTGGTATCATCGGGCTTATCATGATGTAGAGATTGTCGACAGTTGTGGTAGTTTCCCCAATGTACCTCTTCTTGGTACAAAGGGAGTAATTAACTATAACCATGTTCTTGCACGACAACGACTTGGTTATCCGATGAGGGATAATCCAAATAGTATTCATTTGAGTTGTTTCTTTCTGAAGGAGGGAGAATACCACAAGGAAGCTAGGGAGCAGATTGCAAAGGCCTGGCGTCACATTGATAGGAAGAGCAGGAAAGACTTGGGACCCAGGGGGGCTGTTTCTTTGGATCCTTATCTTCAGTGGGTACAAACGAGATCTATTCAGTTGAAGATGTCGTATTCCCAGGAAGCACCTATGCCTGATTTGTTTGTAAAGAGCACTCCTCCCTTATTGGATGATGTTGAAGAGCTACAACTTGCTTTAGTCAGGATGCAGTAGGAAAAGGATGCTTGGAAGAATAAGTGCCAAACTTTAGAGATTTCCTATAGAGAAGACTTGAAGGAGAAAGACGACTTGATTGAGATTCTTGAGAGTCAAGATATAGAGACCATAGAGAGTCAAGGGGATTTATTTTCCTCAAAGCCTCAGTCAGATGCTAGTTGCTCACTTCTTGATTCAGGTGATTGGAAGGAGATTGCCACCAGATATGCGAAAGAAAACCAGAGGTGGAAGGCTCAGATTTTCAGGCTTACAGGGAAGCGCCAGCGTATAGAGTGATCTCCATCAGCTTTACTTCTTAGGGTTTTAGACTTTATTTTCATCTTGTACGTGGGATTATTGAAACTTGTAATCCATTTTAAAGTTATTATAATAAAAAAAATTCAGTATTTCAAATGTGTTATTACTTTGATATTTGCAATGTGT
This sequence comes from Vicia faba, assembly GCA_948472305.1. Lineage (NCBI taxonomy): Eukaryota > Viridiplantae > Streptophyta > Magnoliopsida > Fabales > Fabaceae > Vicia > Vicia faba. Next base: position 36,654,776 of record OX451741.1, read on the forward strand.
ATATAAATATTTAAGTCCCTTGAAATATTAATAAATCATGTGCATTGCATATCATGCATCATATTGCACATATTTCTTACATTTGTTATGCATATCCAGGTGTCTTACCAAGCTTCTTTACTTCGTTCAGCAAGCTGTCTCACCACTACAATACTCGAGCTAATTTCAGAAGGAAGATTGACAACTTAGAACAACAGAATCACAAGTTACGTGAGGAAGTTTCTACTCTAAAGGCCGGCATGGATAATCTCATTGCCCTGATGGAATCTCTGCTGGCTTCTCAGAATCAGCCACTGAGTGTTCAACCTCAACAGACAAAGGTTACTACTGAAGCTCCGACCGTTCATGTGTCTTCTACTCCAGCTGTTATTCAGAATCGCATGCCTCAAGGTTATCCATGGGGAATTCCAGAGAACTTTGTGCCTGAAGGTTTCAATCTTAATCCTCAAGATACTAAAGTTGTTCAGACTACTGTTACTCCTGCACCTCCTGTGGTGCATACTACTCCTTATGCACATCCTTCGGTGAATATGGTTCCAATTGCTAATGATGATATGTATCGTCCTTTTCCTCCACAAAGTGAAGGCTTCGGCCTCTATGATAGAATGGATGATTTTCAAGATCAGTTTGACAAGATGCAGAGGGAGATGAAGGCCCTCAGGGGAAAGGAATTGTTCGGGCAGAATGTGAATGATTTACGCTTGGTCCCGAATGTCAAGATACCTGTGAAGTTTAAAGTCCAGGAATTCGAGAAGTACAAGGACAAAGCTTGTCCTCGTGCTCATATTGTGATGTATGTAAGAATAATGTCTACCCACACTGATGATCAACATCTTTTGATTCACTTTTTTCAATATAGTTTGACCGGTGCTGTGTTGAAGTGGTATATGAGTTTGGACAACATCAATATCCATAATTTTAACGACTTGGGAGAAGCATTTATCATACAATACAAATACAACGTGGACATGGCTCCTGATCGTGATCAGCTCAGGGCCATGGTCCAGAAAGACAGAGAATCGTTCAAAGAACATGCACAGAGATGGCGTGAGGTAGCCGCCCAAGTGATTCCTCCTATGGAAGAGAAGGAGATGACTAAGATTTTCCTGAATACCCTGGGTGCTTTCTACTATGAGAAGATGGTAGCGAGTGCGCCAAGTGACTTTACTGAAATGGTGGGCAAGGGTATCCGTTTGGAAGAGGCTGTAAGAGAGGATCGTTTAACAAAAAGTGAAAGTTCCGGAAGCACGAAGAAGCCATTCTATGGGTTTTCCAAAAATAAGGAAGGAGATACAAATGTTGTTATGCAAGAGAGGAGGGTTAATTCTCCTAGAAGAAATTATCAGCGCCATCAACAAGTCGCTTCAGTAACTCTAGTTATTGGGGTAGCTCCAACCACCGTTGTTTATCAGAGACCATCCCATCAGGGGAATCAAGGGTATAATCAAAGAAGGGAGAGTTATGACCCTATCCCTATGAGCTATACAGAATTACTCCCGGTGTTAATTCAGAAGAAGTTGGTTCCAACCAAACCACCTCCCGCTATACCATCACCATTACCTTGGTATTACAAGGCAGACCAAACATGTGCTTTTCATCAGGGAGCACCATGGCACAATGTTGAGAACTGCTATCCTTTGAAAACTGAAGTACAAAAATTGGTGAAGTCTGGTATCTTGTCCTTCAAAGATGTTTTTCCTAATGTGAAAGATAATCCTTTTGTCGAAGCATGTAGGAGAAAATGCTGTGAACATGGTGGTCGGTTGTTCGGGCGATTTCCAGATTTTTGATATTAAATTGGTTAGAGGAGATTTGGTAAAAATGCATGCATACCTCTATGAATTTAGCTATTATACGCATGACCATGCCAGTTGTGCTATTTGCAGTACGGATATACAGGGTTGTGACAAGATAAAGGATGATTTGTAGGAGATGGTGGACGAGGGCCTCATCCACATAATTGGGCCTAGGGAAGAGTATGAAGAGGAAGTAAACATAGTTTCTGGATGTCCTGGAGAGTTCAGAATCTTTGATGTGGAGTATATGAATGAGGATCTTGTATAATTGCATGCTACTTTCTGCCACATGGCTGGTCAGGTAGAACATCAGTATGGACCTTGCCGAATTTGTTGTTGGGGCTCCCGAGGATGTGCAATTATAAGGAAAGGTGTTCATTTGTTATTGGATAATGGAACTATCAAGGTTATAGGCCAAAGGGATAATTACCATGAAGTTAATGAGATTGAGGTTTATTTGGTTGAAGAAGAGTAAGATAATGAGTATGCCTCTGCAGATGAGTTCTTCTCCTCAGATGAAGATATGTTTTCCAGAGATGACTCTGTAATGACTGAATATGTTAAAGAGGGAGTAAATTTTATTGTGCCTTATTTTGGTGCACCTTCCCATTTCGAAGTTGAATATCATAGCAAGCCAGCTATTACTCCATTGGTGATTAGTTTGTCGAGTCTTGTCCCCTATAAGTCAGACAAGGTTGTACCTTGCAAATATAATGCTACAATCTTAGAGGATAGTGTGGAAGTTCCCATCCAGCCAATGCCTAATGTTGGAAATATTACTGAGGCTAGTAGAGTGACCCGCAGTGGTCGTGTATTTGCACCAGTTGTTTGTGGAGATGTTAGTACTGGAAAGAAAATTGTTGAAAATGTTGAAACCAAGAAAGCTACGGGTGAATCAAGTGGAGCTACACCAGAAAAGGAGGTGGATGATATTTTGAAGATAATCAAGATGAGATAATACAGAATTATAGATCAGCTACTGCAGACTCCTTCAAAAATATCTATCTTGGCTTTATTGATGAACTCGTCTGCTGACAAAGAATCTTTGATGAGGGTATTGGACCAAGATTTCATAGAAAATGATATGCCAGTAGACCAATTCAGCAGTGTGGTAGGGAACATTACATCATGTAATAACCTAAGTTTCTGCGATGATGAACTGCCCGATTAAGGAAGGAGTCACAATATGGCCCTCCACATCTCTATGAACTGCAAGAATGATTCATTATCCAATGTGCTGATTGATAATGGATCCGCATTGAACGTTATACCAAGGAGCACACTTATGAAGTTGAAATATCAAGGAACTCCCATGCGCCCGAGTGGCATTATTATGAAAGCATTTGATGGATCAAGGAAATCTGTTATTGGTGTAGTGGACTTGCTTATTCATATAGGCCCACATTTGTTTCATATTACTTTCTAGGTCATGAATATTGTACCCGCTTATAGCTCCTTGTTGGGACGGCCGTGGATACATGAGGCAGGGGCTGTCACTTCGACTTTACACCAAAAGTTGAAGTTTGTGCGTGAAGGAAAAGTGGTAATTATAAATGGAGAATAGGCATTATTGATATCTCATTTGTCCTCTTTCAGCATTGTGGAGGCGGATGAAGCTGCTGTTGGAACCTAGTTCCAAGCTTTATCCATTTATTATATAAGGGGAAATGAGAATTTTATGGCTTCTGAAGAGAATTTAGATGAACAATATCTCCATGCTGACGAGAAGTATAAGTTGCTAGAATAGCACCTGAAAGATATGGAGGTCCAGAAGGTGCCTGGCTTGAAATTTGAAGAATTGGGTTTGGTTTCAGGAGTTGTCATTCCTCCTAAATTCAAAACTCCTACCTTTGCTAAGTATGATGACGTTTCTTGCCCGAAGCTGCATTTTAGGTCATATGTTCTAAAAATTCAACCACACACTGCTGACAAGAAATTATGGTTGAATTTATTTCAAGAGAGTCTGTCTAGAACACAACTGGAATGGTATTATCAACTTGAAGGTACCAATATCCATACCTGGGAAGATTTGGATGCAAATTTCTATAAACAATATCAATATAATTTTGATTTGGCACCTACTTGCATGCAACTGTAGAGTACGTCCATGGGTTCTGAGGAAGGCTTTAAAGAGTATGCACGTAAATGGAGAGATCTTTGCAGGAAGAGTTCAACCTCCTTTGGGTGACAGGAAATTTGTTGACATGTTCATGAGTACGTTAATTGGTCCCTTTTATAATCATCTGCTAGGAAGTTCTTCAGCCAGGTTCAAAAATTGATACTGACTGGGGAACATGTTGAGAATGGAATCGAAGCGGTAAAATTCAGGTGGCTACATCTTCAAATACTCTGAAGAAGTCTAATAATGGTAAGAGAGAATCCAATATTGTGTACGACCAGAAGGGTCGTAATAAAAGTGATTGTAACCAATCTGTGGGGGAATTTCTAATCTTTAATGATGCACCGTGCAACAACAACAAAATAATCAGCGTAGGCAGGATACGGCTAAGACGCAGTCCCAAGAATCAACATGCCATTGGCACAAGCATTATAACACATGTTAAAGGCAGGGCTAGTTACATTGAAGGACCCTCATCATAACCCTAATACTTCCTCTCCCTGCTATAATCCCAATGCAAGGTGTGCATACCACTACGGCAGTCCCGGACATGACACTTGCAACTGTTGGGCTTTGAAGAATAAGATTCAAGACATGATCAACCCTAAGGAGATTGAATTTGACCCTCCTGAGACTCCTAATGTGATCACTTCACCTATTCCTAATCATGAAAAGGGCATTAATGTTATTGATGATGTTTCTTATGTTCCTACTATGATTGACTTGACTACTCCTCTAATGATTGTTAAGAAGAAGTTGCTGCAAGCCTGTTTATTTCCGGGTTACTTTGAAAATTTCTACTACTGCACATCCTAATCCAATGGTTATGCACTACTTAAAGAAGGTATTCAATGTTTAATGGATGATCGTGTGATTCTATTTGAGAAGACTCCTATGAAGAGTATGTCCCAAGACATGAAACTTGAAGATGTGCCTACAATTTTTGATACTCCTATAAGGATCACTTCTAAGGGTCCTATAAAGATTATTATTGAACCTAGGGTTGCTCCTCTGATCATTACCGCACCTAGGCCAGTTCCATATTCCTATGACAAGGCTATCCTTTGGAATTATGGAGTTGATGTCTACTATTGTGGCATCAAGCAAGAACCGTTAACCGTCAAAGATGAAAATACTGAAGTTACTGATCCCAATGTTGGTAATATTGATAGGACTAGTAAGGTTACCAAAAGTGGAAGGGTTTTCTCTGCAGAGACCTCTCCGAAGGTTGTTACTACAATAGTTTGTATCACTACAACTGAATCGACTATTGAGACTTAAAGCAAAGAACATATGACCGAACCTACCCAGACTGAGTCACCAAAAGAGGTTACTGTTGAAGATACCTCCAAGCAAGAGATAGAGGAGGTACTGGAGATTATTTGAAAGACTGACTATAAGATTGTTGAACAGTTGGGGCAGACCCCCTCCAAAATATATATGTTATCTTTGTTGTTGTGCTCTGAATCCCATGCTTAGGCTTTGATAAAATTTCTGAAATCCACTCATGTATTGTAGGAAATCTATATTGATCAGTTCAAAAATTGTGTTGCTAACCTGACAACTGATAATAGGCTAGGCTTTTCTGATGCAGATTTGACTCCCACAGAAAGGAACCATAATAAGGCCCTGCATGTCTCTATAGGGTGTAGGGGCACTACCTTATATCATGTGTTGGTAGACACATGTTCCTCATTGAATGTATTGCCAAAAGCTGCTTTAGACAAACTTGACTATGAGGGGATTGTGCTAAAACCCAGTGACATTATGGTGAGAGATTTTGATGGTTCTAAGAGAATGGTGTATTGAGAGGTTAATCTTCCAATCAAAGCGGGTACCCAGGTCTGTGACTCTACTTTTTATGTGATGGACATTCGTCTAGCCTATTCTTATTTGCTTGGGTGCCCTTGGATTCATGGGGCAGGTGCTGTTACTTCTACCTTACACAAAAAGTTTAAGCATCCCGTGAAGGGAAAGATCATTATAGTTTATGGCAAAGAAGAATACATGGTGAGCCATTTGAACTCCTTAAAGCATGTTGAGATGGATGGTGAATTCTTTGAGACCCCTTGCCAGACCTTTGAAGTTATTTCTTAGACAACGCATGTTGATAAAGCTGCTCCTGTTGTTCCTAAGGTTACCAAAATTTCACCAAAAATGGCTTCTTTGAAAGACGCTAAGGCTGTGGTTGAAGAAGGTGGTTACACTGTTTGGGGTCAGCTTCCCGATATTCCTTACAAGTCCGACAAATTTGGTTTGGGTTTCACCCCACAATCTCAGAGGGTTGTCCGTCATGCTCGTGCTAATTCTGGGAGACCACCATTCTGCATAAACAACAATGGAATTCACGACAATCAAGTCAACACTGTGGAAGAAGCTAATAGTGACTGCGATATAGACAATTGGATCTTCCCTACTACCAGCAGTGTGATCAATAATTGAAAAGTTGAAGACTTTATACCAATCTCCTTTAGTCAGCAGTAAATGTTATTTTCTATTTTCTTACTTTCAAGTATCTTTGGTTATGTAATTTAAACAATAAATTTAGGCCTTGTGCTTTACCCAGGGCACAACGGTCCATTTGTTAGGGTTATCACTATTCATCATATTTTCATTTAATAAATCATTGGACGTTTGGATTCAAATTTTGCGCTCTTTGTCTTTCTTTTACTTTATTGCTTTCAAAGCAACTATGTGTTCTTACACACACCCACTTAACAAATTGCAGATCCACATCCACCCTAGATCCCATTGATAACAATTCTGCTATTGCCAATTATGACTTTGAAAATCAGATCTACCAAGCTGAGGACGAAGGTGAGAAAAATTGTGAAATACCTGGAGAGCTTGCTAGGCTCTTAATGCAAGAAGAAAGAGCCATACGACCGCATGAAGTTCCAGTCTAGGTTTTGAACTTGGGTACTGAAGAGGACAAGAAAGAAGTCAAGTTAGGTGCACACCTAGAAGACAATGTGAAAAAGAGATTAATCCAGATGTCGTGTGACTATGTTGAGACCTTTTCTTGGTCGTACGAATACATGCCAGGACTTGATATTGATATTGTAGTTCACCGTTTACAGATGAAGGAAGGTTGTCATCCTATAAAGCAGAAGGTTCATCGTATGCGTCCCGGGATGTCTAAAAAGATCAAAGCTAAGGTTATGAAGCAGTTCAATGCAGGTTTCTTAGTTGTTATGTCCTATCCTAAGTGGGTTGAAAATTTGGTGCCGGTACCTAAGAAGGATGGTAAGGTGCGTATGTGCATAGACTACAGGGATTTGAATAGGGAAATCCAAAAAGATGACTTTCTGCCTCCACATATTGATGTTTTGGTTGACAACACCGCTCAACACAAAGTATTTTCCTTCATGGATGGTTTCTATGCTTATAATAAAATTAAGATGTCACCTGAAGACATGGAGAAGACTACTTCAAGTTACTAAAAAAATATCAAGTAGTAAAGTGGAACGACAATTGTCAGATAGCCTTCGACAAAATCAAGGAGTATCTCTAGAAAACTCCGATTTTGATGCCACCGGTTGAAGGAAGGCATATGGTTATGTACTTAACAGTATTAGAGAACTCAATGGGGTGTGTATTGGTGCAACATGATGAGTCTGGTCGAAAAGAGCATGCAATATACTAACTTAGCAAAAAGTTTATTGACTGTGAAACAAGATACTCACTGCTCGAGAAAACTTATTGCGCTTTGGCATGGGTTGCTCGCCGACTAAGATAGTATATGTTGACTTATACTACTTTATTGATCTCTAAGATGGATCCAATAAAATACATATTCGAGAAACCTTCTCTCTCTGGAAGAATAGAAAGATGGAAAATGGTCTTAATAGAATACGACATTCAGTACACTACTCAGAAGGCAATAAAAGGAAGTGTTCTGGAAGATCATGTGACTCATCAAGCTGTAGATGACTATCAGTCTATGAATTTTGAGTTCTAGGATGAGAATATTATGCTAGTTACTGATTATGAAGAACCTGGACCGTATGAAGGACTTGAACCGGGATCCCGATGGACAATGGTTCTTGATGGAGCTTCCAACGCACTTGGTAATGGATATGGTATTATGATTGTCTCTCCTAAGGGTTTCCATATGCGCTTCACTGCGAGATTATGTTTTGTTTGTTCCAACAATATGGCCGAGTACGAAGCATGCATCATGGGTATCAAGGCTACCATCAATGTGAGAATTAAATTCCTAAATGTATAAGGGGACTCAACCCTAGTAATCAGTCAGATTAAGGGAGAATTGAATACAAAGCATCCAAATCTTATTCCTTATCGAGAGCATGTGTTGACATTAATTTAGTACTTCAAAGAAATCACTTTTGAACATATTCCGCGAGAAGAGAATCAGTTGGCAAAAGCATTAGCTACCATGTCATCTATGTTCAAAGTCAGATGGGATAATGAAGCTTCTCGAATCACTATTGAGAGACTAGATGAACCGAAATATTGCTACAAAGTTGATACTGATGGAGTAGAGGAAAAGGCTTGGTACCACGAAGTAAAAAGATACCTCGAGACTCAAGAGTATCTTGAAGGGGCATCTATCAATGATAATAAATTTCTAAAGAGGTTCTCTGCCAAGTTCTTTCTGAGTAACGGAATCTTGTACAAGCGCAATGACGATTCGACTTTGCTTCATTGTGTAGACAAGAAGGAAGCTGAGAAGATTATGGAAGATATGCACGAAGGAGTCTTTGGTACTCACACCAGTGGACATATAATTTCTAATAAAATACTGTGAGCGAGTTATTACTGGTCTACCATGGAAACCGATTGTCGTCGTCATTCCATAACTTGTCACAAATGCCAGATTTATGCTGACAAAGTACATGTGCCTCTGGTTTCTTTGAATGTTTTGACTGCTCCTTTTCCATTTGTAATGTGGGGAATTTATATGATTGGATAGATTAAGCCTACGGCTTCCAATGGGCATCGTTTCATCCTCTTCGTTATTGATTACTTCACAAAATAGGTAGAGGAAGCCTCATTTTCTTTCGTCACCAAGAATGTTGTGGCTCGGTTCATAAAGTATAATCTTATTTGTTGGTATAATATACTTGAAAGGATCATCACGGATAATGGCACCAATCTTAACAATACTATGATCACAGAACTCTGCATGCGGCTCAAGATTAAGCATCACAGTTCTTCTCTGTATCGACCAAAGATGAATGGTGCAATGGAAGCCGCCAACAAGTATATCAAGAATACTTTGAAGAAGGTGACGGTGACATACAAATATTGGCATCAGATGCTATCATTCTCTCTTCATGGTTATCACACTTCAGTATGCATATCCACTGGGGAAACCCCGTTCTCTCTAGTCTACGATATGGAGGTTGTCTTACATGTCGAAGTCCATATTCTTTCCCTAAGGATTATGAAAAATGCAGGTTTAGATGAAGACTAATGGATTCAGACTAGACTTGAATAGATAAATTTGATTGATGAAAAAAGGCTTGCAGCTGTTTGTCATGGTCATATATATAAAAATCGTATGATCAAGGCCTTTAACAAGAAAGTCAAACATCAGGTACCAGTCTGGTGATTTGGTAATAAAGCGCATCGTCCTACCACAAGGTGATCCCAGGCGCAAATGGAATCTCACATACGAAAGTCCATTCGTGATTAAGAAGATATTTTCTGGAGGTGCCATGTTGCTTACCACCATAGAAGCTGAATATTTTCCACACCTAGTAAACGCGAACATAATTAAAAAATACTACGCATAAAAGAAACTCGCTAGGTTGACTGGCCTAGGAAAAAATAAGGGCATCCCGGTGAACCAAAAGGAATTAGGCAAAAATTAGTGATATATATATATATATATATATATATATATATATATATATATATATATATATATATATATATATATATATATATATATATATATATATATATATATAAATTATACATTCGGCAAGTCGAAAACCTGAAAAGCCAGCTTCAGCAAAAAAGGATATCCCGGTGGACTGAAAATCCAAAAGGGCGGTCCAGGAAAAAGATAGGGATTAAAGCGTACGACTATGTCCTGTTGGATCACCAATCTACTTACAGCCAGCATAATTACTAAACTTCAAGTTCAAATGATGCGGATCAAATCAATTAACTTCTTCCGACAGCGGGATGAGATACTTGAAGACATATGGCCAATAACAGAGTTGAAACTCGGTGGGATCATTTTGACATAGCTATTTTTCTTTGTTTTTTGTTGCACCCTGTTGTGCCCCAAAATTTTCCCTCTCATTTATCAAGTGATTAACAACAAGATCTCCTTTGGTTCAAGACTGCACAAGGGTTGATCAACTCAAGACACCTCCTCAAACACTAATGACTGAAAATTAGGGTTTGAGTTTGCACAAGGAACAATGGACTTTTAATGACCCATATGACTTTCATGGATCATTTTGGACCCTCAAGATTGCTCATGTCAAGTTTCAAGTCTTGGATCACATTTTTGCTCAGTCAATTGATCAGATGACCTAAAACCAACTGTATTGAGGGAAAAGTCAACTGTGGTCAATTTACAATCAAACTTCATAATTTTTATCCATATCAACATTATGAACTCATATATGTCATTTGATCAAGTTTGGATCATAATTCCTCAAGAAATTTGATCAGAACATCAAAAGGGCAAAATGGTCAAAATTAGGGTTTTTGACTTAGAAGGTGCAATTTCTGATTTTTGACATAACAAATGATTGATTGGTTTAAGTTATGATCTCAAGGATTCAAATGCTTCATTTTTACCTAATGGCATGGCTCAAAACATCTCTCAAGATCAATTGATTGACAGATGAATTTCAGTTAACTGATGAAAAGTCAATTGTACACAAAAAGTCAAACTTTGACTTTTTGATCAAAATCAAGTATCAAAGATCACAATTCATCAAGACATGTCAAAATATGAAACTTGTTCATCAAGAAATAAAAAGTTCAAGATTTCATTTTGAAAAGTCAAAATTTCTAAACTTAGAAATTTTTCTAAGTGTTGGAAAATTCATATTTTTTCATAACTTTGAGTCAAATTTTCACCATGATGCAAGATGATTCAAAGGAAACTTCCAACATGAAAGTTATAGATCTCAATGATATCTAAAACATTGTATAACATAACTTATTCTAGAAATTCATGTATTTCAAGTTATGATTTTGTGAAGACATGTTCATGAAACTTGGAAACTTAGTGAACTTTTGCCCTAGTTTAGGCAGGATTTTGACCTAACTTCATGACAATTTTTTACGTAGTTCCAAGACGAATATTCAAAAATGTCAAAAATAGAGGTTGTAGAGGATGTTACAAGCTTTCCAAAATTTCCCAGAACTCATTGAGATCATAATTGAGCAAAGAGAATCAAAGGCAAGAAGTTAGGGTTTCATTCTTGAATTACAAGTCATTTCTTGATGAACACATAATACAATTTCAATGTTAGGCTGAATAACCTTGCTTTGAAGGCCTTCTAAATTATGTATCTATCCATCATTAATGGCTTACACAAACTTTTGATCTATAATCCAAGTGGTTTAAGCTTTATCCAATTCATATTGCCATTTTGGGAAGAAAGTGAAGAATGCCATTCTTGAAAAGCAAGCTTTATGCACAAAGTCAATTCTTGAGCCTCTAACTTGTTCCCTCTAATCACACTCCATCTATAAAGTCAGAAGCAAACTTCTTTAAATCATAACCACTCTACATTAGCAAGGATACAATACATTGAAACTTGATTTCTCAAAAATCACATGTTATGCTTAAACATGTGATTTTGAATTCTGATCAAAGACAATCCTTCAAACTTGTTGCTTATAAATATAGGCACTATTTGTGAGTTAACACATGAGCATTAACACCCTGAAATACTCCCAAACTCCCTCAAGCCAGAAATAGCCTAAAAACTTCATTGTTGCACAGTTTCTGACTTTGAACTTGTAACTTCCATTTCCCTCGTGCGTTCTTTGGCCTTTTAGTTCCTAAAGCTCATATACATAAAATATAACCTATCCCTGTCCCTGTTACACCACTGTAACACCATTTGCATCAAACTCCATAACCAAAAACATATCATTGCATATTGACTTCTCCAAGCCATTCCAACCATACATTGCTCAAGCTAATCATTGCATTAGCTTCCTGGGAACTTGAGGAAGCTAACCTGATCATCACAACTCCTTGAAAGCAGCTCAAACTCATTTCACGATTTCCAATTTTGAGGTACATTTTTTGAAATTCTATCTTCTCATTTAGGCATTGTTAGGCTTGCATTTGTGAAGATAAAATGTAGACATCATTGCCCTGAAGCTATACATGTCCATATATTTCATTTATATGGCTTGAGCCTAGAGAATTTTAAGATTGAAGTTTCTGGAAAATTTAGGATTCAAATTAGGGCCAATGAAATTCTCATTCATCTTTGATTTATAGCTTTAGTTATTTATATGGTTGGATTCGTGAGAAAAAATGGAACAACTTTCATGTTTTCCATTTTAATTTTATTGAGAAATGAGCAAGATACAGGATGTCTGGATGGGCGTGAGATTGAAGATGAAGTTCAGGCCATAGACTTGATTTGTAATATATATTTATGGTTTCATTTAAGTTAACGGATGTATAGCCACCCCAGTGGTAAGGCAGCACACGTTTCATGCTAAGGGCGTGGGTTCAAGCCACAACGTTGCCACTTTTCCTTATTTTTCATATTTTCTCTTCTTTTTTGTTCCAGCAAGCAGGCGCACGGGCTTCCCCCTTTGGGCTTTTGATTTTTTGCTAGCTTTTAACCCCCTGCCTTACTTTTGCAACTGTGACCCATTATTTTCTTTATTATTTCATTTTCTCATTTTTTTATTTTTATTTTCATTTCATATTTTCTTTATTATTGTTATTTCTTTTTTTTTATTATTAAAAAAATATAAAAATATTTTTATTTATTATGTACACTTATTTAGTTTATTTTCTCAATAAAACAAAAAGGATAAAAAAACATTTTCTTAAACAAATTAATTTCTATTTTTTCTTAAATAATAAATATTTAGACTTAGGTTTAATTATTATATTATTTTCTTTTAAATTAAAATTAACTTAGAATTTAGGTTTCCTTTAATTATTTAATTTTCATATTATTATTTATTTAAAACCTTTCATAAAAAACCCTAAAATACTTTTTAACTTAATTTCTTTCTTAATTAATTTAGGCTTAAGTTTTGTTTAACTTTTAATTAATCATCTCTCTTAATAAGGTTAAAACCCTTTCATAAAAACCAAACAAAAATCATTTCTTTTTCCATTTGCATTTGTATATTATATTTTTTTCAATTCTTGTATATTATTCGATATGGTTGTAATAGATAATTAGGTTCAATTTTCTTGCAAAATCCCCATTTGTAAATTTGTACACCCGTTCCCCTAATGATGTAATAGCGTAGTAATTTTACTTTATGCAATTTATCGCTTTATATAAATGCTAGTAATTAGGGTTTGTATGGAAAGACAAAATCAACAAGTAGCAAACCCTAATCCAAGATAAACAATGCATGTAATCAAGCACACTTGCACACTTACACCCTTAGGATAATTCCACTTTGTTGCCTTACAAAAATTTCCATGTTATGCATGTGAGATGTCTTAGCAAAAAGCAATCAAAAATACAAGATCATAGTCCCTCGATGATGCTATCAATGTTGCCTTTCAAAATGATCTTAGTCCCTCAAAGAGAAATGCTAAGATATCTCACAACATTGCTATCATGGCTATACGATGACTCGCGCCCGTCCCTTTACATCCAAAGATAAGGTTTCTTACCAAATTAATGATAAGGTAGCAATATCAAAGGAAAGGAAGAAATGAACAAAGACTTTTAAAGAGTAGGTAGATTATTCATAGTTGCTTGCTCATTTTATAATCAAACATCCTTGCTCATTTTTAAAACAAACACTAAACATTTTCAAAAACACTTTCAAAACATTTTCCAAACATGAAATATTTTCAAAAGCTCAACACTTTGTATATGTTCTTACGAACGAGAACTATTACAAATTTTGCCTAAACGAAGGCTCCTTTTCAAAATACTTTAAAAAACCACACAAAGCAAATTTTTCAAACAAAAGCAAGTGATCTAGCAAGAAACTAAGAGCCCATAGATAACTATGGATGAAAAGGATGCTAATACCTTTATTTTTCATAATCTACCCCCCGAACTCAAGAAATAATCTCAAAGGTCTTTCCTGTTCTCTTCAGCCTTTCCTTTTGGATAAAAGAAAAGTCGGTGGCGACTCTTGCTAACCGCAACATTTGCGATAAAACGTAAAATACCCAAGTCAGTTCTCCCACTGTACCACATACCCCTTTTCTTTTTATGACGATCTCCTCTTACTAGGATTTTTCTCTCCTTGTGTAAAACTACCTGCTTATAGGCAAATTTTCAAAATCAATGCAATTAAATTTCAATTTCAAAATTGTTTTTACTCTCTCTGTTTTGTTTGCAAAAATGTCTAATGATTACATTGAATGAACATATTCATTTAAATATGATTACTGTTTACAAATATATGCATGAAAACAGGATTAGCATTTACTAAAGACTCTAGGAGTCGGGATAATGTTCAGGTTGACCATAAATTCCCACAGGGAAATCTCCTCAGAGCTATTTTCACAAGTTAATCCCCATCAAGGATTATTTCATCAACACAGTTTACAGGGTTCATTTCCCTAACATAGTTTATGTCTCCTATATTGCAATTCCCCGACAAGATTCTCTTCTTCAGCCAAATGTAATTCAATGTTGTCCTCCCCGGGAAAGCTGATATCAGTATCTAAAACCCACTCAGACAGCACATCAGAGGATTATCCATCTCTTTTATCCCCAATCAAGATACATAAAGATCAAATACTTCAAAAGAGTAAAGAACGACTGACTTTCCTAGAATTCTTTCACCCTCAAGCCAAATTTGAAGATCCCCAGCGAAATGTCCTCAAACAGAAAGCAAAAATCCCCAATAGAGACATTCGAAGCAAAGCTGAAGAACTATTGTCTTCATCCCAAGAAACAATCAAGGATTTATTTTCCAAAGTCAGACATTGTGTAATACGGCGGGAGAACTAACTTGGTGTTTGTGTTTTATTTCAAATGTTGTGGATAGCAAGAGTCGCCACCGACTTTTCTTTTATCCAATAAAGGAAAGGGTGAAAAGAACTGGAAAGAACTTTTAAGAATTTTTCTTGAGTTTGGGGGGTACGTTATGAAAATGGAAGGTGTTAGCACCCTTTTCATCTGTAGTTATCTACGGGCTCTTAATTGCTAGCTCACATTGAAATGCTTTGTGTTTGTGTAAGTTTGAAAATACTTTGGAAACGCCTTCGTTCGGCAAACTTTACAATGATTCTTGTATCGTTGAGAATGTATACAAAGTGTTGGTTTAGAAAATATTTGTTGAAAAGGGATGTTTGAAAATGCCAATGTAAGGCAATTTTGTAATGATTCTCGTATCGTTGAGAATGTATACAAAATGTTTGTTTGAAAAGTATTTTGAAAGTGTGAAGTGTAGAAATGGTTTTGTTTGTGAGCAAGCAATTGCGAGCAATCTACCTACTTAAAAAGTCTTTGTTCTTTTCCTCCTCCTTTAGATAGTGCTACTTCACCATTGATTGGTAGAGAGCCATATCATTGGATGTTAGGGACAGGCGTGGGTCATCGTACAGTCATAGAAGGCAACTTGTAATATGTTTTAGCAATTATCTTAAGGGACTAAGATCATTTACCAGAGGCAACATTTGAAGGGTTATCGAGGGACTACAATATTTTAATCGAGGGTCTTTGCTAAAACATCCCACATTCGAGGGACATGACTGTGTTTATTTGAGGCAATAAGTGTGGTTACCCTAGAGGTGCATGTGTGCAAAGTGTTTTAATTTCAAGCATTTTACCTTTGAATTAGGGTTTTCTAATGTTTGATTTTAAATCTTGTCATACAATCCCTAATTACTAACAATAATAAGGAAAGCAGTAAATTGCGGAATTTAAATGTCCTACGCTATTACAATGCTTTGGGAATAAGGGGTTCAATTTTGTGAGTGGGGGGAAGAAAGCAATAAAGCCCAAATTTATCTATTATAAACCATATACATGAATAATGATAAAATGCAATAAATGTAAGAGGAAGAAAGAAATTGTTTTTAGGTTTTTTTTTATGGAGAGAAAGGTTTTTTAACCTAATTAAACTAATTAAATTTAATTACAAAAAGAAATTAATTAATAATTTAATTAAAATAATTTAATAATTTAAGAAAATATATTTTTGGTATTTTTTGGATAAATAAAATATATAAATAAATAAAATATATAAAATATGAATAAGATAAAAACATTGGGCCTGTGTGTCAAAAAGGTAGAAGGAAGGTAAAAGGTAGCAAAAGGCCAAATTTAGTTTTTTTTATAGAAACGGAAATAAAATAAAAATATATGTTGGGTCTGCGCTGAAAAAGCAAAATGGGGGGGGGGGGGGTGTGAACTCAAAAATAATTTAGGCCCAAAAACAAATCTTCAGCGCATGTATGTGATCCCATGTTGCTAGCCTTTTTGAGTGCATCATGGTCCTAATCATGTGGGGCGTTGGATTTGGATTAATGATCATCCAATGGTGTTGATGTGAGGCTCATGATAGGCGTGCATAGCTTGCTTGCATAGAATCTGAAAGAAACAAATATGAAAGAAATAAAAGGGTACCACTGGGGCTTGAACCCAGGTCCCTATACATTAATGCCTTGTGTGCGCTTCCTCTGCCACTAGGGTGGCTGTTTCTTTCGCTCATAATACATGTTGCAATAAACTTAAAATAAACTTGTTTTTGAATGAAACTTCATCCCTAACCTCGTGCCAGAAGCCATTCTAAACATTTTCAAATTTCTGAACTTGCTCATTTCTCAACCATTTTCAAAAATGTAAACATGAAAGTTATTCCATTTTTAACAGAATCCAACCATATAAATTTCATAAGCTATAAATCAATGATGAATGAGAATTTTACTGGTACCAAATAAAAACCTAATTTTTTCAGAAAGTTCAAACTCAAAATTCGCATCACTCAGGCAACATAAATGAAAACTAAAGGCATGGTTAGCTTTAGGGCTATGATGTATACATTTTTCATTCACAAAGTAACCATTAATGATGCTTGTATAAGGAGTTCAAAGTTGAGAAAACTTACCTCAAAACTGGAAATTGTGTTTGGAGTTTGAGCAATCCTGAAGGTGTTGTGATAATCCGGATAACTTCACTGGACTCCTAGGAAGCTAATGCAACTCTTACTTTGTGCTGAAAGTGCCTGAATCTTCCTGGAGAAGTCAAGTTACAAGTGACTACTTTTGAGTTTGGAAGATGATGAAAATGGAGTTACAGTTATGAAACCGGGGTAGGGATGAGTTGTAAATAAGGTATGGAAGCTTTGTGATTGATTAGAAGTGAAAATGCACAAGTGGATTGTGAGTTTGAAGTTCAAAGTCATAATGTGCAACAATGGAGGTTTGAAATGCAAATTCTGATTTCAGAGTGTTTAAGGGTGTTTCAAGGCTTCTAATTCGTGTGTTAGCCTGCAAATGAATTCCCTATTTATATAGAAACGATTTTGAAGGCTCTAGTCATCAGAAATCCAAGATCACATGTTATGGTTATGTGACTTGATTTTGAAGCAATCTTGAAACATATTGTTCCAATGCATATTACAAGCATGGTCTGAGTAGTTAGAGGCTCTAGACAAGTTGCTTATGGCTTTGAGATTGTGTGTGTTCAGAAGGAAAAAGTGCAAAGCTCAAGGAGAGTGGACTTTGTGATTAAAGTCACTTTTCCAAAATGGCAATGTTACCTTTGTGCCAAAAATGGATTAATCACTTGGACAATGACTCAAATGCTTGGACAATGGCTCAATTAGTTGTGTAAACAATTAATTACGGAGTGATTTGCAATTTAGAAGTCTGCAAAGCAAGATTTATGCAGCCTGGCTTGAGATTGGATCATGCATTCTTCATGAAAATGTCTGGTAATTCAAGAATGGATGCTCAACTTCTTCTCTTCGATTCTCCTAGCACTCTCTTCAAGTTCTTGGACACTTTGGAAAGATTGAAATATTGTCTACAACCTTCATGTTGACCACTTTGGCTAAATCAACTTAGAACTTGGTGAAAAATTGCCAAGAAGTCGGGATAAAAAATTTGCCTAACTTGATGAAAATTTCACTAAGTGTTTTAGTAAAAATGTCATGACTTCATGAGCCTATATCTTCAAATCTAAGCCTTTTTTGGACAGCAACCCTAAGGGACAAAGTTATAGAATTCATCAAGATCTACAAATTTCATGTTGAAAGTTTTCCTTGAATCATCTTGCATCTTGGTGAAAAATTATCATGAAGTAGTGAAATTATCAAGGTTAAAAAACACTAAGAATTTTTCTAATTCTTGAAAATCTTGACTTTTTGTTGACTTTTTTTTTACTTTCTTGATTATTGATGATCAAGTTTTATATTTTTGAATGTTTTGATGAATCTTGATCTTTGAAATTCAATTTTGACCAAAAAGTCAAAGTTTGACTTTTTGTGTGTTAGTTGATTTTTCATCAGTTGACCTAAATTTCAACTATCAATCCCTTGATCTTGAGAAATGATTTGATCCACGAAATTAGGTCAACATGTCATGTTTGAGTCCTTGAGATTATGCTTCAACCCATTAGGTCATGTACTAGGTCAAAAGTCAATGATCAGTCATTCTTAGTTAAAACCCTAACTTTGACAATTTTGCCCCTTTGATGATTTAAGTGCTTTTCTTGGGGCATTTATGATCAGCCCTTGATCAATTGATAAATATCACTTCAAAATTTTGATGTTGGCCAAAAATCATGAAGTTTAACTGTATGTCGACCATAGTTGACTTTTTACCCAATACAGTTTATTTTCAGTCATCTGAGCAATTGACTGAGCAAATTTGTAGTGCAAGACTTGAAAATTGGTATGAGCAATCTTTAAGACCTATAATGAACCATGAAATTCACTTGAGGCATTAAAATTCCAATTACCCTTGAGAAAAGTAACACCCTAATTTGTGGCCTTAGTGCTTAGGAGATGAACTTGTATGATCAACCCTTGAGTGTTTGAGATCTTTTTGTGAGAAATGTCTTGAGAAAATAGATGGAAAATTTTAGGGTACAACACATTCTTACACGAAGCTACTGATACGCTACAAAGACATGTTGCATTTATACATCATTTACAAAATATCATAACATATGCAACGCACATACTATTCTCATTTATTTGAAGAACATCATTACACAATGAATATTATCAGGTTAAGTTTGTATAAAGTTAACTTTGTATTTTCAGGTTAAGTTTGCAAATAGATGAATATTATCAGCAATTTAGAGACATGTTTTAGATCAATTCCCGAAACCGGATGGGGCAACTATCTACATAATTAGATGATTCCCTTCAGAGAGTGAATTCTGAAAAGAATTTCCCTCAAAGACTAAATTCTAAAAAGCATTTCCTTCAGAGGTTTATTCTGAAAAGCATTTCCTTCAGAGGTTTATTCTAAAAGCATTCCCCTTCAGAGACTGAATTTTGAAAAGCACTTCTTTCAGAGACTATATTCTGAAAAGCATTTCCTTTAGAGAATGAATTCTGAAAATCATTTCCTTCAGAGAATGAATTCTGAAAATCATTTCATTCAGAGAATTATTCTGAAAAGCATTCCCCTTCAGAGACTGAATTCTGAAAAGCAATTCCTCCAGAGCTTTATTCTGAAAAGCATTCCCATCAGAGGTTTATTCTGAAAAGCATATCCTTTAGGGCTTTATTGTGAAAAGCATTCACTTTAGAGACTGAATTCTGAAAAGCATTTCCTTCATAAATTTTCTGAAAAGCATTCTTCAGATAAGGTCAAGCGTAGACTCATTCTGATACTCCTATCAATAGTTACTTTGGATGGCATCTATAATCCCATCTCCGACGATACTCTATCATCTCTTCGAATGGAATCTTTAAGCCTATTAAAGCAATATAATCGACCAATAGTGTTACTTCGTGCACATGTGAGTGCAAATTTCTGGCCACTTAAGTATTCAATCCCCGTCTACCTTCAAAATCACGAATAACGGACAAGCCAAACTAACTCTTCATGTCTAAGAAGATTGAATAGGGGAAGCGGTTGTACCCCAAAATTTTCCCTGCCATTTTTTAAAGAAAAATTAATTCAAGATCTCCTTTCATGCTCCTAAGGGTCTCAAACACTCAAGACTACTCAAGGATTGATTAGATGAATCCTCCACCTAAGTAGTGGCCTACAACTAGGGTTTTGTTTATCTCAAGGAATATTGGACTTCTAATGCCTCAAGTGGACTTCGTGGTTTTTCATATGCTTAAAATTATCCTTATACCAAGTTTCAAGCCTTGCAGCATAAGTTTGCTCATGCAATTAGTCAGATGATTAAAAATTAACTATATTGGACAAAAAGTTAACTTTGACCAATTTATAGTCAAACTTCAATATTTTTGGTCAACATCAAGATTTTGAAGTCACAATCATCATTTTATCAAGGGTTGATCATGATTCATCAAGAAAAATAAAGATTCATCAAAAGTCAAAAGTTACTAAATTAGGGTTAACTTGAGATGAAGTCAACTAAACTTTGACCAAGCATAACTGTGATACGGTGGCAGAACCGACTGTTAATGCTGGTTTGTGTTTTTTGTTCGCAAATGTCGCGGTAAGTAAGAGTCGCCATCGACTTTTCTCTTATCCAATAAGGAAAGGGTGAAAAGAACAGAAAAAGACCTTTTTCGAGATTTTCTGAGTAAGGGGGTAGATTATGGAAAGGGAAGGTGTTAGCACCCTTTCCATCCGTAGTTATCTACGAGCTCTTAGGTACTTTCTCATTTTTTGAAAATTTCTTGTGTTTTGTGTGTTTTGAAAATTATTTTGAAAATGCCTTAGTGCGGCGATTCGCTTTGTGATAACTCTTGTATCAGTCCTCAAGAGTGTTGACAAGGCGAATGTTTTCGAAAGTGTTTTGAAATTTTTTTGTGTAGGTGCAAAAAGTTGTTTTGAGCAAGCATCTAAAAACTTATCTACTTATACTCGAAAATGTCGTTCTTTTCTCCCTATCCTTTAGACAGTGCTATCCTACTATTAGTGAGTAGGTAGCCCTATCGTTGGATGTATGAGGGACAAACGCAGGTCATCGTTATGGTCATAGAAGGTAACATATAGGGATACCTTAGCAGTTCAAATGGACTGTCATCATATATTCGTAGGCACCATCGAGGAACAAGATCATTTCTCGTAGGCAACTCGAGGTACATTGAGAGACTATGATCTTTATGATGACTTTAACTGAGGGTCTTTGCTAAGGGTATCCCTATGTTCGAGGGACATGACCATTGTTTTTTCGATAGCAACAAGTGAGGTTACCCTAGAGGTGCGAGTGTGCAAATGATTCAGTTCGGTTATTTATCTTGCAATTAGAGTTTTCTATGTTCATTTTTATCTTTCCATACAATCCTATTAACTTAAGTATTGCATAAAATATAGTAGCTGAAGGTAAAGGCGAAAATGTAAACCTAGGTTATTACAAAGCTTTGGGGCAGTTACATAATAGTGAAGAGTGCGGAAAAGAAATCCTAAAACTATTACATCCCGGAAGCAATTACATGATAATGATAAAAAAAGCGGGAAAAATAAAGCTACGCTATTACAGTTGAACGCGCCCTATATACTTTATCTAGGAAAATAAAAATAAGATGACAATAGAAAAGAAAATGTTTTGGTGATTTTTTATGAAAAAAATATGTATGATAATTAATTAAATAAACCTAAAAAACCTAATTAATTCTAATTAATAAAAAATGTTAATTTTGAAAAAAGTTAATTAAAATACTTAAATCCTAATTAGTTTGAATTAAAAAAAAGGTTAATTTTGAAAAAAAGATTAATTAAAAAACCTAAAAACTAATTAATTTTAATTAAAAAAAGGGTTTTAAAAAAGTTTATGGGTAATGATTAATAAGAAAGAATTAAGTTTGCCAAAAAATAGATAGGGGAAGAAACATCAATGAAAATAGGGTTAGAAAATAAAAATAATGCAAATGTCAGGGGTGGGTGTTTACCCAAAATTAATTTAAAACCTAAAATTAAATTAAAAAACATAAATTAATTATTCGAGTTTTTATGAAAAATCAAAGGTTTGTGAAAAATATTAAGTTTTATGAAAAAGGTTTTAAACAGAAAGAATGGAAATAGGTAAAAGGATAAATAGAAAGGAAGAAAACCAAAACCAATAGGGGTGAGTGTTGAACTCACACCCTTAACCTCATTGATCACCCCCTTTACCACTGCACCATGGTGTCGTTGGTTGTTGTTATGATCTGGCCTCAACGTTTTGTAATAACCCTGCATGGGACCATGTCTAAATCTGCAGCGTTGAATCTCATGAACACATTAAATAAATTACTATATCATGAAATACCAAGAAAGCAAATATATGAAATTTTGTAATGTTAAAACCGATATGGTGTGTATGAAATACCAACCTTACCCTTACTAGAGAAGTAGTGAGATGGGGGTTTGTAACAAGGATGACTTCTTTGTAGTGAGATGGGGGTTTGTAACAAGGATTTCAAGATTTTTAGGGTTCTTGAAAGAATTTGATATTTTGACAGGGTTGTGGCAAAGGTTTTTTTTTCGTGTCTGTGCTAAAAGAATGAGATTATATAATGGAAATTAGAGAAAAAAATTGGGCTTTAAATGTGCAATTGGGCCACCAATAACCACAAGCAATAATGCATATTTTTATTCACTTGAGTCTGTCACTTTCCAGGATAAATTGCAGGGACTTAAGTGCAACTTTTGAAGTTGAAATGTGAAAACAAAATGTATCCGACATCGATAAATAACTCATGTCCGAAAATGGGTTCAATCAGATAAACGGTGAATTAGTTACGAATTTTTGAAGTTTCTCCTCAGACAAACTTATTTTGGGCTCCAATGTCAACTCTGATACGTTCTTCAATAAAAAAATGGTATTGATCGGAGCATAACCCGGTATTGACTTTGGAAGAAAAGTTGTAGATCTCTGAGTCAGTGATCTTGTGTAAAAAGATGGACCCGATCCGATAAAAATTGATCGGGTTATGAATTTTTGAAGTTTCGACCCAGATGAAATAATATTCAGCATTCAGGATTTTCGGCATGTCACGCGCATTCTTGGAAAAAAACAAAGGCCTTTTGGATAGCATTCGAACTCGATATCTCCTATAAAATCGTATCCAACTCAATTTGTGAAATTTTGGCGCCGAAACCAGCTCAATACAATGAAAATCGACCAAGTTATGATTTTCTGAACATGACGCAAACTTCTATCACAAATTTTCTATACGAAAATACTTAATAAATCCGTATTCTTGAAGACCTTCGGATCGAAGTTAGCTTCCAGTCGTGAGATATGAAAATGTAGATGAAGTCAAGATGAAATTTTGGCCACCAGAACGGGTTTAAAACGAGCCACGATCTTCATGTTATGAATTTTTTAGTGTGTAAAAACTGCACTTTCAGCATACTTTTTCACCATATTTCTTCGAGAAAAATCGCACATTCGGAGACCTTCTTTAAAGAATTGGCTCTCGAGCCAAACCTGAATTTGGGAATATGTTATCAGGGATATCTTGGTGAAAGAACACCTGAATATGACGCGCCGGGTTGGACTTGTAAATCTTTGAACCCTGAATCATTGTGAAACAACGAACCGATCTTTATAACAGAAAATACTCTGAGAATATCCATTAGCGAAATAAACGTCAATTGTAACCTAAATAAGCTTGCTAAATATACCTTTATCGCATAACCATAGAACCAATGATATGCGTGTAAGCCAAAAAAGTCAAAATAAAGAGGGTAAATTTTGGGGTACAACAGTTGCCCCTGTTCAATCTTCTTAAACCTGAGGATGTAGATTGGCTGGTCTGCCTTTCGTAATCTAAAGGTGGAAGATGATTGAACACTAGAGTAGCCAGAAATTTGCACTCATCTAAAATGATACTTGATTGTGTAGATAATCGGGAATGGGCTTATAGATGCCATTTGGAGAAGATGACGGAAGATCGTCAGAGATGGGCTTAAAGACGCCATCCAGAGAATATGACGGAGAGTCAACGGAGATGGTCTTAAAGATGCCATCCAGAAAAGATATCAGTCGCATAAGAGATTCCTTTGCGAAAATCCATGTACCTGCCATTGAGGAGGACTTTGCCGGGGAATGTTGATTTATGTCCTGGGAAATAGAGTCTAAGAGCTTCGGTTGTCCATTACTCTACTGGGGAATTAACTCTTGATTGATGAGACAAAAGTGAGTTGTTATCTGGTCGAGTCTGGGTTTCACGACGACTTACTGGGGAATATGAAATCGACCGTATCTGGTCGGGTCCAAGTTTTACAGTGTTGTAAACTGTTGTCCGAAGATAAAAGAGAAGGAACCTGTATAGGGCTTTCTCGGGATAAGTCCATGCAAAACTACGTCAGGTAATTCATGAAAAGGAGCCTGGATAGTAAGGCTATGGGAAGGAACCTGGGTAGTAGGGTTACTTCAAAATGAAGCCTGGTTAGTAGGGCTACTTTGGAATAAAGCCTGGGTGGTAGGGTTGTGAGAAAGAACTTGGGTAGTATGGTTACTTCGAAATAAAGCCTGGGTAGTAAGGCTATGAGAAGGAAACTGGGTAGTAGGGTTACTTCTAAATGAAAGCCTGGATAGTAGGGCTATGAGAAGGAACCTGGGTAGTAGGGTTACTTCAAAAAGAAAGCCTGGATAGTAGGGCTATGAGAAGGAACCAGAGTAGTAGGGTTACTTTGAAATGAAAGCCTGGATAGTAGGGTTATGAGAAGGAACCTGGGTAGTAGTGTTACTTTGAAATAAAGCCAGGATAATAGGGCTATGAGAAGGGCTCTAGATAGTAGGGTTACTTCGAAATGAAATCTTGGATAGTAGGGCTATGAGAAGGAACCTAGATAGTAGGGTTACTTCGAAATGAAAGTCTGGATAGTAGGGCTGCGAGAAGGAACTTGGATAGTAGGGTTACTTCGAAATAAAATCCGGGATAGTAGGGCTATGAGAAGGAACTTGGATAGTAGTGTTACTTTGAAATGAAAGTCTGGATAGTAGGGCTATGAGAAGGAACCTGGATAGTAGGGTTACTTCGAAATTAAAGGCTGGATAATAGGGCTATGAGAAGGAACCTGGATAGTAGGGTTACGTTGAAATTAAAGTCTGGATAGTAGGGCTATGAGAAGGAACCTGGATAGTAGGGTTACTTCGAAATGAAAGCATGGATAGTATGGGTATGAGAAGGAACGTGGATAGTAGGGTTACTTCAAAATGAAAGCCTGGATAGTAGGGCTATGAGAAGGAACCTGGATAGTAGGGTTATTTCAAAATGAAAGCCTGGATAGTAGGGCTATGAGAAGGAACATGGGTAATAGGGTTACTTCGAAATAAAAGCCTGGATAGTAGGGCTATGAGAAGTGTGATCGGTGGGAATAAGAACTGACTGTTTTGGAATGTTGGTTCGTGTTTGTGTTTGTTTTCGCAAAATGTCGCGGTAAGCAAGAGTCGCCACCGTCTTTTATTTGATCCAATAAGGAAAGGACAAAAGCACAGAAAAATTCCTTTTTGAGATATTTCTCGGGTTCAGGAGGTAGATAATAGAATGGGAAGGTGTTAGCACTCTTTCTATCTGTGGTTATCCACGGGTTCTTAGGTACTTGTTCACTATGTTTTCAAAAATTTGCTTTTCTTTGTGATTGTGGGTTTGAAAAGAGTTTTATTTTTAAAGAGAGTGTAAGTGTGAAAAGTTTTGTTTTGTTTTAAAAGGAGCAAGTACTTAAGAACATCTACCTACTCAAAAAAGAATTAAACTGTACAAGTGTCCTTCAGACAATGCTATCCCACTATTGAGGAGTAGGTAGCATCGTCGTTGGAGTTTTCGGGTCAATTCGATTAAGGGACATGTGGTCACTAAAGCAATGTTAGGATGCCTTAGCAGTAACCCTAATGTCTTAGATCATTTTATCCGAGGAAACCATTTCGAGGCAACTTATGATCTTTGGACAAGAGGGTGACCTCTAAAACTTCCTATACTCAATGACCACGTTCGAGGCAACCAAGTGAGGCGTACCCTATGAGTGGCATGTGCGAGTATATTGTTTTTCAGTTATATTATCTTTGCATGTCATGGTGAGCTATTGTTGATTTTAAGTTAAGATAGATCTTGTCATGCATAGCCTATTATTCAAACATCTAATAGTTTAATGGTTGCGGAATATAAATTGCGGAAAATAAATCTAAGTTATTACAAGGCGTCGGGTATTTACATCGCCAAAAACAAACCCTTGAAAATTAAATTACGGAAAGTAAACAAAAGCGGTAAATAAAATCCTAAGTTAAAAATTATTACATCCTCGGAGCAATTACAATTATATGGATCAAAGATAATTCGCGCGAGAAAAATCGAATCGGAGCGTCCTAGGGTTTTGACCCTTTTTTTATTAAATAAAGCATATTTTTGTTATTTTTGATTTAACAATTAAGTCCAAACTAATAATTAATTAATTAAAAGAAAATATTTTTGAGTTTTTATTTTAATTAAGGAAATAAAAAAAATGGTTAAAAATATTTAAAAAAACCTAATTCTATATTGATTTTAATTTAATGCAAAATATATTGAAATTGAACCTAATTAAAACTAAATTAATTGGTTAATTTTATTTACAAAAATAAATAATAACATTAATGGAATTTAAATAAAAATATTTTTTTTTCTGATTTTTTTATGAAAAAAAGTTAATTAGTTAATTGGTTAATTAAAATACTAATAATAATAAAATAGAAAATAATGAAAAGAAAAATAAAATAAACAAACTCAAGGGGGGGGGGGGGGTGTTGGGCCTGAAGAAGGTGTTTGAGTTGCAATTTCCAGGCCCATCAAGCTTCAGCCTCGTTGGACTTTTTGAATTCCCATGGGTGCTTGTTGACTGGAGACCATGGTAGGCGTGCAATATGGGTTACTAGATCTGCCTGATGGGCCACTTGGCGTGCTGATCCTTGAAGTGTATGGTAGTCTTCATACCTGAAAATCCACTGGAATATATGCAAGAAAATAATAAGAAGCGTTTTGGGGGACCTGGGATTCGAACCCAGGTCCCAAGGGACAAATCAATTAGCGCGCTACCAACTGAGCCAAGATGTTAACCTGTTAGTGGAATATCAATCAAATATTATATACAAACAATTCAATTATGCCTGGCCAAAAATAAAAAACGCGCAATTGATTCAAATGAACCAATCACGCCCCACCACGTAATCATCTTCTTCACAAAACCTGGTTCGATTACCTGCGGCTTTTTATCCGCAGGAAGGTTCCTAGGATCTCCCCAAAATCCTCCCTAGGCCACAAAAATGGAATCCAAGAGTACCACTGTACTCGTCTCACTCCCCTGAACTCATCCATGGCCATTGTTGGCCTTAATTTAACCTGCACAAAGAACGCTCAAAAACAAGAACAAGAACCCTAGGTTCTGGATACAGGGTTATAAGCCATAAAAATAAAATCAAATATTATAGAAATGTTGGAAATTGAATGGTGAGTATGAATGCACAAGAAAATTGGCAAAAAGGTGCAAGAATGATGAGTTGCGTTTTCATGTTCAGAGGCGTTTTCAAGGACACTTACAGCGTGATTTAGGTGATGAAAAGGCTTTTTTTATTGGTATAGCTCCACTGGATGTCAAGGAAGAGAGCTTCGCTTTGCTTCTGGTTTGAATTGGCCTTCAAGGTTGTTTTCAATCTCATACTTTTCAAGCTTTTTTCTCAAAGTGGTATGGCCGTTTCTGCAGACTTCTATGCGTGTCTTAGGTTTGTGAGGCTTGCTTGCATATAATGGAACGGTTCTAGGTTAAAACATGGGCCAATATCCTTGTGCATTGAAGAATCAAGATTGCCCTTTGATCACCATTAACATGTTTCCAAATATAGGCCATATCTGAGATTTTGTGCTTGAATGAGCCTTGGCACGAGTTGGTTGGGTGTCACATGGTATTTGCAAGCTGTACAAATCACAAACATACCATTTCAATAATTTTTGGATTTTATAAGAATTAATATAGATTTAAAATGTATTAAATCAATAAAAATTAAATAAAATAGAAAAATAAGTGTTTGGTTATTAAATTAAAGATGGGACACGTGTGTGGCATGACAAGACTAAATCAAGTGGAAAAAAGTGGGCCCTTTTGTCAAAAATTGGAGTTTTGAGGATAGTTGACTTTTGGCAATTTTGGAAAAATGCCCAACTTCAACAATGCATAACTTCTTCAATTTTGAACTTTTGGAAGTGTTCTTGGACTTTTTAGAAACCTTGAGATGTCCTATAACCAACCCTTTTGGTATAATAGCATTTTGATGTTCCATGCTCAAGTTATAAGCTTTGGCAAAAAATGTGTTTTTGTTGACTTTCAAAAATGACCTATAATGTCCAAATTTGTAACTTTTTGTGATAGATTTTCTTGATCTTGGGGTGTGAAGATGGATTGTGGGAAATTGCATCCTCTTAAAAATGAGATTTGGATGGGTCATTTCTCATAACGTATGAGAAAGTTATGCTTGGTCAAAGTTGAGTTGACTTTTCCTACAAAACCCTAATTTGGCAACTTTTGAATCTTGATGAATTTTGAGCAATCCTTGATGAATCATGATCAACCCTTGATCAAATGATGAATTATCCTTCAAAATTAGAATGTTGACAAAAATTCTTGAGGTCTGACTGTATTTGGGACACAGTTGACTTTTGCCCTAGCATAGTCGACTTTTGGACCCCTTGAGCAATTGACTGACCAAACTTTCTCTGTAGGGCTTGAAATTTGACATGGATGATCTTGAGAACATATTAGGACATTGGGAAGCACTTGAGGTCATTTGGATGTAAGGACCTTGATGCAACACAAAACCCTAATTTTGAATTTGACTTCCTTAGGAGGTGATTTGACTGTCCAACCCTGGAGCCATCTTGAGCAATTTAAAGATTAATCTTGGAAAATCTTGAAGAATATAGGAGGGAAAATTTTTGGGTACAACAAGAAGGAACCTGGATAGTAGGGCTATGAGAAGGAACCTGGATAGTAGGGTTACTTCGAAATGAAAACTTGGATAGTAGGGCTATGAGAAGGAACCTGGATAGTAGGGTTACTTCGAAATGAAAGCCTGGATAGTAGGTCTATGAGAAGGAACCTGGATAGTAGGGTTACTTCGAAATGAAAGTATGGATAGTAGGGTTTCAAGAAGGAACTTGGATAGTAGGGTTACTTCGAAATGAAATCCTGGATAATAGGGCTCCTGAGAAGGAACCTGGATAATAGGGTTACTTCGAAATGAAAGCCTGGATAGTAGGGCTATGAGAAGGAACTTGGATAGTAGGGTTACTTTGAAATGAAAGCCTAGATAGTAAGGTTGCAATAAGGAACCTGGTTAGTAGGGTTACTTCGAAATGAAACCTGGATAGTATGGCTTCTGAGAAGGAACCTGGATAGTAGGGTTACTTCGAAATGAAAGCCTGGATGGTAGGGCTACGAGAAGGAACCTGGGTAGTGGGGTTACTTCGAAATGAAAGTCTGGGTAGTAGGGTTATGATAAGGAATCTGGATTGTAGGGTTACTTCGAAATGAAATCCTGGATAGTAGGGCTATGAGAAGGAACCTGGATAGTAGGGTTACTTCGAAATGGAAGCCTGAATAGTAGGGCTATGAGAAAGAACATGGATAGTAGGGTTACTTCTAAATGAAAGCTTAGATAGTAGGGCTATGAGAAGGAACCTGGATAGTAGGTTTACATCGAAATGAAAGCTTGGATAGTAAGGCTATGAGAAGGAACCTGGGTAGTAGGGTCACTTCTGAATAAATCTTGGGTAGTAGGGTTGTTTCGGAATAAAAGCCTGGGTAGTAGGATTGTCTCATTTGATTGCGTAGATTAGTTGACCCGTTTGGTTTTGGGAACTGATTTTCCATTAGTCGCCTGCAGATATGACATGTATAGCTTCACGGATATAATCTTGAACTGTTGGAATTGTTGATGATAACCATCTTTCCTGAAAAGGTACATGATTAATTATATGCGATGCATGAGATGCATTGTGTGATGATGTTCTCCAAAAATGAGATTATGTTGTATGCAATATGTATGTGCACATCATGATGTATGAACATGAAATTCTATGGTGACATATCCGAGTTTGGGAAAATAAATCCTTGATTGCTGCTGGAGAGTACTGGAAGTTGAATTCCTGACCATTGTAGAAAAAGTGGTTCTTCTACTTCCGCTGGGGATGGTGAACAGACATGACTATGCTGTGGGTTTACCCCCTTTCTGTTTGTGAATATTCTGTCGGAGAGAGACTCTGCTTGAGAATAACTCTACGGGGGAACAACTCTGTTTGAGAGAGGAGATGCTTTGTTGGAAAAAATTTCCTATTCAGAGAAATAAACTCTGCAGGGGGATGAACTTCCGTAGCTGGATGAATAAACTCTGTTGGGGATTGAGCCTCTGTATTCAGAGAAATAAACTCTGCTTGGGAGGCAACTTTATGAACCGCTTGCGATTACAAAATTCGGCTGGGGAATATAGATATCAGCTCTCTGAAGGAACTTTGTTGGGGAAAGTAACTCCTGTTCGGGGAAGTTGAGATCAAAACTTGTGTTGCCTCTTCTCTGTGGGGGACATAGACGTCACTGGGATGTATGTTGAGGATGCAGCGGTGACTTTGCATCAAGACGTTTCTGCCTCTGTACCTGTTGGAGAAAGTACATGCGGAGGCTTGATGGATGTTGATCAGGATGATAAGTCTTCTACTGATAAACAAATGACAAGATGACGGGACATAGTCGTACGCTTCAAATCCCTAACTTTTGCCTGGACCGCCCTTTCGGGTTTTCAGTCCACTGGGATACCCTTTTTTGCTCAAGCTGCCTTTTCAGGTTTTTGACTTTCCAGGTGTACATATTTTTTTTGTTTTTATCCGTAATTTTTGCTTGATCCCTTTTGGTTTTCCAGGATGCCATTATTTTTGCCTAGGCCCGTCAACCTAGCGGGTCTTTGTTCATGCGTAGTATTTTTCAACTATGGCCATGTTCACCGGGTACGGAGAATTGTCACTTTCCATAGTAGTAAGTTTTGTCACACTACCAGAAGATGTTTGTTTGATCATGCAGGGTTCGTTGCTGGAGTCCATGTCCAATGTCCCAAACCATTCAGATAGAGATCTGCCCCTGGCTATTTGGCATCTTTGAGAGATTCCTTGAATCTTGACTTGACTGCCCCAGATGATGGACAATGATCATGTCGTGCCCCTTGGTTGGAAGTGTTTTTCCACTTGAGGTGATCCTTTTTATTGAGAAGGTTTTTGTTCACTAGATATTTGTCATGCGAATTTCTCTATTGTTGAACAAATAGTCATATGCAAACAATGGTATTTTAAGAATGCAAAGCTTATGTCTGTCTTGAAATTTTTTTTTTAAATTCAATTTTTAATAAAATAAATTTTGCAAGAGAGTGATATCAACTCATGATTTATAGAAAACCTTTCAGGAGTCAGGATACCTTTTGTAACAATATGCTTTCGAACTAACCCATGCTTGAGCTAGGACTTTTAAGGGTTATAACATGGCCTGGTTCACGGTTTAAGAAACAAAGGATAAAGGCTCAAAATTTATTTGTACCCACCCTCTCTTCGTGATGTTCTTCAGTCCTATGCTCAGTTAATTGCGCGTTTAGAATCCCAGTTAAGTTCTGGAATATTGTCCTTGATGTTCTGGTGATGGTTCGGATACTGACAATTTATTTTGAATAGGCAGTCATCTTTTTTGTCGAGGATTTGTAGGACCTCTTTCTATTTGATTTTACTATCCCTGTCTTTTTCCTGAACTATTTCTTTTTGGGATTACAGTGAGCGGGATTCCCCCGTATTTTTTCTTAAGTCTCCTTCATAGGTTTTGACTTAGCGGGCTTTTATTTAGAGAGATAATGACTTCCTATCTTGACGATTATGCGGAACCATCATCGTCTTTTGATTTAGAAGGATGTCTTCGATGCCATTCATTATGTATGAAGCGGAAGATTGCGACTGAATGCGCGTCTGAATTGACTGAGAAAACTACCCTACCCCAGGTTATGATTAAGGGTTTTAATTTGTGTGAAAAGAAAAACTCCTACTTCTTTGGCTCGAAGGGGTTGACTAGGGATTATCTTCCTTATAACTCCACTGTTTAGGATTTGATATAACACCTGTACATCGTGAGCGGGGTCTGTTCAAAAGCATATTGTGGAGATTGGGTATCATTTTCGTCATCCTCCCTCTAAAGGCTTAGAGCTTTTGATAGAGAGTTGAATATCACACAAAGGGAAGCAGTTTAAATATATTGAATACAAATGAATTGATTCAAAACAGACATATGTAATGCATTGATAAAGTAACAGAGTTTGACATGAATAGATGTTCGAACAATCAAAAGAAAATTAGAAATTGAAAATTCTAATGAACAAAAGCCTCTTTGCCTGAACTTGTCACTTCATATGGTGTGTCTTTGAGGGATGGCAGAAGAACTCAGCCTGACCATCTTGTGTAAACTCCAACACCCCTTCATCAATCAAGTTTTGAACTTCATATTTTAACCTCCAACAGTCGTCAGTATCATTCCCCGAGCTATTGGAGTGGTATGCACACCTTGCATTAGGATTGTAGTCAGGGGAAGAAGTCTTGGGATTCAGATGAGGTCCTATCAACATAATCCGATTCATCCTCAATAGGTGTTACAAAGCTTGAGACAGGGACATGTTAAGTTTGGTAAACTTCCTTTTGGGTATATCCGGCTTACTCTGATTAACCCATTGTTTTTGGTGAGGTTGTTGTTAGACCCGTGATGTGGTAGAAATTTGGAAAAGTCCACTCTTCACCAAACCAGCCTCTTGTCTTCTTGGAAGTTGATCAATGACTCTGTCCCCAACCTCGACTATTTGCTTCATATGGCTGCAGCTGTCTTGATGAAGTTTCTTTATAATGACTCTCATCTCTTCTTATCCCCGGGCTAGGCCTTGGATATGAGCCCTCTGCCCTAGTATTTGGGTTCTCATTGTTTCAAGTTCAGCCTGCAGTTGTTCCCACCGTTTGTCCTTATTATCTTCAGGACTTTTCTTGGCCATGTTCACGGTGAGGAGTGCTTTCAACTCTTCCTGCCCCTTGGATAGGTTTAGGAACATTTCCATTAATTGAGCTTCTTGAGTTTGGAGATCTCTGTTGTCTTGTTTGAGAGCCATTGCTGAAATAAACAGCGAAGAAGATGAGAAACATGTACTGGAGATTACTTGTTATGCAATGACATGTATGATATGCAACAATTTTTAAGGATCTCACGGGGTAAACAAGAAAAATGTTAGGTGTTGAACTTTACAGCTTTGATTGAAGCACTTCGTATCGTTGAAGGTCCTTCTACAAGATTCAAGCTCACCATATCAAGTGGGTCATAGCCCCTGACTCAAGTTATCGTGTTTTGGTATTTTGACGATATTGGCTAGAGGAAAGTAACTCCACTTGCCCATTGCTAGACGTCTGGTTCATCATAACCTGCATCACAGGCCATCGAGATCCTTGAAATGGTTAGTATGATATGTCATGTTATGATGCTATGATGTGTATGCTATGCATCAAGCAAAAATGCAGGGTAAGAAACCAATTTATTGGATTTATACAAACAAGGTCCTGCAAGGAATACAAACAAAGCCCTGCAATGAGTTCAAATTGTTAGGCAAAGAAAGAAAACAAGTCACACAAGTATCCTTAGGTTTAGGATTGCATGGATTCCATAGGTAAGTACCCTCTTGAAGTTTAGTTGGTTTCAAACCTGTGTTAGAAAAGTAATCGGGTTCTAAGGATTCTCAATGTCACTGATCATCCTTTATCAGGCATTGTTTCAGCTCAGGCAATCTTTTCTTACGGTTGAAATATCCTGAAATTATGATCTCAATGAGTGTAGCATCGAGTATCAACTAATCCTCAGCTTTATACCGAGGTCGGCTATCTCACTAATTTCTAATGGCCAAGTTTGTTCAACTAAGGTTCTAAGGTTCGTCAGTGCTTCACGACACCATGCAGTGGCCTCGTATTCTCCTTGTTTCAACACGAAGGATACCGGTACCAACCAAAGTGTCACAATAACACAACCATCGCTTAAACCATATCGGTCTATGTCGTACAGTTTCCACGATCTATTGATGTTTATCTAAAAAGTGTCCCCAGATCCGGGTGTAGGATCTTTAACAATACCCAAGCAAAAACCCTTAAAGATAAAGTAGTCAAAGCAAACAGAGAAAGCGATTTAAAATGATGTAGACCCTAAGGTAAACCCCACTTTATAATATTCCCCATCAGAGTCGCCAATTCTATGATATAGTAGCATAATCGACTGTTAATACTGGTTTGCGTTTTTTGTTCGCAAATGTCGCGGTAAGCAAGAGTCGCCGTCGACTTTTCTTTTATCCAATAAGGAAATAGTGAAAAGAACAGAAAAAGACCTTTTTCGAGATTTTCTGAGTAAGGGGGCTAGATTATGGAAAGGGGAGGTGTTAGCACCCTTTCCATCCGTAGTTATCTACGGGCTCTTAGGTACTTGCTCATTTTTTGAAAATTGCTTGTGCATTGTGTGTTTTGAAAATTATTTTGAAAATGCCTTTGTGCGGCGATTCTCTTTGTGATAACTCTTGTATCAGTCCTCAAGAGTGTTGGCAAGGCGAATGTTTTTGAAAGTGTTTTGAAATGTTTTTGTGTAGGTGCAAAAAGTTGTTTTGAGCAAGCATCTAAAACTTATCTACTTATACTCGAAAATGTCGTTCTTTTCTCTCTATCCTTTATACAGTGCTATCCTACTATTAGTGAGTAAGTAGCCCTATCGCTGGATGTATGAGGGACAAACGCAGGTCATCGTTATGGTCATAGAAGGCAACATATAGGGATACCTTAGCAGTTCAAAGGGACTGTCATCATATATTTGTAGGCAACATCGAGGAACAAGATCATTTCTTATAGGCAACTCGAGGGACATTGAGGGACTATGATCTTTATGATGACTTTAATCGAGGGTCTTTGCTAAGGGTATCCCTATGTTCGAGGGACATGACCATTTTTTTCCGAAGGCAACAAGTGAGGTTACCCTAGAGGTGCGAGTGTGCAAATGATTCAGTTCAGTTATTTATCTTGCAATTAGAGTTTTTTATCATTCACTTTTATCTTTCCATACAATCCTATTAATCTAAGTATTGCATAAAATATAGTAGCTGAAGCTAAAGGCAAAAATGTAAATCTAGGCTATTACAGAGCTTTGGGGCAGTTACATAATAGTGAAGAGTGCATAAAAGAAATTCTAAAACTATTACATCCCATAAGCAATTACATGATAATGATAAAAAAGCGGGAAAAATAAAGATACGTTATTATAGTTGAATGCGCCCTATACACTTTATCTAGGAAAATAAAAATAAGATGACAATAGAAAAGAAAATATTTTTGTGATTTTTTATGAAAAAAATTGTGTATGATAATTAATTAAATAAACCTAAAAAACCTAATTAATTTTAATTAATAAAAAAAATGTTAATTCGGAAAAAAGTTAATTAAAATACCTAAATGATAATTAGTTCGAATTAAAAAAAAAGGTTAATTTTGAAAAAAAAGATTAATTAAAAAACACAAAAACTAATTAATTTTAATTTAAAAAAGGTTTTAAAAAAAAGTTTATGTGTAATGATTAATAAGAAAGAATTAAGTTTGCCAAAAAAATGGATAGGGGAAGAAACATCAATGAAAATAGGGTTAGAAAATAAAAATAATGCAAATGTCAGAGGTGGGTGTTGACCCAAAAATTAATTTAAAACCTAAAATTAAATTAAAAAACTTAAAATTAATTATTCGAGTTTATTATGAAAAATCAAAGGTTTGTGAAAAATGTTAAATTTTATGAAAAAGGTTTTAAACAAAAAGAATGAAAATAGGTAAAAGGATAAATAGAAAGGAAGAAAACCAAAACCAATAAGGGTGAGTGTTGAACTCACGCCCTTAACCTCACTGATCACCTCCCTTTACCACTGCACCATGGCGTCGTTGGTTGTTGTTATGATTCGGCCTCAGCGTTTTGTAATAACGCTGCATGGGACGATGACTAAATCTGCAGCGTTGAATCTCATGAACACATTAAATAAATTACTATATCA
This sequence comes from Vicia faba, assembly GCA_948472305.1. Classification (NCBI taxonomy): domain Eukaryota; kingdom Viridiplantae; phylum Streptophyta; class Magnoliopsida; order Fabales; family Fabaceae; genus Vicia; species Vicia faba. The sequence goes on from OX451741.1 coordinate 36,691,048, forward strand.
TGAAATACAAAGAAAGCAAATATATGAAATTTTGTAATGTTAAAACCGATATGGCGTGTATGAATGCTTCTATACCCTTTTGATCATGGAGATCAAACCAGCCTTACCCTTACTGGAGAAGTAGTGAGATGGGGGTTTGTAACAAGGATTTCAAGATTTTTAGGTTCTTGAAAGAATTTGATATTTTGACAGGGTTGTGGCAAAGGTTTTTTTTCCGTATTTGTATGAAAAGAATGAGATTATATAATGAAAATTAGAGAAAAAATATGGGCTTTGAATGTGCAATTGGGCCTCCAATAACCACAAGCAATAGTGCAGATTTTTATTCACTTGAGTCTGTCACGTTCCAGGCTAAACCACAGAGAATTAAATCCAATTTTTGAAGTTGAAATGTGAAAACAAAATGTAGCCGATGTCGATAACTAACTCATGTCCTAAAATGGTCTTAATCGGATAAATGGTGAATTAGTTATGAATTTTTGAAGTTTCATCTCAGACAAACTTATTTTGGGCTCCAGTGTCAACTCTGACACGTTCTTCAATAAAAAACTGGTATTGATCGGAGCATAACCCGGTCTCCACTTTGGAAGAAAAGTTTTAGATATCTGATAAAAATATGGACCCGATCCGATAAAAATTGACCGAGTTATGAATTTTCGAAATTTCGACCCAGATGAAATAATATTCAGCATTCAGGATTTTTGGCGTGTCACGCGCCTTATGGGAAAAAAACGAAGGCCTTTTGGATGCTGTTCGAACTTGATATCTCCTGTGAAATCGTAGAAAACTCAATTTGTCAAATTTTGGCACCAAAACCATCTCAATACAATGAAAATCGACCAAGTTATGATTTTCTGAACATGACGTAAATAAACTTCTATCATAAATATTTTGTATGGAAATACTTGATAAATCTGCATTTTTGAAGACCTTCTGATCGAAATTGGCTTCAAGCCGTGAGAGATGAAAATGTAGATGACGTCAAGATGGAATTTTGTCCACCAGAACAGATTGAAAATGAGCCACGATCTTCAAGTTATGAATTTTTTAGTGCGTAAAAACTGCACTTTCAGCATACTTTTTCACCATATTTCTTCGAGAAAAATCGCACATTTGGAGACCTTATTGAAAGAATTGGCTCTCGAGCCGAACCTGAATTTAGGAATATGTTATCAGGGATATCTTGGCGAAAGAACACCTGAATATGTCATGCGGGTTGGACTTGTAAATCTTTGAACCCTGAATCGTTGCGAAACAACGAACCGATCTTCAGCACAGAAAATACTCTGAGAACATCCATTAGCGAAATAAACGTCACTTGTAACCTAAAGAAGCTTTCTAAATATACCTTGATCCCATAACCATAGAACCAATGATATGCGTGTAAGCCAAAAAGGTCAAAATAAAGAGGGTAAATTTTGGGGTACAATAATAACTTTCACATGCTTCATCAGAAAATTCTCAACCAAATCCCATTTTGATGGAAATTCAATTCTCTATAACTTTGTCTCTCTAAGCACAAGGCCAAAAATACTTCATTTGAGAGATATGAGTCAAAACATTATAGGTCATTTTAAAAGTCAACAAAAAGACACTTTTTGTCAAAGCAATTTACAATAAGTTAAAATCTTCAAATGAAAAAATGAACAACATGAAGATTGTAGGGGACATCTTGAGGTTACAAAAAAGTCAAATATCACCTTCATATCATTAAAATTTATTGAGATATGATTTGTGCAAGTTGGGTAATTTTGAGAAAATGCATGAAATTCAATTTGAGCAAACTCGAGTTTTTGGGTTAATGGACCTATATTTTAAGGTCTAAACATGTTCATGACACCTTAGAGGACTTTTAAGTCCATTCATGCATTATTTTGATTTTTATTTCATTTATTTTTATTTTTATTCACTTAAGTTCAAAATTAAATCAAATAAATATTAAATAAATGTGTGCACCTATTAAAAGGCATGTGATTTGAATCTTTTGGAGGCCCAAGGACAAGAAACAGACCGTGTGCACCTATTTTCCAATTAAATCTTCATTTTTTTGCATTATTTCAACTTATTTTCAAAAAAATCAAAGAAATATTTTACATGATGTCCAAGCCCATATTTTAAACCTAATATTTTCACCTATATATACTCATCATATCAGACAAAAGAGAGGCGTGGCTGCCAAGAAACAAGTGTTTTGGAAGTTGAAATTTGCAAATAAGGTTGAAATCAAAGTCCTATTTGCAAGCATCCTCAATGAAAGATAACCATCCAAATCAATCCATATGGTTTTATAAAGTAAATTTTGATCATTCTTGATGATCAAATTCATCTAAAACACGCATCCATCCATCGTCGATTTTGCATCATTTTATGAAATTCATTTTTTTAATATTTGCGTTGCATTTGTTAAAACTAACAATTTCAATATGTTCTTGAGACAAACTAGCACATGTTTCATCCCTTGCATGAGGCCCATGATGGCATAATCCTTCATCACCATGATTGCACTATTTTGCTTTGTTTTGATCATATCTCGTTATACAGGTTTAATTAGCCAAAAAGAATTCCACCATTGGATTCAAGAGGGTCCAATTAGGGAGATATGGTCCTCTTTTATCTCTAATGCATGTTATTTTTGCAGGTTGATGAAAGGCCTTGCCAGAGAAGACAACCGGAGCTAGGGCTCAGGCGCATCTCCGGTTCATATGTTTTATTATATAATTGTTTTCTTTTGTTGTAGTAACAAATTGAAAACACATCACATATGGTGAAGGACGCGTGTGTATTACATGAGGGCGTGGGTTCGATCCCTGTGTTTTACATTATTTTTTGTTATTTTCCAAACTAACACGCAGGGTTATTACATATTGACATGTTCCTATTTTCAAACACAAACGAGCGCATGGCTCAGAGGCAAGGAGGCGCACATTCTACTTTGAGGGAATGGGTTCAACACTCACCCCATGCCTTTTTTCACCCTATTTTTGTTTTAACCTAATTTCTTTCTACTTTTTCTAAACCCTAATTAATTTTTAATCCATCATTAAACTAACCTAATTATTTTTCTTAATACTAATAAATTAGGTTTAGGTTTTTAACTAATATTTTATTTTATTTTTATTTACTAAACTAATTAATTAATTAAATAAACTTTTTTTATTAAAATCAATTAGATATTTAGGGTTTTATTAATGTTAACACTTAAATTATTTTTTTATAAAACATCAAAAATATTAATACTTAGAACTTTAGGTCTTCCAAACTTTTTTTCAAAACATTTTCTTATTTTCTTTATTTTTACTATTTAATTTTCTTAGATAAAATGTATAGGTCGCACCATCGATTGTAATAGCTTAGATTTATTGTCTAACTTTTTTTCCCGATTATGTAACTGCTCACAAAATGTAATAGCGTAAGTTTACTTTTCTGCATTTTTTATACTTATGTAACTGCCCCAAATCTATGTAATAGCGTAGGAACTTTACATTCCACACTTTATTTCCTATACACTTTATAACTTCTATTAACTAGAGTTTGTATGGCAAGACTAAAAACTGATATAAGAATCATTACAAAGTTAGCCTTACACTGGCTTTTCAAAATATTTTCAAATAACACACACGCAAATCAAAATTTTCAAAAGTGAGCTAGCAATTAAGAGCCTGTAGATAACTATGGATGAAAAGGATGCTAACACCTTCCATTTTCATAACTTACCCCTTGAACTCAAAATCTATCAAGGTCTTTCCTGTTCTTTTCACCTTTACTAAATATTGCATAAAAGAAAAGTCAGTGGCGACTCTAGCTATTCGCACATTTTGGATAAAACCAAAAAAGCCAGTTCTTCCATCATATTACAACGTGGTACATAGATTTCTATTTACCAGCCTCAAAATAGGTGTAACTTCTACACAAGTCCACTTACGATTGCTTAACATAATGCTAAATTTGTCCCGATTCAAAAAATGATCATTCAAGGCCCAAACCTATGTTTGCAAGCCCATGTATGTTTAATTTGAAACCTTCGATCCAATAACATTGAGGTTCATTGTTAGGAGGCTTTGATCTTATCAATCGTCTAATGAACTTTCATTAATTTTGTTCTAAGTGAATCATTTAAGCATCATTGATCATATATGCTTGTCTTGAGTACTTGAGATGAATAATATACTTGACAAAAAGCAAATGAAACTTGTTGTTGTGAAGCTTTGATTTTATCAATCTTCTAATGGGTTTTCAAATGCAAGTTTCAAGATGGTCATTCAACTAACCTCTAACTTCTAATTTATTAACAATTGACTTTTACTTTGTGCTTTTACTTTATGCCCTTTATTTTATGCATTTACTTTTATGCACCATTTACTTTAACATTTACATTTCATGTTATTTTCATCTTTGCTCACTTGAGCATTTATCTTTATGTCCTTTCATTTTTGCTCACTTGAGCATTTATCTTGTTGTCATTTTATCTTTGCTCATTTGAGCACTTATCTTTATGTCATTTTTATTTTGCTCACTTGAGCTTTCATTTTCCTTTTGAAGACATTTATAACCAATTTAAACATTAAAAATTCCTTAAGGTTACTTAGACTATTTGGTTACTATCCTTGACATAATAGAGTTGTGGATCTCTTGGACTTAGGATTATAAGCATTGATTACCCTTGGGACCTTGGGACTCTGTTGTTATTTTTTATGGAGTTCTTGGGGTTTACCCATGGACATTGGGTTGTTTTTCTTTGTGTGCGGGTTATTCTGATTATGTGCTTTGTCTGTGATTGGGAATTCTTCTGTATACAACTATTACTCTGCCTAATTTTTGTGAAGAATTAATTCATCTGAAGCTTGGTATTCCTAAGAGGTTTAGTATTTTTGCTTGCTTGGTTTCAATACAAATGATGGGAATTCTACATTGACTCTTTATGTCAAGTGTTGGCTTCTTGTTAGTTAGATCGTTCTTTTCCTTAGCTTTTACCTTATTAAGTAGGATAGTCCCTTCATCTCCTCCCATCTTCTTTAATTTCAAAAATCTTCTCCCTCCTTTTCAAAAATCTTCTTGTTTTGTAACTTGAACCGCTTTCGTAATAAACTTGGACTTAGGTCCATGCATTTTTAAAAATATTTTCTTAATCAAACCTTAACCAACTTAATCATACTTTGACATTTTTTCTGAGAAGACTAAAAGTCAATTAACCTCATTCAAACCATTTTGCCAATTTGGCTTTTTACTTTAAAACATTTTCTCAAAAGATTAGACTCTTGTTGATTCTTGTAGTGATGTGAGCTACTATACTTTTACGATATATAATGAAGTGAGATATTTTCCAATTGGGTGTTGAGTGAGGCTTTGTTGATTTTAATATCCAAGCTATATCCTCAACTTTAAGATGATGCAAATTCTCCTTTCTCATAATTGTGGGTAGTAAGTATGTTTTCCACTCAGATATGACGATGATGTCTCTTCTCTTAAAATTAACCAACACACTTGTGTTTTAAAATTTTTGAGGTGAACTATGAGTACCCTGATCCCCTATTGTACAAAAGGTGGTACATAGGCACTAAAGGTTCGGAAATGCGGCAGGTGAAAAATTGTAAAAAAATACTTCTTTTCTATTCTCCATCGTATATTTTTGTATACATCATTTATAGCTAAAATATACAAATTTTCAAAGAGGTTCCCGCGGAGTAACGTAGATGTTTAAGGAGCTAATACCTTCCCTTTGCATAACCAACCCCCATACCTAGATTCTCTCCCCCTCTCTTTAGGTTTTATTCGCTCTTTTCCCTTTCCTTTGGAAACAATAAAGCACAGTGGCGATTTTTATTTGATCTGTGTCAGTTAAGTCAACCCAATGGCTTAGTCTCAACATTTCTACCACTACACTTTCCCACATGTTTCTTTATTAAACCAATCACTACATTTTCATGGGAATAATAAGGTGTGGATATTAGCAGTTTAATTCCCACCTCTTTGGAAAATTACTACATCTTTAGACCAGTAAACACTGACCCTTGATTATTTGTTATGGTCTCAGGAATTCCAAACCTGTACATTATATTCTTTTGGATAAACTCAATTACTGCTTCTTGATCTACATTTGCCCAAGGAATGGCCTCAATCCATTTAGTGAAATAATTAATCCCTGCTAAAATTTATATTTGACCTTTTGAAGACGTTGGTCGAATTTCTCCAACCAGATCCAAAGCCCGTCCTATAAAGGGACAAGGCTTGATAATAAAGTGTAGTTCACTTGCAAGAACATGTTGAATACCTGCATGAACCTGGAATTCTTGAAAACCCTTAGAAAAATCAATGAAATATTTTAGCATTGTTGGCCAATACATGCCCTATCTGAATAATATCCATTTCATCTTGTGTCCAACCTTATGGGCTCTACAAGCCCTTCAGGAGTCATTTTGAAGAGTTCGTTCCCCATAAGAGTATAGCTTAAAGTGCGGTACCTGATCTTTTAGGTTGTAGATGTTGTGGGATTTTCCAGATAACCTACTATTGGCTTTCTTCAATCTGTTTCTATTAGGCTGTCAATCGCAAAAACTTTGGAATTTTCCTCATATGCGTAATCCAGCTTCGACATCTCTAGATCATAAGGAGATAGTCTTATTTCCATCATTCTCCCTCTATATTCGATTAGGTCTTATAACTTCTCCTTTTGACACCTTATATCCAGATGCTATATGGGCCAAGTCATTAGCCTCTTGATTCTTGGATCGAGGAATATGTTTGATGTTTACGTACTCAAATTTCTGCATCAACTTGTTTTCTTAAATAAAGTACATGATTAGATTTTCCTTGACACACTTGTACTCCTTATTTATTTGTTTAACCACTAACTCAGAGTCTCCTATTATTTCGACCCTAGTTTCCCTCAATTCCAACAAGATCTGAAGGCTAGTTATCAAAGCCTCATATTCAGCAATATTGTTCGAGCAAGGGGGACCATCTATTTTGTACTTGAATTTTGTTGGAATTTTGTTAGGAGAATTAATCAAGACTCCAACTCCAGTACCATCCTTATGTGTTGAACCATCAAAGTATAATCTCCATGGTTCGAATTCTACGAAATTCTGGGAACTTCGACCACAACATGATCAACTATAAAATCTGCAACCATTTTCCCTTTCATAGGTTTTAAGGGCATGTAAATAAAAGAATATTCAATTAAGGCTAATGCCCATTTTCCAATTCTACTGTGCAAGATAGGTTTCGAAAGTTAATGTTTAATTATGTCAAAGTGAGACGAAGCGTAAACATCAACTGGCTTTATATAATGCTTCAATTTTTGTCCAAGAGAAATACAAGAATATGCATAGTTCTTCTACCATACTATATCTAGTTTATGCATCATTTAAGACACGACTGAGATAATAAACAGATCTTTCTATGCAATTGTCATCTTCTTGAGCAAGAATTCTCCCTATAGTATTAAATTTTGTCAAAAGCTTCTTGCTGCACTTTCCCACATTCAAAACCTTACTTATTTATTCTAAGAAGAGGAGAGAAGGCTTGAGTCTTGCAACTTAAGTTTGAGATGGACCTCCTTAAGAAGTTGATCTTCCCTAGTAAAGACTGCAATTCCTTTTTTATTTATGGCTTTTCGCCTCCATGATGGCTTTGGTCTTGTTTTGGTTTATTTCGATTCCTCTCTTGTGGACCACAAAGCCTAAGAAATCCCCTGCCTGCACATAAAATTCACATTTAAGGGGGTTCATTTTCAAACCATGCTTCCTCATTCTTTCGAATGATTGTCAGAGGTGGTCTAAATGACTCTTCCCTGATACAAACTTAATAACAATATCATCAATATAAATCTGCTTAAATGTTTCGATGAAGTCATGGAAAATAGAGTTCATCGCCCTTTGCTAGGTTGCCCCAACATTTTTTAAATCGAAACCCATTTGTATGTTCCTAGGGCACCTGGACAATGAAATTCCATTTTGGGCACATCTTCGTTAGCAATAAATATTTTATTATACCCAGAATACCCATAAAGCATACTAAGGTATTTGAAACTTGCGGCCGAATCTATCAACATTTCAACCACTAGCATAGGGTATTCATCCTTTGGGGTTACAACATTCAAATCTCTGAAGTCAATGCAAACCCTCAAAGTTCCATCCTTTTTAATAATAGGAACTATATTGGCAATCCATTTGACATACCTAGTGGTGCGTATGAACTTACATCTGAGAAGCCTTTTGATCTCTTCTTTTATCTTCGATAAGATATCTGGTGCGAAGTTCCTTAGAGTCTGGTCGATTGGCTTCTTCCCAGGCTTGATGGGCAACTTCAATTCTATGAGTTCTTTGATTAAACCATACATTTCATCGTAATCCCATGCGAAGCAGTCTTTGTATTCCTTCAGCAATTGGATCAGTTCAACTTTGAGTTCTAGATTGAGGTTGATGCTTATGTAAGTTAGTCTTAACTTCTCCATCTCCAAAGTTGGTCTCTTCGAGGAAATCTTGTGCTAGCATTTTGATGTTAGTTTCTACCAGATCCTTTTTGAAACCCAAAGGTTCATCATCATAAATAGCATCGGGCCTCTGGCTTTTCACATCAATGTGTGATCTATCAGGTGGCTCAGGTTCGAAGTCCACACTGGTCCCTCTAGATGCACTGGAGTATATTTGGCTTTGACAACCATGTATTTCACTTCATTCTCCAAGGTCGCTTTTAGTTTGTTTCTAGCCATGTAAGCCAAAATGTTTTCTAAGAAGCTAGACTCAGACATGGTCACCGTCTTCCCCCCCCCCCCCCCCCCCCCCCCCCCGTCCAGTTAGCCGAAGTCCAGGTACCCCTTCTATATTATCTTCCTCTCCCATAATTTCCCTATCCCATTAGAACCCATGGGTTGGGTGCAAGTTAAGGAAATAAAGGGATTTGTTTGATGGCGAATAGGCATGATCTGCATAACTGCAAGGCCCTATATTCGCCATATTTCTATCTAAGTGACGTCTATCTATATGGTTTACCTTAAAGTTAGAAAAATATAACCACAAACTTGTTTATATCATAATTGATGTGAATTCCAAACCATGTTAAAACAAACAAAAACAATAATTCAGCAAATAATAATCACTTCTAATAATTAATTAATTTCTATGCAATAGTAATAACTTTTTTTAGAGCAAACATACAATCAAATAAAATAAAAGCACAACTTTGTTTATTTAATTCAATATAAAAAAATTTATGTTTGGAGAAGAGAATAATTTTATGACCCACTTTTACATAAGTTTTTACAAATGTTGCAAAGAAGTTTCAAGAAATTAACTTCAATTGTTCCCAAAAAAATCTTGATTTCTACCGCATTCTCTTTTCAATTAATCCACAAAAATTTTAAGATAAAATATTGTAATGAAGTGCCATAAATAACAAACCAAAACTATAATAAAAATTGAGTTTCTTGAACAAACACAGGAAACCCTATTAGATTTTTTGAAAGAGAGAGAAGAAGGAAGAAGAAGAAAAAATTCAGGGTTGGTTATAAATGTTTTTACTATTCACTTTCTCTATTAGGCTTCAAAGTTTACAAGTGAATAACAATAATCAACCTCTCTCAAAACCTGAGAGAAATAGTCTATTTAGAAACTACTAAGTTAACATAAGTAACAAATTATCTTAAAATAATTGGGCTAAACAAACATTTCCAATTAAATATGCTAACAATTCAAGCATATTCCAACATCAGCATGTGAACAAACTTCGACTGCATGTTTATCCTTGTCGAATCAAGAAGCTACCCATGTCGAGACTAGACTTTAATCCAAAATCTCATAAATCTCCACCTAAGAACAAACTCTAAAACATCAAGGGAACAAATTAGCTTTCTTGATGCAGCTTTATCAACTACTATTAGCTGGAAATTCGACGGTCAAAGATTAAATGAAGACATCAAGGTTTTTTGAAGAGAAATCAAAAGGGTTTAAGAAATGCATTGACAAAAGTAAATGATGGTCTTTTCAACCAGAGTTTAACGAAGTAACATGAATTCAAAACTTAGCATTTGGAAGATTTTTAAAGCGAGTTTGATAAAGATAGTTTGAAAAGGCCAAAAAGATTTGAATTTTGGCGCTTATTTGTTCTTTTCAAAAAGAGTCACGTGGAAGTCTATGAAGGTCGAAAGCATGCAAGCGAGAACGCGCCCTCTTCTGATGACAAGACCATTCAGGTAGAATTAGTATAAATAAGGAGTCTCTAGTTTATATTTTTGTGTGTTTTATTATTGTAAAAATTACTCTATTCACTCAAAGTATCAAAGTTAATCGAGAAACGGGTTTTCTGAGAATATACGCTTTAAACACCACTTTTTACCATTCAATGCAAGTTTACATTTAAAAGTCATTTACAATTTATTTATATTTTTAATAAAAGCCTTTAGTTTCTTGTCATTTACATTCTTTGTTATCTTTGTTTTCTTAGTCATTTATATTCAAATTTACTTTTATTGTTGAAAAGATCAATAACTAGAAAAAAACCTATAAAAACAAATCAAACTATGTAATATCGTCCTAGGATCAATCTAGTCGATCCTATAAGTAGCCATAGTCATTAGAATTTGGAATATTAGTGGTTGTTTACTAAATTTCACAGTAAACAAATTGGCACACCTGGTGGAACCCAATGTCATGTTTTAGAAATTTTATTTTTTATAACAAACTTTTTCTTTAAACATTGTTGCATGATATTAAGAAGTGATAGAATACCCAAAACTAATGAATCAAGACCCAAAAGGAAGTACGTTAGAAGAATGTTTAATCCATCAAACAACTATATTGAACAACTCCCTCCTTCGACAGGAGACAATATGGCCACAATGTTTGTAACCGAAACAATCCCTTCTACAAGGAGTATGATGTCAATACTGTCGAATGCTTAAAATGGAACAATGTTATCCCCTATATGATCAATTGGTAAACCATAGACCCCAAGACCAATTAGAAATAGCAATTTTAGGCCTTATGTATTTGGTTTTGTGATGCCTAAGAATGGTCGTGAATAGCCATATGGCATGCCAACATCGATGATGGCAAATTTGCATAATAGCACTTCTACATTCGCTGACCCATTGATGTCTACATTTTCCCCATTACAATGTGTTAGTACCTTGTTTTTTGGATTGACATAATTTTTGATAAACCATGGTTTGCAGCTTAATGTTAAAGCAAATGATTTAAGCATATTAGTCAGGTTCATTTGAAAGTAGATGTTTTGACATATTTTGTAACATCCTGGTCCAACATCAGTATAAGTTGTTTATTCTTGATAGATCTTTAATTGATTTTGTGAGATTTAAGTTGTTTTTATCCCACTAATTTATCGCATGTCAAGAATTATATAATCTAGAACAAATAATATCTCTAGTTGTACACAGGTTGCTATAATTGGTTGATCGAGACTATTTAGGAAACCTTGTGTTTTTGTTCCAAGATTCAAGGAGATTTTACTGCATAGTTTGGTGTAGCCTTCAGCATGGATAACAAGAAATATTTAAGCGCAGATGAAAGTCCCAGGGATGGATGAGGAGTATTTAAAGAAACTACCTAGACCTAATATCTTTAAGAAATTTGTAAAAAATAAGGGGAAGCCGAATTTTCTTAGTTTTGGGTTTGAGGGTTCTTCAAGGGAGTTTTTTTTTCTTTGTACATCCTCATATATATTTTGATGCATTAGAGTTGATTGATTGTTACTTGACATTTTGTCAAGTTAGTGTTCTCACTCTAAATCTTTTAAGCAAGAGTTTGAGTATTGTGATTGAAGTGGAAACATCAGTTTTAGTTTGGTTTCAAGTCACTGTGATTGTGGCTAGATTATTGACCGTACTAGGATTGGGGCGGGTCTTTTATCACTGCGGCAATTGGAAGTGAGTTGGCGATTTCTCATATCTAGGACGTGCCTAGGTAGAAGTTGCACTGGGTAAGGATTAGGTGAGAAGTTTTAAATGATGGAGTTTATCTTTGAATTAGTACTACTGATAGTGGATTATTTTCTTGGCTTAGTAGCCCCTATAGTAGGTGCATTGCACTAAACTGGGTTAACAGCTCGTTGTGTTCTTTTACCTTCTGCACTTTATAATTCTACATAGTTTAATTTTTTGTTAAAAGTTTATGTTTTGTCAGCAGATGTCGTAACATAATTCGTGACATTGTGCTTGTGCACTGAGACTTCAGTCTGGACATTTATATTGTGTGTGTCAGAATTTCAATTGGTATCAAAGCATACACCCTGTTCTCTCTGATGGGTGAGCTCTAGGGAAAATATTTTCTAGCAGTATAGATTACTAAGGTGAACGGTTGGATATACCACCTATGATGAATGATGGAGACTATGCTTTTTGTAAAATTAGGATGATAGCTTTTTTAAAATCCATGGACAGGAAATCTTGGAAGGTTAGTATGAAAGGATTGAGTCATCCTGTCATGAAAGACAAAGATGGGAATAAGTCTTTGAAGTTAAAGGAGGATTGGTCCAAAGAGGAAAACGAGTTAGCTTCTGAAAACTCCAAAGTGAATGGAGTAGACTAGGATGATCTCAGAAAGATAGCTATTTGCACTACTGCTAAAGATATCTGGGGTGTTCTTAGGACAAACTATGAAGGTAACGAATTTTCTGTGAAAGAGCTTTCCGACAATGATAGAAGATAGTTCTTATGTTGAAATTTTGGCATCCTAGAAAGATCTGTACAAAAGGGTTGAGGAAGTCTATCAAAGAGGAGTGAAGCAAAGAATGATGATAGCCAACCTTCAGACTGAAAGGGATGAATACCTAATTGACATTGTTGAACTTCAAGCAGGGGTAAACTTGTTATCATCTAAACTTAATAACTTAATCAAAGGTGTTAGAATGTTAAACAATGGATCTGATGTGGATGATATTCTGCAATAAGTAGAAGAAGGCAGAAGATGTATTGACATAGCTTTTAACTATAAATCCTTGAAAAACAAAGGAAAAATTCTTGAGACAAAATTTGTCCTAGCTAGAATGAAGGAAGAAAGCAAGATGTCTGATCAAATGTCACAACATTCTGCCAGACCATAGGAAGCTTAGACAAAAGTCCAGATACAACCATTTACAGGTCATATTTGTGGCAGATATGGTCACACATCGTGATAGGCATCGTATATATCACAAAAATTCATCTCAACTCAGTATAAATCTGTCTGTGATCAAAACTAGGAAGGAGTGGAAAGTTAAAGATGTTGTCAAGAATCTCAATGTGCATACTTCTCTGAAAGTCTCATCTAGTGAAGACTGGTATTTTGATAGTGGATGTTCTAGGAATATGATAGGTATGGAGAACATATTGGTAGATGTTAAACCTCATACAACTAGCTATGTCACCTTAGGAGATGGTGCTAAGGGAGTGATTAAAGGTATTAGAAGACTAGCTTATGAAGGATCTCTTAAACTTGATAGAGTTTTGTTTGTAAAAGGTTTGACTACCAACCTAATCAATATCAGTCAACTATGTTATGAAGGTCTCAGGGTTTACTTCACAGAATCTGAATGTATGGTCACTAACAAGGAGAATACAATACTAATAAAAGAAAATATATATAAGGATAATCTCTACTTATGGACACCTCAAGGAGTTAGTTGCACATCCACATGTATGTTATCCAAAGAAGATGTGGTATATTTGTGGCACCAAAAACTGGGTCATTTGCATCTAAGAGGTATGAAGAAGATTGTGTCCTGAGAAGCAATCAGAGGCATTCCCAATCTCAAAATATAACAAGGAAAAGTTTGCGGCGGTTGTCAAATTGGGAAACAAACCAATATGTCACACCCAAAGCTTCAACATCTAACCACTTCAAAACTATTGGAACTCATTCATATGGATTTGATGGGTCCTATGCAGGTTGAAAATCATGGAGGAAAAACATATGCTTATGTTGTTGTTGATGATTTTTCTAGATTTACCTGGATAAATTTTATCAAAGAAAAATCCGAAGTCTTTGACATCTTCAAGGAACTGTGTTAAAAACACCAAGAGAAAAGGGAAGCAACATTGTTAGGATCAAAAGTGATCATGGTAGAGAATTTAAGAACAACAAGTTTTCTGATTTGTGTGCTTCTAAAGGTATTAGTCATGAATTCTCATCACCTATCACTACTCAACATAATGGGATCATGGAAAGGAAAAATATAACCTTGCAAGAGTCAGCAAGAGATATGCTTCATGCTAAAAAATTGTAATATCATTTCTGGGTATAAGCCATGAATACTATGTACTATATTCATAATAGAGTCACTTTAAGGATTGACATCTCAAATATTCTATATGATTTATGGAAAGGGTGAAAGCCTACAATCAAATACTTTCATGTGCTTGGCAGTAAATGTTATATTTTGGCTGATCATGAGCAACACAGAAAAATGGATCCTAAGAGTGGTGAAGGGATATATTTGGGTTACTCTACAAACAGGAGAGCCTACAAAGTATTTAACACTAGAACTCATGTCATTATGGAATCTATAAATGTTATGGTCGACTATTCAACTATAGAAAGTGTGCTTGAAGTTGAAGACAATGTTGGAACATCATTCCAAATGAATGATGAGTCTAAAGATGTGGATGAAGATTGTGTAAATACTGAGAATATTAATGCTTAACCAGGTGATAATCAAGTCAATAAGGGTCCGTCAATCATTATACAGAAATCCTAATAAAGGGGTCACTACTAGATGAAGGGAAGTGGTTTCTAACTCTTGCTTTGTCTCCAAGATTTAACCCAAGAATGTGAAGGAAGCATTAATTGATGAATTCTGAATCAATGCCATGCAAGAAGAACTGAATCAATTCAAGAGGAATGAAGTTTGATACTTGGTTCTAAGGCCTGATGGGATAAATGTCATTGGAACAAGGTGGATATACAAGAATAAAATTGATGAAAGTGGAGTGGTCACCAGGAATAAAGCAAGAGATATAGCACAAGGCTACACTTAAATTGAAGGGCTAGACTTTAATGAAACCTTTGATGCAGTAGCTAGGCTTAAATCAATCAGACAACCAATAGAAGTATCCTGCTCATTAAAGTTTAAATTGTTTCAAATGGATGTAAAAAGTGCCTTTCTAAATAGGTACTTGCATGAGGAGGTTTTTGTTGAACAACCCAAGGGGTTTGTTGATCATACCTATCCAAACCATATGTTCAAGCTGAAGAAGGATCTTTATGGACTAAAGCAAGCTCCTAGGGCTTGGTATGAAAGATTGACAAAGTTTCTGGTTAACAATGGATACAGAAAAAGAGGAATAGACAAGACCTTGTTTGTTATGGAGAAAGATGGAAAACTCATGATAGCTCAAATATATGTTGATGACAGTGTTTCGAAGAAAGTCAGATCATATGGTCCAACATTTTGTTAAACAAATGCAATTAGAATTTTAGATGAGTCTGGTTGGTGAATTGACATATTTTCTTGGACTTCAAGTCAAACAAATGGATGATTCTATCTTTATCTCTCAAAGTAAGTATGTCACGAACATAGTCAAGAAGTTTTGAATGGAAAATGCTAGTCACAAAAGGACACCTGCACCTACACATTTGAAAATATCAAAAGATAACAAAGGTGTTGTTGTTGATCAAAGTTCATACAGAAGCATGATTGGTAGCTTGTTGTACCTTACAGCTAGCAGACCTGATATCACCTTTATTGTTGGTTTTTTTTGCAAGATATCAAACTGAGCCAAAGACTAGTCACCTAAATAAAGTAAAGAGAATTTTTAAGTACATCAATGACACAAGGGACTATCGCATATTATACTCTCATGGATCAAATTCTATGCTGGTAGGATATTGTGATGCATATTGGACAAGAGTGCTGACAACAAAAAAAAGAACTATAGGAGGTTGTTTCTTCTTGGTAATTAACCTTATTTCATGGTTTAGTAAAAACAGAATTGTGTGTCTTTGTCTACAGCTAAAACTGAGTATATTGTAGCTGGGAGCAGTTGCTCGCAACTGGTGTAGATAAAAAAAAATCCGGAAGGAATATAATGTCAATCAAGATGTTATGACATTATATTGCAAAAATCTTAGTGCTATTAATATTTCTAAAAATCCTATTCACCATAGCAGGACTAAGCATATTAACATCCATCATCATTTTATCAGCGATCTTGTTGAAGTTAAAGTGATTACTCTAGAGCATATAGCCACTGAAAAATAACTTGCTGATATTTTCACCAAAGCTTTGGATGTAAATCAGTTTGAAAAACTTAGGGGTGACCTTGGTGTCTTCTTTTTTTAGGAGCCTTAGGTTCCAAATATTGTGTGCTTCCACCTAGTGTTTGTTTCCACATGTGTTTAGCTTTTGTTTCCATTTGTGCTTACATGTTTTATATATTATTTGTGTGCAATATATGATTTTGCAACTTGTGTTTCCAATTATTTTTGTATGCAATGTGTAATCTTGCATTGTGTACATTTACACTGTTTCTTTTTGTCAAGATTTTGGCTAAAAAAGGGAGTAAAGTGTTGTGTTAATTGTGGTTGCTTCAATGCAACTATTTAAAGGGAGCATGATGTTTCATACTGCCGTCTTAATGTGTGTGTTTCTGATGCTTCTATTGATGTAGCTATGTGTGCAGGATGAGGATGTCTTAGCATATGTTCCAACATCTTGTGTCTGTGTGTGTTGAGAATTCTGGTGTTCAAAATTTCTCTTATAATGTGGGTTTTTCCTTGAGGGAAATAACTTATTATGTGTGACAATGAGAGTACTGTAATTGTCTAATGTGTACTCTGATGTGTATTTGTTGTACTCTGATATGTATACTTTTATGCAGTTTAATTTATTTATGGTTTTATTCCTCTCTCCAATATTTTTTGTGCTAAGGTTGTTTTAGCCAAAATTTTCCAAAGGGGGAGATTGTTGGTACCATGTTTTTGGATTGGAGTAATTTTTTCTAAAGCGTGGTTTACTGCTTGATATTAAAGTAGATGATTTAAACATATTGGCCAGGTTCATTTGAAAGTAGATGTTTTCACATATGTTGTAACATCCTGGTCCCACATAAGTACATGTTGTTTATTCTTGACAAATCTTTAATTGATTATGTGAGATTTAAGATGTTTTTATCTCACTGATTTATCAAATGTCAAGAATTATAAATCTGAAACAAATAATATCTCTATATGTACACAGGTTACTATAATTGGTTGATTGAGACTATTTAGGAAACCCTGTGTTTTTGTTCCAAGATTCAAGGAGATTTTCCTGCACTGATTGGTGCAGCCCTCAGCATGGACAACAAGAAATATTTAGGCACAACGCAAGGCCCAAGGATGGCTGAGGAGAGTTTAAAGAAACTACCTAGACCTAATATCTTTAAGAACTTTGTAAAAAACTAGGGGGATCCTAAATTTCTTAGTTTTGGGTTTGAGGGTTCTTCAAGGGAGTTTCTAATTTTCTTTGTACATCCTCATTTGTATTTTAATGAATTTGATTGACTAATTGAGTTTTGACAGTTAGTCAAGTTAGTGTTCTCACTCTAAAGCTTTTAAGAAAGAGTTTAAGTATTGTGATTAAAGTGTAAACTTCAATTTTAGTTGGGTTTTCGAGTCACTATGATTGTGGATGGATTATAGATAGTCACTGGGATTAGGGAAGGTCTTTTATCACTGCGGTAATTGTAAGTGAAATGTCGATTTCTCATATCTAGGAGGTGCCTCAATAGAAGTTGCATTGGGCGGGGATTAAGCGAGAAGTTGTAAACGGGGAATTTTAGCTTTGAACTAGTAATACTGATAGTGAATTTCCTTCCTGGCTTGGTAACCCCCAGAGTAGCTGAGTTGCACCGAACTAGGTTAATAACTCTTTGTGTTCTTTTATGTTATGCACTTTATAATTCTGCATAGTTTAATTTTGGTAAAAGTTTATGCTATGTCAGCAGATGTTATAACATTTGTCGTGACATTGTGCTTGTGCAATGAGACTTCGGTCTTGACATTTATATTGTGTGTGCTATAATTTCATAATGGTTTGGGTTAGGCATAAACAATTTGGGTTGAAATATCCAACCCCCAGGGTTTGTTGCTCAGATGCCTACAATTACAACAAATTTTGCGTCAGAGTTTACATAACAAATGAATGATAGCAATCACGAAATGGTTGGTGTGTGTTGTACCCTAAAATTTTCCCTCCCATATTCCTCAAGATTTGTCAAGATTGATCTTCAAATTGCTCAAGATTGCTCAAGAGGTAGACAATCAAATCACTTCCTAAGCCAGTTCAAAATTAGGGTTTTGATTCTTTCAAGGAATTTGGGGTTTTCAATGGTTCAATCAAGTCTCATAGTCCTATATGCATTCTCAAGCACCTACATGCCAAGTTTCAAGACTCATAGTGCCAATTTGCACAGTCAAAAGCTCCATTTGATCTACAGTCAACTGCAAGGGCAAAATGGTCATTTTGCAATCAAAAGTCAGAATTTTTGGTCAACATCTTATTTTTAGTTCACAATCATCATGTGATCAAGTCTTGATCATGATTCCCCAAGAATAGCTCAAAAATCATAAAGATGCAAAAAGTTACTATTTTTGGACAGCAGAAAAGTCAATTGTACCTTGACCAGGGCATAACTCTTTCATGGTTTGTCAGAAAAATCCCATCCAAAGCTCATTTTGAAGGAGATGCAATTTCCTACAATCCATCTTCACACTCAAAGATCAATAAATGTACTCACAAGAAGTTACCAATTTTTACATTATAGGTCAATTTCAAAAGTCAACAAATGTACACTTTGAGTCAAAGGCCATAACTTGAGATTGGTAAATCCAAATGACATGGGACCAAAGGCATTGGTTAGAGGACTTCAAGAGATTTCCAAAATGTCCAAGAACATGGTCATATGATCGAAATTGGGCAAGTTGTGCATTGGAGAAGTTGGGAAATTTTCATGAATTTGCAAAAGTCAACTTTGCTCAAAACACCTTCTTTTTGCTAATGGGCCTCAAATCTCTTGTTGAAACTTCATCCATGACCTATGCACGACCCATCAAGATTAATTGGATTTATTTTCTTATTTTTATTGATTAATTGGATTTTTAATTAATATTAATCCATTTAATTAATTTAAATCATAAGAAAATAGAAGATTTGATTTTTTAAATCAACTTGTGAAGCAAATCTGATCAAAACATGCTGGCAAATTTGTGCACAAGTCAAAGATACAAAAAAATCCAAATTTGGCAACATTGTTCAATCATGAAAAATCAAGAATATTTGATTTTCAATCAAAGATTTAAACATCAATGCAATGGATATTGGCCCAGCTTTTTGACCTAATTTGTTTTCCTTATACATAAGCAATCTAACCATACCCTAGCACACGAGTGAAAGCTGCAGAAACGGCCATAGCACATTCAAGAAATTTCAAGAAAAGTGGAAACCTGTTCTTGCAATCTAGGCCAATTCAAGGCGTTCTATTCATTCAAACATATTACAGGAGGTCCCAGGAACGTTTTACAATCAAATCCAAGCACTGAAGCTCAAGGAATCGTTGCATACAGTCCCACGGTTTGCACTTCTTATTCAGAATTATATATCTTAATTCATGCGCATTTAACATGTTTTTTGGATTGATTTGCATTGCTAGAGACTGAACAAAGCTAATGGAGTGATTTAATTGAACCATAGCACCCTGAATCGAAGAATGCCATGACTGAATTTTTAGGGTTCTTGAGCTTTTAAATGGGGCTTTTCAATCCAGGAAAAATTGGGACTAATAGGATATAGGGTTGAATTCGTGAGGCCAAGACGGTTGCAACCCACACCTCACAAAACATTTATATTCACTGTGCTTCTAATCGCTATTTTTCCTTGCAGGAAGTAGTGGGGGTTAAAAACCCCCGCTATCTGATTCTGATTATGCAGGATAAACGAGGAAGATGATGATGTGTTGATACCCCATTGGCCAATTTGAAAAGCGCGTGTTATTTTTGTTATTTACAGTATATTGATTGGTTTTTATATATAATAATTTCCACTTATTTCAATAACAAGTAAAGAAGCGTAGTGGAGTGGTTGGTGTGTTGGCCTGGAAGCATTGGGACCTGGGTTCGAATCCCAGGTCCCCCAAAACATTGTTGTTTTTATTCTTCAGGTGTTCAGGTGTAGCTTTCAAAGGGGAGTCTACCATATACCTCCAATTCCCAAGCGCCAGATGTCTTCAAACTCAAATCCAATGGCCAAAGCTGGGTATCCACCATACGCCTTAGTCAATGAGCGTGCATAGAGTTGCAAAAGTCAAACAGGCTGGAAGCATAATGGGCTTCAGAATTGCTGATTCTATCTCCTGACTTGGGCCAGCACCCCCCTGAGTTTATTTTCTTCTTCTCCTTTTTATTTTTATTTAAATTGTTTTTATTAATTTTTAATTAACTACTAACTAAAACAAATTAACATTTTTTAATAAATTCAGAAAACATAAAAAATATAATATTTTTATTTATTAAATTTAATTAGTTATTTTGTAAATAAATACTAACATAATTAATTTAGTTTTTAATTAGGTTAATTTTAATATTTTCACAATAAATAAAATTAATATAGAATTAGGGTTTTTGATAACTTTTAATCATTTTATTTTTTTATTTATTTCCTTGAAACATAAAAAACCTCAAAAAATATCTTTATTTTATTTTATTAATTAATTAGTTTAGGTTTAATTTAATTTAATTCGTAAATAATAAAAACTTCTTTCTTTCTCAAAAAAGGGTCAAAACCATAGAAACTCTCCGATCCAATTTTTCTCGCGCGTGTGATTATTCTTGATTCATATTTTTATCATATAATTGTATTTGCTCTGAGGATGTAATAGCTTTAATTAGGACTTTTTATCGCTTTTATTTTATTTTCCGCAATTTACTTTTCCAAGGGTTTGTTTTTGGCGATGTAAATACCCGACGCCTTGTAATAGCTTAGTTCTATTTTCCGCAACTATTAACTGCTAGATGTATGATAACTAGGCTATGCATGACAAGATCTCTCTTAAATTAAAATCAATCGTAGCTCACCATAACATGTGCAAAGATAACATAAACTGAAACCTGACACACTCGCACATGCCACTCTTAGGATACGCCTCACTTGGTTGCCTCGACGTGGTCATTGAGTATAGGGTGTTTTAGAGGTCGCCCTTCTGTCTAAAGATCAAAGTTGCCTCGAAACGGTTGCCTCGATAAAAAATGATCTAAGACATTAGGGTTACCGCTAAGGCGTCCTACCATTGCTTTAGTGACCACATGTCCCTATAATCGAATTGACCCGAAAACTCCAACGACGGTGCTACCTACTTCTCAATAGTGGGATGGCGCTGTCTAAAGGACATTTACACAGCTTAATTTCTTTTGAGTAGGTAGAGGTTCTCAGGTACTTGCTCTTTCAAAACAAAAATACTTTTCGCACCTACACTTTTCTGACAAAAGTTTTTCAAACAACACTTCATACACTCTTGAGGACAGATACAAGAGTTACATCGAAGTTTTCAAAACAAAACTTTTTTTCAAAACCCACAAACACAAGAAAATCAAAACATTTTGAAAACATAGTGAGAAAGTACCTAAGAGCCCGTGGATAACCACAGATAGAGAGGGTGCTAACACCTTCCCTTTCTATAATCTACCTCCCGAACCCGAGAAACATCTCGAAAAGGAATTTTGCTATGCTTTTGTCCTTTCCTTGTTGGAGAAAATAAAAGACGGTGGTGACTCTTGCTTACCGCGACATTTTGCGAAACGCAAACGCGAACCAGAATTCCAAAACAGTCAGTTCTATTTCCACCGATCACAGTCTGCTAGCCCAACAAATGGGTAAAATATTTAGTCTAATCAACAAAGTGCCCAGACGAATCAGAAATTGGCAGCGCGAATTGCAGATTTCTTTGGGGGCCCTTAAGCCCCAGTTTAACAACCCCGGCGAGAGTGGTTAAGAGAAAAACAAGTAGTGGTTTTAGAAGATGACCTAACAATTAACCAGACCAAACAAGTTGCGCCAAATGCTGGAAAAGTTAACGAAGTGAAAAAAGTTAAATAGCCTAAGAACGAACTAGCAATACCAAGGGAGGTACAAGCCCCAAGGGTGGTAATAGTTAATCGAAACTAGGATCCAAATGAAGTCATTCATTGTGTTCGACATGATGAATTTGCAGGAGAAAATAATCTGACAGCCATGGTCGAAAGGATAATGGCACGAAATGGGGTAAACATAGCCAGGTACCTCACTGAGGCTGGGGACATTACAAATAACAAAAAACCCGAAAATACAATATTTTCCTAGTTCCCTTACCAAAGATGTCTTTACTCAATTCACCACTCTTCCTGTGAATTCTATCCACGATTAACCTCGTTTGGAAAGATTATTCCATGAGAAATTTAACATGGGTCAGTCAAAGATAAGTTTGAAAGAATTTTCTAGCATCAAGCGTAAGTTTAATGAGCCAATAGATAACTATCTCGATAGGTTCCATTTTTTGAAGGAAAGATGTTTCACTCAAGTGCCAGAACATGAACTAGTCGAAATGGTTGTGGGTGGTTTAGACTATTCCATTAGAAAAAAGTTAGATACCCAGTATTTAAGAGACATGGCCCACTTGGTAGACAGAGTTTGACAGGTCGAATGTTTAATGGTTGAAAAGGCAAGGGCTAGTAAAAACAATAAAAGAGAAAGGGTATCATATGTCTAAATGGATGAGGATGAATAGAGGTTTACAGTGACCCTATAGGCTTTGACGATAATGAAATAGATCTATCTGAATTGAGACAAGGGTTGTTGCACCCCAAAATTTTCCCTCTCACTTATCAAGAATTTTCTCACAAGATCTCATTTGGCTCAAGACTGCACTAGGGTTGATCAGCTTAAGACACCTCATTAAGCACTGATGACTAAAATTAGGGTTTGAGATTGCACAAGGATATTTGAACTTTCAATGCTTCATACGAGTTTCATGGATCATTATGGACCCCCAAGATCACTAATGTCAAGTTTCAAGCCTTGGATCACACTTTTGCTCAGTCAATTGAGCAGTTGACCTAAAAATCAGTTGTATTGGGGAAAAAGTCAACTGTAGCCAATTTATAGTCAAACTTCATAATTTTTTATCCATATCAACAATTTAAACTCATATGTATCATTTGATCAAGTTTGGACCATAACTCCTCAAAAATTTGATCAAATCTCTGAAAGGGCAAAATGGTCAAAATTAGGGTTTTGACTGGGAAAGGGCAATTTATGATTTTTGACCTAGAAAATGATCAATTGGTTTAAGGAATAATCTCAAGAGTCCAATTGCATAATTTTGACCTAATGGCATGGCTCAAAACATTGCTCAAGTCCAATAGATTGACAGATGAATTTTCAGTCAACTGATCAAAAGTCAATTGTATACTGAAAAGTCAAACTTTGACTTTTTGGTCAAAATCAAATGTCAAAGATCACAATTCATCGAAACATGTCAAAATATTAAACTTATTCATCAACAAATCAAAATTTCAAGATTTCATTTTGAAAAGTTAAAATTTCTAAACTTAGAAATTTTTCTAAGTGTTGGAAATTTCTTATTTTTTCATAACTTTGAGTAAAATTTTCACCATGATGCAAGATGATTCAAGAGAAACTTCCAACATTAAAGTTGTAGATATCCATGAAATATACAACTTTTATTTACACAACTTCTTCCAAAAGTGCTTGTATCTTAAGTTATAATTTTAAGAACATGTGGTCATGAAACAAAATACTTAGAGAAATTTTTGCCCTAATTTGGTCAGGATTTTGACCCAAGTTCATGGAACTTTTTCATATAGTTCCAATGGGAATATTCAAAAGAAATTCAAATATGGGTTTTAGATCACATTACAATATTTCCAAAATGTCCAAGAACTCCTTGAGATCATTCTTGAGTAGGGATAATCGAAGAGATGAAGTTAGGGTTTTATCACTTGATTTACAAGTCATTTTGTGATGAACCAATTTCAAAATTCAAAATTATGCTGCATAAACTCTACTTTGCAGGCCTCAAAATTGTTAGGAACTCTATAATTAATGGTTTGCACAGCTGTTAGTGGGCTCATTTCAAGCATTCAATGCATGGACATGCTTTATATCCTTTTTTGGAAGAAAGTGCACATTGCCATTTTGATAAAGTGACTTTTTGCACAAAACTTGTTCTTGAGCCTTGCACTTGTTCTCTTCTGATCACACAAGTCCTATAACTCATGATAAATGTTTTAGACACTTACAATCACCCATCCCATGCTTGTACCTCACATTGAAACTTGGTTTCCCTCTTTTCTTGAAAATCAAGTAACCTAGCCAAAAGCTTATAACTTGTACTTCTGACTTGCCAATGCACTCCAATCCTTTTGCTTATACATAGACAAACTATTTGCCACAAATACACGAATGCTCATGCCTTGAAAACAACTAAAACTCAGAATCACATCCCATACCTCCATTTTCACATAAACTGACCAAAAACTTGAAACTCATAACTCCCTCGTGCGTTTTCAAGCCTTTTGGTTTCTAAAGCTTCTAAACATCATTTAGAATTGATCCTACACCCTGTTACAGAACTGTAACACCATTAACACCATCCTCCATTTTCAAAAATAGAGCTTTGCACTTGGACTTCTCTAGAACTCCTCAGGCCCTTTCAGCTCAAGCTAAGCATTCCATTAGCTTCCTGGGAACTTGAGGAAGCTAACCCAACCATTGGAACTCCTTGAAAGCTGCTCAAACTTCAAACCTGATACCCCCTTGCAAGGTAAGTTTTCTAACTTTGGAACTTCACATACAGGCATCATCAATGATTTATCTGTGAAAAAAACATGTAGATATCATTGTCCTAAAGCTAACCATGTCCATAGTTTCCATTAATTTTGATTGATCTTAGAGAATTTTAAGATTGAAATTTATGAGATTTTTAGGGTTCAGTTTAGGGCCAATGAAATTCATGCTTATATTTGATCTATAGTTTTAATGCTTTAAATTTTTGAAACCGTGAGGAAATTTGCTATAAGTTTCATGTTTACAATTTTCATTTTTGATGAGAAATGAACAAGTTACAGTTGGTCTGGCTGGAGGTTGAAGATGAAGTAATCATGACGCATTTTGTATCATATATTTATTACTTTGCTTATGTTAACGGATGTATAGCCACCCAAGTGGTAGAAGTGCGCGCCTGTAACCTTTGGGACTTGGGTTCGAGTCCCAGTGATACTCTTTTGTGTTTTTTCACTTTTTTTTTTGCTTTTTTCTGACCTTTTTTTGCAGGCGTTGGGCTCCATCTTTGGGCCTCTGTTTTTGTTTTTGTTTTCTAACCCCCCTGTGGACTATTTGCGCCCCTGACCCAGTTTATTTTATTTTCTTATTTTTTATTTCATTTATTTTCTTAAATATTTTTCCTAATATTAAAAAATTATAAAAATATAAAAAATAGTAGATTTATTTTTTAACTTAGTTTATTTATTTTTCTCACACAAAAAATTATTTTATTAGTCATACTTTATTTATTTTTACTTATTATCTTGTAAATTTAATTAAAATAATAGGTTTTTTTATTTATTATCTTTTATACCAATTTAAATATATTATTTTAACATTAAAAAGGCTAAAAATATTTTATAACACTATAATTATTTTCAAGACAAAAATACCAAAAATACTTTTCTTACAAACTTATTTTCTTTTAATCAGTTAATAGATTTAGGGTCTTATTTAAAATCTTTTCTTAATAAATTTAGGTTTAATTAATTATTTTCTTTTAATTAATTAGGTTCAAACAAATCCCTTTTCTCTAAAAAATCCAAATAAAAATATTCATCTTCTTCTTCACATTTACATTCTTGCATATTTATCCATCTTGTACATTATTTATTTCAATTCTTGTACAAATTCAATTTGGTTGTAATAGATTAATTAGGTTTATATTCTTGCAATCCCCATTTCCAATTTGTATACCCTCTCCCATAAATATTGTAATAGCGTAGTAACTTTAAAATTCTGTAATTTATCGCTTTATATACAAATGCTAGTAATTAGGGTTTGTATGGAAAGACTAAAACCAATACTTAGAAAACCCTAATTCAAGACAAAGTCAAGCATGAAAACAATACACTTGCACACAAGCACCCCTAGGATAAATCCACTTGGTTGCCTTTACAAAATGACAATATTACGCATGTCAAGTATCTTAGCAAAAAAACAAGCAAATACAAGATCATAGTCCCTCGATGACGCTATCTAATTTTCCTTTCAAATAATCTTAGTCCCTAAAAGGAAATGCTAAGATACCTTGCAACATTTCTAATCATGGTTATACGATGACCCACGCCCGTCCCGTTTACATCCAAAGATAGGATTACTTACCAAATCAATGGTAAGATAACAATGTCAAAGGAAAATAAAATGAATAAGAAAGACTTTTGAGTAGGTAGAATGCTCCTAATTACTTGCTCAATTTCAAACAAACATCCCTGCTATCTTCAAAACAAACACCTACACTTTCAAACATCTTACAAACTTGAAAACATTTTCAAAAGATCAAACACTTTGTATACATTCTTACGAACGAGAATAATTACAAAGTTTTCCTAAACAATGGCCTCTTTACAAAATACTTTCAAAAACTACACAAAACACAATTTCAAACAAAAGTAAGTGATCTAGCAAGTAACTGAGCCCATGGAAAACCATGGATGAAAAGGGTGTTAATACCTTCCCTTTTCATAATCTACCCCTCGAACTCAAGAAATAATCTCAAAGGTATTTCCTGTGCGTTTTCGCCTTTCCTTTTGGATAAAAGAAAAGTCGGTGGCGACTCTTACTAACCGCAACATTTGCGATAAAATGCAAAACCTTCAAGTCAGTTCTCCCACCGTATCACAAAACTGGCAACTCTGTTGGGGAATATTCTAAAAGTTGGGTTACCTTAGGGTTAGATCACATTTACTTGCTTTCATTGTTTGATTTGTATTCTTTACATTGTGGTTCTTTGTTTAGGTTTTAATCCTCTACCCGGATTTAGGGATACCTTATAGGTAAGTAGAAATACATTGTGGAAACTGTGTGGGGTATACCGACATGGTCTAAGAAATATCTACGTTAGTGCGACATATTTGTGGGTACCGGTAGCCCTTGAGTTAATCAAGGAGAATACGGGGCTGCTGAGGGATGTCATGAAGCACTAATGGAATTTTAGAACCTTTACTTGACCAACTTGGCCATTAGGACGTAGTGACATGACCGACTTTGGTGTAGTCCGAAGTTGGTAGATACTCGATACTAAACTCATTGAGATTTGGTTTTTTGAGATATTTCGGTCGCCATTAAAGAGGCTTGTGCTTAGACAATGCTCAAAGAAACAAATTAGTGATATTGAGCTCCTTAGAACCCAGTTACTATTGCTAGGACAGGTTAAGCCAACTAAACTTCAAGAGGGTACTTACCTATGAGACTCTATGCAAGCCTAAACCTAAGGACTTGTTTGCTTTGTTTGTGTATATTTACTTATACATAACATCATGAACATCATAACATCATATTCATTCACTAACCATTTCAAGGATCTTGGGATTTATCTTTGTTCTGTTTTGTAGGAAATGGATTCTCTTCGCTGGAAAACTATTCAAGTCAATCTTGTAAGGATCCCTCCACAACTTAAGGAGCTAGCTTCAAGGATTCCTGAAAATTCTCCATTCACCAAGAGACATGGTCGCCTACTCAACTTGGTCACCTCTAACACAGATGAGGACATGATGAAGGTTCTCTTTCAGTTCTAAGATCCTTTACACTATTGCTTCACATTTCCTGATTATCAACTTGTGCCAACTTTGGAAGAATTCTCCAAACTCTTGAGGATTCCCCTTCTCTATCAACTACCTTTCAACGGTACGAAGAGAGACCCAAAGCTATAAGATATTGCTCAAGCTCTACACTTACAGTCATCTGATGTCACAACTAATTGGGAAACAAGGTGTGGTGTCAAAGGCTTCCTGGCAAAGTTCTTGTTTGAGAAAGCTCGAAACTGTTGGAACTCTTTGGATTTGCAAGCCTTTGAGGAAATTGTGGCTCTCCTCATCTATGGGATGGTTTTGTTCCCAAACTCTGACCAACTCATAGATGTGAACACCGTCAAGATCTTCATGTCTCGTAACCCGGTGCCTACTTTGCTAGGGGACATTCTGCATTCTTTTCACACTCGCACTATGAGGAAAAGAGGTTTCCTTATGTGTTGCACTCCTCTCTTGGCAAGATGGTTTTTTTCGCATCTTCCCCAATATGTATTGAAGAATGAACAAGGTTCAAGGTGGTCACAAAGGTTGATGACGCTCAAGCATTCAGACATTCATTGGTGTTCCCTATCCCAAGAGAATGTTACTATTGTCGACCGTTGTGGAGAATTCCCTAATGTCCCTTTACTTGGCATTAAGGGAAGTATCACCTACAACCCCTGCTTGGCCTTAAGACAATTTGGTTACGCCCGAAGGGATGGCCCACATGAAATGTTGATTCAAGGTTTGGTATTTGCCTACGAGAACAATGATCAAGGTCTTCGCTAGAGATTTATTCGAGCTTGGAGGATGTTGAACAAGGTAGATAACAAGACAGTGGGGCACAAGAATTCCATCCCTCTTGAGCCTTACTTCAAATGGGTACGAACTCGTGCTCAGAGTCTTATGATGCCCTATCCCTCCATTCTCTCGGTAATCATTGAGCCTGTCATGGAAGGAGATGTTCCATACACTATCCTACATCCTGACATGCCCACCTCTCTTGAAGACTTTCAAAGAGATTGGATACAACTCAAGGGGGGCGAGATACTTTCGAAGCCCAATTCTACGCAAGCGAGAAGAAGGTTTTGGAACTCACTAAGCAACTCCATGAGGAGAGGAACTTGAATGCCTATATCACACCAAACAGGATTCATACTTCCTTTTTATCTTAGAGTTTTTGTATTGCCCAAAGAGGCATTGATGTACTCAAGCTTTAATTTATTAATATAATGTGTGTTTCTTTTTTGTCTAAAACAAATTTGAATCTTTAAAATCCTTGAAATCATTGCATATGCATTTTGCATTCATCATAACATAAGCAGGTTTCTTGCAACAAGTCTCCTCATCTTTCTACTGTTTATTTTAGTAAGAAGGATCTCGAGCAAATGGTGAAGGACCTCTAAGCTCAGAATGCACAGTTTCAACAGTTGTTCTTAACTTTATCCAAAGGACAAGAAGAGTTGAAGACCTTGTTGGTTGAGGAGAAGAAAAATAATACAAAGAAAATAACCGGAGTACTAAACATGGGAAGAAGATTCCACGGGCAGACAAGAAGGACCCTAGACTTTGCAACGACATCCAGTGAGAGAGACAATCAAGATGGGAAGGGAAAAGAAACGGTTGTCCAATCAGAGTCAGAAGAGGAAGAGGAAGAATAAGACTATTCTGAAGATCAATACCCTTCAGCTGGCGATAAGTATAAGCATCTAGAAGAACAGTTAAGTGCAATGGAAATACAAAAAGTGTCGGGATTGGACTTTGAGGAGTTGGGGTTAGTATCGGGGATTATCATTCCTCCAAAATTCAAAGCACCTGTGTTCGCCAAATGTGACAGAGTGTCATGCCCCAAAATGCATCTCCGATCCTATGTGAGGAAAATCCAGCCTCATACCGCTGATAAGGACTTATGGGTACACTTCTTCCAAGACAGTCTGTCTGGAACTCAACTTGATTGGTTTTATCAGTTAGAAAGAGCCAATGTTCATAACTGGAAAGATCTGGCCGCCGCCTTTTACAAATAATACCAATACAACGTTGATCTTGCGCCTACCCGTACTCAATTCCATAGTATGGCCATGGTTTCAAGTGAAGGCTTCAAGGACTATGCGCAAAAGTGGAGGGAATTAGCCGGAAGAGTTCAACCTCCTCTATATGAAAGAGAATGAGTAGACATGTTTTAGGGCACCTTGTCTGGTCCCTTCTTTAATCACTTAATTGGGAGTTCATCAGAAGGTTTTACTGAATTGATATTGACCGGAGAAAGGGTAGAAGTCGGGATAAAGAATGGGAAGATTCAAAAAGATGCATCCTCTACTGCTGTAAGGAAACCATTCATTGGAAAGAAAGAGGTGGTTGATGTATATCCTCAGAGAAATTAAGATAGGGCTGAACACCGTCCCATGATGGGGGCTGTCATAATTCCTAAGCCTGCGCCTGCTTAGTAAAGAAGTAACCAGCCAAGAACGGAAAGACCAGTTAGACAATTCACCCGAATTCATATGACATTATCTCAAGTATTGCCGCATTTGTTAAGGTCCAACCTAGTAACTTTGAAAGAAGCTCCAAAGAATCCTAACACAACCTCTCCTCACTATCATCCTAATGCCTGTTGTGCATACCATTCTGAGAGTTCTGGCCATGACACTAACAACTGTTGGGCTCTAAAGAACAAAGTACAAGACCTCCTTGAAGCCAAAGAGATTGAGTTCGCCGCGCCAGAAAAGCCTAATGTCATTACTGCCCCTATGCCCAAACACGGCCATAATGCCAACGCCATTGAGGAAGATATGTTTGTTACTTCAGTTAATGAACTTATGACCTCACTCCTGACTATCAAGAAGAACTTATTGAATGCCGGTGTATTCCCAGGATGTGATGAAAGCTGTCATTTCTGTTTGTCCTCACCAACCAGCTGTCCTTTGTTAAAAGCAGGCGTTCAGTGCCTAATATATAAAAAGGAAATTTTGTTTGAAAAGACTTCTATTCCAACTGTTTCTTATAATGATGTTTCCATCGTGACCATTTTCGACAATTCTTCCAGGGTCTCCACCAAAAGACCCGTTAGAATTACATCAGTTCCTAAAGTAGCTCCATTGATAATTACCATGCCTGGACCAATCCCGTATTCATCAGACAAAATCGTACCATGGAATTATGGAGGGGATGTCTACTACCATGGTATCAAGCAAGATTGGCCAGCTGCTGAAGATTCAAGTTTTGAGAAAATTGACTCTGATATCAGTAACATCACAGGGACTAGTAAGATCACTCGAAGTGGAAGAGTTTTCTCTCAAGAGATAGCTCCTCCAAAAGTTGTTTCTGGACCCATAATCATTCCCGTTGTTATTACTCCTCCAAAAGCTATTCCCAGTTCTACAATCATCTCTACTAATACTCCTGCTGACAAAACGGTTACGATCCCTACAAACATTCCTGCTTCCGAGTCAACTGAGACTCGAGGTAAAGGTATTCTGGTTGAGCCTGTTCGGACGAAGGCACAATCATTAGCTATCCCTGAGACCTCTCGGAAAGAGATGGAGGAAATCCTAAAGATCATAAAAAGAAGTGACTACAATGTAGTCGAGCAACTGGGGCAAACTCCATCAAAAATTTCCATGTTGGCTTTATTACTATGTTCTGAGGCTCATGCTAAAGCCTTGGTAAAATTCCTCAAAACTAACCATGTACCTCAAGAAACATCTACCGATCAGTTCCAAGACTGTGTAGCCAGCTTGACTACAGATAATGGCTTAGGTTTTTCAGATGCTGATTTAACGCCAAGTGGGAGGAATCATAATGAGGCATTGCATGTCTCAGTCAAATGCAGGGGCACGACCTTGGCTCATGTTTTGGTTGACATTGGTTCGTCTCTGAATGTATTGCCTAAAAAGGTTCTTGATAGGCCTGACTGTGAGGGATTGACATTGAAACCGAGCAACATAGTAGTGAGGGCCTTTGAAGGCTCAAAAGGATGGTGCATGGGGAAGTGGATATCCCTATAAAGGTTGGAACCAAACATTTGATTCAACTTTTTATGTAATGGATATTCGCCCTTCATATTCCTGCTTATTAGGACGACCATGGATTTACAATGCTGGTGTCGTTACTTCTACGTTGCATCAAATGCTGAAATATCCAATTCAATGGAAGATCATCATTGTTCATGGAGAAAAAGAGTATATGGCCAGCCATCTAAATTCCTTCAGATATATGGAACTAGATGGTGAATTTATTGAAACTCCATTCCAGCACTTTGAAGAAGGTCCCCAGACTGTGGCAGTAACCAAGGTTGTATCTCAAGTTCCCAAGATCACAAGGCCGCCACTCAGGGTGTCATCTTTGAAGGATGCCAAGGCAGTGATAGAAGAAGGTGGGTGCACTATTTGGGGACAACTCCCAGATATCCCATACAAATCTGACAAATTTAGTCTGGGTTTCACTTCAGTTGGACAGAAGGCTGTATGCCACGCTCGTGTCGGAGGACCACCCTTGAAGATCAGCAACCGCCAAGTCAGCACCGTGGAGGATGATGAAGACAGCTACAACCTAGAGGATTGGATTTTTCCCAACTGTCAGTGGAGGGCTCAGTAACTGGGAGGCTAGAGATTTCTTCCCGATCACTTTTATCCCATAGTAATTTGTCTTTACATTTTGTTGGATCTGTAATATTAAAACAATTCAGACTCTTAAAACCTTGTGTCTTACCCGAGGCACAATGGTCCATTTGTAAGGGTTATTATCTCATTTCCATATGACATCAATGAATCATGGACGTTTTTGCATACAAACTTTGTGCTCAATGTTTTTTCTTTTTACATTTTCATTTCTTTCAAAGATAGCTATACTCTTACACACACTCACACTCACAATGCAGGTCTACATCCATTCAGGATCCCATGGGTAACGGTTCTGCTATGGCCTTCTATGATTCTAAAAATCTAATCTACCAAGCCGAAGACGAAGGTGAGGAAGATTGTGAGGTACCAGGGGAACTCGCCAGGTTACTGCAACAAGACGAGAGGACCATTCAGCCCTACGAGGAACCAGTAGACACAATCAACCTAGGTACCGAAGAAGACAAAAGAGAATTCAAGTTGGGTGCCAATATGGAGCCCAGTATCAAAGAGGGTCTGATTCAGTTGCTACACGAGTATGTTGAGGTCTTTGCCTGGTCGTATGAAGACATGCCAGGACTTGATGAAGATATCATGGTACATCGTCTACCAACAAAAGAAGACTGTCCATCGGTAAAATAAAAGGTCCGTCGAATGAGACCAGACATGTCAGAGAAGATTAAAGCAAAAGTCATGAAACAATTCAACACTGGATTCTTGGCCCTAACCTCCTATCCGCAATGGGTTGCCAATGTTGTTCCCGTGCCCAAAAAAGATGGCAAGGTATGAATGTGTGTGGACTACAGAGATTTGAATAGGGCCAGCCCTAAGGATGATTTCCCACTTCCCCACATTGATGTTCTAGTTGACAATACAGTGCAACATAAAGTGTTTTCCTTCATGGACGGTTTCTCAGGCTACAACCTAATCAAAATGGTGCCTGAAGACATGGAAAATACAACCTTTGTCACACAGTGGGGCACATTCTGCTACAAGGTTATGCCATTTGGACTGAAGAATGTTGGGGCAACCTATCAGCGTGCCATGGTAGCTATATTTCACGACATGATACATCATGAAATAGAGGTCTATGTGGACAATATGATAGCTAGATCTCAAACAGAAGAAGAGCATCTTGAACATTTACAGAAACTGTTTGAGAGGTTAAAGAAGTACAAGCTAAGGTTGAACCCAAATAAATGCACATTTGGAGTGAGGTTTGGTAAACTCCTAGGCTTTGTCATCAGCAATTAAGGTATTGAAGTAGATCCTGCCAAGGTGAAAGCGATACAAGAGATGCCTTCTCCTCGTACTGAGAAGGAAGTCAGAGGATTCTTGGGACGTTTAAACTACATTTCCAGATTCATTTCTCACCTGACAGCTACTTGTGAACCAATCTTCAAGTTATTGAAGAAAGATCAAGTAGCCAAATGGAATGACGAATGCCAAACTGCTTTCGAAAAGATCAAAGAGTACCTGCAAGATCCTCCTATGTTGATGCCACCAGTCGAGGGAAGACTGTTGATTATGCATCTGACTGTTTTGGAAAATTCAACGGGGTGTGTGTTGGGGCAGCATGATGAGTCTGGCCGAAAAGAGAATGCTATTTATCACCTGAGCAAAAAGTTTACCGACTGTGAGACAAGATATTCACTTCTCAAGAAAGCTTGCTGCGCTCTGGAATGGGTTGCTCGCCATCTAAGACAGTATATGCTGACCCATACTACATTGCTAATATCTAAAATGCATCTAATAAAATACATCTTCGAGAAGCCTGCTCTCTCTGGGAGAATAGCGAGATGGCAGATGATCCTGATAGAATAGGACATACAGTATACTACCCAGAAAGCAATAAAGGGCAGTGTACTAGCTGATCACCTTGCTCACCAAGCTGTGGAAGACTACCAGTCCATGAAGTTCGAATTCCCAGATGAAAACATCATGATGGTAAACAACTGTGATGAACTCAGACCATATGACGGACCTAAACAAGGATCCCGATGGACCTTGGTTTTTGATGGGGCATCCAATGCACTCGGAAATGGTATTGGTGTAGTACTCATATCTCCTGAAGGATGTCATACTCCTTTTACGGCAAGACTCTGCTTCAACTGTACAAACAACATGCAGAATACGAAGCATGCATTTTTGGTCTCAAAGCTGCCATAGACTTGGGGATCAAATCCTTAAATGTATTCAGAGATTTAGCTTTGGTCATCAGCCAGATCAAAGGGGAATGGGATACCAAACACCCAAACCTTATCCCTTACAAAGAACATGTTTTGAAGTTGCTCCCATATTTTGAGAAGATTGCCTTCGAGTATTTCCCACGAGAAGAAAATAAGCTAGCAGACGCACTAGCCACAATGTCATCCATGTTTAAACTTAAATGGGATAACGAGGCTCCCCAGATCACCATTGAACGAATGGATGAACCAGTACACTGTCATGAGATTAATACTGAAGAAATAGTGGACCATCCTTGGTTTCACGAAGTCAAGAGGTATCTCGAGACTCAAGAATATTCAGAAGGAGCTTCATTAAACGATAAGAAGTTCTTAAGGAGATTCTCTGCTAAATTCTTCCTTAGTAATGACATTGTTTACAAATGCAACCATGAATATTTGTTACTTCGGTGCGTAGACAAGGTTGAAGCTGAAAGGATCATGGATGAGTTACATGAAGGCACTTTTGGCACCCATTCCAGTGGGCATACGATGGAAAAGAAAATCCTACGGGCAGGCTATTACTGGTCTACCATGGAAGCAGATTTCTATCAACACTCTCGAACTTGCCATAAGTGTCAGATCTATGCTGACAAGGTGCATGTACCTCCGGTTGCTCTGAATGTCTTGATGGCTCCTTGGCCATTTGCTATGTGGGGCATCAATATGATTAGGGAAATCAAGCCAACAACCTCTAATGGACATCGTTTCATCTTAGTGGCCATTAACTATTTCACAAAGTAGGTTGAGGCAGCCTCCATCGCTTTCGTCGCCAAGAATGTGGTAGCCCGTTTCATCAAGAAAAAACTCATTTGCCGGTATGGTATCCCGGAGAGGATCATCACAGACAATGGTACGAACCTGAATAATACTATGATCACCTCCCTATGCGAGCAATTCAAGATCCAGCATCACAATTCTTCCCCTTACCGGCCAAAGATGAATGGTGTTGTCGAAGCCACAAATAAGAACATCAAAAAGATCATATAGAAAATGACAGTCACATATAAATACTGGCATGAGATGCGACCATTCGCTCTCCATGGGTATCGTACCACAATCGCACATCAACCGGGGAAACACCTTACTCTCTGGTTTACAACATGGAGGCTGTCTTGCGTATTGAGGTCCAGATCCCCTCTCTGAGAATTATGAAGGATGCAGGGTTGAATGAAAAAGATTGGATCCAGACTCGACTTGATCAACTGAACTTAATTGATGATAAAAGGCTTATTGTTGTCTGTCATGGTTAAATGTATCAAAAACGGATGATCAAGGCTTTCAAGAAAAAGGTCAGACGTCAAGTGTATCAAGTCGGGGATTTAGTGATCAAACGCATCATATTTCCGCAAGGTGATCCCAGGGGAAAATGGACTCCTACATATGATGGACCATTTTTAATCAAAAGCATATTCTCTGGTGGAGCAATGATTCTGACCATCATGGATGGAGACGACCTGCCGCACCCTGCGAACGCAGACATAGTCAAAAGATACTACGCATAAGAGACCTGCTAGGTTGACACACCTAGGAAAAACAAGGGCATCCCGGCGAACCAAAAGGTTCGGGCAAAAATTAGGGATAAAACAAAAAAAAATTGTACACCCGGCAAGTTGAAAACCCGAAAGGGCGGCTTGGGCAAAAAAGGGTATCCCGGTGGACTAAAAACCCGAAAGGGCGGTCCAGGCAAAAGTTAGGGAATTAAAGCGTATGACTATGTCCTGTTGGATCACCTTACATACAACCTTTGGCTTTAACCGACAAACTCAGAGGTTCTGATCAATTCAATCATCTTCGTACAAGGCAACAAATAGACGAGACGCTCAGAGACAAGAAGGCTATAGCAGAATGGGAACCCCATGGGATTATTGCACATAGCTATCTTTTCTTTATATCAAAATTTTCATTTTTTACGACAACATTCTCTTACTATAATGTTTGTCTCACTGTACAAAAATACTTACTCAAAGTCAATACAAGGATATCCCTTTGAAAGTGCAAAGTTATCTATTTCCTTTACTCTTGTGTTTTGTTTACAAAAACGTCCAATGATTTATTTTGGAACATATGCATTTGAACATAATTACTGTTTACAAGTAAATAAAATAGAAAAACAATCACTGATAGCTTTAAAAAGTAGGGAAATCTCTCTAAGCTATTTCCATGAAATCCCCCACAGTGTACAGTTTAATCCCCAGCGGAACAGAGCTTCCAGTTATCAATCCACAGTAGAAGACGTCCAATTTCTCAGGATTCCCCTACGGGTTTTTACAAGCAGCACACAACATTTCCCTTACAGCAGGGTTTATTTCTCTAAATGGAAATTCATCAACACTTCAACTTCACAACATGAAGACTTACACTTCATACCCTCAACAGCAGTCAGGGATTTTATTTCCCCCTATCCAACAACAGTGCAGCAGATTAGCTCACATACGCATACATCGCATCCATATATCATAAACATTGATAACACAAATACATTACACTATGCATTTCATACAACATGACATTGTATATTAACTAACATTTTACCCTTTTTCAAGATAAGGTTAATTAACAGCTAACATTAACAATGTTCAAAGGTCTCTCAGATACAGTTCAGATACGCTCCAGATACGGATGCCATTCTGATACT
Organism: Vicia faba; assembly: GCA_948472305.1. NCBI lineage: Eukaryota > Viridiplantae > Streptophyta > Magnoliopsida > Fabales > Fabaceae > Vicia > Vicia faba. The sequence goes on from OX451741.1 coordinate 36,728,318, forward strand.
CATTCAGAATCTCTTTCAGATACAGTTCAGATATGCTTCAGACACGGACGCCATTCTGACACTCATTCAACTCTCAGATACAGTTCAGATACGCTCCAGACACGGATGCCATCCTGATACTCATTCAGATTCAGCTTTCAGATAAAGTTCAGATATGCTCCAGACACGGATGCCATTATGATACTCATTCCGATTCAGCTTTCAGATACAGTTCAGATACACTCCAGACACGAATGCCATCCTGATACTCATTTAGATTCAACTTTTGATACAGTTCAGATACGCTCTAGACACGGATGCAATTCTGATACTCATTCGGATTCAGCTTTCAGATATATCTCAGATATGCTCCAAACATGGACGCTATTCTGATACTCATTCAGATTCAACTTTCAGACTCAACTCAGATACGCTTCAGACACGGACGCCGTCTGACACTCATTCAGTTTCAGCTTACAAATAATGTTCAGCAATCATTTCTGGATGGCATCTACAAGCCCATATCCAACAACTTTCCATCATCCCTCCAAATGGCATCTTTAAGCCCATTCCCTATACCATCAACCTTCACATCACTGAGTACAAATTTCTGGGCACTCTAGTGTTCAATCATCTTCCACCTTCGAGTCACGAATGGCAAAACTCGCCAATCTAACTCTCCAGGCTTAAGAAGATTGAATAGGGGTAGCTGTTGTACCCAAAAATTTGCCCTCTCACTTATCAAGAATTTGCTCACAAGATCTCCTTTGGCTCAAGACTGCACTAGGGTTGATCAGCTCAAGACACCTCTTTAAGCACTGATGACTAAAATTAGGGTTTGAGATTACACAAGGATATTTGAACTTTAAATGCTTCATATGACTTTCATGGATCATTATATACCCCCAATATCACTCATGTCAAGTTTCAAGCCAGGGATCACACTTTTGCTCAGTCAATTGAGTAGTTGACCTAAAAATCAGCTATATTGGGGTAAAAGTCAATTATGGCCAATTTACAGTCAAAATTCAAAAAAAATTATCCACATTAATAATTTAAACTCATATGTATCATTTGAAAAAGTTTGGACCATAACTCCTCAAGAAATTTGATCAAATCTCTGAAAGGGCAAAATGGTCAAAATTAGGGTTTTGACTGGGAAAGGGCAATTTCTGATTTTTGACCTAGAAAATGATCAATTGGTTTAAGGAATGATCTTAAGATTCCAATTGCATCATTTTGACCTAATGACATGGCTCAAAACATTTCTCAAGTCCAATAGATTGACATATGAATTTTCAGTCAACTAATCAAAATTCAACTGTATACTGAAAAGTCAAACTTTGACTTTTTGGTCAAAATCAAATGTCAAAGATCACAATTCATCAAAACATGTCAAAATATGAAACTTATTCATAAATAAATCAAAATTTCAAGATTTCATTTTCAAAAGTTAAAATTTCTAAACTTAGAAATTTTTCTAAGTGTTGGAAATTTCTTATTTTTTTCATAACTTTGAGCAAAATTTTCACCATGATGCAAGATGATTCAAGAGAAACTTCCAACATGAAATTTGTATATCTCCATGAAATATACAACTTTTATTCACACAACTTCTTCCAAAAGTGCTTAGATCTCAAGTTATAATTTTAAGAACATGTGGTCATAAAACAAAACACTTAGTGAAATTTTTTCCCTAATTTGGTCAGGATTTTGACCCAACTTCATGGAACTTTTTCATATTGTTCCAAGGGAATATTCAAAAGGAAATTCAAAGATGGGTTGTAGAGCACATTACAAGCTTTCCAAAATGTCCCAGAACTCCTTGAGATCATTCTTGAATATGGAGAATCGAAGAGATGAAGTTAGGGTTTTATCACTTGATTTACAAGCCATTTTGTGATGAACCAATTTCAAAATTCAAACTATGCTGCATAAACTCTACTTTGCAGGCCTCAAAGTTATTAGCCACTCCATAATTAATTGTTTGCACAGCTGTTAGAGGTCTCATTTCAAGCATTAAATGCATGGACATGCTTTATATCCATTTTTGGAAGAAAGTGCACATTGCCATTTTGATAAAGTGACTTTTTGCAAAAAAACTTGTTCTTAAGCCTTGCACTTGTTCTCTTCTGATCATACAAGTCCTATAACTCATGATAAATCTTTTAGACACTTACAATCACCCAGCCCATGCTTGTACTTCACATTGAAACTTGGTTTCCCTATTTTCTTGAAAATCAAGTAACATAGCCAAAAGCTTGTAACTTGTACTCCTGACTTGCCAATGCACTCCAATCCTTTTGCTTATACATAGACAAAATATTTGCCACAAATACATGAATGCTCATGCCCTGAAAAAAACTTGAAACTCATAACTCCCTCGTGTGTTTTCAAGCCTTTTGGTTTCTAAAGCTTCTAAACATCATTTAGAATTGATCTCACACCCTGTTACAGAACTGTAACACCATTAACACCATCTTCCATTTTCAAAAACAAAGCTTTGCACTTGGACTTCTCCAGAACTCCTTAAGCCCTTTTAGCTCAAGCTAAGCATTCCATTAGCTTCCTGGGAACTTGAGGAAGATAACCCAACCATTAGAATTCCTTGAAAGCTGCTCAAACTTCGAACCCGATACCCTCTTGCAAGGTAATTTTATAACTTTGGAAATTCTCATACAGGCATCATCAATGATTTATTTGTGAACAAAACATGTAGATATCATTGCCCTAAATCTAACCATGTTCTTTGTTTCCATTAATTTTGATTGAGCTTAGCGAATTTTACGATTGAAATTTTTGAGATTTTTAGGGTTCAGTTTAGGGCCAATAAAATTCATGCTTATATTTGATCTATAGTTTTAATGCTTTACATTTTTGAAACCGTGAGGAAATTTTCTATAAGTTTTATGTTTACAATTTTCATTTTTGATGAGAAATGAACAAGTTACAGTTGGTCTGGCTGGAGGTTGAAGATGAAGTAATCACGGCACGTTTTGTATCATATATTTATTACTTTGCTTATGTTAACAGATGTATAGCCACCCCAGTGGTAGAAGCGCGCGCCTGTAACCTTTGGGACTTTGGTTCGAGCCCCAGTGGTACCCTTTTGTGTTTTTTCACTTTTTTTTTGCTTTTTTCTGACCTTTTTTTGCAGGCTGGGCTCCATCTCTGGGCCTCTGTTTTTGTTTTTGTTTTCTAACCCCCCTGTGGACTATTTGCGCCCCTGGCCCAGTTTATTTTATTTTCTTATTTTTTATTTTATTTATTTTCTTAAATATTTTTCCTAATATTAAAAAATCATAAAAATATAAAAAATAGTAGATTTATATTTTAACTTAGTTTATTTATTTTTCTCACACAAAAAATTATTTTATTAGTCATACTTTATTTATTTTTACTTATTATCTTGTAAATTTAATTAAAATAATAGGTTTTTTTATTTATTATCTTTTATACAAATTTAAATATATTATTTTAACATTAAAAAGGCTAAAAATATTTTATAACACTATAATTATTTTCAAGACAAAAATACCAAAAATACTTTTGTTACAAACTTATTTTCTTTTAATCAATTAATTGGGTTAAAACAAATCCCTTTTCTCTAAAAATTCCAAATAAAAATATTCATTTTCTTCTTCACATTTACATTATTGCATATTTATCCATCTTGTACATTATTTATTTCAATTCTTGTACAAATTCAATTTGGTTGTAATAGATTAATTAGGTTTATATTCTTGCAATCCCCATTCATAATTTTTATACCCCTCCCACAAATGTTGTAATAGCGTAGTAACTTTAAAATTCCACAATTTATCGCTTTATATACAAATGCTAGTAATTAGGGTTTATATGGAAAGACTAAAACCAATACTTAGAAAACCCTAATTCAAGACAAAGTCAAGCATGAAAACAATACACTTACACACAAGCACCCCTAGGGTAAATCCACTTGGTTTCCTTTACAAAATGACCATGTTACGCATGTAAGGTATCTTAGCAAAAAAACAAACAAATACAAGATCATAGTCCCTCGATGACGCTATCTAAGTTGCCTTTCAAATGATCTTAGTCCCTAAAATAAAATGCTAAGATACCTTGCAACATTGCTAATCATGGTTATACGATGACCCACGCCCGTCCCGTTTACATCCAAAGATAGGGTTACTTACCAAATCAATGGTAAGATAACAATGTCAAAGGAAAAGAAAGTGAACAAGAAAGACTTTTGAGTAGGTAGAATGCTCCTAATTACTTGCTCAATTTCAAACCAACATCCTTGCAATCTTCAAAACAAACACCTAAAGTTTCAAACATCTTACAAACTTGAAAACATTTTCAAAAGATCAAACAATTTGTATACATTCTTATGAATGAGAATCATTACAAAGTTTGCCTAAACAATGGCCTCTTTACAAAATACTTTCAAAAACCACACAAAACACAATTTCAAACAAAAGCAAGTGATCTAGCAAGTAACTAAGAGCCCATGGAAAACCTGGATGAAAAGGGTACTAATACCTTCCCTTTTCATAATCTACCCCCCGAACTCAAGAAATAATCTCAAAGGTCTTTCCTGTGCTTTTTCACCTTTCCTTTTGGATAAAAGAAAAGTCGATGGCGACTCTTGCTAACCGCAACATTTGCGATAAAACAAAAAACCTTCAAGTCAGTTCTCCCACCGTATCACAAGGGCCATCTTATTCATGCAAAGTCCTTACTCCTTCGAATGGAAAGAATCTCGTTGAACAGGAAAAGAAAGACAAGTTCCTTAAAAGAACATACACCTCCAATTTAACAAAGTGTGACAAAATCATCGACTTATTAGTCAAAGATGGCCAAATAATAGTGTCACCTGGCGCTAAAATTCCTCCGTTAGAACAATGAAAGAAAAGAGGATTTTACAAATATTATAATACTCAACTGCATACGATTTGCATCTTTATTTATTAAGTGTTTTGAGTTTTGATAAAGAAAAAGAAGTTTGAAAAGAAATTTGATCGACAAAGTAGAGGTTTATTAGGAAATCGGTTCGAGTTTATAAACAAGTTTTTGAAAATAGAAGAGAAGGTTTTGAAAATTGAAGAATGGGAAGGAGATGAAGAGAGTGTCCTATGTACTTGAGGGTAAAAGATAAAGGTAAAGAAGATCTTACCGAACCAAAAACGGGTACTTGACATAATAAAGTCAATACATCATTCCCATCCCTTTGGATTTAAAGCCACAAACAGATAAATAAGCCAAGAGTATACCAAACCTCAGGTGAAGATAAATCACAAGCAGACTGCACCAAAGAAACCCAAGGCGTTTGACAAAACTCAAAGCATCGGATAAAATGCATCAAGTGAAAATAAATCACAAGCTAGGACAGTGCACCGGGTATGCTCAAGGTGTTAGATAAAGTTCTAAGTATCATCAAGATATTGAATACAAATCCATGCATCAGATAAAACTCCAACAAACAGCCAAACCAGATAGTAGAGAAATAATCTAAACATCTCTTGTGAAATAAAGAACAAAGTCTGAGTGGATTAGAAACATGTATCAGAGCTAAATGAAACAAATCAAATATGAAGTGAATGTTTGATCAATTCATTAAGAGTTGATTAACTTAATTAATTGATTTAAGAAAAATGGATTAGTAAACTAATATAGAAGCAATAGATTAAATAGGATTTTTAACTTTTAGGAGAAAGCAGGTTGAAGTTCTATTTGATGAAGAAACATGTTGGGATGAGATGTCTTATCAACTGGAGCAACATGTCGAAAAAGATGTCTTATGCAGGTTTATACGACATCGTGACTGGTACAGCTAGATTAAACGTTTGTGTAATGATTTAACAGATGAAAAATATTCTTGGAATATTATGCAATCATATGTGGATCTGTCTTATTAGGTCTGGAAGATTCAAGTTAGAATCAGGAAGAATATTAAATTTCAAATTTTGTAGATTAATTAGGAAGATTTAGTTGAAGACCTATTTTGTAGCAGAATCTTCTGCATATTTGTTGTGATTAGAAGCCCAAATCTAGTTGGGTACTAGGTTACAAATAGAAGCATTGTAACCTAGGATTAAGGAGTGGCCGTGAATTATCAAGATGTAGTCATTAGGGTTGAGTCTGTAGCCACTCTCTAGGAGAGTTGGTGAAAGTGAACCACTCGGGTTATGAGATGGTCACTTTGTTCTCCTCGAAGCTGTGAAGAAAGAGTGAGTATTGTTCTTGGAGGAAGCTTTTAAGCAACTCCAAGTTTGTGTTCTTAGTCAAGAGTCTTGGCTGAGTTTAGAGGGAAGGGTGTCTTCCTCCTCGTCAAAGAAGTGAGTCTTCACATCATGGAAGTGTGTCTTCTTGTTTTTCTAAGTGTCTTAGAATTATCCAACTGCTGTCTGTGATTATTGACAGATTGAGGAGGGCCTCATATCTAGGTGAGTCTTAGATAAAAATCTAGAGAGGGTAGTGATTAAGTGGTAAGTTGTAAAAGGGGGGGTTTAGCTTTAAATTGAAACTACTATTAGTGGATTTTTCCCTTGCTTGGTATGCCCCCAGAGTAGGTGTTGGTGTACACTAAACTGGGTTAAGAATTTTGTGTGCACTTTACTTTTCAGTATCTATTTTTAATTGTTTATTCCTTGTCATGCTATTTGTAACAGACTAGATGACTCCATATCTTATAGGGCATATGGTTCTGCTATACCAGAATTTCAATTGGTATCAGAGCAGGCATCCTGTTCTATCTTTGGACGAGATCTCGGGAAGATAATTTCTGGTCATGTGCAAGGTAGGAGGTTATACTGAAAATTTGTTTGAACCTAGTCAATTCAAATTTGTACGAATGGTCCCTTGAAATGGAGGAGAGACTATTGGTGACAAGGTGTGTGGTGACCCTGTTTTGAAGCTGTCAGGTGAGAAGCCTTGGTGGTGAGCTGTTATGAGGTTTGATTTAGTTTCAAACTTATGTTGTGCCTGAAGTTTGGTTGAGGAGTTTTTCGTTTATTCTGTTGCATCTGGTGGAAAATTCCTAGTGGTTGTGCGTGCTTCCTCTCATAAGGTGTATCCTATGGTGTTGTGATACGTGGAGGATAGTCTCGACCAACTTATTAAAGTTGCCAAAGATACTTGAGGATTGTCTCAAGTCTATTCAAAAAGGAACTTCTAAATAAGTTCATTTATATGAGATCTGAAGTAATAAATTTATTTTTGCTCTTTTCTGTGAAAGGCCAACCATAGGTTTTTGATGACGGGTCTCTTGGTGCATTCCTTGGATGTTGTTCTACGTGATGTTGGAACATCTCGTCGGCAGATTATGCAGAATTTTGCTGATGAAAGGAATGGTGTAGCAGGTGCTTTGGAGGCTGAACAAATGTGTGTTAATCATATATGTTTGAAACCTACTTCTTATCCAAGTTTATAGGTCGATGGTTATTCTTACAAACAGGATAGAGGTTGTTTACTTAAACTTGAAATAACTGTCAAGTCTATGAGAGCATGGAAATCTTGTTTTGTTAAGATAAGAACGATTATCCAAGGAAGGATACAATGGAGGTCTATAAACATATCTCAGTGGTTGATTAGCGTCTACATTTTTGAAGTACCATCCAATATGTTGGAATGTGTCTTCAGTTGTTTACTTGAGTAAGGGGAGTTAATCATGCCTCATTGGAGCAAGGCATGTATACTCAAGGGAGGTCCCTCTCAAGTTCATAGTCCAACTATGAGGTGTCCTCACATATTGGAACACTTGTTTATGCACTAGGGTTGGAAGTACATTAGTGAGCCTTGAAGAATTAGTGGTGCTTAGAGTATAGTACTGGCCATATCAGATGCTTGTTGTTTTCTGCTCCAGATACTTATTAGAGGGAATCTCCTCTTTAGGTGCAGAAGATTGGCTCCTACCACCTCAAAGTCAGACAGGATGCCTTTACTTGTGTTTCAGAAGTGTGTATCATGCATGTCATTGCATGTGTTTGATGCCTGCTCATGAAGGATGATCAGCTGCTGAAGAGTGATCTTGTATCCCCTGCAAGAGTTATGCATGGATTGTTATAGATGTTACCTCCAAATCCATAGTAGTTATCGAATCCATGTGTGTGAGATTGATGTTGGAATATCATCTCAGTTATTTGGTCTTCAACCAAGGAAGCCTATTTTGTTCAGAATGAAGCACTAGGTCAAGCCACTGACCCATTCCGGAGTTCTCTGTGATGAAGATGGATGTCATGATTGATGTCATGGTGAAGAGTCAGCCTGTGCCACAAGTATGCAGAAGAAGATAGTCAGACAAAATGTGATACCTTGTGTGAGAAGGTAATCCTTGTCTGACAAATGGTGAATACTTTGATGGAAGCTAAGTATTTATCCATCCTCTGTAGAGGTTATGCATAAGACTGATGGTGAGTACTTTAATTGGAGAATAGGTATTCATCTACGGAGTTATACAATTCTGCAGTCTGAAAATTTTTGTTCAGATAATGTGTAGAGAATATATTTTTCTCTATGTGGTCGTTTGAAGTAGCTTGGGTAAGATAGCTACTAACTATTGAGAGTTTATTTCTCTCATTTATGTTCTATGGGTGACAACCTGATTCAGCTTCTGAAGTTGATGTCCTAGACGATGTTGTAACATCACGCTTATTAGTGGTTGTCAAACAAGTTCATCACAATATTCTAAAGTGGCATTTCTAAGTATGATAGAAGCAGGATTTGAAGCTTCTATTCCTATCCACAAGGGTATATGGTGAAGGCATGACTCCTGAAGACATCAATTGATCTAACAATTGTTAGGAGAAATATATCAGATGGGGGATCTTGTCAAAATTACTTTTAAGGAAGTAGCTTCTTACACAACAAGTGACAGAGAGTGGAAACTTGATCTTGTACAACAAAGAAGCTAAGAGCATTTGTTCTGGAATATGTAAGAGGTTATAAGGAAAACGTGTCCTTGTTTATGTGGATAGCTCAAAGTATTTGAGATCATTCTTAATGAGTTGATATATCTAGATTTGTGAAATTCATGATTGACTTTACAGTATATGAAGTTCTCAGCTGGTGTGTCCAACCAGGAGTATATAGTGGTTACCCTCCAATATGATAATATGAAGTCCCTTATGTGTGTTCATTCGGTTCTCAAGTATTCATCTTCAGCTAGAGCATTATCTATCCATGACAGGGGGAGTAAAGTACATGTCCATGGACTATCGCTGCAATGGTGCAGTTGTGGGCCTCTTATAACGTTGTGATGTCAGACAATATGTCATGACGTGTAGCTACTAGATGTAGTTACTTATGTGCTTAATAGGGCATATGTGGTTAAATCATGTGAAGATGATTTGTTTAATCATGTGGTCTTAAGTTTCTCAGGATGGACTCTGAGAGATTATATTGGTGTCTGGGAGAATTTATTTTTTTATGCGGAACATTAAGGAGACCAATGAATTAGCATTGGGTGTGTCACTATTAAAGGTGGAAAGGAGTGAATTTTGAGACCAAGAAAGAACATTGTACCTATGCTTCTGAGCTTATGGATAGGTCTTTTTAAGACTTTTTTTAATCTTGTATGACAATGTTTGATAAGATGTTAGGACAAAACTCAAGACATATTTTTCCTTTATACCAACAAGCATCAATTTTGAACGGTATATCTTATATGTGCCATGAGGGTGTGTATCACGTGTTTTGACTATGCATGTGCATGTTTTGGAAACTGTCATTTCCAGAAAAAATTGATTCTGATTTATTAAAGGCATTTAAATCTTTTTGACTGGTGCACATTATTACCTGATGCCGTTTTTTTCTTCCTCGAATAGCGTCTCTTGACCAAGACAATTGTTATAGTCTAGGTTTGTTATTTTTGTTCAGGTATTTATAAAGTCTTTTGTTTCTTTCCTTCCTTTCACTTTATGTGTGTCTATTGATTGTCTAGTTCTCATGTCCTTTGTTCGGGTATGGGTAAGTTTTGTTTGGGTCTGGTTCTGTGAAGGTTATGTTTGGAAATTAATGGAAAGCATAGGCAAAATGGGTAATGTTCAGACATTGTTAAGTAAGAGGTCAGTTTTTGCAGTTGTTCTGCAAAGATGTCAAATAAGATTCCTATTCTGAGTATGTTTATTTTTTGGTGTTTGTTGTTGTGTCTTGTGATCTGAGTTAAGAACACAATTCCATCTTATGTTCTGAGTTACCCAAGTTTGAGGCATGGTCCTTTTTGTTTGTATAAGGGTAGTTCAGGCGGGTGTTGATTTTTTCCTTTAGTTTCCTCTTATGCTCTGAAAGAGGAAGTTGTGTCTGTCTTTGTCAAAGCATAATTCTCAGGTTGAGGGGGGTATTTGATATCTTCTTCCTCATGTACATCATGACTTCAGGAATTTCTCTGTTTATCCTGAGGTTGTTGTCTATGGTGTTTAGTCTGATGTGTTGTAGTGTATTGGTTTGGACAAGTGTGCAATAAAATGTCCCGACATCAGTCTGAGTATGGTTCTTACCTCTTTTTAAATCCTTTTTCATATTCTGGCTAAAAAGGGGGAGAAGAGCTTATGTTATCTCTTAGTGAGCAACTTTTTAAGTGAAAGAAAAATATGAGTTATCTGTTATCTGTTGAATCCCTTAAAAGAGAGAGAAAACGTTGGTGGTGGACTACCAAGATGTCCTATTATTATGTTGTGACATTATGATTGAAGACTGAAGACTGTCACATATAAATATTGAAGACCAAAGACTGTGATTGATCTGATATGCTTCTGTAATTTGCTGCTTCTAAGTTGTGTTGTTTAAACCCTTGTATTGTTTATGCTTTTGTATGCAAAGTTTATGTAAATTAGTTTTAGCCAAAATAAGCCAAAAGGGGAGATTGTTAATTCTCTATTATTTGGATTGGAATTATGTTTGATAAAATTAATATAGATGAAACAACCGGTTGAATTATCATCGAGATGAAATCAATGAAGTCGCCATCGGACATTTTTATCCCACGGGAAGGGAAATGTAAACATCGTGTAAACCTAGGATGGGTCAAATCACGATCAAACGACCGAGAGATTGGATAAGGGAATATTTTGTGCGAGGGGGAGGTATTAGAACCCCACACATGCGTAGTACTCTATAATATCCACTCTTGTTGTTCTAATCAAAGGGTGTGTTCAAATTTAAAGCTTACGAGTGTTGCACCCCAAAATTTTCCCTCCTAATTGCACTTTTATGGCTTAGACTTTTTGCATTCATCTGCATCATTCCAATGGGTCATTTGCATAGCACGCATTTTTCATAAAGTAGATCGCCTGAGGCTCAAAAGATCAGCAGTTAGGGAGCTAGGTTTTACAGTTGATTTAAGGTGTATGTGTTGGATAAGTTTGATTATCTAGGGTCTTCTCGGTGTACAAAGTTTTGGAATTAAGGTTCAAGGCTCATTTCTGGACTTCTTCTCCACCAAGTTACTGGGCTAATATCTTCTGATAGACAACTGGGTGTAGGTCATTCTGGTCAAGAACTCCAGGACGTGACCTAGCATATGTGGGTTTCAAATCATGGCGTCCTTTCCTATAAGTATGCCTATCATTTGATCAGGCTTAATGACTTTGACATGGCATTCATTCACTCTTCAATTAACCAATTCAGGTTTTGTTGAATCATGGTTCAGAGAATCATTGGTTGTGAAGCTCGGGATTTCTTTTAGTTCGAGGTGTTTATCAAACGAGACCGATTCTTCTGGTACATTGAATTGTGAATTTAGGATCTTTGATTTATGGTTGTTGTGGATTTCTTCTTTATCAAGCTACAAGGCTATTATCTTCTGCTGAACAATTGGTTGTAGGGTATTCCTGTCAATAACTTAAGGTTGTGATCTCGCGTACATGATCTTTGATTTAAAACACATCATTCTGTCATTGTGCTTATCATTTGGCCAAGGTTTTGACAATACTAGAGGTGTGTTAAGATTTCTCTAAAGGGTCAAGATCTGTTATCAATCCAAGATGCATATGATGCTTGCGTTATAGGTTATTGACTATGTCATTGTTGCATTGAGTTCATCTATCCATAAGTTAATCAATTAGGGTTGGGTACGTCATGATTTAAGATATTTTGTATGGTAAATTTGGTTGCTTGACAGTCAAGGTATTGCGAATAATTGGTACAAGCTATTGTTTGGATATTTGTGCAAGAACTTTGGTTTCAAACATGGGTTAAGGCTCAACTTGATAAAAAAGGAAATAGCATGCCCGAAGGTTTATTTCATAAATTCTTGCGGAGGAAGATGGCACATGAATATAAGTTGAGATTAAAGTACATGGTATCAAGTAAATCTCTTCATGATTCAAGTTGTTATTTTCAAGATTATCCCACATTATTGTTCATCCCAAGGTAAAATATAAAAAGATTCATTTAAATAACATTCGAGTGTTTATAATGTTTGTCTCAAGTTCATTCAAGTATCCATTCAAGCTCAAACTGAATGAGAGAAATGTTTTGAATAATTGGAAATTTGTCATGCAAGAAGTTATAAAGTTTTGTTCATTACAAATTCAAGTCATTACACCGAAGTTACAAAAGACATCTCAGTCATCAAAGTTTCGCATTCCAAGTACAAATCATCGTCATTTTTACAAATATGTAATCATTCAAGGTTAAAAGTCAAGGGTCTCCATTCATGCGAGTTTGAGGTGCGAGGTGTTTAAAATTGGAAGTTCAAACATCGAAATTTGAGTTTTAAGATCCAAAGCATGGTGTACAAGTTTGTTTGAACCAAAGCTCTTATAGGAATATGGCATACAAGGGAAATTTTGATTCAAGTTCTTGTGAAAACACATAAGACACTCATCATAGAGTACCATGGATTAAATTTGAGGTCGGATGGATAGAATCCTTAATTTGACCAAAAAGTGATCAAGGCCTCCATTTACCGAGAGCTAAGAAATTTAAAGAATGTTTAGAAGTGTCATAATTCAAGAGGATTCATCTTGCAAAAAACTCATAAATAATAGACATGGAATGTTGATAGCAAGTTTCAGCATATTCAAGTTCTACCAGTTACATCTCATTCAAGCCTATGCTTTGACTACATAATTCTCAAAACATACAAAAGGCCACAAATTTACAAAAGAAATAAAATTTCTATTACAAGTCGGAACTATTCCCATCCATGGTCATTCAAATTATTCAAAATCACTCAAGTTCAATCATTCGAGCGTCTTTCATTCACACATATTACAATATATGTCATTTTGAGATTACAAAACAGAGTTACAAAGGTCCAAATAAACTTTTACAAAAAAAAGAAAAAGGGAAAAACATGGGAGAAACTTCAACTTGCTGCAAGGGTTATTGTTGCAATTGAGAATCCTCAGGATATTATTGTTCAATCTGCTAGACCTTATAGACAGAGAGCTGTTCTCAAATTTGCTCAGTATACTGGTGCTCATGCTATCGCTGGAAGACACATTCCTGGAATTTTTACTAATCAGCTTCAAACTTCATTCAGCGAGCCGCGTCTTCTCATCCTCACTGACCCAAGAACTGATCACCAGCCAATTAAAGAAGCAGCTCTTGGGAATATTCCCATAATTGCTTTCTGTACACTAATTCTCCTATGCGATATGTTGACATTGGAATTCCTGCCAACAACAAAGAGATAGGTAATTGAAGAAAGGAATCCTAACATAAGAGTGAGAAGGTTAACACCTTTGCCTTCATCTCAAGCCTCTTTTGGCGCAATTTGCATTAAGGAATCTCGAATCTTCAATCTACAAAGGTATTGATCCGGCTTCTATGGCAGAACAAAGCTCATTCTCATGAGGAAACTCCTAGCCCGTCCACAGTTCAGCCCTGCATAGAAAGATTAAAAGGCAAAAATCAATAAAACAGTTAACAGTTCAGTTCTAAGAAATTGTAACAAAGCAAGCATTGCTGTTCATTATATTGCTTCAGTACGTTCCTAGATTTCTTCGAATGGTACCATTAACTTCAGAACTTAAGAGAACAGCTGGTGTCTTTGCTGAAACTGCATGGGCAGTGATAATGAGTGCAACAAAAGATGAAGCTCTGACAGCCAGAGAAATTGCTGAGAATAGATTGCAGACTGGTGATTTTGCAGTGGCACTGAAGTTTGCTATGAAAGCTCGGCGACTGTTTCCTGATACCCAGAACATTACTCAGATCATTACTATTTATGAGGTTCACTATGCTTCTCAGAACAAACTCTCTACATCTGATATGAACTGGTATGGAATTCTTCTAACTGATAAATTTTCTAAAGAAGCAATGATAAAGAGACAGTATAGAAAACTTGCACCGCTACTTCATCCTGATAAAAATAAATCTGCTGGAGCAGAGGCCACTTTCAAGTTGATTGTGGAAGCTAACAGAATATTGAGTGACCCAGCAAAGCGTTCTTTATATCACATGAAGATTAGCCGCCTTGCTGGAATTAAAGCACCTCAGGCTCCATCCTATCACCATAATCTTCACACTTCTTCAACACAAATCCCGCTGGCCACTTGGAACTCAACCTGTAAAATCGCATAAAAACAATCCACAATCAGAACCAAAACTAACGAGCCAATAACATAACCTTCAGCTTAGCAAACTAACCAATTCTTAACTGCATCCTAACAAACTCTTAACAAACTGCCAAAACAGAAATTCATAATTCCAAAACAACCAATCCATAACTAACCTTTTCCTAACTGTTTTTAACTAACTTCTAATGACTTTCAAACGGACAACTAACTCCTAACAAACTCCAAACAAACTCCTAACAAACTCTAAATAATTTCTAACCAAATCCCATCTTCTAAACAATATAGCAGAAAATCTATATAACAGGGAGATTATCATTCAGTTTGAGGAGGATGATTTATGATTCAACACACAGAAAATTTCTCAAGAAAATTCACAAAAGAACTCACAAAACCTCTGCAGCCTCCACTTCTGAACCATACTCTCTTTAAACCTCGACCTCCATCTTCAATCTTCATTTTCCTTCCTCAATCTCACAACTCTTTGCACCTTCAATCATCACCCACCTTCATTATTTATCCATCTCAAGCTCCCTCCAATTCTCTCATCATAGATACATAATAAGGTTCATTATTCAGGGAACACACAGAAAATTTCTCAAGAAAATTCAGAAAAAGTTAGAGAAAAATTTACCTCTTTCATGAATCATTCTTCAACACCCTGAAGGATCACCAAAAAATTATCTTCTCCTCTCATCTTCACCTCATTCTTTAATTTCTTTGGAGAATCACCAAAATCAATCTCTGAAAACTCTCTCTCCCCTTTTGAATTTCATCTTCACCGAGCCTTCAAGCATCACCTTCCTCTGCATCTTCTCAACCATTTTTTTGAACCACCATTTTCCACATTCCCCTATTCACTCTTCAACCTCACCTTCTGCAAACCAAAGATCAATTTCAACATTGATTCATGAATCTATAACACACGTAAAACACAGAGAAAACGTAACTAGTAGAAGAAGAAGTTCTTGAAAACGCTACATGCAAAGAAGTAGCATTACCTTTGGTTTTATTGGCGAATATCGTCGCCTCAAAAACTGAAGATACTATATGCATTTTTGTTGGTTTGCTCTGATCGAAGGAGGTGAAACATGAACGAGGCGTAACTTTGAAGGAGGTGACTGCGGATCTGAGATGAAGAACAAAAGCAAGAATCACAACACGTATAGCAAACATCGCACAGTTCTGCAGTGAATTCAACAACATCACTTCAACAATTTCAACACGGCATCGACATCACAACCTACAACATAGATCAATACAAATTCACTGCCAATGATTCATTCGACGATAGAAAGTAAACTGAAGAAGAAGATCAGAAAATAGAAGTGGATTTTGAATAAGATCGAAGAAGAAGCTTCAGCTAAGAACAAAAGCAACGGAAAAGGGAAGACCTTACCTGTATCATGTGTTAAGGTCTTCACGTCAGAATTTTGAGATCTTCCAAACAAGTACTTCCTTCAGTCATTTTTACTCCTCTGTATGCGTAGAATAGCACTCCTTGGACACCTCCCACTGAAGCACCCGATCTTGGCGATTTCTTCGAAATTGGGAACCGTTCGAATACAATGGTCTGATGCCATCTTTGAGTATTCGGAGAAACTATGGGGATGGTTAGAATCATAAAAGAGAGTACAATGTTTTTCGTATTGGAGTTTTGTTGTTTCGGCGAACGAATCTTGGTGAATGGCATCCATGGCCGCCGTAGAAAGCGTGTATCTCATTGGTTCCTTCACAAAGGCTGAAAAAGAGAGAAAACACATTAGGGCTAAGCGGTGACGACACCGTTTATACACTCTATTCCCTTTTTCATTATTATTTACCCTTTTATCTTCTAGTGCGTCAGTTTTAAATCTTAGTTGAAAAAGATAATGTTGTTGGATTGTTGTTTATTTTTTATAGATGGGCCAAATGCTTGCAATGGGCCAATAACATGCAATTTTTTTCCACATGTGAGACTTGACCAAAAAAAAAGAGGCTTGCTCATGAGCCTTGAAAATGATAGGCCTTGCGTCTAGGGTCGACTACAAACCACACCCCTGGATTACTGGCTTGTACCCCCTGAGCTTAGTAATTTCTTTTAAGTAATTGTGATAATTGTTTTTTTGAATTTTTTCACATGATAAAAATAATAAAATTCAATAAAATTTGTTAGATTTTGATTTTTAGGAATTAAATCGGGATCATCCGATTATTTGAGATTTGTAATTCACCTTTGATTGTTAGGATTTGAGTCTTATGCAGGTTCATTGTGCGATACGCGGATATGCTCAAGATTTCGATTGTGATTCAGTTTCACACCGATAGTGCTTCGACATTTATCTTGAGCATTTAATTTCAGACTCTTTTCTTTGCTTGGTGGAGCTTACTCAAAGTTTTCTGGATATCTTTGTTTTGATATGCATTGCTACAGATTGATATTTGTTTGGTATTTTCTCTTGTTTATCTCATCTCGCATTTCATAGCTTTCTAAAAATCATGAGAAATAGGGCTTTATCGCAAACCATATGCATGCTAACATTAGGTAGATGTTTCCCTTTCATTCATCCTTGACTTAGGGCTACTAATGCATGATAACATTAGGTTTAGAAATAGGCTAGTCCCCCTTTGACTTTTCTTTCTCCTTTTGCATATGCATTTAAAACAAAAAACTTCTTTTTCTTTTCAAAAGAATTCAAAACACTTTAAAACTATTGATTCGAATCATGCTTTTGCTTAGTACGGGAAATGATAAGCGGGTCTCTTCTCGATCTTATTGTTCTTCATCTCAAGCATAGGTGTGGTTCAATTCTCAAAAACTCCTTTCATGGCTAAGTAGAAAAATGGCTAATATCTCTCTCTTGAGGTCAATCAGTCATCATCTACAACAAAAATACAAAACAAACTCAAATCTTTTGTGCGCTCGAGCACTCCTCTCTAAAACCTTTTTCAGGTAAGGACACGATTAATTTACTTCTGTGCCAACGCCTAAGTCTCCAAAGGTCGAGCTGCGGAAGAAGGCGGAATTAACTTCGTCCATAAAAGACATCTACAACAAAAATATAAACCAATTCAAATCTTTTGTGCGCTCGAGCACTTTTCTTTAAAACCCTTTTCAGGTAAGGACACGATTAATTTACTTCTGTGCCGACGCATAAGTCTCCAAAGGTCGAGCTGCGGCAGAAGGCGGAATTAACTTTGTCCATAAAAAACACAAACAAACAAAAACATATGAGCCGAACTACGGTAGCTCTGATTCCTCAAAACGGATACGTAGGCATTGGGGTAGGGCCCAAGCGAGCATAATTTTATTTTCCCTACATTCTTTTCCCCTTTCTTTTGCATGCATTCTCCCTTAGCATAGTAGACAGTAAGCATAGATTAAACATACCCATAAGATAGATAACAAGAGTGGATACCGTAGAGTACTACGGGCGTGTGGGGTGCTAATACCTTCCCTTCGCGTAACAGACTCCCTTACCCGATCTCTCGATCGCAAGACCATAACTTCTCCCTTTCTCAGGTTTACTCGATGTTTACCTTTCCCTTCATATGGGATAAAAGACGTTCGATGGCGACTTCATTGTTTTGATGATTTTCAGCCGGTTGTTTCAGCTGGCGAATTCACTGGGGACCTGGTCGACCAAATGCTGGTCCATCCCGGAGTCGCTCCTAGCTCTTGCTTTCTTTTCTTGGGGTGTCTATTTTTATGCTTTCAGTTTAGTCATTTGTACATGTTTGTCTGAGCATAAGTTTGCATTGCATTTTATTGCTTTCCCTATTTGTTATCTATTATGCTGGACTCTATTTTCCATGTTGGGTGGGGATGTTATTATTGAGGTAAAAGGCCCAGTACCCAGGCCAGAGTGCACTAGGACACCTAGGACTAGAGTGGGGGCATGACGGCTATAGGACGTGGTCCGATTAGTGCAGTCATGTCATATACCACACTCGGATGAGGTTCAAATGAATTACTATTGGAACCCACATCTGTGGGTAAGCCCATAGCACTTTCAGGAGGACCCGTGATTTTCGAGTTACCATTACCTTACCCTGACCTAGTCTTCACCCGTGAGGGGTGAGGGATTTGTCATTACAGGTACAGTTGGTGATTGTGTCCAAATGGTTACTCATGCTCAGATGGAGACTATGATCAGATGGTGATTAGTGGTTCTAATGATCATGCTATGGACTTCTGCCAATGACTTATGCATATGGTGTTCTGTTGGTGACCATATGGTTCTCAGATTTATTTTCTGAGTTCCTGACTTGCTTACTTGGAAGTACATTCAAGCCTTTGATCTTGGCATTCCCAGCATACTCAGAATTGCTCAACAGTATCTGATGTTCCTGAAACCTTGATCTCATGCTACTTAGATCTACATATTACTCAGCTCTTATATGTGCGGAAGCTATGCCAGACCTTTGATTTGATGATATTCATATGGTTTAGAACAACGCAGCAACCATATTCAGAAATGATGGAACCTTGATCCCATTTGATCTCATATATGTGCATACATAACATGGTTGAACACATACTTAACATACATGTCCTGTGATTTCCAAGGAATCGTATTTGTGATCCTAGTGCCAAACTTTCCCATCCTTACTTACGTAAAATCAAAAACAAAGCACGTAAAGTCCTTGGAAATAACAGAACATGACATGGCATCCGTTCATGCACCCCATGTATATTCATGCATCCATAACAGGTACTCGAGGATTGGGGACTCTTGCTCAGACCATGTGTTCTCCTCGGAGGTTTAGCTTTGATTCTTACTATCACATGCTCAGAGATCAGTTATGGAATAACTCTGGGTATACATACAAGCTTCGGCCGATGGACAAAAATCTCTTCAAGCAGGAAGATAATTGATTGGAAACTCAAATGAGATAGGTCATGAAAGCTCTGATGACGATGTCAACAATATTACACCTAGTATCACAGTAAATGTTCTCTCTTCTCCTCATCTTTTGGGAATTGCTTCTAACCATGGAGTGCTACGTAATCCCGAGTTCTTGGAACATCTTATCAGCAGATGCTTCCCATTTTACCATAGGATCTTATATCAATGCTTCGTTCTTATTGACCAAAATCAGATGTGGTTACCACGCCGGGGCATCATACCTTTTAATCAGGGGCATCCTCCATAACTTTGTGTTCCCTAATTTGTTCAACAAGAGCCAGTCTTTATTCCCCAAGTGAATTCATGGGGAAAGTTTTTAAGCCAAGACACAAGAACCCTGATGAGCATGCTAATGCGAGCCCAATGCATTACATCCTATTATTCCCAGTTCTTCCCAGCTCTGATCTTTGAGGACTTCCTCGCACAAACGTCTCTTCTGATTATAATATGTATGCTAGATGCATCCCCTATTCTGGGGTACCCGGTTTTGATATTAAAGATTACAAAGGAGTTGAAATATAAAGCCCAGCACCTGTTTGGCGTCTCTTCCAAAGGTCCAATTCCTTTTTGGCCAATTGCCATATTCTTTATCACCAGGTGGATGTCTCTTTTATTTTTATAGAGGACAGACTGTATTAGTTTTTTGTGGCGTAGTATGCCTGATGATGCAGTTTTCACTTGAAAAATATTCATTTGTTCTCCTAAAAGAATCCTCTACACATATTATTCTGGGGCAATTGATCATTCGATTGAAGAGAGTACGTCATCCAGAGACAAGGCCCAAGACGAGATCAATCCAGAGACTGTAGTGCCCAAATCATATCAGAGGGAGAATTTTCTGACTCACCTCATGCATCTTCATGCCTCCATAGAAGGTACTCAGAAGGTACTCAGAATGGGGAACCCTCATTCGGATTCAGTATTCTCTTTTCAAACTGCCAATCTTGACGTCTCACTGCTTCACGATCAGATTCAAGTTATGAAACAACCTTGTGAGGAATTGGGTGAGATAAAAAGAATCAGATAGGGCTGTTTATTAGGGATATGCAAACAATGGCCTGTAGTTAGAAATCCTCAAGGAGAAAAGATAGCCAATTGAAGACTCGGTTGAGTCGGGTATAGAATTTTTGAAGACAGTGTCGACAAAGAAAGGTGATTTTATATACGTTGTTGCAACATGAGTTGTCATTCATCCCCAGCCTATGGGACTTTTTTTTTCAAATCATGAGATATTTTATGGGTCTCACCCAGAGCTTCGTATTCTCGGATTTTCTTGCTAGCAGCTAGTTTCTGGTCTCCAAGTGAACCCATGGGGTAAAACTTACCAGCAGAGACAGAGAAAGCTTGAGAAGCAGATTGATACAATCTCAATACCTTGTATCCAGTTACTTCCTCGTATGTTAGAAGCTCAGTGGTTTAAGTTTCGTGCTTTGGGTCATCCTCCAACAAATTTCTCTCCTGATTTCGATACAAATGCTAGACGTGTCTCCCACTCTGGGGCACTTAGTTAGGATATTGAATACTGCAAGGGGTTGAAGTATGAAGTTTGGTACTTGTTCTTTTCCAAGGTTCAGTCCATGTTTGGGAAAACCATTTTAGACTCTTTTTCCTCAGTTGATTGCTTCTTATGTGTAAGTATAAGATGGGGGTGATGCTTCTATAATGAAGAAGTATAAGACGTCGAGTTCTTGGATATCTGCTGTTGTGTAGAAGAAAAATACCTCAAAAGTCTAATGCTATATTCAGAGTTTACTTTCTTCTGTGTAGTAGAAGATTCTTTGTTACAGTTTCTGAATTTTGCTTCTGTGTAGTAGAAGACGGAGACTATTTTGTGAAGTAGGAGATTCTCCGTAATTCGGTTGCTAAAACTTCTCTCTTGTGAAGTAGGAGATGAAGTTTACTTTCTTCTATGTAGTAGAAGATTCTTTGTTACAGTTTCTGAATTTTGCTTCTGTGTAGTAGAATACGGAGGCTCTTTTGTGAAGTAGGAGATTCTCCGTAATTCGGTTGCTAAAACTTCTCTCTTGTGAAGTAGGAGATGAAGTTTACTTTCTTCTATGTAATAGAAGATTCTTTGTTACAGTTTCTGAATTTTGCTTCTGTGTAGTAGAAGACGGAGGCTCTTTTGTGAAGTAGGAGATTCTTCGTGATTCGGTTGCTAAAACTTCTCTCTTGTGAAGTAAGAGATGAAGCTTCCTTTCTTCTGTGTAGTAGAAGATTCTTCGGTATGATTGCTGGATGTCGCTTCTATGTAATATAAGACATCGCTTCTTTTGTATAATAGGACACGCTCCGGAATTCAGTGGCTGGATTTCTCTTCTGTGTGATAGAAGATGGTTGGCGTTTCTTCTTTATGGTAGGATATGCTTTGTGATGCAATTTATGCAAGTTCGCTTGATAAGTCCTTCATCACACATGGTGAAGGAACTTGATGTAATTACTATACTGGGGCAATAGGCCATTCCATTGAAGATTGTTGGACTTTCAAAGAAAATATGCAAGACCTGCTGGATGCAAAGGCTATTAATTTCAGGCCAGCCAGTTAGATCTGAAGTCTCCATTGACTCAGTAGATATCAAGACTGTCGAATCATCGCCTGAAGCAACAAGTCCATACGGAGACTAGTCTCCTCAACATGGCATTTCCAAATTACATTTGCATTCTCATTCGTAATCTTTCTTGCCTTGGCTCAGTACTTTCTTATATGCGAAACTTGCTTATTATTGAATATTAATCATAAGGCATTGAGTATGTTTGTTTTGAATTAATCCATTCGTATTCACTCATTATTGTTTTCCTTTGACTTTTTGATACTTAACTCTTGTTAAATAAAAAATAAAATAAAAACCTCTGGAGGGAGGATGATGAATCATATACCAAAAATTTCAAACGGTGTGCTTTTAAGTAGGACCCTGCTGACGATGTACAGGCCTTGTTTCAAATTCCCAAACACCGGAGATATAAGGGAGATAGACCCTCGTCAACCCCTTTGAGCCTTAAAGTAGGAGTTTCTTTTCTTTTCAGAAAAACCCTCACATTTAACCCGGGGCAGGGTAGATTTCAGTTAATCTGATTGGGCATTCAAAACTCGTTAAGAGTGCGCATCAAAGGATACAACAATGGCTATCCTTCAGAAGGTTGAGAGAGAACAAAACCACAATGGCTAAACTCTCATATATCAGCAGTGTGCATCAATGATAATGATATCCCAATAGATATCTCTCGTACATCAAAAGGTCAAAAGATGACGATACCATAATGGTTATTCCTTGTCAACCAAATAGCAAGGCAGTCACACCTTTTTCAACAAATCAAATAATGACTCGAAATCACACGACTGGTTCAAACTAAAAGAAATAGTAAAAGAAAGAGACAAAAAGCCTCGCTAAGCCAAAAATTGAAAAGACAAGTCGCTTAGGCAAAAGTCAGGGCATCCCGCTGGACTTCAAAATCAAATTCAAAAGGAATTTGTCCAGGCAAAAGTTAGGGAATACAAAAAGAAAGCGAAAAGTGCGAAAAGAAAAAGTGGATTACCAAATAAAAATCCTCAACAAAGAATAAAGTCGTGTGATCAAATACCAAGAATGAAAAGGTGAGTGACTGTCATATCCTCTTCAACCATGGTAAACTCTTTTGAGGGATGAGTGCTCGTATTAGTTTAACTGAATTTAGGATTGGAGAACATCATGGAGAATGGGTGGGCACCAAATATTTTGAGCCTTAAATCCGTTTTTTCTAAAACCATGAACCAGGCCACGTTACAACCCTGAAAAGTCCTAACTGAAGCAAGGGTTAATTCGAAAGCACACTGTAACGAGAATACGGTAATCTGACTCCTAGAGAGGCTTGCAAAAACTTTTGAGTTGGTATCACTCCATCTTTTTACTATCTTTTATACAAATCTTTGATATTTCAAAATATTTTTTATAAGTTTTTCAACTTCAAGACAAACATGAGCTTTGCATTACAATTATCATTCTTATAAAAAAACATTCTTTGCATATGAGCAAGTGCTTAAACATCGAGTAAGTTTGCATAATGAGCATCAAATGAGAATTTAATTATCTCAAAGGACAAATTGCTTCAGGACACCGTTTAAAGGTAAATCATTTGTAGGAATGGTCTTAACCTGGGGCAAATCTTCTATTGACTCCGCTGAGTGAAAGAATACCGATTTGAGAAATGATCTGAAGTAGATTGCAAAAGTTGGTCGCCCAAAGTTTCTGACAAGCAGTGGTGCATTACTTTTAGTTGGTCCCAAGGGACGTATTGCTTCAAATATTTTCTCGAGAAAGAAGCAGTTCAAGTCAAGAAGTATGGTTGTGAAATAACGAACTTTCAAGATATGATCCAACTACCCTAAGGTTATGTTATCTTCAAAAAAAATCCTCAAGCCTTCATCTCTCCGTGAGCATGGGACAAGGAAAAGATCTGTCAAGACTCTGTTGAGCAGGGGAAAGCATGTCAAGTACTCCATCGAGTAGGTATTCAGCCAATCTGAGGCATTCAAGTCGGGATTTCATCCCTCAAAGGGCAGTCAAACTGGGGCAGTTATGTCGAGATTTAACAAATCTCTCTAAGAATGCATTGATCAGAGGAGAATCTTCCCAGAATTTTAAAGTGTATGGGCACTCGCTCAAGCATAGTTGGAATCCTCTCCAATTTCGGTTATCTGAACATCATGTTCCAAAGTTCATAGCACTGGGGCAGTTATGTCGAGATTTGATAAATCTCTCTAAGAATTTGTTGATTAGGGGAGAATCTTTTCAGAATTCAGAGATGCACGAGAATTCAATCAAGCATTGTTGAAGTTATTTCCAACTTTGGTCAGCCATGGGCAGTATTCTGAAGTTCATAACACTGGGGCAGTTTATCTTGGTGGTATAAATCTCAAAAAGTCCTCACGAGGAAATTTTTCTGCAAAATCCTTATAGACTGGGGCAAGAATTCATGTAAGGGCTTTCTCTCTTCTTGAGTGGTTGATCAGATCACATCCATGTATAGGCTAAACGACCTATGAATTTGAAAATCATGCCGAGAAGTCAGGATTGTTATCTTCGACTTATCAGGGACTCAAGTCCACTTACTGATATCCTTTGTCCTAAGTCAAGGTTATTACCCCCAGTTGAAGTTTGGATTGTTATCCTCAGTAAGATATGAACTGTAACACAAAGATCATTTGAAGTTTGTTTACACGTACAAGCTGCGATGGAAATATTGCTTCCTAGGGGGATGCCTCCTCCTAGTAAAAGACTCGTTGCTACTTGACATAGACCTATCTACCAAGGGGTTCCTCTTTTGAGATTTTTTTCTCCCCAGTGAAGCATCCTCGTTTCTCTGCAGGAGGAGAATGTTCTTTCTCCCCGGAAATATAGAAGTTCTTTAAAGTCTAGTTGACCCCTTTTTTGGACTGCAATTTATTTTTGCAGCATCTCCTCTAAAGTCCAGTTTTTAGTGGCATTCCTCCTCGGAGTCGAAATGTTGAAGTAGCAATCTTGCATCGCGGTTTTTTACTCGGTGATTGATCGTTCAAGTTGTATATTCCTCAGTAAGGTTTTCAATTCCAAACAAGGGCATGTCGCCCCAACTTCTATTTTTGCAAGTATTGTTGGTCTTTTATGACAAGATGCATACCAACAAATGAATCAAGAAGGGTCTGTATGTGACTAACGTGAAGATGTTTGTATAATGAGACCTAATTTCCCCAGTGGAATTATTCTTCTTTCCCTAATGGAGCAAGTGTCCTATCTCTCAGGTGAGATGTACACGAAGAATTCCAGTCATAACTCTGTCGTTACCAGCGGTAGAAGATTCTGTTGAGATATCCCTAGTGGAGTTTCTATCCCGGGATGTTGTTTCTTCCCCAAGTGAGGATCTTTTACCCCCCAACAATGTTATCCCCAATGCGGCCTGAGTAGAATTCTTTTTATTTAAGAATTTATATACTCCCCAACAGAAGTTATCTTCGTCAAGAATTTCTATGCCAGAAGTTTCCATTCCCAGCAAAGCTCTCCTCTATCCAACAGAGGATAAAGAACTTATTCCCCGTGAATTTGGGAGTTTGATCAGAATCCAAGATTTTCACTGGACTACAATTTATTTTTGTAATGATATTCCCAGGAAGTTACTTCCCCAGTGATCGATCTTTAGACATTGATGATTCTAAATCTCGATTCCCCATTGAAGTACAAATTGCCTTTTCTCTACAGAAAATCCGGAGTGCAAGAATAATTGTCCTGAAGTTCACTGACTTCTCAGCAGCCGATTATTGATATTTCTTCATAATGCATTACTAAACTTGCATCATTACATTGCATCTCCCAAAATTCGTAGCATTTCCATTGTATGGAGAATTACGCTATAAAAAAAAAATTCAAACATGCATGAGTATAAGCCAATTGTATCCACCTGTAGTAAACAGATTGTTATGCGCTCAGATTTGATTTACCTCCACAACAAGCCTAGGGTAATTCAATTATGTTTCCCCAGCAGAGTTTGTTTGGATTCACCACCAGTCGAGTCTTTGGTATTGCTCCATTTCCCCAGTAAGTTCGTGGTTTGCGCTTTTCTTTGCAAGCCTTCGGTTATTTTTACCCGCGTTTGCTTTGTCGTTAGAGTATGAGTAAGAGTTGGCTTGTAACCTTCTTGCTTCTCGAGTGTTTGAGTATCCATACTTGGTGTGTGGTAATTCTGACAATTGCCACTTTTGAAGAATTAACACCCCTCCTTTGGCCTGGGGGATTTTTAGTTCTTGCGTATTTGCAGCCTATCGAAAGTCTAACATGTTTTTCTTTGTTAAAGTCTGCTTTGACCAGTCCCTTTCTCTTGCAGAGTTCACCTTCGATCGGTGCTCTTTGAAGGTCCTGCTTAGTCGGTTCCTTGTTTTGGTTTATCCGCGTTAGTCAGGTCCTCCTTTCGTTAGCCTAGCTAACTTTTTTATGATTAAGAGTCTTTCAATGTCTCTTCAAAGTCCAGTTGCCTGGCGCCCTTGTTTAGACGAATGCGTCCTTTTTTATTGGGGCTTTCTTCGGTTAGTCTCGTTCCTGTGTTCGCTAGCAATTCTAAACATTTATTTCTTGATGATCAACTTCTCTCTTGTGTATCTAACTCTGACCAGATATACATACATTTATCATTTGTTGAGAGTCCCCTTCGGCTGGTCTCTTTGCAGTTGTAAGTCCGCCTTCGACCGGCGTTCTTTTCTTAGGAATCTACCTTCGGCATAGTATTCCTGGATGAAGTTTTCCCCTTCGGCTGGTTTCTTTATCCTAAAATCCCGCTTCGGCTGGTATCTTTCAAAATCCCGCTTCGGCTGGTATCTTTCTAAAAAACCCGCTTTGGCTGGTATCATTTGTTAAAATCCATCGTTGATTGGTATCATTTGTCAGGAGTCCCATTTGCTTGGTCTCTTCCCTCAGTAAGTTCACCTTCAATTGGTGTCTCTTTGCAAGAGCTTTCTTCGGTCTGTCTCTTTCTTATATATCCGATACCGACCACAGATATGTATTTTTGATACATGTTTTATATGTCTGCTACCAACCCCAGACACATGTTCTTGTATCTTTAATGTCTCTTTCGTGCGTATCCGATACCAACCACGGATATGTATCTTTTTCTATCTCTTTCTTACGTGTCCGATACCGACCACAGATATGTATCTTTGATATCTCTTTTGTGCGTATCCGATACCGACCACGGATATGTATCTTTGATGTCTCTTTTGTGTGTATCTGATACCGACCACGGATATGTATCTTTGATGTCTCTTTTGTGCGTATCCGATACTGACCACGGATATGTATATTTGATGTCTCTTCCTTACGTATCCGATACCGACCATGGATATGTATTCTTGATATCTCTTTCTTACGTATCCGATACCGACCACAGATATGTATTTTTGATACCTGTTTTATATGTTTGCTACCAACCCCAGACATATATTCTTGTATCTTTGATGTCTATGTCATACGTATCTGATACCGACCAAGAATATGTATCTTTGATATCTCTTTTGTGTGTATCCGATACCGACCACGGATATGTATCTTTGATATCTCTTTTGTGTGTATCTGATACCAACCACGGATATGTATCTTTGATATCTCTTCTGTACGTATCTGATACCGACCATGGATATGTATCTTTGATATCTCTTTTGTGCGTATCCGATACCGACCACGGATATGTATCTTTGATATCTCTTTTGTGTGTATCTGATACCGACCACGGATATGTATCTTTGATATCTCTTTTGTGCGTATCCGATACCGACCACGGATATGTATCTTTTCTATCTCTTTCTTACGTATCCGATACTGACCATAGATATGTATCTTTTTTATCTCTTTCTTACGTATCCGATACCGACCACGGATATGTATCTTTTCTATCTCTTTCTTACGTGTCCGATACCAACCACGAATATGTATTTTTGATGTCTCTTTCTTGTATATCCGCTACCAACCCCGGATATGTGTCTCTGATACTTTTTTTCGTATGTCTGCTACAGACTTCAGGCATATACCTTTTGATATTTTTCTTACAGGTGTTTGTTACTAAATCCCAACAGAAGTTCCTCGATAACCAAGTTATCCTTCGGTGTGTCAAATTCTAGTTAAATATACATCTAACCCCTTTAACCCAGGAAGACCAAAAATAATAATACTTGACTGACTCCGGAGCGCAAATTTTCGGGTTCTTTTAGTATTTAATCTTCCTCCACCCTGAAAGTTCGAAAGGCTGACGCCAATCTCACCTTCAGGTTGAAGACGATTAAATAGGGGCAGCTGTTGCACCCCAAAATTTGCCCTCCTAATTGCACTTTTATGGCTTAGACTTTTTGCATTCATCTGCATTATTCCAATGGGTCATTTTCATAGCACGCATTTTTCATAAAGTAGATCGCCTGAGGCTCAAAAGATCAGCAGTTAGGGAGCTATGGTTTACAGCTGATTTAAGGTGTATGTGTTGGATAAGTTTGATTATCTAGGGTCTTCTCGGTGTACAAAGTTTTGGAATTTAGGTTCAAGGCTCATTTCTGGACATCTTCTCCACCAAGTTACTGGGCTAATATCTTCTGATAAACAACTGGGTGTAGGTCATTCTGGTCAAGAACTCCAGGACGTGACCTAGCATATGTGGGTTTCAAATCATGGTGTCCTTTCCTATAAGTATGCCTATCATTTGATCAGGCTTAATGACTTTGACATGGCATTCATCCACTCTTCAATTAACCAATTCAGGTTTTGTTGAATCATGTGTTGCACCCCAAAATTTTCCCTCCCATATTCTTCAGGAAATTGCCAAGCCAAGTCACAAAATCTCCAAGGGTTGTGCAGCTCAACTGTCTCCTATACAGTCAAAACTAGGGTTTGAGTCCTGATCAAGAAAATGGAGTTTTCAAAGGCCCAATCAAGTCTCATATGCCTACAAATGTGGTCAAACATCCTCATATCAAGTTTCAAGGCATTCAGCTCAAAATTGCACAGTCAAAACCCTAGATTGCACTACAGTCAACTGTAGGGGCAAAATGGTCATTTGGCAGTCAAAAGTTCAAATTTTTGGTAAACATATCATTTTGAAGCCACAAACATCATTTGATCAATGCTTGATCATGATTTTCAAGATTTGGCTCAGAAATCATCAAAGATGTAAAAGTTGCTATATTTGGACAGCTGAAAAAGTCAACTGAAATTGACCAGGGCATAACTTTCACATGGATTATCAGAAAAATTCCATCCAAAGCTCATTTTGAAGAGAAAGACATTTCCTACAACCCATCTTCATACTTCAAGTCCAAGAAATGCTCTCACAAAAAGTTATCAATTTCAACATTATAGGTCATTTTCAAAAGTCAACAAAAAGGGACTTTAAGTCAAAGGCCATAACTTGAAATTGGTAAATCAAAATGACATGGGACGAAAGGAATTGGTTAGAGGACTCAAAGACCTTTCCAAAATGTCCAAGAACATGTGAAAAGCTTAAAAATTGAGCAAGTTATGCCTTGTGGAAGTTGGGAAATTTTTGGGAATTTTGAAAAGTCAACATTGATGCAAATGATCCAAAAATGCAAATGGGCCCATTTTTCTTCCAAGTTTCTTCATGCCAAGCCTATGCACGACCATTAAGCCCAAAGGGAAGTATTTTCTCATTTTTTAATTATTTATTTGAATTTATATCAATATTAATTCAATTAAATTATTTAAATATGTGAAAAATATAAATTTGACCTAAACAAATCTTTTTATGCATGACTTGAACTTAATATTTCGTGCACATGCTAATATAGAAGGTTTTGGCTTGATTGAAACCTAATTGACACAAAAACCATGAAAAAAGATTCAAAAAGATATTAAGGAAATCAAATATTGAAAACAATGAATGCCTTGGATTTGGATCAATTTTTCCAACCTAATTGCTTCCTTACATATACAGGAATGTAAACCTAATCAAAAAGGACGGCAAGCTGCGCCCCAAGAAGCCATTGCATATTGAAATTTTTCACAAAAACTCAAACACTGAAAACCAGTTTCAAGCTCGATTCAAACCCCAATTCTTGTCCTATCATCATCCTGAGACATCACTGAACGATTCTTAATCAATATCAACCATCAAAACACCCTGAATTGGTATCAAGAATCCGGACTGTACCTTGAAATTTTTGAAATCGCACAGCATGATTCCATCATCTTTTTGCATTTTTCTTTGTTGATTCATGTTCATATTGATGTTTCTAAGCTAACCACTACGTTTAATTACATTATTTCGCTGTATATAAGATTCCACCATTGACAGATTCTAGGGTTCCAAGGTTTCAAAATTGGGGCTTTGTGCAAGGTGTAAAATTAGATCCCCAAACTGGTACAGGCTAATTTGTCATGTCAAGACGAAACAAACCCAAGCCTCGCGATCAATTTATATGCACCATAGCCCTATTCGCTATTTTCCCATAGCATGCTTAAAGCAACGCGTTAAAACCGTTGCTATTGTGTTTTATTTTTTCAGATACGCGAAGAAGAAGAAGTCGTGGCAGCCAGTGATACGTTTGTTTGAAATTTCGCGCGTTTTAACCATCACGCATTAGTTTTGATTTTTGTTGTTTATTAACTATAATATATTAAATGAGATGCAGTGGCGCAGTTGGTAACATGTGATGTGAATAATCCTCAAGACCTGGGTTCAAGTCCCAGGTCTGGCAAAATTCCATGTTATTTTTCAAAATAAAATCCTATGCTATGCTAACATCCAGGTACATCATGTTCTCTCATCATCAAGCCACACACGTGTCCCAGACGACCAAATCAAAGGCATGGATCCCAGGAGCGCAATAAACTCCAGTCAACGCACCATATGGAATCTTGAAAAGTCAGCGAATTCAAGGCTTAGTGGGCCAAAATTCCAGGCCTGAACCTCCCATTTGGGGCAACACCCCACTCTGGTTTGACAATTTTATTTCTTTTTCTTATATCTTTTAATTATTATTTTAATTGTTGTGTTTATTTTAATTATTGTTTATTTAATTTTTAATCAAAAATACAAAAACATCATAAAAATAAAAAATGCCCAAATAAAAATATAATTTTTATTTTAATTATTTTCTAAATAAATGCTTGTAATTACTTAGTTTTATTAGGTTACAAATTTAATTCCTTTTAATAATAAAAATCCAAAAAATAGAGTTTAGGTTTAATAACTTTTATTTTCTTTTTTTTAATTTTTCTTTTTTTCAGAATAATAATATTAGTTAATTATTTTCATAAATTAAAAATTGTACATAAATAAATTAGGGTTTAATGTAGATTATATTTTAATTCTTTCATAATAAATAAAAATATAAGAATTAGGGTTTGCCTTTTAATTTAATTTCAATTAACTCCTTTTTCTCATTAAATCTAAAAAACACAAAAATATCATTCTCATTTAATTTTAATTTTAAATTCCTTGTTAATTTTAATTGTTTGCAAAAGGGTCCAACGCCCTAGTTTTGTTTAATTCCTTTATTTCGTGCATTTATTTTATAATCGTTTAAATAATTATGTAAATCTCCCAAAGCCATGTAACTTTACTTTTCGCACTTTTATTTGCTTCGCATTATTTACTTTTCCGTCAAATCGGGTTCTGGAAATTTAGGCGATGTGGACCCGCGCCATTTGTAATAGTCTTAGATTTATTTTTCGCAAACTTTATAATTGTTAACTATGCATGCAAGAATGAATGGCCTTAATTAAAATCAAGCGTAGAACACAACAAACATGACAAAAGACAAAAATAACTGAAACCTGACACACAATTCGCACACACCACCCCTAGGGTACGCCTCACTGTTGCCTTTCGAAAGGTGATCGTCGAGTAGAGGATGTCTTGGTAAGTCCTCATGATCCGGGAACCTGGCATGAGGGTAGCTTCTAAGGTGTCTTCCCATTGCTCTGGTGATCACCATGTCCCTAAACTCGAATTGACCCGAACACCTCCAACGGTGGTGCTACCTACCTCTCAATGGTGGGATGGCACTACTTTAAAGGACATTTACACAGACGAATTCCTTAGGATAGGTAGGTTCTCAAGGATACTTGCTCTAAATTCAAAAACAAACAAAAATCTTTTCACACCAACACATTTTCAAAAGCTTTCAAAGCAAATTTTTCAAACACTCTGACGTACGAGTCGATCTGAAATTTTTCAAAGAAACTTTTAAACCCACATTGAAAAGCAAAAAAACAATTTAAAAACACATTGAGCAAGTATCTAAGAGCCCATGGATAACCATGGATAGAAAGGGTGCTAACACCTTCCCTTTCTATAACCCACCTCCCGAACCGAGAGCAATCTCTTTAAGGATTTTTTCTGTGCTTTTGTCCTTTCCAATTGGAGAAAATAAAAGACGGTGGCGACTCTTGCTTCCGCGACATTTCGCGAACCAGCGTTAAACAGTCAGTTCCAGATCCACCGATCACAGAACTGGCGACTCTGCTGGGGAATATCTTATAAAGTGAGGTGTACCTTAGGTTTAGTTCATAACTGTGTTTTCAATTGTATTGACTTGTCTGCTTTAAATTTGAGGGTTGCATGGGAGTTACATAGATCCTAACCCGGATCTGGGGATACCCTGTTTAGGTAGCATAAGCTGTGAGGGACCTGTCCGGCGTATACCGACATGGGTGAAGCAGTGGCTACGTTGGTGTGGCGCCTTGGTCTGTACCGATATCCCTCGTGTTGAAACGGGGAGAATATGGGTCTTCCAAGGAGTCATTAAGCACCAACAGACCTTAGAACCTTAAATGACCCAACTTGGCCATTAGAACAGTAGCAGTATGCTACGCCCATTGAGGCTAAACTCTCGTGATGGTTCTGGCCGCAAGAAAAGATTGCGATGCTGGAGTTATGACCGATTGAGGGTAGTCAATGATATTGGGATCCCCTAAGAACCCGGTTACTTTTGATAGGACAGGTATGAACCAACAAACTGAAAGAGGGTAATACCCAGACCCCATGCTGGCCTAAACTCTAAGGGCTTTCTCTTGTGTGACTTGTGTGCCTTCGTACTTGACTGCTTGCATGCTTTATCTGACACATGAACTACTTGCAGGTTTTGTTTTAGTCCTTAATTGGGACACATGACAGGGCTTACTAAGTTTCTTGCAGGTTTTGTTTATAGTCCTTAATTAGGACTCATAACGGAGTGTACTAAGTTTCTTGCAGATTTTGTTTATAGTCCTTAATTAGGACTCATAACGGAGTGTATTGAGTTTCTTGCAGGTTTTGTTTATAGTCCTTAATTAGGGCTTATAACAGAGTGTACTGGGTTTCTTGCGGACTAGTTTCTTGCAGGTTTTGGTTTGCAGTCCTTAATTGGGACTCATAACAGGGTTACTCACATCACCCCCATGCATAGCATGACATCATACCATTGCATACCATTGCATACATCCTAACCCATTTCAAGGATCTCAAGGGCTTGTGATGCAGGTCATGATGAACCAACTGTCTAGCCAGGGGCAAAGAGGATTTATTTTCCTCTAGCCAAGGTTGTCAGGGGCTATGACCCACTGGATATGGTGAGCCTTTGACCCTTGAAGAAGGACTCTCAACAATATGCAGTGCCTTCAGTCAAGCTACCGGTTCCAAATGCTAACAAAGTCTCTCTGTTTACCCCGCGAGGTCCTTGAAAACATTACATGCATATCATACATCTCATTGCATTGCAGGTATCCCTTTGACAGGTTGCTTACCCTTCTCCGCTGTTTATTTCAGCCGCTCGTCATGAATCCTGAATCATCAGCCGAGCAGACCATCAAGGACCTCCAGGCTCAGAATGCTCAGTTCCAAGAGCTGATAATGAATTTGACCCAAGGGCAGCAAGATCTGAAGGCTTTGCTCTTGAAGAAGGACAAGAAGAAGAAGAGGATTGTCTTGTTCAGCCCTAGGCGCAGATCTGGGAATACACCGCAAATTGAAACTGAGAGGACAACCCCATCTGTGGGAAAAGGCAGTCACCAAGAGGAAAGGGTGCCCAGTCCAGAGGTCTCTGACAATGAAACAGATTTCGACGACGAACAGTACCCTCCGGTTGAGGACAAGTACAAACAGTTGGAGGATAGGATGAAGGCTATGGAGGTGCAACAGGCACCTGGGCTGGATCTTGGAGATTTGGGTCCGTCAACTAGTGTGGTTATTCCCCGGAAGTTCAAGGCACCATCCTTCTCCAAATATGACGGGGCATCTTGTCCCAAGCTGCACTTAAGGTCCTATGTTCGGAAGATTCAGCCATATACGGTGGACAAGAATTTATGGATCCACTTCTTCCAGGAGAGTCTTTCAGGGACTCATCTCGAATGGTTCTATCAGCTAGATGGGACCAAGGTTCGTAACTGGGAGGAGTTGGCTACTGCTTTCTACAAGCAGTATCAATATAATGCCGACCTTGCCCCCACACGTACCCAACTCCAGGGTATGTCGTTAGGTGCAAGCGAAGGTTTTAAAGAATATGCGCAGAAATGGAGGGATCTTGCTGGAAGGGTACAACCACCTCTGACTGATCGGGAACTTGTCGATATGTTCTTGGGGACCCTATCTGGGCCATTTTTCAACCATCTCATCGGGAATTCTTCTGCTGGGTTCACAGACCTTATCTTGACTGGAGAGCGAATAGAAGCTGGTATCCGGTCTGGGAAGATTCAAGAGACTGCACCTTCTGATAAAAAGCCTCATCATGGAAAGAAAGAATCCAATGCTGTGCACGGTAAAAAGAGCCGTCATGAGGCAGGGGCAATCCAGATTTCCAATCCCGGACCCGCTCAACAAGGACAGGGGCAGCAGCGCAAGGAGAAACGTCAGTACACCAAGCTCAACATGTCGTTGGATCAAGCACTGCAACAAATGTTGAAGGCAGGGTTGATCACCCTAAGGGCTCCTCTCCGGAATCCGAACACTTCTGCACCTAACTATCATCCCAACGATAGGTGCGCATATCATTCAGATAGCCCGGGGCATACTACGGACAACTGCTGGCCTCTCAAGAACAAAATTCAAGACATGATCGACGCCGGGGAGATTCAGTTTGAAGTGCCAGAGACTCCAAACATAATCACTGCCCCGTTGCCCAATCATTGAAGACCTTTTGTTTATTTGAATTTTTGAGTTGTATTTTTCTTTGCTTATACAAACAATTAATGTCATAGCAAACTCTTTTATTCTATCAATGCATCGCATATGTCTGTTTTGGGGAATTAATACAATTATTTTTGTTATATTCTTTTCATATTTTTTCTGATGTCAACTCTCGGTTAATAACTCTGAGCCTCTTGAGGGAGGATGACGAAAACGATACCACGATCGCTACAATATGCTTTTGAACAGACCCCGCTGGTGAGGTACAGGCATTGTTTCAATCCCTAAACACTGGAGTTATAAGGATGATAATCCCTCGTCAACCCCTCTGAGCCAAAGAAGTAGGAGTTTTTATTTTCGAAAATCAAAACCCTCAATCATAACCTGGGGCAGGGTAGTCTCTCAGTTGATCCGAGTGCATAACGAATGGCACCAAAAAGAGATCCTTACAAAACGAAGAAAGACAGTGATGGTTCCGAATAATCATAAGGACAGGCAGTCATTATCAACGAAAAATCATAAATGAAAAGCCCAAAAAGTCTAAACCGGTAAAAGGGACTTATGAAACTGGGGCATCCCGCTGACTGTAATTCCAAAAAAGGGAAATAGTTCAGGCAAAAAAAAAAAAAAAAATAGGGATAACAAAAATCAAACAAGAAAGAGGTCTTACAAACCCTCAACAAAAAGGAATGACTGCCTATTCAAAATAAGTTATCAACATCCGAATCATCACCGGAAAATCAGAGCAAAGACTCAAACAAGGTCTAACGTATGATCAACTGAGTTTAGGTTTGGAGAACATCACGAAGAGCGGGTGGGTATAAATAATTTGAGCCTTTATCCTTTGTTTCTTAAACCGTGAACCAGGCCACGTTATAACCCTTAAAAGTCCTAGCTGAAGCATGGGTTAGTTCGAAAGCATACTGTTATGAAAAGGTATCCTGACTCCTTAAGGCTCGCAATAAAATAACGAGTTGACATCACATTTTACAAACATTCACTTGTTTTATGAAAAGAATGCATTTTCAAAATCCTCAAGACAGACATGAGCTTTGCATTTTTAACATAACTTTGTTTGTATATGACTTTTGGTTTGAACAGTATAGAAGTTTACACGACGAATGCCTAATGAACAGAAGTACCTCCAATCAAGGGGCACGGCATGATCACTGTCCATAATCTGGGGCAGTCCAATCAAGATTCGGAGAATCTCTCAAAAGGCCAAAAAGCCTGGGGCAAATCTCTGCCTGAGTTACTTGGGGCATTCCAACAACAAACCTTGCATGATCAGACACCTTCTGGTAATATGGCAACACAAGCAGCCAGGGGCACCTCCCTGCATTCTAAGAGCGTGGACATAGTCGAAAAATACTACGCAAAATCAAAGACCCGCTAGGTTGACACACCTAGGCAAAAATAAGGGCTTCCCGGCGAACCAAAAGGGTTCGGGCAAAATGAAGGGATGAAATGAAAATCTGTACACCCGGCAAGTCGAAAACCTGAAAAGGCGGCTTGGGCAAAAATGGGTATCCCGGTGGACTGAAAACCCGAAAGGGCGGTCCAGGCAAAAGTTAGGGATCAAAGCGTACGACTATGTCCTGTCATCTTATCACCTTCCTACCAGAAGAAGGTTTGTCCATCAACAATTATCAGCACCCCACAAGAAACAGGGGCAATAAAAGGTTGGTCCGAGCAGTCTGATCGTTCTATCCTCCAAAGTATTAGGGTAGGTCCTGTTGAAGAACGTAACCAATACAGTTCAATACCTCCCCAGGAGAGTCCAACCCAGTGTCCCCAGGAAAGTGGAACCCATCTCCCCAAGCAGCAAGCTTATCCCCAGTAAATTCTGGAAGCTTATCCTCGCAGAGCACGAACGCGTCGTCCGGCTTTATTCAAAGAGTTATTTCCTTAACAGGATATAACTGGGTTATCCTCAGTCAAAAGCCACGGAAAGAGCGTCCTCGACGAAATCTTCTTATCCCCAGCGAAGTCCATTCATACTTCCAATACAGCAAGGTATCCTCGGCAAGTCATCCTCAACAATTCAGCAAAAGCATCTCCCCACAGAGTATTTCTTCCCAGCATGGTCGCCAGGATATCTTTTTCTCCCCGCAGAATCCTCCATTTGCCAAGTTTATTCCCCAACGGAGTTATCTTCTCCTACCGGTATACTTGCAGCTATCCTCCCCAGCGGAAGCAAAACTATTCTTCAACATCAGCCCAGGATGCGACTTCCCGGCACCCGTCAAGGATTTATTTTCCCTAGACAAACACATACATTCATAAAACGTCACATACATCATTATAGCATGCATATGCATCATACTACACGAATCTCATTGATTTTGAAGACATACAGTTCATGCATCATGATTTGGCGTCCAATTATGTCTCGCCTTTTCAGGAAAAAGATCAATACAAAAATGACTACTATCAACTAATCGCAATTCATTCTAGATATAGTTTCAGATGTAAACCCAGCGATGGTGACGTTCTGATGCTGCTTCCAGAATTCCTTCTAGATATAGTTTCAGATGTAAACCCAGCGATGGTGACGTTCTGATACTGCTTCCAGAATTCCTTCTAGATATAGTTTCAGATGTAAACCCAGCGATGGTGACGTTCTGATACTGCTTCCAGAATTCCTTCTAGATATAGTTTCAGATGTAAACCCAGCGATGGTGACGTTCTGATACTGCTTCCAGAATTCCTTCTTGATATAGTTTCAGATATGATCCAGACATGGTGACGTTCTGATACTGCTTCCAGATTTCCTTCTAGATATGGTTTCAGATGTAAACCCAGCGATGGTGACGTTCTGATACTGCTTCCAGAATTCCTTCTAGATATAGTTTCAGATGTAAACCCAGCGATGGTGACGTTCTGATACTGCTTCCAGAATTCCTTCTTGATATAGTTTCAGATATGATCCAGACATGGTGACGTTCTGATACTGCTTCCAGATTTCCTTCTAGATATGGTTTCAGATGTAAACCCAGCGATGGTGACGTTCTGATACTGCTTCCAGATTTCCTTCTAGATATAGTTTCAGATGTAAACCCAGCGATGGTGACGTTCTGATACTGCTTCCAGATTTCCTTCCAGATATAGTTTCAGATGTAAACCAGATATGGTGACGTTCTGATACTGCTTCCAGAAGTCCTTTTTGATATTCCCCTCTCCGACGATGAGTGTGAGGTGATATTCTCCCTATGGTTCCCTCTCCAACGGTGTGTGAGGTAGTAATCCCCTTTTTTCAGATGTTCCCCTCTCCGACGGTGTGTGAGGTGACAATTTATTTCCTGTGTTTCCCTCTCCGACGTTGAGTGAGGTGATCATTCCTTTCAGATTATAACTTTCTATGGTTCTCTTCCCGATATTGCAAAGATGGTAGCTCCCGCCCAGATTTTTCTCGACGAGCGTTGTTGAAGTTAAAATCATCCAAGGTTCTCTTACCATTCATGCTAAGGCAGTCATGATCTCTGGTCCTTTCATCAGCGTTTGAAGCTCCAGACTCAGCCCCTGTAACCAGTCAGGATATATCTATACCAAGCATCTAAAATCAGCCCCTGCAACGTGTCAGGTACTCATTTTCTCTTTTGCAGGTATGCAGGTTCTCGCTAAGGAATCTCCTACGCAATCAACATCCAGATGGCATCTATAAGCCCATCATCCTATCCAGCAATCTCTAAATGGCATCTATAAGCCCATTCCCCCATCACTGCTACTATGTGAGCGCAAATTTCTGGGCACTCTAGTGTCCAATCATCTTCTACCCTCGGATTACGAAAGGCACGTCAGCCAATCTGCATCCTCAGGTCTAAGAAGATTGAACAGGGGCAACTGTTGCACCCCAAAATTTGCCCTCCCATATTCTTCAGGAAATTGCCAAGCCAAGTCACAAAATCTCCAAGGGTTGTGCAGCTCAACTGTCTCCTATACAGTCAAAACTAGGGTTTGAGTCCTGATCAAGAAAATGGAGTTTTCAAAGGCCCAATCAAGTCTCATATGCCTACAAATGTGGTCAAACATCCTCATATCAAGTTTCAAGGCATTCAGCTCAAAATTGCACAGTCAAAACCCTAGATTGCACTACAGTCAACTGTAGGGGCAAAATGGTCATTTGGCAGTCAAAAGTTCAAATTTTTGGTCAACATATCATTTTGAAGCCACAAACATCATTTGATCAATGCCTGGTCATGATTTTCAAGATTTGGCTCAGAAATCATCAAAGATGTAAAAGTTGCTATATTTGGACAGCTGAAAAAGTCAACTGAAATTGACCAGGGCATAACTTTCACATGGATTATCAGAAAAATTCCATCCAAAGCTCATTTTGAAGAGAAAGACATTTCCTACAACCCATATTCATACTTCAAGTCCAAGAAATGCTCTCACAAAAAGTTATCAATTTCAACATTATAGGTCATTTTCAAAAGTCAACAAAAAGGGACTTTAAGTCAAAGGCCATAACTTGAAATTGGTAAATCAAAATGACATGGGACGAAAGGCATTGGTTAGAGGACTCAAAGACCTTTCCAAAATGTCCAAGAACATGTGAAAAGCTTAAAAATTGAGCAAGTTATGCCTTGTGGAAGTTGGGAAATTTTTGGGAATTTTGAAAAGTCAACATTGATGCAAATGATCCAAAAATGCAAATGGGCCCATTTTTCTTCCAAGTTTCTTCATGCCAAGCCTATGCACGACCATTAAGCCCAAAGGGAAGTATTTTCTCATTTTTTAATTATTTATTTGAATTTATATCAATATTAATTCAATTAAATTATTTAAATATGTGAAAAATATAAATTTGACCTAAACAAATCTTTTTATGCATGACTTGAACTTAATATTTCGTGCACATGCTAATATAGAAGGTTTTGGCTTGATTGAAACCTAATTGACACAAAAACCATGAAAAAAGATTCAAAAAGATATTAAGGAAATCAAATATTGAAAACAATGAATGCCTTGGATTTGGATCAATTTTTCCAACCTAATTGCTTCCTTACATATACAGGAATGTAAACCTAATCAAAAAGGACGGCAAGCTGCGCCCCAAGAAGCCATTGCATATTGAAATTTTTCACAAAAACTCAAACACTGAAAACCAGTTTCAAGCTCGATTCAAACCCCAATTCTTGTCCTATCATCATCCTGAGACATCACTGAACGATTCTTAATCAATATCAACCATCAAAACACCCTGAATTGGTATCAAGAATCCGGACTGTACCTTGAAATTTTTGAAATCGCACAGCATGATTCCATCATCTTTTTGCATTTTTCTTTGTTGATTCATGTTCATATTGATGTTTCTAAGCTAACCACTACGTTTAATTACATTATTTCGCTGTATATAAGATTCCACCATTGACAGATTCTAGGGTTCCAAGGTTTCAAAATTGGGGCTTTGTGCAAGGTGTAAAATTAGATCCCCAAACTGGTACAGGCTAATTTGTCATGTCAAGACGAAACAAACCCAAGCCTCGCGATCAATTTATATGCACCATAGCCCTATTCGCTATTTTCCCATAGCATGCTTAAAGCAACGCGTTAAAACCGTTGCTATTGTGTTTTATTTTTTCAGATACGCGAAGAAGAAGAAGTCGTGGCAGCCAGTGATACGTCCGTTTGAAATTTCGCGCGTTTTAACCATCACGCATTAGTTTTGATTTTTGTTGTTTATTAACTATAATATATTAAATGAGATGCAGTGGCGCAGTTGGTAACATGTGATGTGAATAATCCTCAAGACCTGGGTTCAAGTCCCAGGTCTGGCAAAATTCCATGTTATTTTTCAAAATAAAATCCTATGCTATGCTAACATCCAGGTACATCATGTTCTCTCATCATCAAGCCACACACGTGTCCCAGACGACCAAATCAAAGGCATGGATCCCAGGAGCGCAATAAACTCCAGTCAACGCACCATATGGAATCTTGAAAAGTCAGCGAATTCAAGGCTTAGTGGGCCAAAATTCCAGGCCTGAACCTCCCATTTGGGGCAACACCCCACTCTGGTTTGACAATTTTATTTCTTTTTCTTATATCTTTTAATTATTATTTTAATTGTTGTGTTTATTTTAATTATTGTTTATTTAATTTTTAATCAAAAATACAAAAACATCATAAAAATAAAAAATGCCCAAATAAAAATATAATTTTTATTTTAATTATTTTCTAAATAAATGCTTGTAATTACTTAGTTTTATTAGGTTACAAATTTAATTCCTTTTAATAATAAAAATCCAAAAAATAGAGTTTAGGTTTAATAACTTTTATTTTCTTTTTTTTAATTTTTCTTTTTTTCAGAATAATAATATTAGTTAATTATTTTCATAAATTAAAAATTGTACATAAATAAATTAGGGTTTAATGTAGATTATATTTTAATTCTTTCATAATAAATAAAAATATAAGAATTAGGGTTTGCCTTTTAATTTAATTTCAATTAACTCCTTTTTCTCATTAAATCTAAAAAACACAAAAATATCATTCTCATTTAATTTTAATTTTAAATTCCTTGTTAATTTTAATTGTTTGCAAAAGGGTCCAACGCCCTAGTTTTGTTTAATTCCTTTATTTCGTGCATTTATTTTATAATCGTTTAAATAATTATGTAAATCTCCCAAAGCCATGTAACTTTACTTTTCGCACTTTTATTTGCTTCGCATTATTTACTTTTCCGTCAAATCGGGTTCTGGAAATTTAGGCGATGTGGACCCGCGCCATTTGTAATAGTCTTAGATTTATTTTTCGCAAACTTTATAATTGTTAACTATGCATGCAAGAATGAATGGCCTTAATTAAAATCAAGCGTAGAACACAACAAACATGACAAAAGACAAAAATAACTGAAACC
Source organism: Vicia faba (assembly GCA_948472305.1). NCBI lineage: Eukaryota > Viridiplantae > Streptophyta > Magnoliopsida > Fabales > Fabaceae > Vicia > Vicia faba. The sequence continues at coordinate 36,770,167 of OX451741.1, forward strand.
TGACACACAATTCGCACACACCACCCCTAGGGTACGCCTCACTGTTGCCTTTCGAAAGGTGATCGTCGAGTAGAGGATGTCTTGGTAAGTCCTCATGATCCGGGAACCTGGCATGAGGGTAGCTTCTAAGGTGTCTTCCCATTGCTCTGGTGATCACCATGTCCCTAAACTCGAATTGACCCGAACACCTCCAACGGTGGTGCTACCTACCTCTCAATGGTGGGATGGCACTACTTTAAAGGACATTTACACAGACGAATTCCTTAGGATAGGTAGGTTCTCAAGGATACTTGCTCTAAATTCAAAAACAAACAAAAATCTTTTCACACCAACACATTTTCAAAAGCTTTCAAAGCAAATTTTTCAAACACTCTGACGTACGAGTCGATCTGAAATTTTTCAAAGAAACTTTTAAACCCACATTGAAAAGCAAACAAACAATTTGAAAACACATTGAGCAAGTATCTAAGAGCCCATGGATAACCATGGATAGAAAGGGTGCTAACACCTTCCCTTTCTATAACCCACCTCCCGAACCGAGAGCAATCTCTTTAAGGAATTTTTCTGTGCTTTTGTCCTTTCCAATTGGAGAAAATAAAAGACGGTGGCGACTCTTGCTTCCGCGACATTTCGCGAACCAGCGTTAAACAGTCAGTTCCAGATCCACCGATCACATCATGGTTCAGAGAATCATTGGTTGTGAAGCTCGGGTTTTCTTTTAGTTCGAGGTGTTTATCAAACGAGACCGATTCTTCTGGTACATTGAATTGTGAATTTAGGATCTTTGATTTATGGTTTTTGTGGATTTCTTCTTTATCAAGCTACAAGGCTATTATCTTCTGCTGAACAATAGGTTGTAGGGTATTCCTGTCAATAACTTAAGGTTGTGATCTCGCATACATGATCTTTGATTTAAAACACATCATTCTGTCATTGTGCTTATCATTTGGCCAAGGTTTTGACAATACTAGAGGTGTGTTAAGATTTCTCTAAAGGGTCAAGATCTGTTATCAATCCAAGATGCATATGATGCTTGCGTTACAGGTTGTTGACTATGTCATTGTTGCATTGAGTTCATCTATCCATAAGTTAATCAATTAGGGTTGGGTACGTCATGATTTAAGATATTTTGTATGGTAAATTTGGTTGCTTGACAGTCAAGGTATTGCGAATAATTGGTACAAGCTATTGTTTGGATATTTGTGCAAGAACTTTGGTTTCAAACATGGGTTAAGGCTCAACTTGATAAAAAAGGAAATAGCATGCCTGAAGGTTTATTTCATAAATTCTTGCGGAGGAAGATGGCACATGAATATAAGTTGAGATTAAAGTACATGGTATCAAGTAAATCTCTTCATGATTCAAGTTGTTATTTTCAAGATTATCCCACATTATTGTTCATCCCAAGGTAAAATATAAAAAGATTCATTTAAATAACATTCGAGTGTTTATCATGTTTGTCTCAAGTTCATTCAAGTATCCATTCAAGCTCAATATGAATGAGAGAAATGTTTTGAATAATTGGAAATTTGTCATGCAAGAAGTTATAAAGTTTTGTTCATTACAAATTCAAGTCATTACACCGAAGTTACAAAAGACATCTCAATCATCAAAGTTTCGCATTCCAAGTACAAATCATCATCATTTTTACAAATATGTCATCATTCAAGGTTAAAAGTCAAGGGTCTCCATTCATGCGAGTTTGAGGTGCGAGGTGTTTAAAATTGGAAGTTCAAACATCGAAATTTGAGTTGTAAGATCCAAAGCATGGTGTACAAGTTTGTTTGAACCAAAGCTCTTATAGGAATATGGCATACAAGGGAAATTTTGATTCAAGTTCTTGTGAAAACACATAAGACACTCATCATGGAGTACCATGGATTAAATTTGAGGTCGGATGGATAGAATCCTTAATTTGACTAAAAAGTGATCAAGGCCTCCATTTACCGAGAGCTAAGAAATTTAAAGAATGTTTAGAAGTGTCATAATTCAAGAGGATTCATCTTGCAAAAAACTCATAAATAATAGACATGGAATGTTGAATTGTAGCAAGTTTCAACATATTCAAGTTCTACCCGTTACATCTCATTCAAGCCTCTGCTTTGACTACATAATTCTCAAAACATACAAAAGGCCACAAATTTACAAAAGAAATCAAATTTCTATTACAAGTCGGAACTATTCCCATCCATGATCATTCAAATTATTCAAAATCACTCAAGTTCAATCATTCGAGCGTCTTTCATTCACTCATATTACAGTATATGTCATTTCGAGATTACAAAACAGAGTTACAAAGGTCCAAATAAACTTTTACAAAAAAAAGAAAAAGGGAAAAACATGGGAGAAACTTCAACTTGCTGCAAGGGTTATTGTTGCAATTGAGAATCCTCAGGATATTATTGTTCAATCTGCTAGACCTTATGGGCAGAGAGTTGTTCTCAAATTTGCTCAGTATACTGGTGCTCATGCTATCGCTGGAAGACACATTCCTGGAATTTTTACTAATCAGCTTCAAACTTCATTCAGCGATCCGCGTCTTCTCATCCTCACTGACCCAAGAACTGATCACCAGCCAATTAAAGAAGCAGCTCTTGGGAATATTCCCACAATTTCTTTCTGTACACTGATTCTCCTATGCGATATGTTTACATTGGAAGTCCTGCCAACAACAAAGAGATAGGTAATTGAAGAAAGGAATTCTAACATAAGAGTGAGAAGGTTAACACCTTTGCCTTCATCTCAAGCCTCTTTTGGCGCCATTTGCATTAAGGAATCTCGAATCTTCAATCTACAAAGGTATTGATCCGGCTTCTATGGCAGAACAAAGCTCATTCTCATGAGGAAACTCCTAGCCCGTCCACAGTTCAGCCCTGCATAGAAAGATTAAAAGGCAAAAATCAATAAAAGAATTAACAGTTCAATTCTAAGAAATTGTAACAAAGCAAGCATTGCTGTTCATTATATTGCTTTAGTACGTTCCTAGATTTCTTCGAATGGTACCATTAACTTCAGAACTTAAGAGAACAGCTGGTGTCTTTGCTGAAACTGCATGGGCAGTGATAATGAGTGCAACAAAAGATGAAGCTTTGACAGCCAAAGAAATTGCTGAGAATAGATTGCAGACTGGTGATTTTGCAGTGGCACTAAAGTTTGCTATGAAAGCTCGGCGACTGTTTCCTGATACCCAGAACATTACTCAGATCATTACTATTTGTGAGGTTCACTATGCTTCTCAGAACAAACTCTCTACATCTGATATGAACTGGTATGGAATTCTTCTAACTGATAAATTTTCTAAAGAAGCAATGATAAAGAGACAGTATAGAAAACTTGCACCGCTACTTCATCCTGATAAAAATAAATCTGCTGGAGCAGAGGCCGCTTTCAAGTTGATTGTGGAAGCTAATAGAATATTGAGTGACCCAGCAAAGCGTTCTTTATATCACATGAAGATTAGCCACCTTGCTGGAATTAAAGCACCTCAGGCTCCATCCTATCACCATAATCTTCACACTTCTTCAACACAAATCCCGCTGGCCACTTGGAACTCAACCTGTAAAATCGCATAAAAACAATCCACAATCAGAACCAAAACTAACGAGCCAATAACATAACCTTCAACTTAGCAAACTAACCAATTCTTAAATGCATCCTAACAAACTCTTAACAAACTGCCAAAATAGAAATTCATAATTCCAAAACAACCAATCCATAACTAACCTTTTCCTAACTGTTTTTAACTAACTTCTAACGACTTTCAAACGGACAACTAACTCCTAACAAACTCCAAACAAACTCCTAACAAACTCTAAACAGTTTCTAACCAAATCCCATCTTCTAAACAATATAGCAGAAAATCTATATAACAGGGAGATTATCATTCAGTTTGAGGAGGATGATTTATGATTCAACACACAGAAAATTTCTCAAGAAAATTCACAAAAGAACTCACAAAACCTCTGCAGCCTCCACTTCTGAACCATACTCTCTTCAAACCTCGACCTACATCTTCAATCTTCATTTTCCTTCCTCAATCTCACAACTCTTTGCACCTTCAATCATCACCCACCTTCATTATTTATCCATCTCAAGCTCCCTCCAATTCTCTCATCATAGATACATAATAAGGTTCATTATTCAGGGAACACACAGAAAATTTCTCAAGAAAATTCAGAAAAAGTTAGAGAAAAATTTACCTCTTTCATGAATAATTCTTCAACACCCTGAAGGATCACCAAAAAAATTATCTTCTCCTCTCATCTTCACCTCATTCTTTAATTTCTTTGGAGAATCACCAAAATCAATCTCTGAAAACTCTCTCTCCCCTTTTGAATTTCATCTTCACTGAGCCTTCAAGCATCACCTTCCTCTGCATCTTCTCAACCATTTTTTTGAACCACCATTTTCCACATTCCCCTATTCACTCTTCAACCTCACCTTCTGCAAACCAAAGATCAATTGCAACATTGATTCATGAATCTGTAACACACGTAAAACACAGAGAAAACGTAACTAGTAGAAGAAGAAGTTCTTGAAAATGCTACATGCAAAGAAGTAGCATTACCTTTGGTTTTATTGGCGAATATCGTCGCCTTAAAAACTGAAGATACTATATGCATTTTTGTTGGTTTTCTCTGATCGAAGGAGGTGAAACATGAACGAGGCGTAACTTTGAAGGAGGTGACTGTGGATCTGAGATGAAGAACGAAAGCAAGAATCACAACACGTATAGCAAACATCGCACAGTTCTGCAGTGAATTCAACAACATCACTTCAACAATTTCAACACGGCATCGACATCACAACCTGCAACATAGATCAATACAAATTCACTGCCAATGATTCATTCAACGATAGAAAGTAAACTGAAGAAGAAGATCAGAAAATAGAAGTGGATTTTGAATAAGATCGAAGAAGAAGCTTCAGCTAAGAACAAAAGCAACGGAAAAGGGAAGACCTTACATGTATCATGTGTTAAGGTCTTCGTGTCAGAATTTTGAGACCTTCCAAACAAGTACTTCCTTCAGTCATTTTTACTCCTCTGTATGCGTAAAATAGCACTCCTTGGACACCTCCCACCGAAGCACCCGATCTTGGCGATTTCTTCGAAATTGGGAACCGTTCGAATACAATGGTCTGATGCCATCTTTGAGTATTTGGAGAAACTATGGGGATGGTTAGAATCATAAAAGAGAGTACAATGTTTTTCGTATTGGAGTTTTGTTGTTTCGGCGAACGAATCTTGGTGAATGGCATCCATGGCCGCCGTAGAAAGCGTGTATCTCATTGGTTCCTTCACAAAGGCTGAAGAAGAGAGAAAACACATTAGGGCTAAGCGGTGACGACACCGTTTATACACTCTATTCCCTTTTTCATTATTATTTACCCTTTTATCTTCTAGTGCGTCAGTTTTAAATCTTAGTTGAAAAAGATAATGTTGTTGGATTGTTGTTTATTTTTTATAGATGGGCCAAATGCTTGCATTGGGCCAGTAACATGCAATTTTTTTTCCACATGTGAGACTTGAACAAAAAAAAAGAGGCTTGCTCATGAGCCTTGAAAATGATGGGCCTTGCGTCTAGGGTCGACTACAAACCACACCCCTGGATTACTGGCTTGTACCCCCTGAGCTTAGTAATTTCTTTTAAGTAATTGTGATAATTGTTTTTTTGAATTTTTTCACATGATAAAAATAATAAAATTCAATAAAATTTGTTAGATTTTGATTTTTAGGAATTAAATCGGGATCATCCGATTATTTGAGATTTGTAATTCACCTTTGCTTGTTAGGATTTGAGTCTTATGCAGGTTCATTGTGCGATACGCGGATATGCTCAAGATTTCGATTGTGATTCAGTTTCACACCGATAGTGCTTCGACATTTATCTTGAGCATTTAATTTCAGAATCTTTTCTTTTCTTGGTGGAGCTTACTCAAAGTTTTCTGGATATCTTTGTTTTGATATGCATTGCTACAGATTGATATTTGTTTGGTATTTTCTCTTGTTTATCTCATCTCGCATTTCATAGCTTTCTAAAAATCATGAGAAATAGGGCTTTATCGCAAACCATATGCATGCTAACATTAGGCAGATGTTTCCCTTTCATTCATCCTTGACTTAAGGCTACTAATGCATGATAACATTAGGTTTAGAAATAGGCTAGTTCCCCTTTGACTTTTCTTTCTCCTTTTGCATGTGCATTTAAAACAAAAAACTTCTTTTTCTTTTCAAAAGAATTCAAAACACTTTAAAACTATTGATTCGAATCATGCTTTTGCTTAGTACGGGAAATGATAAGCGGGTCTCTTCTCGATCTTATTGTTCTTCATCTGAAGCATAGGTGTGGTTCAATTCTCAAAAACTCCTTTCATGGCTAAGTAGAAAAATGGCTAATATCTCTCTCTTGAGGTCAATCAGTCATCATCTACAACAAAAATACAAAACAAACTCAAATCTTTTGTGCGCTCGAGCACTCCTCTCTAAAACCCTTTTCAGGTAAGGACACGATTAATTTACTTTTGTTCCAACACATAAGTCTCCAAAGGTCGAGCTGCGGCAGAAGGCGGAATTAACTTCGTCCACAAAAAACATCTACAACAAAAATATAAACCAATTCAAATCTTTTGTGCGCTCGAGCACTTTTATTTAAAACCCTTTTCAAGTAAGGACACGATTAATTTACTTCTGTGCCGACGCATAAGTCTCCAAAGGTCGAGCTGCGGCAGAAGGCGGAATTAACTTCGTCCATAAAAAACACAAACAAACAAAAACATATGAGCCGAACTACGGTAGCTCTGATTCCTCAAAACGGATACGTAGGCATTGGGGTAGGGCCTAAGCGAGCATAATTTTATTTTCCCTACATTCTTTTCCCCTTTCTTTTGCATGCATTCTCCCTTAGCATAGCAGACAGTAAGCATAGATTAAACACACCCATAAGATAGATAACAAGAGTGGATACCGTAGAGTACTACGGGCGTGTGGGGTGCTAATACCTTCCCTTCGCATAACAGACTCCCTTACCCGATCTCTCGGTCGCAAGACCGTGACTTCTCCCTTTCTCAGGTTTACTCGATGTTTACCTTTCCCTTTATATGGGATAAAAGACGTTCAATGGTGACTTCATTGTTTTGATGATTTTCAGCCGGTTGTTTCAACGAGCTAAAAAGAAAAATCCAAAGAGGGAATGCATGCAAAAGAAAACACGTGGAAAAGAAGGAAATATTTACAAAGTTTCACTCGGCTGAGCCTCGCGACCAGATGCCTACGTATCCCTTTTAAGGAATCAGAGTGTCGTAGTTCGGATCACATGTTTCAATTTGTTTTGTATATTTTAAAGTACAATATTAATTTCGCCTTCTGCCGCAGCTCAACCTTTAGAGACTCACGCGTCAGCACAGAAGTGAATTAACATGTTCTTTTTGAAAATTTGAAAGAAAAAGACCCGAAGGCAAAAAGAGTTTGCATTGGTCGATTGTTTTTACCTTGTAAAAGGATTTGAAAGTTGTTAAATGTCTTATGCATTTGCCAAGAAAAGAGTTTTAGTTTTAAGGATGCAAAAAGAAAGAAAAATATCTAAGGGAAACTAAATAGCTATATCCCTAATGTTATCATACGATGATGGTTCTAAGGTTGAGTTTGAAAGTGAAATCTCTACCTATGTTAGCATGCAGGATTAAAATCCTAATGTCTAACTTGCATCAGAAACGAAACAAGTGAATCCTAAGGGAGTATACAATAGTTCAAAACCTAAGGGAACATGGAATATACAAGAATGAAAAGCAAACAAGCAATCAACAAGCTCAAGAGAGAACACACATGTCATGAGTAGCGCACACTAGCTCAAGTCGAAAGGCCTGACCAAGATATTGAATGATCGAGGTAGGTAAAAGGGGGGAAGTTATTGACCATAGATATCTCATCTAGGCAAGAAGGGGTCATGAAAACTACTCTTAACCAAGGAATCATGTGACCAAGGCAAGAAGTATAGAGCGGGGGGAACTAAATGTCCAAGGAGACTAAGCACCTAATCGATATATCAAGAATCGAGGTAGAAGATAGAAGACAACATGAACAAGCACGGAGCATCAATGCCACTCAACGTGAGCTCAAGACAAAATATGGGGGATTGGTTACATATCCATGTATTCCACTTAACCGACTCGATAACAGGAGTAGCACGATTTGAAGCATCAACACACGACGCGAGCTACGAATGACACAAACTAGAAATGATGGGGTCGATTACGAACCCTATGCTTGCCTGGCCTTCTTTTGAGTACTTATCAAAGGGGAGTGGGAATGGGACACCTCTTTGAGATCTTTGGGTACAAATGTAAACACACAGCAGAATGCCTACTACAAATGTAGGTCTTTAAACAATTAACAAACATAACTAGTAAACAAGTGCGGAGTTCCTTCTAAAGGACATTAAACAGCGACTTTGAGTTCACGCTCTTTATTATTCTACTTCTCATGATATCTAGAAAGCAATAAAATATGGAAAGATAAACCAAGCAGTGAAGGAATATAAAACAGATAAAATTTCTGTTATACAGCAAGCAAGCAAAGCAAAAGTACTCCGAAAAACTTTGAGCAAGCTAGCATCAACAAATGAAATGGTCAGAAATAATATCCAACACAGTCATCCAGTGGACAATGTAAAAAAAAATCGCAAACAACACACCTTAAGTCTATATCCTGCATTGAACCATGCTACACAAGTAAATGGTAAAATCCGAACACATGTGTCCTGACGAATCGCCTTCAAAACTTGCACAATCTCACAAGAAAGGTTAGAAAATTACAAGGGATATCAAATGTAACTCAACAATTGACATCACAAGTTAAAATGGTGTATTATCACGCATAAAGTGAAATGCAACAAGTAGCAGAAGCATAAAAGTGAATTCCGGGTAGCATTTTCATCACACAAAGAAACGCACAAAATGTTGATCTGAAACTGACAAAACTTGATGCACATGTTTTATAATGACAAAAATAAAGCAATGAAGGATAAACCAACAATTAAAACCAAATCCGGATGTGTTTTACAAAACGGGGCAGAACTACACTTATTTGAAGAATTAACCCAAAAATTATATCGAAACCAAGCAAACTCAATCACAAAGATTCATGAATGAATAATAAAGTATAGACATGCAATATGTGAAGATTAAAATCAATGCATATGTCAAAAAGTGCCAAAAAGCACTAAACTCCAAAAATTAGGTGCACAAAATATCGGAACGGAATTGACTCAAAATCGCATGGTTAGCTACAAACGCGTCAACAAACTCAAAAAAGTGGTTCCCGTGAATTAATTACAAGTGGAGGTACTACTTCCAAACCCCGGGCAACAACTCCGTAAACGTGAGAAACGTGCGAAATTTTGATCCGTAAGCGGTAAAACTTGGCAAAAATATCGCCCAAACATCCAATCCAAGTGTCTTGAGCATTAACCAACATGTAACATTATGCTCAAAATCATGTCCAAAAAGTGGATTTCAATCACAAATCAAGTGTTGATTTAATTTCCGAATCCGAAACTTTTACATCAAGAATGAGAGTTTATTCACAAAAATGAATTGAAAATTATATCAACACATGATTACTCCATAAAAATTCCACAACAATTCCATAATTAACATGTGAACTTATAATTCGGTATTTAGAATTTTCAACAATTTTTACCGAATTGAAAACAAAATTCACATCAATTATACAATTATTCAACCTATGCCTTTTTGCAACATTCTTCACAATTCAACAACTTAAGGTTCAAATATGTTCAACAATTCAATTTAAACTCATGAAAACTTGCTCAAAATTCAATCAAATATGGTTCAAGCATTTTATCAAACACATAATCTACAACAAATTTAACTCATGAAATTATGCTCAAAATTCAATTAAACATGATTCAAGCATTTTATCAAACACATATCCTTCAAGAAATTCAACTCATGATAACACAACATTATCTCAACCAATTCATGTTTATCAACTCAATTCAACATTACACAATCTTCAACCAATTCCTTTTTCAACATAATTAAATTCAAAACTTCAAGAATCACAATGAACTCACAATTATTAAATTCAATTCATACTTCAATTCCAATTTCCATGTAAATTCACAATTCAAGCAAGATATAAGGATCAAGAATTGAATTACCAAGAAGTAGTGAAGAGGAGGTTGGAGAAGATGCTTGACTGGATCACGATCGGAGAATGAAGGAAGTGTTGACCAACAGACAAATCAGAGAAGGAGGGAGAAGAGAAAGTTCCAGTGAGTTTTAATTTTCTAGTGCGGTGGTTTTGGAATTCGAGCGTGGTGGTTTTGGTTTTTCGGTGGTGGTTGTTGATGTAGATTAATGGATGTTCTTGAGTGTTCTTGAAAAAATTGAGAGAAAAAGTTTTTAGATCCTTGAGAGAATAGAGAGAGAGAGAGAGAGAGAGAGAGAGAGAGAGAGAGAGAGAGATTTGAGGTGTTTTTGGGAATGAGTGAAGTTATGAGAGAAAATATGATTTTTTGAATATATTCTCCCTCCAATTGTACCTTGGATTTGAATTTAGGTTGGGCCTTGTTTTGTCAGTGTCAGCATATTTAATGCATAATATGAGTACAAAATGCCACGTCATCATCGATACGAAATCTCGACTCGAGCTCAACCTTAAAACTGAAGCTTGCAAAATTTGTGATATGATGTCGAAAGAACAGACTCGATCAGATAAACTACGAGAAAGTTATGAGTTTTTGAACGCGCACTGACACATAGCAAAGTTAGCTAATGCATATTTTTCTCAGTTAATTTTACCGTTCAATTTTGAAAGAATGCCACGAACGAAAATCCTCTGGTCTGAATCTGAACTCGGGGTCTGAATTAAAATTGTAGGTGACATCATTTTTCAAATTATGGTGAAAGAATCGTCTTGATGCAATAAAAATCAAAGAAGTTACAATTTTTACAATATCGAAAAATGGTGAATTAAAATCTGGTTCAGCACACTAAATTTCTCTATTAATCCGTAATTTCGGGGACTTTCCTCAAAGAATTAGCTCTCGGCCCGAACATATGAATTGACGATAAAATCAAGACAAATTTTTTGCCCACAGAGCGGCTCAAAAATAATGATCCATACGAAAGTTATGAATTTTTGAACACCTGTAAAATAACGGTCCATCATAGTATTTCACTATTTTTTTCACTGTTTAGCTTCAAAGGACTCGCGCATTCGGAGATCTTCCTTAATGAATTGACTTTCGAGCCGAACATGAAAGTTGGAGGAAATAGAAAGCTGATTCAAATGCTCCAAGAGGAACTCAAAGATGATACTCCAGTCAGAAGTTATGAATTTTTAAATATTCGAAAACCAGAGAAACGATAAATCCATTATATACCGCAATTTAATTATTTTGTGCTTTAGAAAATCTTCCTCAAATAATTAGCCTTCGACATGAACATATGAAATAAAGAAGACCTCAAGAAGGTTCCAAATACTAAAGATTCATCCCCAAACCATTCTCCGAACTCGAGTTGTGAATTTCTGAGCTTGGAACACAAGGTACTGAATTTATGTCTGCACTGTCTCAAATCGAATGAAACGCTTGGCTTTCTACATAATTCAGAGCGTGTTGAGACACATAAGAGATTGATATGATGATGACTTGATTGGTTTTTAATTGGATAGCTTGGAAACCATGTGAAATCGCATAAAAATGCAAAAAACCTTGAGTTCTGCTTCACAGTGCTGCTTAACAGAACAATTGAATAGAGCAATTCTTTCTTGCAAAGAAATACCTCGACTCCATGAGTATAAGCCTAATGACATGTATGTATGTATATGGTAATGAATTATAAGCCAATTAGAATTAAAAGGAAGAGGGAAAATTTTGGGGTACAACAGCTTCCCCTATTTAATCTTCTTCAACCAAAGGGTGAGATTAGCGTAAGCCTTTCGAACAATCAAGGTGAAAGATGATTGAATACATAATAGAACCGTTAGATTTTCACTCTGAAACCAATCGAGTAATTTATTTTTGGTTTTTTATGTATTTTCTATTTTTTTTGCTTTTGGATTAAAGTGGTTATTAGGGGTAGATGTATGTCAGGTCAAGATTAGACACACAAAAGAGAGATCAAATAAATGCGCTCGGTAAAGATATTGGACACATATTAGGAAGAGACTGACCAACACAGACTCCAACAAGGAAAGACGTACCTGCCCAACCAAGAGTTCCAGACAAGTGTACTTTGAAAGAGATGCTAAAGGACTTTAACGAGGAATGAAACACCTGCCCAACCGAGGATGCCAGACAACTGGACTTTGAAAGATACACTAAAGGACTCTAACAAGGAAGGACACACCTTCCCAAAAGAGGATGCCAGATAACTGCACTTTGAAAGAGACACTAAAAGACTCTAACAAGGAAAGGGACTGATCAAAACATCACCTAACCTAGGATGCCAGACAACTAGACTTTGAAAGAGACACTAATGGACTCTATCAGAGAAAGGAGATGATCAAAACATGACCTAGCCATGGATGTTAGATAAGCAAACAGAAGGTAAACCTGATCCAAATGGATAAACCAAAGAGAAGGAACTGATCAAAACAAGACTAACCATGGATGTTAGCTAAGCTAACATAAGGTAAACCTGGTCCAATCGGATAAACCAAAAAGAAGGAACTGACCAAAGCAGGACCTAAATACGGAGAGGAGATGATCAAAATATAACCTAACCGGGGATGTTAGTTAAGCTAACAGAAGGTAAGCTCGATCTAAACAGATAAACCAAAGAGAAGGAACTGATCAAAACATAACCTAAACACAGAGAGGATATTACTAAAACATAACCTAATTGGATGCATTAGCTAAGCTAACAAAAGGTAAATCCAATCCAAATGGATAAACCAGAGGGAAGGAAATGATCAAAACAGGACCACTAAACAGAGAGAGGAGATGATCAAAACATAACCTAACCAGAAGCGTTATCTAAGCTAACAAAAGGTAAACCCGATCCAAACGGATAAACCAAAGAGAAGGAACTGGTCAAAATAGAACCTAACATGGAGAGGAGATGATCAAAACATAACTTAATCAGATGCGTTAGCTAGGATAATAGAAGGAGAACCAAACTAATGCGAATAAACCAGAGAGAAGGAACTGATCAAAATATGACCTAAACAAGGAAAGCAGATGAAAAAAACATAACCTTACTAAAAGCATTAGTTAAGTTAACAGAAGGTAAACTAGATCCAAACAAATAAACCAGAGAAAAGGAACTGATCAAAATAGAACCTAAACACGGAGAGGATATGATCAAAATATAACCTAACCAGATGTGTTATCTAAGCTAACATAAGGTAAATCAGATCCAAACGGATAAACCAGAGGGAAGGTACTAATCAAAATAGTACCTCTAAACATGGAAAGGACATGATTAAAACATAACCTAAACGGAAGCGTTAGCTAAGTTAACTGAAGGTAAATCCGATCCAAATGGATAAACCTGAGGGAAGGAACTACTTAAAACAGGACCTCTAAACAGGGAAAGGAGATGACCAAAACATAACCTAACAGGATGCATTAGCTAAGCTAACAGAAGGTAAATTTGATACAAACGGATAAACCAAAGAGAAGGAACTTATCAAAATAGGACCTCTAAACAGGGAAAGGAGATGATCAAAACATAACCTAACCGGAAGTGTTATCTAAGCTAACAGAAGGTAAATCAAATTCAAACAGATAAACAAAATTGAAGGAACTGATCAAAATAGAACCTAAACACGGAGAGGAGATGATCGAAACATAACCTAATCGGATGTGTTAGCTAAGCTAACAGAAGGAGAACCCGACTAATGCAGATAAACCAGAGAGAAGGAACTGTTCAAAACATGATCTAAACAATGAAAGGAGATGATTAAAACATAACTTTACCGAAAGAGTTAGCTAAGATAACAGAAGGTAAACCCAATCCAAACAGATAAACTAGAGAGAAGGAACTGATCAAAATAGAACATAAACACGAAGAGGAGATGGTCAAAACATAACTTAACCGGATGAGTTAACTTAGCTAACAAAAGGTAAATCTGATTTAAACGGATAAACCAGAGGGAACGAACTGATCAAAATAGGACCTCTAAATAGGGAAAGTAAATAATCAAAACATAACCTAATTGGAAGCGTTAGAAAAGATAACAGAATGTAAACCCGATCCAAACGGATAAACCAAAGAGAAGGAACTGATCAAAACATGACCTAAAAAAAAGAGGAGATGATCAAACATAACCTAACCGGAAGCGTTAGTTAAGCTAATTGAAGGCAAACCCGATCCAAACGGATAAACCAAAGAGAAGGAACTGATCAGAACATAACCTAAACACTGAGAGGAGATGATTAAAACATAACCTAACTGGATGCAATACCTAAGTTAACAGAAGGAGAACCTGACTAATGCAGATAAACCATAGAGAAGGAACTGATCAAAACATGAACTAACAAGCAAAGGAGATGATCAAAACATAACCTTACTGAAAGAGTTAGCTAAGCTAATAGAAGGTAAGCCTGATCCAAACGAATAAACCAGAGAGAAGGAACTGGTCAAAATAGAACCTAAACATAGATAAGAGAACAAAACATAACCTAACAGGATGCGTTAGCTTAGCTAACATAAGGTAAATTCGATCCAAACGGATAAGCCATAGGGAAGGAACTAATCAAAACAAGACCTCTAAATAGGGAAAGGAGATGATCAAAACATAAACTAACCGGAAGCGTTAGCTAAACTAATAGAAGATAAAACCGATCCAAACGGATAAACCAAATAGAAGGAACTGATCAAAAATGACCTAAACACGGAGAGGAGATGATCAAAACATAACCTAACTGGAAGCACTAGCTAAGATAACATAAAGTAAATCTGATCCAAACGGATAAACCAAAGAGAAGGGAGTGATCAAAACATGACCTTAACACGGAGAAAAGATGATTAAAACATACCTAACTGGAAGCGTTAGCTAAGCTGACAGAAGGAAAACCGGATCCAAATAGATAAACCAAAGAGAAAAAACTTATCCAAACAGGACCTAAACATGGAGAGGAGATGATCAAAACTTAACCTAACCGGTAGCGTTAGCTAAGCTAACAGAAGGTAAACCTAATCCAAACAGATAAAGCACAGATAAGGGTCCTATTAAGCAGAACCTACAGAGAGCACCAATCAAAGATGAACTCAAAACTAAAATGGGTGACCGAAGATAGGCTCCTAAATGAGGAAAGCCAATCCAAGGTAGACCCAATAGGGATAATGAATATGGATTCTGACCAATGCAAACTCAAGGAGAACGCCAATCAAAGGCGAACTTTACGGGAGAAATAGACCAACTAAGGGGACTCTAACAAGGACTGCCAAAACATATTAGACTTTTAAGAGTTTGCAAATGCCCAAGAGCTATAGTGTCCCTTAGGCAAAAGGTAGGTTGTAATTCTTCAAGAGTGGCAATTATCTAAATTACCACACACTAAGTATGGATACTCAAATAGTTGAGAAGTAAGAAAGGTTATACACAGAATCTTACTCGCACTCTAACGACAAGGAAAACACGGGTAAAATAACTGAAGACTTGCAGGGGAAAGAACATCCTTATGCAAAATGCAGTAAGGGGACCAAATTAAACACGGTAAGCGAAAAAGATAAGGTACATGTAAGAGGCAAAAGAACTACAATATCTGTCACGCCAAAAGCGGGGTGTAATTCTCCAGGAGTGGCAATCATCTTAGTTACCACACACCAAGTATGGATACTCAAATAATTTAGAAGTAATAAAGGTTATACACCGACTCTTACTCGCACTCCAACAACAAACAAACATGGGTAAAATAACCGAGGACACTTGCATGGGAAAGGGAAAGTTTAATACTCACTAGGAAAGGGGAAATACCAAGGACCTGACTTGTGGTAAACCAAATTAGACACTGCAAGGAAACATAGTAGGATCACCCTAAAGTCTTGCTGTAGAGGTAATTCAAATCTGGGTGCATAACAATCTAGTTACTACAAGTAAACATAATTGGCTTATACTTATGCATGTTTGAAAATTTTTTTCTTTTTTGGTAGATGCAATGTAATGACACATGTTTAGCGATGCACTGGGTAAAACATGACAATAATCAACTTCTAAGAAGACAAGGAACTTCCAAACGACTATCTCTGCACATATGATCTTCTGTTGAGAATAATCAATCTGAACTTCAATGGGAAGTCGAGATTTGGAACTATCAACTTCTAAAGATCGATATCACTGGGGAAGTAACTTTCTGGGGAGAATACTGCAAAAATAAATTGCAGTTCAGAGAAAATCTTGAACTCTGATCCAACTCTTCGACTTCTTGGGAACATCATTTTGCCTTCTGTTAAAAAGAAGAGAGCTTCGCTGGGGATGGAAACTTTCTCGCATAGAGTTTCTTGATGAAGACAACTTCTACTAGGGAATCATAGAAATTATTAAATAAAAAGAATTTTACTCATACCACACTGGGGATGTTACTGTCGGGTAAAAATCTTCACTTAGGGAAGAAACAAGCATCTTGGGATGGAAACTCCACCGGGGATATTTCAATAATCTTCTATAACTTGGGATGAAAAAAAGTTATGAATAGCATTCCCATATACACCACACTTGCTCCACAAGGAAACGAAAAACACTTGTTCCACTAGGGAATAATAGGCAAGTTAATCAGAAACATCCTCAAAGTTCGACCTCGACTGGGGATAAAGCCACCTCCTCCATTGGGGAACAGAGAAGCCTTAGATAGTAGTATCAACAAAACCCATTGCACTAGAGATAACCATCTTTGCAAGATTCACGTCAACAAGGAGTTGTACTGATGGAGAAGAAATTGCACCATCAGGCATAATAGTTGTCATCATAAGGATACCAACCAGAATCTTCTATAGATAAACCAGAATCTCCTCAAGAAAATCTGACATGGGCATACCGTACAGGGAGTAAAGGTACAAACTTCACTGAGGAGGAAATGCATATTTCATGGGGAGGACGAGCGCCACCCTCTCTGAGAAGTAGAATGTCGACTTAGGGGGAGTATATCAAGAATCTCTGGTTGGTAAATAAAATAGATCCTTCTGAGAAACTTTGAAAGGCACAGACTGCACTGAGGAGAAGGAGTATACTCGGGCTAGAGTATGCCTGTACTAGGGATAAAGGATTTTATCTCGAGCAGAGGTGAGCATTCATTGGGGAAATTGGATTCCATTATATAGAAATCCCCGTATTTAAAGATCCTCGTGTTGGTCATATACAGACCCTCCTTGGTTCAATTACTGTTACACTTCTTGTCATAAAATGCCAACGCTACCTGCAACAAGGAAAATACAGCAACAAGCCCCAGGCATGAAATGGTAACCTTCAATGAGGAATAAACAATCTGAACTACTGACCAATGGGTAAAAACTGTGACACATGATTGAAACTCCAACATGTCAACTCCGAGGAGGAATGTGTTGTACCCCAAAATTTGCCCTCCCATATTTTTCAAGGTTTGCTAAGATCATGCTTCAAAATCTCCCAAAGGTTGCACAGTTCAATGGCCTCCCAACAGTCAAAAAATTAGGGTTTTGGTTCTGGCAAAGAAGTTGAAGTTCCCAAGGGTCCAAACAAGTCCCACATGCCTATAAACATTGTCAAGCATCCTTATGCCAAGTTTCAAAACTTACAGCGCAAAATTGCACAGTCAAAAACCCTAATTGCTTCACAGTCAACTGTAGGGGCAAAATGGTCATTTGACAGTCAAAAGTCAAAAAATTTGGTCAACATCTTATTTTGAAGCCACAAACATCATTTGATCAATTCTTGATCATGATTCTCAAGGCATGGCTCAAAAAGTCTCAAGATGCAAAAGTTTCTATTCTTGGACAGTTGAAAAAGTCAACTGCAAATTGACCAAGGCATAACTTCCACATGGTTTATCAGAAAAATTCCATCCAAAGCTCATTTTGAAGAGAATGACATTTCCTACAACTCATCTTCACACTTCAAGTCCAAGAAATGCTCTCACAAAAAGTTATCAATCTCAACATTATAGGTCATTTTCAAAAGTCAACAAAAAGGGACTTTAAGTCAAAGACCATAACTTGAGATTGGTAAATAAAAATGACATGGGACCAACGGCATTGGTTAGAGGACTTCAAGACATTTCCAAAATGTCCAAGAACATGATCAAAGCTTAAAAATTGAGCAAGATATGCCCTGTGGAAGTTGGGAAATGTTTGGGAATTTTGAAAAGTCAACCTTGCTTCAAATGCCTCAAAATTGCTAATGGGCCTCAATTTCTTCCATGAATCATCACCCAAAGGCTATGCACGACCCATTGACATCCAAGGGAGTTATTTTACCATTTTTGATTAATTATTTGAATTATTATTATTATTAATTCACTTAATTAAAATTAAATATGACAAAAATAGAAAATCATGTTTTCCAAATCTTTTTGTGCAGCATATTCTCTCATTAAGGCCTAAATATTTCGTGTACCACATCAAAGGGACCAAATATTCCAAATAGGCAAGTTTTCATGGCAAAAAGGATTGAAAAAGATCATGGAAAATCACAAATTCAAAAGCATTGAATACATGGATCATGGGCTTGTTTTGCTTGACCTAATCATGCTACATACATATGCAAACATAACCTAGTGCATAAAAACAAGAAAGCTGCGCTAAAACAAAAAAACAAAACTTGCATTTTTGACCAAAAGTTTGAAAACTGTTTTCATAGATACAAGGTGATTCAAGGCCTCAAAACTATTCCACAAGCTTGCCAAGACTACCAGGAAGCTTTTGCAATCGAAACCAGCCTTCCATACTCAAAGAATGGGTATAACCGAGTCACCCTGTTCATACAATTTTGCATATTCGTATCTACATTTTCATGCCATATTAATGTATTCTAATGATTGATTTACACTAAGATGATTGTTCTAAAGCTAATGGCATGCTTTGATTGAACTAACATTGCCTGTATCAAAAATCACCATTAACGATTGCTAGGGTTGCAGAAGCTTTGAATTGGGGCTTTCCTCATCTGGAAAAATCAGGCCATGAAACTTGTACCACTGAATTCAGAAGCTCCAAATGAATTGAACAACCACCTCGCGCCCTTTTTATATTCCCTCATGTGCTAATCGCTATTTTTGAATATTACAGTTAGTGGGGGTTTAAAACCCCCGCTATTTGATTTCTTTTACAGGCAAAGAGATGAAGACGATGCATAGGTGTCATAACGTTACTGGGTAGTTCAAATCCTGGCACGCGTTTTGTTAAAGTCCCACTAATACTTGCTTTCTCTCTCTTAATGATCATTGTCCATTAGATGTACAAAGTGACGCGCAAGTTTAGTTGGTGGATGTGTTGGCATGCATGTACTGGGACCTGGGTTCGATTCCCAGGCCCCCCATATTTCCCTATATTTTTTCTTGTAACTTATTCAGGTACACTCTCCCTCTAGTGGTCCACCATGTACGCGTATGCTTGAGCTTGCCACATGTCCAGCAACTCCAATCCAAGGGCCAGGATGGGCAGTCCACCATGGACACCAGTCAACTGCTTCCCACTCAATCAGAGAAGTCAAACAGGGCTTGTTCCATTGGGCCAAAATTCTCACAAAAACACCTCCAAAGGGGCCAGATACCCCCATGGTTTGTCTAATTTCCAACTTTCATTTATTTTTCCTTCTATTCTTTTATTTATTCTTTTTAATTAATTGTTTTCCTTTAATTCACCAAATAATTTTTATAATACAAAAAACTCAGAAATCATAAAATAAAAATATGTTTTATTTAATATTTAGTTCATTAATAATTTTTGTAAATAAATCTTTTAATAATCAATTTAATTTAATTTAGGTTTTTTTTAATTTTAATGTTTTCTTAAATAAACTAAAAAATGTAGAAATTAGGGTTTTAGTATTTTTATTCTTTTTCTTAATAAATAACCTTTTTATCATTATTAATTATTAATTATTTTGTAAATAAACATGTAATTAAATGATTAGCATAAATTAGGTTAAAACTTTAATTCTTTTCTTTAACAATTAAAAACATGTAGAATTAGGGTTTCTTTTCCTTTTAATTTTCTTTATTTTCATAAATACAAAAAAATCAAAAATAACTTCTTTTCCTTATTAAATAATTTAATTAATTTGTAATTTCAATTTAACTTCTTTAAAGGGTCCAACGCCCTCGCACTCGATTCTAATTTCCTTTCGCACGTTTATTTTTATTTCCTTTTTAAATCTTATGTAATTGCCTCAAAGCCTTGTAATAGATAATTAGAACATTTACTTTCCGCATTTTTATTTAAAATCGGGTCTTTGTTAATTTGGCGATGTATAGACCCGCGCCTTGTAATAGCGTAGAACCTTTTATTTTCCGCATTTTAATTTCCGCACCCTTTAAACTGTTAATCACATGAAAGAATGTATGCCCAAATAAAATCAAAGCGTAGCTCACCCAATGCATGACAAGACAAAATATAATTGAAAATGACGCACAATTCACACACCACTCTTAGGGTACGCCTCATTGTTGCCTTGCCCCCTCGAAACGTGGTCGTCGAGTATAGGACGTCTTAGTGAGTCCTTATGTTCCATTGATCTAGTTGCCTCGAAATAAGTTGCCTCGGAATAGTTGCCTCGGAATAAAAAGATCAATGGCATAAGGGTAGCTTCTAAGGTGTCCTACTGTTGCTCGGTGACCACACTGTCCCTAAAAACGAATTGATCCGAACACCTCCAACGGTGGTGCTACCTACCTCTCAATGGTGGGATGGCATTACCTTAAGGACATTTACACAGCAGAATTCCTTAGGGTAGGTAGATGACTCATAGATACTTGCTCTATTTCAAAAACAAATCAAAAAACTCTTTTCACACCGACACTTTTCAAAAAGCTTTCAAAATAATTTTTCAAACACTCTTGAGGACTGATACAAGAGTCGATCTGAAACTTTCAAAGAAACTTTTTCAAACCCACTCACAAATTGAAAAGCAAACAAACATTTTGAAAACACAAATGAGCAAGTATCTAAGAGCCCATGGATAACCATGGATAGAAAGGGTGCTAACACCTTCCCTTTCTATAAATCTACCTCCCGAACCGAGAGCAATCTCAATAAGGAATTTTTCTGTGCTTTTGTCCTTTCCATATTAGAGAAAATAAAAGACGGTGGCGACTCTTGCTTCCGCGACATTTCGCGAACCAGCTTTAAACAGTCAGTTCCAGATCCACCGATCACAGAACTGGCGACTCTGCTGGGGATACTTTAAAGGTGAGGTGTACCTTAGGATAGTTCATAACTGTGTTTTCAATTGCTTTTACTTGTTTGCTTTAAATTGTGGGACTGTCTTGGGAGTTCTATAGATCCTAACCCGGATCTAGGGATACCTTCTTAGAAAGTAGCAACAAGGCTGTGAGGGAACTGTGCGGGGTATACCGACATGGTTGAAACAGTCTGTTACGTTGATGTGGCACTTTGGTGTGTACCGGTAACCCTTGAGTTCAGTCAAGGAGAGTACGGGGCCTCCGCGTGGTGTCGTGAAGCATCAACTGACCTTAGGAACCTTAATTGAACCATCTTGGCCTCTTTAGGGTAGTGAGATAACTGACTTTGGTGCAGTCCAAGGTTGGTTGATACTCGATACTACACTCAATTGAGGGTTGTTTTCTTGGAATATTTCGGTCGCCAGTTCAGTGGCTAAATCGAAACGATGAACAATGAAAGCAATCCAGTGATATTGGGACCCTTAGAACCCGGTTACTTCTGATAGGAAAGGTCTTAACCCACAAACTGAAAGAGGGTAATACCTAGACCCCATGCTGGCCTAAACTCTAAGGGTTTCTCTTGTGTGACTTGTGTGCCTTCCAACTTGACTATTTGCATGCTTGTTATCTGACACTTGAGCTTCTTGCAGGTTTTGTTTACAGTCCCTAATAGGGACTCATAACAGGGTTTACCTATATCATTCCATGCATCGCATGACATCATACCATCATACCATTGCATACATCCTGCATAAGGACTAACCCATTTCAAGGATCTCAAGGGTCTGTGATGCAGGTCATGATGAATCAAAATGCCTAGCAAGGGGCAAAAGGGGATTTATTTTCCTCTAGCCAAGGGTGTCAGAGGCTATGACCCACTGGATATGGTGAGCCTTTGACCTTTAAAGAAGGACTCTCAACAATATGAAGTGCCTTCAATCAAGCCACCAGTTACTAGATTCTAATAATTTTTCTTGTTTACCCCGCGAGGTCCTTGAAAACATTGCATGCATATCATTGCATTACAGGTACCTTTGTTACAAGTCACTTACCATCTGCGCTGTTTATTTCAGCAATGGCTTCTCAATAATACAACCAGGATTTTCATGCTCAAGAGACTCGGTTCGGGGAAATCCTCCTGAGTCTATCCAAGAGGCAGGAAGAGCTGAGGACACTTCTCATGGGGACTTTGGTCAGGAACAGTGCTGAGGATGAACGGCTGAAACACCTGCAAGCTGAAATGGATACAATGAAAGCCCAGATGCTGGGGCAGATGACTATCATTCAAGGCTTAGCTCAAAGACAAGAAGAGCTCGGGGTTCTCGTCAACCAACTGCTTCGGGGTAACCAGCTGGGGAAAACATCTAAGGGTGGAGAGTCAGTCATCATTCAACCACCTTTGAGACAAGAAGATAAGGGGAGATCTCTTCAAAAAGCTTTAGTGTCACAAATTCAGCATCAACCTCACCAGCTTCAGGCAGACAAGCCCAAAAGGCAATTCACCAAGCTCAACGTGTCGCTGCCTCAAGCTTTACAACAACTGTTGAGGTTGAATTTGGTAACTCTAAGGGACCCTCCTAAGAATCCCAACAGGACACCCTCAAGGTATAACCCCAACGCCCGCTGCGCTTATCACTCCGACAGCCCGGGGCATGCTACAGAGGATTGTTGGACCCTGAAGAACAAGATCCAGGACCTAATTGATGAAGGAGCTGTGGAATTCACCCAAGATGGCCAGGCTGAGCACTTCTACCATCCCTACAGGATTCACCAGTTGAAATAACAAGCCCTGAGATGAAAGGACTTTTTGTTCATTAGGATCTTTCAAGTTGTAATTTTCTTTTAATTGTTCAAACATTTTATTCATATCAAACGTTGTTATTTCATTAATGCATCGCACATGTCTGTTTTGAAGTAATTATTTCGTATTCACTATATTGCAAATTGCCTTCATTTTTATGTCAACTCTAAATTAACAATTCTAAGCCTCTTGAGGGAGGATGACGAAAACGATACTACGATCTTTACAGTATGCTTTTGAACAGACCCCGCTGATGAGGTACAGGCATTGTTTCAATCCCTAAACACTGGAGTTATAAGGAAGATAATCCCTCGTCAACCCCTCTGAGCCAAAGAAGTAGGAGTTTTTTCTTTTCGAAAATTAAAACCCTTAATCATAACCTGGGGCAGGATAGTTCTCTCAGTTGATCCAAGTGCATAACAAACGGCACCAAAGAGGTCCTTACAAAACAAAGAAAGACAATGATGGTCCCGAACAATTATAAAGACCGGCAATCATTACCAAAATCAAAAAGCCCAATAAGTCAAAACCTATGAAGGAGACTTACAAAACTGGGGCATCCCGCTGACTGTAATCACAAAAGAAACAGTTTAGGCAAAAAAATAGGGATAACAAAATCAAAAAAGAAAAGAGGTCACACAAACCCTCAATAACAAAAAGGAAATGACTGCCCATTCAAAGTAAATTGTCAATATCCGAACCATCACTGGAGTATCAAAGCAAAGACTCAAACAAGGTCTAACGCACGATCAACTGAGCTTAGGTTTGAAGAACATCACGAAGAACGGGTGGGTACAAATAATTTGAGCCTTTATCCTTTGTTTCTTAAACCGTGAACCAGGCCACGTTATAACCCTTAAAAGTCCTAGCTGAAGCATGGGTTAGTTCGAAAGCATACTATTACCAAAGGTATCCTGACTCCTTAAGGCTTGCTATAAAATATTGAGCTGACATCAAATTTTATAAAATTTGCTGGTTTTACTGAAAAATGCATTTTTCAAAAACTTCGAAACAGACATAAGCTTTGCATTTTTAACATAACTTTGTTTGCATATGACTTTTTGTTTGAACAGCATAGAAATTTGCACGATGAATACCTAGTGAACAAAAGCACTTCTAATCAAGGGGCACAACATGCTCATTGTCTATCATCTGGGGCAGTTAAGTCAGGATTCAGAGAATCTCTCAAAATGCCAAACAGCCATGGGAAACTCTCCGCCTGAGCCACTTGGGGCATTGGACATAAATTCCCAGCAACAAGTCTTGCATGATCAAACATCTTCTGGTGGCATGGCAAAACACTTCTAACAGGGGCAACTCCCTACATTCTGAGAGCGTGGACATAGTCGAAAAATACTACGCATAATCAAAGACCCGCTAGGTTGACACACCTAGGCAAAAATAAGGGCTTCCCGGTGAACCAAAAGGGTTCGGGCAAAATAAGGGATGAAAATAAAAAATCCGTACACCCGGCAAGTCGAAAACCTGAAAAGGCGGCTTGGGAAAAAATGGGTATCCCAGTGGACTGAAAACCCGAAAGGGCGGTCCAAGCAAAAGTTAGGGATCAAAGCGTACGACTATGTCCTGTCATCTTGTCATCTGCCTACCAGAAGAAGGTTTATCCATCAACAACTATCAGCACCTCACAGGTCTTCATCTCATACCTCAGAAACAGGGGCAGTAATGAGTCGTCCAAGCGATCTAATTGCTCTGTCCATCAAGGTACCAAGGTAGGTTCAGCTGAAGAACATAACCAAGATATCTTAACTCCCCAGAGAGTGAGTCAGCGAGTCAATGCACTCTCCCCAAGCAAAGTTATACAATCAGCCTTAAGGAAATTGTGTATCCCCCGCAGATCTCAACATTCCCCAGCACAATATACGAATATTCTTAACAAGCATCCCCGGCAGTCTTGGTCTAAGACTGTTCCCCGGCGGTATACCATACATTCAGTAGAGTCACTTCCAGTACAGTTCAAATTTTCCCCAGGAGAGTCCAGTATAGTTCAAGATTTCCCCAGGAAAGTTGAATCAATCTCCCCAGTAGTAAGCTTATCCCCAGTAGATTCTGGAAGCTTATCCCCCACAGAGCACGAACGCGTCTCCCGGCTCTATTCAAAGGTTTTTTCCCACTAGGATATAACTGGGTTATCCTCAGCCAAAAGCCACGGAAAGATCGTCCTCGGCGAAGTCTTCTTATCCCCAGTGGAGTCTATTAACACTTCCAACATAACAACGGTATCCCCAGCGGAGTTACCATCAACATCTCAACAGAATACCTCTCTCCCCACAGAGTACTGTTCCCCAGCAAGGTAGCTAGAGTAATTTTTTCCCGCAGAGTTTATTCCCCAACGGAGTTATCTTCTCCTACCGGTATTCTCGCAACTATCATCCCCAGCGGAAACAACAAAGCACTATTCTCCAACATCAGCCCAGGATGTGACTTCCCGGCACCCGTCAAGGATTTACTTTCCTAGACAAAAACATACATTCATAAACATCGCATTTCCATTACATTATAGCATGCATATATGCATCATGAACATACAATCTCATTTATGTTGATAACATCATGGCTTGATCCATATCATGCATTGTATATGACTGACCTTTACCTTTCAGGAAAGATCCAGTTAAGTTCTCAGCTATGTCCAAGACCTCCTCTGATTCAGTTAAATCAATTCCTAAAGATTTTTCTGATGTCGATCCAGTTGAAGTTATTTCAAGACCTTCTCTGGTTCAGTTAAATCGATTCCTAAATATTTTTTCTGATTCTTATCCGGTTGAAGTTATTTCAAGACTTTCGTCTGGTTCAGTTAAATCGACCCTAAGATTTTTCTGATTCTTATCCAGTCCAAGATATTCCAAGACTTTAGTCTGGTTCAGTTAAATCGATTCTAAGATTTTTCTGATTCTTATCCAGTCAAAGTCAATCCAAGACCTTCTCTGGTTCAGTTAAATCGATTCTAAGATTTTTCTGATTCTTATCCAGTCAAAGTCAATCCAAGACCTTCTCTGGTTCAGTTAAATCGACCCTAAGATTTTTCTGATTCTTATCGAGTTGAAGTTATTCCAAGACCTTGCCTGGTTCAGTTAAATCGACTCCAAAAGATTTTTCTGATGCCGATCCAGTCAAAGGCCTTCTCTGGTTCAGTCAGATCGACCCTAAGATCTCCCTGATTCTTATTCCAGTTGAAGATTCCAAGACCTTGCCTGGTTCAGTTAAATCGACTCCTAATGATTTTTGTGATGCCGATCCAGTCAAAGGCCTTCTCTGGTTCAGTCAGATCGACCCTAAGATCTCCCTGATTCTTATTCCAGTTGAAGATTCCAAGACCTTGCCTGGTTCAGTTAAATCGACTCCTAAAGATTTTTCTGATGCCGATCCAGTCAAAGGCCTTCTCTGGTTCAGTCAGATCGACCCTAAGATCTCCCTGATTCTTATTCCAGTTGAAGATTCCAAGACCTTGCCTGGTTCAGTTAAATCGACTCCTAAAGATTTTTCTGATGCCGATCCAGTCAAAGGCCTTCTCTGGTTCAGTCAGATCGA
The DNA here is from genome assembly GCA_948472305.1 of Vicia faba. Lineage (NCBI taxonomy): Eukaryota > Viridiplantae > Streptophyta > Magnoliopsida > Fabales > Fabaceae > Vicia > Vicia faba. The sequence goes on from OX451741.1 coordinate 36,796,864, forward strand.
CGCTAAGATCTCCCTGATTCTTATCCCAGTTGAAGATATTCCAAGACCTCCTCTGGTTCAGTTAAATCGACCCTAAGATTTTTGTGATTCTTATCCAGTTGAAGTTATTTCAAGACCTTGCCTGGTTCAGTTAAATCGACTCCTAAAGATTTTTTCTGATGTCGATCCAGTCAAAGGCCTTCTCTGGTCCAGTTAAATCGATTCCTAAAGATTTTCCTGATGAAGACTCAGTAGAAGACATCCAGATTCTCTCATCGTTACTGTTGAGGTAGTAATCGCCCCAGATTATCTCACCGTTACTGTTGAGGTAGTAATCGCCCCAGATTCTCTCATCGTTACTGTTGAGGTAGTAATCGCTCAAGGCTCTCTCATCGTTACTGTTGAGGTAGAAATCGTCCAAGGTTCTCTCATCGTCCCGTTGAGGTAGTAACCATCCCTGATTCATTCATCCCCTTTTGAAGCTCTAGACCCGATTCCTATAACCAGTCAGGGCACATCTACACAAGAGTCTGAAGATCAACTCCTGTAACAGGCCAGGTAATTATCTTTCTTTTTCAGGTACGCAAGTTCTCGCTAAGGAAACTCTTACGCGATCGACACCCAGATGGCATCTATAAGCCCATCCACATATCCATCACCTCTCAACATGGCATCTTAAGCCCATCCTCCTATCCACTAATCTCCAAATGGCATCTGTAAGCCCATTCCCACCATCACACTACTATGTGAGCGCAAATTTTTGGGCACTCTAGTGTTCAATCATCTTCCACCTTCGGATTACGAAAGGCACGCCAGCCAATCTACATCCTCAGGTTTAAGAAGATTGGACAGGAGCAACTGTTGTACCCAAAAATTTGCCCTCCCATATTCTTCAAGGTTTGCTAAGATCATGCTTCAAAATCTCCCAAAGGTTGCACAGTTCAATGGCCTCCTAACAGTAAAAAAATTAGGGTTTTGGTTCTGGCAAAGAAGTTGAAGTTTCCAAGGGTCCAAACAAGTCCCACATGCCTATAAACATTGTCAAGCATCCTTATGCCAAGTTTCAAAACTTACAGCACAAAATTGCACAGTCAAAAACCCTAATTGCTTCACAGTCAACTGTAGGGGCAAAATGGTCATTTGACAGTCAAAAGTAAAAAAATTTGGTCAACATCTTATTTTGAAGCCACAAACATCATTTGATCAATTCTTGATCATGATTCTCAAGGCATGGCTCAAAAAGTCTCAAGATGCAAAAGTTTCTATTTTTGGACAGTTGAAAAAGTCAACTGTAAATTGACCAAGGCATAACTTCCACATGGTTTGTCAGAAAAATTCCATCCAAAGCTCATTTTGAATAGAATGACATTTCCTACAACTCATCTTCACACTTCAAGTCCAAGAAATGCTCTCACAAAAAGTTATCAATCTCAACATTATAGGACATTTTCAAAAGTCAACAAAAAGGGACTTTAAGTCAAATACCATAACTTGAGATTGGTAAATCAAAATGACATGGGACCAAAGGCATTGGTTATAGGACTTCAAGACCTTTCCAAAATGTCCAAGAACATGATCAAAGCTTAAAAATTGAGCAAGATATGCCCTGTGGAAGTTGGGAAATTTTTGGGAATTTTGAAAAGTCAACCTTGCTTCAAATGCCTCAAAATTGCAAATGGGCCTCAATTTCTTCCATGAATCATCACCCAAAGGCTATGCACGACCCATTGACATCCAAGGGAGTTATTTTACCATTTTTGATTAATTATTTGAATTATTATTATTATTAATTCACTTAATTAAAATTAAATATGACAAAAATAGCAAATCATGTTTTCCAAATCTTTTTGTGCAGCATATTCTCTCATTAAGGCCTAAATATTTCGTGTACCACATCAAAGGGACCAAATCTTCCAAATAGGCAAGTTTTCATGGCAAAAAGGATTGAAAAAGATCATGGAAAATCACAAATTCAAAAGCATTGAATACACGGATCATGGGCTTGTTTTGCTTGACCTAATCATGCTACATACATATGCAAACATAACCTAGTGCATAAAAACAAGAAAGCTGCGCTAAAACAAAAAAAACAAAACTTGCATTTTTGACCAAAAGTTTGAAAACTGTTTTCATAGATACAAGGTGATTCAAGGCCTCAAAACTATTCCACAAGCTTGCCAAGACTACCAGGAAGCTTTTGCAATCGAAACCAGCCTTCCATACTCAAAGAGTGGGTATAACCGAGTCACCCTGTTCATACAATTTTGCATATTTGTATCTACATTTTCATGCCATATTAATGTATTCTAATGATTGATTTACACTAAGATGATTGTTCTAAAGCTAATGGCATGCTTTGATTGAACTAACATTGCCTGTATCAAAAATCACCATTAACGATTGCTAGGGTTGCAGAAGCTTTGAATTGGGGCTTTCCTCATCTGGAAAAATCAGGCCATGAAACTTGTACCACTGAATTCAGAAGCTCCAAATGAATTGAACAACCACCTCGCGCCCTTTTTATATTCCCTCATGTGTTAATCGCTATTTTTGAATATTACAGTTAGTGGGGGTTTAAAACCCCCGCTATTTGATTTCTTTTACAGGCAAAGAGATGAAGACGATGCATAGGTTTCATAACGTTACTGGGTAGTTCAAATCCTGGCGCGCGTTTTGTTAAAGTCCCACTAATACTTGCTTTCTCTCTCTTAATGATCATTGTCCATTAGATGTACAAAGTGACGCGCCAGTTCAGTTGGTGGATGTGTTGGCATGCATGTACTGGGACCTGGGTTCGATTCCCAGGCCCCCCATATTTCCCTATATTTTTTCTTGTAACTTGTTCAGGTACACTCTCCCTCTAGTGGTCCACCATGTACGCGTATGCTTGAGCTTGCCACATGTCCAGCAACTCCAATCCAAGGGCCAGGATGGGCAGTCCACCATGGACACCAGTCAACTGCTTCCCACTCAATCAGAGAAGTCAAACAGGGCTTGTTTCATTGGGCCAAAATTCTCACAAAAACACCTCCAAAGGGGCCAGATACCCCCATGGTTTGTCTAATTTCCAACTTTCATTTATTTTTCCTTCTATTCTTTTATTTATTCTTTTTAATTAATTGTTTTCCTTTAATTCACCAAATAATTTTTATAATACAAAAAACTCAGAAATCATAAAATAAAAATATGTTTTATTTAATATTTAGTTCATTAATAATTTTTGTAAATAAATCTTTTAATAATCAATTTAATTTAATTTAGGTTTTTTTTAATTTTAATGTTTTCTTAAATAAACTAAAAAATGTAGAAATTAGGGTTTTAGTATTTTTATTCTTTTTCTTAATAAATAACCTTTTTATCATTATTAATTATTAATTATTTTGTAAATAAACATGTAATTAAATGATTAGCATAAATTAGGTTAAAACTTTAATTCTTTTCTTTAACAATTAAAAACATGTAGAATTAGGGTTTCTTTTCCTTTTAATTTTCTTTATTTTCATAAATACAAAAAAATCAAAAATAACTTCTTTTCCTTATTAAATAATTTAATTAATTTGTAATTTCAATTTAACTTCTTTAAAGGGTCCAACGCCCTCGCACTCGATTCTAATTTCCTTTTGCACGTTTATTTTTATTTCCTTTTTAAATCTTATGTAATTGCCTCAAAGCCTTGTAATAGATAATTAGAACATTTACTTTCCGCATTTTTATTTAAAATCGGGTCTTTGTTAATTTGGCGATGTATAGACCCACGCCTTGTAATAGCGTAGGACCTTTTATTTTCCGCATTTTAATTTCCGCACCCTTTAAACTGTTAATCACATGAAAGAATGTATGCCCAAATAAAATCAAAGCGTAGCTCACCCAATGCATGACAAGACAAAATATAATTGAAAATGACGCACAATTCACACACCACTCTTAGGGTACGCCTCATTGTTGCCTTGCCCCCTCGAAACGTGGTCGTCGAGTATAGGACGTCTTAGTGAGTCCTTATGTTCCATTGATCTAGTTGCCTCGGAATAGTTGCCTCGGAATAAAAAGATCAATGGCATAAGGGTAGCTTCTAAGGTGTCCTACTGTTGCTCGGTGACCACACTGTCCCTAAAAACGAATTGACCCGAACACCTCCAATGGTGGTTCTACCTACCTCTCAATGGTGGGATGGCATTACCTTAAGGACATTTACACAGCAGAATTCCTTAGGGTAGGTAGATGACTCATAGATACTTGCTCGATTTCAAAAACAAATCAAAAAACTCTTTTCACACCGACACTTTTCAAAAAGCTTTCAAAACAATTTTTCAAACACTCTTGAGGACTGATACAAGAGTCGATCTGAAACTTTCAAAGAAACTTTTTCAAACCCACTCACAAATTGAAAAGCAAACAAACATTTTGAAAACACAAATGAGCAAGCATCTAAGAGCCCATGGATAACCATGGATATAAAGGGTGCTAACACCTTCCATTTCTATAAATCTACCTCCCGAACCGAGAGCAATCTCAATAAGGAATTTTTCTGTGCTTTTGTCCTTTCCATATTGGAGAAAATAAAAGACGGTGGCGACTCTTGCTTCCGCGACATTTCGCGAACCAGCTTTAAACAGTCAGTTCCAGATCCACCGATCACAGAATGCCACTGGACAATGGACTTTGGAGAGGATACTGCAAAAGTAAATTGAAATTCACTAAAGAGAAATTATACTAAATTCAAACAAATTCAAAATTCCTGGGGAGAAAATCCATTCTCCTTCTTAAAATAAAAGAGGAATGCTTCATTGGGGAATAAATATCTCTAAAGAGAAACCCCTTAACAGACAAACCTTTGTCGAGTAGCAATGGATCCTTTACTGGGCAAAGAAGTCCTTCTAGGAAACAGTGTTTCCATCATAAACCTTGTAAGAGTAACAACCTCACACACTTCATGTTCTTTTTCTCGTACTCTACTGAGTATAACAATCCAAACTTCAAATGGAGATAATGATCCAGACTTCTGATGGATGAACACCAATAACCCGAACTTAGGCCTTTGATGAGTCGAGGATAATCAAACCCTATTTCCCATCATTCATAAGTTGTTTAGTCTGCGCCTCGACTCAACTTTCTCAAACTCTTAAATGGAGGAATACCCCTACATAATGCCTTGCCCTAGTCTGTAGGGCTTTTGAAGAAATTTTCCTCGAGAGGACTTTCTTAAATATGTATCGTCAAGATAACCCGCCCGAGTATTATGAAATTCAGAACATCTCCCCTGACTGACCTCAGTTGGAAGTGGTTTCAGTTATGCTTGAGTGAATGCCCCATGCATCTTCAAATTCTGAAATGATTCTCCTCTCATTAACAGATTCTCAAAGAGATTTATCAACACTCGACATACTTCCCCAGTTTGATTTCACTTTGAGGGATCGAATCCTAACTTGAATGCCTCAGATTGGATAAATTTGAGATAACTCCTCTTGACTTTGATTGCTTCAGGTTGGCTGCATTCGACAACAAACATTTCTGAGAAAATAAACTCGCTCATACACAATAGAGCATTCGACAACGAACATTGTTGCATTCGACGTACATCTTGAAAGTAGGCTAGTACATGATTGTACTTCTCAATTTGAATTACCTCATGTTTCAGCAAATACTTGGAGCAAATTGTCCTTCAGGACCAACTAAAAATGATACACCATTGCTCAACAGAGACTTCTGGGAAATCAAAGCTTCTACATAATATGCTTCAGATCATTTCTCAAACTGGTCTTCTTTTACTCAACAAAGTCAATAGAAGGTCTTCCCTAGATTAAGATCATCTTCAAAAATGATTTACCCCTCAATGGTACTGTAATACGGTGGCAAAACTGACTTTGTTTGTTTTGCGTTTTATCACAAATTTTGTGAATAGCAAGAGTCCGGACCGACTTTTCTTTTATCCAATGAAGGAAAGGTGAAAAGAACAGGAAAGACCTTTGAGATTTTGAATTCGGGGGGTAGATTATGAAAAGGGAAGGTGTTAGCACCCTTTTCATCTAGAGTTATCTACGGGCTCTTAATTGCTCGCTCACTTTATTTGCTTTGTGTGTGTGTGTGCTTTGAAAAAAGTTTTGAAATTCCAAATAACAAGGCCGTTTTCTTTATGATAATTCTTGTATCAGTCCTCAAGAGTGTTGATAAAGCGTTTTGAAAATGTTTTTGAAAGGGTGAGGTGTGAAAAAGAGTTTTAAGTTATGAGCAAGCAATTAACAGTAACTACCCACTTAAGGTCTTTATTGTATTTTTCCTCCTGCTTTAGATAGTGCTTGAAGAAGTGAAAAACAAAAGAAAGGGGGGTTGAATTGAAACTTAAAAACAAAAGGAGTAGACACGATATTTTTATCCTGGTTCATTTGATCTCAAACTACTCCAGTCCACCCGCCAAGGTGATTTCTCCTCTCTCCAAAGAGGACTTAATTCACTAATCAAAACTGATTACAATACTACTTTGACAACTGCCAAAGTCTTCTTGAGTACAACAACCCGGTTTATCTCAAGGAAAACTAGCTTAATCAAAAGAAAATAATTTACTGTGTACTATTGTTTTTCGTTACAAAAACTGTATCACTACTGTGATTTTACACAATTTGAGCGTATAAGAGAATATGAATATTTGCAGCGTTTAAGATGTATGAGCAGTCATGCATCAAAAATCATAAATGATTTATCCTTTAAGCTTGTTTATATAGCGTGGAAATCTTGTCCAAAATAAAGCATGATGATGGACACTTAATGCAATTTCCATATTGAGAAGATTCTTGTCTGAATGAAGTCGTTGCATATGATATTGTCTTAATTGAAAAGTTACGCTTCAGAACCAGAATCTTGCATGCTGCTTTTACTTCAGAACTTTGATGACTCAGAGATGTGAAGATATGATGGTATATTAGACTTCTTCTCAGAGTCAGAGTATCTTTTACTTTAACGCAGATTTTGATCATCATTCTTCAGAACATTCTGATTAGCTCAGCTTGAAAGCTTATGTAGCTTAACTTCTGATGTTGTTTCAGTCAGAACTTCTGCATACAAAATAACACAAATTTAGAGTGCATATTTGTTATTTGTGTTTGTTATCATCAAAACTCTAATTAAGGGTTGTATAATCAAACTATGTTCTTACAATCTCCCCCTTTTTGATGATGGCAAAAACTAGGATTTTCAATAAAAAAATATAGAACAAAAATCTTAAGAGAGTCTCCCCCTGAGTTGATTACTCAGATAGAGATGAGTTACTTCCCTGAAGTTCCTTCTCGTCAGAGCTTTTGATGCATCTCCTTCTGTCTTTATCAGAATATGTTCCTGTTCAAGCTTTCAGAAAACATAGAAGTTAAGATATTCAGAATGTTTGAGACTTTGTCCCGGTATACTATTATTGAAAATATCTTATGTTCTCCCCCTTTTTATCAGGTATCAAAAAGCAATATAATCAGAGTCAAAAAGATGATTTATATTGAAAATAGAATGCAATGACATTTTTCAAAAACAAAGAGGATAAGATGAAAAATACAGATAAAAAGTTAAAGAAAATCTAAGAAGGAGGGGGAAGGCGTGTGAACAACGCTTCTAGCAAGCTCTTAACTGAGTGCTTGATTCTTCTTGCTTTCCCAGAATGTCTCTGATTACTTTTTTTGTATCTTCTTGTTTGTCCAAAATATCCTTGATCTCTTTGTTTGTGCCTTCTTGCTTATCCAGTCTGGCATGGATTAAAGCATTCTCCTTCTTCAACTCCTCCAGAGTTTGCATGACTAGAGACGAAGCTGGTGTATCTTTAGGGGTTTCATTTTGTTTAGAATATTATGCAGCCTCTTATGATTGAACAACTTCTTCTGTTGCAATTACCTTTTCTGTAGCAGTAGTCAAAGGGTGACTATCAGAATTTGGTTCAGTGGCTTCTGAAGGTTGGTGCTATTTCCAGGGAGCATTTTCCAGCAGAAGAATTTCTTTCTTGTCCCAGTGGCTTAGAACTTGATCTTTGAACGCTTTCAGCTGATCACTAAAGTTCTGCTGAGCCATCTCATAGCTTAATTGTTTCAGCTTTTGGGATTCAGCGTTGGACCATTTTCTGAATCTATCCCACGGAGAATCAGAAGCAGCAGGATTAGAATTCTCTTGACTTGCTTGCTTCAAAGAAGCAACCCATTCATGTATTTCTATTTCAAAACTCAACAGGTTCTTACCAACATCTGATTTAGTTAAGGTTGGTTTGGGTTTTGGGATGGCAATTTTATTTGAGGTGGAAGCTAGAAGGTCCAACGCTTCTAAATAAATGACAGTTCTGAGGTGATCAGCTGGACAGTTGATTGGTGATGGAGTTGAAGAATCAGAAATCAGGATTGGTGAGTGAGGAGTGTTTGGCGGTGTGGATTCATAAGGTGAAGGTATTTCGGGAATATTATGAATGGATAGAGGTAAACAAACCGTAAGAGGTTCTGTTATCCCAGGAATTAGGATAGTGGTATCAGAGTCTGAAAGGGAGTCTTCTGATTGTTTTGCGGTAGCGTGTTAAATTTCTGGTTCAGGTGTTTTAGAAGATGGATTTTCAGATTGAGGAGTGAGAGGGTTTTCATTTTCTGGTTGGGGTGAGTTGAGGTTTTGATGTTCTGGTTGATGATCGGGATTATACTTATGTATCCAATGATTCGGACTGCAAGTGCACAGTCTTATCGTGTAGTTTTAAAAGATATCAAACCACAGAGACTGATGAATCGATCTACCATCTTATATTGTTACTTCGCAAATCTAAAGCTAATGAATATTTGATTGGGTTGTAGGGAAAACTAAGTACTAAATTAAATTGGATTTTTAATAATCAATTAGCGTAATTACCAGTATGCAACAGTCGTACCTCGGGAACTAGCGACCTGTTGGGCGTCTTTATATTTTCAAAACGGCTTTCAGTAAAACTTATTTAGTTTAAAAACCCTCGTCTCACACTGTCGTTTTGTTGATCTAGGCTATGCAGTTAAGTCCTAACGTACGCTTCCGCCATCCCGCAGGAGTTAAAAACACTTTTTGAAAACTAAATAAAATCTTAATTAACTTTAAAGTGCTTCCGTTGTATTTTAAGCCAATGCCTAATTACTACTGTCCAGTTAAAAGATCTCAAACTTCCGCTTTGTTGACCCTAACCTCTATCTGTTTTTTACTTCCGTAACAAAACAATTTAATGATTAAAAATGGTAACTTAGGCCAGAAAATAAAGTTTTGTAGTAAAATAATCCCAACTAAGTTACTTGTTCCCTTGGTTGAGTGACTTCACATACCGGTATAGGGATTCTAGCCTAACATAATATTAAACCAAATCACAGAATAATTTAAGAGACAAACAAAAATAAACATAATTATATTGATTAAAAATAAATAAAAATTCGTAAACATAAACCTGGTAATAACTCTGAAGACAGAAGAACTCCTGCACAAATTGTAGGCTTTGCTTCAATCGGAGAATATATTTAACCGTACAAAGAAAATAATGCTTGGAAAGGAATATAGAAATAACTGGGAAATAAAATAATGCTGAAAAGAATATTCGCTCAAAGTAAATATAAAATCTCCAAAGTTTCTTGCACAAAAAGCAGAACCCTTTCTACTGTGGTCTAAGGCTCTATTTATAAGTCTTGTGTGATAGTTGTTATCGAAAATGTAGGAACAGTTTATTTCTTCCTTTGAGAAATAATAGGGCCATTAATTTTTCACGTTCCTTGGTGCTTTGACTGAGTGGGTGAGAAAATATAAGTAGTCGCTGGATTAACATTTGAATGCGTTTCTGTCCGTTGGATGAGAAGAAAGTGGGGTAAGTGGCTTGTGACGTTCGTCACATTCAAGTGACGATAGTCACTTGGTCTTTCTTGGCGCGTGACGTTCGGCACGCCTCCTTGACGATCGTCAAGGTCTTCTTCATGGTGGGCCACGTGCTCACATGTATAATGGGCTTGAGCTCATTTCTTCTCCTTTGGCCTTTTTGCTAGTTTTGCACCTCTTTTTTCTTCATTTCTTCCAAAGTGTTCAGCTTAATGCATATCTGCAAAAATAGAAAAATACCTGCATAATACCTATAAAACAATTTAATTTAAACTAAAGTATGAGAAATATTTGGTGTATATCAAGCAAGAAATATCACATATTTGTGTGTCATCAAAATCCCCCATACTTAAACTTTGCTTGTCCTCAAGCAAATGCTAAGTACGATGTTTTTCTAAACATGGTCATATGCATGGTGATGACTCAGATCAACTAATATATAGCTGCGTTGTGTTTTTGTCAGAAAATCGATGGCTTGATTCATGCTCCATCACTACGTCAATGACACTAGACAATCCCATTTTACGTAACCAGTTACAGGTCCTATCATAGCCTACCTCGAGTATTTGTCTTGTTTTGACCTTTTCATTCTAGCGCAATCACATTAAGCCCTTTATCTTTACACACACATAGCAGAACATTCGGTTAGGGGTTATGATCCTTTTAAACTTTAGAGGTTTCTGGCACAGTAATGTGGCAACCTTTTTCAATTTAACGGTTGGATGCGGGGGATCAGACTGTAATCTGCCCTACCGAGTTTAGTACCAGATGCTCCTGAACCATCCATCAAATGAATTTTCATGTTACTTTGTAAGGTTTACATCCTTTGGATTAGGCGACCAGGTAAGGATCATCCAATTTAATTGGTGTGTTTCCTTGCAATATTTTGCTGAAATATTATATCATCCACTTATATTCATCGACTTCCTGCGTAGTTTGTGTTTAAGACGGTGTTGACTGCTAATATAAACTACTCAGGGTTACTACAAAGACTAAACTCAAGGTGTTGGAATGACAGGTACTTGAACTGATCTATCATACTCTGGAGTTGTAGCGTGTCTAGACGGTAGAATTTTCGCTTAATCTTGCCCCAATTCCTGACGATTAAAGATCTTGCAGTCTATGTACTTGTCGAGTGAGTAAAAAAAAAATTTATAGGGCTCAAAAAGGAAAGGGGAGTCTAAAAGAACACAAATTGCTTCAGTAGATAACTTGATAAAAAAAATTTATTGAATTAAAGATAACGGAAGGGAAATTACAAGAAAAATAAAAATTTACTAGAAAAAGGGAAATACTTCCTCCCCCATGCTTGAATCATACATTGTCCTCAATGTATTGATAGAAGAGGGAAAGGGGAAATGAAAACTGGATAATCATTCTTCCTCCTCTTGTCTTTGGTATCGGCCACGTTTCCTCGCTCTTCGACGTGCTTGCCCACCGTGTCTGGAAGATTCGCCTCCATCTCTCTGAGATATGATGTTATGCAAGTCGTCACACGAAGTGTTAAGGCTCGCATATCTTTTGTCATTCTTGTGGTGAATTCCAGCATACTTTGATCATGCCTGCGAGTGTAGTCGTTTTGGTCTCTCTGCATTTGTTGCATGAGAGTCATCATCTCGATTTGGCGCGTCTCGAGGCTCTGGTAGCATTGAGTGATTAGTTGGTTTTGCTGCATTATTGCGGCATAGATTGCGTCGATGGTGGCGGGATTGTTGGCTTGTTATGGTTGGGGCTCTTGCTGCTCTAATTCTTCTTTGATTTCGTCAGTGGCTGCGTTGTTGGCCTCACCTTGATTTCCTTGCACATTTTCTCCGGGTTCTGGGGCGTTCAAGTTGTAAAGCCAGTTATCCAGATTACCCAAGTAAGTACGATTGTGATTTGGCATGATCACGCTACGAACTTTTGCATTCTTAACCATTAGATAGTACCCTCCAGCTTCTCGCACTTTAATCAGGCAGCCAGCTCTACAGTTATCAATATCCATATAAACTGCTGGCAGTGGAGGTAGGCGTTGAATCCTTTCCCCCCAGTTCAGGTGAGCTGCGATGGTGGTGACGATGCCTCCGATACAAAATGGTGTAGTCCCGTCTCTTGTAACGAGGTTTTGAATGTGGTCCATCATTAAAGTAACAGGATTAAGACGGAGGTTTTTTGAAAAGGTACAGTGAAGAGCATACAATTCTTTAGTGTTGACCTTGTTGTTGTTTGCCCTTTTAAATACTGTGTTTGCCATAACATGGTGTAAGAAGCGAATGTTCGGGTTGTGGATGTGAGAGGCGTATCGTGCTTCGGGATTGACATTTGGTTCGCCGGTTATTCTCTCCCATAGTGCATATGCACTTCCATTCCAATCCAATTTTGGGGGAATGCGATATTGCACATTATTGCCACGGGGAAAATGAAATATGTAGCTCAGAATTTCATGGTTTAGTGTGTACTCTCGGTTGAACATCCGAAATTGAGCGGCTCCCGTTAAGTGTGCATCGGCATCATCGTGAGTGTGATAGGCGTAGGAACTCAAGAATTCCAACGTGAGAGCTTCGTAAGTTAGTGTGTTCATCGTGCTAATAAAGCTCAGGCCAGCTTTATCCAGAAAGCCTTGCATATGGGTTTGTAACCCCAATTCTTGCAAGCAGTTGTTGTCGACGAACCGCGTGGATGTTAGCCCTCGACGATGGAATTTTATGTACCTTTCCTTTTGAAGTTCACCTGCCTCTCCTTGTCGTAGCACGAGATGTCGCATGTCGGGTTCGTGTTGGTTTGGTGGATTCCTTTGGGCGGCCATGATTTTTGAACTTGATAGACAAAATGTATTTATGGTAAAGAGATGGAAATTGGGTGGTAGTGATGAAACTAAGGATGGAAGAGAGGTTTATATAGATGGTTTTATTGAGTAAGAAATTTAATGAGGTTTATGGGAGAAATTTGAATATGAGAGGTTATGGAAGTTATGGATGAATGGAGTAAATGGGGTGGTGGGTGTTTTAAAACAAAATTTCGTGCATCAATGTTGTTCAACTGTCACGGGAAGTGAAAGTGTGGGAGACAAGCTCTGCCGCTCGTCATGCGCTCTCTGACGCTCGTCAGAGTCAAAGAGACAATCCCTAACGTTCGTCACATGCTTCATGACGTTCGTCAAAGTGAAGTGATGCGTGCATGTCTTTCTTTGACCTCTTTGACCGCGTGCAGTGTAGCATGGTTCCATTAAATTAATTAATTCATATACTTTGAGAAGTATTTTTGCAAGGGGTATTTAGTGGCACATAGTAGAATTGGAAGAATGATATGGTAAATAAATAAATAAGAAACAAATAAGAATAATAACAGAAATTGCATAGTATAAAAATAAATAAATACTGTGAATGAAAATAAATAAATACTTTGAAAATGAAAAGATGGATATGAAATGAATAGATAGATAAATAATCGAAATTTTAGAGCCGAAAAGTAACAAATTATTCGAAAATATGAGTATAAAACCATAATGAGTTTTAAGAATAATAATGAAAAACCCCCCTACTAAGAACAAATAGTGTCATCACTAGGGCGGCACAAAAACAAAAAACTATCAAGCACTAGGGCCTCTTGGAGGTGGTGCAGTAGCGTGCAGATGCTGATAAATGTGATCAAACTGCTCCGTGACGACATCCATGAAATGAAAGAAGTCACGCCGAAGTGTGCTGACATTATCTTTAACAGTGGCAAGCTCTCATCGGAGTGTGGTAACATCTGTCTGCAGTGTCGTGATAGCATGTGCATGATCAACCATAGGGACGTCAACAGCTGTGGTAACAAGGGGTAGTGTAGGGTATTTCGATGGCGTATAATCATGGTAACCGGTGGGTGTGGATGGGTCGCTCTCCTCCCTCTCAGGGTCGTTTTCGTCTGTCTTTTCTAGGTTATATAGCCAATTTTTCTTAGTATAGACACTTGTGTTCTCAGGGATAGGCAATTTGAAGTAATAGACAGGGTCATTTCGGACAAGCAGCTGAAAGTGAGGTGGGATGAGGTTACCAATCAAAGATATGTTAAAACAAAAAGGGATATCCATGGTATAGTATCTGGCGTGCGGCGTAAGGCGTGACAGAGATGACCTTAGGGATAAGGCCTCGGCTATCATAGTGACTAGCCCGCCGACACAGATGGGGCCATGGGTACACTGAGCTATAGCTGACATGTTGGCGATCATAAATGATGCACCAATAACTGGTCTAGATTGAAAAGCACAGTAAATGATGAATAACTCATCCCTAGAAACTGAGAGTCTATTTATAGGTTTTCCAAAAAAGGTGAAAGCTAATATGTGATGGAAATACCTAATCGTAGGGTTATGGATCTCAGTAGCATCAAGGTGGTCTGGGTCCTCAGGATATTGGCCTGCTATATCCCTCCAAAAGTGGTTAAGTTCAAAATTAAGGTAGTCATCCGCCTGGGTTTCCATGTAGGCATCTAAAGAGCTAGAGAATCCTAGCATCTCAGCTAGACTACGAACTGTAAACTGGTGGGTGAAACCAAACAATCTAAAGGACATTTGTCCCCTACTACGCCCTAGGCCTTGTGCGGGTTTATATATGAGTGAGCTTAAGAACTCTAAGGTGAGGCGTTAGTGTGTAGGGTGTTTATGGGCTAGGAACCCTTCCCATCCTATCTGGTTGAACAAGAAGTATACACTCTCCCGGATTCCTAAAGCTGTGGTGGTTAGAGGTTTTGATATTTGCGAGAAATCTTTTATGAATCGTCGGTAGAAACTGGCGTGTCCTAAGAAATTGCGTATTTCTATTACTGTTTTAGGGGGTTGCAAGTTTTCTATGACTTCAATCTTAGCTTTATCGACTTCAATCCCCTTTTCAGACACAACGTGTCCTAGTACGATTCCTTATTTGACCATAAAGTGGCACTTTTCCCAATTCAGAACGAGGTTAACTTTTATGCATCTCTCTAAAACTTTCTCCAAATTTATCAGACAATCTTCAAAACTCTCTCCACATACAGAGAAGTCGTCCATAAAGACCTCCATGATGTTTTGTCTATGAAATCAGCAAAGATTGCCATCATACACCTCTGAAATGTGGCGGGAGCATTGCATAACCCAAAGGACATTCGTCGGTAGGCGAAAGTTCCATAAGGACATGTGAATGTTGTTTTCTCTTGGTCATCGGGGTGAATAGGAATTTGAAAGAATCCTGAGTAACCGTCTAGATAACAGTAATGAGAGTTCTTAGCTAATATTTCAAGCATTTGATCAATGAACGGTAGAGGGAAATGGTCCTTGCGAGTGGCCTTATTTAGCTTCCTATAGTCAATACACATTCTAGCTCCTCTTATAGTTCGTTCTGCTACAACTTTGCCTGCTTTGTTTGTTGTTACTGTTATACCACCTTTTTTTGGTACACAGTGGACTGGGCTTACCCATTGACTATTAGAGATTGGGTATATGATTCCTGCGTTCAGAAGTTTTTTAACTTCATCTTTAACTACGATGCTCCATATTGGGTTAATTCTTTGTTGATGTTCTCTAGAAGATTTGCAGTCATTTTCCAGCATAATACGATGCATGCAAATGGAAGGACTTATTCCTTTGAGATCTGTAATGTTGTATCCTAAGGCGGATGGATATTTTCTTAAGACTTGTAATAATTTGTCTGTTTTATGTTGTCCTAAGTCTGCGTTGACTATTACAGGTCGTTTTAACTCTGTGTCAAGGAATTCATATATGAGGGTCTTAGGTAATGGCTTAAGATCCAATGCTGGTTTTCTTGGACAAGGCATGTGATCGGGTGTCAGAGCTAAGCATTCACTTAGATTGTCGTCTCGGTATTCAGGACACCATTTGTTATCTTCTAATATAAGAGGTGTCGGAATCTTCATGGTTTCGGAACAAGGTATTGGTTCCCATTCAATTTCTCTTACGCATTCGTCCACGATGTCTACCAGATAACATGTGTCATCTATGGCAGGTACTTGTAAGAATTGTGTCAGAATAAATTCGACTTTCTCTTCACCTACTTCAAAGGTTAGTTTGCCCTTTTTTACATCTATGATAGCTCCAGCGGTAGCTAGGAGTGGTCTTCCTAAGATGATAGGTGTACTTTCGTCTTCTCTAATGTCCATGATTATGAAATATGTAGGGATGTAGAATTGACCTATCCGAACAGGAACGTTTTCAAAGATTCCTACTGGGTATTTGACGGAGTGATCTGCTAATTGAACGAACATCTTTGTTGGTCTTAGTTCACCCATTTCCAGTTTTTTGCATATGGATAAAGGCATAACGCTAATACTAGCTCCTAAATCGCATAGGTCTTTGTCTATGACAAACTTACCTATATGGCATGGTATAGAGAAGCTTCCAGGGTCTTTCAGCTTAGGAGGCATCTTGTTTTGGATAATTTCACTACATTCTGCTGTAAGCGTTACTGTTTCGTTATCTTCTAGTTTTTTCTTGTTGGATAAGATTTCCTTGAGGAATTTGGCATAGGAGGGAATTTGAGTTATAGCTTCTGTGAAAGGAATTGTTATATTAAGTTGTTTCAGAAGTTCTACGAATTTTTTAAATTGCCCTACATTCTTAGGTTTGGCTAATCTACCAGGAAAAGGAATCTGGGGTTTATAAGGCAGTGGAGGCACATAAGGTTTTTCTTTTTATTTTTCTTTGGTATCTCCTCCTTTATCTTCGTCGTCTTCCTCTGGTTTCTCTGGTTGATTCTCCTTCTCAGTTGATGTTTCAGCCCTTTGATACATACTTTGATTTGACAGTCTTGGGTCGGGCGGTCCATCTAACTCGGTTCCACTCCTTAATATGACGGCATGAGCATGCCCCCTCAGGTTAGGTTGTGGTTGACCGGGAAATGTATCAGCCGGTGCAGCTGTAGGTGCTTGTTGTTGAGCCACTTGAGAGATTTGGGTTTCTAACATTTTATTGTGGGTGGCCAGAGCATCTATTTTGTTTGCTAATTGTTTTATCTGCTCATTAGTGTGTATGTTCTGATTTTGGACGTCTTTGTTTGTTTGTGCTTGGGTAGCTATGAAGTTCTCCATCATCAGTTCTAAGTTTGATTTTCTAGGTGCACTAGGAGCATTTGCAGGAGCTTTCTGATATCCAGGTGGCACGGTAGGTGCTTGGTTTGGAGCATACAACGCATTGGGGTTTTTATATGAGAGATTTGGGTGATTTTTCCATCCAGGGTTGTACGTGTTTGAGTAAGGGTTTCCTTGAGCATAATTCACTTGGTCAGTTGGAGTTCCTACCAAGATCTTACATTCAGTAACTAGATGTCCATGTACTCCGTATATTTCGCAATTAGGAGTTATAGCAGCCACGGTGGCTGGAGGTATTGCGATCAAATTATCTATCTTTAGGGTGAGGGCATCTACCTTAGCATGGACACTGTCTAGGTCGCTTATCTCGTACATGCCTCCTTTTGTCGGTGCTTTCTCTGCAGTACCTTTGTTTGCGTGTACTCTTTCACTTCCCCACTGATAGTGGTTTTGGGCCATACTTTCTATTAGAGCATAGGCGGTGGTGTAGGATTTGTCCATAAGTGCACCACCTGCGGCAGCGTCTATTGTTAATCTTGTATTGTAAAGGAGACCATTATAGAAGGTGTGGATAATCAACCATTCTTCCAAGCCATGATGTGGGCATAGTCTCATTAGATCTTTGTATCGTTCCCAAGCATCGAAAAGGGATCCGTTCTCCTTTTGTCTAAAATCGCTTATCTAAGATCTTAGCATAGCTATTTTACTTGGCAGAAAATACCTTGCAAGAAAGACTTTCTTCAGCTCGTCCCATGTAGTGACTGAGTTTGCGGGCAGAGATTGGAGCCAAGCTCTTGCTCTATCTCTTAGAGAGAAAGGGAAGAGACGAAGTCTTATTGCTTCTTGACTGACTCCATTGTTCTTAATTGTATTTGCGTACTGTAGAAATATTGATAGATGAAGATTAGGGTCTTCCATTGACCCACCAGAGAACTGGTTCTGTTGTACAGCAGATAACAAAGAGGGTTTCAGTTCAAAGTTGTTAGCCTCGATTGGAGGGGCAGCAATGTTATTGTGCGGTTCATCTTGTGAGGGAATGGAATAAGATTTGAGTGGGCGGAGCAGGATTGGCAGCCATTCCTTCGGTTGGTCGAGAAATAGGAGGTCAAAGTGATTGACGAGGTTGAGTGTTATGCAAGAGATGATACTCTTGAATGCGGCGTCTAAGTCTGAGATAACGCTCGATATCATTGATTTGTATGTATAACGGCTCTCCTTGCGAACGAGTGTTTGGCATACAAATAAGAAAAGAAAAGAAAAGAAATAGAGAAGATAGAGAGAAGTTTTTGCTCTAGTCTCTACTGCGTAACAAAAGAGTAGCGATATCGACTTAAATTAGTCCCCAGCAACGGCGCCAAAAACTTGATCGGGATTATACTTATGTATCCAATGATTCGGACTGCAAGTGCACAGTCTTATCGTGTAGTTTTAAAAGATATCGAACCACAGAGACTGATGAATCGATCTACCGTCTTCTATTGTTACTTCGCAAATCTAAAGCTAATGAATATTTGATTGGGTTGTAGGGAAAACTAAATACTAAATTAAATTGGATTTTTAATAATCAATTAGCGTAATTACCAGTATGCAATAGTCGTACCTCGAGAACTAGCGACCTGTTGGGCGTCTTTATATTTTCAAAACAACTTTCAGTAAAACTTATTTAGTTTAAAAACCCTCATCTCACACTGTCGTTTTTTTGATCTAGGCTATGCAGTTAAGTCCTAACGTACGCTTCCTCCATCCCGCAGGAGTTAAAAACACTTTTTGAAAACTAAATAAAATCTTAATTAACTTTAAAGTTCTTTCGTTGTATTTTAAGCCAATGCCTAATTACTACTGTCCAGTTAAAAGATCTCAAACTTCCGCTTTGTTGACCCTAACCTCTATATGTTTTTTACTTCCGTAACAAAACAATTTAATGATTAAAAATAGTAACTTAGGCCAGAAAAGAAAGTTTCGTAGTAAAAATAATCCCAACTAAGTTACGCGTTCCCTTGGTTGAGTGACTTCACATACTGGTATAGGGATTCTAGCCTAACATAATATTAAACCAAATCACAGAATAATTTAAGAGACAAACAAAAATAAACATAATTATATTGATTAAAAAGCAATAAAAATTCGTAAACATAAACCTGGTAATAACTCTGAAGACAGAAGCACTCCTGCACAAATTGTAGGCTTTGCTTCAATCGGAGAATATATTTAACCGTACAAAGAAAATAATGCTTGGAAAGGAATATAGAAATAACTGGGAAATAAAATAATGCTGAAAAGAATATTCGCTCAAAGTAAATATAAAATCTCCAAAGTTTCTTGCACAAAAAGCAGAACCCTTTCTACTGTGGTCTAAGGCTCTATTTATAACTCTTGCGTGATAGTTGTTCTCGAAAATGTAGGAACAATTTATTTCTTCCTTTGAGAAATAATAGGGCCATTAATTTGTCATGTTCCTTGGTGCTTTGACTGAGTGGGTGAGAAAATATAGGTAGTTGCTGGATTAACATTTGAATGCGTTTCTGTCCGTTGGATGAGAAGAAAGTGGGGTAAGTTGCTTGTGACGTTCGTCACATTCAAGTGACGATAGTCACTTGGTCTTTCTTGGCGCGTGACGTTCGGCACGCCTCCTTGACGTTCGTCAAGGTCTTCTTCATGGTGGGCCACGTGCTCACATGTATAATGGGCTTGAGCTCATTTCTTCTCCTTTGGCCTTTTTGCTAGTTTTGCACCTCTTTTTTCTTCATTTCTTCCAAAGTGATCAGCTTAATGCATATCTGCAAAAATAGAAAAATACCTGCATAATACCTATAAAAAAAATTAATTTAAACTAAAGTATGAGAAATATTTGGTGTATATCAAGCCAGAAATATCACATATTTGTGTGTCATCAGTTGAGGAGAGTGTGGTTGTTGATTTTCTGGTTGTTGAGATTATGTGTTTGGATTTTCTGGGATTGGTGAGGAAAAGTCTTGATCAAACAGTTCAATATCAGAGAGAACTCTTGCAAGTTCTGGTTGATGTTGTTCTAGATTTGGATTGGGGGAGTGAGGTTCATTTAAGAAATTGTCAAGAGTTACGGATGGGTCAAACTGTATGTCAAAATCCTCAAATGTTTGAGGTGAAGGATTTTATGTTGGTTGAGGGGGAATGGTTTCAGATGTTGGAATAGCTATTGATTCTACAATAGAAACAAAAGATGTGTTACCTTTCTTTTTCGCAGCTTTGGGTGTCCTCTGAGAGGATCCATCTCCTATTGCCTTCCTCTTTCTGGATTTCTTTAGCACAACCTCTGGAGTTGGCTTGTGCAGGTCTTTGATGTTGATTTCTGGAATAGTCCTATCCTTGCAAGCTTCAAGGTATCTGACTATAATCTCTGGAGAGGCATTTATCTCAAAGAATAGTGGAAAATGCTTCAGAGGGATTCTCCTAGAAGTGATGACCTCATGAGAAGCAATTGTTGGTTCCTTCTTAATGCTTTCAGTAATCTTCATTTTCTTCAGACTCTTGGCATTCAGAGGTTTCCCAGCAGTTGCTTCCAGAGTGTTGATTTCTTGAGCCTCTGTCAGATGTTCTATCAACTTGTTTTCCATTAGAATATCTGAAATCAATCTTCCCAGAGGAATCCAATCCCTCTTAGTTATTTCTTCTTCTCTTGTCTCTTTCACACTTGTTCTGAGATGGTTGAAGAGAAAATGTGGAAGGTTTATTTTGGTCTTCTTTGCAATGAAGTATATTAGAAACTGCTGATCAATGTTGATGTAATCAGGAGAGCTTGTACGCTTCCTGTGATTGATACATCCCAGAATTATTCTAGCCCAGATTCTGTAGTGATATTTCAAGTCTCTGATCTTACTGGAAGGTTGTCCAGAAGTGAAAATGACTCTAGCAATGTATTTTAGGTCAGAACACTTATCAGCCATATCAATGCATCTGACTCTGCCGCCATTGTATCCAATGAGTTTCCCAATCAAATCTTCTGTAATCACTATCTTCTTCCCCATAACATATAATGTGACCTGGTGGTTGGATAAAGTAGCATGAACCCAGAACTCTTTAACAAGAATGGGAAAAGTTGTACCCAACAGACGATCAAAGTATATGTTCCATCACTGTGCAGTTACATCTTCATACAGATTAAACCCATTTTCTTGTAAACTTTCAAAATCGACGATCAATTCACAGAGAACTTCAAGGTTGTCGACCAGAGTGAGCAGTGTTCTAATGGGCTCCTCATATTGTTCAGTTGAAGAAGAACCAGGAGCACTATTGATATTCTTGAGACTTGATGAGGATGCCATTGTTCAAACGGATTCTTTGAAGAAAACTGATAGAAGGGGTTTTTGAAAAACTAGAGCAAGAGAGAATATTGAAGGTGGTAAAACGTGAATGAATGAAATAGTGAATTCAGTTTATATAAGAACTTTTGAAAATGTAATCAGTAAGAAAGAGAAAAATAAGTAATGATTATACTAAATTAATGAAACTTGAAATTAGGGGATTTAGTGAGATATTGAACAGTTACCAATGACAAGTGTCTCAATGCATCCAATCAGAGCCTTGGATCCTTCAGAATTTGAACGCTTATTCAGCCTCAGAAGGTAGCTTGTGAAAGGATGACAAATGTTTGATGGTGTGAACTACACGCCTCTATCCTTGAAATGAAAAGTTCAGATCTTCATAGATAGATTCTGAGGCAACTGTAATCCTAACTTCTGAAGACAAGTTGATCAGATGTTCACAGAAAACAATAAAATTATGAGGGTTAGAATATGCGAATAAAACATTTTATTTTGGACACAATTTCATGCTGAGATGTTTCAGAATGAAATTGAATCTATCTTCAGAAAGGGGTTTTGTAAACACATCATCCCATTGATGGTATGTGTCAATAAATTTTAAAGTAAGAATTCCTTTCTGAATATAGTCCCTAATAAAGTGATGTTTTATTTCTATATGCTTAGCCCTAGAATGCAAAATGGGATTTATGGACAGACATATGGCAGAAGTGTTATCACAGAAGATAGGAATGTTACTCTCAAATATGTTGAAGTCTTCAAGTTGACTTTTCATACAGAGCCTTTGAGTGATACATCCGGAAGCTGCTATGTATTCAGCTTCTGCTGTTGACAACGCTATTGTGGATTGTCTCTTGTTGACCCATGAGATCAGGTTGTCTCCCAGAAACTGGCAGCTTCTAGAAGTGCTTTTACGCTCTACTCTGTCTCCAGCAAAGTCAGCATCGTAGTATCCTACTAAGTTGTATTCTTTGGATTTTCTATAAAACAGGCCCAAATTAGTAGTACCTTCCAAATACTTGAAAATTCACTTAGCTGCTGTTAAGTGAGATTCTCTAGTATCTGATTGGAATCTAGCACATAAGCAAACACTAAATAAAATATCAGGCCTTGAAGTCGTCAGATAAAGGAGATATCCAATCATACCTCTGTAGATTTTCTATTCTACCTTTTTACTTACCTCTTCCTTTTCCAGAATGCACGTGGGATGCATTGGAGTCTTTGAGGGCTTACATTCTGAGAGGTCAAATTTCTTCAGAAGTTTTCTGACATATATGCTCTGATGAATGTAAGTTCCTTCTATAGTTTGGTTTATCTGAATGCCCAGAAAGAATTTAAGTTCCCCCATTAAGCTCATCTCAAACTCTGCCTGCATGCACTTAGCAAATTCTCTTCCCAGAGAAGGTTTAGTGGATCCAAAAATGATATCATCTACGGAAATCTGACAAACTAAAATGTCATTCTTAAATGTCTTACAGAACAAGGTTGTGTCCATTTTCCCTCCGGTGAATTCCTTTTCAAACAGAAAGTTACTTAGCCTTTCATACCAAGCTCTGGGAGCTTGTTTCAGACCATAGAGTGACTTCTTTAGTTTGAAAACATATTCTGGGTGTTTGGAATTTTCAAACCCAGGGGGTTGGTGCACATATACCTCTTCATCAATGTAACCATTTAAGAATGCATTTTTGACATCCATCTGATACAGAGTGATGCCATTATTTACAGGAAAAGAGATTAAGAGTCTGATAGATTCTAACCTGATGATTGGAGCAAAGGTTTATGTATAGTCTATTCCCTCTTACTGAATATAACCTTGTGCCACCAGTCGAGCCTTGTTTCTGATGACTTCTCCTTGCTCATTCAGTTTGTTTCTGAACACCCACTTTGTTCCAATGATGTTGAATCCTTTTAGTTTGGGAACCAGATCCCATACGTCATTTCTGGTGAACTGGTTTAATTCCTCCTGCATTGCCAGAATCCATTCATTGTCCAAAAGAGCTTCATCAATTGTTGTTGGTTCAATCAGTGAGACCAGTCCCATGAGGGATTCTTCAGAGTTTCTGAATGTTGATCTCGTTCTGATTGGATCATCCTTCTTTCCCAGGATCTTATCTTCTAGGTGAGCTATGCTGCTTCTGGATGACCTTTTTTGGAGTTGATCAACAGAAGGTACTGGAGCACTTGTAACATTTCTTTCTGAAGTTGTTGGAGCGTCTATGTTAGGAACTTCTGATGAGTTGTCTTCGGCACTTGTGAGTTCAAGCTTATCACCAAATCTAACATTTTGACTCTTCAACAATCTGTGTTTCTGTATTGTATACTTTGTACCCTCTTGAGCGTTCAGAGTATCCTAACATAATACAGTTCTGTGCTTTTGAGTCAAACTTGTTCAGATGATCTTTAGTATTCAGAATAAAGCATGTGTATCCAAAAGGATAGAAATAAGAAATGTTGGGCTTTCTGTTCTTCCATAATTCATATGGAGTCTTTTCTAGAATAGGTCTTATAGAGATTCTATTCTGAATATAACACGTTGTGTTAATTGCTTCTACCCAGAAGATCTTAGCAATGTTAGTCTCATTGATCATGGTTCTGGCCATTTCTTGCAATGTTCTGTTCTTTCGTTCTATAACTCCATTTTGTTGGGGAGTTTTAGGACAAGATAAGTCATGCAAAATGCCTTTTTCATTAAAAAATGTTTCAATTTTTTTATTTTCAAATTCTCCACCATGATCACTTCTGACTTTGACAATTCTAAGATCCTTTTCATTCTGAACTTGGTTACAGAAGGCAACGAACATAAAATGTGACTCGTCCTTGTGTCTTAAGAACTTTACCCATGTCCATCTGCTATAGTCATCTACGATTACTAACCCATACTTCTTGCCATTGATAGACGCAGTTTTTACTGGTCCAAATAAGTCTATGTGCAGAAGTTCTAATGGCCTAGAGGTGGAAACAACATTTTTAGCTTTAAAAGCAGGTTTTGCAAATTTGCCTTTCTGATATGCTTCACACAGAGCATCTAAGCTGAACTTCAGATTAGGAAGTCCTCTGACCAGATTGAGTTTGTTAATTTGAGATATTCTTCTCATACTAACATGCCCCCATCTTCTGTGCCAGACCCATTGCTCGTTGTTAACAGAAAGAAGGCATTTTACATTCTGACTTTTTAGTTCAGAAAGTTTTATCTTATAAATGTTGTTTTTCCTCTTTCCATTAAATAGGATAATTCCATCTTTCTGACTAACAGCTTTGCATGAATTTTGATTAAAGATTATATCATAATCTTTATCACTTAATTGACTTATGGATAACAGGTTATGCATAAATCCATCAACTAAAAGCACATTATTAATAGAAGGAAGATTACCATTAGCTACTGTTCCAGAGCCAATGATCTTCCCTCTTTCGTTGCCTCCAAAGCCCATGTAGCCTCGAGGTTTAAGTTCTAGGCTTTGGAACATATGCTTTCTTCTTGTCATGTGTCGAGAGCATCCAGAGTCCAGGTACCATGACTGGTGTTTTAGCCTTGCTGCTAAAGATATCTCTTCTGTGTCTGATTCTGAGTCTGAACCAGAGGCTTCGCTATCTTCTGTCACATTTTCCATAAGAGCGATGTTGGCTCTTTCATCATCTAACTCTGAGTCAGCATCAAAAGTGTCTGAATCGTCCCATGTTTCCATGAGGCTTTTCGTCTTCTCCTTGAAGAACTTATTTTTTGGATTCTCCTTCTGAAGCCTTGGACAATCACTTTTGTAGGGCCCTTGTTCATTGCACTCATAGCAGATGATGTCTTTGTTATTTGACTTTCTGTGGCTGGAGGAAGCTTCAGATCTTCTGTGTCAAGAGGAGGACTCAGACTTTCTGTATCTGGAGGAGGATTCATTCTAATTCTCTGACCTTCTCGGGTTTCTGAATTTTCTTTGTCTCTGCTTCCACAGCTGTTTGACCCTTCTGGAGAGAAGAGACTATTCATCTTCTTATGATGAGGATCTATCAGAAGTTTCTTCCATAGCCTGAAAAACCTTAGAATCAGATTTTTTTGTTACATTTTAATACTAGAGGCTTACCTTGCTTCTGAGGCTCGTCTTCTTCTAGCTCTATCTCATGAATTCTGAGGGAGCTAACAAGTTCCTCCAGAGATGTCTTGTTGAGATCTTTAGCCAGCTTAAGTGCAGTGACCATTGGGCTTCATTGCTTTGGTAGACTTTTGATGATCTTCTTTACGTGATCAGCAATAGAATATCCTTTGTCAAGAACTTTCTGTTAGAACAAGTTTGGTTCTGATCATATCTCAAAGTTTTGATGATAAGAATAAAATATATTTTGTATAATTGATACTCTGATGAGCATATTTCTTTGTTTCAGATAATGTTCTAACTGAAGTATTTTCTAAGGTGAAAATCATTTTACGTGCTGAGCTAAATAAAAATGAAGAAGTTCTTTGATGAAAGAACTATTTACTTAGCGCATGTTCTGACGATGGCTCTGATAAGAAGCAATTTAAAGCATCCTCTAACCTTCGCAAGTTTCGATGCAAACTCTATTCAGAAGTATTTTGCAAGCAAGCTCTGATGAGAAGTTATTTGCAAGCAAATTCTGAAGCAAGTTCTGAAAGATTAAAGAAGCAAACAGTCTTGTCAAGTTTAAGGAAACAAGCTCTGATAGTGTCGTTCATTCATTTAATGCAAAGACGGATAAAAGCACTCAAGTGTCTTTATGCTAGTTCATTGAAAGAAACAATAATGCAAGCTAACACGCAAACATTAATTGCTCCTCACTTTTAAAGGAAGTAATGGTCGTTTTCCTCATGCTATAAATAGAAGATCATTTATTGCAAGCCAATGACTCACCCAACCAAAGAAACATCTTACGTGAAAATTATTCTGATCACAAATTATTTTGTTATTTTCTCAAGTGCAAAACTAATCTTAGTGATAAATCACAGTTTGTGATATAGATTTCTAAGAAGCAATTTGTTTCACTATTGTAAAGATTTAATTCTTGTATTTGTTCTTTGAGAGACCAAGCTTGGTCAGATTTCTCAAGAAGGCTAGGACTAGTTTGAGTCTTAGTGGTGTTAGTCACTTGTAAGTTTACTTGTGCTTTGTATTGTTAGTCACAACAGTTTGGTTGTGTGATTGTAATCTGTTTGATTATAGTGAATTAAGTCCTTGTTGAGAAAGGCGAAATCACCTTGGCGGGTGGACTGGAGTAGTTTGAGTTCAAACGAACCAGGATAAAAATAACTGTGTCTTTCCATAATTGTTGAGCTAGTAAGAAAAATAAAAAGGAAAAACTTATTCAACCCCCCCTTCTAAGTGTTTTCTCACCCTTTAATTGGTATCAGAGCTTGACCCTGAGCGCAAACACTTAACAGTGTCAGAAAAAGATCCAGAAGGAAAACACTATGGCAACTGAACAAAATAACAATAACTACACCAAACCTACTGTGTTTGATGGAGAAGATTTTGAATATTGGAAAGATAGACTAGAAAGTTTCTTTCTAGGTCATGATGTTGATTTATGGGATCTGGTCTTAGATGGTTACACACATCCTATAGACTCAGAAGGAAACAAGATTGATAGAAAGAATATGGATAGACAACAAAAATCATATTTCAAAAATCACCACAGAGCTAGAAATATCTTTCTGAACGCTATCTCTAAAATGGAATATGAGAAGATCACAAATAGAGATACAGCACATGACATGTTTGAGTCTCTCAAAATGACCCATGAAGGAAATGCTCAAGTAAAAGAGACTAAAGCTCTGGATCTCATCCAGAAGTATGAAGCCTTCAAATGGAAGAAAGTGAATCTATAGAAGCTATGTTCTCAAGGTTCCAAACTCTGATCGCTGGCCTGAGACTTCTAAACAAAGGATACACCAAGGCAGACCATGTTAAGAAGATTATCAAAAGTTTACCCAGAATATGGGCACCTATGGTTACTGCATTCAAAGTATCAAAAGATTTGAACAATGTGTCTCTTGAAGAACTCATCAGCGCTTTAAGAAGTCATAAGATAGAACTTGATGAACACAAGCCTCAGAAGAAAGGTAAGTTTGTTGCCCTTAAATCTATTAAAAAAATGTGAAACTAACGCTTTTCAGGCAGAAGAAGGAAACTCTGAAGAATCTGCATCAGAAGAAGATGAACTATCCTTGCTCTCAAGAAGGATCAACCAGATGTGGAAGCACAGACAGAAGAAGTTCAGGAACTACAAGAGGTCAGAAGATAAACTAGAATCTTCTGGACATAAGAAGTTAAATAGAAGAGATATAATATGCTATGAATGTAAAGAACCAGTACACTACAAGAGTAATTGTCCAAAACTACAAAGAGAAAGACCAAAGAAAAAGTTTGGTAGAAAGAAAGGCATGATGGCCACATGGGACGATTCAGAATCTTCTGAAGATGAATCTGACTCAGAAGATGAGAACGCCAACCTAGCTCTTATGGCTACCACAGCAGATGACTTAGACTGTGAGTCAGAACCAAAAGAGGTATTCTCTGAATTTACTAGAGCTGAACTTGCAGAAAGTTTATTAGAACTTCTTGAAAACTACATTCAACTCAAAATCAAATACAAGAAACTCAAAAAGAGTCTTGCATCTGATCTTGAGAATCTTGAAACAGAAAACTATGAACTCAAAGAAAATAATTTTAAACTCAAAGAGGAAAT
This sequence comes from Vicia faba, assembly GCA_948472305.1. Classification (NCBI taxonomy): domain Eukaryota; kingdom Viridiplantae; phylum Streptophyta; class Magnoliopsida; order Fabales; family Fabaceae; genus Vicia; species Vicia faba. Next base: position 36,824,697 of record OX451741.1, read on the forward strand.
TCAAAAAGTTCAAAAAATTTCTATTTTAGATTCTGTGTCAAGTTCAAGAGATATTCTTAAAGAATATGACTCTAGTTTTCAAACTTTTCTTGCTAAAAGCATAGATAGAAGCAAAATGGCTTTAATGATCTATGGAGTTAGTAGAAACAACAGAAGAGGAATTGGATATGAAACTCCCAAAGGGAAGGAAACATATATAGCAAAACCTGTTGTTAAGATGGCTTTCACATATAAACCTCTGAACAAACAATTTAGTTTTGGGCACACACATGATATTAAATACACATCTCACTCTGAAAATTTTTATGCTAATCCAAAGTTCAAACAGAACTTTAGAAACTCTAACCAAAAAGGACCCAAAAAGATATGGGTACCTAAGGAGAAAATAATATATGTTGCAGATGTCCTTAGCAGCTCAGTTGAAACACCAGTCATGGTACCTGGACTCTGGATGCTCAAGACACATGACGGGAAGAAAGTCTATGTTCCAAAACCTGGAATTTAAATCTGGAGGAGACGTCAAATTTGGAGGAAATCAAAAAGGAAAGATTATTGATTCTGGAACCATTGGAAATGGTAATCTTCCTTCTATCTCTAATGTTTTGTTAGTAGAAGGATTAGCGTATAACTTGTTGTCCATAACTCAATTAAGTGACAACGGTTATGACATTATCTTTAATCAAAATTCTTGTAGAGCTGTTAGTCAAAAAGATGGAACAATCCTCTTTTCTGGCAAGAGAAAGAACAACATCTATAAAATTGATTTGTCAGATCTTAAAACTCATAATGTAAAATGCCTTTTGTCTATTAGCGATGAGTAATGAGTGTGGCACAGAAGATTGGGACATGTCAGCATGAGAAAAATATCTCAAATAAATAAACTAAATTTTTGTCAGAGAACTTCCCAATCTGAAGTTCAACTCAGAAGCTCTGTGCGAAGCATGTCAAAAAGGAACATTTTCAAAACCTTCTTTTAAATCAAAAAATGTTGTTTCTTCCTCTAGGATATTAGAACTACTTCACATTGATTTGTTTGGGCCAGTTAAAACTGCATCCATCAGAGGTAAGAAGTACGGATTGGTCATTGTTGATGACTACAGCAGATGGACATGGGTTAAGCTTTTAAAACACAAGGATGAGTCACATTCTGTATTCGTTGAATTCTGTAACCAAGTGCAAAATGAAAAAGATTTTAGAATTATAAAATTTAGAAGTGATCATGGAGGATAATTTGAAAACCATTAATTTGAAAAATATTTTAAAGAAAATTGTATTGTTCATAATTTCTCTTGTCCTAGAACTCCCCAACAAAATGGAGTTGTAGAACGAAAGAATAGAACTTTACAAGAAATGGCCAGAACCATGATTAATGAAACAAATATGGCTAAGAAATTTTAGGCAGAAGCAGTGAACACAGCATGTTATATTCATAATAGAATCTCTATAAGACCTATTCTTGAAAAGACTCCCTATGAATTGTGGAAAAACAGAAAACCCAACATTTCATATTTTCATCCTTTTGGATGTACTTGTTATATTCTGAATACTAAAGATAATCTAAACAAGTTTGATTCTAAGGCACAAAAGTGTTTTCTGCTTGGATATTCTAAACGCTCAAAAGGCTATAGAGTATACAACACAGAAACTCTGATTGTTGAAGAATCAATCAAAGTCAGGTTTGATGATAAGCTTGGCCAACAACAGCCAAAGCAGATTGATATTTCTGTAGGTACAGAAGATCATCTCTCAAACTCTGAAAAGTCATAAGCAAAGGACAACTCAGAAGATCCTCCTCTTGATAATGCCATGGATAATCTCAGAATCTCTGAACAACCTTCTCAGAAAAGGTTTCCCGGAATCTCTTCAGCTCATAAAGAAGACGTGATTATTGGAAAGAAAGAAGATCCCATCAGAACAAGATCCTCCCTCGGAATCAATGAAGAATCATTGTTTGGATTGGTATCTCTGATTGAGCCAACCTCTATTGATGAAGCTCTGGAAGACAATGATTGGATCTTAGCTATGCAAGATAAACTCAATCAATTTTCCAGAAACGATGTGTGGGATCTAGTTCCAAGACCTAAAGGATTCAATATTATAGGAACTAAATGGGTATTTAGAAACAAATTAAATTAGCAAGGAGAGGTGGCCAGAAACAAAGCACGACTGGTTGCACAAGGTTATAGTCAACAAGAAGGAATTAATTATAATGAAACCTTTTCCCCAGTCGCCAGGTTAGAATAAATTAGATTATTAATTTCTTTTGTTGTTCAAAATAACATTTCATTATATCAAATGGATGTTAAAAGTGCATTTTTAAATGGTTGTATAGAAGAAGAAGTTTATGTATGTGATACGGTGGGAAAACTGACTTTGAGGTTTTGCGTTTGTATTCGCAAATGTTGCGGTTTAACAAGAGTCACCACCGAATTTTCTTTTATCCAAAAGGAAAGGTGAAAAAGCACAGGAAAGACCTTTAGAGATGTTTTCTTGAGTTCGGGGGGTAGATTATGAAAAGGGAATGTATTAGCACCCTTTTCATCCATGGTTTTCCATGGGCTCTCAGTTACTTGCTAGATCACTTGCTTTTGTTTGAAATTGTGCTTGTGGTGTGGTTTTTGAAAGTATTTTGAAAATGTAACTTTGTAATGATTCTCGTTTCTATAAGAACGCATACAAAGTGTTTGTTTCGAAAATAGTTCAAAGAGGTGTTTGTGAGATATGTTTTTGAAAGTGATTTTGGAAAAGGGTTTCCTTTGTAATGGCTCTCGTTTCTATAAGAATGCGTACAAAGTGTTGTTTTCAAAAGTGTTTCAAAATGAGAGTGTTAGTGTATAAAAAAAAATTTTGTGAGTAAGCGAGAACTAGGAGCGAATCTACCTACTCAAAAGGTCTTAAATGTGCTTTTCCTCCTCTTTTAGATGTTGTTATATTACCATTGATTTGGTAAGAAGCCCCATCGTTGTATGTGAAGGGACGGACGTTGGGACGTTTTGTATAGTCATAGAAAGCAATGTTGCAAGGTATCTTAGCATTTTATTTTAGGGACTAAGATCATTTGTAAGGTAACTTTGAATAGCGTCATCGAGTGACTATGATCTTGTATTTTGATTTGTTTTGCTAAGACACCCCACATGCATAACATGACCATTTTTAGGCAACAAGTGGAGTTAACCTTAAGGGTGCTAGTGCGCAAATATGTTTCATTGCATGCATTTAGTCTTGATTAGGGTGATCTATTTGTTGATTTTTGTATCTTGCCATACACACCCTAATTACTAGCATTTAGATTTGAAAGAGATAAGTTGCAGAAATGTAAAGTCCTACGCTATTACAATATTTGGGGGATGGGGGTACATATTTATGAATGGGGATTGCAAATAAAATTAAATCCTAAATTATTATTACAACCATATCGAATGGATAAGAATGTATAAAAGATGTAAAATGGACTTATTTTATTTTAAGAAAATATTTTTGATCTTTTGTTTTAAGAAATAAAATAAAGCATGTAAAAAATAAAAAAAATGTTTTTTGGTGTCTTTTTGATTAATGAAAAAGAAAGTAATAGCAAAAATAGTGAGAAAAAGAAAAATAGAATCAGCGTATTGCTGACTAAAGGAGGTCAGAAGTTCTGACTCTGGCCTGCTGCAAAACAGATATCCTGTTAGTGAAAAAATGGGTGAAGTCAGAAGTTCTGGGTCTGCTAGGAACGAGGTAGTTTTCAGAAGTTCTGATACCACCGGCAACAAAGTAGATTTCAGAAGTTTTGATACCACTGGAAGAACTTGGTCTCCCTCTCCATGCTAGTCAGAACATCTGCAACTTGGTCATTTCTCAACAAAACAGAAGATGTGCTTATGACAATTATAGCAGGTGTCATAGTGTTTCAGAAACAAGAAATATCAGAACTAAAAATCAGAGGCAAGTATGAATTTGCTAATCCTAATTCTAAGTTCTAATTTCTTCAAGAAGTTCTGAACTGATTTACTCCCTACCTAGGCAGACAGATGCATGCAACCTCAGAATATGTACAACATCAGAAACATGATATCTATATTGTATTTTTGAACATGCACATCTGGTAATGCTTAAGTAATATGGTGAGTCATCATAAGATTACCTTGCAGCTGGAAGAGATTCTGTGAACTGGATTTAAACTCAACTTTGATGATGTTCTGAGCAGCTTCTTCACGTACTCAGCAGGATGGAAGTTTTCAATTTCTGGAACAGCAAAGGGGTGATGTTTTGACTTCTTTGAGGTGGAGGTGGATGGAGAGTGTATAGCAGTATGAACACAGAAGTTAGGATAACTTCTAATATGTGAATCAACAACTGTGTGGATGGCTTCAGTCAAGAAGCACTTGAGGACAAATGAAGTTTGAATGCAAGGAATCAAAAGTTAACAGGTTTTGTATGTTGTGTTTATAGTTTTTGGAACTCTTGGAATTTTGGCAGGGGTTCAAGGATTTTCTTTTCTCAAATTTTCGACCCCTTTACAGCTGCAAATGTAGTTCAATTTATAGGCAAGGATTTAGTAGCTATGAAAAATCAAAGGTACAACCATCATATGCTAGGCGCTGACTTGTTCTTGAAGCCAGTTCAAACAAGTATGGCTCAAAGCACAAAGTAAGGTGGTCAGCAGCTTTTAGCCGTTCCTAAACTGGAATTGTAAGCAGGAATTAAGGAAAAGTAACTTCCAAAGCAGAAGTAACGCATGGGCCCAGCACACTTTTGTACAAGAGTTTGCTTTTCCAAGACAGTAAAGGTGCTTCTATGCCACACGTGGAGAAATCCTTTGAACAAAGACCCATAAGTGGTTGTGAGCATTAAATGAGCAATAAATGATGATGAGATTGATCAACCCAGGAATTGTTTAACGTGATATTCTACATCATTGCTTAATTCTGGATCAGAGGTTCAGTCTCAGCATAATTCAGAATGAACATCCAACTTCTGATCTTTATATCTTTTTGCTCTAGCATGTTCTGAAGGAGAGTTGAACCTAGCCTTCATATGCTGAAGAATCAATGTTCTGACCAAGAGCATCGCTTCTACATGTTCTGACTGAAACATCATGTTCTGACCAAAGAGCGTTGCTTCTACATGTTCTGATTGAAGCATCATGTTCTGAACAAAGAGCATCGCTTCTACATATTCTGATTGAAGCATCATGTTCTGAATAAAGAGCATCGCTTCTACAAGTTCTGATTGAAGCATCATGTTCTGAACAAAGAGCATCGCTTCTACATGTTCTGATTGAAGCATCATGTTCTGAACAAAAAACATCGCTTCTACATGTTCTGATTGAAGCATCATGTTATGAACCGTGTTTGCAACTTCTCACTATGCCAGAAATAACCTACGAAAGCGCTTTTTTTGGGCTTTAAAAGCGCTTAAAAGCGCTCTCGTAGGTGGCGCTGCTAAAGGTTTTAGCAGCACTTTTTGTTCAGAAAAAAGCGCTCTCGTAGGCCTACCTATGAAAGCGCTTTTTAGTAAAAAGCGCTTTCATAGGTAGGCCTATGAGAGCGCTTTTTTCTGAAAAAGCGCTTTCATAGGTGTATTCAGAATGCGTGTCAGGCAATCTAAAGTAGGCCTATAAGAGCGCTTTTTGTTCAGAAAAAAGCGCTCTCGTAGGCCTACCTATGAAAGCGCTTTTAATCAAAAAGCGCTTTCATAAGTAGGCCTACGAGAGCGCTTTTTTCTTAAAAGCGCTTTCATAGGTTTTCTACTGAAAAATCTAAAATTTAAAAAATTTCTAAACCTGCACTTTTTTGCAGCAAACCTGTAATTCTTAAACCAGTATTTTACAATCTAATCTAGAAATACCAATATATATTAGTTTTAATCCAAATACCAAATGTAATTCAAATACCAAATATTATATATATATATACAAATACCATTATAATCAATTCATATCCAAAATATATATACACCACGGTAATTCAATGTTAACATGTTTTTAAACGTAACAAAATACACCCTAAGAAATCAGCTATATAACACTAAGTAAATCAATCCTAATCTACATATATATCCAAGGTCCTGATCCTGCAATATGAACATAATAACACGGTCAGTGTTGTATACATAAAACAATATATTCATAATTAACCAATTTTCACACAACAATGTATTCGTACCTTATTATAAGATTCTTAGCTCAATAAAATATTGGCACAACTCCTCTTTGAGTTCTTCCAAATGACGTGGCGAGTAATATGGACAATTGTATTGATCAAAATACTACATTACAAAACAAAATATATGCATGATTTAGTTTAATGTAATAAATTATATGCAAAATCCGATAAGTAATAAAACAAAGTATAAATCCATACCGTGATTGGAATCTCGATTTCATTCATTTGAATGATTTCTTTGATAAACTTCAAAACGAAGTATCCGCAATCTATGCCGTTTTGTTGTTGAGGGTACTACATAGAAAAACAAATAAGATTATACTATAATGAAAAAAATGAAATGGCATATATATATACATTTTATTGAATGGCATTGTCTATAATTATATATACTATTACCTTTTTCACTAACATCTCTTTCTTTTCTTGGTAGGAATATGTTCTACTCGTCTCTTAACAACGCGGACGGTTGGATTGATCCAAATACCCTCATTATGATCATTTCTAATGCATGATTCATTCTCATTTTGATCATTTCTGGTAAAAGATTCAATGTCAACACCAGTATCGCCTTGGTCTCCAATCTTTTCATCAATTACTTTGTTAGAGAAAAGCACTATAGACCATTTCGTACTTGTCGGATCAGTGACATAGAACACTTGTTTAGCTTGAGAGGCTAGAATGAAAGGCTCATCTTTGTACCCCGCCCTGTTAAGATCCACTTGCAAAAATCCTGACTTATCCATCCGTATACCATTATTATTTTCAACCCACTTGCAACCGAATATAGGAATCTGAAATTTCTCGTAATCAAAGACCCAAATGCGCTCGATAACCCCAAAATACGACAGATTTGCAAATTTCGGGTTTAAGTCCTTCACACTAGATATGTGCATTGCTTCAGCTACCAAGGTGACACCACTATTTTGCACAGTACTTTTATCATCTTGTTCTTTGGTATCCATTAATTGCGTATGCGCTATAAGAAAACGCAACCAAACTTGGACCATATGCTAAACATCTCAACCTTTCTGTCACTGAGGCGGGATCTGAACGATACTTTGAATAAATATGTTCCTTAAACCATGGTATGAAACTTCGATTGTGCTCTCGTACAATCCAATTCTCATTTCTATTCGAATTTAAACCTCGAAGAACACCCTTGTGTATTTCAACATACGGCTCAACCTCAATCTCATTGTGCAGAACATACAAATGCACTTGATCCCGTTCGACCCTTGATACTGTCACAACTTTATTTCCAATTAGCTTCTTACCTTCTTTTTTTTCAACAACATGAGATTTGGGGAGTCCAATTGATTGAAAATTTGACAAATATTCAGTACAAAACTCAACCGCTTCTTCAACAATGTATCTTTCGGCAATACAACCCTCTGGTCGACTCCGATTTTTCACATACCCTTTTAATATTTTCATATAACGTTCAGCAAGGTACATCCATCTCATATAAGCTGGTCCGCACAATTGTGTCTCTTTCACAAGATGAACGACAAGATGAACCATTATGTCAAAAAACGAGGGAGGAAAATACATTTTAAGCTCACACAAAGTAACAACTATTTCTTTTTGCAATGTTGGCAAGATCTCAGGATCGATCACCTTACTGCAAATTGACTTGAAGAAAAAACACAATTTAGTTATTGCGCTTCTTACCTTTTCTGGCAGAATAGAACGTATACCTATCGGTAGAAAATGTTCCATTATAACATGACAATCATGCGTCTTTAAACTCTTTAACTTGAGGTCTTTCATAGACACAAGTCTTCTAATATCTGATGAGTAGCCTTCTGGAACTTTAACTTCACTCAGAAACTTACACAATATTTTTTTCTCCTTTCTAGATAGAGTGTAAACAGTAGGTGGTAGGTATGTCCGTCTTCCTTTCTTCACGGGTCCCAGTTCAGTTCTTATTCCTATGTCTACCATGTCCTCCCTTGATTTAAGGTCATCCTTAGACTTCCCTTTTATATTGATTAACGTACCAATAACACTGTCAAATACATTTTTTTCAATATGCATCACATCAAGAAAATGTCTTACGTACAAAGATTTCCAATATGGCAATTCAAAAAAAATTGACCTCTTCTTCCACCCACCTGTGACAACTTTATGTGCAAAAGGCTTGCCAAACTGAATATTCACATCTTTCACCTTTTCAAAAATTTGATCACCTGTCAAACCAGGCGGAGCTCTACGTTGTTCGGTATCTCCGTTGAACGCTTTTCTCCATCCACGATACTGATGTTTAGAAGTTAAGAATCTACGATGACCGAGAAAGACATTCTTCTGACAAAGTTTCAATCGCATGGTATCGGTTCCATCTTCACAAACAGGACACGCTTTTTCACCTTTAATGCTATACCCGGATAGATTGCCGTATGCTGGAAAATCGTTAATTGTTCCAAACAACATCGCCCTCAAGTTGAAACTTTCTTTCCTATAACCATCATAAACCTCCACACCGTTCTCCCACAAAATCTTCAAATCTTCGATTAATGGTTCCAAGTATACTTCTATGTCATTTCCTGGTTGTTTAGGCCCAGAAATTAACATAGACAGCGTCATGTACTTACGCTCCATACATAGCCATGGAGGTAGGTTATAAATCATAAGAATCACAGGCCATGTGCTATGCGAGATACTTTGAATACCGTGTGGGTTCATTCCATCAGTAGACAATGCCAAGCGAAGGTTTCTTGCTTCTTTTCCAAATTCAAGATAATCATTATCAATTTTCATCCACTGTGGAGAATCTGCCGGATGTCGAAATTTTCCATTAATAATTCTTTCATCTGAATGCCAAGTCAAGTGTCTTGAATCGGTTTCACTACGATACATCCGTCTAAATCTCGGGATTATAGGAAAATACCATAAGACTTTTGCCGGAGACAACTTTTTCTTATATCGAGGGGCACCGCATTTAGGACACTCATTTAACGATGCATACTCGTTTCGAAACAAAACGCAATCTTTTGGACACGCATGTATCTTATCATAGCTCATGCCAATGGAGTACAACATCTTTTTGGCCTCATACGTTCGATTGGGAAGAACATTATCCTCTGGTAGCATATCTTTCATAAGGGCTAATAACTCTATGAAACTTTTATCCAACCATCCATTGTCGGCTTTAAGTTGTACAACTTTAACACCGCAGACAATCTTGTGAATTTTGTACAACCATTATACAACGGTTTCTCTGCATCGCTTACCAACCTCTCGAACATTTTGGGACAATCGTTAAGATCTTCTTCAAGCGCTTCTGCAATTTCTTTGACTCGATCATAATCGTATGTATTTGTGCAATCATCATTTGAAACATAGGTCCTTGCATACCCCGATTCAACATTCCCGTTACTTTTCTCACCATGCATATTCTAACATGTATAACTCCTATCAATTCTATACCGAATTAAATGCGATGCCAACTGAACTGCGTCAACCCGGTTCCCATAACAGTAATACAAACAGTGACATGTCATACGACTGGGGTCTTTGGCGTGCGCAACAGCAAACTTAACAAACTTGGAAACACCATTCTCGTAGTCTTTCGACAATCGATTGGAATACATCCATGTCTTATCCATATCAACTAATTAGTGCACAAAACAGTAGTATACTGCGTTTCTGTCAAAACGCAAAGTATACACGGAATGAATCCGTATCAAGAAAATGCAACATACGAAAGACAATTTAAGACAAATTCATCACAATATATACCAGTAATTTGAGGAAGAAAGTTACCTCTCAGATGTTTCGAACTCTAAGAAATGCGGAGAATGAGCGTCGTACGTCGAACTAGGCCGGGAAATGCTGCAAATTCATAGAATGTTATTCAATATTTCGGATCGATTGTCGAAAGATATATACTATTTTAACATAAAGGTTCACAATAAATGTCACATATATATTTTCAATGTTTGGGAAAGCTATGACAATAATACAACACAAATATTAGAAATAGTGAATTCACAAAGTCAACATAAACCCACAAATATAATCCAAAACACAAACCATTTCAATGTTACCACCAAAATTATGTAGCATGCACCCGGAGAAATAAAACATACATCAACCCACAAATAAGAAACATATAAACAAAAGATAAGTAGAAAAAGGATAGTGTTAGATTTGTAAATACATAATTAAAAGATATTTGAAAAAAGGGAAATATACATAATTCTATATACATAATTCTATAAATACAAAGCATTACAAAAAAGGGAAATAACAATTATAACTAAAAGATATTTGAAAAGATGCCATGTAAGGGACTTTTATATCCATTTTCATATGTTTTTTTACCTTACAATCTCCGGAGGCATTTGATGACCAAACTAAAAAATGAATGTAATTCAAACTTGTCATTCTAGTTTAAATTGTTGGTACTGTGATATCATTGATGGGAGAGTCCAGCTACTAACAGTCCAGCTATTTATTATTAACAATCCAAATACTAACAATCCAACTATTAACAGTCCAACTATTTAACTACTAACAAAGTTTTAACTTATTGCCAAAGCCAATTTAACTACTAACAGCCCAACTATTCACTCTAACAGAAAATTAACTAATTGTTCTCAATTTCATAACTAACATCAACACTTCAACATAATTTGAACACCGATATTAGCCAAACTCTATTATTCAAAATCAATACGGATAAAGTGACATCGACATCAAAATATCACTCGAGTTAAACTCAAACTTTATGGTATTGAAACAAAAAACTCACTCAAATTAATTCAAATCAAGTAGTATTTCTCATAAGAAAAATAGCACACAAAATACTCCTAAGAATGGTGCTGACATCATAAGATATCACCTAAAGCCCGCATTCTAATAGGAAACAAACTTCCATACAGAGATGGAGATTATTCCAAACAAAATACCATAAAAAACAAAACAAAAACAATTTGAAATCAGATTAACACAATTACTATTCAGAATCTCATTCATATTCACACAACCATAAAAGAAAATACTAACACCGATATGAGTATCAATCATATTTAACACCAATAACAACAATGTTAGCAACAAGTCCTCATTCAGGAAAATAACATGGCTTACATTAAACTATTAACCTAATTTCATTATTTCTAATTCAACATTAACACCTTAAAACAAAATCAGCACCAACAGTATCATGAAAATACCAAAAGAAACTCAAAAGAAAGATGATAGTGATGCTTACAACGACTGGTGTCACGGTGAAGATTGTTGGCTGGATGGTGTGTTGGTTGTTGTTCGTGAACGGCGGCGACGACTGAAGAAGAGGGAAGAACGAACAGGAACAGTAACATTGTCGCTGAATGGTGTGTTGGTTGTTGTTCGTGAACGGCGGCGACGACTGAAGAAGAGGGAAGAACGAACAGGAACAGTAACAGCGACGGCGAGAAACGAATGGTAACAGGAAGAAGAAATGAAGAAGACGAAGAAATGAACAAGTGAGGGCAATTTCGTATTTAGGGATATAACCTACGAAAGCGCTTTTAAAAGCGCTTTCTAAGACCCATATATGAGAGCGTTTCTGAGGTAAAAAGCGCTTTCGTATGTCCCCCATATAAGAGCGCTTTAGAAAGCGCTTTCGTAGGTCCCCCTTTTAGAGCGCTTTTCAAAAGCGCTTTTATAGGGCCACCTATAAGAGCGCTTTTCAAAAGTGCTTTCGTAGGTTAGATATTTCAAATACCTATGAAAGCGCTTTCTGAAAAGCGCTTTCGTAGGAAACCCTATAAAAGTGCTTTTTTAAAAGCGCTTTCGTAGATGCGCTGCCAAAAATTGTTTTTTTCGTAGTGTCTGACTGCACTTGCATGGAGGCTGGCTCAGAAGTTCTGAAGTATCATATTCTCTTAACACTTAGAAAATTTTCTAAATGCTTAGAAATTTCATTTTTTTCAAAGTAACTTCTGACTTCTGATTTTTTGATGAACCAATTTCATGTTTTGATGAAATATAATTGTTGAAACTTAATTTGGATCTAAAAGTCAAAGTTTGACTTTTCAGTGTGTTTTTGACCATTTTTCCCTTTATGAATGATTTTCTTGAAAAGTTGTAATTCAAGACTTGAAACTGGATGGAAGCAAACCTGGGTGTCCAGGTTGATCCTTTGAGAAATGAGAGGGAAAATTTTGGGGTACAACAGTTGCCCCTGTTGAATCTTCTTAAGCCTGGGGATGTAGATTGGTTGATCTGCCTTTTGTGATCTGAAGGCGGAAGATGATTGAACACTAGAGTGCCTAAAAATTTGCACTCGCATGAAGTAATATTGATTGGTGATGTCGGGAAAGGGCTTACAGATGCCATTTGGAAGGCGACAGGAAATCACAGGAGATGGGCTTACAGATGCCATTCGGAAAATATTGGTTGCATAAGAGATTCCTAGATGAGAGTTCCTATAACTGCTGTTGAGGGGGACTTTGCTGAGGAATGTAGATTTATGCTCTGGGAGGTAAGATCTAGGAGCTTCGCTTGTCCATTACTATATTGGGGAATTAACTCTTTATTGAGGGAGTGAAAGTAGAATGTATACCTAGTTAGGGTCTAGGTTGTACATCGACTTACTGGGGAAATGTGAAACTGACCGTATTTGGTCGAGTCTGGGCCTTTCAGTGTTATAAACTGTTGTCTGGAGATAAGGGAGAAGGAACCTGGATAGTAGGGTTACTTCAAGATGAAATCCTGGATAACAGGGTTGTCAGATTTTCCATTTGGAGAAATGATGGATAGTTGTTGGAGATGGGCTTAAAAGATGCCATCCAAAAGTGATTATTGGTTTTATAATTTGTGAGCTGTAAGAATGAATATAAGAATAGCGTCCGTGTCTGGAGTGTATCTGAACTGTATCTGAAAGCTGAATCTGAACGAGTATCAGAATGGCATCCATCCCTGGAGCGTATCTAAACTGTATCAAAAGTTGTCTTTGAATGAGTATTAGTATGGCTTCCGTGTATGGAGTGTATCAGAGACTGTATCTGAAGACTGCATCTGAATAAGCATCAGGATGGCTTCTGTGTATGAGGCATATCTGAGACCGTATCTGAAGTTGAATTAGAATGAGTATCAGGATGGCATCCGTATCTGGTGCGTATCTGAACCGTATCTGAAAGCTGAAACTGAATGAGTATCAGGATAACTTTCGTGTATGGAGCGTATCTGAGACTATATCTGAAATTGAATTAGAATGAGTATCAGGATGGATTTCGTGTCTGTAGCATATCTGAAACTGTATCTGAAGTTGAATTAGAATGAATATCAAGATGGCTTCCGTGTATGAAGCGTATCTGAGACTGTATCTGAAGTTGAATTAGAATGGGTATCAGGATAGCTTCCGTGTATGGAGCGTATCTGAGACTGTATCTGAAGTTGAATTAGAATGATTATCAGGATGGCATCCGTATCTAGTGCGTATCTGAACTGTATCTGAAAGCTGAATCTGAATGAGTATTAGGATGACTTCCGTGTATGGAGCGTATCTGAGACTGTATCTGAAGTTGAATTAGAATGAGTATCAGGATGGCTTTCGTGTCTGGAGCGTATCTGAAATTGTATCAGAAGTTGAATTAGAATGAGTATCAGGATGGCATTCGTATCTGGTGCGTAACTGAACTGTATCTGAAAGCTGTCTTTGAATGAGTATCAGGATGGCATCCGTATCTGGTGTGTATCTGAACTGTATCTGAAAGCTGTCTTTGAATGAGTATCAGGATGGCATCCGTATCTAGTGCATATCTGAAAGTTGTCTTTGAATGAGTATCAAGTTGGCATCCGTATCTGGTGTGTATCTGAACTGTATTTGAAAGCTGTCTTTGAATGAGTATCAAGATGGCATCCGTATATGGTGCATATCTGAACTGTATCTGAAAGCTGTCTTTGAATGAGTATCAGGATGGCATCCGTATCTGGTGCGTATCTGAACTGTATCTGAAAGTTGTCTTTGAATGAGTATCAGGATGGCATCCGTATCTGGTGTGTATCTGAACTGTATCTAAAAGTTGTCTTTGAATGAGTATCAGGATGGCATCTGTATCTGGTGTGTATTTGAACTGTATCTGAAAGTTGTCTTTGAATGAGTATCAGGATGGCATCTATATCTGATGCGTATCTGAACTGTATCTGAAAGTTGTCTTTGAATGAGTATTAGGATGGCATCCGTATCTGGTGCGTATCTGTACTGTATCTGAAATCTGAATCTAAATGAGTATCAGGATGACTTCCGTGTATGGAGCGTATCTGAGACTGTATCTGAAGTTGAATTAGAATGCGTATCAGGATGGCTTCCGTGTCTGGAGAGTATCTGAAACTGTATCTGAAGTTGAATTAGAATGAGTATCAGAATGGCATCCGTATCTGGTACGTATCTGAACTGTATCTAAAAGTTGTCTTTGAATGAGTATCAGGATGGCATCCATATCTGATGCGTATCTGAATTGTATCTGAAAGCTATCTTTGAATGAGTATCAGGATGGCATCCGTATCTGGTGTGTATCTGAACTATATCTGAAAGTTATCTTTGAATGAGTATCAGGATTGCATTCGTATCTGGTGCGTATTTGAACTGTATCTGAAAGTTGTCTTTGAATGAGTATCAGGATGGCATCCATATGTGGTGCGTATCTGAAAGTTGTCTTTGAATGAGTATCAGGATGGCATCCGTATCTGGTGCATATTTGAACTGTATCTGAAAGTTGTCTTTGAATGAGTATCAGGATGGCATCCATATCTGGTGCATATCTGAACTGTATCTGAAAGCTGAATCTGAATGAGTGTTAAAGTAATCTTTGACGATTACTACTCCAAAAAGATGATGAAGGAATCTTGGATGATTACTACCTCAAAAGATGATGATCTTTGTCTGTTGATTGATCTTTCCTGAAAAGGTAAAGAATTAGTTGTATGCAATATCATGATGTATGCATTGCGTAATGATATTCTCAAAATAAATGAGATTTGTGTTATATGTATTTTGTATGCATATGCTATGAATGTTGTTGAAATGTAATTTTGTCTTGGAAAATAAATCCTTGACAAGTGTTGGGGAGTCATTAAATCCCGGATTGTTGTTGAAGACTAGGTGTGTCTTCAAACTTTGCCTAGAATGTTTCCACTGAGGATTCCTGTTTTGTTGAGGAGAACTCCTATGGGGAATATTGACTTTGTTTGAGAATACTCTGTTGGAGAGTGCTGATTCCTGATTGGAAAATAGATCAGGAGTCTCGGTTGTTCGTTTCTCTACTGGGAGTTATCTCTTGATGGACGAAGTTGAACTGATATCTGGTCGGGTCCAGGCTTCACAGTAACTTGTTGGGGATTGTAGAGTAGTCTACATCGGGAAGAGGAGTTGTGGTCCTTTGATTTGTAGTAGTCAGAGAGGCAAACTCAAACTGGGGAATCTGTAGTTTGTTAGGAAAATAAACCGTGTTGTCGGTCTGCTAGAGAGGTAACGACTTCGTTGGGGAAAAGGTTTTCAGAGATCAAAAATCTGGTTGGGAGTCATCCCATGAGAAGGATCTTGGGAAGATTTGCCACTTCCCCTAGTAGGAGGTGCTTGTGGCACTACTAGAAACTTTTTTGATTGTAACTAAACCTCTGTCGGGATTTGCGTTCAATGCCCCAAGTGATAGAGACCTGCCCATGGTTATTTCAACAATTCTTTGAGAGATTCTTTGAATTTTGACTTGACTGCCCCAGGTGTGCTGGATAATGACATGTCATGCCCCCTTGTTGTCAGAAGATTTTCCATTTGGAAATGTCATCCCAATTGAAGTGATTTGTTCACCGAGAGAGCTTTCGTTCATCGGATCGTTGTGTGAATTCTCCGCTGTCAAACAAATAACCATATGCAAACAGTGATATTCAAATAAATGCAAAGTTTATGCTTGTCTTGAAGTTTTGAAAATGCGTTTTTAGCAAGTGAAGAAATTTTGTAAGAAAATTCAAACTCAGGATTTAGAGCAAAGCCTTACAGGAGTCAGGATACCTTTTGTAATAGTATGCTTTCGAACTAACCCATGCTTCAATTAGGACTTTTGAAGGGTTGTAATGTGGCTTGGTTCACGGTTTAAGAAACAAAGGATAAAGGCTCAAAGTTTGTTTGTACCCACCCGCTCTTCGTGATGTTCTTCAGTCCTAAGCTCATTTAATTGTACGTTTGAACTCCAATCGATTCTAGAATATGTTTTGGTGATGGTTCAGACAAGTTAAGTTTGTCGGAAGGCAATCATTTTTGCAACATTTTTCACGTTGTTGAGGATTTGTAGTGACCTCTTTTTATTTGATTTGTTATCCCTATTTTTTGCCTGACTGTTCCTGTTTTGAGATTACAATCAGCGGGATGCCCCAGTTTTTCTTAAGTCTCCTTTGTAGGTTTTAACTTAGTGGGCTTTTCTCTTCGAGAGATAATGACCGCCTATGTGATAGGGAACCATCACTGTCTCTTGATCCAAGGGGAATGTTTTTGATGTCATTTGTTGCATTACGAGATGAGAGTTTGCGGCTTAAAGCGCGTTTGAATCAACTGAGAGACTACCTTGCCCCAGGTTTTGATAAAAGGTTTCAATATGTGTAGAAAGAGAACTTCTGCTTCTTTGGCTCAAATGGGTTGACTAGGGATTATCTTCCTTATAACTCCAGTGTTTAGCATTTGAAAGAACGCATGTACATCGTCAGTAAGGTCTGTTCAAGAGCATACTGTATGAGATTATGGGATTGTTTTCGTCATCCACCCTCTAAAGGCTTGTAACTTTTAACAAGAGTTGAATGTCATAAAGAGAGTTAAAAGCATAGTTTAAATGTAATGAAAATGAATGGATTGATTCAAGACAGGCATATGCAATGCATTAATGAAACAAAGTTTGACATTAATAGATAATTGTTTGAATAACAAAAGAGAAATTACAACTTGAAAATTCAAAATGAACAAAAGCCTCTTTGTTTGAACTTGTTACTTTAGGTGGTGAGCTTTTGGCAGAAGAATTCAGTCTGGCCATCTTATGTGAACTCCAGCATTCCTTCATCGATCAGGTTTTGAATCTTGTACTTCAACGCCTGTTGTACCCCAAAATTTGCCCTCCCATATTCTTCAAGGATTTGTCAAGTCAAGGTCACAAAATTCCCCAAGGGTTGTGCAGCTCAACTGTCTCCTATACAGTCAAAACTAGGGTTTGAGTTCTGGTCAAGCAAATGAACTTTTCAAAGGCCCCAATCAAGTCTCATATGCCTACAAAGATGGTCAAGTGTCCTCATATCAAGTTTTAAGGCATTCAGCTCAAAATTGCACAGTCAAAACCCTAGATTGCACTACAGTCAACTGTAGGGGCAAAATGGTCATTTGGCAGTCAAAAGTTCAAATTTTTGGTCAACATATCATTTTGAAGCCACAAACATCATTTGATCAATGCTTGATCATGATTCTCAAAATTTGGCTCAGAAATCATCAAAGATGCAAAAGTTGCTATATTTGGACAGCTGAAAAAGTCAACTGAAATTGACCAGGGCATAACTTTCACATGGATTATCAGAAAAATTCCATCCAAAGCTCATTTTGAAGAGAAAGACATTTCCTACAACTCATCTTCATATTCCAAGTACAAGAAATGCTCTCACAAAAAGTTATCAATTTCAACATTATAGGTCATTTTCAAAAGTCAACAAAAAGGGACTTTAAGTCAAAGACCATAACTTGAGATTGGTAAATCAAAATGACATGGGACCAAAGGCATTGGTTAAAGGACTCAAAGACCTTTCCAAAATGTCCAATAACATGTGAAAAGCTTAAAAATTGACCAAGTTATGCCTTGTGGAAGTTGGGAAATTTTTGGAAATTTTTGAAAGTCAACAATGGTTCAAATGACCTAAAAATGCAAATGGGCCCATTTTTCTTCCAAGTTTCTTCATGCCAAGCCTATGCACGACCACTAGGCCCAAAGGGAAGTATTTTCATATTTTTTAATTATTTATTTGAATTTATATTAATTTATATTCATTTAAATCATTTTAATACATGAAAAATATAAACCTAACCTAAAAAAATCTTTTTATGCATGATTTGGCTTCTATAATTCGTGCACATGTTAATAGGGAAGGATTTGGTGCTAATTGATCAGATTTGATACAAAATACATGAAAAAAGATTCAAAAAAGATCTTCCAAAATCAAAGATTGAAATCATCATGGCAAGAGATTTTGTACAGCTTTCTTAACCTAAATCGTTCCATACAAGTACTAGAACATAAACCTAATGCCTAGAGACTGCAAGCTGCGCCCAAACAAGCCATTGCATATTGAAATTTTTCATAAAAACTCAAGAACTGAAAAGTGCCTTAGAGGTCGATTCAAGCTCCCATTCTTGTCCTATCATCATCCTGAGACATCCTTGAACGTCTCTCAATCATTAGCATCAACCAAAACACCCTGAATTGGTACCCCTAAGTCAAACTGTGAAGCAAAAATTCTGAAATCGCATAGCATGAATTAAGCATCCTTTTGCATTTTTATTTATGGATTATTGCTTACAATGATGTTTCTGAGCTAACCATTACATTCAATTGCTTTTTTGTGCCATATATACGAATTCGCCATGTTTGAATATTAGGGTTGCAGGTTTCTTAAAATAGGGATTTTGCGTAGAGGAAAAATTAGGGTTCATGAGTACCACCATTGCAATCAGCTCATCAAGACGAAGAAGACTAGACCATCGCGCCTAATTTATGTTTGGATACGAGCTATTCGCTATTTTCTTAAATCACCCCTTCAGCAACGCTATAAAAACCGTGGCCATACGTTTATGTTTCAGAAAAAACGAAGAAGACAACCTCGTTGTCACCACGTGATAGGCTGGTTTGAAAATTCGCGCCAGATTGTCCACTAACACCATGTTTTACTTATTATATTTATTTGATATTATGTGTTAAGTGACAAGCGCTTGGTCCAGTGGTGCACGTGATGGTTTGTAACATGAATGACCTGGGTTCGATCCCAGGTCTTCTTCCTTTCCAATATTATTTTTCCTTTATTAATCATATGCAGGCACACCTTCGTGGTACACCATATTCCACCCTCATCCAAACGTACACATGCCTGGTGATCCCAGATCAAGGGCTGATGTTGAAGGTACACTATAAGGCAAGTCAATACGCTGGCACCCAAGCTGGAAAAGTCAACAAATCTCTGGTTTAATGGGCCAATGTTCTTGGGCCAATACCTCCATCTGGGCCCTGAACCCCCCCTGGTTTGCTTTTCTTTTCTTTTTATTATTTTAATTATTGTGTTATTTATTTTTATTGCTTTAATTAATTAATTTTCTCTTTTTTTACAAAATATAAAAGCATCATAAAAATCCAGAAAAAGATAAAAATGTAATAAATATTTTATTTTAATTATTTTATTTTCATGAATAAATTGTGTAATTGAATTTAGTATAATTAGGTTTTTTTTAATTTTAATTCTTTTCATAACAAAATATAAAAAATATAGAATTTAGGTTTAATTGTTGATCTTAATCCTTTTTAATTTTCCCCTTTTTTGTAATAATATTGCTTATTTTATTTATTATTTTCATGAGTAAATTGTACATAAAAATTAATTTAGGTTAAATTAGTCAAATTTCAATATTTTCTTAATAATTAATAAATAATTAGAATTAGGGTTTTACCTCCACTTTTTTAGCTTTAATTAATTCTTTTTTCTTTTAATAAATAAAAAAACATAAAAATCTAAAAAAACATTTTCTTTTTTGCATTTCAATTCTAATTCCCTATTTAATTCTAATTAATTAACTCTTGTAATTTTAATTATTTGCAAAAGGGTCCAACGCCTTAGTTTTGTTTTAATTATTTTATTTCGCATATTATTTTATTTCATTTATTATAATTTTGTATCTCTCCCAAAGCCATGTAACTTTACGTTTTGCACTTTTATTTATCGCTTTATTTATTTTCCGCTAAATCGGGTCCGGTTTAATTTTGGCGATGTGGACCCGCGCCTTTGTAATAGCCTTAGATTTGTTTTTTCGCAAACTTTATAACTGTTAAATATGCATGCAAGAATGAATGGACAAATTAAAATCAAGCGTAGAACATGACAAACATGACAAGACAAATATCAATAAACATGACACACAATTCGCACACACCACCCCTAGGGTACGCCTCACTGTTGCCTTTCGAAAGGTGATCGTCGAGT
This sequence comes from Vicia faba, assembly GCA_948472305.1. Classification (NCBI taxonomy): domain Eukaryota; kingdom Viridiplantae; phylum Streptophyta; class Magnoliopsida; order Fabales; family Fabaceae; genus Vicia; species Vicia faba. Next base: position 36,845,045 of record OX451741.1, read on the forward strand.
AGAGGACGTCTTAGTAAGTCCTCATGATCCGGGAACCTGGCATGAGGGTAGCTTCTAAGGTGTCTTCCCATTGCTCCGGTGATCACCACGTCCCTAAAACTCGAATTGACCCGAACACCTCCAATGGTGGTGCTACCTACCTCTCAATGGTGGGATGGCACTACTTTAAAGGACATTTACACAGACGAATTCCTTAGGGTAGGTAGGTTCTCGTAGATACTTGCTCTCTTCAAAAACAAATCAAAATCTTTTCACACTGACACTTTTCAAAAGCTTTCAAAACAAACTTTTCAAACACTCTGACGTACGAGTCGATCTGAAATTTTTTCAAAGAAACTTTTTAAACCCACATTGAAAAGCAAACAAACAATGTTGAAAACACATTGAGCAAGTATCTAAGAGCCCATGGATAACCATGGATAGAAAGGGTGCTAACACCTTCCCTTTCTATAACCTACCTCCCGAACCGAGAGCAATCTCTTTAAAGGAATTTTTCTGTGCTTTTGTCCTTTCCATTTAGAGAAAATAAAAGACGGTGGCGACTCTTGCTTCCGCGACATTTCGCGAACCAGCGTTAAACAGTCAGTTCCAGATCCACCGATCACAGAACTGGCGACTCTGCTGGGGAATAATCTTATAAAGTGAGGTGTACCTTAGGGCTAGGTCATAACTGTGTTTTCACTTGTATTGTTTTGCTTGCTTTACTATTGTGGGTTGCATCGGAGATACATAGATCCTAACCCGGATCTGGGGATACCCTGTTTAGGTAGCATAAGCTGTGAGGGACCTGTCCGGCGTAGACCGACACAGGTGAAGCAGTGGCTACGTTGGTGTGGCACCTTGGTCTGTACCGATATCCCTTGTGTCGCAACGAGGAGAATATGGGTCTTCTAAGGAGTCATTAAGCACCAACAACCTTAGAACCTTAATTGACACAACTTGGCCTTTAGAACAGTAGCAGTATGCTACGCCCATTGAGGCTAAACTCTCGTGATGGTTCCGGCCGCAAGAAAAGATTGCGATGCTGGAGTTATGACCGATTGAGGGTAGTCAATGATATTGGGATCCTCTAAGAACCCGGTTACTTTTGATTAGGACAGGTATGAACCAACAAACTGAAAGAGGGTAGTACCTAGACCTCATGCTGGCCTAAACTTTAGGGGCTTGCCTTGTGTGACTTGTGTGCCTTGCGATGTTTGCCTTTGTATCTGTATGTGGTGTGCTTTATCATAACATCATAGCATCATGAGCATTGCATGCATCCTGCATAAGAACTGACCATTTCAAAGACAAGAGGGTTTCATCTTTGCTCTGTTTTGTAGGACATTATGATGCCTGTGCGAAGGAATACTATCTGGTTCAACTTTGTTCGCTCACCTGAGTTGATTGATGAGTTGGTTAGCAGAATTCCAAACACCACTTCCTTCATTCAGAGGCATGGCTCTCTTCTCAGTTTAGTCACTGCAAAGCGGGATCAACAGTTGATGAGTGTTCTGACCCAATTCTATGACCCTCAGTACCAGTGCTTCACCTTTCAAGACTTCCAGCTGGTCCCTACCCTGGAAGAGTTCTCTAATCTGCTTGGTATCCCTATCTTGGATCAGACTCCCTTTACTGGTTGGGAAAAGACCCTCAGGCTTGAGGACATTGCTGCAGCTCTTCCTTTGACCCATCAAGAGGTAACAGACAACTGGGTAACTAGAAGCGGAGTTAAGGGTTTCTTGGCCAAGTTTCTGATTGGTAAAGCTAACAGCTTCTGGAATGACTTGGACTTTAAGGCATATGAAGACATCTTGGCTCTCCTAATCTATGGGTTAGTCCTGTTTCCTAATCCTGACAACTTCATCAATGTCACTTCCATTAGGATCTTTATGTCTCAGAACCCTGTGCCCACTCTCTTGGGTGACATCTTGCAACAACTTCATGCCCGTACTACCCGAAGACGAGGAACCCTATGGTGTTGTATCCCTTTGTTGGTGAGGTGGTTTATTTCGCACCTCCCTAAGTTCGTACTGAAGAACCAAGAAGGAAGAGGTTGGGCTCACAGGTTAATGTCTCTCACCGATAAAGACATCATTTGGACTTGCAGAGGTTTGGATGAGATAGCTATTATTGATCGATGCGGGGAGTATCCTAATGTTCCTCTGATTGGTACTCAAGGAGGGATCTCGTACAATCCATGTCTAGCACTCCGTCAGTTTGGAAGAGCAAGAAGAGCAGGCCCCCATGAGATGCTGGTGCCTCACATCAGTTTCGAGTTTCAGATGGATAGTGACGAGCTGCGTCGTAGGTTCATCAAGGCTTGGGACAAGGTTCATAAAGCTGACCCACAAGAGCTAGGGCCAAAGACTTCTTTACCTATGGAAGCCTACTACAAATGGGTCCGCATCCGTGCTCAGAAGTTAGGTATGCCGTATGAAGCTGTCAGACCCGTCATTCTTGAGTGTCCTGATAAAGATGGTGTTCCTCCAACTGTCCTTCCTCCTCAGATACCTACTGATTATGAGACATTGAAGAGATCTTGGTCGCAACTGCAAGAAGAACGGGATTCCTACCGGGAAAAGTTCAACGAGCAGGAATCAAAGATCCAGAAGCTGACAAAGCAGTTGGAGAATGAAAGAGCTCTGAATGCCTACCTCCGTACTGAGAAGAGGAGACCATGGGATCAATGAGGAATTCTGAATGTGCCTTTACAGTTTTTTATTTCCTTTCCAGTTGTTTCATTTCATGTAAACGCCTAAGGGCAACTTGTTGAATAATTTCAGTTACAAAGTTGAATCTAATGAAGTGTGTTCTCTTTTTGTTTACGAAGTTGATCCCCGATTGTCTTTGAAAACATGATCCATACGCATTTCATACATCATGTGCATAGCAGGTTTTTCCCTTTTCAGGTTGCTTACAGTTCTTCGCTGTTTATTTCAGCATCATGAATCCCGGATCTGAATCCACAGAGACATCAATCAAGGCTCTCCAGGCGCAGAATGCGCAGTTTCAAGAACTAATCATGGGTCTAGCTAAAGGCCAAGAAGAACTGAAGACTATGCTCCTGAAGAAGGAGAAGAAGAAAAAGAGAAGAACTGTTCTATTCAACTCGGGCCGAAGGTTGGGTAATACTCTGCAACATGAAGAGGCTATTTCTTCTGTTGGCAAGAGTCCGTCTCAGGCAGAAGTAAAGGCTCCTACTCCAGAGGTCTCCGACAACGAGACAGATTTTGATGAAGAGCAGTACCCTCCTGAAGACAACAGATACAAACAACTGGAGGACAGGTTGAAGGCTATGGAGGTGCAACAGGCACCTGGGCTGGATTTCGGAGATCTGGGTTTGTCGACTGGTGTGATCATCCCCCACAAGTTCAAAGCACCCACTTTCTCCAAATATGACGGGGCGTCTTGTCCCAAGCTGCACTTAAGGTCCTATGTTCGGAAAATTCAGCCGTACTCTGCGGACAAGAATCTATGGATCCACTTCTTCCAGGAGAGTCTTTCAGGGACTCATCTCGAATGGTTCTATCAGCTGGATGGGACCAAAGTTCGTAACTGGGAGGAGCTGGCTACTGCTTTCTACAAGCAGTATCAGTATAATGCCGACCTTGCCCCCACACGTACCCAACTCCAGGGTATGGCGTTAGGCGCAAGCGAAGGTTTTAAGGAGTACGCGCAGAAGTGGAGAGACCTGGCTGGCAGGGTGCAGCCACCATTGACTGATCGGGAGTTGGTTGACATGTTCTTGGGGACCCTATCTGGGCCATTCTTCAACCATCTCATTGGGAATTCTTCTGCTGGTTTCACTGATTTAATCTTGACTGGAGAGAGAATTGAAGCTGGGTTGAAGTCTGGAAAGATTGCAAAGGCTGCATCATCTAGTTCAGACAAGAAACCGTTCAAGAAGGAGTCTAGCGCCGTGTATGGTTCTAGGAGATCAGAAAGACATGAGCACCGCCAATCTCTCAGTGCGGTCATGATTGCTAAGCCTGCTGCCGCTCCCCGGCCAAACAATGCTCAGAAGGTGGAAAGACCCCGGCGAGAATTCACCCGCTTAAACATGACTTTGTCGCAGATCCTGCCACAGTTGCTCGCAACTAATCTAGTGACTGTCAGGGAGGCGCCAAAGTTTCCAAATACTGCATCCCCCAAGTACAACCCGAATGCTCGTTGTACTTATCATTCAGAAAGCCCGGGGCACTCTACTGATGACTGTTGGGCACTAAAGAACAAGCTGCAGGACCTCATTGACGCTAAGGAGGTACAGTTTGAGGCGTCTGACAAGCCTAATGTGGTGACAGCTCCCCTGCCTGCTCATGGAGTTAACGCTATTGGGGATGAAGAGGAAGTTGATGAAGCTGAGTTTGATAGCTGGATCTACCCGGCTGCTGACGGTGGACTTAACAATTGGAGCGCTAAGGACAATCTCCCTGTTTCTTTTGTTACTAAGTAATAAGTTTCTTTGTTTCGTTATCTTTTTGTAATAAACAATGATAAACTCTATGGCCCGGTGTCTTACCCGAGGCACCGTGGTTCTATTTGTGAGGGCATACAAACTGTCATTTTATACATCATGAATGAAAATCTTGGACGTTTTTCGCATTGCAAATATTGTGTTCCTTTTCTGTCTTTCTTTTCCTTTACATAATTTTCAAAACAGCTGTATTTACACACACACTCACTCATACAGGTTCCAATCCACTCTGGATCTCACTGATAACAGCTCTGCTAATCCCAATTATGACTTCGAAAATCCGATCAACTTAGCCGAAGACGAAGGTGAAGATGATTGCGAAGTGCCTGGCGAGCTTGCAAGACTGTTACTTCAGGAAGAGAGGGCGATTCAACCCCATGAAGAGCCAGTGGAAACCATAAACCTGGGTACTGAGGCAGACAGAAAGGAGGTAAAGATTGGTGCCAACCTAGAGCTCAGCGTGAAGCAACAGTTAACCAAGATGTTACATGACTATATGGAGATCTTTGCCTGGTCCTACGAAGACATGCCAGGGTTGGATACCGATATTGTTGTCCATCATTTGCCGACTAGGGAAGACTGCCCTCCAGTTAAACAAAAGGTTCGTCGGATGCGTCCAGAGATGTCCGAGAAGATTAAAGCCGAGGTCATGAAACAGTTTGATGCCGGGTTCCTTGCGGTGACTTCTTACCCCCAGTGGGTTGCTAATGTGGTGCCGGTACCTAAAAAGGACGGCAAGGTCAGGATGTGTGTTGATTACAGGGATCTGAACAGGGCCAGCCCCAAGGATGACTTCCCCTTACCTCACATTGATGTCCTTGTTGATAATACAGCTCAACACAAAGTATTCTCTTTCATGGATGGCTTTTCAGGCTACAATCAGATCAAGATGGCACCTGAAGACATGGAAAAGACTACATTTGTTACTCAGTGGGGCACCTTCTGTTACAAGGTCATGCCGTTCGGATTAAAGAATGCTGGGGCAACCTACCAACGTGCCATGGTTGCCTTATTTCACGATATGATCCATCATGAGATCGAAGTGTACGTGGACGACATGATCGCTAGATCCCAGACTGAGGAAGAGCATCTAGATCATCTACAGAAGTTGTTCGACCGGTTGAAACTGTACAAGCTGAGATTGAACCCGAACAAGTGCACCTTCGGGGTCAGATCGGGAAAGTTACTAGGCTTCGTGGTCAGTGATAAAGGTATTCAAGTGGACCCTGCTAAGGTCAAAGCTATTCAAGAGATGCCAGTTCCTAAGACAGAGAAGGAAGTCGGAGGCTTTTTAGGACGCCTGAATTACATTGCTCGATTCATCTCTCATCTGACTGCTACCTGTGAGCCAATCTTCAAGCTGCTGAAGAAAGATCAGGTAGTACGTTGGAACGATGAATGTCAGGCTGCCTTCAACAAAATCAAAGAGTATCTCCAAGAACCACCCATCCTTATGCCACCGGTTGAAGGGAGACCTCTGATCCTATATCTGACAGTGCTAGACAACTCAATGGGGTGTGTGCTGGGGCAGCATGACGAGTCTGGCCGAAAAGAGCATGCCATTTATTACCTTAGCAAAAAGTTTACCGACTGTGAGACCCGATACTCACTGCTTGAGAAAACTTGCTGCGCTTTGGTATGGGCTGCTCGCCGGCTGAGACAGTATATGCTGACTCACACCACCTTGTTGATCTCAAAGATGGATCCTATAAAGTACATATTCGAAAAGCCTGCTCTGTCTGGGAGAATTGCAAGATGGCAAATGATCTTGACGGAATACGACATTCAGTACACAACCCAGAAAGCCATCAAGGGGAGTGTATTGGCAGACCACTTAGCTCATCAAGTTGTAGATGACTACCAATCAATGAACTTCGAATTTCCGGATGAAAGCATTATGATAGTAACAGATTGTGAAGTACCTGGACCGGATGAAGGACCTGAACCGGGATCCCGATGGTCTATGCACTTTGACGGAGCCTCCAATGCTTTGGGAAATGGTATCGGCGCCATCATCATATCCCCTCAAGGTACTCATACTCCACTCACTGCCCGGCTGTGTTTCAACTGTACCAACAACATGGCGGAGTATGAGGCGTGTATCATGGGTCTTCAAGCTGCGATCGACCTAAGGATTAAGTTTCTGAGTGTCTTCGGAGATTCCGCTCTTGTGATCAATCAGATCAAAGGAGAGTGGGATACGAAACATCCAAACTTGATCCCTTACAAAGAATGTGTGTTGGCCCTGATTCCCCACTTTACAGAGATAACCTTCGAACACTTTCCAAGAGAAGAGAATCAGTTAGCGGACGCGTTAGCTACAATGTCTTCAATGTTCAAGGTTAAATGGGATAATGAAGCTCCTCGGATCATCATCTGGAAACTGGATGAACCAACATACTGTTGTGATCTCGAAACTGAATTGGTAACTGAGAAGCCTTGGTACCACGAAGTAAAGAGATATTTGGAAGCTCAGGAATACCCTGAAGGTGCCTCTGTCAATGATAAGAAATTCCTGAGGAGGTTCGCAGCCAAGTTCTTCCTAAGCAACGGCATCTTGTACAAGCGAAACCATGATTCAACCTTACTGCGTTGTGTGGATAAGACTGAAGCGGAAAGAATCATGGAAGAGCTACATGAAGGGACCTTCGGTACGCATTCCAGTGGACATACTATGGCTAAAAAGATCCTACGGGCAGGATATTATTGGTCTACAATGGAAGCTGACTGTTACCAACATTCTAGGACATGCCACAAGTGCCAGATCTATGCAGACAAGGTGCATGTTCCTCCGGTTCCCCTGAATGTTCTGACTGCGCCTTGGCCGTTTGCAATGTGGGGCATGGACATGATCGGCGAGATCAAACCTACAGCATCTAATGGACATCGCTTCATCCTAGTGGCGATTGACTATTTCACAAAGTGGGTTGAGGCAGCATCCTATGCTACAGTAACCAAGACTGTTGTGGCACGGTTCATTCGGCACAATCTGATTTGTCGATACGGCGTCCCTGAGCGGATTATTACAGACAACGGTACCAATCTGAACAATAAGATGATTGCTGAGCTTTGCGAACAGTTCAAGATACAGCACCATAATTCTTCTCCTTACAGACCGAAGATGAATGGGGCTGTAGAAGCAGCTAACAAGAACATCAAGAAAATCGTGCAAAAGATGACAGTAACGTACAAAGATTGGCACGAGATGTTACCGTTCGCTCTGCATGGGTACCGTACCTCAGCCAGGACGTCAACCGGGGCAACTCCATTCTCTCTGGTTTATGGCATGGAGGCAGTCTTGCCAATCGAAGTGCAAATTCCTTCGCTCCGGATAATGAAGGATGCAAACCTGAACGAAGATGATTGGATCCAGACACGACTTGACCAACTCAATCTCATTGACGAAAAGAGACTTGCTGCTATCTGCCATGGTCAGACGTATCAGAAACGGATGATCAGGGCATTTAACAAAAAGGTCAGACCACAGGAATATCAAGTTGGGGATCTGGTTATCAAGAGAATCATCCTTCCTCAGAGTGATCCAAGGGGCAAATGGACCCCTACATATGAAGGGCCATTTGTGGTTAAGCATGTGTTCTCAGGAGGAGCAATGATCTTAACCAACATGGATGGTGACGACCTTCCTCACCCCGCCAATGCAGACATAGTTAAAAAATACTACGCATGAAAAAAGACCCGCTAGGCTGACATGCCTAGGCAAAAATAAGGGCTTCCCGTCGAACCAAAAGGGTTCGGGCAAAATGTAGGGATGAAAATGAAAAAAATCTGTACACCCGGCAAGTCGAAAACCTGAAAAGGCGGCTTGGGCAAAAATGGGTATCCCGGTGGACTGAAAACCCGAAAGGGCGGTCCAGGCAAAAATTAGGGATAAAGCGTAATACTATGTCTCATTGATCACTTTGCATCCAGAATCCGGTATCTACGTCAAACGGCATCGATCAGTCAGCTTCACCTTCAACCAAGGTCATCAAGTGATGAGACGCTCAGAGTTATAAAGGCAATAGCAGAGTTGAAACCCAGTGGATCATTCATCTTTCACACAGCTGTTTTATTTTCTTTTGTACAAAACTTGTATAAACTTCTTTGATCGGCGACGTACCTCTTACTAGGGCGTCAGCCTCTTGTACACAAAACGCCTATTCACAGGCCATTCAAAAATCAATAAAAATATATGTTCAGTTAAATGTGCCAAGTGTTTTTCTTTTTCTGTTTTGTTTTGCGAAGAACGTCCAAGGTTCAATTTGTGATGTATGCATTGACAATAATTTGCTAACTCATAAATATTTGCATACGAAACAAAGGAATTCATTGCAGGTGACACTAGAAACAGGGGCAATAAGGAGTGGTCTAAACAATCCAATTGCTCTATCCTCCAAGGTACCTAGGTAGTTTCAGCTAAAGAACATGGCCAAGTGTATCTTAATTCCCCAGAGAGTGGTTCAACAAAACAATACATTCTCTCCAAGCAAATCATCAATTATCAAGGAAATTGAGTATCCACCAGTCGATCTCAAACATTCCCCATCAGCATATATTCTTAACAAGTATCCCCGGCAGTCTTGGCCTAAAGATTGTTCCCCGGCGGTATCTCAACATTCAAAGGAGTCACCTCCCCAGCACATCAAAACCTTCCCCAGAAGAGTCCAATCCAGCTTCACCAGCAAAGTTGGAATTCATATATCCCCAAGCAGTAAGCTTATCCCCAGTAGATTCTGGAAGCTTATCCCCTCGCAGCACACGAACGCGTCGTCCGGCTTTATTTAAAGAGTTATTTCCTTAACAGGATATAACTGGGTTATCCTCAGCCAAAAGCCACGGAAAGGTCGTCGTCAACGTAGTTCTTTCCTATCCCCAGCGAAGTCCATTAATACTTCCAACAACAAGGGTATCCTCAGCAAACTACTGTCAACAATTCAGCAAAAGCATCTCCCCACAGAGTATTGCTTCCCAGCATGGTCATCAGAGTATCTTTTCTCCCCATAGAAGCTTCATTTGCCAAGTTTATTCCTCAACGGAGTCATCTTCTCCTACCGGTATTCTTGCAACTATCATCTCCAGCGGAAGCAAAAGCTTGTTCTTCCAACATCAGCCCAGGATACGACTTCCCGGCACCCGTCAAGGATTCACTTTCCTAGACGAAAACATACATAAAACATCACATACATCATTATAGCATGCATAACGTATTGCATCATACAAGTCTCATTTATCGAGAACATCATTGCTTGACCCATATCATGCATTGCATATGACTGACCTTTACCTTTCAGGAAAGATGCAGCTAAAATTCTCAATCACATTTCAAGACTTTGTCCGGTTCAGTTAAATCGACCCTAAGATTTTCCTGATGCTTATCCAGTCAAAGGTCTTCTCTTGGTTCAGTCAGATCGACCCTAAGATCTCCCTGATGCTTATCCAGTTGAAGATAGTTCAAGACCTAGACCGGTTCAGTTAAATCGACCCTAAGATTTCCCTGATGCTTATCCAGTCAAAGGCCTTCTCTGGTTCAGTCAGATCGACCCTAAGATCTCCCTGATTCTTATCCAGTTGAAGATGTTTCAAGACCTAGACCGGTTCAGTTAAATCGACCCTAAGATTTTCCTGATTCTTACCCAGTCCAAGGCCTTCTCTGGTTCAGTCAGATCGACCCTAAGATCTCCCTGATACTTATCCAGTTGAAGATGTTTCAAGACCTAGACCGGTTCAGTTAAATCGACCCTAAGATTTTCCTGATTCTTACCCAGTCCAAGGCCTTCTCTGGTTCAGTCAGATCGACCCTAAGATCTCCCTGATACTTATCCAGTTGAAGATATTTCAAGACCTTGCCCGGTTCAATTAAATCGACCCTAAGATTTTCCTGATTCTTACCCAGTCAAAGGCCTCTCTGGTTCAGTCAGATCGACCCTAAGATCTCCCTGATTCTTATTCCAGTAGAAGACACCCAAGATTTTTCTCAACGAGCGTTGTTGAGATTAAAGTCACCCAAGGTTCCCTTATCATTCATGCTAAGGCAGTGACCATCCCTGGTTCATTCATCAGCGTTTGAAGCTCCAGACTCAGCTCCTGTAACCAGCCAGGACACATCTATACCAAGCATCTAAAATCAGCTCCTGCAACGTGTCAGGTACTCATTTTCTCTTTTGCAGGTATGCAGGTTCTCGCTAAGGAATCTCCTACGCAACCGACATCCAGATGGCATCTATAAGCCCATCATCCTATCCAGCAATCTCCAAATGGCATCCATAAGCCCATTCCACCATACTGCTATCATGTGAGCGCAAATTTCTGGGCACTTTAGTGCTCAATCATCTTCTACCCTCGGATTACGAAAAGCACGTCTGCCAATCTGCATCCTCAGGTCTAAGAAGATTGAACAGGGGCAACTGTTGTACCCCAAAATTTGCCCTCCCATATTCTTCAAGGATTTGTCAAGTCAAGGTCACAAAATTCCCCAAGGGTTGTGCAGCTCAACTGTCTCCTATACAGTCAAAACTAGGGTTTGAGTTCTGGTCAAGCAAATGAACTTTTCAAAGGCCCCAATCAAGTCTCATATGCCTACAAAGATGGTCAAGTGTCCTCATATCAAGTTTTAAGGCATTCAGCTCAAAATTGCACAGTCAAAACCCTAGATTGCACTACAGTCAACTGTAGGGGCAAAATGGTCATTTGGCAGTCAAAAGTTCAAATTTTTGGTCAACATATCATTTTGAAGCCACAAACATCATTTGATCAATGCTTGATCATGATTCTCAAAATTTAGCTCAGAAATCATCAAAGATGCAAAAGTTGCTATATTTGGACAGTTGAAAAAGTCAACTGAAATTGACCAGGGCATAACTTTCACATGGATTATCAGAAAAATTCCATCCAAAGCTCATTTTGAAGAGAAAGACATTTCCTACAACTCATCTTCATATTCCAAGTCCAAGAAATGCTCTCACAAAAAGTTATCAATTTCAACATTATAGGTCATTTTCAAAAGTCAACAAAAAGGGACTTTAAGTCAAAGACCATAACTTGAGATTGGTAAATCAAAATGACATGGGACCAAAGGCATTGGTTAAAGGACTCAAAGACCTTTCCAAAATGTCCAAGAACATGTGAAAAGCTTAAAAATTGACCAAGTTATGCCTTGTGGAAGTTGGGAAATTTTTGGAAATTTTTGAAAGTCAACAATGGTTCAAATGACCTAAAAATGCAAATGGGCCCATTTTTCTTCCAAGTTTCTTCATGCCAAGCCTATGCACGACCACTAGGCCCAAAGGGAAGTATTTTCATATTTTTTTAATTATTTATTTGAATTTATATTAATTTATATTCATTTAAATCATTTTAATACATGAAAAATATAAACCTAACCTAAAAAAATCTTTTTATGCATGATTTGGCTTCTATAATTCGTGCACATGTTAATAGGGAAGGATTTGGTGCTAATTGATCAGATTTGATACAAAATACATGAAAAAAGATTCAAAAAAGATCTTCCAAAATCAAAGATTGAAATCATCATGGCAAGAGATTTTGTACAGCTTTCTTAACCTAAATCGTTCCATACAAGTAATAGAACATAAACCTAATGCCTAGAGACTGCAAGCTGCGCCCAAACAAGCCATTGCATATTGAAATTTTTCATAAAAACTCAAGAACTGAAAAGTGCCTTAGAGGTCGATTCAAGCTCCCAATCTTGTCCTATCATCATCCTGAGACATCCTTGAACGTCTCTCAATCATTAGCATCAACCAAAACACCCTGAATTGGTACCCCTAAGTCAAACTGTGAAGCAAAAATTCTGAAATCGCATAGCATGAATTAAGCATCCTTTTGCATTTTTATTTATGGATTATTGCTTACAATGATGTTTCTGAGCTAACCATTACATTCAATTGCTTTTTTGTGCCATATATACGAATTCGCCATGTTTGAATATTAGGGTTGCAGGTTTCTTAAAATAGGGATTTTGCGTAGAGGAAAAATTAGGGTTCATGAGTACCACCATTGCAATCAGCTCATCAAGACGAAGAAGACTAGACCATCGCGCCTAATTTATGTTTGGATACGAGCTATTCGCTATTTTCTTAAATCACCCCTTCAGCAACGCTATAAAAACCGTGGCCATACGTTTATGTTTCAGAAAAAACGAAGAAGACAACCTCGTTGTCACCACGTGATAGGCTGGTTTGAAAATTCGCGCCAGATTGTCCACTAACACCATGTTTTACTTATTATATTTATTTGATATTATGTGTTAAGTGACAAGCGCTTGGTCCAGTGGTGCACGTGATGGTTTGTAACATGAATGACCTGGGTTCGATCCCAGGTCTTCTTCCTTTCCAATATTATTTTTCCTTTATTAATCATATGCAGGCACACCTTCGTGGTACACCATATTCCACCCTCATCCAAACGTACACATGCCTGATGATCCCAGATCAAGGGCTGATGTTGAAGGTACACTATAAGGCAAGTCAATACGCTGGCACCCAAGCTGGAAAAGTCAACAAATCTCTGGTTTAATGGGCCAATGTTCTTGGGCCAATACCTCCATCTGGGGCCTGAACCCCCCCCTGGTTTGCTTTTCTTTTCTTTTTATTATTTTAATTATTGTGTTATTTATTTTTATTGCTTTAATTAATTAATTTTCTCTTTTTTTACAAAATATAAAAGCATCATAAAAATCCAGAAAAAGATAAAAATGTAATAAATATTTTATTTTAATTATTTTATTTTCATGAATAAATTGTGTAATTGAATTTAGTATAATTAGGTTTTTTTTAATTTTAATTCTTTTCATAACAAAATATAAAAAATATAGAATTTAGGTTTAATTGTTGATCTTAATCCTTTTTAATTTTCCCCTTTTTTGTAATAATATTGCTTATTTTATTTATTATTTTCATGAGTAAATTGTACATAAAAATTAATTTAGGTTAAATTAGTCAAATTTCAATATTTTCTTAATAATTAATAAATAATTAGAATTAGGGTTTTACCTCCACTTTTTTAGCTTTAATTAATTCTTTTTTCTTTTAATAAATAAAAAAACATAAAAATCTAAAAAAACATTTTCTTTTTTGCATTTCAATTCTAATTCCCTATTTAATTCTAATTAATTAACTCTTGTAATTTTAATTATTTGCAAAAGGGTCCAACGCCTTAGTTTTGTTTTAATTATTTTATTTCGCATATTATTTTATTTCATTTATTATAATTTTGTATCTCTCCCAAAGCCATGTAACTTTACGTTTTGCACTTTTATTTATCGCTTTATTTATTTTCCGCTAAATCGGGTCCGGTTTAATTTTGGCGATGTGGACCCGCGCCTTTGTAATAGCCTTAGATTTGTTTTTTCGCAAACTTTATAACTGTTAAATATGCATGCAAGAATGAATGGACAAATTAAAATCAAGCGTAGAACATGACAAACATGACAAGACAAATATCAATAAACATGACACACAATTCGCACACACCACCCCTAGGGTACGCCTCACTGTTGCCTTTCGAAAGGTGATCGTCGAGTAGAGGACGTCTTAGTAAGTCCTCATGATCCGGGAACCTGGCATGAGGGTAGCTTCTAAGGTGTCTTCCCATTGCTCCGGTGATCACCACGTCCCTAAAACTCGAATTGACCCGAACACCTCCAATGGTGGTGCTACCTACCTCTCAATGGTGGGATGGCACTACTTTAAAGGACATTTACACAGACGAATTCCTTAGGGTAGGTAGGTTCTCGTAGATACTTGCTCTCTTCAAAAACAAATCAAAATCTTTTCACACTGACACTTTTCAAAAGCTTTCAAAACAAACTTTTCAAACACTCTGACGTACGAGTCGATCTGAAATTTTTTCAAAGAAACTTTTTAAACCCACATTGAAAAGCAAACAAACAATGTTGAAAACACATTGAGCAAGTATCTAAGAGCCCATGGATAACCATGGATAGAAAGGGTGCTAACACCTTCCCTTTCTATAACCTACCTCCCGAACCGAGAGCAATCTCTTTAAAGGAATTTTTCTGTGCTTTTGTCCTTTCCATTTGGAGAAAATAAAAGACGGTGGCGACTCTTGCTTCCGCGACATTTCGCGAACCAGCGTTAAACAGTCAGTTCCAGATCCACCGATCACAACGCCCAACAAACGTTTGTATCATGTCCAGGACTATCAGAATGATAGGCACACCTGGCATCAAGATTGTAACTGGGAGAAAAAGTTTTGGGATTTGGATGAGGTCTTATTGGTGTAATCAGATTCATCCTCAACATGTGTTACAAAGCTTGGGACAATGGTATGTTGATGTTGGTAAACTGTCTTTTGGTCTCGCTTTGCCTTTGCTGATTTTCCGGTTGATGTTGACGAAGTCGTTGTTGGGCTCGTGACGTGGAACCAAATTGGGAAGGTCTTCTCTCCCTTAAACCGACTTCTTGTCTCATGGGAGGTTGAATGTTGACCTAATCCCCAATTCTAGATGTTTGCCCCATTTGGTTACATCTGTCTTGACGAAGCTTGTTGATGAGGACTCTCAGCTCTTCTTGTCCCTGAGCCAAGTTTTGGATAAGAGCTATCTGGCCCACCAGTTGTCCCATCATCTGGACTTTCATTGTTGTCATTTCAGTTTGTAGCCTTTCTAATTGATCATCCTTGGTTCCCTCTGGATTCCCCATGACCATGCCCCTTGTGAGGAGAGCCTTCACCTCTTCTTGCCCCTTGGATAGGTTCAAGAACATCTCTTAAAGTTGAGCGTTTTGAGCCTGGATGTCCTTGATAGTCTGCTCTAGAGCCATCTCTACTGAAATAAACAGTAGGAAGATAAGGAGACCTGTGTGGGAGAAACCTGTCATGATATGATGCATGATATGTGGATGCATGTTTTCAAGGATGCGTGTTTTCAAGGATCTCGCGGGGTTAGTAGTCACTTACAATTTGGATTGGAGAACTTTGTATCGGTGGATGTCCTTCCACGAGAATTAAGCTCACCATGTCAAGTGGGTTGTAGCTCTTGACTCGAATTGTTGTACTTGATCTTTGACAGTGTTTAGTTAGAGGAAAATAAATCCTCTTGCCCCTTAGTAGACGTCTGGTTCAACGTGACCCTGTATCAAAGACCCTCGAGATCCTTGAAATGGTATGGTTGAGGTTATTGAAAATGCTATGGTATGATGTTATGATGTTATGTACAAATAAGCAAGTTTATATACAAATAATCATATTCACACAAAGAAGACAAATCCTTAGGTTTAGGCTTGCATGGAGTTTGTAGGTAAATACCCTCTTGAAGTTTTAGTTGGCTCAACCTGTCCTAGTTAATAGTAATCGGGTTCTAAGGGATCTCAATATCACTGACCTTTCCCACAAGCTTTGTTCGATAGGCAATTGACTCGCAACCAAACAAAACTCAGGAGTCAAGTCTCAATGAGTGTAGCATCGAGTATCAACCAATTTTCAGCTTTACACCGAAACTGGCTATCTCACTACTTCCTAATGGCCAAGTTGGTCGAGTAAGGTTCTAAGGTCAGTTGATGCTTCACGACACCACGCGGCGGCCCCGTACTCTCCTTGATTCAACTCAAGGGTTACCGGTACCAACCAAAGTGCCACATCAACGTAGCTACTGCTTCAAGCGTGCCGGTATACCCCGCATAGTTCCCTCACAGTCTATTGCTACTTACCTAAAAGGTGTCCCCAAATCCGGGTGTAGGATTTAAAACAAACCCAAACAAGGAACCAAAATGTAAAGCATACAAATCAACCAATGAAAGCAAGTAAATGTGATCTAAGCCAAAGGTAACCCCGCTTTTAGAAATTCCCCAGTAGAGTCGCCAGTTCTGTGATACAGTGGGAGAACTGACTTAAGGTTTTGCGTTTGTATTCGCAAATGTTACGGTTTAGCAAGAGTCGCCACCGACTTTTCTTTTATCCAAAAGGAAAGGTGAAAAAGCACAGGAAAGACCTTTATATATGTTTTCTTGAGTTTGGGGGGTAGATTATGAAAAGGGAAGGTATTAGCACCCTTTTCATCCATGGTTTTCCATGGGCTCTCAGTTACTTGCTAGATCACTTGCTTTTGTTTAAAATTGTGCTTGTGGTGTGGTTTTTGAAAGTATTTTGAAAATGTAACTTTGTAATGATTCTCGTTTCTATAAGAACACATACAAAGTGTTTGTTTCGAAAATAGTTCAAAGAGGTGTTTGTGAGATATGTTTTTGAAAGTGATTTTTGAAAAGGGTTTCCTTTGTAATAACTCTCGTTTCTATAATAACGCGTACAAAGTGTTGTTTTCAAAAGTGTTTCAAAATGAGAGTGTTGGTGTATAAAATGTTTTTGTTGTGAGCAAGCGAGTAACTAGGAGAGAATCTACCTACGCAAAAGGTCTTAAATTTGCTTTTCCTCCTCCTTTAGATGTTGTTATCTTACCATTGATTTGGTAAGAAGCCCCATGGTTGGATGTGAAGGGATGGACGTTAGGACGTTTTGTTTAGACATAGAAAGCAATGTTGCAAGGTATCTTAGAATTTTCTTTTAGGTACTAAGATCATTTGTAAGGAAACTTTGAATAGCATCATCGAGGGACTATGATCTTGTATTTCGATTGGTTTTGCTAAGACACCCCACATGCGTAACATGACCATTTTTAGGCAACAAGTGGAGTTAACCTTAAGGGTGCTAGTGTACAAATGTGTTTGATTGCATGCATTTAGTCTTGATTAGGGTGATCTATTTGTTTATTTTCGTATCTTGCCATACACACCCTAATTACTAGCATTTACATTTGAAAGGGATAAGTTGCAGAAATGTAAAGTTCTACGTTATTACAATATTTGGGGGATGAGGGTACATATTTACGAATGGGGATTGCAAATAAAATTAAATCCTAAATTATTATTACAATCATATCGAATGGATAAGAATGTACAAAAGATGTAAAATGGGCTTATTTTATTTTAAGAAAATATTTTTGATCTTTTGTTTTAAAAAATAAAACAAAGCATGTAAAAAAATGTTTTTTGATGTCTTTTTGATTAAGGAAAAAGAAAGTAATAGCAAAAATAGTGAGAAAAAGAAAAATAGAATCAGCGTATTGCTGACTAAAGGAGGTCAGAAGTTCTGACTCTGGCCTGCTGCAAAACAGATATCCTGTTAGTGAAAAAATGGGTGAAGTCAGAAGTTATGGGTCCGCTAGGAACAAGGTAGTTTTCAGAAGTTATGATACCACCGGAAACAAAGTATATTTCAGAAGTTCTGATACCACTGGCAGAACTTGGTCTCCCTCTCCCTGCTAGTCAGAACATCTGCAACTTGGTCATTTCTCAACAAAATAGAAGATGTGCTTATGACAGTTATAGCAGGTGTCATAGTGTTTCAGAAATAAGAAATATCATCACTATAAATCAAAGGCAAGTATGAATTTGCCAATCCTAATTCTGAGTTCTAATTTCTTCAAGAAGTTCTTAACTGATTTACTCCCTACTTAGGCAGACAGATGCATGCAACCTCAGAATATGTACAACATCAGAAACATGATATCTACATTGTATTTTTGAACATGCACATCTGGTAATGCTTAAGTAATGTGGTGAGAGTCATCATAAGCTTACCTTGCAGCTGGAAGAGATTCTGTGAACTGGATTTAACCTCAACTCTGATGATGTTCTGAGCAGCTTCTTCACGTACTCAGCAGGATGGAAGTTTTCAATTTCTGGAACAACAAAGGGGTGATGTTCTGACTTCTTTGAGGTGGAGGTGGATGGAGAGTGTATAGCAGTATGAACACAGAAGTTAGGATAACTTCTAATATGTGAATCAACAACTGTGTGGATGGCTTCAGTCAAGAAGCACTTGAGGACAAATGAAGTTTGAATGCAAGGAATCAAAAGTTAACAGGTTTTGTATGTTGTGTTTACAGTTTTTGGAACTCTTGGAATTTTGGCAGGGGTTCAAGCCTTTTCTTTTCTCAAATTTTTGACCCCTTTACAGTTGCAAATGTAGTTCAATTTATAGGAAAGGATTTAGTAGCTATGAAAAATCAAAGGTACAGCCATCATATGCTAGGAGCTGACTTGTTCTTGAAGCCATTTCAAACAAGTATGGCTCAAAGCACAAAGTAAGGTGGTCAGCAGCTTTTAGCCGTGCCTAAACTGGAATTGTAAGCAAGAATTAAGGAAAAGTAACTTCCAAAGCAAAAGTAACGCATGGGCCCAGCAAAATTTTGTACAAGAGTTTGCTTTTCCAAGACAGTAAAGGTGCTTATATGCCACACGTGGAGAAATCCTTTGAACAAAGACCCATAAGTGGTTGTGAGCATTAAATGATGATGAGTTTGATAACCCAGAAATCCTACAATGTGAGGTTCTACATCATTACCTAATTCTGGATCAGAGATTCAGTCTCAGCATAATTCAGAATGAACATCCAACTTCTGATCTTTGTATCTTTTTGCTCCAGCATGATCTGAAGGAGCGTTGAACCTAGCCTTCATATGCTGAAGAATCAAAGTTCTGACCAAAGAGCATCACTTCTACATGTTCTGATTGAAGCATCATGTTCTGACCAAAGAGCATCGCTTCTACATGTTCTGATTGAAGCATCGTGTTTTGAACAAAGAGCATTGCTTCTACATATTCTGATTGAAGCATCATGTTCTGAACAAAGAGCATCTCTTCTACATGTTATGATTGAAGCATCATGTTCTGAACATAGAGCATCACTTCTACATGTTCTGATTGAAGCATCATGTTCTGAACAAAGAGAATCGCTTCTACATGTTCTGATTGAAGCATCATGTTATGAACCTTGTTTGCGACTTCTGACTGCACTTGCGTGGAGGCTGGCTCAGAAGTTCTGAAGTATCATATTCTCTTAACACTTAGAAAATTTTCTAAATGCTTAGAAATTTCATTTTTTCAAAGTAACTTCTGACTTCTGATTTTTTGATGAATCAATTTCATGTTTTGATGAAATATAATTGTTGAAACTTTATTTGGATCTAAAAGTCAAAGTTTGACTTTTCAGTGTGTTTTTGACCATTTTTCCCTTTGTGAATGATTTTCTTGAAAAGTTTTAATTCAAGACTTGAAACTGGATGGAAGCAAACCTGAGGGTCCGGGTTGATCCTTTGAGAAATGAGAGGGAAAATTTTGGGGTACAACAATGTCCATCAACCTCCGGGCTTTAATGACTCAAAATATCCAGAACATGTTTTTAAACTAAAAAAGTCTTTATACAGTCTGAAACAAATCCCAGAGCTTGGTATGAACGTTTGAGTAATTTTCTTTTAGAAAAGGATTTTACCATAGGGAAAGTGGACACAACTTTATTCAGAAAAAAATTTAAAAATGACATTTTAATTTGTCAAATTTATGTTGATGATATTATTTTTGGAACCTCTAATATCTCTCTTGGAAAAGAATTTGCTGAGACTATGCAGGCTGAATTTGAGATGAGCATGATGGGAGAATTAAATTTCTTTCTGGGAATACAAATAAACCAGACTCCAGAAGGTACTTACATACATCAGACGAAGTATGTTAAAGAACTTCTGAAGAAATTCCAGATGTCATAAAGTAAAGATGCAAAGACACCAATGCATCCTAAATGCATTCTGGGAAAAGATGAGGTAAGTATGAAGGTAGACCAGAAACTCTACAGAGGTATGATTGGATCTTTTCTCTATATGAATGCATCTAGACCTGATATATTATTCAGCGTATGTTTATGTGCTAGATTCCAATCAGATCCTAGAGAATCTCACTTAACTATTGTTAAGCAAATTCTGAGGTATCTGAAAGGTACTACTAATCTGGGTCTGTTATAGAAGATCAAAAGAATTCAGACTAGTAGGTTATTGTGATGCTGACTTTGCTGGGGATTGAATTGAATGAAAGAGCACCTCTAGAAGCTGTCAGTTTCTAGGTGACAACCTTATCTCATTGTACAGCAAGAAGCAAGCTACCATTGCACTTTCAACAACAGAAGCTGAGTATATATATATATATATATATATATGCTGCTGGATGTAGCTCTCAGATGATCTGGATGAAAAGTCAGCTAGAAGATTTTAATCTCTATGAAATTAAGATTCCTATCTTCTATGATAATATCTCTGCAATTTGTCTTTCTAAAAATCCCATTTTGCATTCTAAAGCAAAACACATAGAAATTAAATATCATTTTATAAGGGACTACATTCAGAAAGGAATTTTAAATTTAAACTTTGTAAACACAGACCATCAATGGGCTGATATTTTTACCAAACCCCTTTCTAAAGATAGATTTAAATTCATTCTGAAAAATATTAGTATGGAATTTTGTCCTAAATGAAATTGTATTTATATTCTGTGATTGCTTTTAGAATGTTCTGAAATGAATGTTTTGATTAACAACTCTTCAGAAGTTAGAAGACAATTTACATCAGAAACTATATATAAAGTTCTGAAATGTTCTAGTGTTTCATTACAAGTATAGTTCAGCAGTTCATTATATCAAACAGTTGTCTCATGCAACCTTCAGGAGATGAACACGTGTTGTATTTCTGAAAGGTCACGCGTGCTATGCTATTGACTCTGTTCCTAGGTAATTGTTATGATTTGTTCAAAATCTCACGCTTTCCCCTCATTGTCAATATCATTAAATGCTAGTAATGATTTTTTTAATTAATTTTTTGTGTCTTAAATTCTATTTACAGTTTTATTTCAAAACCCTTTTTCTCAAAAGTTTACCTATAAATACTTTTGTAAAACCCCTTTCTCACTTTTTACCTTCTCTTTCAATTTTCAAAATCGTCTCTGTGTATTTTCTGCAACCCATTTTCTTTCATCTCAACCTAAGTACTATAATGGCTTCATATTCTACTCCTTTCGGAAGCACTCAAGCTGAACAATACATCATCCCTGAAAGAACCACTCTTATTTTTGTTGACAGTTTAGAAGTAATCAGTGAATTGATGGTGGACTTTGAAAACCTAAAGGAAAATGGGTTTGACCTTCTTCCTGCAGTGGAATTTCAAGGATGGGGAAATTACTTTGATCGTCTTGTTGGCCCTGTATTTACATATCTTGTAAAGGAATTTTGGATTCACGCAATTGCATCTCCAAAGGTCATTCTCTCATTTGTAATGGGTAAGGAAATTTCTATCACTTAAAATCTCATCAGGAGGTTACTAGGTTTTGAAGGAAATAGAGTCACTGGAATCTCAAATGGTAGAACGGATATGTCAAGAGTTCATGCTGAAATTTTTACAACCGGGCAAGCTTCAACAAAAGTCAAAGACTTGAAGAATCAGTACAAGATCTGGGCTAGAATCATCCATGGCTGCATTCATCATAGAAAGGAAACAAGTTCTCCTGACTATATAAATGTTGAACAGCAATGCCTTCTGTTCTGTCTGGGAACGAATGTAAAGATTGATTTACCCTACCTTTTTTTTTATCACCTCTGGACACATGTCAAGGAAACAAGGGAAGCAGAAAGAATGAAGAACCCTAAATCCAAAAGAAACTGGATTCCAATGGGAAGGTTGATTTCAGACATTCTGACAGAGAATGGTATGATTGCACATTTGGACGAAGCAAACCTGCTGGGGGAGTTAAAGCCTACGTGTGGGAAAGCTATGACATGAAAGAATATGGTGAAGAGAAAGATCATTGATAAACTGCTGGTGGAACCTACCCCTTACGTATCAACAACTGTTACCAGAAGAAGAATTCGAATTGCTAACTTTCCACTTTTCAACTCAGGAGATCACCCTCGTATCATTCTGCATTACATTGAAATTTGCAAAGAAAGTGGAACTCCAATTGATCCTGCCTGGCTTCAAGGTAGAAATGAAGCAGCTCTAGATGTTGTCTTCCAGCAGCCAATGAAAAGGAAAGCAGTTAGAGGATCCTCTGTTAGAACATAGTTTGATTCTACAACCCTTGGTTAGAGTTTTGATGATAACAAATACAAGAATAAATAAATACAAAGAATAAATACAAAGAACAAATATGCTCCTTAAATATATGTTTTATGTATGCAGAAGTTCTGATCAGATCAACATTAAAAGATAAGCCATAAAGTATTACACGATGAAGCAATCAGATTATACACTAAAGATTGGTGACTAGAACCTGCACTTAATTACAAATAAACTCTGATTCTGAACAAGACATATCAAACCAAGTCATCAATATTCTGAAGCGTCGTCAGCAGTTAAGGAAAGAAGACTCTGAAGTGTTACTGAACATTCAAACTAATTCTAACGGCTTTCTTCAGACAAGATCTTCTCCAAAAGGAAAGAGTGTTAATAACATTAAACTTGCTTTATGGACAACGTCATTATATTGTCTATATAAACAAGTCAGCTTGCAAAAAGAAGCACGCACGTACACACAAAATTTTGCTAAGATTACCAACCATGCATACTCAAGCTCTAGCAAATTCATTCTCTATTCTAAGCTAAACATGTGTAATTTATCACAGTTGAGATCAACGGTTTTGTTAGAAAATAATAACACATTTTGTTTAATCATATTGTAAAATATTTCCTTGAGATTAACCGGATTGTGGTTGTACTCAAGAAGACTTTAACAGTTGTTAAAGTAGTTGTTGTAATCTTTTGAGATTAGTGGATTAAGACCTCGTTGGAGAGAGGCGAAATCACCTTGACGGGTGGACTGGAGTAGTTTGAGATCAAATGAACCAGGATAAAAATAATGTGTCATTAAGCTATTTTAGATCCAAGTTTTCAATTCAACCCCCCCTTCTTGTGTTTTTCTCTTCTTCAATTGGCATCAAAGTGCCTGATTCTGAGCTTAAACACTTTACCGTGACAGTACAAGATCCAAGCATCAGAAAAACACTATGGTGGGACCAAGCCAAAACATCAGTAATGACAACAATGAAGAAATGGACAGATTCAGTGGTAAACCTCCAGTCTTTGATGGAGAGAACTTTGACTACTGGAAAGACATAATTGAGAGTTTCTTTCTGGCCCATGATGTTGATCTGTGGGACATGGTAACTGATGGATACACGCATCTAGTGGATGGACGTGGTCAGAAGATAGACAAGAAAATGATGTCTGATCAGCAAAAGCGTGAATTCAGAAACCACCACAAGGCCAGAACAATTCTCCTCAGCGCCATCTCATATTCAGAATATGAGAAAATATCAAACAGAGAAACTGCCAAGAATATGTTTGACTCTCTGAGAATGACACATGAAGGCAACATTCAAGTCAAAGAAACCAAAGCCCTTACGCTCATTCAGAAGTATGAGGCATTCGAGATGGAAGATAGTGAATCTATACAAACTATGTTTTAAAGATTCAAAATTCTTGTTGTTGGACTAAAAGTTCTTGACAAAGGGTATTCTACTGTTGATCACGTTAAGAAGATCATCAGAAGCTTGCCCAAACAGTGGAGGCCAATGGTCACAGCACTTAAGCTAGCCAAAGATCTCAACAAAATCTCTCTGGAGGAACTTGTTAGCTCCCTCAAAAGTCACGAGATAGAGCTAGAAGAAGATGAACCTCAAAAGCAAGGTAAGCCATTAGCTTTAAAATCTAACAGAAAATCTGACTCTAAAGTTTTGCAGGTGGTGGAGGAAACCTCTGATGGATCCTCATCAGAAGAAGATGAACTGTCTCTCCTCTCCAGAAGGGTGAACCAACTATGGAAGCAGAGACAAAGGATGTTCAGAAATCCCATAAGATCAGAAAATCAGAATGAATCCTCCTCCAGATACAGAAGGTCAGAATCCTCCTCTGGACACAGAAGATCTGAAAGTTCTTCAGGATACAGAAAGCCAAACAACAAAGACATCATCTGCTATGAATGTAACGAGCAAGGGAACTACAAAAGTGACTGCCCAAAGCTTCAGAAGGAGAAGCCCAAAAATAAGTTTATCAAGGAAAAGAATAAAAGCCTCATGGCTACATGGGATAATTCTGACACATCTGAAGCTGACTCAGAATCAGATGATGAAAGAGCAAACATAGCTCTCATGGCAAACGTATTAGAAGACAGTGAAGGCTCTGGTTCAGACTCGGAATCAGACACTAAAGAGGTATTCCCTGACTTTACCATAAACTTTACTAAGGTTGAACTTGTTGAAAGCCTAAATGAAATTCTAGAAAGGTATCAGCATATCAGAGTCAAATTCAGAAACCTGAAAAGGAATCTTGCTTCTGACTCTGATAAGACTGAGAGTCTCAGATTGGAGAATTCTGAGTTAAGAGAAAAAGTTTCAAAATTAGAAAACCAGTTGCAAAACTCTCAGAAGGAAACAATCTCTGAAACTCCCAGCAATGCTGATGAGATTATCAAAGAGTATGATCACAGCTTTCAGAAGTTTATAGCTAAAAACATAGACAGAAGCAAGATGGCTTCAATGATCTATGGAGTTAGCAGAAATGGAAGAAAGGGAATAGGATATCAAGGTAAGGTACCTACACCAAAAAATGCCATGGACTTAGTTATAAAACGCACACCACTCAATTCACATTTTATATATGGGCACATGCATGACATAAAATACACAAGTAGTGATTACTCTTTCAAACCAAAATTCAACCAGAATTTTGGTAAAACTAACAAATCAGGACCCAAGAAAATGTGGGTACCTAAGGATAAAATCATACATGTGGCATATATCTTTAGAAGCAAGGCTAAGACACCAATCATGGTACCTGGACTCTGGCTGCTCACGACACATGACAGGAATAAGGCATATGTTCCAAAGCCTAGAACTTAAGCCTGGAGGCCACGTGGGCTTTGGAGGCAATCAAAGAGGAAAGATCATTGGCTCTGGAATAGTAAGTAATGGAAATCTTCCCTCTACAAGTAATGTTTTATTAGTTGATGGATTAATGCATAACCTGTTATCCATAAGTCAATTAAGTGATAATGGTTATGATATAATCTTCAATCAAAATTCATGCAAAGCTGTTAGTCAGAAAGATAGGACTATCCTATTTAATGGAAAGAGGAAAAACAACATTTATAAAATAAAACTTTCTGAACTAAAGAGTCAGAATATAAAATGTCTATTGTCTGTTAACAACGAGCAATGGATCTGGCACAGAAGATTGGGACATGTTAGTATGAGAAGAATATCTCAGATTAACAAACTCAATCTGGTCAGAGGACTTCCTAACTTGAAGTTCAATTCAGATGCTCTGTGTGAAGCATGTTAGAAAGGCAAGTTTGCAAAACCTACTTTCAAATCCAAAAATGTTGTTTCCACCTCTAAGCCATTAGAACTTCTGCATATTGACTTATTTGGACCAGTAAAAACTGCTTCAGTCAGTGGCAAGAAGTATGGGTAAGTAATCGTAGATGACTATAGCAGATGGACATGGGTAAAGTTCTTAAGACACAAGGACGAGTCACACTCTATCTTTGTTACCTTCTGCAACCAAGTTCAGAATGAAAAGGATCTTAGAATTGTCAAAGTCAGAAGTGATCATGGTGGAGAATTTGAAAATAAAGATTTTGAATTATTCTTTAATGAAAAAGGCATTATGCATGATTTCTCTTGTCCTAGAACTCCCCAGCAAAATGGAGTTGTAGAACGAAAGAACAGAACTTTGTAAGAAATGGCCAGAACCATGATCAACGAGACTAACGTTGCTAAGATCTTCTGAGCAGAGGCAATAAACACAGTGTGTTACATTCAGAATAGAATCTCCATAAGACCTATTCTGGAAAAGACTCCATATGAATTATGGAAAAACAGAAAGCCCAACATTTCTTATTTTCACCCATTTGGATGCACATGTTTTATTCTGAATACAAAAAATTATTTGAACAAGTTTGACTCTAAAGCTCAAAAGTGTATTATGTTAGGATACTCTGAACGCTCAAGAGGGTACAGAGTATACAATACAAAAACACAGATTGTTGAAGAGTCAATCAGTGTTAGGTTTGATGATAAGCTTGACTCTCAAAAGTCAAAGCAGAATGAATTCCTTGCAGGTATGGAAGTTGAACTCACAGGTACTGAAGACAACTCATCAGAGGCTCTCAACAAAGACACTCCCTCAAAAGTTGAATGAGTCACTACAAGAAATCCAGCACCTTCTGTTGATCAACTCCAGAAAAGACTATCCAGAAGCATCATTGATCACCCAGAAGATACAATTTTGGGAAGGAAGGAAGATCCAATCAGAACAAGATCAACCTTCAGAAACTCTGAAGAATCCCTCATGGGACTGGTTTCTCTGATTGAACCAACAACAATTGATGAAGCACTTCTGGAAAATGACTGGATTCTAGAAATGCAAGAGGAACTAAATCAATTCACCAGAAATGACGTATGGGATCTGGTTCCCAAACAAAAAGGTTTCAACGTCATTGGTACAAAATAGGTGTTCAGAAACAAACTGAACGAACAAGGTGAAGTCATCAGAAACAAAGCACGACTGGTAGCACAAGGTTATAGTCAGCAAGAGGGGATAGACTATACAGAAACCTTTGCTCCAGTCGCAAGGTTAGAATCTATAAGACTTTTAATATCATTTGCTGTTAATAAAGGCATCACTCTGTATCAGATGGATGTCAAAAGTGCATTCTTAAATGGGTATATAGATGAAGAGGTATATGTGCACCAACCCCCTGGTTTTGAGATTTCTAAAAATCCAGAATACGTTTTCAAACTAAAGAAGTCACTTTATGGTTTGAAACAAGCTCCCAGAGCTTGGTATGAAAGAATAAGTAACTTCATGTTAGAAAAGGAATTCACCTTAGGGAAAGTGGACACAACCTTGTTCTGTAAGACAGTTAAGAATGACATGTTAGTATGTCAGATTTATGTTGATGACATCATATTTGGATCTACTAAACCCTCTTTGGGAAGAGAGTTTGCTAAATGTATGCAGGAAGAGTTTGAGATGAGTCTAATGGGGGAACTCAAATTCTTTTTGGGCATTCAGATAAATCAAACTCCAGAAGGAACTTACATTCATCATAGCAAATATGTCAGAGAACTTCTGAAGAAATTTGATCTCTCGAAATATAAGCCCTCAAGGATTCCAATGCATCCCACGTGCATTCTGGAAAGAGAAGAGGTAAGTAAAAAGGTAGAACAGAATGTCTACAGAGGTATGATTGGTTCTCTTCTCTATCTGACGGCTTCAAGGCCTGACATTCTATTCAGTGTTTGCATTTGTGCTAGATTCCAATCAGATCCTAGAGAATCTCACTTAACAGCAGTTAAGCGAATTTTCAAGTATCTGAAAGGTACTGCTAATCTGGGTTTGTTTTATAGAAAATCAAGTGATTATAGCTTAGTAGGATACTGTGATGCTGACTTTGCTGGAGACGGAGTAGAACGTAAAAGCACTTCTGGAAGCTTCCAGTTTCTGGGAGAAAATATGATCTCATGGTCCAGCAAAAGACAATCCACAATAGCATTATCAACAGCAGAAGCTGAATACATAGCAGCAGTTGGATGTAGTACGCAAATGCTCTGGATGAAAAGTCAACTTGAGGACTTCAATATATTTGAGAATAACATCCCTATCCTCTGTGACAATACTTCTGCTTTTTGTCTCAGTAAAAATCCTATTTTGCATTCTAGGGCTAAGCATATAGAAATAAAACATCATTTTATTAGGGACTATATTCAGAAAGGGATTCTTAACTTAAAATTCATTGACACAGACCATCAATGGGCTAATGTCTTTACAAAACCTCTTTCTGAAGATAGGTTTAACTTAATTCTGAAACATCTCAGCATGAAGCTTTGCCCAGAATAAATTGTTTTATTTACATATCTTAACCTTCAGAATTTTATTTATTTTCTGTGAACTACTGATCAACCTGCGTTCAGAATTTTAGAAGTACAGATTGTATCAGAATCTATCCATGAAGATCTGAGCGTTTCATTTCAAGGATAGAAGTGTGTTGTTCATGTAAGCAAACAATTGTCATCCACTCATCAACTACCTTCTGAGGCTGAACACGTGTTCACTTTTCTGAAAGGTCAAAAGCGCTGATTGGGTGCATTGAGACACATGTCATGGGTAACCGTTCCAATATCTTTCTGAATCCCCTAAAATCAGCTGTCATTAATGCTTATAATCATGACTAATTGTTTCTCTCTCTTACAGTTTATGTTTTCAAAATCTATTAAAACTCAAGTTTCACTCTTTACATTCTTTCACTTTTACTCTCTCAATACATTCTAATTGTTTTCAGTTCGTACTTTCAAAAACCCTTTCATCTCTCTCAAATTTCTTGTGTGAACATGGCTTCTTCAAGCGTCCAAAACACCAGTACTCATGGAACTAATTCTATGGAACAATATGAAGAACCATACAGAACACTACTCACGCCCATTGACAACCTGGAAGTTCTTTCAGAACTGATTGTTGATTTTGAAAGTCTTCAAGAAAATGGTTTCAATCTCTCTGAAGAGGTCAAGGCTCAAGGATGGAACATATATCTTGACCGTCTTCTAGGGCCAACGTTTCCAATTCTTGTAAAAGAATTCTGGATTCATGCTTCCTCCTCAAACCATTAAGTTACTTTGTATGTCATGAGGAAGAAGATAGTCATTACTGAAGACCTAATTTCAAGACTGATAGGTTACAATGGTGGTGGTGGCAGGTGTATAGACATGGCTGAAAGATGTGCTGATGTTGCTTCAATTGCAAGGGAAATATTCACTCTGGGTCTACCCTCCATCAAGATTAGGGATCTGGAGGATCATCACAGAATCTGGGCTAAGATAATTATGGGATGCATCAACCACAGGAAGCCAACCAGCTCTCCTGATTACATAAACATTGATCAGCAGTTTTTAATCTACTTTATCTCCAAGAAGACTAAGTTAAATCTCCCTCACTTGTTATTTAATCATCTGAGGACCAGTGTAAAAGAGACAAGAGAAGATGAGCGTACCAAAAGGGACTGAATACCCCTAGGAAGACTCATATCAGATATTCTGACAGAGAATAGGCTGATAGAGCATCTGACTGAAGCACAGGAAATTAGCTCTCTAGAGGCAACTGCCGGGAAGCCTCTGAATGCAAAGAATCTGAAAAAGATGAAAATTATTGAGAACATCAAGAAGGAACCCAATGTTACTTCTTTTGTAACCATCACCTCCAGAAGAATTCCTCTGGATGATTTTCCTCTTTTCTGAGATTGACTCCAAGCCTGAGATAATCGTCAGATATTTGGATGCATGTAAGGCAGATGGCACTACACCAGGAATATCTAGGACTTGCAACAGGTGGCTCCAGAAGTTGTTTTGAAAAAGACCAAGAAAAGAAAGGCAGCAGCAGAAGGATCATCCCAAAGGACTCCAAAAGCTGCTAAAAAGAAAGGTAATCCTTCTTCTGTTACTGTTTTAGAATCAATATCTATATCAACATCTGAACCCTTAACTACCCAATCAGAAATTCCAACCCAACAAACTTTTGATGACTTTGACATATGGTTTGATCCCTCAGAAACTCTAAGTCTAAGAGAAACTCACTCCCTTCCTATCAATCCAAATCCTGAATCAACTCAACCAGAACTTGCCAAAGTTCTGTCTGACATTGACTCTTTTGACCAAGATATTTCTGCTCCCACACCACAAAATCCAAATCCTCTAATCCCTGATAATCCAAACTCCGAAACTACAACAGAAGTTCCATAACTAGATATTCCACTACCACTCTCTCCACAACCAGATATTCCTCATCCACCATCTCCTCTACCTGAACAATCACAACTAGAAGCTCAAACTTCTGAGAACCAACCATCTGAGACCTATGAACCAGAATCTCACAATCTTTCAACCAACCAATCTGAAGAACCTACTTTAGATTCAGATACAATCCCTATTCCAGGAATCACTGAACCACTTGCCATCCGTATGCCCCTCACCATCCTGGACATTCCACAAATTCCTTCTTCTCTAGAATCCACACCACCAAATTCCCCAACTAGTCCAATCATTATACCCGATTCTCCCACTCCTTCACCCAAGAGCAATCCAGATGACAACTTAAGACTTGTCATTGATCCAACTGTACTGGAACATTTAGCTGCTATATCTCACAAAACCAAAACTGCCATTCCAAAACCAAAACCATCAGAACCCACACCAGATGTTGGTACAAGTTTATTGATGTTTGAAACAGGAATGCAGAAGTGGATAACCTCATTGAAGCAAGCTAGTCTAGAGATGACTAATCTTGCTGCTTCTGATTATCTTTGGAAAAGTTTCAGAAACTGGCTAAGTTCTGAAACATTGAAGCTAAAAGAACAGAGCTATGAACAGGTTCAACAGAATTTCAGTGATATGCTAAAGGCTTTTGAAGACCAAGTTCTGAGCCATCTACTCAAGGAAGAGATTCTCCCTCTAGACAATGCTCCCTGGTCAGAACATCGTCTCTCAGATGAAGTTCAACCAGAGTCAGAAGGTCTCGCTCTAACTGCTACTCAAGAAGAGATGATCTCAGCAGAGGAAATAGTTTAATATGATCAAGTTGCAGAATGCTCTGAGAATCGTCCTGATACTGAAGAATCTCCAGCTCCTTCCTATGAAAGGAAAACTCTGGAAGAATTGAAGAGAGCAAATGTTGTTATCCAAGAAAGGTTGGATAAACAGGAAGATACAAACAAAGAAATCAAGAGCATCCTGAGCAAACAAGAGGAAACTAACACCCAGATCAAGGGCTTGCTGGAAGCTTTGTTCACACGCCTTCCTCCTCCCTCTTATATTCTCTTTTGTTTTAAATCTGTTTATCTGTAACGTTTGTTTTACATTGCTTCTGTTCTGAACTACTTATCATTGCTACTTTTTTTTTATAAATCAACTTTTTAGCTATGATTATATTGTCTTTTTGATAATTGACAAAAAGGGGGAGAAAGTAAGATATTTTCAATAACGGTTTATTGAGACAGAAGTCTCAAACATTCTGAAATACTTAACCTTTATCTTCTGAAAAGCTTGAACAGGCACAAAACTCTGATAAAAGACGTAGTTAAACTCAAAGACTCAAGGAACTTAAGGGAAGTAATCAACTCAGGGGGAGTTTTTCTTCTCTATTCTAAACCTTTTATTCTTTATTTTTTAATTGAAAAAAACTGGTTTTTGTCATCATCAAAAAGGGGAAGATTGTTAGAACATAGTTTGATTCTACAACCCTTGGTTAGAGTTTTGATGATAACAAATACAAGAATAAATAAATACAAAGAATAAATACAAAGAAAAAATATGCTCCCTAAAAATATGTTTTATGTATGCAGAAGTTCTGATCAGATCAGCATCAGAAGATAAGCCATAAAGTATTACACGCTGAAGCAATCAGATTATACACTGAAGATTGGTGACCAGAACCTGCGCTTAATTACAAATAAACTCTGATTCTGAACAAGACATATCAAACCAAGTCATCAATATTCTGAATCGTCATCAGCAGTTAAGGAAAGAAGACTCTGAAGCGTTACTGAACATTCAGGACAGAATTAATTCTAACGGCTTTCTTCAGACAAGATCTTCTCCAAAAGGAAAGAGTGTTAATAACATTAAACTTGCTTTATGGACAACGTCATTATATTGTCTATATAAACAATTCAGCTTGCAAAAAGAAGCACACACGTACACACAACATTTTGCTAAGATTACCAACCACGCATACTCAAGCTCTAGCAAATTCATTCTCTATTCTAAGCTAAACTTGTGTAATTTATCATAGTTGTGATAAACTATTTTGTTAGAAAACAATAACATATTTTGTTTAATCATATTGTAAAAGATTTCCTTGAGATTAATCGGATTGTAGTTATACTCAAGAAGACTTTAACAGTTGTTAAAGTAGCTGTTGTAATTTTTGAGATTAGTGGACTAAGACCTCGTTGGAGAGAGGCGAAATCACCTTGACGGGTGGACTGGAGTAGTTTGAGATCAAACAAACCAGGATAAAAATATTGTGTCATTAAGCTGTTTTAGATCCAAGTTTTCAATTCAACCCCCCCTTCTTGTGTTTTTCTCTTCTTCATCCTCTGCTAGACCCCAGAAGAAGAAGAAGAAATCAGGTACACCTTCTGAGACTATTTCTGTTTAAGATTCTGTACATATATCTACATCTGTTGAACCTCAAACATTAGGTGACATAGATGTAGACATAGATTTAACCATTCCCTCTGAACCTCTTTCTACAAATCCACTTATAAATCAAGTTTTATCAGACTTAACAGATTTTGATTCTGATGACTCTCTTGAAATCCAAACACAACCATCTCAAACACATATCTCACAAAATAATCCTGCTGAAAACTTTTCTCAAACACCTCCCAGACCTTTATCACCAAGACCTTCTGAATGGTATGATGGCTCTTGGATACTACCTGGAATAAATGTACCTCTGGCCATGCAAAAGCCACCTTTCACCCTACCCTTTGAGAATATCTTTACTCTGAATAGAACTCAACCACAAAATCCTACCCCCTCTACTGAAAACACCATCATCATTTCTCATGACATCACACCACCCATATCTCCAGAACTTCCAACACCTAACTCACCAACACTTTCACCTCCTCAATCTCCAAAACATACCCTTAATCCATCTCATGAACCATCTAAAACTCTTGAACCATCGGCAACACCTGAACCATCAGCAACACTTGAACCATCTGAAAATCCTGACCAAACAGAAACACTTGAACAATTAGAAACTCCTGAACTAACTGACTTTCTGAAAACTGTAGTTGATTTTGAATCCCTACAATTTCTGAAAAATAAAACCTACAAAAAGGTTGTTCCCAAACCTATCCAACCAGATGTAAATGTATGTTTTCAGAATTTTATAACAGAAGTACAAACTTGGATAGACCTGATGAAGGTAGACTGCACCAGCAACGTGAACCCATCAGCAACAGATCTTCTGTGGGAAACGTTCAGACGAACATTAGATGATGAATCACTGAAATTGTAAGACATGTGTCATTCTCAGGTGCTTGAGAATTTCTCCAAACATCTGCATGCCTTCCAATCAGAAGCTGTTGATACTTGGGACAAGAAGTCTACTATGTTTATTGCCAATGCTCCTGTTGATCAAATGGAAATTTCAGAAGATGAGTCTGAAGATTCCTCTGAAGATTCAAATCCTCTGGCAATAATTCTGTTTAATCAACCTTCTACTAAAGTTGCACCAGAATGTGTGCCAACTCTTATGGTTGATCTGGGAACTCTTCTCTCAAATGTTGTTTGTTCTGACTCAGTTGCTTCTACACTAAAGGTTATATTTGCTGAAGCTACTTCATCTTCTGCTCCTACTTCACTGGTTATGGATACTCTGAATGAGCTTAAGAAGGAAAATGAAGCTATTCATGAGCGCTTGGACAAGCATGTTGAGACAAACAAGGAAATCAGAAACTGGATGATGAAGCAAGAAGAATCTTCATCTGAAATCAAGAATCTTCTTTTGTCTCTTATTTCTAGAAAATCTTAAGTGTCATTTTGTATCTAGTTTTTTGTTTTGTTTTGTACCTCTAAATCTTTTTATAAAAACCTTTTATGCTCTTTAATTCTTTTTATACTTTTTGATTATGACAAAAAGGGGGAGAAAATGAGTATTTTGATCTAATCTTTGATTAACAGTTATGGGACTAAGTCTCAAACATTACTAACAAAATACAAAGATTTCTTTCTCTGTTTAAAGAGTTTTGCAGGTATCACTAAACTCTGGAAGTTTAATCATCTGAACATCGTCTTCAAAAGACTTGCTGAAGAAATCCTAAATGAAAAATCTCAGGAAGTTTTTCTTATACATCTATTTATTTCAGGGGGAGATTCTTATTTCTTGTTCAATTTTTTTTTCAAAACCTGAATATTTTTGTCATCATCAAAAAGGGGGAGATTGTTATAACAAGTTTGGTTTTGATCATATCTCAGAGTTTTGATGATAACAATAAAATATATTTTGTATAATTGATACTCTGATGAGCATATTTCTTTGTTTCAGATAATGTTCTGACTGAAGTATTTTCTAAGGTGAAAATCATTTTACGTGCTGAGCTAAATAAAAATGAAGAAGTTCTTTGATGAAAGAACTATTTACTTGGCGCAAGTTCTGACGCTGGCTCTGATAAGAAGCAATTTAAAGCATCCTCTAACCTTAGCAAGTTTTCATGCAAACTCTGTTCAGAAGTATTTTGCAAGCAAGCTCTGATGAGAAGTTATTTGCAAGAAAATTATGAAGCAAGATCTGAAGCAAGTTCTGAAAGGTTAAATAAGCAAAAAGTCTTGTCAAGTTTCAGGAAACAAGCTCTGACAGTGTTGTTCGTTCATTTAATGCAAAGACAGCTAAAAGCACTCAAGTGTCTCTATGCTAGTTCATTGAAAGAAACAATAATGCAAGCTAACACGCAAACATTAATTGCTCCTCACTTTTGAAGACAGTAATGGTCGTTTTCCTCATGCTATAAATAGAAGATCATTTATTGCAAGCTAACGAATCACCCAACCAAAGAAACATCTTACGTGAAAATTATTCTACTCACAAATTATTTTGTTATTTTCTCAAGTGCAAAACTAATCTTAGTGATAAATCACAGTTTGTGATATAGCTTTCTAAGAAGCAATTTGTTTCACTATTGTGAAGATTTAATTCTTGTATTTGTTCCTTGAGAGACCAAGCTTGGTCAGATTTCTCAAGAAGGCTAGGATTAGTTTGAGTCTTAGTCGTGTTAGTCACTTGTAAGTTTACTTATGCTTTGTATTGTTAGTCACAACAGTTTGGTTGTGTGATTGTAATTTGTTTGATTATAGTGAATTAAGTCCTTGTCGAGAAAGACGAAATCACCTTGGCGGGTGGACTGGAGTAGTTTGAGTTTAAACGAACCAGGATAAAAATAATTGTGTCTTTCCATAATTGTTGAGCTGGTAAGAAAAAGAAAAAGGAAAAACTTATTCAACCCCCCCCCCCCTCTAAGTGTTTTCTCACCCTTCACTTTCAACCCAGAAACAAGAATTTGGAATCTTGAGAACATTGCTTCTATGGATTCACTGTCTTCCATCTTGAATGCTTCGTATTTCTGAATGAGCGCAAGGGCCTTGGTTTCTTTAACTTGTATGTTGCCTTCATGCGTCATTCTCAGAGAGTCAAACATGTTTTTGGATGTCTCTCTATTTGAGATCTTCTCATATTCTGAGTATGAGATAGCACTGAGAAGTATTGTTCTGGATTTATGATGGTTTCTGAAATCACGCTTTTGCTGGTCAGACATCCTCTTTCTATCTATCTTCTGACCACTTTCATCCACAGGATGTGTGTATCCATCAATTACCATGTCCCATAGATCAGCATCATGAGCCAAAAAGAAGCTCTCAGTTTTGTCTTTCTAGTAGTCAAAAATTTCTCCATCAAAGACTGGAGGTTTGTCGCTGATTTTGTCCTTGTCCTCATGATAATCATTGCTTATGTTTTGGCTTGGTCCCACCATAGTGTTTTTCTAAAGCTTGGATCTTGTACTAACACGATTAAGTGTATGAACTCAAAACCAGACGCTCTGATACCAATTGAAGAAGTGAAAAACACAAGAAGGGGGGGTTGAATTGAAACTTAAAAACAAAAGCAGTAGACACGACATTTTTATCCTGGTTCGTTTGATCTCAAACTACTCCAGTCAACCCGCCAAGGTGATTTCTCCTCTCTCCAACGAGGACTTAATTCACTAATCAAAACTTATTACAATACTACTTTGACAACTGCCAAAGTCTTCTTGAGTACAACCATAACCCGATTTATCTCAAGGAAAACTAGCTTAATCAAAAGAAAATAATTTACTATGTACTGTTGTTTTTCGTTACAAAAACTGTAACACTACTGTGGTTTTACACAATTTGAGTGTATAAGAGAATATGAATATTTGCAGCGTTTAAGATGTATCAGCAGTCTTGTATCAAAAATCGTAAACGATTTGTCCTTTAAGCTTGTTTATATAGCGTGGAAATCTTATCCAAAATAAAGCGTGATGATGGACACTTAATGCAATTTCCATATTGGGAAGATTCTTGTCTGAATGAAGTCGTTGCGTATGATACTGTCTTAATTGAAAAGCAACGCTTCAGAACTAGAATCTTGCATATTGCTTTTACTTCAGAACTTTGATGACTCAGAGATGTAAAGATCTAATGGTATATTACTTCTACTCAGAGTCAGAGTATCTTTTACTTTAACGCAGATTCTGATCATCATTCTTCAGAACATTCTGATTAGCCCAGCTTGAAAGCTTTTGTAGCTTAACTTCTGATGTTATTTCAGTCAGAACTTCTGCATACAAAATAACACAAATTTAGAGCGCATATTTGTTCTTTGTGTTTGTTATCATCAAAACTCTAATTAAGGGTTGTAGAATCAAACTATGTTCTAACAATGCTATCCATACTATTAATTAGCAGGAAGCCCTATCTTTGGATGTTCGAGGGACAGGCGTAGGTTCGTCGTTATGGTCATTGAAGGAAACATGTAGGCAATTTAAATGGACTATCATCATATATATATTCGTAGGCAACTGTTGTACCCAAAAAATTTCTCTCTCATTTTACTCAATACATACTCCTAGAGATCCTCAATTTGCTCAAGTTTACCCAAGAGTTGACAGACAAACTCTCTCCTAAGGAAGTGTGTCTCAAATTAGGGTTTCCATTTTCATCAAGATAGGTGAATTCCAAAGACCTCATATGCTCTCCATGGTATTAATATTTTACTAAGATCATCCATGTCAAGTTTCATGTCTTGCACAAGAAGTCTGCTCAGTCAACTGTTCAAATGCTTGAGAATCGATTGTATTAGGTCAAAAGTCAACTGTGACCCACATACAGTCAAACTTCAAGATTTTTGGTCAAAATCAACATTTTGAAGTGAATTTCATCATTTGATCAAGGGTTGATCATGATTCCCCAAGGAATGCTCCAAATTCATCAAAACCCAAAAGTTGCTAAATTAGGGTTTCTTAGTAAATGTCAACCCAACTTTGACCAAGCATAACTTCCACATGCTTCATCAGAAATTTTCCATCCAAAGCTCATTTTGAAGAGGATGCAATTCTCTACAATTCATACTTAGCACCCAAGTTCAAAATATGCACTCATCAAAAGATATGAATTTTTACATTATAAGTCCTTTTGAAAAGTCAACAAAAACACCTTTTGGGTCAAAGCTTCATACATGAACATGGAAGATCCAATTGAGATGAAACCAAAAGGGTTGGTTAGGGGAAATCATAAGATTTATAAAAAGTCCAATAACACCCTCCTATGATCAAAATTGAGAGAGATATGCATTGTCAAAGTTGGCAATTTTTGAAAAATTATCAAAAGTCAACATTGATCAAATTGGCATTTTTTTCCAAAGGGGCCCATGTCTTCTTGCTTGAAACATGTTTCTAATAGGAACCACGACCCATGAGCTTTTCCACCTATTATTTTATTATTTTTATCATTTATTTTGATTTTTTATTCATTTAAATCAAAATAAATCAAATTAAATGGTAAAATGGGTCTTCGAGCTGCTATTGACCTGAGGATTAAGTTCTTGAGTGTATTCGGAGATTCTGCTCTGGTGATCAGTCAGATTAAAGGCGAGTGGGATATGAAGCACCCAAATCTTATTCCTTACAAGGAGTATGTACTGACATTGCTTCCTCACTTTGAGGAGATAACCTTTGAACATTTCCCCAGAGAAGAGAACCAGTTAGCGGACGCATTAGCTACCATGTCTTCTATGTTCAAAGTCAGGTGGGACAATGAAGCTCCCCAGATTACCATCGAGAGGTTGGATGAACCCGCACATTACTATGACATTGAGACTGAAGAGGTAGCAGATAAACCCTGGTTTCACGAGGTAAAGAGGTATCTTGAGACTCAAGAGTACCCCGAGGGTGCGTCTGTTAATGATAAGAAGTTCTTGAGAAGGTTCGCTACGAAGTTCTTCATCAGTGATGGGATTCTTTATAAGCGTAACCATGATTCAACCTTACTGTGATGTGCGGACAAGAGCGAGGCAGAAAGGATTATGGCAGAGTTACATGAAGGTACATTCGGAACTCATTCCAGTGGACATACTATGGAAAAGAAGATCCTACGGGCTGGATATTATTGGTCTACTATGGAAGCCGATTGTTATCAACACTCTCGGACCTGTCATAAGTGCCAAGTCTATGCTGATAAGGTGCATGTACCTCCAGTTCCTTTGAATGTTTTGACGGCTCCTTGGCCTTTTGCAATGTGGGGCATCGACATGATTGGAGAGATCAGACCCACTGCGTCTAACGAGCATCATTTAATTCAAGTGGCTATTGATTACTTTATGAAGTGGGTCGAGGCAACTTCCTTTGCTACAGTAACCAGGAACGTTGTGGCACGGTTTATCCGACACAATCTGATTTGTCGATACGGTGTACCAGAGAATCATTACAGACAATGGTACAAATCTCAACAATACGATGATCACCGAGCTCTGCAAACAGTTCAGGATACAGCATCATAACTCTTCTCCCTACCGGCCGAAGATGAATGGGGCTGTTGAAGTAGTAAATAAGAACATCAAGAAGATTGTAAAGAAGATGACGGTGACATATAAAGACTAGCATGAAATGTTACCATTCGCTCTTCATGGGTACCGTACCTCAATACGGACATTGACGAGGGCAACACCCTATTCTCTGGTATATGGCATGGAGAAAGTCCTACCCATCGAAGTCCAGATACCATCTCTCCGGATTATGAAGGATGCAGGTTTGAGCGAGGACGATTTGATCCAGACCCGGCTTGATCAGCTGAACCTAATCGACGAGAAGAGACTTACTGCTATTTTTCATGGTCAGACGTATCAAAAGAGAATGATCAAGGCTTTTAACAAGAAAGTCAGACGACAAGAATATCAAGTCGGGGATCTAGTGATCAAACGCATCATACTTCCGCAAGGTGATCCCAGGGGCAAATGGACCCCCACATACGTAGGGCCATTTGTGGTTAAGAACATTTTCTCGGGAGAAGCTATGATTCTAACCACCATGGATGGTGACGACCTTCCTCACCCTGTCAATGCAGACATAGTGAAAAGATACTACGCCTAATCAAAGACTCGCTAGGTTGACTGGCCTAGGCAAAAATAAGGGCTTCCCGGCAAACCAAAAAGGTTCGGGCAAAAGTAAGGGATGAAAATGAAAAAAAAATTATACACCCGGCAAGTCGAAAACCTGAAAAGGCGGCTTGGGCAAAAAAGGGTATCCCGGTGGACTGAAAACCCGAAAGGGAGGTCCAGGCAAAAATTAGGGATCAAAGCGTAACACTATGTCTCATTGGATCATCTTGCAACCAGACTTCGGTATCGACTATAAAGCTCGGACGGTGCCAATCAATCTGATCTACCTTCGACAAGGTAGCAAAGTGATGAGACGCTCGAAGATATAAAGGCAATAGCAGAGTTAGAACCCAGTGGGATTTGTTTCATATAGCTGTTTTTCTTTCCTTTTCACAAATTATGTAATTTTTATCCTTCGGCGGCGTTCTCTTACTAGGACGTCATCCTCTTTGTACAAAACGCCTATTACAGGCTAACTTTAAAAATCAATACAATTCATGTTGACAAGAAATTCCGATTTGTTTTTCTTTTTCTGTTTTGTTTTGCAAGAACATCCAATGATTCATCTTTGATATATGCATTTGAAAATAATTGTTGCTCATAAATATTTACATAAAAGACAAAAGACAATTACTCGTAATTCTAGGAACAGGGGAAAACAAGAAATGTCCAAAACTTACAGTTGCTCTACCTACCAGGTACAGGGATAGAGTCAGCTTGAGAATATGATTAAAGGTACGTACACTCCCTGCTGAATAGGGAATATCCAAAGACAATGGTATTAGCTCTCCTCAGTCGAGGTTCATAATCGCAAATGAGTCAGCAAAATTCTCCCCAAACAGAGATTATTTATCACCAGCAACGGTAATTTATCCCCAGCGGAGTGGTTTCTCCAAATCACCAGATCGTCCAACAGAGTATCTCTTCCCCACAGAATCATTCTCCCGCAAGGATTATTCTCAAACAGAGTCTCTTCCGGCGGAATATTCTCGAACAGAACAGACGTTAGTCTCCAGCTGATCTTCGGTCACCATCCCCGACAAGAACGAAGAACTCGATTCCTTGTACTCTCCAATAGTAGTCCAGGATTTATTTTCCCCAGCTAGAGAGTATCACAAGAACATTGCATATTCATACATCATGGCATGCGCATACGCATCATGCAACACAATCTCATTTATTTTAAGAACATCATTACTCAATACATTTCATACATCATGATATTGCATACGACTAACTCTTTAACTTTCAGGGAAAGATACAATCAAATTCTCACAAGTTTTCTCTGGTTCAGTCAAATCGATACTAAGATTTATGTTCCAGTTCAAGCTATGAAGCCCTAAAATCGACCGGATAATATCTTGATATCTCCAGAATACTACGAAGCCTGGAATCGGCCAGATAGTGGTATGTCTTAAATACAAGCTTTGAAGCCCGGAAATCGGCCAGAAAACAGCTTAACCCTCAGTAAGTTATTGTGAAGCCTGGAAATCGACCAGATAGCAATACAAGACACCGTGAAGCCTAGATCACGACCAGATAGAGGAAAAGGATATTGAAGCCTGGGATACAACCAGATAACAATATAAGGTACTGCGAAGCTTGGAATTCGACCAAATAGCAGTTTACCCAGCCAATTACTATGAAGCCCGGAAATCAACCGGATATTAGTATGCCTTAAATTCAAGTGGAAGCCCGGATGCGACCGGATAACCACTTGATTCCTTCTGAAGCCTGGATCATGACCAGATAAGACTTGAGAAATTGCAAAGCCTGGAGAACGACCAGATAGCAAGTTTAATCTCATCTCCCCGGTAAGTCATTGTAAAGCCTGGAGCACGACCAGATAACAATCGGTCTTATTTCTCTCAGCAAATCACTGTGAAGCCTGGAGCACGACCAGATAGTAGTTCATTTTCACCTCCTCGACTAAGATGATTCCCCAATAGAGTAACGGACAACTGAAGTTCCTAAAACTCTATCTCTCTCATGACAGAGACCAACATTCCCCAATGACATCTTCCTCAACAACAGGTACACGGGTTCTCACAGAGGAATCTCTTATGCGATCGAAACTTCTTCTGATGGAATCTTTAAGCCCATCTGTGATCAGTGGAAATAGAACTGACTGTTTTTTAGCTGGTTTCGCGAAATGTCACGGAAGCAAGAGTCGCCACCGTCTTTTATTTTCTCCAACAAGGAAAGGACAAAATCACAGCAAAATTCCTTATGAGATATGTTTCTCGGTTCGGGAGGTAGATTTATAGAAAGGGAAGGTGTTAGCACCCTTTCTATCCATGGTTATCCATGGGCTCTTAGATACTTGCTCTTATGTTTTCAAAATGTTTGCTTTTCAAAATGTGAGTGGGTTTGAAAAAGTTTCTTTGAACGATTTTTGAATAACTCTTGTATCTGTCCTCAAGAGTGTTTGAAAAATTTGTTTTGAAAGCTTTTGAAAGTGTGAGGTGCGAAAAGTATTTTGTTTGTTTTTGAAAAGAGCAAGTATCCATGAGTCATCTACCTACCCTAAGGAATTAAGCTGTGTAAGTGTCCTTTAGATAGTGCCATCCCACCATTGAGAGGTAGGTAGCACCACCGTTGGAGGTGTTTGGGTCAATTCGAGTGTAGGGACAGTGTGGTCACCGAAGCAACGGTAGGACACCTTAGAAGCTACCCTTATGTCCTTGATCCTTTTAGTCCGAGGCAACCGTTTCGAGGCAACTATTCTGAGACAACTGTTTCGAGGCAACTGTTTCGAGGCAACTGGATCATGGACATAAGGACTCACTAAGACGTCCTATACTTGATGACCACGTTTCGAAGGCAACAAGTGAGGCGTACCCTAGAAGTGGTGTGTGTATTTGTGTGTTGTATTCAGTTAATGTTTGTCTTGTTAATTAGTGAGCTACGAGTTGTTTTTATTTACATACATTCTTTCATGCAAGTTAACAGTTAAGGGGTGCAGAAAGTAAATTGCGAAAACGTAAATCCTACGCTATTACAAGGCGCGGGTCTATACATCACCAAAAATTACAAAGACCCGTTTTTTAGTAAATGAGTACGGAAAGTAAATAAAAATAGTAAAAGTCCTAATTACTATTACATGTCCGGAGCAATTACATGATAATAAATTGTGCGCGAATAAAAAATTAAATCGGAACGTTCTAAGGGTGTTGACCCTTTTTTAGAAAAGAAATTGATTTTTTGGTCTTTTTTGTAATTAAAATGAAATTAAAGCTAATTAATGGCTGATTAATTAATTTAATTAAAATAAAATATTTTTTGTTTTTTATGTTTTTATGAAATAAAAGAAATGAAATAAAATTCAAAATTAACTTTACCTAATTCTAGATCTATTTTAACTATTTTAAGAAAAGGAATTAAAATGGCCTAATTAAACTATTTTAGTTAATGTTTATTTACAAAATAAAATAATAATAATAATAATGATGTAATTCTATTTTTTTTGGTTTTTTATGAAAATGTGTTAATTAAGTTAATTTGTTAATAATAATAAAATAAAAAAGGTTAGAAATTAAAATAACAGAAAAAAAACAAAACAAAATGAAAAGAAGAAGTAAAACCAAGGGGGTGTGTGGGCTGAAATGGAGGGTGTATGCTGAAATTGTGGCCCATTAGCAAGAAGCCCTGTTTGACTTTCCTTGATTGCTTGCAGCGCGCTTGACTCCAGAGTATGGTATTCTGCACCTTTTATCCTTTGGATCTGCACTAATGACACATGGTTGGCGCTTTGGATGAGGTTTATGGTGTTCCTCCTTTGAGAATCTGCACATGAAAGCAATGGAAAAAATGATATGGAAATTATAGGGGACCTGGTAAGAACTTACAGCGCGGTATGAGCCTCAGGACTTGGCAAAGGTTGCTTTAGCTTCAGGGTGTGGCAAGGAATAGAACCACGTGCTTGTTTTGATCTGAAGATGCTCGCAACTATGTTTTAGAACTCTCACTTTTTGAATAATTTTTGGTTTTGCTCTTGGCCATTTCTGTACACTCTCCCTTTTTTGAATGAGGTTGGGAAGGCTTGTATATATAGTAATGAAATGTGTATCAATCCAAATAATGGTCATTAAGCCTTTACATTCATGTTTAAGATTATGCCATGAACTCCATTGAAACAACTTTCCATTTTTGTGTCAAATTTGAATTCTTGCTTGGAATAGGCCCTTGCACGAATTTGGAATGTGTTTTAAGGTGTATCAAAGCTAATCATCACAAAATATATCCCTCCATTAATTTCTTTGATTTTTATTTGATTTTAAAAGATTTAAAATGAATTAAATCAAATAAAACTAAATAAAAATGAAAAAATTAATTTTAAATCTTGAGATAAATTGTGGGACACGTGGGAAGCATGGCCAAGCTGAATCAAGTGGAAAAATGAAGTTTCAAGGATAATTGACTTTGGCCATTTCACAAAAATTTCCCAACTTCTCCAATGCATATCTTGCTCAATTTTAAAGCTATGAACATGTTCTTGGTCATTTTGGAAAGGTCTTGAAGTCCTCTAACCAATGTCTTTGGTCCCATGTCATTTTGATTTACCAATCTCAAGTTATAGTCTTTGACTTAAAGTGCCTTTTTGTTGACTTTTGAAAATGACCTATAATGTTGAAATTGATAACTTTTTGTGAGAGCATTTCTTGGACTTGGAATGTGAAGATGAATTGTAGGAAATGTCTTCCCCTTAAAGATGAGCATTGGATGGGATTTTTATGATGAACCATGAAAAAGTTATGCCTTGGTCAAGTTAAAGTTGACTTTTCAACTGTCCAAAAATAGAAACTTTTGACACCTTGATGATTTTTGAGCCATTCTTGTGAAATCATGATCAAGAATTGATCAAATGATGATTGTGGCTTCAAAATAAGATATTGACCAAAAATTTTGACTTTTGACTGCCAAATGACCATTTTGCCCCTACAGTTGACTGTTGAGCAAATGGGACTTTTGACTGTGCAACTTGACCTTGTGAGCCTTGAAACTTGACATGTAGGTGCTTGACAATGTATATGAGCATGTGGGACTTGACTGAGCCCTTGAAAACCTTAACTTCCTTGCAAGAACCAAAACCCTAATTTGACTGGCTTTAGGAGAGTGGTTGACTGTGTAGCCCTTGAGTAGACCTTGAACCATTTGAGGTGATGCTTGGCAAAACTTTGAAGATTATGGGAGGGCAAATTTTGGGGTACAACAGTTGCCCCTGTTCAATC
Organism: Vicia faba; assembly: GCA_948472305.1. Lineage (NCBI taxonomy): Eukaryota > Viridiplantae > Streptophyta > Magnoliopsida > Fabales > Fabaceae > Vicia > Vicia faba. The sequence goes on from OX451741.1 coordinate 36,889,818, forward strand.
TTCTTAGACTTGAGGATATAGATTGGCTTGTGTGCCTTTCGTGATCCGAAGGTGGAAGATGATTGAACACTAGAGTGCCCAAAAATTTGCACTCACATAGTAGAGTATCAGTAGTGTGATGTCGGGAATGGGCTTACAGATGCCATTTGGAGAGATGATGGATGGGAGGATGGGCTTAAATATGCCATCTGAAAGTGTGACAGAACCTTGTCGGGAATGGGCTTATAGATGCCATTTGGAAAGATGGTGGATATGTGAATCTGAATAAGAAATAAAGTAGCTTCCGTGTCTGGAGCATGTCTAGTTTGTGTCTAATTGCTGACGTCTGAATAAATGGTAAAATGACTGCCGTGTCTGGGGTATATCCATACTGCATGAGTAACAGAATGTCATCCGAATCTGGATCGTATCTGGACTGAACAATAGAAGAGAATCCGGGATGGAGCATCTCTAAGTTGTCTTTTAGAAGTTTGAATCTGAATAAGCAATAGAACGGCGTCCGGATCTGGAGCATCTCTAGGCTATATCTGAAAGGGAATCTGAATAAGTATCAGAACGTCACCATGCCTGGGTCACATCTAAACTATCTATAGAAGGAGTCTTGAATAAGCAAAAGAACAGCATCCATATCTGGAGCATTTCCAAGCTATCCCTGAAAGGAAATCTGGAATAAGTATCAGAACGTCGCCATGCCTGGGTCACATCTGAACTATATCTAGAAGGAGTCTTGAATAAGCAAAAGAACAACATCCATATCTGGAGCATTTCCAAGCTATCTCTGAAAGGAAATCTGGAATAAGTATCAGAATGTCGCCATGCCTGGGTCACATCTGAACTATATCTAGAAGGAGTCTTGAATAAGCAAAAGAACAGCATCCATATCTGGAGCATTTCCAAACTATCTCTGAAAGGAAATCTGGAATAAGTATCAGAACGTCGCCATGCCTGGGTCACATCTGAACTATATCTAGAAGGAGTCTTGAATAAGCAAAAGAACAGCATCCATATCTGGAGCATTTCCAAGTTATCTCTGAAAGGAAATCTGGAATAAGTATCAGAACGTCGCCATGCCTGGGTCACATCTGAACTATATCTAGAAGGAGTCTTGAATAAGCAAAAGAACAGCATCCATATCTGGAGCATTTCCAAGCTATCTCTGAAAGGAAATCTGGAATAAGTATCAGAACGTCGCCATGCCTGGGTCACATCTGAACTATATCTAGAAGAAGTCTTGAATAAGCAAAAGAACAGCATCCATATCTGGAGCATTTCCAAGCTATCTCTGAAAGGAAATCTGGAATAAGTATCAGAACGTCGCCATGCCTGGGTCACATCTGAACTATATCTAGAAGGAGTCTTGAATAAGCAAAAGAACAGCATCCATATCTGGAGCATTTCAAAGCTATCTCTGAAAGGAAATCTGGAATAAGTATCAGAACGTCGCCATGCCTGGGTCACATCTGAACTATATCTAGAAGGAGTCTTGAATAAGCAAAAGAACAGCATCCATATCTAGAGCATTTCCAAGCTATCTCTGAAAGGAAATCTGGAATGAGTATCAGAACGTCGCCATGCTTGGGTCACATCTGAACTATATCTAGAAGGAGTCTTGAATAAGCAAAAGAACAGCATCCATATCTGGAGCATTTCCAAGCTATCTCTGAAAGGAAATCTGGAATGAGTATCAGAACGTCGCCATGCCTGGGTCACATCTGAACTATCTCTAGAAGGAGTCTTGAATAAGCAAAAGAACAGCATCCATATCTGGAGCATTTCCAAGCTATCTCTGAAAAGAAATCTGGAATGAGTATCAGAACGTCGCCATGCCTGGGTCACATCTGAACTATATCTAGAAGGAGTTTTGGATAAGCAAAAGAATAGCATCCATATCTGGAGCATGTCTAAGCTATCTCTGAAAGGAAATCTGGAATGAGTATCATAACGTCGCCATGCCTGGGTCACATCTGAACTATCTCTAGAAGGAGTCTTGAATAAGAAAAAGAACCGCATCCATATCTGGAGCATTTCCAAGCTATCTCTGAAAAGAAATCTGGAATGAGTATCAGAACGTCGCCATGCCTGGGTCACATATGAACTATATCTAGAAGGAGTCTTGAATAAGCAAAAGAACAGCATCCATATCTGGAGCATTTCCAAGCTATCTCTGAAAGGAAATCTGGAATAAGTATCAGAACGTCGCCATGCCTGGGTCACATCTGAACTATATCTAGAAGGAGTCTTGAATAAGCAAAAGAACAGCATCCATATCTGGAGCATTTCCAAGCTATCTTTGAAAGGAAATCTGGAATAAGTATCATAACGCCGCCATGCCTGGGTCACATCTGAACTATATCTAGAAGGAATCTCTGAATAAACAATAGAATAGCATCCGTGGTTGGAGCATCTCTAAGTTATCTCTGAAAAGAAGCCCTGAATAAGCAACAGAGTAGCGTCCATATGGAGCATCTCTGAACTATTTCTGAACAAGTAACTCTGAATAAGCAACAGAATAGCGTCCATCTCTGGAGCATTTCTAAGCCATCTCTGAAGAGAAAATCTGAATAAGCAAAAGAACAGCATCCATATCTAGAGCATTTCCCAGCTATCTCTTTAATCTCTTTAATGTAGATATGCCCTGGCTAGATACAGGTATCGAATCCACAATCAATCGCTCACAGATATGCCCTGGCTAGATGCAGGTATCGAATCTGGAATTGCAACAGTTGATAGTAATCGTCTTTGGATTGACCTTTTTCCTGAAAAAGGCAAAACATCAGTTGTGCAATGCATGATGTCATGATGCTCTCAGGGAGAAATGAGATTGTGTGATATGATGCGTATGTGCATGCATTGTGTATGTAAGAAAGATGTATGAAAGGTGATATGTTTATGAATGTATTTCCGCCTAGGAAAATAAACCCTTGACGAATGCCGGGAAGTTGAATCCTAGGCTGATGTTGAAGAACAGAGTTCTTCGTTTCCGCTGGGGATGATGGTTGCAAGAATAAACCGGTAGGAGAAGATGACTCCGTTGGGGAATAAACTTGTTGGAGAGATTACTCTGCGGAGAATTACTCTGCGGGAAAGAGATACTTCGCTGAGGTTTTGATGAGAACTCCGCTGGGAGTTCCGTTGATATGTTATGTTGGAAGCTTTGATGAACTCCGTTGGGGGGTAGGAAGAACTTCGCCGAGGACGATCTTTCCGTGGTTTTTAGCTGAGGGTAACCCAGTTATATCTTGGTGGGGAAATAACCTTTGAATAAAGCCGGGGGAGAGACGTATGTACTCTGCAGGGGAGAAGCTTCCAGAATCTACTGGGGATAAGCTTCCAGAATTTACTGGGGAGATGGTTCAACTCTCCTAGGGAAACTTTTGAGATTGCACTGGGGAAGTGGCTCCACTGGGGTGTCTTGATTCCACCGGGGAACAATCTTATATTAAGACTGTCGGGGATGCTTGTTTAGGAACATCTGTATACTCCACTGGGGAATATTGAGATCTTCTGGGGATACCCAACTTCCGCAAGGCTGACTGTAGGCTAACTCTGCTTGGGGAGAGTATCGCTGACTTGCTGGAGGATATTGTGCCTTTTCAGGGTTGATTGGGAGACCAAACTCTGCTCGGGGAGAGTATTGCTGAAATCTGGTCTTACTCTGTGGGGAGTTGAGGTAACTTGGTTACATTCTTCAGCCGAACCTACCTTGGTACCTTGGTTGACAGAGCAACTAGATCGTTTGGACAACTCATTATTGCACCTGTTTCTAATGTGGGAGAGGAAGATACCTTGTGGAGTGTTAGACAACTGCCGATTCGACAAATCTTCTTCTGGTAGGCAAGTGATGAGGTGACGGGACATAGTCGTACTCTTTAATCCCTAACTTTTGCCTGGACTACCCTTTCGGGTTTTCAGTCCATCGGGATACCCATTTTTTCCCAAGCCGCCTTTTCAGGTTTTCGACTTGCCGGGTGTATGGATTTTTTTTCATTTCATCCCTTATTTTTGCCCGAACCCTTTTGGTTCGCCGAGAAGCCCTTATTTTTGCCTAGGTGTGTCAACCTAGCGGGTCTTTGATAATGCGTAGTATTTTTTCGACTATGTCTGTGCTCTCAGGATGTAGGGAGGTGCCCCTGTCAGTAGTGTTGCGTTGCCCTACTACCAGAAGATCTTCGTTTGATCGTCCAATGCCCCAAGTGATCCAGATGGAGATTTTCCCCAAGTTGGTTGGCTTTTTGAAAGATTCTCTGAATCTTGACTTAACTGCCCCAGATGATGGATAATGATCATGCCATGCCCCTTGATTGGAAGTGCTTCTGTTCATCAGATATTCTTCGTGCGAACTTCTATGCTGTTCAAACAAATAGTCATATGCAATCAATGTTATATTAAAAATGCAAAGCTTATGTCCGTCTTGAAGTTTTTGAAAATGCGTTTTTTCAGTAAAACAAGCAAATTATGTAACATGTGATGTCAACTCAAGATTTTACAGCGAGCCTTAAGGAGTCAGGATACCTTTGTAACAGTATACTTTCGAATTAACCCATGCTTCAGCTAGGACTTTTTGAGGGTTATATCGTGGTCTGGTTCACGGTTTAAGAAACAAAGGATAAAGGCTCAATTTTATTTGTACCCACTCGTTCTTCGTGATGTTCTTCAAACCTAAACTCAGCTGATCGTGCGATAGACCTTGTTTGAGTCTTTGTCCTGATATTCTGGTGATGGTTCAATTTATTTTGAATAGGCAGTCATTTTTTTAGGGTTTGTAGGACCTCTTTCTTTTTGATTTCGTTATTCCTATTTTTTGCCTGAACTGTTTCTTTTTGTGATTATAGTCAGCGGGATGCCCCAATTTTTGTAAGTCTCCTTCATAAGTTTTGACTTAATGGGCTTTTTATTTTTGAAAGATGACGACTCCCTGTCTTTATGGTTATTCGGAACCATCACTGTCTTTTGTTTTGTAAGGACCTCTTTGGTGCCATTCGTTGTGCACTTGGATCAACTGAGAGAACTACCCTGCCTCAGGTTATGATTAAGGGTTTTAATTTTCGGGAAAAAAAAAACTCCTACTTCTTTGGCTCAAAGGGGTTGACGAGGGATTATCTTCCTTATAACTCCAGTGTTTATGAATTGAAACAATGCCTGTACCTCATCAGCGGGGTCGATTCAAAAGCATACTGTAGATTGTGGTATCATTTTCGTCATCCTCCCTCAAGAGGCTTAGAATTATTAATTGAGAGTTGACATCAAAAAAATGAAATCAGTTTGAATATAGCGAATGCGAATATATTGATTCAAAACAGACATATGCGATGCATTGATAAAGTAAAAGAGTTTGACATGACATATGTTTGAACAATCAAAAGAAAATTACAACTTGAACATTCGAATGAACAAAAGCTTCTTAGTTTGCACTAGTCATCTCAGATGGAAGATTCTCAGCAGAAGATTTTCATTTTGCCACCCGGCATGAACTCCAGCACCCTTCCGTCGATCAAGTCCTGGATCTTGTTCCTCAAGCTCCAACAGTCGTCAGTGTCATGTCCAGGACTGTCAGAATGGTAGGCACACCTTTCATCAGGATTATACTTTAGGGAGGTTATGTTGAGATTCTTATGAGGATCTTTTAAAGCAATCAGCTTGACCTCCAACAAGCGTCTCAGTATCAGTGATGATGGTATACCAGTCTCCGAGAAATGTCTTCCATACATATTTCGCTCACGCCGATTACCCTGTTGACGCTGGTGAGGTTGACGCTGGGCTTATGACCTTGAAGCAAACTGAGGAGCTTTTCCCCTGTCTTCTTGCCCCACAGGTGGTTGAATGATGGCTTGCTCTTCAACCTTAGATGTTTGCCCCAGTTGGTTATCCCGAAGCAATTGGTTGACGAGAACCCTGAGCTCTCCTTGTCTTTGAGATAAGTCTTGGATAAGAGCCATTTGCCCCAGCATCTGGGTTCTCATTGTATCCACCTCAGCTTGTAGACGTTTCAGCCGTTCGTCCTTATCGTCTTCTGAACTGTTCCTGACCAAAGTCCCCATGAGGAGTGTTCTCAACTCTTCCTGCCCCTTGGATAGATTTAGGAGGATTTCCCAGAACCGAGTCTCTTGAGCGTGAAGATCCTGGTTGTCTTGCTGGGAATCCATTGCTGAAATAAACAGCGGAGATGGTAAGTGACCTGTACCAAGGGTACCTGTAATGCAATGATATGTATGTATGCATGCGATGTTTTCAAGGATCTCGCGGGGTAAACAAGAAAAATTATTAGAATTTGAATTTTGTAGCTTGATGGAAGGAACTTCATGTTGATGAGAGTCCTTCTTCAAGAGTCAAGGCTCACCATATCCAGTGGGTCATAGCCCCTGACAACCTTGGCTAGAGGAAAATAAATCCCCTTTGCCCCTTGCTGGACCTTTGATTCATCATGACCTGCATCATAAACCCTTGAGATCCTTGAAATTGATTAGCCCTTATGCGGGATGTATGCAATGGTATGATGGCATGATGTTATGGTATGCGTGGAGTAATGTAGGTAAACCCTGTTATGAGTCCAGATTAAAGGACTGTACACAAAACCTGCAAGAAATTCAAGTGTCAGATAACAAGCATGTAAGTAGTCAAGTTTGAAGGCACACAAGTCATACAAGACAGCCCTTAAAGTTCAGGCCATCATGAAGTTTGGGGTACTACCCTCTTAAAGTTGGTGGTTAAGACCTGTCCTATCAAAAGTAATCGGGTTCTAGAGGATCCAAATATCACTGACTACCCTCAATCGGTCATAACTCCAGCGTCGCAATCTTTTCTTGCGGCCAGAACCATCGCGAGAGTTTAGCCTCATTGGGTGTAGCATATTGCTACTGTTATATGGCCAAGTTGGGTCACATTAGGGTTCTAAGGTCGGTTGGTGCTTAATGACTCCTCAGAAGACCCATATTCTCCTCGTTGCAACACAAGGGATATCGGTACAAACCAAGGTGCCACACCAACGTAGCCACTGCTTCACCCGTGTCGGTCTACGCCAGACAGGTCCCTCACAGCTTATGCTATCTAATAGGGTATCCCTAGATCCGGGTTAGGATCTATGAAACTCCGATGTAAAGCCCACAAATATAAAGCAATCAAAGCAAAGCAATTGAAAACATAAGTATGATCTAATCCTAAGGTACACCCCACTTATTAATCCCCAGCAGAGTCGCCAGTTCTGTGATCGGTGGAAATAGAACTGACTGTTTTTTAGCTGGTTTCGCGAAATGTCGCGGAAGCAAGAGTCACCACCGTCTTTTATTTTCTCCAACAAGGAAAGGACAAAAGCACAGCAAAATTCCTTATGAGATATGTTTCTCGGTTCGGGAGGTAGATTTATAGAAAGGGAAGGTGTTAGCACCCTTTCTATCCATGGTTATCCATGGGCTCTTAGATACTTGCTCTTATGTTTTCAAAATGTTTGCTTTTCAAAATGTGAGTGGGTTTGAAAAAGTTTCTTTGAAAGATTTTTGAATAACTCTTGTATCTGTCCTCAAGAGTGTTTGAAAAATTTGTTTTGAAAGCTTTTGAAAGTGTGAGGTGCAAAAAGTATTTTGTTTGTTTTTGAAAAGAGCAAGTATCCATGAGTCATCTACCTACCCTAAGGAATTAAGCTGTGTAAGTGTCCTTTAGATAGTGCCATCCCACCATTGAGAGGTAGGTAGCACCACCGCTGGAGGTGTTCGGGTCAATTCGAGTGTAGGGACAGTGTGGTCACTGAAGCAACGGTAGGACACCTTAGAAGCTACCCTTATGTCCTTGATCCTTTTAGTCCGAGGCAACCGTTTTGAGGCAACTATTCCGAGGCAACTGTTTCGAGGCAACTGGATCATGGACATAAGGACTCACTAAGACGTCCTATACTTGATGACCACGTTTCGAAGGCAACAAGTGAGGCGTACCCTAGATGTGGTGTGTGTATTTGTGTGTTGTATTCAGTTAATGTTTGTCTTGTTAATTAGTGAGCTACGAGTTATTTTTATTTACATACATTCTTTCATGCAAGTTAACAGTTAAGGGGTGCAGAAAGTAAATTGCGGAAACGTAAATCCTACGCTATTACAAGGCGCGGGTCTATACATCGCCAAAAATTACAAAGACCCGTTTTTTAGTAAATGAGTACGGAAAGTAAATAAAAACAGTAAAAGTCTTAATTACTATTACATGTCCGGAGCAATTACATAATAATAAATTGTGCGCGAATAAAAAATTAAATCGGAACGTTCTAAGGGTGTTGACCCTTTTTTAGAAAAGAAATTGATTTTTTGGTCTTTTTTGTAATTAAAATGAAATTAAAGCTAATTAATGGCTGATTAATTAATTTAATTAAAATAAAATATTTTTTGTTTTTTATGTTTTTATGAAATAAAAGAAATGAAATAAAATTCAAAATTAACTTTACCTAATTCTAGATCTATTTTAATTATTTTAAGAAAAGGAATTAAAATGGCCTAATTAAACTATTTTAGTTCATGTTTATTTACAAAATAAAATAATAATAATAATAATGATGTAATTCTATTTTTTTTGGTTTTTTATGAAAATGTGTTAATTAAGTTAATTTGTTAATAATAATAAAATAAAAAAAGGTTAGAAATTAAAATAACCGAAAAAAAACAAAACAAAATGAAAAAAAGAAGTAAAACCAAGGGGGTGTGTGGGCTGAAATGGAGGGTGTATGCTGAAATTGTGGCCCATTAGCAAGAAGCCCTGTTTGACTTTCCTTGATTGCTTGCAGCGCGCTTGACTCCAGAGTATGGTATTCTGCACCTTTTGTCCTTTGGATCTGCACTAATGACACATGGTTGGCGCTTTGGATGAGGTTTATGGTGTTCCTCCTTTGAGAATTTGCACATGAAAGTAATGAAAAAAATGATATGGAAATTATAGGGGACCTGGGAAGAACTTACAGCGCGGTATGAGCCTCAGGACTTGGCAAAGGTTGCTTTAGCTTCAGGGTGTGGCAAGGAATAGAACCACGTGCTTGTTTTGATCTGAAGATGCTCGCAACTATGTTTTAGAACTCTCACTTTTTGAATAATTTTTGGTTTTGCTCTTGGCCATTTCTGTACACTCTCCCTTTTTTGAACGAGGTTGGGAAGGCTTGTATATATAGTAATGAAATGTGTATCAATCCAAATAATGGTCATTAAGCCTTTGCATTCATGTTTAAGATTATGCCATGAACTCCATTGAAACAACTTTCCATTTTTGTGTCAAATTTGAATTCTTGCTTGGAATAGGCCCTTGCACGAATTTGGAATGTGTTTTAAGGTGTATCAAAGCTAATCGTCACAAAATATATCCCTCCATTAATTTCTTTGATTTTTATTTGATTTTAAAAGATTTAAAATGAATTAAATCAAATAAAATTAAATAAAAATGAAAAAATTAATTTTAAATCTTGAAATAAATTGTGGGACACGTGGGAAGCATGGCCAAGCTGAATCAAGTGGAAAAAGTGGGCCCCTTTTGTCAAAAATGAAGTTTCAAGGATAATTGACTTTGGTCATTTCACAAAAATTTCCCAACTTCTCCAATGCATATCTTGCTCAATTTTAAAGCTATGAACATATTCTTGGATATTTTGGAAAGGTCTTGAAGTCCTCTAACCAATGTCTTTGGTCCCATGTCATTTTGATTTACCAATCTCAAGTTATAGTCTTTGACTTAAAGTGCCTTTTTGTTGACTTTTGAAAATGACCTATAATGTTGAAATTGATAACTTTTTGTGAAAGCATTTCATGGACTTGGAATGTGAAGATGAATTGTAGGAAATGTCTTCCCCTTCAATATGAGCATTGGATGGGATTTTTATGATGAACCATGTAAAAGTTATGCCTTGGTCAAGTTACAGTTGACTTTTCAGCTGTCCAAAAATAGAAACTTTTGACACCTTGATGATTTTTGAGCCATTCTTGTGAAATCATGATCAAGAATTGATCAAATGATGATTGCGGCTTCAAAATAAGATGTTAACCAAAAATTTTGACTTTTGACTGCCAAATGACCATTTTGCCCCTACAGTTGACTGTTGAGCAAATGGGACTTTTGACTGTGCAACTTGACCTTGTGAGCCTTGAAACTTGACATGTAGGTGCTTGACAATGTATATGAGCATGTGGGACTTGACTGAGCCCTTGAAAACCTCAACTTCCTTGCAAGAACCAAAACCCTAATTTGACTGGCTTTAGGAGAGTGGTTGACTGTGTAGCCCTTGAGTAGACCTTGAACCATTTGAGGTGATGCTTGGCAAAACTTTGAAGATTATGGGAGGGAAAATTTTGTGGTACAACACCATCTTCCATCATTGACTTCCAAATGGTATCTATAAGCCCATTCCCAATATCGCAAGATAAGTACCACTTCATGCGAGTGCAAATTTCTGGGCACTCTAGTGTTCAATCATCTTCCACCTTCGAATCGCGAAAGGCAGACAAGCCAATCTACATCCTCAGGTTTAAGAAGATTGAATAGGGGAAGCGGTTTGTACCCCAAAATTTTCCCTCCCATATTTCTCAATACATTTCAAGTGAGTTCCTCAAATTGCTCAAGGAAGTCCAAGAGTTGACCAGACAAACTCTCTCCTAAGGCAGTCTACCCCAAATTATGGTTTCAGTTTGCATCAAGATGCTTGAGTCCAAAGGATCCCAAATACTCACCATTGTCCTACTATGTTCTCAAGATCATCCATGTCAAGTTTCAAGCCTTGCAGAGGAAGTTTGCTCAGTCAATTGCTTAAAGACCTGAAAATCAACTATGCTAGGGCAAAAGACAACTGTGGCCCACATACAGTCAAACTTCAATATTTTTGGTCAACATTCTCATTTTGAAGTATTATTCATCATTTGATCAAGGGTTGATCATGATTCCTCAAGGATTTCTCACAATTCATCAAAACCCAAAAGTTGTTAAATTAGGGTTTTACAAGAAAAGTCAACTCAACTTTGACCAAGCATAACTTTCTCATACTTTATCAAAAATGACCCATCCAAAGCTCATTTTTAAGAGGATGTAATTCCATACAATTCATCTTCATCTCCCAAGTTCAAAATATGCACTCACAAGAAGATATGAATCTAGACATTATAGGTCATTTTGAAAAGTCAACAAAAACACCTTTTGGGTCAAAGCTTCATACATGAACATGGAAGACCCAATTGAGATGATACCAAAAGTTTTGCTTAGAGGACATCTTAAGCTTTCTAAAAAGTCCAAGAAAACATATTTAGGGTCAAAATTGAAGAAGTTATGCATTTGCAAAGTTGACCCTTTTTGCAAAATTACCAAAAGTCAAATGTGTCCAAAATTGCATATTTTGCCAAATGGGCCCAACTTTTTATGCTTGCATTGAGTTTGTAATGTAACCCATGACCCATGAGCTCTTCCATTTGTCATTATTTTATTTTTGTCATTTATTTTGATTTATTTCAATTAAATCAAATAAAATCAAAATAAAATAATGAAAATATCAAAAAACTAATCAAATTTTGAGATTTTGTGCATGTTTAGGTCTATTATACAGCTGGAAGTGAGATCAAATCGTGCAAGGTTCATTTGGATACAAAAAGATTGCATTTTGCTTGATTTGGAAAGATTTCCACAAGGATCAAATCATGAATCAATGATCATAATTGGAGAAGATTTGAAACAAGTTGGAAACCCTAATTCATTCTAGGGTACATAAGGAACATTGGCAGATCAAAAACGAGGAGATTGGAGGCGTGTAAAAGAGAGAGCAAGTTTAAAAAAAATCAAGACAAGTGGTAAACTGATTTCCACTTTTCAGGTCAATTCAAAGCATTATAACCATCCCAATCAATTGTTGGACATCCAAGGATCAAGGTTCAACCACTAGCAAGCTTCCTAACATCCAGAAATGCACTGTAAGTGTCACACAATTTCCATACTTTCTAGAATTTGAATATCATAATTCTAGCACATTTAGAATGATTCATTGATATATTCTTAAACCTTATGATGTTTGCAAGCTAATGGTCATATTTAATTGCGTTTTCATTAACTGTACAGCAAAGTTCCATGGCTAGGGTTTTTTCTTTGTGTTTAGGGTTTTCTTGTACAGGGACAATTGGCCATGGATAGTGGTGTCATGATGCTCGTGAGGTTGCAACGAGTTGATTGGTACCACTGGTTATGATTTATCATGCAGGGACAAGGTTTTGGAGTGGGCAAGGGTTGTACCTACGCCCAGTGTCCATAGGTAAAGGGTTTTGCCTAAAACGACAAAGCCATGGAAAAAGAAGGATAACGTGGCGCTCCCTGACTCACCCATTCAAATTTTGCGCGTTTTGAAATATCACGCTTTTTTATCATATAATAATTGCTTGTTATTATCCATACAGATAACCAATCCAGCTCAGATGGTCATCATGCAGTGTGAGAATACCTAAGGGCCTGGGTTCGATTCCCAAGTCCCCAACTTTGCTTTCTATTATTTTGTCTTGCATAATTAGGTACACATGTATACCATCAGCCTACCATGCATCATCAATATCCCACTATCAGATCACCAAGGCTTCAGATCCAAGGCTACCCCATGAGGGTCCACCATGCGCTGGAGTCAAATGCACACACATAATTTGTCGAAGTCAATGGAGGCCTAAGCTTGTTGGGCTTGAATTTACAAATCACACCCCCTTCTTACAAAGACACCAGGCCCATTCTTATTTCTTTCTTTTTATTTTCTATTTTTTAATTTAATTTGTTTAAATTATTTTCTAACACAAAATTAATTTCTTTTTCAAAAAAATCATAAAATCAATTTTCACAAAATTTAGAATTAGGTTTTTTTAATTTTTTCAAATTTAATTTAATATTAGTTTAAATTAAATTTAGGGTAATTTTAACTTTTTGTAAATAAGTAAAATCAAATTAGAAAAATTAGGGTTAACTTGATTTAATTTTTATTTCTCTTCTCAAAAATAAAAAATACGAAAATAGGTTAATTTAATCATTTTTCTTAATTTGAATTAATTAGAAATTAGGTTTTTTTAATTAAACTTTATTTTTCAAAATAGCACAAAGCCACAAAAAATGATTTTTTTTCTTTTAAATAACAATTAGGCTTAGTCGGGGTCAAAACCCTAAATCTCTCGTTTTCGACTCATCGCGCGCGTTTATTATTATTTTCGCAATATTAATGTAACTGCTCATGGTATGTAATAGTTTAATTAGGATTTTCTTTTATTTATCGTTTTACGGGTTTTTGGCTATGTAATTAATCCCTATCCTGAAGCCTTGTAATAGCGTAGTTTTTATTTCTCGCATTTTAATTCTCGCAAATATTAAACTGTTAGATGTATGTTAATAGGATTGTATGACAAGATTGCATGATAATTTTAAATGGCTAGAAAACCCTAATGTGCAAAGATAATAACTGAAATCAAATCACCCGCACATGTGCACTCTTAGGTATACTCCCACTTCGGTTTCCTTTGGTAAACGATCATTAAGTATAGGGTGTTTTAGTGGTCGCCCTTCTGTATAAACAAAGATCAAATGTCCCGTTCAAAAATGTTGCCTCGGAAATGTTGCCTCGAATATGATCTTAAGACATTAGGGTTATTACTAAGACGTCCTAACATTGCTTTAGTGATCGTACGTCCCTTACGAATTGACCCTTACAACTCCAACGACGGTGCTTCCTATTTCTCAATAGTAGGATAGCATTGTCTAAAGGAAACAAGAACAAAAACAATCTTTTTCCGAGTAGGTAGATGCTAGTAGGTACTTGCTCAAAATGAAACTTATTTATACTTAAACTTTTCAAACAAGGTTTTCAAAAACACTTCGTAACACTCTTGAAGACAGAAGCAAGGGTTAAAACAAAGTAAAACAAAAACTTTTCAAAACAAACACACACAAGCAATTTTAAAAGATGAGCAAGCACCTAAGAGCCCATGAAAAACCATGGATAGAAAGGGTGCTAACACCTTCCCTTTCTATAATCTACCCCCCTTACTCAGAATATCTCGAAAAAGGAATTTTTTTTGTGCTTTTTTCCTTTCCGGTAGGATAAAATAAAAGTCGGTGACGACTCTTGCTTACTGTGACATTTTGCGAATACAAAATGCAAAACGCAAACTAGCATTTTCCAAAAACAGTCGGTTCTGCCACCGTATCATAGTGCCAAACCCGACGGTTCCTCTGCCCAGCAGATATCAGAATAGAGCCAGCTTAGGAACATGAGTATCAGTACATACACTCCCCACAGAGTAAAAGTACCCAAAAGTCATTGATGTCAGCTTTCTCGAAATAGGACATAATTATTCTCCAGCCGAGGTTCATAATCGCAGGCGAGTCAACAAATTTCATCCCCAAGCGGAGTCTATTTCTACAGATACAGAAGCTCAATCTCCAACATAGCTCATCACTTACAGCGACGAAATTTCATCCCCAGCTAAGTTTGTTCCTCCAGATCGGCAAGTCTACCAACAGAGTATCTCTTCCCCAAAGTCTGGTCCCCGCAGAGTTATTCTCCAGCATCTCTTCCCGACAGAATATTCGCAAATCTCCAGCAACCGTCAGGGATTTATTTTCCCAGACACGAGCATACCCCGATAGCATTTCATGAACATACATCATGACACGCATACATATCATATACAGCATAATCTCAATTATTTTGAGAACATCATCTCACCCTGCATTTCATGCATCGCATACAACTAACCTTGATATCTTTTGCAGGAAAAGACGATTAGCTTCAACGAATTCAACAGTTATATAGATCACATCTACAGACAACTAATGGAAACTCAGTTCCCGAAGTAAAAGGGGTTAACTAATCTACATTATCATACCGAAGTAACCTTATCCCGGTTCATTCTGAAGTTTTACACGAACTTATCGCAAAGTAACCGTACCCCAGTTCATCCTGAAGTTTTACACGAACTTATCACAAAGTAACCTTACCCAGGTTCCTCCTGAAGTTTTACACGAACTTATCCCAAAGTAACCTTACCCAGGTTCCTCCTGAAGTTTTACACGAACTTATCCCAAAGTAAGCTTACCTAGGTTCCTCCTGAAGTTTTATACGAACTTATCCCAAATTAACCTTACCCAGGTTCCTTCTGAAGTTTTACACAGACTTAGCCCAAAGCAACCTTACCCAGGTTCCTCCTCGGTCCAGATGCAGTTTTACCTAAACTCCTCATGAAATAACCTTACCCAGGTTCCTTCCCACAGCCCTACTATCCAGGATTTCATATCTAAGTAACCCTACTATCTAGGTTCCTTCTTACAGCCCTACTATCTAGGCTTTCATATCGAAGTAACCCTACGACCCAGGTTCCTTCTCACAGCCATACTATCCAGGCTTTAATATCGAAGTAACCCTACTATCTAGGTTCCTTCTCACAGCCCTACTATCCAGACTTTCATATCGAAGTAACCCTACTATCCAGGTTCCTTCTTACAGCCCTACTATCCAGGCTTCCATATCAAAGTAACCCTACTATCCAGGTCCCTTCTCATAACCTTACTATCCAGGTTCCTCCTCTCTTATCTCCAGACAGCAGTCCACAACACTGTAGGACTTGGACCTGATCAAACACGATTGGTTTCTCATTTCCCCAGTAAGTTGCGATGCAACATATACCCTGACCAGATATGCAGTTCACTTCTGCTTCCTCAAGCCGGAGTTATTTCCCCAGTTGAGTAACGGACAACTGAAGCTCCTAAAATTTTATATCTCCCAAGACAGATACCAACATTCCTCAGCAGATTCCTCCTTAACAACAGCAACAGGGACTCTCATTAAAGGAATATCTCAGGAAATCCACATTCTCTATATGGCATCTTTAAGCCCATCTCCGACAATTCTCCATCGCATCCAGGATGGCATTTTTTAGCCCATCTCCGACCAATCTTTTATCATCAACCTCCAAATGGCATCTGTAAGCCCATTCCCGATGTCACAAGTCGAGTGCCACTTCATGCGAGTGCAAATTTCTGGGCACTTTAGTGTTCAATCATCTTCCACCTTCAGATTACGAAAGGAAGACAAGCCAATCTACATCTGCAGGTTTAAGAAGATTGAACAGGGGCAGTTGTTGTACCACAAAATTTTCCCTCTCATTTTACTCAATACATACTCCTAGAGATCCTCAATTTGCTCAAGTTTGCCCAAGAGTTGACCAGACAAACTCTCTCCTAAGGCAATGTGTCTCAAATTAGGGTTTCCATTTTCATCAAGATAGGTGAATTCAAAAGACCTCATATTCTCTCCATTGTCTTAATATGTTCCTAAGATCATCCATGTCAAGTTTCATGCCTTGCACAAGAAGTCTTCTCAGTCAACTGTTCAAATGCTTGAGAATCGATTGTATTATATCAAAAGTCAATTGTGGCCCACATACAGCCAAACTTCAATATTTTTGGTCAACATTAACATTTTGAAGTGAATTTCATCATTTGATCAAGGGTTGATTATGATTCCCCAAGGAATGCTCCAAATTCATCAAAACCCAAAAGTTGCTAAATTAGGGTTTCTCAGTAAAAGTCAACCCAATTTTGACCAAGCATAACTTCCACATGCTTCATCATAAATTTTCCATCCAAAGCTCATTTTGAAGAGGATGCAATTACCTACAATTCATCTTCAGCTCACAAGTTCAAAATATGCACTCATCAAAGATATGAATTTTTACATTATAGGTCCTTTTGAAAAGTCAACAAAAACACCTTTTGGATCAAAGCTTCATACATGAACATGGAAGATCCAATTAAGATGACACTAAAAGGGTTGGTTTTGGGACATCCTAAGATTTCTAAAAAGTCCAAGAACACCCTCCTAGGGTCAAAATTGAGAGAGATATGCATTGTCAAAGTTGGCAATTTTTGGAAAATTGTCAAAAGTCAACATTGATCAAATTTGCATTTTTTTCAAAAGGGGCCCGTGTCTTCTTGCTTGAAACATGTTTCTAATAGGACCCAAGACCCCTGAGCTTTTCCACCTATTATTTTATTATTTTTATCATTTATTTTGATTTTTTATTCATTTAAATCAAAATAAATCAAATTAAATGGTAAAATAATAAAAGCAAATCAAATCTTGGGAATTTTGTGCACATTTTGAGTCCATGTACAGCTAACATGCCTGCCAATTCGTGCAAAGTGGATTTGGATTGAAAAAGATTAGATTGAAGTTTGTTTTAGAAATATATCATACAAGAGAAAATCAAATCAAATTTCCATTATTTCCCAAGATTCATGCCAATTTTATTGACCTAATTCAGTCTACTATAAGTGCATAACAATTGCAGATCAAAAACACAAGGGTTACAGTCGTGAAAAGGCAAAAGCAAATTCAAAAATATTTACAAAAAGTGAGGTTCAATTTTCAGTCTAGAGGACCTTTCAGATCAATTCAAGGCCATCCATCACATCCTGGGCGTACACTGAAGCCATCCCAACCATTTGCAAGGTCTGAAACGCTCAGAATTCGTCTTTACACCCCACACGGTTTGCAAGCTTTTTCAAATTTGATTATTACAATTTACACATCATTAGCACCTTTAATTGTAATATTTGTGATTATTATCATGTTTGCAAGCTAACTGGATGGTTTAATTGCATTTTTGGAGCTTATACACGCACCTGCCATTGTTAGGGTTTTTACGTTCTTGTTTAGGGTTTCTTGATGCAGGAAAAATTAGGCTATAAATGAGGTACCATGATGCTCGTGAGGCCAAGACGAGTTGATTGGTACCATCATAATTAATTTATCATGCTCGTATGAGATTCTTGAGTTTCACAGGGATATAGCTACGGACAAAAATTGTCACTATAGCCTTTAGTGACAATTTTGTCCGTAGGTAAAAGCCTAATGCCAAAGTCGACAGTTCTGGGAGGAAGATGAGGGCGTGGCAGCATACCACTGGCCCGTATGAATCCACACGCGTTTTTTGAGGCATGGCACTTTGTTTGAATTATATTTTATTTATCTCATTATAATCATGAATAACTTGTCCAGCGCAGTTGGTAGAGAGACACGCTTGTGAAGGGAAGGACCTGGGTTCGATCCCAGGTCTAGACATTTTTCCTATTTTCTAACATTTATACGCAGGATCTCATACGCTACTATTCCATGTGTCCACCATGCAACTCAGGATCTGACCATCAGATTCATCTCCAGCCAAGATCCAACGCCTGCAGTGAAGCAGTATGATGCACCTCAAAGTCAATGCTACACAGGGTTCAACGTGGTTGACTGGGCTCAGCATTATTGGGCTTGGAATTTCAGCTTCACACACCCTTTTTGCTAGCAAAAAGGCCCATTCTTTTTCTTTTCTTTATTTATTTCTTTTGTTTTAATTATTTTTGTTTAATCATTTTTCACCAAAAAATTAATTGTTTTTAATTAATCATAAAATCAATAAATCACAAAAACACAAAAAGCATTTTTTTAATAATAAATTATTTAATTTAATTAGTAAGTTAGGTAAATTTAGTTTTTGTTTCATTTAAAATCAAATAGAATCTAGGTTTTAATTTTACAATTTATATTTCTTTTCTCAAATAAAAAACCAAAAAAACATACAAAATCTTTTTGTACAAAATATTCTCTATTTCTTTAATTAATTAATTTAATTAGGAAATTAGGTTAATTTAAAATCAATTAGAAATTAGGTTTAATTGATTTGTAATTTAAATGTTTTCTCAAACAAAAAATCCACAAAAACACTTTTTCTCTCAATTAGGGTTTTAGGTTATTTCAATCGTCTTCGCATTTAGTTTTTCGTGCGCTTGTTAATTATTTTTCCATTATTTTGTAACTGCTAAGGGTTTGTAATAGTTGACCTAGGGCTTTTATTTACTGTTTAATCTCCGATTTTTGGTTATGTAATTAATCCCCCTCCCCGTAGCCTTGTAATAGCTAGGTTTTATTTTCTCGCACTTTAAATTCCCGCAATCTTTAACTGTCTAGATGCATGGCTAATAGGACTGTATGAAAAGAATGCTTGAAATTTAAAACGGTAGATCATCTAATGTGCAAAGACTAAATAACTGAAAAAAGTTCACATGCACATGTTCACTCCTAGGGTTTGCCTCACTTCAGTTGCCTTCGGTAAAACTGTCATTAAGCATAGGAGATTTTAGTGGTGGCCCTCCAGTCTAAAAAGATCAAAATGTCCCCTTCGAATGTTGCCTCGGAAATGTTGCCTCGGAAAGATCTTAAGATTCTAGAGTTACTACTAAAGTTTTCTAACTATTTCTTTAGTGATTGTACTTGTCCCTTTCGAATGTCCCTTACAACTCCAACGACGGTGATACCTACTCCTTAATAGTAGGATATCACTGTCTAAAGGAAATAGAACGAACAGTCTTTTTTCGAGTAGGTAGAATCTTAAGTACTTGCTCAATAAAAACTTTTTACACAAACACCTTTCAAAACAAATTTTCATAACAACTTCGTCACATCCTTGAGGACTGATAGAAGGGTTGTCACAAAGTAAAACTTTTCAAGCACACACAAGCAATTTGAAAAATGAGCAAGTACCTAAGAGCCCGTAGATAACTACGGATAGAAAGGGTGCTAACACCTTCCCTTTCTATAATCTACCCCCCGTACTCAGAATATCTCGAAAAAAGGTTTTTTCTGTTCTTTTTTCCTTTTCCATGGTTGGATGAAATAAAAGTTGGTGGTGACTCTTGCTTACCGCGACATTTTGCAAACAAAAAATGCAAAACACAAACCAGTAAAAACAGTTGGTTCTGCCACCGTATCATAGCAACATCCAGGGACAAGATCATATACCGTAGGCAACTTTGAGGGACATCGAAGGACTATGATCTTTATGATGATTTATAACTGGGGGATTTTGCTAATGGTATCCCTATGTTTGAGGGACATGACCATTGTTTTTCGAGGCAACGAGAGAGGTCACCCTAGAGGTGTAGGTGTGCGAGTGATTCAATTCAATTCATTTATCTTGCATTTAGGGTTAGCTATTGATTTATTTTACATATTGCCATGCAATCCTAGTATTCTAAGCAGTTATAATAACAGTAAAATAGTATAGCAGAAATAAACGTCCTATGTTATTACAGAGTTGCGGGAAGGGGGATACAAACCATAAAAAGTTGGGATAAAGACAGCAAATAAACCCTAGTTTAAAACTATTACAGACCGTTAGCAGTTACAATATTTGGAAAAAATAAACGAGACAAAAAAATGGTAAACACGCGGAGAATGAAAAGGGAATAAGTTTGGAACCCTAAAAATCTAATTGATTAATAAAATATTTTTGGTATTTAATGAGAAAAAGATTTGAAGTGATTAAACCCAATTCTAATTGATTTTAAATTGATAAAATAAAGTCAAAGTAATTAAATTAATTAATTTTAATTTTCCAAAAATTAAATTTATTAGGAAAAAAAACCTAAGCTTATCATTTTTGTTATTTTTTTATTTTTATGATTAAAAGAGAATTGGTTTTAAAAACATAAAACAATTAAATAAAATAAAAAAGAGTGGAGAAATTAGAGGTTGGGCTTGATGTTATGAAGCAATTTGGGGGGGGGGTGCACTGAAAATTGTCCAGGCCCATAACGCACAAACCCAAACCCATGTGTGGATCTCATGTTACTTGTTCCTGAGGGTCCATCATGAGCTCTCAGATCTGGAGCGCTGGATCTGGTATTGTGATGATCTGATGGTGATGGTGTGAGTACACATGGTGTGCATGCTGGAGCTTGAAACGCTGGATCTTCAATATAAATGTTAGAAAAATAAATGTGCAAGAGGAAGGGTTTGAACCCTTGCCCTTACACATAACAAAGCCTTAAACGCATTGCCTCTACTGTTGGGACAGTGATACTTCCATAAACCTAAATGTAACAAATACATTAAATATTAAAACATGTCCTAATTGCTGAATATAAAACACGTGTGCCCAGGTGGTGCCCTGGTATTTGGATGGACGAATAGGAAATAGCCACGCGTCTCAGGGGAGTCAAACCACCATGCATCGTGGATGACCACCATCTTCCCCGTTTGCATCAAAATTGGATCCTACAAAATACGCAACATCAAAGCAAATAAAACATCATACCCCCTTAGAATTTTCCCAGGAATCCAATAGTGGTGTCCGTTCGACCTGAAAGTCCATGTATCATTGAAAACAAAACTCGTTTGAAGCTTTTCCCTAACAATGAAAAATATTTATCCTTGCGCCAAACCTCACATGTAATGGTTCTAAACAGTCACAAATACTAGAATGAACATATGTATGTATAAATAATTCACTTATATTGCATGATCAAAGGGTTTGAGTTCACAAAAGTATACCAAACCGGTGGCACTTGAGGGAGAGTTACTGGTCACGATTTGGCTTGAGTATTGGTTGGAACCAGCTCCTGGGAACTTCAGGGTGATGATGGAACACCTTGAATGGATTGAGGATGGTTGAATCGTATGATACAAGTTGCACCTTTTCTTTGAAATTTTTTGGAACTTTGCTAGGGTTTATGGAGGCAGCTGCGCAAGTGGCTGTGATCTGATCTTGTTAAGAATATATGGCATATCACATTAGGTCATAAAAAGGAGCAAGAATCTATGACATTGAGTGCATGATTTGTTTCCAAAATTCACTTCAAAAACTTTCCAATTTTGAATATTTTGGTCCAAATCTGGTATTTGCTTGGTTGTCACGAATTTGACAGCTTGCTATGAGCTATTTGGGCCTCAATCTTGATGGAAACAAAAGCTTTCACGCCTTGCACCCCCATCTTGCACTTTGTTTTGATTTTATTGGTTTTAAATAAAAAATTCAAATAAATAAAAATCAAAATCAAAATAGTGCATGGATAGGTTTAGAGATCCTTGGGTATGTTATAAATATGTTTGAACCCTAAAAAATAGGTTTATTAACTCAAAGATGCACTTTTGCTCAAAGTTGACTTCATGCATTTTCACAAATTTTCCCAACTTGTGCAAACCATAACTTGCTCAATTTTCATCTTTTGAAGGTGATCTTGGACTTTTTATAAACCTTAAGGTGTCCTCTACAACTTCTGTTTTTATCATTTTTACATTTGGAGAATTTATCGTGATGTAAATTGCCTTGACAAAAAGTGCCTTTTGGTTGACTTTTAAAAAGACTTGTAATGTATTGGCTCATATCTTTCCAATGATGCATTCTTTGGACTTGGGAATAAAAAAAAAGTTGTAGAGGATTTAATTCTCCTTAAAATTCATCTTTTTTCTATTTCTAACGAATTTTTTACTGTTTTCATAGAGTCGAAAAAAATCGAAAAAATTCTCAAAATTGTTATTTTACCTAATTAGATTAAATCTGGTGTTATTTTATTTTTCTGAATTTTATTTAATCGATTTCCTTCATTGTGTTTGTTTTTTATGATTAGGGACATTGTTGGCATTTTGAACATTTTTATTGCATTGTTGTGTATTAGTCCTGGCTACTAGGTCTTGTTGTTCTAACTTGTTTCTTTTGATCCTAAAATAGAGAGAACCTTACACACACGACGTAGAAAAGTCCAGGCTACCACTAGTTCACCACCCACAATTGAGTCTAATTCTGAGTCTGACTATTTGCATAACTTGTTTGCTTCAGATTTTGAATTTGTTTTTGATATGGATGACCAAAGAACCTTAAGGAAATTGGCTGCCCCTGATGTGAATTATAATGGCATGTGTATTAAATATGATGATGTTGTTGTTCCTTTTGAATTAAAATCGGGTTTAATACACTTGTTGCCCAAGTTTAATTGTCTTGCAAGTGAGGATCCGCACAAACATTTGAAAGAATTTCAGGTCGTGTGTTCTACACCATTGAAGCCTGAAGGGATCACTGAAGATCACATCAAACTTCGAGATTTTCATTTTTCATTGCAGGGTGCAGCAAAGGATTGGATATACTATCTTGAGCCAAATTAAATCGCAAGCTGGAATGCTCTGAAAAAAGTGTTCTTGGAGAGATATTTTCCTGGCTCTAGAGCTGCCTCAATAAGAAAGGAGATTAGTGGTATTAGACAAGGCAATGAGTCGTTGACCGAGTATTGGGAGAGATTCAAACACTTGGTATCTAGCTTCCCTCAACACCAGATTACCGAGCAACTACATATCCAGTACTTTTATGAAGGTTTGTTACCGATGGATAGGAACATTCTTGATGCTGCTAGTGGTGGAGCACTTGTCGATAAATCTTCAGCTGCTGCCAAAGCCCTTATTGAAAATATGTCTCTTAATTCTCAATAATTTACCACTAGAGATGATTATGTTCAAAGCAAAGGTGTGGATCAAATTCAGGTTTCTTCCAACAAAGCTTTAGAGACCAGAATTGACGAGCTCACTGCCTTAGTCAAACAGATGGCAGTAGCAAAACCTTAAATAATAATTGTGCGTAGTATTTGTACTTCTCATGAGCACCCGACCAATACTTGTCCTATTCTGAGAGATGAGTCCATTACTGAGATGCCTCAAGCTTATGCAGCCAACCTTTACAATCAAAACAGGTACAACAATGCTCCTGGCATGTCCACCAACAAATACCATTCCAATTGGAGGAACCATCCCAACCTTCTATATGGAAACCCACAAACCAGCCAACAATAGAACCAACCCCAAGTGGCTGCCTCTGCACCTTCGGGACCATCCTTAGAGGATCTTGTCAAACAAATGGTTGTCAACAACCTTCAGTTACAACAAAGGACCGATTCTAGCATTCAGACCTTGCATACACAGGTGGGATAACTTGCTACTCAAATAAATACCATGCAAGCCCAAGGGTCGAACCAACTTCCAGCCCAGACAGTTGTCAATCCGAAAGGTCCTAATGCTAATGTAAGTTCAATTTCCTTGAGATCTGGAAAAGTTACAGAACCAGCCCCTGAAAAAAATAAAAAAATTATTGAGGTAACATCTGAACCTTCTCCTTCTGAATCTGTTTCACCTGAACTTTCCTCACCTTCTTTTGTTGTGGTGGAAACTGAAAAAATTAAAGAAAAGGAGTATGTTCCACCAGTCCCCTTCCCACATAGAGTTCTGAAAAATAAAATAATTGAGGAGGGAGACAAGGAAAGAGAGATATTGGATGTGTTTAGAAAAGTTGCAGTAAACATTCCGCTTCTTGATGTAATTAAGCAGGTTCTGAAGTATGCGAAGTTTCTAAAAGATTTGTGTACCAACAAGAGGAGGATTCTGGGAAGTGAAAAAGTCAATTTGGGAAGAAATATTTCTACTTTTATTCAGCCAAAACCTTCATCCGAAAAGGTTGTAGGCGAGCAAAATGTTTCATCCCTCACTACTCAAGTTCTGCCACAAAAGCAGAAGGATCCAGGAACATTTGTTATTCCTTGCACCATCGGGAACAATAAATTTGAGAATTCCATGCTTGATTTGGGAGAGGGCATTAATGTTATGTCTACTTCTGTTTATAATAACATTTGTCTTGGTCCTTTGCAGCATACAAGTTTAATCATTCAATTGGCGAATAGGAGCAACGCTCGCCCCTCCGACATAGTCGAAGATGTCCTTGTTCAAGTTAAAGATTTAATTTTTCCTACATATTTTTACATTTTGGACATGGAAGTAGAAACAAAGTCCAATAGAGCTCCCATCATTTTAGGCATACCGTTCATGAAAACGGAAAAAACAAAAATTGATGTTGACGATGGAACCATGTCTATGGAATTTGGTGACATTGTCGTAAAATTCAACATTTTTGATGCCATGAAACATCCCTTGGAGGAGCATTCCATTTTTCACATTGAGTTGATCTCTGGATTGGTTGATGACACTTGTTCTGAATTTGGATTTGATGATGTTTACTTGTGTTCTGATTGTACTGGCACTAACGTGTGTGTTGTATATGCTGAGATTAATGTTGCCTTGCATACTGATATGTTTCCTACAGGTGAAGTTGTTACTGATGAAGTTATTTTTGCAGTTGATTCCCTTGACATCCCTGTTGCCCCAAACACTCCATCCATATAGTAGCCCCCGTCCTTAGAGCTAAAACAACTCCCTAAAAACTTGAAATACACTTATTTGGAGAGTAGTGAAAAACTCCCTGTTATTATTTCTTCTAACCTTAATTTCGATCAAGAAAATAAACTTTTGCAGGTCTTGAAGAAGCACAAGAAGGCAATCGGATGGACATTGGCCGACTTTCCTGGTATTAGTCCATCGATGTGCATGCATAGGATTTTACTTGAGGATGGAGCGAAAACAGTAAGGCAGCCCCAAAGGAGGCTTAATCCTTTGATTCTTGATGTTACGAAGAAAGAGGTAACCAAACTCTTGCAAGCAGGTATCATTTATCATACCTCTGACAGTAAATGGGTAAGTCCAGTGCAGGTTGTACCTAAGAAATCTGGACTCACAGTGGTGAAAAATGAAAAGAATGAACTTGTTCTCACTAGAGTTCAGAACAGTTGGAGAGTTTGTATTGATTATAGGAGATTGAACCAAGCGACTAGGAAGGATCACTTTCCTTTACCGTTCATTGACCAAATTCTTGAACGGCTAGCTGGTAAATCACATTATTGTTTTCTTGATGGCTTTCCAGGTTACTTTCAGATTCATATTGCACCGGAAGATCAAGAGAATACCACTTTTACTTGTCCCTTCGGTACTTTTGCTTACAGGAGGATGCCTTTTGGTCTTTTCAATGCTCCCGGCACTTTCCAACGATGCATGATTAGCATTTTTGCTGATTTCATTGAAAATTGCATGGAAGTTTTTATGGATGATTTCACTGTTTATGGCTCTTCTTTTGATGCATGCCTGAGTAGTTTAAATGTGGTTTTAGAAAGATGCATCGAGACTAACCTTGTTTTAAATTATGAAAAATGTCATTTTATGGTTGAGCAGGGAATTGTTCTTGGTCACATAATTTCTGAAAAAGGAATTTTTGTTGACCCTGCTAAAATTGATGTGATTTATACAC
Source organism: Vicia faba (assembly GCA_948472305.1). Taxonomy (NCBI): domain Eukaryota; kingdom Viridiplantae; phylum Streptophyta; class Magnoliopsida; order Fabales; family Fabaceae; genus Vicia; species Vicia faba. The sequence continues at coordinate 36,915,773 of OX451741.1, forward strand.
TGCCTTACCCTTCTTGCATTCGCGAGATTTGTTCTTTTCTTGGTCATGCAGGTTTTTACAAGCGTTTCATCAAGGATTTCAGCAAGATAGCTCTTCCGCTGTCAAACCTGTTGAAGAATGATGTTACTTTCAACTTCGATGACAAATGCAAACAAGCGTTTGACTTCTTGAAGAAAGCATTGACCTCCACTCCCATAATCTGGACCCCTAATTGGAACCTCCCTTTTGAGCTTATGTGTGATGCTTCTAATTATGTTGTTAGGGTTGTCCTTGCATAAAGAGTTGACAGGGCTGCCCATGTTATTTACTATGCTTCTAGGACTTTAGATTCTGCACATTCAAATTACACTACCACTGGAAGAGAACTTCTAGCTGTTGTTTTTGCTCTTGATAAATTCAGATCATATTTTCTAGGTACCAAGGTTTTTATTTCTACTGACCATGCAGCTTTAAAGTACTTGTTGAAGAAGCCGGATGCAAAACCGAGATTGATTCGGTGGATGTTATTGCTCAAAGAGTTTAATGTAGAGATTAAAGATAAAAGTGGAGTTAAGAACTTAGTGGCTGATCACTTGAGCATGATAGAAAGAGATGAAGATCCTTTCCCCGTTCAAGATGACTTTCCTGATGAGCAGCTTTTACTTTTGCATGGGGTAACTCCTTGGTTTGCTGACATTGTTAATTATCTTGGTGTTGGTGTTTTTCCTACAGGTGCATCCATGTCACAGATTCACAAACTCAAGAGTGATGCCAAATATTATGTTTGGGATGATCCATATCTTTGAAAGTTTGGTAGTTATCAGGTAATTAGGAGATGTGTCCCTGACTATGAGATTGAATATATTTTGAATTTTTCTCATTCATCTCAAGTCGGGGGACACTTTGGTCCGCAAAGGACTGCAAGAAAGGTCCTAGACTCGGGTTTCTATTGGCCCACTATTTTTAAGGATGCTTTTGAGACTTACCGTACTTGTAAAGAGTTCCAAGTAGCAGGTACAAACATCACTCGCAAGAGTGAAATGCCTCAGCAGCCTATGCTTTTCTGTGAGGTATTTGATGTACGGGGAATCGACTTCATGGGTCCCTTTCCTATATCATTTAGTTCCCTTTACATTTTACTTGTTGTTGATTATGTTTCAAAGTGGGTGGAAGCTATCCCCAGTAGGACTAATGATTCTAGAGTTGTTGCAGATTTTGTTAGGTCTAATATCTTTTGTTAGTTTGGAATACCGCGAGCTATCATAAGTGACCAAGGCACTCATTTCTGCAACCGCACCATGGAAGCTTTGCTCCAGAAGTATGGAGTTATGCATAGAGTCTCTACTGCATATCACCCACAAAGTAATGGGCAGGGTGAGATCTCAAATAGAGAGATCAAACAGGTTTTAGAGAAAATGGCGCAACCAAACAGGAAGGACTGGAGTCGTCATCTAGAAGATGCACCGTGGGCTCAAAGAACAGCTTTTAAGACACCCATTGGGATGTCTCCTTATCGACTTGTTTTTGGTAAGGCATGTCATCTTCCTGTAGAGATAGAACACGGTGCTTATTGGGCGGTGAAAAGTTGTAATTCGGAGATGCAACAAGCAGGTATTGAAAGAAAACTCCAATTACAACAACTTGAAGAACTGAGGCTAGAGGCTTATGAAAGATCTAGGATTTATAAAGAGAAAGAAAAAAGCACTTCCATGATAAAATGATTTCTAGGAAGGAATTTTCTATGGGCCAATATGTTTTACTGTTTAACTCCCGCCTTAAGCTTATGGATGGGAAACTTCGATCCAAATGGATTGGCCCTTTTGTTGTTACTAATGTTTTCTCTCATGGTGCAGTAGTAGAAATTAAAAGTGCAGGTACTGACAAAGTTTTCAAGGTTAATGGGCAGCACCTTAAGCTATTCCATGAAAGTTCAATAGCTGAAGATGCAACCATAGAATATCTTTCTTTGGAAGCACCCAACTACTCTGTAACTTGATCAGTGAGCTTTTCTTTCCTTCTCTCTACTTTAATAGTTATGTCCTTTCATTGAGGACAATGTTTGTTTTAAGTGTGGGGGAGGGAATCCTTTGTTTTATTTGCTTTTGTTCTCTGTTTTCTTGTTTTGTTTTCAGTTATAAAAAATATATGCGTCTTTTCGAAAGTTTTGGGTTATGGATTAATCTGAGGTTAGTTGTGGAGACTTGGGGAAAGTTCACAAGATCGGTATTGTCTTAACACTGTAAATCTCATGCATATGGAAGTTAATTTGAATTTTTATTATGACGTAGCCTTAAGTTCTCATCTTTTAATAGCTCTTGAGTGGTTTATTTTAGTAGTCAACATCATCTCACACGCACTCTACGCAGGGAAACCGATGAAAATAAGTGAGTGATCCAAGTTTTTGAAAAAAAAGAAATAAAAAGGAATACACCTTCTAAGTTTGGTGACCCTCACCCGGTCACTTAACCCAACGTTCGTAGAACCTATAAAAAAAGTTGATAATAAGACTCGTTGTTAGCTGGTTCAGCGGTTTCGGGTGCTGAACTTGGTAGGGCGGACTACAGTCTGATCCCCCACAACTACAACTGAGTAAGAAAAGGGTTATGCCACATAAGACCATAACCCCGTGCAAAAAGGATCAGATTCACTAATCGATTGCCTTGCTATGAGTGTGTGGAGATAACGGGCTTAATGTGATTGCGCCTGAATTAAAATGAGCAAAAAGGAGGATGAGTAAGTTAGGCTTTGGCATAATAATATGATTTGAATTGGTTTGTATATTCAGGAGACAAGATTAGTGTTCCTACGATATCCTTAGTGTGCAAGATTAGTACCTATTGATGTAATCTTAGTCGAAGAAGAGTTTGTAGCCTAGAATGAGTAACTGATGATGCAGGTGTACTTCTTTTGATTTTATTTTGCTCAGAGTGCAAAAGTTCAAGTGTGGGAGAATTTGATCAGTTCATTTTGATGGACAATCCTCTATGTTTTCACTTAGGCATTTCCATGATTTATTTTGTTTATTTTTATGTTTTAATAGGTTTTTCTAATTTATTTTATTTTTGCACTTATTTGATTTTCGTATTTAATTTTCAGCTTTAGCAGTTTTCACGAATAAATTCATAACTAGAGTTACGAAAGACGAATTGAGGCGTTCTAGTACTTATTGGAAAGCTAAGGGAAAGAGTTACTACTTTTATGAAGAAGTCAGAAGCTGATTCGGTCTGTAGCATACCTTAAAGTTGCGTTGAAGTTGCAGCATTAGTTTTATTTTTGGGTCGTTAGTTTTTGTCCTGGGTTATGTATTTGACCCAATTAGGTTATGACCCGAACTATTTAATTTCGTTTACACCTAGTACATCGGGAGGGTTTGTCGACACCATTGAGACAACGGGAACGAAAAAACTTTTGCTATGTACGAAATTCTATGGAGAACTAATTCATCAAAGTTGATCTGTTGTAATTTTGGTTCTGAAACTTGAGGTTAATATAATTTTACAATTCAATTTCTATTCATATCAATCCTATTTTTGTGTTATTAGTTTGCTTAATCCGAATTATCATAGAGTAGTTTTGTTAGTTTGGTTGATTTGTGTTTCCCAAACTTGATTGCGTTATATCGTTTGCTTAACTCGTTATTTCGTTATTGCTTAACTGTTTGCTTAATTCGGTGAAAAGGAAATATAATTCTTATGAATTCTTTTGCACTTGTTGATTGATTTGTGATCGAATATGAATAGATTCCGCTTAGGACAGTGAAATTATAGTAATTGATGATAGATATGAACCGAAATAGCAGATTAACTTATTCTCATAATCACTTATTTTAAGCACTTATTTTCTTTTCTTTTTTACAACTCGATCCTAAAGCCAAACCCCCAATTCGGTTATGTTGTATTGATACAAACAAGAGTCCTTGTGAGACAATTCGAGTCACACTGTCAATGTACTACATTTTAAAATAACTCATTTTTATTAGTGCGCGACACCAGATCAGATACCCTATGTCGCCAAAATCACTCTCCTCGCCAGGAATCTGCTCTGACCACCATCGTTCTCCCTTGTGTTCACCATATAAGGTTGATAATCCCTCAATAGAGCTTAATCTACCCTCCTCTTTACATTTCTATGACTATTGTTGTTGTTTGGAGCAAAAATATTTTCGAAACTCTTTTATAGATCTTGTCTCCCTATTTGATTTTCTGGAAATTTTAAGTTGATATTTGAGACAGGGAGAAGAATACAATTCAAAAATTGTAAATAAAAAAAATTGTTTAGGAGTTCCCTCGCAGTAGCGCTGCTGCGACTCCATCGTCGGCCACCGCGAGTCCGCCTCCCCTGTTTTCTTTTCCGGCTGGTCTCTCTTTCTCTTTATTCTTTTTTAGTTTTTGTTTTGATATTTTGTTTAACAAAAATGATGATTGTGTTTAAATCAAATAAAGAATGTGATGATGATTTAAAAGAAGAGAGAGATAATTTTTTTTAATAAACTATGATATACAGTCTTTGAAAGAAAAACGTGAGGATGATACTTTGAAAAAGGTTAAACAATTTATTGTTGTTTTGTTTTTGTCTTCTCCTTCCTTTACATCGAGATGTGCGTCGGTCAGTAGGTTTGTGACAAGTGGCACCAGAGTCACTTGCCCTCACCTGAGAAGATGATTGGAAAGTGATTCTCTACATGCACCCTATATATTTTACAGTGTACTTAAATTCTGGTTCATCTTGCATAGTTTTGCTTTGTTGACCAGATCCAAAGGTTGATATTATTCTTGTTTAATTTTTCTTTTACTATTTGTATTTTAATCTTTAAAATTTCATTTTAAATTCATTTTTTATCCAAAAATTGTGAAAAAAATCTGACAAATCACTTATTTCACTTCTGAATTTGTATAATTTTTTCTGAATTTAATTTTACTTTGTGATGTTTTATAATCATTTTCACTTACTTGAGTGATTTTAAATAGTTTAGAACTATTTTTCTGTTTTAAAAAAAAATTATTACCAAATTTTGTAAAAAATACCTGACATCATTTCTGACTTTTGTATGGTCTCTTTTAATTTTTATTTGATATTTTGAATATAGTTTTCTATTTTTCCTTTTATTTTTGTTTTTAAAAAAATTAAAAAATCATTTTCTTCTTCTATCTTGTTTATTAAATGTAATTTTATTTTTTGTATATATGCTGGTTGATCTTAAACCATAGAATTTTGATCATAAGCTTCATTAGCATCACTGGATCTTAGGTGTTGAGTTGAACTCCACCAAAATGGATGAACGATTTTAATGATAGCTTGATTAAATTCTTTGGTTCAAATATAGAATTTAGCTCTTATCTGTTTCTTTTCTATCTTATTTCTTTTTTTACTTTTATTGTGCTATAAGTTTCATGAGAGTGGTTTCTATCATATCTCAAAACTTATGTAGTACATACATTGTTACTGACCGGCCTCAAAATAGGTGTGACTTATACATGATTCCACTTAAGATTTCTTAACATAGCACAAAATTTGTCCCGATTCGAAAAAGATCATTCGTGGCCCAAACATATGTTTGTAAGCCCAAGTATGTTTAATTTGAAACCTTTGATCCAATAACTTTGATGTTCATTGTTATGAGGCTTTGATCTTATCAATCCTCTAATGAACTTCATGGTCTAAGTGAATCATTTGAACATCGTTGATCATATGTGGTTGCCTTAAGTACTTGAAAATGAATGATATACTTGACAAAAAGCAAATGAAACTTGTTTTTTAGAAGCTTTGATTTTATCAATCTTCTAATAAGTTTTCAAATGCAAGTTTGAAGATGGTCATTCAACTAACCTCTAACTTCTAATTCATCAATAATTGACTTTATCTTATGTTTACTTTGTGATTTTACTTTACACCCTTTATTTTATGTCTTTACTTTTATGCACCATTTATTTTAGCATTTAAATTCTATGTCATTTTATTTTTTTGCTCACTTGAGCTTTCTTTTCTTTTTGAAGACACTTAATAACCAACTTGAACAATAAAAAATCTTAAGGTTACTCATACTATTTGGTTACTATCATTGGTATTATGGAGTTGTGAACCTTTTTGATTTAGGATTAGAAGCCTTGATTACCCTTGGGAACTTGTGGTTTTGTTTTTATTTTGTCTGGATTTCTTGGGGTTTACCCCGAGACATCGGGTTGATTTTATTTATGTGCAGGCTATTCTGGTTATATGTTTTGTCAGCGATTTAGAATTCTTCTATATACAACTATTACTCTTCCCAATTTTTGAGAAGACTTAATTCATCTGAAGCTTGGTATTTCTCAAGGATTTAGTATTTTTGCTTGCTTGGTTTCAATCCAAAGGATGATAATTATACATTGACTTCTTATGTAAAGTGTTGCCTTCTTGTTGGCTAGATCGCTCTCTTCCTTAGATTTTACCCTATGCTTTAGGATAGTCCCTTCATCTCCTCCAATCATCTTTAATTTCAAAAATATTCTCCCTCATTTTCAAAAATCTTCTTGTTTTCTAACTTGAACCGCCTTCACAATAAACTTGGACTTAGATCCATGCATTTTCAAAAATATTTTCTTAATCATACTTTGACATTTTTTTGTAAGAAGACTAAAAGTCAATCAACCTCATTCAAAAAAATTTGCCACTTTGGCTTTTTACTTTAAACTCTTTTCTCAAAAGATTAAACTCTTGTCAACCCTCGTAGTGATGCGAGCTACTACACTTCTACAATATGTAGCGAAGTGAGATATTTTCCACTTGGGTGTTGAGTGAGGCTTTGTTGATTTTAAAATCAAGTTATATCCTCCACATTGGGATTACTTAAATTCTCCTTTCTCATAATCGTGGGTAGTAAGTATGTTCTTCTACTCGGATATGACGATGTCTTGTCTCTTAAAATTAACCAACACACTTGTGTTTTAAAAATTTTAAAGGTGAACTATGAGTGCCCAGATCCCCTATTGCACAGAAGGTGGCATGTAGGAACTAATGGTTCATAACCGCGACAGGTGCAAAATTGTAAAAAATACTCCTTTTCTCATTTCCACCATCTATTTTTTGTATACAACACTTATAGCCAAAATACACAAATTTTCAATGAGGTTTTTGCAGAGTACCATAGATGTTTAGGGTGCTAATACCTTCCCTTTGCATAACCGACCCCCATAGCTAGATTCTCTCCTTCTCTTTTTTGGTTTATTCGCTCTTTTCCCATTCCTCTGGAAATAATAAAGCACGCTGACGATTTTTATCTGATATGTGCGAGTCAAGTCAATCCAATGGCTTGGTCTCACCATTTCTACCGCTACAGAAAAAACGGCGACTTCACTGGGGACAGATCGACCAATTGTTGGTTCATCTCTAAGTGGGTTGAGCCCATCTTTGTTTATAATGTGTATGTGCTATTATTTGTTGTATATTAAATGTTGTATATATGTTTGTTTGGATTTGCCTGATTTTTAGGGTGCTTGGTGATTTCTCATAAGTCCTCTACCCAAACTTAGGTAAACTTAAGATAGGACGGGCGGTACAGTCATGTTAACTTTAAGGGAGTAATCCCAAAAAAGGAGAGATGAGATCCCACACTCAATGGAGCCCCTTTGACTATAGTATCATTTACTGAGTAATCAGGAAGACGTGTTGCTTTCGACTTGGGAGCCTGCTGAAGTTGACGAACGTAGAACCCTTAACCCATCTTGGCCTTTTAGATGTAGTGTGGAAGCTATGACGGAGTAATCCAGAAATGGTTGTCACGCGATACTACACTTAGACGAGTTTTTCCTGAGAATATCACTAATTACTAAGTTAATCGAGACGTTTGTAATATTCGAAGGAAGGATGTAGACTCTGGGAACCTTTTAGAACCTTGTTCGGTAATTGATAAACTATTAGTCCTTACCTTATGGGTAGTACCTTTGACTTCATGCTCGTGACGTCGAACCTATGAACCCCCCATGTTTCTAATCTTGTGTGTGATTGTTGCATCATGCATTCATGCACCCATGAGGATTCTTTAAAACAATTGTTTCAAGGGACCTAGAGTTAACTTTTTGCAAATATCTCAGGTAATTTTTGACCATGGATTTTGGAAAAAGAGAGACTCAGAATTACGGTTTCAAGGATCTTAAGATAGAGGAACTGATGAGTTTGATTCTTGAGATCAAGAGCCATACAAATTTTCAGAAGAAGTATGGATCCATCGTGTCTCTTATAAAGCTCAAGATGAAGGAGGGCATTCTTTCTACATTGGTCCAGTTCTATGATCTGTTCTGCCAGTGTTTTACCTCAAAACTGGAAATCGTGAAATGATTTTGAGCTTAATTCAAGGTGCTGCAATGATCAAGTTAGCTTCCTTAAGTCTCTAGGAAGCTAATGCAATGCTTAGCTTGAGTTGAGAGTGGCTGAAATGGCTTGGAGAAGTCAATGTGCAGTGCTTTGTTTTTGGTTATGGAGGATGATGGAAATGGATTTAAAGTCGTGTAACAGGGACAGGGATGAGTTGTATTTGATGTAAGGAATCTTTAGGAACTAAAAGGCCAAAGAACGCACGAGGAAAATATGAGTTACAAGTCTAAGGTCAGAAACTGTGCAACAATGGAGTATTTGGGTAATTTCTGATTTGAGAGAGTTGGAGAGTGTTTCAGGGTGTTAATGCTCGTGTGTTAGCTTACAAATAGTGCCTATATTTATAAGCAACAAGTTTGGAGGCTTGTCCTTGATCATAATTTAAAATCACATGTTTGTGTCCTTTTGCTTGATTTTAAAGAAAGCTTGAGAAATGTGGTTCCAATGCACAAGTACAAAGCTATCTAGAGTCATTACAAGATTTAAACATGTTGCTTCTGAGCATAGATTTTATGTGTGTTTAGAACAATAAGTTAGAGGCTCAAGAAGAGTGGACTTTGTGCATAAAGCCACTTTTCCAAAATGGCAATGTTGCCTTTCTTCCTAAAATGGTATTAAGCATGGGCAATGCATTGAATGCTTGGATTAAAACTTCTAGCAGCTGTGCAAAAAATTAATTATGGAGTGACAAACAAGTTTGACGCATACAAAGCAAAGATTATGCAGCCTAGCGTGGATTTGGTTCATGTGTTCATCAAGAAATGACTTGTAATTCAAGTTTGAAAATCCTAACTTCTTGCCTTCGAGTCTCCTTGATCAAGTATGATCTCAATGATTTATTAGACATTTTGGAAATCTTGTAACACCCTCTACAACCTCTATGTTGGACACTTTTGAAAAATCATCTTGGAACTATGTGAAAAATTACCGTGAAGTTAGGTCACAATCCTGCCTAAGCTATGGCAAAATTTCACTAAGTTTCCAAATTTCTTGAACATGTATTCACAAAATCATAACTTGAAATCCATGCATTTCTAGGAGAAGTTGTGTTCTACAATGTTTTAGGTATCATTTAGATTTACAACTTTCATGTTAGAAGCTTCTTTTGAATCATCTTGCATCATGGTGAAAAATTGGCTCAAAATTGTGAAAAAATATGAATTTTCAAACACTTAGAAAAATTTCTAAGTTTAGAAATTTTGACTTTTCAAAATGAAATCTTGACTTTTTGATTTCTTGATGAACAAGTTTCATATTTTGACATGTTTTTATGAATTGTGATCTTTGACACTTGATTTTGACCAAAAAGTCAAAGTTTGACTTTTCAGTGTACAGTTGACTTTTCATCAGTTGACTGAAATTCATCTGTCAATCAATTGATATTGAGGAATGTTTTGAGCCACGCCATTAGGTCAAAATGAAGAAATTTAATCCTTTAGACCATGTCTCAAACCAATCAATCATTTTCTAGGTCAAAAATCAAAAATTACACCTTCTTAGTCAAAAACCCTAATTTTGAACATTTTGCCCTTTTGATGATCTGATCAAATTTCTTGAGAAATTATGATCCAAAATTGATCAAATGACATATATGAGTTCATAATGTTGATATGGATCAAAAATTATGAAGTTTGACTGTAAATTGACCATAGTTGACTTTTTCCCCAATATAGTTGATTTTAGGTCAACTGATCAATTGACTGAGCAAAAATGTGATCCAAGACTTGAAACTTGACATGAGAAATATTGATGGTCCAAAATGATCTATGAAATTAATATGGGGCATTAAAAGTCCATTTGTCATTGTGCAATTTCAAACCCTAATTTTTAGTCATCAGTGCTAGAGGAGGTGTCTTGAGCTGATCAACCCTTGTGCAGTCTTGAACCAAAGGAGATCTTGTGAGAGATTATTTGATAAATGAGAGGGAATATTTTGGGGTACAATAGCTTCCCCTGTTCAACCTTATTAAACCTGAAGAGTTAGATTGACGGATCCGCCATTCGTGACTTGAAGGTGGAAGGTGATTGAACACTAGAATGCCCAAAAATTTGCACTCGGAGATGTAATAGGAATGGGCTTATAGATGCCATTTGGAGGAATGTTGGTAAACACTGGAAGAAGTATCAACATAAATCTTTGGTCGATTTATACTAACACTTGATGTTTTACCTGTGGGAAAAAAGAGGTTAGTTAAATGCAAATGTATGTATGATGTTCACAAGATGAATGGGATCATACTAAATGCATTTTGTATGTATATGATATGATGTATGAATGTGAGATGCACGTTTTTCCAGGAAAATAAATCCCTGACTGCTGCTGAGGAACTCCTGGGAAGTTAAATCTCGGATCGTTGTTGGGGATGAAGAGTATACATATCTCCAAACTTTGTTTAAAGGATGCTTCTGCTGGGGAATATCTCTTGAATGTCAGTTGTTATCTGGTCGGATCCAGGCTTCACAATTTGCTGAGGATGAAGAAGTCAACTGCTATCTGGTCGGATCTAGGCTCCACGGTAACTTACTGGGGAAGGATAAATTAACTATTATCTGGTCAGATTCCAAGCTTCGCAAAAAAATTCTTGATATTAAATTATTATCTGGTCGGATCCAGGCTTCACAATAACTTGCTGGGATAAGGAAGTTAACTGTTATCTGGTTGGATCCAGGCTTCATAGTAACTGGATAGAAAGGATGAAATTGAACTAATATTTGGTTGGGTCCAGGCTTCATAGTGACTTGAAATGGTAACTACTATCTGGTTGGGTCCAAGCTTCATAGTGTCTTGTTGGGAATTGTAGATAGTTGTTATCTGGTCGAATTCCAGGCTTCAAAATAACTTGCTTGAAAACACATAGTTAAACTGATATCTGGTCGGATCCAGGCTTTACATATTTCTGAGGTGGATGGAGTTAATTGCTATCTGGTCGGGTCCAGGCTCCACAATAAACTTGTCTGAAGAGATAAGGTTGAATTGACATCTGGTCGGGTCTAGGCTTTACAATAACTTGCTTGGAGCTTAGTTGTTATCTGGTCGGATTCCAGGTTTCACAACAAACTTCTGAGGGGAGATGTTATCTGGTCGGGTCCAGGCTTCACAATAACTGTCTTGAAAAAGATGAAGTTGAAAACCAATATCTGGTCGGATCCAGGCTTCACATTAACTTGATGGGGTAGAGGCAAACTCTACTGGGGAAAATAAGTTAAACCCTGGTTTGGTTGGGTCCAGGTTCTTCTATAACTTGAAGAGTTAAACTATTATCTGGTCGGGTCCAGGTTTCATAGTATTTGAAAGGTTACACTATTATCTGGTCGGATCCAGGCTCTATAGTGACTTGAGAAGTTGACTACTATCTGGTCGGGGCCAAACTTCATAGTAGTTTGAAATTTGTACTAATATATGGTTGGGTCCAGGCTTCATAGTAGTTTTTGGAGGTAGTAAAGGTTTTGTTGATGACTTTACTGGGGATTAGGGGTTGTGTCCCTATGATTTGTAATAGTTTAAAAGGAAAACTCCAGCTGGGGAGTGTGGACTCAGTCGGGGAGGACAGACTCAGCTTGGGAGGATATACTCAGCCGGGGATAACAGACTTAGCTTGGGAAGATAGACTATGTCGGGGGAATTTGAACTCAGATGGGGAGTTATGCTGCCAAGAGATTGAGACTCTGGTTGGAGATTAACTTGTAAAGAGACTTCGTGGATAACTCGGTTGAGGAAGGTTTATTATAGTCGTCTTGTGGGGATAATGCTAATGAAATAACTCTGTGGGGATATTCCATATACCCTAAAGATATGCTTGTTGCTGTTAGGTCATATGTGCCAAACAGTTTTAATTATGTTCATATGCATAAGTTCGTTCAATTTTAGTCATTGGACAACTTTGCATTCAAAACAAAACAGAAAGTTTGCACTTCAAAGTATATTTGTATTGATATTTTTCCCATGAATAGGCATTTTTGTACAAAGAGACGGAGATCCTAGTAAGAGGAAATCGTCGAAAGGAGAACAAAGATTGAAAATAAAACAAATAGCCATGTGAAATGATCTCATTGCATTCAAATTCTACTATTGCCCCAATGTCTTTGAATGCCCCTTGCCGTTGACAGAAGTTGATTGGATTGATCTTGGACTATTTGAACTTGGACCTTGGTGATAAAGTTGACGGTGGTGATTCCACGGGACATAGTCATACGCTTTCAATCCTTAACTTTTTCCTGGACCTCCCTTTCTAGTTTTCAGCCCACAAGGATACCCATTTTTGCCCAAGTCGCCCTTTCAGGTTTTCAAATTACCGGGTGTACAATCTTTTGCATATATCCCTAATTTTTGCCCAAACCTTTTGGTTTGTCGGGATTCCCTTATCTTGCCTAGGTGTTTCAACCTAGCGGGTCTCTTATGTGTAGTATTTTGTAACTATGTCCGCGTTTATAGGATGTGGGAAGTCTTCACCATCCATGGTAGTCAGCATCATGGCACCGCCAGAGAAAACTCTCTTGACAACAAATGGCCCTTTGTAGGTTGGGGTCCATTTGCCTCTGGGGTCTCCTTGTGGTAGAATGATGCGCTTTATCACCAAGTCACCAGCTTGATATACTCGAGGCTTGATCTTTTTGTTGAAAGCCTTGATCATACATTTTTGGTACGTCTGACCATGACAAATAACAACCAATTATTTTTCATCGATCAAGTTCAACTGATCCAATCTTGTCTGAATCCACTCGTCTTCGCCTAAGCCTAACTTATGTGAAATCAAGCTTCTCAAATAAAGCTTTTGATTTGATGAAGACAAACCATGGCTAACAAAAGAAGGCAAAGACTTTGGTCAAGCATCTAAGCATCTAAGGATGATATCTTCAATCAAAGCTCTCAACAACTTTAAAGGTACAATAATACTATCTACTTTGATCTTAAGATATAGATGCTCAAAAATGAAAAAGAAATGTTTAAGAATCATTACTCAAGCTTTTCAAAGATAAAATTTCACTTTTCATATGCATGCAATCGATTCACATCTTAGTGCAATCGATTGCACTCTTTAAAATTCCAAATCTTTTGCTTCTGTTTCTTGATGCAATTGATTAAATAGTTTGTGCAATCGATTGCACACTTAAAATTTTCAAAACATTTGATTATGTCTTAGCATGCAATTGATTCCATAGTTGGTGCAATCGATTGCACTCAGTTAAATTTTGCTACTGACTTAGCTTGCAATCGACTACATTGTTGATGCAATCGATTGCACTCTTAAAATTTTGAAAATATAGCTGTTAAAAACCTTGTGCAATCGATTACACTAAAGGTGAAATCGATTACACACTGCACGAATTTGAAAAATTACAGATTTGTTTATGCCTTTTTATCATGCCTTTTCATTACATCTTTTCACTCAAACTTGGCATTTGTTCATGATACAATTCCAGATCTTCATGATGTTTCAAAAAGGTGTTATGAACATATAAATATTCAATTTCAAATTCAAATCTAACACCTTCTTTCATAATATTTTTCTGAACTTTAAGATTACAAACTCAAGCATTCTTCATTTTCAAGCATAAGTATTCTGCATTTATTTTCATACTTTAAAACATAAAACTTTGAGCAAATATATCTTGAGTCTTTGTACAATACTATTATTGAAAGAAGAAGATTATACATTGTCAAAATCACTCTTAAGTGATCAATATACTCTACTCACTCAAACTCACAAATAGATTTTACTTATTTATTTTCCAGGATTGTTGGAATTAAGTTTAAGTGTTTTGTTGAAATCTTGTTTTTCCAAGTTGTTGGATACAAGTGTAGTTACATTGAGAGGATTGTTCTCATAGGTAACTTAGTGAAAATCCAAGAGGATTGTTCTTGGTTTGGTTGGTAGTTCTTATGTAAGTTTGCCACAATAAGGAAATCTCTTTCATATTGAAAGGGTACTGGAGTACTCTCGGACTGTGAGGGGAACCAGGATATATCGCCCGTGTCTCTTTATTTTTCTGCATTTTTAAGCTTTCCTAAACACATTTATAACCATAAAAATAAGAACCATCATCACAAAAAACCAGAATTTTTAAAAGTACCTAATTCACCCCACCCCCCCCCCCCCCTCTAAGGCGCACTTCGTACTTACAATTGGTATCAGAGCAGGTTATAGGTAACCTGCTCCTAAAAGATCCAAAATGGCTCCCGCAAATCATAATCTCATTTTCAGAGATGGTGGTAGTAACAACAAGCCTCCTCTATTCTGTGGTGAATATTTTGACTTCTGGAAAATACGCATGAAGGCGCATCTAGAAGCGCAAGGAGAGGAAATATGGGATGCCGTTGAAAATGGTCCATTTATCTCGGTAACGGTAATCAATGGTGTTGGCTCTTCAAAGCCTAAAACTGCATGGGACGATGATGATAAGAAGAAAGTTCTCTATGACAAAAAGGCAATAAACCTTCTTCAAGGTGCACTTAGTATGGACGAATTCTTCCGTGTCTCGACATGCAAAATAGCAAAGGAAATATGGGATACCTTGGTACAAACTCATGAAGGAACGGCTGAAGTAAAAAGATCAAGGCTAAATACCCTAAGTCAAGAATACGAACTATTTTGAATGCAGCCCGGAGAATCCATTCTTGACTTACAAAAGAGATTTGTGCACTTGACAAATCATCTAAATGTTCTTGGTAAAACTTTGACAAATGATGAATTGAATCTGAAAGTACTTAGGTCCTTAACAAGGGAATGGCAACCAAAGGTAATGGCAATTTCAGAAAAGAAAAGTCTCTCCAACATGACATCCGCAACTCTATTTGGAAAACTTCAAGAATACGAAACGAACTCGGAATACTCGAAAAGCATGAAAATCAAGAGAAGAAATCTAAGAATATGGCTTTGAAGATAGACTCCAAGGAAGTTGAAAAGGAAAACAATCCAGAAGATGATGAAAACTTCATGCTTCTTGTTAAAAGGCTTGGTAAGTTCTTCGGTAGAAATGACAAACATTTTTCTCATGCAAAAGGAAAGAAACATTTTCAGAAAAGGGAAGGCTCCACATCAACACAAGAAATCACATGTTATGAATGTGGTAAGCAAGGTCATATCAAGCCGGATTATCCAAAACTCTCCAAGAAAGGTGGCTTCAAAAGCAAGAAGGGATTCAAGAATAAAAAGGTTTATGTAGCATGGGAGGACAATGAAATAAGTTCCTCATCCGATTCCGATAGTGATGAAAGTTAAAATCTAGCATTGATGGCCTCACACCATTCCAATGATGAAGACAATGAGGTTAGTAATGAATTTACTCTTTTTGATAGTGATGCACAAGGTGCTATAGATGAACTGTTAAATGAATGCAAAATTCTGTATAAAACCATTTCATCACAAAAGAAACAAATTTCATCCTTAGAAGAAAAATATGTTTCAATGGAAAAAGATTTCAAAGAAGAAAAACAAAAATCAAGTGATGAACAAAAACATTTTTGTATGCAAAAATTGTGATTCACTCTCTTTCCAAATTGTCTAATTAAAAAAAGTAATTGAAAGATATGAAAAAGGGCAAATTTGTTTGGAAGGTGTTCTTAGCCAACAAAGATACTCCAATGATAAAAGTGGACTTGGATATTCAAAGTTCTCAAAACCAAGTTCTAACAAAACTATCTTTGTTAAGGCAAGTGGTCAATCTTCCAAAGAAAAAGTGAACAAACCTAAAATAGTTCCTCACTATCCGAAAAAGAAAACATTTCCTAAGAAGAAATCTTATCCTTCTAGATATAGAAGTAAATTTGAACCTACTTATTTTTATTGGGGTATTAAAGGCCATACACCTAATGCTTGATATGTTAGAAACTTCAGTGTGGCAAGTGGGCATTATGTATGGGTAAAGAAAGGCACTAATTATGAAGAACCCAAAGCAACTTGGGTACCTAACAAAACCTAATTTGTTTTGCAGGTATGCTTGAAGACCACATGCAATCTTTGGTATCTTGATAGTGGTTGTTCAAAGCATATGACAGGAGACATAAACCAATTTTCACATCTAGTGCTAAAGGCCAAGGGTTTTGTCACTTATGGAGACAATAATAAGGGAAGAATCCTAGGCAAAGGCGAAGTTGGTGCTCCACCTTTCACATCCATTGAAGATGTTCTTTATGTTGAAGGACTAAAGCACAATCTTCTAAGTATTAGCCAACTTTGTGACAAAGGCTTCAAATCAAGTTCACCAAGGATGAATGTTTGATAGAAGACGAAGTCACTCATGAGGTTATACTTAAAGGTAAAAGAATCAATAATATATTTATGATTTCCCTTGATGATCCATCTTTGAAGGTTAAATGTCTCATGGGGAACAACGATGATTCATGGATTTGGCACAAAAGAATTGCTCATATTCATATGGAACACTTGAATAAATTAATCGAGCATGATCTTGTCATTGGATTGCCTAAGAGAAATTTCGTCAAAGATAGACTATACGATGCTTGTCGAAAAGGGAAATAGACTAGATCAACTTTCAAATCTAAGAATGTGGTGTCCACTACAAGGCCACTACAATTGTTACATATGGATCTATTTGGTCCATCGAGAACAAGAAGTTTCGGAGGTAATGTATATGCTTTGGTTATTGTTGACGATTTCTCTAGATATACTTAGACATTCTTTTTAGTGCAGAAAAGTGATGCATTCAAAGCATTCAAGAAGTATGCTAAACAAATTCAGAATGAGAAGTCTCGAACAATTGCCTCAATAAGGAGTGACCATGGCGGAGAATTCCAAAATGCTCTATTTGAAGAATTCTGTGGAGAACATGGAATATATCACACATTCTCGGCACCAAGGACTCCACAACAAAATAGAGTGGTTGAAAGAAAGAATAGGTCTCTTGTGGAACCTGCTAGAACCATGCTTAGTGACTCAAATCTTCCAAAATACTTTTGGGCGGATGTGGTGAGCACGACATGTTTTGTTAGCAATAGAGTTAACATTAGACCAATCTTAAAGAAAACTCCATATGAACTTTTCAAAGGGAGAAAACCTAACATTGCTTTCTTTCATATCTTTGGGTGCAAATGCTTTGTCCTAAACAATGACAAAGATAATTTGGGTAAGTTTGATGAGAAATCCGACGAAGGTATATTTCTTGGTTACTCACTCTCTAGTAAAGCATATAGAATTTACAATAAAAGAACTTTGACTATTGAAGAATCTATGCATGTTTCTTTTGATGAAACTAACCCCTCCAAGGAGGATAATATTATTTGTGATAATGATGATGAAATTTTAGAAGGTCCTCAAGAAAATTCTTCCAAGGATCAACCCATTCGACTAGAAGAATCACCTCAACAAGAATCGAATCTAAATGATCTACCAAAAGAATGGAGAACTCATAGAGATCATCCTATTGATAAAGTAATTGGTGATATAAGTCAAGGCGTGTCTACAAGATTAAATCTCAAGGATGCTTGCCTAAACATGGCATTTGTCTCTCAAATTGAACCTTCCAAAATTGATGAAGCTTTAGGCGATGACCAATGGATCATAGCTATGCAAGAAGAATTGAATCAATTTGAAAGGAATCAAGTTTGGCAACTCGTTCCTAGGCCAAGCAACAAACACATTATAGGAACAAGATGGGTGTTCAAAAACAAAATTGACGAGAATGGAATAATTGTTCACAACAAAGCAAGATTGGTAGCACAAGGCTATAATCAAGAAGAATGAATAGACTTTGAAGAAACTTTCGCTCCAGTTGCAAGGTTAGAAGCTATTCGTCTCTTACTTGCTTATGCTTGTTCATTAAATTTTCAGCTTTTCCAAATGGACGCCAAAAGCACATTCTTGAATGGATATATCACTGAAGAAGTATACGTTAAGCAACCCCCCGGTTTCGAAGACTTCAAGAATCCATCTCATGTGTATAAATTAAGAAAAGCTCTCTATGGACTGAAACAAGCACCAAGGGCATGGTACGATCGTTTAAGCAACTTCTTATGCGAAAAGGGTTTCGAAAAGGGAAAAGTTGACAAGACTCTATTTATCAAGAAAATCAAAGGCGACACTTTGCTAGCACAAGTCTATGTTGATGACATCATCTTCGGTTCTTCAAATCAAGAAATGTGTGAAGAGTTCTCATCAATGATGCAAGGAGAATTTGAAATGTCCATGATGGGGAAAATGAACTATTTTCTTGAACTTCAAATCAAACAACTTAAAGATGGCATCTTCATCAACCAATCCAAATATTGCAAAGAACTCTTGAAAAGGTTTGACATGGATAGTTGCAAAGAAATGTCTACACCTATGGGTTCTAGTTCTTATGTTGATCAAGATGAATCAGGCGTTTCCATCGACATCACTAAATATAGAGGTATGATTGGCTCCTTATTATATTTGACGGCAAGCCATCCTGACATAATGTTCAGTGTTTGTCTCTGTGCCCGCTTTCAAGCTAACCCAAAGGAATCTTATCTCACGGTGGTAAACAGGATCATGAAGTATCTCAAAGGGACAACAAATGTCGGATTATGGTATCCAAAAGGTAGTATCTGCAACTTAATTGGTTATTCTGACGCGGATTATGCAGGATGTAAAATAGATAGAAAGAGCACAAGTGGAACTTGTCACATTCTTGGTAATGCATTAGTATCTTGGACCTGCAAGAAATAAGCATGTGTTGCTCTAAGCACGGCCGAAGCTGAATACGTTGCAGCGGGTAGTAGTTGCGCTCAAATTTTGTGGCTAAAACAACAACTTCGTGACTACGGACTCGATCTAGGGTGCATTCCTCTAAGATGCGATAACACAAGTGCAATCAACATCACAAAGAATCCCGTCATGCATTCAAGGACCAAAGATATAGACATTCGACATCATTTTCTCTGTGACCATGTTCTTCAAGGAGATGTCGAGGTAACCTTTGTAGATACTCATAATCAACTTTCCGATATCTTCACCAAACCTTTGGCGAAAGAACCATTCTATAAAATTCAGCGAGAGCTCGGCATTCTTGACGAACGCGGCGTATAAGGTGCATTCTACCCTTGATATTTCGTTTATATATGCTTTTATATATGCCATATATGTTTTTATGTTATATGATACTTAAATTTTCAAGAAAAAATTGGTTTTTCACAATTTTTGTTGGTGCAAATTGATTGCACAAAGAGTGTAATCGATTGCACAAAGAAATTTTTTCATTCTGTTCATTCTGTTTCATGTGCAAATCGATTGCACCTTTACTGCAACCGATTGCACTATGTGATTTTTGCGTATTTTTTTATTCTGTTTGTGTGCAAATCAATTGCACAAGGTAATGCAATCAATTGCACGCACTGAAAGTTGCTTTTATGACAGAAAATTAATATTGGTCAGAATTTTCTCTTTCATCTTCCCAAAGCCCAATTCTCTTAAACACTAATAACTCATCTCATACCTACCAAAATCACAAAAGCTTTCTCTTTCCCAAAACCTTTCTCTCTCTCATAAACCCTAAAAACACAAAATCTAAAACACCATTTTCATGGCTTCAAGAACCAAGAGAAAGGCATCAGCTTCAGATAAAGGGAAAAAGAAGATTGACTCATCATCCAATCCACTGCTGTCAACTCTCACTGAGCAACAAGAAGTCAGATTTGTCAAAGACTTTCAAAAGAAAATTGTTTTCAACCCTAAGTATGGTAATCTCTCCTCCTTCCCTGAAGAATGTTTTACATTTCAGAATAATCTAGCTGCTTATGGTCTGGAACCTCTGATTTCTTCGTATGGCCCATACTACCCGGATCTGGTAAGAATGTTTTTCAGTAACCTAACTCCCTACAAAGAAAAGATTGTCACATATGTGCTGGGCACTCGCATCTCCCTAACACCTCAAGTTGTTGGTGAGATCCTGCATATTCCTTTCACCGGTAGCTTTCTATATGATCCTGAAGACGAAATATGGGATAGCTATACGAAAAAGGGATTCTTTTACAGCATAGGGCGATTAAGTGAAGCAGAATTTCGCGCCAAACGGATACGTGGTCTTGGCGGAATAATTCCTTCCAGAGATTCTTGGAGTGCAGGTAACCTCTATATAGACGATCGTTTATTTCATTATTTCTTGGTCTATATACTTTTCCCAAGGGCTGGAAACCATTGCACGGTTACCGACTTCGAAATGCAGCTTATATATGCAAGGAAGAAAGGAGTTAATGTCAACTGGGCAAGAATGATGATGATGAATATGCTAAGAGTGGATGAAAAATCAAAATTCCTTCCTTATGCTTATTTTGTCACCTTAATTATGGAGGAATTTGGTGTAGATTTTCGCGGTTTTGAAAAGGTGGATATGGATCCTATTTCAAGTAGAATTTCAATTAAGAATGTTGATTCAAGGATGGGCTTACATTTTAATCCGGAAACAAATACCATCACCTATATTGGTGAAGATGTTGTTGGCACTGAAGATAATGACCAAGAAGTTGAAGGCGGTGAAGCTATGCCTCCTCCTCCTACTGCTCCCTCTAGTCCAAGCAACCAAGAACTCATGGACTATATGGCTCAACAATTTGCTTCTATGAACACCAATATCAACAGTCAATGGAGTGCAATAAATGACTCCACTACAACCTGGATAAATGATTTTCGCTCGGATGTGAACCAACAATTCTCATACCTTTACTCTCACCTGCATATCCCACCATATGACCCAAACAACCCAGCTGCAGCTCCTCCTCATTACACAGAACCTTCACTGCAACAACAATTTCCCAACCAGGGCTCATGGCCTTACAACCATCCAGACATTCATCACCCCTAATGTTCTGGCTGCTATTGTTTTTTATGTTATGTTTTTATCTTTTAGTGTTTCATTTATGTGTAAATCTTAAACAATGTTTGTTAATGTTTTAATTCTATAATTTTTGTCAAATATTGCTCGATTATTTTTTGCTTGAAGCATCTTTCCCTTCTTTTTGATAATGTCAAAGGGGGAGAAAGATGTATGGTACTTTATGCTTGTATTTCCCTTGTCTTTTTTTCAAGGTACTCTCCATTCAATATGAAGAATTTCAAAGGATTTCAACCCTCTCCTACATAGGTGGAGTTTTGCATCTCAGGGGGAGAAGCTCTTCCGGAAAGTACATCGCATAAAGAAAGATTGTTTGTCATCATCAAAAAGGGGGAGAATGTGAAATCAAGCTTCTTAAATAAAGCTTTTGTTTTCATGAAGACAAACTATGGCTAACAAAAGAAGGCAAAGACTTTGGTCAAGCATCTAAGCATCTAAGGATGATATCTTCAATCAAAGCTCTCAACAACTTTAAAGGTACAATAATATTATCTACTTTGATCTTAAGATATAGATGCTCAAAAATGAAAAAGAAATGTTTAAGAATCATTAACCAAGCTTTTCAAAGATAAAATTTCACTTTTCATATGCATGCAATCAATTTACATCTTAGTGCAATCGATTGCACTCTTTAAAATTCCAAATATTTTGCTTTTGTTTCTTGATGCAATCGATTACATAGTTTGTGCAATCGATTGCACACTTAAAATTTTCAAAACATTTGATTTTGTCTTAGCATGCAATCGATTACATAGTTGGTGTAATCGATTGCACTCAGTTAAATTTTGCTACTGACTTAGCCTGCAATCGACTACATTGTTGATGCAATCGATTGCACTCTTAAAATTTTGAAAATATAGCTGTTAAAAACCTTGTGCAATCAATTACACTAAAGGTGCAATCGATTACACACTGCACGAAATTGAAAAATTACAGATTTGTTCATGCCTTTTTATCATGCCTTTTCATTACATCTTTTCACTCAAACTTGGCATTTGTTCATGATACAATTCCAGATCTTCATGATGTTTCAAAAAGGTGTTATGAACATATAAATATTCAATTTCAAATTCAGATCTAACACCTTCTTTCATAATATTTTTCTGAACTTTAAGATTACAAACTCAAGCATTCTTCATTTTCAAGCATAAGTATTCTGCATTTATTTTCATACTTTAAAACAGAAAACTTTGAGAAAATATATCTTGAGTCTTTGTACAATACTATTATTGAAAGAAGAACATTATACATTGTCAAAATTACTCTTAAGTGATCAATATACTCTACTCACTCAAACTCACAAATAGATTTTACTTACTTATTTTCCAGGATTGTTGGAATTAAGTTTAAGTGTTTTATTAAAATCTTGTTTTTCCAAGTTGTTGGATACAAGTGTAGTTACATTGAGAGGATTGTTCTCATAGGTAACTTAGTGAAAATCCAAGAGGATTGTTCTTGGTCCAAGAGGATTGTTCTTGGTTTGGTTGGTAGTTCTTATGTAAGTTTGCCACAATAAGGAAATCTCTTTCATGTTGAAAGGGGACTGGAGTACTCTCGGTCTGTAAGGGGAACCAGGATATATCTCCCGTGTCTCTTTATTTTTCTGCATTTTTAAGCTTTCCTAAACACACTTATAACCAGAAAAATAAGAACCATCATCACTAAAAACCAAAATTTTTAAAAGTACCTAATTCACCCCCCTCTTAGGCGCACTTCGTACTTACACCTTATTCATAATCCTCAGTGAGGGAATATAAACTTCTATTGGCAGAACATCTTCCATGCCATAGACTAAGTAAAAGGGAGTTGCCCCAGTTGATGTTCTAGCTGAAGTGCGGTAGCCATGAAGAGAAAATGGTAACATCTCATTCCAATCCTTATAGGTCACTACCATCTTCTGCACAATCTTCTTAATGTTTTTGTTGGCCTCTTCGACTACACTATTCATTTTAGGTCTATATGGAGAAGGATTGTGATGCTTGATTTTGAACTGAGTGCAAAGCTCGGTAATTATAGCATTGTTGAGGTTAGTCCCATTGTCGGTGATGATCCTTTTGGGAATACCATAGAGGAAGATGAGGTTGTGTTTGATGAATCTGGCTACCACATTCTTTGTGACTGGGGCAAAAGAGGCAGCTTCGACCCATTTAGTGAAATAGTCGATAGCGACAAGAATGAAGCGATGTCCATTGGAAGCGGTGGGCTTGATTTCTCCAATCATGTTAATGCCCCACATTGCAAATGGCCATGGAGCGGTCATGATATTCAAAGGGATAGGAGGCATATTGACCTTGTCAGCATAGATTTGGTATTTGTGACAAGTTCTTGAATATTGATGGCAATCAGTCTCCATCATTGACCAATAGTAGCCAGCTCTTAGGATTTTCTTGGCCATCGTATGTCCGCTTGAGTGGGTTCCAAAGAGACCATTGTGCATGTCTTCCATAATTTCCTCTACCTCCTTCTTGTCCACACATCGGAGTAGAGTAGAATCATGGTTGCGCTTGTACAATATTTCATTACTTAGGAAGAATTTGGCTGCAAATCTTCGTAAGAACTTTCTGTCATTGATGGATGCTCCCTCGGGATACTCTTGTGCTTCAAGATATCTCATCATCTCGTGGTTCCAAGGCTTTTTTGTATCAGTGTCAAGCTCATAGCAGTGTGAAGGCTCGTCGAATCTCTCAATCATAATCATAGGGGCTTCGTTGTCCTATCTGACCTTGAACATTGAAGACATGGTTGCCAAGGCGTCAGCCAATTGATTTTCTTCCCTAGGGAAGTGTTCAAAGGTGATCTCTTCGAAGTAAGGAATCAAGGATAGCACAAGTTCCTTGTAAGGGATGAGATTAGGGTGCTTAGTTTCCCAATCTCCTTTTACTTGGCTAATCACTAGAGCGGAATCCCCAAACATATTCAAATGCTTGATCCTCAAATCAATGGCAGCTTTCAGACCCAAAATGCACGCTTCGTACTCAACCATATTGTTCGTGCAATTGAAGCATAGTCTGGAAGTGAAAGGAGTGTGGCAACCTTCAGGAGAGATGATCATAACACCAATTTCGTTACCCAAGGCGTTGGAAGCCCCGTCGAAGACCATAGTCCATCGAGATCCTTGTTTAGGTCCGTCATACGGTCCAGGTTTCGCACAGTCGGTCACCAGCATGATGTTCTCATCTGGGAAGTCAAAGTTCATAGACTGATAGTCATCGACAACTTGATGGGCCAAATGATCTTCTAGTACGCTTCATTTGGTGGCCTTTTGTGTTATGTATTGAATGTCGTACTCAGTCAAGATCATTTTCCATCTTGCTATCCGTCCGGAGAGGGCAGGTTTCTCGAAGATGTACTTGATTGGGTCCATCTTAGAAATCAACAGAGTGGTATGAGTAAACATATACTATCTTAGCCGGCGAGAAGCCCATTCCAGAGCGCAACAAGTTTTCTCGAGCAGTGAATATCTGGTTTCATAGTCGGTAAACTTTTTGCTCAGGTAATAAATAACATGCTCTTTTCGGCCAGGCTCGTCATGTTGGCCTAAAACACACCCCATAGAGTTCTCTAGTACTGTTAAGTACATGATCAAGGGTCTTCCTTCAACTGGAGGCATGATAATAGGAGGCTCTTGTAGATATTTTTTTTATTTTTTCAAAGGCAGCTTGGCATTCATCATTCCATCTGACTACTTGATCTTTCTTCAAGAGTTTGAAGATTTGCTCACAAGTAGCAGTCAAGTGAGATATGAAGTAGGAAATGTAATTGAGATGACCCAAGAATCCTCTAACTTCTTTTTCAGAATGAGGGACTGGCATTTCTTGGATGGCCTTTACTTTGGCAGGATCAACTTTAATGCCTTTATTGCTGACAGCAAAACCTAGAAGCTTTCCATATCGTACTCCAAATGTGCACTTGTTAGGGTTTAACCTCAACTTGTACTTTTTCAACCTTTCAAATAGCTTGTACAGGTGATCGAGATGTTCCTCTTTAGTTTGTGATCTGGAAATCATATCATCCACATAGACCTCTATTTCATGATGAATCATTTCATGAAACAAAGCTACCATAGCTCTTTGATATGTTTCCCCTGCATTCTTCAATCCGAATGGCATGACCTTGTAACAAAAGGTTCCCCATTGCGTAAGGAAAGTAGTCTTCTCCATGTCTTAGCCATCCTTATCTGATTATAGCCAGAGAAGCCATCCATGAAAGAGAAGACTTTATGCTGAGTAGTATTATCGACCAAGACGTCAATGTGTGGTAGAGGGAAGTCATCCTTGGGGATTTCCATATTCAGATCCCTATAGTCTACGCACATGCGAACTTTTCCATCTTTCTTTGGTACTGGCACGACATTTGCAACCCATTGGGGATAGGATGTCACGGCTAGGAACCCTGCATCAAATTGTTTCATCACTTCAGATTTTATCTTCTCAAACATATCAGGCCTCATGCGACGAACCTTTTGTTTGACAGGAAGAGAGTTTTCTTTTGTCGGCAGACGATGAACTACGATGTCGGTATCCAATCCTGGCATATCTTCATAATACCAAGCAAATACTTCCACATAATCATGCAACATCTGAACCAACCTGCTCTTGACATTGTCTTCTAAGTTAGCTCTGATTTTAACCTCTTTCTTGTCTGTCTTGGTACCCAGATTGATGACTTCAACTGACTCTTCGTGCGGCTTAATAGCTTTTTCCTCTTGTAATAGAAGTCTGGCTAGTTCTCCCAGTATTTCAAAATCTTCCTCGCCTTCGTTTTCGGCTTGGTTA
The DNA here is from genome assembly GCA_948472305.1 of Vicia faba. Taxonomy (NCBI): domain Eukaryota; kingdom Viridiplantae; phylum Streptophyta; class Magnoliopsida; order Fabales; family Fabaceae; genus Vicia; species Vicia faba. Next base: position 36,941,680 of record OX451741.1, read on the forward strand.
ATTGGACATTTGAAGTCATAGTTGGCAACAGTAGAGTCATTGGAAATAAGATCCAGAGTGGATGAGGACCTGCAAGAGTGTGTGTGCATGTAAGATACATGGCTAATTTGAAAAATGTAAGAAAGGAAAGAAAATGAACACAAATATTTGAATGCAAAAGAGTCCAATGGTTTGTATTGAATGATCATATGATTAGATCAACATAAATAAACCCTTGACAAATGGACCAAAGTGCCCCGGGCCAGGCATATGGCTTAAAAGTCATTGTTAAATATTACAGACAAAATGTTCTTGAATTGAAAGAAAATCAATAACAAGTAGATTACTCCTCGAGGAAGGAGATGGGCATGAAGTCCTTTGCATGCCAATTCTTTAGCTCGGTTGTGGTAGGATACACCCAATCTTCAAAGTCATCTTCCTCATCAGAGTCACCTACAGTGTTAACTTCATTGACACCCTTGTCATGTTTTGGCATAGGCGCGGTGATTACATTCGGAGTTGGAGGAGGGTCAAATTCAACAGTCTTGTTATCGATCAAATCCTAGATTTTATTCTTCAAGGCCCGACATTGGTCAGTCTCATGCCCAGGGCTACTTGAGTGGTAAGCACATTTAGCGTTTGGATTATACTTCGGTGAAGAGGTATCTGGGTTGGCAGGAGGATCGTGCAATGTCACCAAATTAGCCTTGAGTAAGTGTTGTAAGGCTTGAGACAGTGGCATGCCTAACCTCGTAAATTGTCGTCTCAGAGTTTCAAAACATTGATAATTAGTAGATGGTTTTGGAGTAAGAGTTAGATTGGAGATTCGGACAACATTAACATATGGATGATCATTCTTCTTGGTACAGGACCTTGCCCCGTACACGACATTGATTTCCTTCTTTACATCAAAAGGTTTCTTTACAGGATTGGAAGTGGAGGCAGATGCCACAAAGATCTTCCCACTTTTGGTGCTGCTTTCAACTCTTTCACTATTTAAGATTAGCTCGGTGAAACCAGAAGAAGAACAGCCAACTAACAAGTTAAAGAATGGACCAGACAAGGTACCTATAAACATGTCAATGTTCTCCATATCAGTCAAAGGTGGTTGAACCCTACTGGTGAGGTCTCTCCACTTTTGTGCATATTCTTTAAATCCTTCATTCTTCCCCATGGTCATATCTTGCAATTGAACCCTTGTTGGCGCCAAGTCGGCATTATACGGGTACTGATGGTAGAAGGCGGTAGCTAAATCCTCCCAAGTATTGATGCGGGAACCGTCTAACTGGTAGAACCATTCTAGTTGCGTTCCGGTCAAGCTATCTTAGAAAAAGTGAACCCAGAGTTTCTTATCAGCAGTGTGCGGCTGTATCTTGTACATATAAGATTTCAGGTGAAGTTTTGGACAAGAAACTCCATCATACTTTGCAAAGACTGGTATTTTGAATTTGTGGGGAATGACAACCCCAGAGATCAAACCCAAATCATCAAAATATAATACGGGAACGACTTGGATTTCAACAACCTTCAATTTGTCTTCTAACTGTTTGTATTTGACATCGGCGGGTGGATACTGCTCGTCAAAATAATCATCATCAGACGCTTGATCATTAACACAGTCAGCCTGGGTACTCTTAACCTCACCAATCTGATTCTCGTCTTCTTCATATGAGTCTTCCACTACCGAGATCTGACGAACTGACTCTTTGAACCTTCTGCCCATGTTGACCAGGGCTCTCTTCTTGGGTTTCTTCTTAACTTCCAGCAATTCCATCATATCTTGCTGCCCCTTGGTTAGGGCCAGTAGAGTCTCTTGGAATTGAGAGTTTTGTGCCTGGAGATCCTTCATAGTTTTCTCTTGATCCATCTTGCTGAAATAAATAGCAGAAAGATAAGGAAACATGTTATGCGAAAACCTATCATGTTATGATGCATGGAAGATGTATATGCAAATGATTTCAAGAATTTATGGAATTTAAATTTGCATAGACAAAGGAATGAACAAACATCAATTTTCATTAATTAGTTCAAAAAGATTACAATATGCATCTTGGGCTTACAAAATAACTCTCTAAGATAAAAAGACTGAACGCATCCTCTTTGGCACGAGATAGGCGTTCACACTTTTCTCTTCTTGTAGCTGAGTTGTAAGCTCCAAGACCCTCTTCTCACTAGCATAGAATTGAGCTTCGAAAGTATCTCGTTCTTCCTTTAGCTGAATCCAACCTTTTCGCAAGTCTTCGAGAGAAGTAGGCATGTCGAGATGGAGGACAGTGTAGGGAACATCTCCTTCAACCACGGGTTCCATGATAACTTGTAAGATAGAGGTATAAGGCATCACAAGTTTCTGAGCACGAGCTCGTACCCACTTAAGGTAAGGCTCGAGGGGAATGGAATTCTTGTATCCCAACATCTTACTATCCACTTTGCTCACCATCCTCCAAGCTCGGATAAACCTCTGACGGTAGCTTTAATCGTCACTTTCGTAGTCGAATACCACTCCTTAGATGAGCATCTCATGCGGGCCATGCCTTCGGGCATAACCAAACTGTCATAAGGCTAAACAAGGGTTGTAAGTGATACCTCCCATAATTCCAAGTAAAGGTACATTAGGGAATTCACCATAACGGTCGATGATAGTAACATTCTCCAATGATCGGGAACATCAATGAACATCTGAATGTCTGAGCGGCATCAACCTATGGGACCACCTCAAACCTTGCTCGTTCTTCAACACAGATCGGGGAAGATGAGAAATAAACCATCTTGCCAAGAGAGGAGTGCAACACATGAGGATCCCTCTCTTCCTCATAGTGCGAGAATGAAAAGAATGAAGGATATCTCCCAACAAGGTAGGCACCGGATTGCGAGATATGAAGATTTTGACAGCATTTACATCTATGAGTTGGTCAGGGTTTGGAAACAAAACCATCCCATAGATGAGAGGGGCCGAGATTTCTTCAAAATCATGTAAGTCCAAAGAGTTCCAACAATCTTGAGCTTTCTCGAACAAGAACATGGATAAGAAACCTTTGACACCAATCCTTGTTTCCCAATTAGTTATGATATCAGATTGTATCAAGTGTAGTGCTTGGGCAATCTCCTCGGGTTTTGGATCTCTTTCCGTATCGTTGACGGGTAATTGATTAAGAATGGGAATCCTCAAGATTTATGAGAATTCTTCTAAAGTAGGAACAAGTTGATAATCGGGAAAATTGAAGCAATGGTGTAGAGGATCAAAGAACTGGAAAAGCACCTTCATCATATCTTCATCAGTGTTGGAGGTAACCAAGCTTAGGAGGAGACCATGTCTTTCGGTGAATAGAGAATTCTCAGGAACCCTTGATGCTAACTCTTTGAGTTGAGGAGGAATTCTTACGAGATTGACTTGGATAGTATTCATTCGGATAGAAGCCATATCCTATAAAACAGAACAAAGATAAATCCCAAAAATCCTTGAAATGGTTAGTGAGAATGAGTATGATGTTATGATGTTTATGATGTCATGTACAAGTAAGTATATACAAACAAAGCAAACAAGTCCTTAGGTTTAGGCTTTCATGGAGTCTCATAGGTAAGTACCCTCTTGAAGTTTAGTTGGCTCAAACCTGTCCTAGAAATAGTAACCGGGTTCTAAGGGATCTTAATATCACCGATCTGTCTCCTCAGGAATTGCTTCAGCACAAGCCTCTTTCATGGCTACTGAAATATCCCGAAAAGTCAAACCTCATTGAGTGTAGTATCGAGTATCAACCAACTTTGGACTGCACCAAAGCTGGTTATCTCACTACGTCCTAATGGACAAGTTGGTCAAGTAAAGGTTCTAAAGTCATTTAGTGTTTCATGACATTACTCAGTGGCCCCGCATTCTCCTTGACTACTCAAGGGCTACCGGTACCCACAGATATGTCATAATAATGTAGCTATTGCTTAGACCATGTCGGTATACCTTGTGCAGTTTCCATAATGTATTTTTACTTACCTATAAGGTATCCCAAATCCGGGTAGAGGATTAGAACAAGCCCAAACAAGGAACAAAAATGTAAAGCAAACAAATCAAACAATGAAAGAAAATAAAGGTGATCTAGCCCTAAGGTAACCCCACTTTTAAGTTTTCCCCAGCAGAGTCGCCAGTTCTGTGATACGGTGGGAGAACTAACTTGGGTGTTTTATGTTTTATCGCAAATGTTGCGGTTAGCATGAGTCGCCACCGAGTTTTCTTTTATCCAAAAGGAAAGGCTGAAAAGAACAGGAAAGACCTTTGAGATTGTTTCTTGAGTTCGGGGGGGTAGATTATGAAAAGGGAAGTTGTTAGCACCCTTTTCATCTATAGTTATCTATGGGCTCTTAGTTTTTTGCTAGATCACTTGCTTTTGTTTGAAAATGTGCTTTGTGTGGTTTTTTAAAAGTATTTTGAAAAGGTGTCATCGTTTAGGCAAACTTTGTAATAGTTCTCATTCGTAAGAATGTATATAAAGTGTTGAGATTTTGAAAACGTTTCATGCTTGGAAAATGTTTGAAAGTGTTTTATAAAGTGTTTGGTGTTTGTTTTGAAAATAAGCAAGGATGTTTGATTTGAAATTGAGCAAGAAACTAGGAACAATCTACCTACTCAAAAGTCCTTGTTCATTTCTTCCTTTCCTTTGATATTGCTATCTTACCATTGATTTGGTAAGAAGTCGGCGTGGGTCATCGTATAGTCATGATAGCAATGTTGTGAGATATCTTAGCATTTTTCTTTGAGGGACTAAGATCATTTTGAAAGGAAACATTGATAGCGTCATCGAGGGACTATGATCTTGTATTTTTTATTGCTTTTTGCTAAGATATCCCACATGCATAACATGGCCATTTTTGTAAGGCAACAAAGTGGAATTACCCTAAGGGTTGAAGTTTGCAAGTGTGCTGATTTACATGCATTATTTTGTCTTGAATTAGGGTTTGCTACTTGTTGGTTTTAGTCTTTCCATACAAACCCTAATTACTAGCATTTATATAAAGCGATAAATTATGGAAAGTAAAATTACTAAGCTATTACATCATTAAGGGAGGGGTTATACAAATTTACAAATGGGGATTTTGCAAGAAAATTAAACCTAATTATCTATTACAACCATATTGAATAAATGTACAAGAATTGAATAAATAATAATGTACAAATGCAAATGGAAAAAGAAAAAGATTTTTGTTTGTATTTTTATGAAAGGGTTTATACCTAATTAAGAGAGATGATTAATTAAAAATTAAACAAAAACTTAAACCTAAATTAATTTAAAAAAGAAATTAAGTTAAAAGTAATTTTAGGGTTTTTTGTGAAAAGGTTTTAAATTAAAAATAATATGAAAATTAATTAATTAAAAGAAACCTAAGTTCTAAATTAATTTTAATTAAGAAAATAAAATAATATAATAATTAAATCTAAGTCTAAATATTTATTATTAAAAAAAAGAAATTAATTGTTAAGAAAATATTTTTTGTCCTTTTGTTTTTATAGAGAAAATAAAATATATAAGTGTAAATAATAAATAAAAATATTTTTGGATTTTTTTATTATTATTAATAATAATAATAATAATAATAATAATAATAACAAAATAATAAAGGAAAATAAAATATAATAAGAAAATGAAAAATAAATAAATAAAATGAAATAATAAAAGTTGGGTCAGGCTGCATAAGTAAACAGGGGGATTAGAAAAAAGCAAAAATGGAAGGCCCGTCTGTTTGGAGGCCCATTTAGCTGTTGCTGAAACAAAAAAAAGAGTGAAAATATGAAAAATGAACAAAAGGGTACCACTGGGGCTCGAACCCAGGTCCCAAAGGTTAGCAGGCGCGCGCTTTACCACTGAAGTGGCTATACATCCGGTAACATTGACAAAACAATAAATATGTAACATAAATTATGCCTTGAATACAACTTCATGTTCAACCTCCAGCCATGGATCCTGTAATTTCACCATTTCTCAACAAAAATGAAAGGTGCAAACATGAAAGTTGCTCCATTTTTCCATATGAATCCAACCATATAAATATCATAAGCTATAAATCAAAGATGAATGAAATTTTTTAAAAGTACCAAATTCTGACCTGAATATTTCAGAAAGTTCAAACTCAAAATTCTCCTAGTTCAATCAAAATAAATGAAATCTATGGACATGTATAGCTTTAGGGCAATGATGTATACATTTTATCTTCACAAATGTAAGCCTAACAATGCCTAAATGAGAAGATAGAAGTTCAAAAAATATACCTCAAAACTGGAAATCGTGAAATGAGTTTGAGCTTGATTCAAGGTGCTGCAATGATCAGGTTAGCTTCCTTAAGTCTCTAGGAAGCTAATGCAATGCTTAGCTTGAGTTGAGAGTGGCTGAAATGGCTTAGAGAAGTCAATGTGCAGTGCTTTGTTTTTGGTTATGGAGGATGGTGGAAATGGAGTTACAGTCGTGTAACAGGGACAAGGATGAGTTATATTTGATATACGGAAGCTTTAGGAACTAAAAGGCCAAAGAACACATGAGGGAAATATGAGTTACAAGTCTAAGGTCAGAAATTATGCAACAATGGAGTTTTTGGGCAATTTCTGATTTGAGATAGTTTGGTAGTGTTTCAGGGTGTTAATGCTCGCGTGTTAGCTTACAAATAGTGCCACTATTTATAAGCAACAAGTTTGGAAGCTTGTCCTTGATCAAAATTTAAAATCACATGTTTGTGGCTTTTTGCTTGATTTTGAAGAAAGCTTGAGAAATATGGTTCCAATACACAAGTACAAAGCTATCTAGAGTGGTTACAAGCTTTAAACATGTTGCTTCTAAGCATACATGCTGTGTGTGTTTAGAATAATAAGTTATAGGCTCAAGAAGAGTGGACTTTATGCATAAAGCCACTTTTCGAAAATGGCAATGTTGCTTTTCTTCCTAAAATGGTATGAAGCATGGGAAATGCATTGAATGCTTGGATTAAAACTTCTAGCAGTTGTGAAAAACATTAATTATGGAGTGACAAACAAGTTTTATGCTTGCAAAGCAAATATTATGCAGCCTAGCATGGATTTGGTTCATGTGTTCATCAAGAAATGACTTGTAATTCAAGTTTGAAAACCATAACTTCTTGCCTTCGATTATCCTTGCTCAAGTATGATATCAATGAGTTCTTTGACATTTTGGAAAGCTTGTAACATCATCTACAACCTCTATGTTAGACACTTTTGAAAATTCATCTTGTAACTATATGAAAAATTTCCATGAAGTTAGGTCAAAATCCTACCTAAACTAGGGCAAAATTTCACTAAGTTTCCAAGTTTCATGAACATGTATTCACAAAATCATAACTTGAATTCCTTGCATCATGGTGAAAAATTGGCTCAAAGTTGTGAAAAATATGAATTTTCAAACACTTAGAAAAATTTATGTTTAGAAATTTTGACTTTTCAAAATGAAATCTTGAATTTTTGATTTCTTGATGAAAAAGTTTCATATTTTGACATGTTTGATGAATTGTGATCTTTGACACTTGATTTTGACCAAAAAGTCAAAGTTTGACTTTTCAGTGTACAGTTGACTTTTCATCAGTTGACTGAAATTCATCTGTTAATCAATTGATCTTGAGGAATGTTTTGAGCCATGCCATTAGGTAAAAATGAATCAATTGAATCCTTGAGATCATTTCTCAAACCAATCAATAATTTGCTAGGTCAAAAATTAGAAATTACACCTTCTTAGTCAAAAACCCTAATTTTGACAATTTTGCCCTTTTGATGATCTGATCAAATTTCTTGAGGAATTATGATCCAAACTTGATCAAATGACATATATGAGTTTATAATGTTTATATGGATCAAAAATTATGAAGTTTGACTGTAAATTGACCATAATTGACTTTTTCCCCAATATAGTTGATTTTAAGTCAACTAATCAATTGACTGAGCAAATATGTGATCCAAGACTTGAAACTTGACATGAGAAATCTTGAGGGTACAAAATGATCCATGAAAGTCATATGGGGAATTAAAAGGCCATTTGTCCTTGTGTAGTTTCAAACCCTAATTTTCAGTCATCAGTGCTAGAGGAGGTGTCTTGAGCTGATCAACCCTTGTGCAGTCTTGAACCAAAGGAGATCTTGTGAGAGATTATTTAATAAATGAGAGGGAAAATTTTGGGGTACAACAGTGTGGAAAAACTTTAGCTTTCCCGAGTTAGGATGCAACAAGAGAAGAAAGCATGGAAGAACAAGTGCCAGACTTTAGAGATGTCCTACCAAACAGAATTGAATGAGAAGGATGACTTGATTGAGATTCTTGAGAGTCATGTTATGGAGATGATGGAGAAGCAAGAGGGTTTATTTTCCTCTAGAGATCATCCAAGTCTCAATTGCTCATCCTCTAACTCTAGTGGTTGGAAAGAAGTCGTTGATAGGTATGCAGAAGAGAACAAGCACTTGAAGGCTCAGATTGTAAGACTCGTGGAAAAGCATCAGTGTATGGAGAGATCTTCATAAGCTTTGGCTCCTTGGGATTTTAGATTCTATATTTATTCTCTTTTACTTAGGATCATTTAAAATTTTACTAAAAGTTGTAATCCATTCCGAAGTTATTATTATAATGAAATTTTCATTATTTCAAAATGTGTTAGTACTTTAATATTTACAAATCGTCTATAATTATTTAAGTTCCTTGAAATAAAAATAATGATAAATAAATCATATGCATTTCATATCATGCATCATTTTGCACATATTTTTTTGCATTTCTGTTCATACCCAGGTGTCTTACCGTGTTTCTCTGCTTCGTTCAGTTGACAAGCTGTCTCATCGCTGCAATACTCGGGCTAATTCAAAGAAGAAGATGGAGAATCTTGAACAAGAGAATTGCGAACTGCACAAAAAAGTTATTGCATTGAGGGCCGGTATCGCCAATCTGAATGCGTTGATGGAATCGTCGGTGGCTGCCCAAAATCAGCCACCACCTGCTCCTCCGTCTCCTCATGCTACTCAACCACAACAGACAATTGTTACTTTTGAGGTTCTGTCAGTTCCCATTTTTGTTACTCCAGTTACCGCTGCTCAATATTGTATGCTTCAAGGTTACCCGTGGGGAATGCCTAAGAATTTCACGCCAGAAGGTTACAATCCTGATGCTCAAGTTGTTCCATTTTCTCAAACTGTTGCTATTTTGCACCTCCTATGGTGAATGATATGTCGTTTATTAATGATGAAGTTTATCGGCATGTTCCTCCACCAAGTGAAAGTGTGGGCTTCTATGACCGATTAGATGACTTTCAGGACCAATTTAATGAAATACAGAAGGAAATGAAGGCTCTTCGAGGGAAAGAGTTATTCATACAGAATGTCAATGATCTCTATTTAGTTCCTAATGTAAAAGTTCCAACAAAGTTTAAGGTGCCGGAATTTGAGAGGTATAAGGGCAACTCTTGTCCCCGTGACCTCCTAGTGATGTATATCAGAAGGATGTCCACCCATACTAATGACCAACGCTTTCTTATTCATTTCTTCCAGGATAGTTTAATTGGTGCCTCTTTGAAATGGTATATGGGACTGGACAGTAGAAACATTTGCACCTTCAATGATTTGGGTGAAGCTTTTATCAAGTAGTATAAGTACAACATGTTCATGGTACCTGACTGTGACCAATTGAGAGTGATGGCTCAAAAAGGTAAGGAGTCATTCAAAGAGTATGTGCAGCATTGGCACAAAGTTGTTTCCCAAGTGGTACCCCCGATGGGAAGGCAAGAAATGACCAAGGTCTTCCTGAAAACCCTTGGATCATTTTATTATGAGAGGATGGTTTCCAGTGCGCCAAGTGATTTCACTAAGATAGTAAGTATGGGTGTTAGTCTAGAAGAAGTTATCATGGAAGGATGCTTGACAAAAGACAAAGGAACAAAGAAATCATCATATGGGTTTTCTAGAATAAAAGAAAGCGAAACAAATGTTGTCATTAAGGAAAGAAAGTTTAGACCACTGAGAAGACGTCATCAGTACAAAAATAAGTTGCTTCTGTGGCTCCAGTCGTCAATGTAGCTCTGACTGTTGTTGCCTACCAGAGACCACCTCCTTAAGGAAATCAAGAGCAAGGTCAGAGGAGAGAAGCTTTTGACCCTATTTCGATGAGTTATGCAGAATTGTTTCTGACTTTAATTCAAAATAAATTGGTGTAGACTAGGCCTCCCCCTGCTATACCTTCACCTTTACCATGGTATTATAAGGCAGATCAGACTTGTGCTTTTCATCAAGGAGCCCTAGGGCACAACATCGAAAATTGTTATCCCTTGAAGTATGAAGTGCGGAAGATGGTGAGATTTGGCCTCCTATCTTTTAAAGATGTTGGTCCTAATGTGAAAGATGATCCATTACCCAAACATGGAGGTGGAAATGTTGTGAATATGGTTTCTGGTTGTCCTGGGGACTTCCGGATTTTTAATATCAACCTGGTTAGAGGGGATTTAGTGAAGATGCATGCTGATCTCTATGAATTCAGCTATTATACACATTACCATGATGGTTATAGTATTTACAGCATAGATATCCATAAATGTGATAAGTGAGAGTTGATCTTCAAGAACTGATAGACGAAGGTATTATCCATATAATCAGAACAATGACTGAATATGAAAAAGACGTGAATATGGTTTATGGATGTCCCGGTGAATTCCGGATTTTTTATATGAATTATATGAATGATGATCTGGTACAACTGTACACTACATTTTGTCACATGGATGGCCAAGAAGACCATCATTATAGGTACCGTCATATCTACTGTAGGGATTTTCGTGGTTGTTCTATCGTAAGAAGAGGTGTTTAGTTATTGCTAGATAATAGTGAAACAACCGGCTAAACAATCAACTGATAAAGAAATTAATGAAGTCGCCATCAAACGTTTTTTATCCCATATGAAGGGAAAGGTAAATATCGAGTAAACCTGAGAAGGGTGAAATCAAAGTCGAACGACCAAGAGATACGGGTAAGGGAGTCTATTACGCGAGGGGAAGGTATTAGCACCCCACACGCCCGTAGTACTCTATGGTATCCACTCTTGTTGTTCTAATATTATGGGTCTATTTAATCTATGCTTACTGTTTATTGCTAAGGAGGAATGCATGCAAAAGAAAGGAGAAAAAGAATGTAGGGAAAATAAAAGTTGTGCTCGTTCGGGCCCTACCCCAATGCTTACGTATCCCTTTTTTAGGAATCGGAGCATCCATAGTTCGGCTTCAATTGTTTTTGTTGGTTTGTATTTATGAACAATATTAATTTCGCCTTCTGCCGCAACTCGACTTTTGGAGACTTACGCGTCAGCATAGAAGTGAATTAACTTGTTCTTTTGAAAATATTTTTGAAGAAAAGCCCGTAGGCAAAAAGAGTTTGTATTTGTTGGTGTTTTTGCTGTGGATAACAACTAGTTGATCTCAAGAGAGAGAGATTTTAGCCACTTCTCCACTTATTCATGAAATAAGTATTTGAGACTTGAACCACACCAAGTCTTAGGATGGGAGAATAATAATATCAAGAAGAAACCCGCTTATCATTTCCCACGCTCAACAAAGGTATGACTCACATCAGTAATCTTTAAGTGTTTTGAAGTTTGTAAGAAAAGAAGTTTTTGTCTTAATGCAAGGATGCAAAAGAAAAGAAAAACATCTAAGGGAGACTAGCCTATCCCTGTCCCTAATGTTACCATACAATGGTGATCTTATGGTTGAGTTTTGAAGGGAAATCTCTACCCTATGTTGACATGCATGGATAACAATCCTAATGTCTATCTCAACTAATCATCTATAGATGAATCCAGAAGTCCTAAAGGAGCATAGCAAGGGTCTATCACCTAAAACCATGTCTATCTCGGATCATCATCTATAGTTGAATCGAGAGCTCCTAAGGGAACATGTCGAGGGTATGTCATCTCAAAACATGCACACAAAGATGAAATCAAACAAACAAGCGAATAAGCTCAAGAGAGCACAACTAGAGAGATCCTGCCTAGGCTAGCATTACCTAATAAGGTCTAACAAAAACTATCCTACAGGGAACATGCAATGAGAGCAAAGTCGTGATCTCAATTTCTAAATTGAGTGACTCATCGATCAATAAGAAATAAAGGAAAGCAATGAAGTCCTATAGGGAGCATGCACTGAGAGTGAAGTCGTGATCTCAATTCCTAAATTGAGTGACTCATCGATCAACAAGAAAGTAAACAAACACAAGCACAACACATATAGCAAATGAAGTGCGGAATGCCTGCTACAGGTCTTTAAACAGCGACTTCGAGCGCACACTCTTTATTTCCCACTTCTCATGATATCTAGAAAGAAGTAAAGTGAGAAATGAGATAAACAAGAGAAAATACCAAACGGATATCAATTCGTAGTGAAGCATATCAAAACAAAGAAACCCGACGATCTTTGCGAAAAGCTTCACCAATCAAAGAAAAGAGTAAAAAATCTAATGCTCGAAATAAGTGTTGAAGCATCATCGATGTGAAAATAAATCACAATTGAAATCTCGAGCATATCCGCATATCACACAATAAACCTGCACAAGACTCAAATCTCAACAAGCAAAGGTGAATCACAAATCTCAAGTAATCGGATAATCGAGATTTAATTCCTAAAAATCAAATAATAATAAAAAATCTAACAAATTTTTTATTGATTTTATTATTTTTATTATCTCCTAAAACTCACTAATTCTATTTAGAAAAAATTGATAGAAGAGAATTATAAAAAAAATCTACAAATTATGAACAGTGGGTGGGAAACCAGTATTTGGGGAGTGTGAATCAAAATAGGGTGCTAGGCCCATCTAGATTGAACCCAAGGGTTTTTTTATTATGTTAACAATCAAACTGTAAAAAAATATATGTATGGGCTTAATCTGACACAATTTGGTCCATTAACAACACAAACCAATTTATTATTCAGCATAATCCTCTATTCTAATAAAAAATAAAAGGAAAATAATGAGAAAAGGTTAAACAGTGTAGTTTTGAGGAGATGAGTTAGGGTTCAACACTGTGCAATGCTTTAACTCCCCGGAAACGCGAGATCTTTCTCTTTCATCTCTCTTCACGGACGACACCAATCTACTATGTCTCTCTTCATTTTCGGCCACCGCGATTACCACCGCCAACGATGACCAAATCCTTCTATACCGAAATCTCGAAACACAAAATTCAACGAAAACCAAGTACTGAGTCCTAATCCGATGCTCTTCTCTTTCAATTTCATCCACATTGACCTAAATCTATTGGAGAAAATCAGAACCCTGGGTTCTTGTGAGCGTAATTAAATCATTACCGTGAAGAGTTGAAGCTAAAAACGTTAGGGCTACTGATTCGCATGTCTTAAGGAAGAACATAGCATCAAAAAATGAAGAAAACGCGGAGGTGATGAAGTTTCCAATTCTTACATGCCGGAGACACTCTGGAGGTCTTTCAACTGTGAGGAAGCTCATGAAAAATAGAGGCGTGCGATTCCCAGTAACTTCTATATCCCTGTGCTTAATTTCTCCTTCGATCTCTTCTTTTAACTCTTATTTTTTATTCAAATTTTTTGTGTATGTTGCGATATGGTTGGCGATGAATTCGTAATTGCAGCGGTGATGGTGATGATTTTGAGGTGATGATAAGTGAAGAAAAACCAGATGCAAATTGAAAACAAGCTTCTGCGGCTTGATGAAGATGATTCTGGAGTGCCAAGAAAGAGCGAAGGTGATGACGATTGAGGTTGCAGAAAGTTGATGGCGGTTATGAGGCTCTTGCATTGTTGTTGAAGACAATTGCAGATTGAGGATTTGATGATGAAGTTGTTGATGCATAGTGTCTTGAAGATGAAGTTTTATTTTCTAGTTTTTTAGTGGATGAATATACAGAGTGAAGAATCTATGATTCTTCTATGAATATTGAAGGAGAAAGATGAAGATGAAGGTGAGAGAAAATCGAGATTGAAGAGCGAGACAATTTTTGTGATTCTTCTGAAGAGGAAAATGAGGAATGATCGATGTAAGAAGAAGGAATTTTAGAGAGATTTTCTGGTTTTGTGGTAGTTCTGCCGAATCAATGGAGAAATCCCCTCTGAATTGGTGAGTTTTGCTATATAGTACAATTAGCTTGCCAAAGTTGGTTAGAGATATTAGGAAGTTAGGAAATCTGTTATGACAATTAGTATGAGCTGGAAATTGGTTAGTTAGAAGTTATTTCGAGGGCTAGTTATGTTATGACAGTTGGAGTCAGTTATGAAAGGTTAGTTAGAAATTCATTATGGACTACAATCTCTAAACCTGCTTCTCCTCATTCTATTTTCTGCCTTTCTGTTGAGAAGTTTTTGTTAGACTGTTAGGAATTAGGAAGTTAGTTAGAGCTGAATAAATTTGGGCCTTTGGTTTTGACTTTCTATTATATATGGAGAGTTGAGATTGAAAGTCATATTTGTTATGAAATTTTATGTTAGAAAGTTTTGGATGGTGAACTGTTTCTGTTAGTTTAGGGAAGTTAGAAGTGTGATGAATAATAGCCCTTGGATCTGAATTCGGTTATAACAATGAATGGTCAAGATCTGATTGATGCTGAGCTATAAATTTTGATATGTTGAGTCCCTGATTTTTTTGGTTATTCACTAAGCTGGAAAATGTTTACGCCTTCCATCTGATTTATTCTCCTGCTTATGTTTCTGATATTCTTTCTTGAATTTCTCTTTTCATAAGCTGAGCTGCCAATTCTGATTTTTCTTTCTATTTTGTTTTGCAAGATAGCTTTGATTTTCGAATTGATTTCGGATGGCTGCTAATCGTATGCAGCATGCGTGCTTGACGTTAAGGGTGAGAACCAAATTGCAAAGTTACCTTGACCGTGGAGGATTTGAAGAGAATTGAAGAAGTATTAGATGTAAACGGAGAAGATATTGAACAGTCTGGAAAAGAAAACATGAAGAACACTGAAGATGGGGATTAGTGTTAGGGATAGGCATATATTTATGTAGATTTTTCATGTATTTGATGCACTTTGAATGTAATCATATACAATTTCTTTTCCTTTTGAAAATTGTGATGGAATAATGTTTGTGGTCTTCTTGTAATGGCAAAATGGAATTTGAATGAAGATACGAATGCAACTTAAAGGATTATGTAACCTTACGAACTCTTAACTTCAAATGACGAAATACCTATTATTCAAAGCATTTTCTTCTTTCAAATTGAACTTGAAAATCTGATTAACTTTGATGAATATCTTGCATAAAATCTTGTGATCATGATGTGAGTTCAACAAGATATTTTTCAAACAATCCAAATTATTTTGGAGTATTAACTCCTCACTTTTGTGCATTCCATGTATTCAAAGTAGAAACTTGAATGGGATTAGATGTAATCTTGAGTGATGCTTAAATTAAATTCACTTCCTTTGCTAAAACCTCAACATTCTAATGAGCTCTCGACTATGGACTTTAGCAACCCAATTTGAACCCAGAGACTTCGAATGAACATTCTAAAAGAATTGTCTTGAACCAATTATTCGCGAGTCGAGTCTTGAGCAACAAAAACTTATCAGATAATGTACCTAGGATCATGATGTATCCAACTCTGATTGATTGGATAAAGAACAGATGAATCTAGTGTATTAACGCCACAATCAGTACCTTGTGATTTAAAGAACAAGCATACCTTAAATTGATGAAAGACGAGTCTCCAATAGCCATTATCATATAAATCACACTTGACTAAAGGATGAAAACCCCATACGAGAAGACGACTTTATTCGTCCTCCACAAAGAAAATATTAAATCTAAATATTCATCCTTGAGAAAATCATTTGATTGTATTTAGAAATACACCTCATACGAAAACCCAACCAGGCCTGACCATAAAGGATTAGAAACCTTAATTCCTCACTTTACTGCTTGAAGAATTAACCAAAAGAATCAGAAGAAATGAGCTTTTATTGGATGCAAACACCTTAACCTCAATCAATAAAACATTACTTTTAACTGGTTCTCCAAGAAAGTTAAGTGAATTATTCTCGAATCATATTAAAACCTAATATTCCATGTTCATCTTAAATCAATCCTCATCTGCAACTTGAACGTTCATGACAAGTTGAATCTCAGGTAGCTTCAAATGGCCTGCTTGATTAATGAACCCATAGACTCAACATTGAATCTTAACTCCCAGATGCTTTATATCCCAAGCCCAAAGTTAACCAAAAAAGTAACTTTGAAACATGATACACAAATCTCTAATTGATGGAGTGAAACATAGACGAATCTAAACTCTATTCTCTTGTATTAGAACCATGGTTTATGCCTTGTAATCCAAGTAATCAATTGAGTTGACCCTTGGATGATAGTGAGCCACATGAATAGGGAGGCGAACCCTAGTTTCGATGATAAGCGTAAGCACAACAATGAATCTTCTTACTCCATGATTCACAAGAACCACATACATGATGCACATGCCTTTGAAAGAAATCCAACTGAATGACTTGAACCCTATCAATGGCGCCACCTCTCATATCATGCACAAAAACATGTGTTTGGGAAGAGGAGGACCTAATTCATAATTCACCACTTGAGGAACGAACCAAGGAACTCAAACTTTATTGAAAATTTATATCTCAATTAACTGTAAAAACCCTAGCTTGTACACCTACCAAACTTTTGAACCTCTGACACTTTATTCAATGCAAATACATGCTATGTTAGTGCATATAACCTAATAAAAAGATGTGAATGCAAAAGTCTAATCCAGATAAAAGAAATTAGGAGGGTAAATTTTAGGGTGCAACAAATAGTACTATCAAAGTCACAGGAAATAGAGATGATTACAATGGAGTAAATGTGATTGAAGATTACTCAGTTGAGTCCATGTCTAATGATGAATATGTTTTTGCTGATGAGTTATTTTCTTCTGATGAAGGTTGTTCTCCAATAATGATTCCGCAATGCCTAAACATTCTGAAGTGGGGGTGAATGTCAATGTGTCGTGTTTTGGTGTTCCCGATCCTATAGAGATTGAGTAACATAGCAAACCTGTTGTTACTCCTATGGTTATTTGTCTGCCTGGTCCTGTCCCATATGAATCAGACAAAATTATGCATTATAAGTATAATGCAACTATCCTGGAAGATGGTGTGGAAATTCCTATCCAACCTTTGTCCCATATCGAGAATATTGTTAAAGCTAGTCGGGTAACCCGCAATGGTTGTGTCTTCGCCCCTACCTTTTGAGGGATGTTAATTTTGATTAAAAGGTTGAGAATATTAAACCTAAGTAAATGATAGGAGGATCTAGTGGCACTGCCTTGGAAAAGGATGTGGATGACTTATAGAAAATCATCAAGATGAGTGATTACAAGATTGTGGATCAGTTATTGCAAACTCCGTCTAAGATTTCCATTCTAGCCTTGCTAATGAACTCTTCTGCTCATCGAGAACCTCTGATGAGAGTGTTGGATCAAGATTTTGTTGAAATAGACATGTCTCTAGATCATTTCAGCAGTGTTGTGGGGAATATTACATCTTGTAATAAGCTGAGCTTTTTTGATAATGAGTTCCCGATGAAGGAAGATACCATAACCTAGCTCTCTATATTTCCATGAATTGTAAGAATGACTCTATGTCCAATGTACTGATTGATAATAGGTCTGCTTTGAATACCATACCAAGGAGTACACTCATGAAGCTTAAGTACGAGGGAGCTCACATGCGCCCAAGTGGCATTATAGTGAAAGCATTTGATGGTTCAAGTAAGTCTATCATCGGAGAAGTGGATTTTCCTATTCACATAGGTCCGCACTTATTCCATATTACTTTACAGGTTAGGGATATTGTCGCCGCCTATAGCTGTTTATTGGGACGACCATGGATCCATGAAACGGGAGTTGTTACTTCAACCTTGCACCAGAAGCTTAAATTTGTTCATGAAGGGAAGGTAGTCATTGTGAACGGTGAGCAAGCTTTGTTGATATCTCATTTGTCTTCCTTTAGCATTGTAGAAGCTGACGAAGTTGCTGTTGGAACTCAGTTCCAAGTTTGTCCATTGATAATATAAGGAAGAATGAGAATTATATCGCCTCATTTAAGGATGCACCGCAGGTAGTGCAGAAAGGCCCTAACAAGGTTTAGGGGCAAGTTATTAATTCTCATGTGAACAGGAATGGCTCTGGTTTGGGTTTCTCCATGAAGAAGGAAATCGTGAAGCCAAAGTCTGCTTTGAGTAAATATATTGACAATATTCAATTTCTATCTAAGTTGCCTTTCATGGAAATATTAAAGGGATTGGAATATTTGTTTTTCAGCCCAAGCTCACTGTTGCACCTTTATAAGGACTTGCGTCCTTTGTCATTTGACTGCAACTTTTGAAGAAGAATATATTATTTCTGTTTTAGAAGTCTAAGTATTTTTTAATTGTAATATACTCTAAGTATTGGTTTAATACTGAGTTGTAATTTGAGTTGTTAATTATGGATCATTCATGAGCTTTTAAGTATTGAATGATTGAAGTCTTTGAAACTTAATACTTATGTTGTTCTTCACTATTAGTGATTGAAGGTATTTGAGAAGGGCCCCATACCTAAGTGTGTCTTAGGTAGAAGTATAACACGGATAGTGATTAAGTGATTAGATTGTAAACTGGTTGTTTACTGAGGGTCTATGAATTGATATTATTTAGTGGACAAGTCCCTGGCTTGGTAGCCCCCAGGGTAGGTGTTGTTGTACACCGAACTGGGTTAACAATCCCTTGTGTTTTTACTGCTTTTAATTTTGTTTCATTTTGTATTTTCCTCAGATATTTGTGTCGTGACATCTCCTTCGACATCACATATCTGATACCAGAATTTCAATTGGTATCAGAGCAGGCGTCCTGCTCTATATCTGGGTGATATCTAGGGAAGATACTTTCTGGTATTATGGACAAGGAAGGAGGATTTGTGAGAAGACAACCCATTCTATATGGAAGCAATTATGACTATTGGAAATCACGTATGGTGGACTTTCTCAAGTCTCTGGACTGTGGGGCTTGGAAAGCTGTCTTAAAAGGATGGAAAAACCCGGTCAAATTGGGAGAAACTGGAGAACCTACTTTTGAGTTAAAGCTAAAAGAAGATTGGTCTAAATAAGAGGATGAAATTCCTCTTGGAAATTCTAAAGCCTTGAATGCTATATTCAATGGAATTGACAAGAACATTTTTAGATTAGTGAACACATGTGAAGTAACTAAGGATGCCTGGGGGATTCTTCAATCTACCCATGAAGGCACATCCAAAGTGAAGGTGTCAAGACTTTAGTTACTCACCACCAGATTTGATAATCTGATAATGAAGGATGATGAAAGCATTAATGACTTCCACATGAACATTCTTGAGATTGCTAATGCTGCCAGTGCTTTAGGAGAAAAAATTCCAGAAGACAAATTGGTGAGAAAGATGCTTAGGTCTCTTCCCAAAAGATTTGATATGAAAGTGACTGCCATAGAAGAAGCACAAGACATTGACAAGATGAAAGTGGATGAACTTGTTGGATCACTTCAGACATTTGAATTAAGTATCAATGAAAGATCTGAAAAGAAGAACAAAAGCATAGCTTTTGTAACCAATATTGAAGATGAAGAGGAGGACTGTGATCTGGATACATATGAAGGAATATCTAATGCCTTAGTTATGCTTGGAAGACTGTTTAAAAAAGTGATAAAGAGGATGGATAGGAATCCAAGACCAAATGTCAAGAACATCTCATCTAACATCCTTAAGTCAAATGAGTTTGGAAGAAAAAGGGCTGAAGAAAAATCCACTCAAGGGAAGGGAATACAGTGTCATTGATGTGAAGGTTTTGGTCATATTAGAGTTGAATGTCCTACATATCTTAAGAAATAGAAGAAGAATCTATCTGTTACTTGGTTTGAAGAGGATTCTGAGAGTGATCTTGAAGAAGAATCTGCAAAGTATGTTAAAGCATTGACAGGCAAATATGTGTCTGATGAAGATTCTAGTGATGGTGAACTAACCTTTGATGAGCTAGTTCCCTCGTACAAAGAACTGTGTCTCAGAAGTGCAGAAGTTTTCCTAGAAGGGGAGAAACAGAAAGCACTCATAACTCAACTGAAGGTAGAAAGGAAAGAGAAATTGAAAACTATTTCTAATCTGGAAAGTGAAGTGACTTCCCTGAATTCAAATCTTAATAGAATGGTCAAATCTCTCAAGATGCTGAATAATGGGTCTGACACATTAGATGAAATTCTTCAAGTGGGAAGAGTGACAGGAGATAAGAGTGGTCTGGGGTTTAATGAGAAAAAGGAATTTTCTTCCAAAGAACCTTCATCGGATTTAACTCATGCCTAGTCTAAACCAAAGACTTCGAATCAAATGTCTCAACATCATGGCAAAAAAAGACATCATGGTAAGAAAAAAATTAATCACACCAAAGAGAAATCCCAGCCCTCGAGATGTCATCATTGTGGAAGGTTTGGTCATAAAAGACCTTTTTGTTTCAAGTTATATGGGTATCCTAAAACTACTCATCTTCCCAAGACTGATCAGATCTCTCAAAATAGCAAAAAGAAGAAACAGTGGGTTCCCAAGTCTAATGTTGCTAGTTTCATAGCTCATACCTCTCTCGGAGTATCAACCAAAGATGACTGGTACTTTGATAGTGGTTGTTCTAGACACGTGACAAGTGTCAAGAATCTATTAGTAGATATCAAATCTTACTCCACCAGTTATGTGACTTTTGGTGATGGAGCCAAAGGTGAAATCAAAGGAGTTGGAAATCTGGAATATTCAGGAGTCCCAAAACTTGACAATGTATTACTTGTTAAAGGGTTAAAATCTAACCTAATAAGCATAAGCCAACTATGTGATCAAGGATTCAAAGTTAACTTCACCAAGGTATAATGTCTCGTTTGCAATGAGAAGAATGAAGTTATTATGAAAGGAAAAAGATCTAAAGATAAATGTTACTTATGGGTTCCCTAAGAGTTGAGCTTCTCCTCAACATGTATTTTAGCCAAAGATAATGAAGTTAAATCGTGGCATCAAAAACTGGGACACTTGCATCTGAAAGGAATGAAAATAATTGTATATATTGAAGCTGTGAGAGGGATTCCTAAGCTCAAAATAGAAGAAGGGAAGTTTGTGGTGACTGCCATATTGGAAAGCAAACTAAGATGTCACATCAGAAGATCCAACATCTTACTACATCAAAAGTTTTGGAACTTCTTCACATGGACTTGATGGGACCTATGCAGGTTGAAAGTCTTGGTGGAAAGAAGTATGCGTATATTGTTGAAGATGAACTAGTTCTCTAGGTACACATGGATAAGTTTCATCAGAGAAAAATCAGAAACTTTTGAAGTCTTTAAAGATCTATGTCAAAAACTTCAAAGAGAAAAAGATAGTCATGTCATCAGAATCAGAAGAGATCATGGAAAGGAACTTGAGAATAATATGTTGGATTAAAATATTCAACATCAACCTTAGGGATTCGAAGGGCTTAACATCCCACCCATGGGCGCTTAGTAAACTAGGTGCAGCCCCTGAAAATGCTCGTACTATATGAAAATAAAGGTGCACTTTGGCTACAAGTAATTGCTTTTAGCTCAGTGGTAAGCGCTTGATCCTACAAGTGGTTTCAGAGCATGGTCATGGGTCTGAATCCCCCCGGCTGACACTGGGGGGGGGGGGGAGATTGTTGGATTAAAATATTCAGCATCAACCTTAGGGATTCGAAGGGCTTAACATCCCACCCATGGGCGCTTAGTAAACTAGGTGCAGCCCCTGAAAATGCTCGTACTATATGGAAAGAAAGTTGCACCTTGGCTACAAGCAATTGCTTTTAGTTTAGTGGTAAGAGTTTGATCCTACACAATAAATTTGTTGATTTTTTTCTCTTCTGAAGGAATTAGTCATGAATTTTCCTCCCCTATTACTTCTCAATAAAATGGGATTGTGGAACGCAAAAACAAAACCCTTCAAGAATCTGCCAGAGCTATGATTCATGCTAAGAAGTTACCCTACCACTTTTGGGCTGAAGCTATGAATACTGCATGCTATATCCATAACAAAGTCACTTTAAGGAAAGGCACCTCAACCACATTGTATGAAATATGGAAGGGAAGAAAACCTTTTGTCAAATACTTTCATGTTTTTGGAAGTAAATGTTACATCTTAGCTGATCATGAAAAAAGGAGGAAGATGGATCCCAAGAGTGATGAAGGAATATTCCTGGGTTACTCTACAAATAGAATGGCTTATAGAGTCTTTAACTCCAGAACCAAGGTTATGATGGAATCCATAAATGTTATTACTAATGGTAGAGGATGGAAAGATGAAGAAGATGTCTTAGAAGATGTTGGAATATCTTTGTCAGACATTCCAACAGAGTCCAGTGACATAAGTATTGATTCTAATCCACCTTAAGAAGATCCAGAGCCCAGTCATCTCAATAAAGGACCTTCAATTAGAAATCAGAGAGATCATCCTAAGGAGCTTATCATAGGAGATCTAAATAAAGGAGTTACTACTAGATCAAGAAAAGGGATATCAAAATATTGCTTTGTTTCAAAAATTGAGCCTAAGAATTTCAAAGAGGGCTTAACTGATGAGTTTTGGATTAATGTTATGCAAGAAGAGCTAGAACAATTTAGTAGAAATGAAGTTTGGGATCTAGTTCCAAGGCCTGAAGGGACAAATGCGATTGGGACTAAATGGGTGTACAAGAATAAATCTGATGAAAAAGGGGTGGTTACTATAAATAAGGCAAGGTTAGTTGCACAAGGATACACTCAAATTGAAGGGGTTGACTTTGATGAAACCTTTGCCCCTGTGGCCAGACTTGAATCAATCAACTACTCTTGGGAGTGTTAGAACAAAGTTTTAATCTACTACCCTAAGTTTAAGTTTTGATGATAACAAAATGCTAAGATACATTAATTGTATGATTCTTGTAAGACACATATGCTATCTAAAAATTACATTTTGTTTTACAGAAACTTTGATGGGTATCAGCATGAGAACATCCTCATTAGCATCAGAAAATTGGATATCAACATCAGCATCAGAAGATGTTATATCAGATACCAGAATCAGAAGATCAACTTGTGCTTATGCTGAAGCTTGATGAACAGATCTGCGCTTAACCATCTGAACTCTGATAAAGACAACAACAGTTCATCAGCACCTAAGCAGCGTCATAATGAGCCAAAGCCAGAACACGCTCAAGTGGCAAAGGTACTGTGCATTCAAGATGATTTATTACCAACGGAATCATTCCAGACAAGATCTGCTTAATAAGGAAAGAATGTTATTGGCATTGAAACAAAATTATTACTCCAACGTACACTATTTCCAATGCTATATAAACAAGTCAATGAAGATTGAATTGGCTAATGCTCTACAACACTCTACACGCCTAAAGCTATTCATCATCTTCCTTACTCTCAGTTTGCTAAAAGCTCTCAATTCCTTACTCAATTATTTTAGCAATCTAGTTCTCATAAGCTTAATTTGTGTAGTATCACAGTTGTGATAAACAGTTTTTGTAGAAAACATTCACACACCTAGATTTCAATTCTCTGTAAGAAAGTATTTCCTTGAGAAACCGGTTTGTGGTTTGCATCAAGAAGGCTTTAGCAGGTGTTAAAGCAGTTGTAATATTCAGTTGAATATAGTGGATTAAGACCTCGTTGGAGAGAGGCGAAATCACCTTGACGGGTGGACTGGAGTAGTTTGAGATCAAACGAACCAGGATAAAAATACCGTGTTGACTGCAATTGATTTCCAGTTTTTACAATTCAACCCCCCTTCTTGTGTTTTTCACTTCTTCAATTGGCATCAGAGCTGATTGGTTCTGAGCTAAAACACTTAACTGTGTCAGTACAAGATCCAGCGTTAGAAAAACACAATGGCAGGAACTTATCAACACACCAGTAATGACAACAATGAAGACAGAGATAGATTCAGCGGCAAACCTCCAGTCTTTGATGGAGAAAATTTTGATTACTGGAAAGACAGAATTGAAAGCTTCTTTCTGGCACATGATGCTGATCTGTGGGACATGGTGACAGATGGATACACGCACCCAGTGAATGCAAGCGGTCAGAAGATTGACAGGAAAGCAATGTCTGACCAACAAAAACGTGACTTCAAAAATCACCACAAGGCCAGCACCATTCTTCTCAGCGCCATCTCTTATGCTGAATATGAAAAGATCTCTAACAGAGGCACAGCAAAGAACATGTTTGACTCACTCAGAATGACACATGAAGGCAACGTTCAGGTCAAAGAAACTAAAGCTCTTGCGCTCATTCAGAAGTATGAGGCATTCAAAATGGAAGAAAGTGAATCCATTGAAAAAATGTTCTCAAGATTCCAAATTCTGGTGGCTGGTCTCAAGGTTCTGGACAAAGGATACTCTACTGCTGATCACGTCAAGAAGATCATCAGAAGCTTACCAAAGCAGTGGTGGCCAATGGTTACAGCTCTAAAGCTAGCAAAAGATCTCAACAAAATTTCTCTGGAGGAACTTATCAGCTCCCTCAGAAGTCATGAGATAGAGCTAGAAGCTGATGAACCTCAGAAGCAAGGTAAGCCTTTAGAATTAAAATCTAACAAAAGATCTGAGTCTAAAGTTTTGCAGGAAGTTGAAGAAACATCTGATGGATCCTCATCAGAAGAAGACGAACTTTCTCTCCTCTCCAGAAGAGTGAACCAACTGTGGAAGCAGAGGCAAAGGAAGTTCAGGAATCCCAGAAGATCTGATCAGAATGAGTCTTCTTCCAGATACAGAAGGACAGATTCTTCCTCTGGATATAGAAGATCTGAAGGCTCCTCAGGAAGCAGAAATCCAAACACCAAGGACATCATCTGCTATGAGTGCAATGAGCCAGGACACTACAAGAGTGACTGCCCAAAGCTTCAGAGGGAAAAGCCCAAAAAGAAGTTTGGAAGAGAAAAGAAGAAAAGTCTCATGGCTACATGGGATGACTCTGACTCGTCTGAAGCTGACTCAGAATTAGATGATGAGAGAGCAAACATAGCTCTCATGGCCAACATTTCAGAAGACAGTGAAGCTTCTGAATCAGACTCAGAATCAGATACTAAAGAGGTATTTCCTGACTTTGCAATTAATTTTTACTAAGGTTGAACTTGCTGAAAGCCTTAACGAAATTCTGGAAAGGTACCAGCAGATTAGAGTTAAATTCAGAAACCTGAAAAGGAATCTTGAATCTGACTCTGATAAGACTGAGAGTCTTAAATTGGAAAATTCTGAGCTGAGAAATAAAATTTCAAAATTAGAAAATGTTTTACAAAACTCTCAGAAGGAACCAATTTCTGAAACTCCCAGCAGCGCTGATGAGATCATCAAGGAGTATGATCACAGTTTCCAGAAGTTCCTTGCTAAAAGCATAGATAGAAGCAAAATGGCTTCAATGATCTATGGAGTTAGCAGAAACGGCGGGAAGGGAATAGGATACCAAGGTAAGGTTCCTACACCAAAGAATGCTATGGATTTAACCATTAAACACACTCCTCTGAACTCACATTTTGTGTATGGTCACACACATGATATTAAATACACTAGCAGTAAGTATTCTGTGAAACCAAAATTCAACCAGAGTTTTGGTAAATCTAACAAATCAGGACCCAAGAAAATCTGGGTACCTAAGGATAAAATAATACATGTTGCAGATATCTTTAGCAGCAAATCAGAAACACCAGTCATGGTACCTGGACTCTGGCTGCTCGCGACACATGACGGGAAGAAGGCATATGTTCCAAAGCCTGGAACTTAAGCCTGGAGGCCACGTTGGCTTTGGAGGCAATCAGAGGGGAAAGATAATTGGCTCTGGAACTGTAGGTAATGGAAATCTTCCCTCTATAAATAATGTTCTGTTAGTAGATGGATTAATGCATAATCTGTTATCCATAAGTCAATTAAGTGATAACGGTTATGATATAATCTTTAATCAAAAATCATGTAAAGCTGTTAGTCAGAAAGATGGGACTATCCTGTTTAATGGAAAGAGGAAAAAAAACATCTATAAAATCAAACTTTCTGAACTGAAAAGTCAGAATGTAAAGTGTCTTCTGTCTGTTAACAACGAGCAGTGGATCTGGCACAGAAGATTGGGGCATGTTAGTATGAGAAGAATATCCCAGATTAACAAACTCAATCTGGTCAGAGGACTTCCTAATTTGAAGTTCATTTCAGATGCTCTGTGTGAAGCATGTCAGAAAGGCAAGTTTGCAAAACCTTCTTTCAAATCTAAAAATGTTGTTTCTACCTCTAAGCCATTAGAACTTCTGCACATTGACTTATTTGGACCAGTTAAAACTGCTTCAGTCAGTGGCAAGAAGTATGGGTTAGTAATCGTAGATGACTATAGCAGATGGACATGGGTAAAGTTCTTAAGACACAAGAATGAGTCACACTCTGTGTTTGTTACCTTCTGCAACCAAGTTCAGAATGAAAAGGATCTTAGAATCGTTAAAGTCAGAAGTGATCATGGTGGAGAGTTTGAAAATAAAGAATTTGAGTCATTCTTTAATGACAGAGGCATTCTGCATGATTTCTCTTGTCCTAGAACTCCCCAACAAAATGGAGTTGTAGAACGAAAGAACAGAACATTGCAAGAAATGGCCAGAACCATGATCAATGAGACAAACGTTGCTAAGATCTTCTGGGCAGAGGCAATAAACACAGCGTGCTACATTCAAAATAGAATCTCAATAAGACCTATTCTGGAAAAGACTCCATATGAATTGTGGAAGAACAGAAAGCCCAACATTTCATATTTCCATCCATTTGGATGTACTTGTTTTATGTTAAATACAAAAAATTATTTGAACAAGTTTGACTCTAAAGCACATAAGTGTATTATGTTAGGATACTCTGAACACTCAAGAGGGTACAGAGTATACAATACAGAAACACAGATTGTGGAAGAATCAATCAGTGTTCGTTTTGATGATAAGCTTGACTCTGAAAAGTCAAAGCAGAATGAAGTTTTTGCAGGTATGGAAGTTGAATTTACAGGTTCTGAAGACAAGTCATCAGAAGCTCTCAACAAAGACACTCCTTCAACATCTGAAAGGAGCACTGCTAGCAATCCTACAACAGCTGTTGATCAACCTCAGAAGAGACTACCCAGAAGCAGCTTGGATCACCCAGAAGAAACTATCTTAGGAAGAAAGGAAGATCCAATCAGAACAAGAGCCAGCTTCAGAAACTCTGAAGAAACCCTCATGGGACTTGTGTCTCTGATTGAACCTTCTTCTATTGATGAAGCACTTCTGGACAATGATTGGATTCTAGCAATGCAAGAAGAGCTGAATCAATTCACCAGAAATGACGTATGGGATCTTGTTCCCAGACCAAAAGGATTCAACGTCATTGGAACAAGATGGGTGTTCAGAAACAAGCTAAATGAACAAGGTGAAGTCATCAGGAACAAAGCACGACTGGTAGCATAAGGTTATAGTCAGCAAGAGGGAATAGACTATACATAAATCTTTGCTCCAATCGCCAGGTTAGAATCTATCAGACTTTTAATTTCATTTGCTGTTAATAGAGGCATCACTCTGTATCAGATGGATGTCAAGAGTGCATTCTTAAATGGTTATATAGAAGAAGAGGTTTATGTGCACCAACCCCCTGGTTTTGAAAGTACAAAACATCCAGAACATGTTTTCAAACTAAACAAGTCACTATATGGTCTGAAACAAGCTCCCAGAGCTTGGTATGAAAGACTAAGTAACTTTCTGTTAGAAAATGAATTAACCAGAGGGAAGGTTGACACTACCTTATTCTGTAAGTCAGTTAAGAATGACATCTTAGTCTGTCAAATTTATGTTGATGATATTATTTTTGGATCTACTAATCCTTCTCTTGGAAGAAAATTTGCTAAGTGTATGCAGGCAGAATTTGAGATGAGCCTCATGGGGGAACTGAAATTCTTTCTAGGAATTCAGATCAATCAAACTCCAGAGGGAACTTACATTCATCAGAGCAAATATGTCAGAGATCTTCTGAAGAAATTTGACCTCTCAGAATGTAAGCCATCAAAGATTCCAATGCATCCCACGTGCATTCTGGAAAGAGAAGAGGTAAGCAAAAAGGTAGAACAGAAGGTCTACAGAGGTATGATTGGCTCTCTCCTTTATCTGACAGCTTCAAGGCCTGATATCTTATTCAGCGTATGTATTTGTGCTAGATTCCAATCAGATCCTAGAGAATCTCACTTAACAGCTGTTAAGCGAATTTTCAAGTATCTGAAAGGTACTACTAATCTGGGTTTATTTTATAGAAAATATAATGATTACAGCTTAGTAGGCTACTGCGATGCTGACTTTGCTGGAGACAGAGTAGAGCGTAAAAGTACTTCTGGAAGCTGCCAGTTTCTGGGAGAAAATCTGATCTCTTGGTCCAGCAAAAGGCAATCCACAATTGCGCTATCAATAGCAGAAGCCGAGTACATAGCAGCAGCAAGATGTAGCACACAAATGCTCTGGATGAAAAGTCAGCTTGAAGACTTCCAGATTTTTGAGAGTAACATCCCTATACTCTGTGACAATACTTCTGCCATTTACTTAAGTAAAAATCCTATTTTGCATTCTAGGGCTAAGCATATAGAAATAAAACATCATTTCATTAGGGACTATATTCAGAAAGGAATTTTGAACTTAAAGTTTATTGATACAGACCATCAATGGGCTGATATCTTCACTAAACCCCTTTCTGAAGATAGGTTCAATTTCATTCTGAAACATCTCAGCATGAAACTCTGCCCAGAGTGAAAATGTTTTAATTTTATATACAAACCTTCAGAATGTATGTGTTTTACTATGAACTTCTGATCAATCTCTTTTCAGAAAGATAGACATGCAGATTGTATCAGATTCTATTCTTAAAGATCTGAGCGTTTCAGCTCAAGGATAGACGTGTTGCTCACTAAATCAAACAAGTGTCATCCAATCATCAGCAAATCTCTGAAGCAGAACGCGTGCACGCTTCTGAGAAGGCAAAACGCCGATTGGGTGCATTGAGACACATGTCTGGTAACCGTTTCAAGTATCTTTCTCAAATCTCCCAAAATTAGCAAGCATTAAATGCACGTAATCATGTTTTTAAATGTAATCATGAATTATTTCTCTTTCTTGAAACCGTTTACGTTTTCAAAAATCATTTTGAAATCTATTTAAGCACATTAACATCTCACATTAATCTTTTACCGTCTCCTACATTCTTACAAATATTTTCTGCATTTTCCTTGTGTGTTCATCCCTTTTTCAAAAGAAACCCCTTTTTCTCAAAAAATTTCTCAGAAAACCCTAAGTGTGAACATGGCAACCTCTAGCAATGTTTCTGCAGGTTCTCAGAAGGAGGCTTCATCTGAACAATACCAAGTTCCCTTCAGAACACTCCTTACACCAGTGAAGAATTTGGAAGTGATGTCTGAATTCATTGTTGATTTCTCCAGTCTGAAAGATAATGGATTCGATTTGACAGAAGAAGTTAGGGCACAAGGATGGGAGAGATATTTTGATAGGTTGGTGGGACCAACGTTCCCAGTACTGGTCAAGGAGTTCTGGATTCATGCGTACTCATCAACACATCAAGTTACCTCCTACATAATGGGAAAGAAGATTGTGATCACTGAGGATCACATTACAAGATTGATTGGATACAGTGGTGGTGGTATCCGCTGTATCGACATGGCAGAAAATGCTCTGACGTTGCTGTCATTGCAAGGCAGATTTTCACCCATGGGGTTCCCAGCAGCAAAATCAGAGACTTAAAGGATCAGCACAGAATATGGGCGAAGATTATTCTGGGGTGCTTCAATCACAGGAAGCCCACAAGCTCCCCTGATTATATAAATATAGATCAGCAGTTTCTGATCTATTTTATTAATCAGAAGGTAAAGATTAACTTGGCTCATCTTCTGTTTAATCACCTCAGGACCAGCGTCAAGGAGACAAGGGAAGAAGAAAGGACAAAAAGGGATTGGATACCCTTTGGCAGGTTAATATCAGATATTCTGACTGAGAATAGGCTGATAGAGCACCTTATAGAAGCTCAGGAATTAAGTTCTATTGAACCTACTGTTGGCAAGCCTCTGAACGCCAAGAATCTGAAGAAAATGAAACTGATAGAGAATATCAGAAAGGAGCCCAGCGTTACTCCTCTTGCTGACATCACCAGCAGAAGAGTCCCCCTGGACGACTTTCCACTATTTTCTGAGATCGAATCTAAACCAGTTATTGTTCTCAGATACTTGGACGCTTGCAAGGCTGATGGTACAGATCCCAAACTGAATATTAAAGATCAGCACCAACAACATCCAGAAGTTACTGTGAAGAAGACGAAGAAAAGAAAGGCCACTTCAGAAGGACCATCCTAGCAGACCCCTAAGAAGAGAGGTAATCTATCCGCTGCTAATGTTTTAAATTCTTCTGCTATTCCAACATCAATCCCAACCCCAGCTTCACATGAACTTCCAATCCCCATACCAACCATTGATGAAACCGAACCAGAAGATGACCCTTCTGAGTCACTGACTCTCAGGAGATCCCGCACCAAAAATCCAAAACCCACACCATCAACAGAATCAGAACTTGACAAAGTTCTTTCTGAAATTGATCAACGTGTTTCCACTCACCTATCAGAAAATACAAACACACAACCAGAAATTCCTCCTCCCTCTCCACAACCAGAACTTCATCCACTTTCACCTCAACGATCACCTCCACAACCTGAGTTTCATCACTCTGAAACTCTATCCCCTGAGCCACAACCTGAACCTCATTCTCCTCAATCCTCTGAGCCACAACCCTTGGCAATTCAGCTGCCATGTGGTACAACCATAAACATACCCCAGCTGCCATCCGAATACTCCAAACAGTCCAATTATTATTTCTGATTCTCCCACTCCATCTCCCAAACAAAATACTGAAGACCACAGCAGGACCTTCATTGATTTAATAACCCTTGACCGTCTTGATGACCTTAAAAACAAAATAGCCATTCCCAAACCAAAACAGCTAGATGTTGGCTCTGGCATTGTGGATTTTGAAACAGGATTGCAGCAGTGGATTGCTTCTCTAAAGCAAGTTTGCCCTGGAATGATTGATCCTGCTGCCTCAGATCAACTCTGGACACGTTTCAGAATGTGGGTACGCGCTGAAGCCCTCAAGTTGCAAGACATCAATTATGAGCAGGCACAACAGAACTTCAACAAGCTACTGAAGGAAGTTGAAAGTCAGCTGCCACAGGACGAAGTGCTCTTTCTGGATAGTGAGCCATGGTCTGAGAAGCGTCCAGATTCAAAAGTGCATCTAGAAGAGGATCAGACTATTCAAGCTGAAGAGGTCAGTCAAGCTGAAGATGTTGCATAAAGCTCTCAGAAGCATCCTGCTTCTGATATTTCTCAAGCTGCCTTGGACAGGCAGACTCTGGAAGAGCTGAAGCTGAATGATATTTGTCTGCAGCAAAGAATGGATGAAAATGATCAGAAGATGAAGGAAAGGATGGATGTGCAAGACAACAAGATAGATACAGTAGTCAGCATGGTGCACAAGCAGAATGAAACTGCTGATCAGATTAAGACAATGCTAGAGACTTTGTTCACACGCTTTCCACCCCAACCTTAGTTTTTCATTCATGATATTTTCAATGTTTTCTTTGCATATCATCTGTACTGTTTTGTCTGGCTCTGAATTAAATATAACAGTTTTTCTGCTCTGATCGTTTTAGCTTATATTACTTACACTTTTTGATTGCTGACAAAAAGGGGGAGAACAAGAATGATATTTTTCAATAATGGATTACTGAGACAAAAAGTCTCAAACATTATAACACTCTGATATACTTGAATGTTTTCGGTTTTTGCATAAGTTTACAGGTACAAGAAGCTAATCATCTCTGATACACTGAAGCTCTGATATTCTGATCTGAAGCTCTGATATTCTGATGATCAAAGAAAGTCAATAAAGATCTGATCCTGAAGAACTCTTGGAATTAAAAAGGGAAGTAATAAATTCAGGGGGAGTATCTCCGATCTAAACTCTGATATCTCTTTATCCCTTATCTTTGATAACTTCCTATTTAATTCTGATACAACTTACTATTTGTTTATCTCTGATACTTTTCTCGCTAATTTTCAATTAAAAAATATCTAGTTTTTGTCATCATCAAAAAGGGGGAGATTGTTAGAACAAAGTTTGAATCTACTACCCTAAGTTTAAGTTTTGATGATAACAAAATGCTAAGATACATTAATTGTATGATTCATGTAAGACACATATGCTATCTAAAAATTACATTCTATTTTACAGAAACTCTAATGGGTATCAGCATGAGAACATCCTCATCAGCATCAGAAAATTGGATATCAACATCAACATCAGAAGATGTTATATCAGATACCAGAATCAGAAGATCAACTTGCGCTTATGTTGAAGCTTGATGAACAGATCTGCGCTTAACCATTTGAACTCTGATAAAGACAACAACAGTTCATCAGCACCTAAGAAGCGTCAGAATAAGCCAAATCCAGAACACGCTCAAGTGGCAACGGTACTATGCATTCAAGATGATTTATTACCAACGGCATCATTCCAGACAAGATCTGCTTAATAAGGAAAGAATGTTATTGGCATTGAAACAGAATTATTACTCCAACGTACATTATTTCCAATGCTATATAAACAAGTCAATGAAGATTGAATTGGCTAATGCTCTACAACACTCTACACGCATAAAGCTATTCATCATCTTCCTTACTCTCAGTTTGCTAAAAGCTCTCAATTCCTTACTCAATTATTTTAGCAATCTAGTTCTCATAAGCTTAATTTGTGTAGTATCACAGTTGTGATAAACAGTTTTTGTAGAAAACATTCACACACCTAGATTTCAATTCTCTGTAAGAAAGTATTTCCTTGAGAAACCGGTTTTTGGTTTGCATCAAGAAGGCTTTAGCAGGTGTTAAAGCAGTTGTAATATTCAGTTGAATATAGTGGATTAAGACCTCGTTGGAGAGAGGCGAAATCACCTTGACGGGTGGACTGGAGTAGTTTGAGATCAAACGAACCAGGATAAAAATACCGTGTTGACTGCAATTGATTTCCAGTTTTTACAATTCAACCCCCTTCTTATGTTTTTCACTTCTTCAGGGAGTTGCTTGCATTCTGAAATTTAAATTGTTTCAAATGGATGTAAAGAGTGCCTTTGTAAATGGCTATCTGAATGAGGAAGTTTATGTGGAACAACCTAAGGAATTTGTTGATCCATGTTTTCCTAAACATGTGTATAAACTAAAGAAAGCTCTCTATGGATTAAAGCAGGCTCCAAGAGCTTGGTATGAGAGATTGATAGAATTTCTTAGTGAGAATGGATATATGAAAGGTTGCATAGACAAAGCTCTATTTGTCAAGGAAGAAGAAGGGAAGATCATGATTGCACATATTTATGTTGATGATATTGTGTTTGGTGGGATGTCAATGAGATGGTTCAACATTTTGTCAAGTAAATGCAGTCAGAATTTGAGATGAGCCTTGTTGGTGAATTAACCTACTTTCTTGGTATGCAAGTTAAACAAATGAAAGATTCCATATTTTTATCTCAGAGCAAGTATGCTAAGAATATAGTAAAGAAATTTGGGATGGAAAATGCTAGTCATAAAAGAACACCTGCTCCCACACATCTGAAGTTGTCTAAAGATGAAAAAGGAGTAAGTGTGGATCAAAGTCTTTACAGGAGTATGATACGCAGTCTTCTATACCTCACAGCTAAGACCTGACATTGCCTTTGTTGTAGGGGTATGTGCTAGATATCAAGATGATCCTAAAGTTAGCCATGCCAACCATGTGAAGAGAATTCTTAAGTATGTGAATGGGATAAGTGACTATGGTATGCTATATTCTCATGGATCTAGATCTACCTTAATTGGTTATTGTGATGCTGATTGGGCAGGAAGTACTGATGATAGAAAAGTATATCAAGAGGATGTTTCTTTCTGGGAAATAATCTCATATCTTGGTTCAGTAAGAAGCAAAATTGTGTGTCTTTGTCCACTGCTGAGGCGGAGTATATTGTTGTAGGAAGCAGTTGTTCTTAATTGGTTTGGATGAAACAAATGTTAACAAAATATAATGTCAAACAAGATGTCATGACATTATTTTGTGACAATCTAAGTGCCATAAATATATCAAAAAAATCATATTCGACACAGTAGAACCAAACACATTGATATCTGCCGTCACTTCATAAGAGAGCTTTTGAAGAAAAGATTGTTGCCTTAGAACATGTAGCTACTGAATTACAACTGGCTAACATTTTCACTAAGGCTTTAGATGCAAACCAGTTTGAGAACTTAAGAGGAAAACTAGGGATCTACATAAATGAGGGTTTGTAGCAATTAAGGGCGTGTGGGAATATCATTAAAGTGATATTATATTATTTATGTTTCTAACAAATCAAATTTTATAGGAAATCATTTCAAGACTATCTCAAATACTCTCCCACATGTTACGATATTACCTCATTCTATTTTCACAACCTCTTCATTCTCCTTTATGGAAAAAGAACCCTTATTATTCTCCATATCATTGTTCAAAACTTTTCAAAGATGTCTCAACATCATGCATCGTCTCCCTCAAAATCTGTCAACCATCCTGAGGAACTCTCCCTTGACAGAGTACTCAATGTTACTCCTCTAACAACTGTTCCACCTCTTATCAAGAAACCCATATCGTCCCATGCAAAGAAATCCAAAAACGAGTTTGACACTTCTAAAGGTAATGCTTCTACTACTATTGATGATGGGTCAGAAGAAGACACTGTTAATGTTGATAGGAGTATTAGAAGGTTGGTAGATAGGGTGTTAAATGAAGGTTTTACTGTGCCTGGGATTTCTACTCCTCTTGCTCGTATACCTGCTCCAACTGACAAAGGAAATGATCCAAAAAGTGCTTTTGAATCATCCATCTTCAAGAAAGATGTTGCTGAAAGAAAACTTGGCAGGCTTGCTACTTCTGCTCTAGAAGAAGTGGAAGATGATATTGAACAAGATGTTGAGAGATCATCTATTGAGAAAAACTCTCCTGCTAAGGAAGATGTTGCTGGCTCCAAAGCTGTAGAGAATCAAAATGCTGAGAATATGGTTAGTGTTGATGATCTGTCTAACAATGAGATCATTTCTAATATGGTGCCTGGAATTTCTGAAAGGCTCAATACTAGAAAAAGAAAAACCGTGGATGTCACACCCCCTGCCAAGAGCATCAAGAAGAAGACTATGTATGGTCCCCCAAAGCCCTGGAGTAAAGTGGTTCATCGCTCTAACAAAAGAAAAGCTAGACCTAATGACTCCTCAGATGATGATGAGGATGATGTCCAGAACAATTCTCCTATGAAGTGATCTAAAAGTAAGAAGAAAGGTGTATTGGTAGAAGAAACTGACTCTGGTTATGATGTCGAGGATAACGTCCAGGACATCTCTCCTGTGAAGAAGTCTGCAAGAAAGAATCTTTCTGTTAGGGTACCTGATGCTCCTCTTGACAACGTTTCCTTCCATTCTGTTAGGAATGCTGAAAAGTGGAAATATGTATTTCAAAGAACAATTGCCCTTGAAAGAGAATTGGGAGCTGGTGTTAGAACATAATTTGGTTCTACATCCCTGTAAGAGTTTTGATGATAACAAACACATGATATATATATATATATATATATATATATATATATAAAGAACAAATATGCTCACTAATAAAAGTATCTTTATATGTAGGGAAGTTACGATGTGAAAAAGATGTTCTGATGTAACAAGCATAGAAGATCTGCTAGAACATCACTAGAAGTTCTGATCATGTAAGCATAGAAGATGAGAGTATTATGATATAATCAGACACATCCTTCTTAGAAGCAAATCTACGTGGCACGCTTATATGAATAAGTTTTGTTACAACTTCTGAATGCACCAAAGCTGTGAAACGGGATCTCTGATACTCTAATCTGTAAAGCTTTGATACAAGCAGTAAGGGACTCCCAACGGTAACATTCATCCTCTGACGTGAGAAGTTCTGAAGCGTTATAATTTATCAAAGGTAAATCAAAAGCAACGACTATAAGGAGACAAGAATCTCTTGGTTTGGAAAGATCATTAATTCGTGTTATGAACATTCCAAAAGCATCCTCTTATGTCACTGTTGCATGGCCTATATAAAGAAGACAAAAATAAGAATTCAGGTGATAGACATTTTGCGCACGAAAAAGAAAATCAATTATCCAGTTCTACCTAGCAATCTTAACTTGTGTAAAACATCATTGTATTGTGATATTGTTTTATTAGAAACCCTCTTGTACACATTTATTCATATATTATTCTGTAATTCCTTGAGAAAACCGGGTTGTGGTCTTAGGCTCAAGAAGACATTGACAGTTGTCATTGTGATTTGTAATCAAGATTTATTAGTGGATTAAGACCTCGTTGGAGAGAGGCGAAATCACCTTGGCGGGTGGATTGGATTAGTTTGAGTTCAAATGAACTAGGATAAAAACCAACGTGTTCTTTTCTTTAAGTTTTAAGATCCCAATTCAACCCCCCCCCCCTCTTGCGTCTTTCACTTCTTCAATTGGTATCAGAGCACCTGGATCTGGGTGCAAACACTTAATCGTGTCAGAAAAAGATCCAAGGAGGAAAAACACTACGGTGGGACCAAGTCAGAACATCAGCAATGATTATCATGATGAGAAAGACAGAATCAGCAGCAGACCCTCAATATTTAATGGTGAAAAGTTTGATTACTAGAAAGACATAATCAAAAGTTTCTTTCCAGCTTATGACGTTGATCTTTGGGATATGGTGACTAATGGGTACATACATCATGTTGATGAAAGTGGTCAGAAGATTGGCAGAAAAAGAATGACAGATCATCAAAAGCGAGACTTCAGAAATCATTACAAGGCCAGAACTATCCTCTTGAGTGCCATCTCATACTCAGAGTATGAGAAGATCACAAAATGAGAGACAGCAAAGCACATGTTTGATTCCTTAAGAATGACGTATGAAGGCAACACGCAAGTCAAGGAAACCAAAGCCATTGCTCTCATTCAGAAGTATGAAGCCTTCAAAATGGAAGAATATGAAACCATTAAAACAATGTTCTCAAGATTTCAAATTCTGGTTGTTGGGCTAAAAGTTTTGGACAAAGGGTACTCAACTGCTGATCATGTAAAGAAGATCATCAGAAGTTTACCCAAGAAATGGAGACACATGGTCATAGAATTAAAACTAGCCAAAGATCTGGATAAAAATTCTCTTGAAGAACTTGTCAGCTCCCTGAAAAGTCATGAGATAGAATTAGAATAAGATGAGTCTCAGAAGCAAGGTAAGTCTCTCGCTCTGAAATCTAATAAATATGAAACCAAATTTTTGCAGGCAAAAGCAGAAGCAGAAAACTCTGATGGATCCTCGTCAGAAGAAGAAAAAGTTTTCCTTCTATCCAGAAGAATCAATCAACTGTGGAAGCACAGACAGAGGAAATCCAGAAATTATAGAAGAACGGGAAATCACTTTGAACAATCTTTTGGATACATAAAATCCAGTAACAGAAACCTTACCTGTTACGAATGCAATGAATAAAGTCACTACAGGAGCGACCGTCCAAATCTTCAAGTAGAGAAACCTAAAAAGAAGCTCTCTAAGGAAAGGAAGAAAAGTCTTATGGAAACATGGGATGACTCTGAATCCTCTGAAGATGGAACAAAATCATAAGATAAATGAGCCAATATTGCTCTAACAGACAACTTATCAGATGTCTCTGAGTCCTCTGAATCAGAATCAGAACCAGAGTCAGAAGAGGTATTTTCTAACTTTTCTAGATCTCAATTAGAAGAGAGTCTGTCAGAAATTCTAGAAAAGTATCAAAAGCTTCGAGTCATAAACAAGAACCTGAAAAAGGATCTTATTTCTGACTCTGAAGAAACTAAGAATCTGAGACTGAAAAACTCTGAGCCGAAAGAAAAATTTTCAAAACTTGAAAATGAATTACAAAATACTCAGAAGGAAACTATCTCAGAAGTTCCTAGTGACCCTGATAAGATCATAAAGGAATATGATCACAACTTTCAGAAGTTCCTCGCTAAAAACATAGATAGAAGCAAGATGGCTTCAATGATCTATGGAGTTAGCGGAAATGGCAGAAAAGGAATAGGATACAAATGTAAAGTATACCAACCTAAGAATGTTAAGAATTTGGTTACTAAAATCACTCCTCTTTATTCTCACTTCACTTCTAGGCAAACACATGATATAAAACATACTAGTAAGGCATTTTATGCTAAACCAAAATTCAAACAGAATTTTAGAAACTCTAACAATCATGGACCCAAACAGATATGGGTACCAAAGGATAAAATCATTGATGTTGCAGATATCTTTAACGGCAAGATTGAAACACCAGTTTTAACACCTGGATTCTGGATTCTCTCTACACATGACAGGAAGAAAGCATATTGTGATCGGTGGAAATAGAACTGACTGTTTAAAGCTGGATCGCGTATGTCGCGGTAAGCAAGAGTCGCCACCGTCTTTTATTTTCTCCAACATGGACAGGACAAAAGCACAGCAAAATTCCTTATGAGATAGTTTCTCGGTTCGGGAGGTAGATTTATAGAAAGGGAAGGTGTTAGCACCCTTTCTATCCATGGTTATCCATGGGCTCTTAGATACTTGCTCTTATGTTTTCAAAATGTTTGATTTTCAAATGTGAGTGGGTTTGAAAAAAAGTTTCATTGAAAGATTTCTGAATAACTCTTGTATCAGTCCTCAAGAGTGTTTGAAAAATTGTTTTGAAAGCTTTTGGAAAAGTGTCGGTGTGAAAAGATTTTGATTTGTTTTTTTTTATAGATTAAGTATCCATGAGTTATCTACCTACCCTAAGGAATTAGGCTGTGTATAAGTCCTTAAGGTAGTGCCATCCCACCATTGAGAGGTAGGTAGCACCACCGTTGGAGGTGTTCGGGTCAATTCGAGTGTAGGGACAGTGTGGTCACCGAAGCAACAGTTAGGACACCTTAGAAGCTACCCTTATGTCCTTGATCATTTTTTAATCCGAGGCAACCGTTTCGAGGCAACTATTCTGAGGCAACTGTTTCGAGGCAACTGTTTCGAGGCAACTGGATCATGGACATAAGGACTTACTAAAACGTCCTATACTTGACGACCACGTTTCGAAGGCAACAGGTGAGGCGTACCCTAGAAGTGGTGTGTGTATTTGTGTGTTGTTTTCAGTTCAACAGTTATCTTTGATCATGGCATTGTGAGCTACGCGTTGTTTTTAGTTAACATACATTCTTTCATACAAAGTTAGAATTTAAGAGTGCGGAAAATTAAAAGACGGAAAGATAAAAGCTACGCTATTACAAGGCGCGGGTCTATACATCGCCAAAGTACAAAGATCCGTTTTTGATAAAAGATGCGGAAAGTAAAAAGAAAAGCGATAAACCTAATTACTATTACATCCTTGAGCAGTTACATAATATTCAAAAAGAAAATAATGCGCGAGATAGAAATTAAGATTAAACATCCGAGGGTTTTGACCCTTTGCTCGAAATTAAATTAAATTAAAGTCTAATTATTATTTAATTAAAGAAAGGTGTCTTTTGTGTTTTTTTGAAATAAAGAAAAGAATTTATAAGGAAACCCTAATTCTAGATTTTTTTTAGTTATTAAAGAAAATATTAAGGTTAACCTAATTTACGCTAATTAATTAATTTACATGTTTATCTACAAAAATAATAGTAATAAATAATGAGGAAAATAGTTAATTAAGAAAAAAGGTAAAAATATCAAAACCTAATTCTACATATTTTTTATTTATTAAGAAAAAAGATTAAAATTAAAACCTAAATTAACTAAATTAATTGTTAATTATTTATTTACAAAAAAATTTTAATGGTGAAATTAATAATAATTAAATATAAAACATTTTTTTGTTTCTAATTTTTTTATTATGAAAATTATTTTATGGTGAAAAAAAAAACAATTAAAACATTAAAAGGAATTAAAAAGAAAATCAAATAAAATGAAAAGATGCAAACCAAAGGGGGTATCAGGCCCAGAATGGAGGTGTTTGGAAGTAATTCAGGCCCATCAGCCAAAGGCCTTGTTTGACTTTCCACGCTTATGTGTACGTCCATTGACTGAGCCCTACCATGGACTTCATTTTGTGGCCTTCAGATTATTCATCCAGGCCATATGGCAAGCCAATGCATGAGGACGTATGGTGGGACATTGAGAATACGCTGCATGTGAATATATTGGAACAAAAAATAGCAATTATGTGGGGGGACCTGGGAATCGAACCCAGGTGCCAATGCCTGCAGTACACGTCCTCAACCACCAGGCCATTTGCGTTTGTTTGTAAGTATAATAGACAACAATCATTATGTAAGAAAACAAATGTTAGTGGTATAACACAAAAAAACGCGCCAGATTTTAAATGCTCCAGTCACCATATGCCACGCGTGCTTCGTCTTCGTTTGCCTGCAATTATATGAAATAAGTAGTGGGGGTTTTAAACCCCCACAAATTGAAAGTGTGGAAAATAGCGATTACGCCCATAGGTTAAATAAATTGAGCGTGAGGGTTTCAATCGCTTCGTCTCGTTGCAAGGAATTTGTCTATACTGGTTTGATAGTCCAATTTTACAGCATATGCAAAGCCCCAATTTTTGAGCTCTGAAACCCTAAAACATGTTAATGGCAAATCACGATACAGAGCCTTATAATGCAATTGAATCATATCATTAGCTTCAGAAGGTCCCTGTGAATACAAAACAACCAATAATATGTATCAAATGCGCATGAATCATGATATGGAATTCAAGAAAATGTGGCAAACCGTATGGCCTGTGTTTTTCAATTCTTTGCACGTTTTGACTCGTTCTTGATTGCAAACGCTTCCTGGAGACTTAAGCAACGTATTGGAATCTTTTTTAGGCTTTGGAATGTACTGCAAGCATGAAATCAGTTTCAAGCTTTTCTTGGAATTTTTGCAAATTGGTTCTCTATTCTCAACAGCTTTTTCATGTATGTATGAGTAGGGTTTCATTCAGCCTTTGTATGTGAAGCAAATTAGGTTAAGAAAGAGCCCAAAAGTCCATGTATTTATGATTTGAATATTTGATTTTCAATCATGAAATTTCAATCTTTTTTTCAATGAAACTTTGCCAATTATGGAAGATTTTGTCTTGTTGATTGATGCACGAAATCTTTAGCATATTTTGAGTATATTTGCTGCATAAAAAGATTTGAAAACCATTATTTGATATTTTTCTACAATTAAAACTAATTAAATGAATTAATAAGAATAAAAATTCAATTAATTAATTAAAAATAAGAAAATAAATCCCTTTGAGCTCAATGGGTCGTGCATAGGCTTTGGGTAATGATTCAAGGAAGAATTTGAGGCCCATTAGCAATTTTGAAGTGTTTTATGCAAAGTTGACTTTTCAAAATTCCCAAAAATTTCCCAACTTCTCCAATGCATATCTTGCTCAATTTTGAAGCTATGATCATGTTCTTGGACATTTTGGAAAGGTCTTTAAGTCCTATAACCAATGCCTTTGGTCCCATGTCATTTTGATTTACCAATCTCAAGTTATGGTCTTTGACTTAAAGTGCCTTTTTGTTGACTTTTGAAAATGACCTATAATGTTGAAATTGATAACTTTTTGTGAGAGCATTTCTTGGACTTGGAGTGTGAATATGAGTTGTAGGAAATGTCATCCTCTTCAAAATGAGCATTGGATGGAATTTTTCTGATAAACCATGAAGAAGTTATGCCTTGGTCAATTTGCAGTTGACTTTTCAACTGTCCAAAAATAGAAACTTTTGCATCTTGAGACTTTTTGAGCCATGCTTGTGAAATCATGATCAAGAATTGATCAAATGATGATTGTGGCTTCAAAATAAGATGTTGACCAAAAATTTTGACTTTTGACTGCAAATGACCATTTTGCCCCTGCAGTTGACTGTGGAGCATTTAGGGTTTTTGACTGTGCAACTTGATGTTGTGAGTCTTGAAACTTGACATATAGATGCTTGACAATGTTTATAGGCATGTGGGACTTTATTGGACCCTTGGAAACCTCAATTTCTTTGCCAGAACTAAAACCCTAATTTTGACTGTGTTAGGAGGCAAATGGACTGTGCAACCCTTGAGAGATTTTGAAGCTTGATTTTGTCAAATCTTGAAGAATATGGGAGGGCAAATTTTGGGGTACAA
Source organism: Vicia faba (assembly GCA_948472305.1). NCBI lineage: Eukaryota > Viridiplantae > Streptophyta > Magnoliopsida > Fabales > Fabaceae > Vicia > Vicia faba. Next base: position 36,983,940 of record OX451741.1, read on the forward strand.
CAGTTGCCCCTGTTCAATCTTCTTAGACCTGAGGATGTAGATTGGTTGGCGTGCCTTTCGTGATCCGAAGGTGGAAGATGATTGAACACTAAAGTGCCCAGAAATTTGCGCTCACATGTTAGCAGTGTGATGGCGGGAATAGGCTTACAGATGCCATTTGGAGACTGATGGATGGGAGGATGGGCTTATATATGCCATTTGGAAATGTGACAGAACCTTGTCGGGAATGGGCTTATACGATGCCATTTGGAGACTGTCGGTATGTGGATGGGCTTATAGATGCCATCTAGGTGTCGATCGCGTAAGAGATTCCTTAGCGAGAACTTGCGTACCTAAGAAAAGAAAAATAATTACCTAGCCTGTTACAGGAGTTGATCTTCAAACTCTTCGTGTAGATATACCCTGGCTGGATACAGGTATCGAGTCTACAATCAGTTACTCACAGATGTGCCCTGGATAGATACAGGAATCGAATCTGGAATTAGTCGTCAACAGATACACCCTGGCAAGATACAAGAATCGGATCTTCGAACTCTTCAGACGTGCCCTGGCAGGATACAGGAATCGAGTCTGGAATTAGTCGTCAACAGATACACCCTGGCAAGATACAGGAATCGGATCTTCAAACTCTTCAGACGTGCCCTGGCAGGATACAGGAATCGAGTCTGGAATTAGTCGTCAACAGATACACCCTGGCAAGATACAGGAATCGGATCTTCAAACTCTTCAGACGTGCCCTGGCAAGATACAGGAATCGAGTCTGGAATTAGTCGTCAACAGATACACCCTGGCAAGATACAGGAATCGGATCTTCGAACTCTTCAGACGTTCCCTGGAAAGATACAGGAATCGAGTCTGGAATTAGTCGTCAACAGATACACCCTGGAAAGATACAGGAATCGGATCTTCGAACTCTTCAGACGTGCCCTGGCAAGATACAGGAATCGAGTCTGGAATTATTCTTCAACAGATACACCCTGGCAAGATACAGGAATCGGATCTTCGAACTCTTCAGACGTGCCCTGGCAAGATACAGGAATCGAGTCTAGAATTAGTCGTCAACAGATACACCCTGGCAAGATACAGGAATCGGATCTTCGAACTCTTCAGACGTACCCTGGCAAGATACAGGAATCGAGTCTGGAATTAGTCGTCAACAGATACACCCTGGCAAGATACAGGAATCGGATCTTCGAACTCTTCAGACGTGCCCTGGCAGGATACAGGAATCGAGTCTGGAAAATAGTCGCTCACAGATGTGCCCTGGCTAGCTACATGTATCGAATCTGGAATTGTGACAGTTGATAGTAATTATCCTTGGATGGACCTTTGTCCTGAAAAGACAAAACATTAGTTGTATGCAATGTCATGATGTATGAAAGGCGTGATGTTCTCAAAATAAAAGAGATTGTATGTTCATGATGCGTATGTGCATGCTATAATGTATGAAGATGTGATGTTTAGTGACTGTATTTTGTCTCGGAAAATAAATCCTTGACGAATGCCGGGAAGTCAAATCCTGGGCTGATGGTGAAGGAATAGAATTCTTTGTTTCCACTGGGGAGGATGGATGCAAGTATCAACCGGTAGGAGAAGATGACTCCGTTGGGGAATAAACTTGGCGAATAGATTACTCTGCGGGGAATGAGCTCTGTGGGGAAAGAGAGGTACTTTGCTGAGATGTTGATGATAACTCCGTTGGGGATACCATTGATAAGCTTTGAGGGAATTGATGAACTCCGTTGGGGATAGGAAGACTTCGCCGAGGACGATCTTTCCGTTGCACTTGGCTGAGGATAACCCAGTTATATCCTGGTGGGGAAATAACCTTTGAATAAAGTCCGGGGAGACGCGTTCGTGCTCTGCAGGGGTAAGCTTCCAGAATCTACTGGGGATAAGCTTCATGTTCTATTGGGGAGATTGATTGAACTCTCCTGGGGAGACTTCTTGGACTGGACTGGGGAATGGCTCCACTGGATGTCTGGTATACCGCCGGGGAACAATCTTAGATCAAGACTTCCGGGGATGCTTGTTAAGAATGTTTGTATGCTCCGTTGGGGAATACTGAGATCTTCGGGGGATACCCAACTTCCTTGAGGCTGACTGCAGGCTAACTCTGCTTGGGGAGAGTATCGCTAACTTGCTGGAGATATTGTGCCTTCTTAGGGCTGATGGGAGACCAACTGCTTGGGAGAAAATTATTGATTCTTGTCTTACTCGGCGGGGAGTGACGGTATCCTGGTTACGTTCTCCAGCCGAGCTTACCTTGGTACCTTGGTGGACAGAGCAATTAGATTGCTTAGACAACTCATTATTGCCCCCGTTTCTGATGTTCCCTGTAATTAATCCTTTGTTTCGTATTCAAATATTTATGAGTTAGCAATTAGTGTCAAATGCATATATCACAATTGAACATTGGACGTTCTTCGCAAAACAAAACAGAAAAAGGAAAAACAATTGGCAATTGGTCTGAAAAGTGAATTTGTATTAATTTTTGAATTTGCCTGTAACTAGGCGTTTATGTACAAGAGGCTGACGTCCTAGTAAGAGAACGCCGCCGAACAACGGAGTTTATACAATTTTTAAAAAAGGAAGACAAAACAGCTATGTGAAAAGAATAATCCCACTGGGTTCCAACTCTGCTATCGCCTTTATATCTTCGAGCGTCTCATCACTTGGCTGCTCAGTTGAAGATGAAACTGATTGATCGATGCCGTTTGAACCTGATGTTGATACCGGATTCTTGATGTAAGGTGATCCAATGAGACATAGTATTACGCTTTATCCCTAACTTTTGCCTGGACCGCCCTTTCGGGTTTTCAGTCCACCGGGATACCCATTTTTGCCCAAGCCGCCTTTTCAGGTTTTTGACTTGCCGGGTGTACAGATTTTTTTCATTTCATCCCTTATTTTTGCCCGAACCCTTTTGGTTCGCCGGGAAGCCCTAATTTTTGCCTAGGTATGTCAACCTAGCGGGTCTTTTATCATGCGTAGTATCTTTTTACTATGTCTGCATTGGCGGGGTGAGGAAGGTCGTCACCATCCATGGTGGTTAGGATCATGGCTCCTCCTAAGAACACATGTTTAACCACAAATGGCCCTTCGTATGTAGGGGTCCATTTGCCCCTGGGATCACTTTGAGGAAGGATAATGCGTTTGATTACTAGGTCCCCGACTTGATACTCTTGTGGTCTGACTTTCTTGTTAAATGCCCTGATCATCCGTTTTTGGTACGTCTGACCATGACAAATAACAGTGAGTCTCTTTTCGTCAATTAGGTTTAACTGATCAAGTCGAGTCTGGATCCAGTCATCTTCACTCAAGTCTGCATCCTTCATTATCCGGAGAGAGGGTATCTGGACTTCAATCGGCAAGACTGCCTCCATGCCATAGACCAAGGAAAATGGAGTTGCCCCGGTTGACGTCCTTGCTGAGGTACGGTACCCATGAAGAGAAAACAATAACATCTCGTGCCAATCTTTGTAAGTCACTGTCATTTTCTGCACAATCTTTTTGATATTCTTATTAGCTGCCTCTACAGCCCCATTCATCTTCGGCCGGTAAGGAGAAGAGTTGTGGTGCTGTATCTTGAATTGCTCGTAGAGCTCAGTGATCATCTTATTGTTAAGATTGGTACCATTGTCCGTAATGATCCTTTCTGGGACGCCGTATCGACAGATCAGATTATGCCGAATGAACCGTGCCACGACGTTCTTGGTTACAGTGGCGTAGGAAGCTGCTTCAACCCACTTTGTAAAGTAATCAATCGCTACCAGGATGAAGCGATTCCCGTTAGACGCTGTAGGTCTGATCTCGCCGATCATATCAATGCCCCACATTGCGAAAGGCCAAGGTGTAGTCAAGACATTCAGAGGAACTGGAGGAATGTGCACCTTATCTGCATAAATCTGGCACTTGTGACATGTCCGAGAATGTTGGTAACAGTCGGCTTCCATTGTGGACCAGAAATATCCTGCCCGAAGGATTTTCTTTGCCATAGTATGTCCACTGGAATGTGTTCCGAAGGTACCTTCATGTAGCTCTGCCATGATCCTTTCTGCTTCAGCTTTATCCACACAACGTAGTAAGGTCGAATCACGGTTTCGCTTGTATAGAATGCCATTGATGAGGAAGAAATTTGCAGCGAACCTTCTCAGAAACTTCTTGTCGTTGACAGATGCACCTTCAGGGTATTCTTGAGCTTCCAGATACCTCTTCACCTCGTGATACCAGGGTTTTTCAGTTACTACCTCAGCCTCAAGATCATAATAATATGCAGGTTCGTCTAGTTTCCAGATGATGATCCGGGGAGCCTCATTATCCCATTTGACCTTGAACATGGAGGACATCGTAGCCAACGCGTCCGCCAACTGATTCTCCTCTCTTGGGAAGTGTTCAAAAGTTATCTCTGTGAAATGGGGGATCAATGTCAACACACACTCTTTGTAGGGAATAAGATTTGGGTGCTTCGTATCCCACTCGCCTTTGATCTGATTGATCACGAGAGCGGAATCTCCGAAGACACTCAGAAACTTGATCCTTAAGTCAATTGCAGCTTGCAGACCCATGATGCATGCCTCATACTCTGCCATGTTGTTAGTGCAGTTGAAACATAGCCAGGAAGTGAGTGGAGTGTGAGTGCCTTGAGGGGATATGATCACAGCGCCGATACCGTTACCCAAAGCGTTGGAGGCTCCGTCAAAGTGCATGGACCATCGGGATCCTTCCTCAGGTCCTTCATCCGGTCCAGGTACTTCACAATCAGTTACTACCATGATGTTCTCGTCGGGAAATTCAAAGTTCATTGATTGGTAGTCGTCCACCGCTTGGTGTGCCAAATGGTCTGCCAATACACTTCCTTTGATTGCTTTCTGAGTCGTGTACTGGATGTCGTATTCTGTCAAGATCATTTGCCATCTTGCTATTCTTCCAGACATAGCAGGCTTTTCGAATATGTACTTTATTGGATCCATTTTAGAAATCAACAGAGTAGTGTGAGTCAGCATATACTGTCTCAGCCGGCGAGCAGCCCATACCAAAACGCAGCAAGTTTTCTCGAGCAGTGAGTATCGGGTCTCACAGTCGGTAAACTTTTTGCTAAGGTAATAAATGGCATGCTCTTTTCAGCCAGACTCGTCATGCTGCCCCAGCACATACCCCATTGAGCTGTCAAGTACTGTCAGGTATAAGATTAGAGGTCTCCCTTCAACCGGTGGCATAAGAATGGGTGGTTCTTGGAGATACTCTTTGATTCTGTTGAAAGCAGCCTGACATTCATCGTTCCAACGTATTACCTGATCTTTCTTCAGCAGCTTGAAGATTGGCTCACAGGTAACGGTTAGATGCGAGATAAACCGGGCAATGTAATTCAGACGTCCTAGAAAGCCTCTGATTTCTTTCTTTGTCTTGGGAACTGGCATCTCTTGTATGGCCTTAACCTTGGCAGGGTCCACTTGAATACCCTTGTCGCTCACGACGAAGCCTAGCAACTTTCCAGATCTTACCCCGAAGGTGCACTTGTTCGGGTTCAACCTCAGCTTGTACAATTTTAGGCGGTCGAACAACTTCTGTAGATGGTCAAGGTGTTCCTCCTCAGTTTGGGACCTTGCAATCATATCGTCAACATACACTTCAATCTCATGATGGATCATGTCATGAAACAGAGCAACCATGGCACGTTGGTAGGTTGCCCCAGCATTTTTCAACCCGAAGGGCATGACCTTGTAGCAGAAGGTGCCCCACTGAGTAACAAAGGTAGTCTTTTCCATATCTTCAGGAGCCATCTTGATCTGATTATAACCTGAAAAGTCGTCCATGAAGGAGAACACCTTGTGCTGAGCAGTATTGTCAACCAGAACGTCGATGTGAGGCAGGGGGAAATCATCTTTGGGGCTCGCCCTATTCAAATCCCTGTAGTCAACACACATTCTGACCTTACCATCTTTCTTTGGTACCGGAACCACGTTGGCAACCCATTGAGGGTAAGAAGTCACTGCTAGAAACCCGACATTAAAATGTTTCATAACCTCAGCTTTGATCTTCTCGGACATCTATGGACGCATACGGCGGACCTTCTGTTTTACCGGAGGGCAGTCTTCCTTGGTAGGCAAGTGATGGACCACAATGTCGGTATCCAACCCAGGCATGTCTTTGTAGGACCAGGCAAAGATCTCCACATAATCATGCAGCATCTGAATCAACCGTTGTTTCACACTGAGCTCTAGATTAGCACCAATCTTAACTTCCTTTTTATTTGTCTCAGTACCCAGATTTACCGTTTCCACTGGCTCTTCATGTGGCTGAATGGCCCTCTCTTCCTGAAGTAACAGTCTTGCAAGCTCGCCAGGCACTTCGCAATCATCTTCACCTTCGTCTTCGGCTAAGTTGATCGGATTTTCGAAGTCATAACTGGCAGTAGCAGAGTCGTTACCAGTGAGATCCAGAGTGGATTGAAACCTGTATGAGTGAGTGTGTGTAAATATAGTTGTTTTGCAATATATAAAGAAGGAAAGAAAGAAAGGGAGCACAAGACTTGAAATGCGAAAAACGTCCAATGTCTTTATTCATGATATATGGAAATGACAAGTAATAAGCCCTCACAAATGAAGCCAACGGTGCCCCGGGTAAGACATCGGGCCATAAAGTTTCAATTTATTGTTCATTACAAATAAAAAACAAAGGAATTCATTACTGAGTAATGAAAGTAACAGGTATGTTGTCTTTTGCAGTCCAATTGTTCAGTCCACCGTCGGCCGTCGGGTAGATCCAACTATCAAACTCAAATTCCTCCGTATCGCCTTCAATGGCATTCACTCCCGGGTTGGTGATGAACACGGGAGGTCTTCCGATCCTTGCTTTGCGTACAGCCCTCTGAGCCTCTGCAGTAAAACCCAGCCCAAACTTGTCAGTCTTAGGAGTAAAATCAGGGAGTCTGCCCCAGTTTGCACATTCACCTTTTTCAATTACAGCCCGGGCGTCCTTTAAGGAAGCCATCTTCAAAGGAAAGTCTTCTTCAATCACGGTCTCTGCTGACGCCAATGTTGGAGGCACCTCTTCAAAATGTTGAAAGGGGGTTTCAATAAACTCCCCGTCCATCTCTATATACCGGAACGAGTTCAGATGACTAACCATGTATTCTTCCTCCCCCTGCACTGTAACAATCTTCCCTCTGACAGGGTATTTGAGCTTCTGGTGTAGAGTAGAGGTCAGAGCCCTAGCCTTGTGAATCCAAGGACGACCCAGCAAACAGGAATAAGATGGACGAATGTCCATCACATAGAACATTGAATCAAAGACTTGAGAACCAACCCGAATCGGAATATCCACTTCACCATGTATCATCCTCTTCGACCCGTCAAAGGCTCGGACCACGATGTTGCTAGGCTTCAACTCCAGACCCTCACAATCCAGCCTGTCTAAGGCCTTCTTGGGCAATACATTCAGTGATGAACCGGTGTCTACCAACACGTGTGCAAGAGTAGTGCCCCTGCATTCAATGGAGACATGCAGGGCATCATTGTGGTTCTTACCCTTAGCGGTCAGATCAGCATCAGAGAAACCCAAACCATTGTCAGCGGTCAAGTTGGCCACACAATCAGTAAATTGGTCCGCAGATGTCTCTTGTGGCACATGAGCCGTCTTCAGAAATGAAATCAGGGCCTTGGCATGGGCCTCTGAGCACAACAACAATGATAGCATGGAGATCTTAGAGGGGGTGTGCCCCAGCTGCTCAACGACGTTGAAGTCACTCTTCTTAATAATCTTGAGGATTTCCTCCATCTCTTGCTGGGAGGCTTCAACATTAACATTCTTCGGTGCCTCCATTCGGGCAGGCACATCGTCAATCCCCTTGCCCCGAGCGTCAGATGACTCGGCAGCAGGGGTAGAAACTTGATCAGAAGGGGAAACAGGCACACTTGTAGGCGTGATGATAAGAGGTCTTCAGATAACTGGTGGCGCAATGTCAGGCGAGAAGAGCCTGCCACTGCGAGTAACTTTAGCGGGGCCGGTGATATTACTGATACCGGTACTAGTGTTGAACTCCTGCTTTACTCCAAGCACATACACATCTTCCCCATAGTGCCATGGGACAGCCTTGTCAGATTTGTAGGGGAGGGGCCCCGGAACAGTAATAATGATAGGTGCAATAGACATGATTTTGACTGGCTTCCTCGGGGGAGCCTTGGTAGGATTGTTGAAGATGGTGACAATAGATACTTCTTCAGTAGGAACAAAAGGAATAGCGGTCTTCTTGAACAAGATTTCTTTGCTATCCATCAGGTTTTGGACGCCTGATTTCAGCAACGGACAACCAGCAGGGGAAACAGCACACAGAAGGCAACCCTTGCTACAACCCGGAAATAAACCGGCTAGCAACAGGTTCCTCTTGACGGTCAATAAAGGGGTAGCAACATCATCCACAGAAACTGCATACAGGTCTTCCTCAATAGCATTTACTCCATGCTGGGGCATAGGAGCAGTCACAACGTTGGGCCTTTCAGGTGCCTCAAACTGTATTTCCTTCGCATTAATGAGGTCCTGAACCTTATTTCTTAGGGCCCAGCAATCATCAGTAGAATGCCCCGGGCTATCAGAGTGATAAGCACAGCGGGCGTTGGGATTATATTTCGGAGAGGTTGTATTTACCACCTTCGGAGCTTCTCTGACGGTTACCAAGTTGGTCGATAACAGTTGCGGCAAGATCTGTGACAAGGTCATACTAAGCCGAGTAAATTCTCTTCTGGGTCTCTCACCCCTTGGTTGGTTAGGTTGCCGAGGAGCGGCAGCAGGCTTTGCAATTACCACCGCATTGACAGTTTGGCGGCGTTCTGGTTTGTTTTGCCTCCTAGGCCCATACACAGCACTGGCTTCCTTTTTGAAAGGCTTTTTCTCAGAACTTGAGGACGCACCTTTCTGTATTTTCCCTAATTTCAAACCAGCCTCTATCCTTTCCCCAGTCAGAATGAGGTCTGTAAACCTTGCAGACGAATTGCCAATGAGATGATTGAAGAATGTCCCGGATAGGGTCCCCAAGAACATGTCCACAAGTTCATGGTCGGTTAATGGTGGCTGCACCCTGCCAGCCAGGTCCCTCCACTTCTGCGCATACTCTTTAAAACCTTCTCCCGATCCTAGCGACATACCCTGGAGTTGGGTACGTGTAGGAGCGAGGTCGGCATTATACTGATACTGCTTGTAAAAAGCAGTAGCCAAGTCCTCCCAGTTACGAACCTTGGTTCCATCCAGCTGATAGAACCATTCGAGATGAGTCCCTGAAAGACTCTCCTGGAAGAAATGGATCCATAAGTTCTTGTCCACAGTATACGGCTGAATCTTCCGCACATAAGATCTGAGATGTAGCTTAGGGCAGGACGCCCCGTCATACTTTGCGAAAGATGGTGCTTTGAACTTGTGTGGGATCACCACACCAGAAGATAGACCCAAGTCTCCAAAATCAAACCCAGGCACTTGTTGAATTTCCATGGCATTCAGACGATCCTCTAACTGCTTGTACTTGTCTTCAGCTGGAGGATATTGTTCCTCATTGAAATCAGTCTCGTTGTCAGAGACCACCGGGCTAGGAACCCTTCCCCCCTGGGGACTGCCTTTTCCCACAGAGGAACCAGCTTGATCAACCTCATTTTGCAGTGTGTTACCAAACCTCCGGCCAGTGTTGAATAGTACTGTTCTCTTCTTCTTCTTCTTGACCAGCAGAGCCTTCAATTCCTCCTGTCCTTGGGCCAAACTCATGATCAGCTCTTGGAATTGGGCGTTCTGAGCCTGGAGGGCCTTGATGGATTGCTTAGTAGATGACTCAGGATTCATGATGGCAAGCTGAAATAAACAGCGAAGAAGATTAAACCACCTGTAAAAAAGAGTACCTGCTATGCACATGATGCATGATATGTGTTTATGCAATGCATTCAAGGGTTCGAAGGTTCAAATTTGTTGCAGACAAAAAGGAACACACGTTATCATTAAGAAATAATTGTTCAGTAAATCAAGGCCTCATGGGCAAAATATTACAAAGTAAATCAATCCCAAAAGACACTGCGCATCCTCTTTGGAGCAATGTAAGTGTTGAGAGTCTTTTCCTCGTGCAGTAAGCGGGTGAGCTCCAAGACCTTCTTCTCACTAGCATGTAGACTGGCTTCAAGAGAATTCTGTTCTTCCTTAAGCTGGATCCAGCTCTTCTGCATTTCTTCCTAGGATGTAGGCATGTCAGGATGTTGAATGGTGTACGAGACTTCTCCTTCCAACACTGGCTCTTTGATCACAAGGAGAACATGAGGATATGGCATCACTAATTTCTGGGAGCGGGCTCGTACCCACTTGAGATAAGGCTCCAACGGGATGGAGTTCATGTGCCCCAGTGTCTTGCTGTCTATCTTGCTGGGCATCCTCCAAGCTCTGATAAATCTCTGAAGAAGTCCTTGTGCATCGTTGTCGAAGTTAAAAACTATGTCAGGAATTAACATGTCATGAGGGCCGTCCCTCTGAGCATAACCAAACTGTCTCCAAGCCAAACACGGGTTATAAGTAATACCTCCTCTGATTCCAAGTAAAGGAACATTAGGAAACTCCCCGCAACGATCAATGATAGTGACATCCTCTCTGGACCGAGAACACCAATGTATATCAGCATGCGTAAGAGTCATCAATCGTTGTGCCCATCTCAAACCCCGCTCATTCTTTAGAACTGATTGTGGAAGGTGCGAAATAAACCACCTTCCCAGGAGGGGAGTGCAGCACATAAGAACACCTCTTTTTCTCATGGTTCGAGTGTAACATGAGTGAAGGATGTCCCCAAGCAACGTAGGTATAGGATTCCTGGTCATGAAGATCTTGACAGCATTGATATTTATAAGCTGATCGGGATTCGGGAACAACACCAACCCATAGATAAGGAGGGCCATAACTTCTTCAAAGGCTTGTAGGTCGAGGGAGTTCCAACATTCTTGGGCCTTCTCAAACAGGAACCTGGCCAAGAACCCTTTGATACCACTTCTAACTTCCCAATGTCCCTTGATGTCAGATGGTTGTAGGAGTAATGCTTTAGCAATCTCTTCAAGTCTGGGTTCCTTTTCCGTACCGTTGTAGGGTAGTTGACTAAGGATGTGGATTTTCAGAAGCCGGGAGAACTCTTCCAATGTAGGCACTAGTTGATAATGCAGGAAATTAAAGCAATGGTGCAGAGGGTCAAAGAACTGGAAGAGGACCTTTATCATATCTTCCCCAATGTTGGTGTTGACCAAGCTGATGAGTCTTCCATGTTTCTCACTAAAAGAAGAGCTCTTGGGAATCCTGGATATGAGTTCCTTAAGCTGAGGAGGGACCCTTACAAGGTTAACCTGAATTGTCTTTCTGCGGATAGTTTCCATGTCCTACAAAACAAGAACAAAAATGAAGATTCGAACCCCTGAAACGGTTAGTGGATGCATGTGATGTTGTATGATGTTATGATGCTATGATAAAAACACACCACAAGTATCCACAAAAAGAAAACATGGTAAAGCACACAAGTCACACCACAACCCTTAGAGTTTAGGCCAGCATGGGGTCTGGGTATTACCCTCTTGAAGTTGGTGGGTTCAAAACCTGTCCTATCAGAAGTAACCGGGTTCTAAGGATCTCAATGTCATTGGATTGTTTTCTGTGTTCATCGTTTCGATTTAGCCACTGAACTGGCGACCAAAATATTCCAAGAAAACAACCCTCAACTGAGTGTAGTATCGAGTATCAACCAACCTCGGACTGCACCAAAGTCAGTTATCTCACTACCCTAAAGAGGCCAAGATGGTTCAATTAAGGTTCCTAAGGTCAGTTGATGCTTCACGACACCACGCGGCGGCCCCGTACTCTCCTTGACTTGACTCAAGGGTTACCGGTACTCACCAAAGTGCCACATCAACGTAGCAGACTGCTTCAACCATGTCGATATACCACGCACAGTTCCCTCACAGTCTTGTTGCTACTTTCTAAGAAGGTATCCCCCAGATTCGGGTTAGGATCTGTAGAACTCCCAAGACAGTACCCACAATAATAAAGCAAACGATTCAGACAATTGAAAAAACAAGTATGAGCTATCCTAAGGTACACCTCACTTTAAATTAGTCCCCAGCAGAGTCGCCAGTTCTGTGATCGGTGGAAATAGAACTGACTGTTTAAAGCTGGATCGCGTATATCGCGGTAAGCAAGAGTCGCCACCATCTTTTATTTTCTCCAACATGGACAGGACAAAAGCACAGCAAAATTCCTTATGAGATAGTTTCTCGGTTCGGGAGGTAGATTTATAGAAAGGGAAGGTGTTAGCACCCTTTTTATCCATGGTTATCCATGGGCTCTTAGATACTTGCTCTTATGTTTTCAAAATGTTTGCTTTTCAAATGTGAGTGGGTTTGAAAAAAAGTTTCATTGAAATATTTCTGAATAACTCTTGTATCAGTCCTCAAGAGTGTTTGAAAAAATTGTTTTGAAAGCTTTTGGAAAAGTGTCGGTGTGAAAAGATTTTGATTTTTTTTTTAGAGCAAGTATCCATGAGTCATCTACCTACCCTAAGGAATTAGGCTGTGTATAAGTCCTTAAGGTAGTGTTATCCCACCATTGAGAGGTAGGTAGCACACCGTTGGAGGTGTTCGGGTCAATTCGAGTGTAGGGACAGTGTGGTCACCGAAGCAACAGTTAGGACACCTTAGAAGCTACCCTTATGTCCTTGATCCTTTTTTAATCCGAGGCAACCGTTTCAGGGCAACTGTTTCGAGGCAACTGTTTCGAGGCAATTGGATCATGGACATAAGGACTTACTAAAACGTCCTATACTTGACGACCACGTTTCGAAGGCAACAGGTGAGGCGTACCCTAGAAGTGGTGTGTGTATTTGTGTGTTGTTTTCAGTTCAACAATTATCTTTGATCATGGCAGTGTGAGCTACGCGTTGTTTTTAGTTAACATACATTCTTTCATACAAAGTTAGAATTTAAGAGTGCGGAAAATTAAAAGACGGAAAGATAAAAGCTACGCTATTACAAGGCGCGGGTCTATACATCGCCAAAGTACAAAGACCCGTTTTTGATAAAAGATGCGGAAAGTAAAAAGAAAAGCGATAAACCTAATTACTATTACATCCTTGAGCAGTTACATAATATTCAAAAAGAAAATAATGCGCGAGATAGAAATTAAGATTAAACGTCCGAGGGTTTTGACCTTTTGCTCGAAATTAAATTAAATTAAAGTCTAATTATTATTTAATTAAAGAAATGTGTCTTTTGTGTTTTTTTGAAATAAAGAAAAGAATTTATAAGGAAACCCTAATTCTAGATTATTTTTAGTTATTAAAGAAAATATTAAGGTTAACCTAATTTACGCTAATTAATTAATTTACATGTTTATCTACAAAAATAATAGTAATAAATAATGAGGAAAATAGTTAATTAAGAAAAAAGGTAAAAATATCAAAACCTAATTCTACATATTTTTTATTTATTAAGAAAAAAGATTAAAATTAAAACCTAAATTAACTAAATTAATTGTTAATTATTTATTTACAAAAATATTTTAATGGTGAAATTAATAATAATTAAATATAAAACATTTTTTTGTTTCTGATTTTTTTATTATGAAAATTATTTTACGGTGAAAAAAAAAACAATTAAAACATTAAAAGGAATTAAAAATAAAATCAAATAAAATGAAAAGATGCAAACCAAAGGGGGTATCAGGCCCAGAATGGAGGTGTTTGGAAGTAATTCAGGCCCATCAGCCAAAGGCCTTGTTTGACTTTCCACGCTTGTGTGTACATCCATTGACTGAGCCCTACCATGGACTTCATTCTGTGGCCTTCAGATTATTCATCCAGGCCATCTGGCAAGCCAATGCATGAGGACGTATGGTGGGACATTGAGAATACGCTGCATGTGAATATATTGGAACAAAAAATAGCAATTATGTGGGGGGACCTAGGAATCAAACCCAGGTCCCAATGCCTGCAGTACACGTCCTCAACCACCAGGCCATTTGCGTTTGTTTATAAGTATAATAGACAACAATCATTATGTAAGAAAACAAATGTTAGTGGTATAACACAAAAAAATGCGCCAGATTTTAAATGCTCCAGTCACCATATGCCACGCGTGCTTCGTCTTTGTTTGCCTGCAATTATATGAAACAAGTAGCGGGGGTTTTAAACCCCCACAAATTGAAAGTGTGGAAAATAGCGATTACGCCCATAGGTTAAATAAATTGAGCGCGAGGGTTTCAATCGCTTCGTCTCATTGCAAGGAATTTGTCTATACTGGTTTGATAGTCCAATTTTACAGCATATGCAAAGCTCCAATTTTTGAGCTCTGAAACCCTAAAACATGTTAATGGCAAATCACGATACAGAGCCTTATAATGCAATTGAATCATATCATTAGCTTCAGAAGGTCCCTATGAATACAAAACAACCAATAATATGTATCAAATGCGCATGAATCATGATATGGAATTCAAGAAAATGTGGCAAACCGTATGGCCTGTGTTTTTCAATTCTTTGCACGTTTTGACTCGTTCTTGATTGCAAACGCTTCCTGGAGACTTAAGCAACGTATTGGAATCTTTTTTAGGCTTTGGAATATACTGCAAGCATGAAATCAGTTTCAAGCTTTTCTTGGAATTTTTGCAAATTGGTTCTCTATTCTCAGCAGCTTTTTCGTGTATGTATGAGTAGGGTTTCATTCAGCCTTTGTATGTGAAGCAAATTAGGTTAAGAAAGAGCCCAAAAGTCCATGAATTTATGATTTGAATATTTGATTTTCAATCATGAAATTTCAATCTTTTTTTCAATGAAACTTTGCCAATTATGGAAGATTTTGTCTTGTTGATTGATGCACGAAATCTTTAGCATATTTTGAGTATATTTGTTGCATAAAAAGATTTGAAAACCATTATTTGATATTTTTCTACAATTAAAACTAATTAAATGAATTAATAAGAATAAAAATTTAATTAATTAATTAAAAATAAGAAAATAAACCCCTTTTAGCACAATGGGTCGTGCATAGGCTTTGGGTAATGATTCAAGGAAGAATTTGAGGCCCATTAGCAATTTTGAAGTGTTTTAGGCAAAGTTGACTTTTCAAAATTCCCAAAAATTTCCCAACTTCTCCAATGCATATCTTGCTCAATTTTGAAGCTATGATCATGTTCTTGGACATTTTGGAAAGGTCTTGAAGTCCTCTAACCAATGCCTTTGGTCCCATGTCATTTTGATTTACCAATCTCAAGTTATGATCTTTGACTTAAAGTGCCTTTTTGTTGACTTTTGAAAATGACCTATAATGTTGAAATTGATAACTTTTTGTGAGAGCATTTCTTGGACTTGGAGTGTGAAGATGAGTTGTAGGAAATGTCATCCTCTTCAAAATGAGCATTGGATGGAATTTTTCTGATAAACCATGAAGAAGTTATGCCTTGGTCAATTTGCAGTTGACTTTTCAACTGTCCAAAAATAGAAACTTTTGCATCTTGAGACTTTTTGAGCCATGCTTGTGAAATCATGATCAAGAATTGATCAAATGATGATTGTGGCTTCAAAATAAGATGTTGACCGAAAATTTTGACTTTTGACTGTCAAATGACCATTTTGCCCCTGCAGTTGACTGTGGAGCATTTAGGGTTTTTGGCTGTGCAACTTGATGCTGTGAGTCTTGAAACTTGACATATAGATGGTTGACAATGTTTATAGGCATGTGGGACTTGATTGGACCCTTGGAAACCTCAATTTCTTTGCCAGAACCAAAACCCTAATTTTGACTGTGTTAGGAGGCAAATGGACTGTGCAACCCTTGAGAGATTTTGAAGCTTGATTTTGTCAAATCTTGAAGAATATGGGAGGGAAAATTTTGGGGTACAACACATATGTTCCAAAGCCTGGAATTTAAAGGATTCGCAGGTTTCAGAGGCAATCAGAAACAAAAAGGTCATTGGCTCTGGAACTATTGGGAACGGTAATGATAATACAAAATCAGTAGTTCCCTAAAGAATCTCAGGTGAATCTAGAAGAGGATGTCACACCTTTTCAAGCAACTTCTATCAAAGCAAGACAAATAGATTTTTTCCTACTTTTTGATTATTGACAAAAAGGGGGAGAATGAAAGATATTTTGACTCGTATCAGAAGCTATATCAGAAGATCTTTAGGGAAGTATTTTATTTTCTTGTTATATGAGTATTATACTCAGGGGAGAGTTTTTTATTTCTTTGTTCTTTATATTCCATCAAAATATACAAGTTTTGTCATCATCAAAAAGGGGGAGATTGTTAGAACATAATTTGGTTATACATCCCTGTAAGAGTTTTAATGATAACAAACACATGATATATATATATATATATATATATATATATATATATATATATATATATATATATATATATATATATATATATATATATATATATATATATATATATATATATATATATATATATATATATATATATATATATATATATATATATATATATATATATATATATATATATATATATATATATATATATATATATATATATAAAGAACAAATATGCCCGCTAATAAAAGCATCTTTATATGCAGGGAAGTTCTGATGTGAAAAAGATGTTCTGATGTAAGAAGCATAGAAGATCGGCTAGAACATCACTAGAAGTTCTGATCATGCGAGCATAGAAGATGAGAGTATTATGATATAATCATATGCATCCTTCTTAGAAGAAAATCTACGTGACACGCTTATATGAAGAAGTTCTGTTACAACTTCTGAATGCACCAACGCTGTGAAATAGGATCTCTGATACTCTGATCTGTAAAGTTCTAATACAAGCAGTATGGGACTCCCAATGGTAACATTTATCCTCTGACGTGAGAAGTTCTAAAGCGTTATAGTTTATCAAAGGAAAATCAAAAGTAACAGCTATAAGGAGACAAGAATCTCCTGGTTTGGAAAGATCATTAATTCGTGTTATGAACATTCCAAAAGCATCCTCTTATGTCACTGTTGCATAGCCTATATAAAGAAGATGAAAAGAAGAATTCAGGTGACGAACATTTTGCGCATAAAAAAGAAAATCAATTATCCAGTTCTACCTAGCAATCTTAACTTGTGTAAAACATCACTGTCTTGTGATACTGTTTTATTAGAAACACTCTTGTACACATTTATTCATATATTATTCTGTAATTCCTTGAGAAAACCAGGTTGTGGTTTTAGACTCAAGTAGACATTGACAGTTGTCATTGTGATTTGTAATCAATATTGATTAGTGGATTAAGACCTCGTTGGAGAGAGGCGAAATCACCTTGGCGGATGGACTGGAATAGTTTGAGTTCAAACAAACAAAGATAAAGTCAACGTGTTCTTTTCATTAAGTTTTAAGATCCCAATTCAACCCCCCTTCTCGTGTTTTTCACTTCTTCCACTGGTGCACTGGAGTGCAAAGAGATTATGGAGTTGGTTTATTTTGTTGGCTTGATGAAGACTGTCACCAGGTTTGCAAAATGTTATAAGACTCTTGTTAAGGAATTTATTGTTAATATTCCTATTGAATGTGTTGATCATAAAAGTAAGGAGTATAGGAATTGTTAGAGGTAGATGTGTAGAATTTCCCCCTACTATCATCAATAGATGTCTGGATAGGTCTGAAGATGATTATTATGAGTTGGAAGTGACTGATAATCAAGTGTGAAAGGACATCACTGCAAACCAAGTGAGTGAGTGGCCCTTGAAGAATAAGATTCTCGTTAGTAAGCTAAGTGTGAAATATGCTATCTTGCATAGAATTGGATCTGTTAACTGGGTCCTTGTTTACCTTGGTTTTTGGTAAACAACCGCTGATCCTCCAAATGGTTACTTATTTGGTTACTCGCAGGATCGATCAGATTGATCCTAGGACATAGGTTGATTTTGAAGTTTGATTAAATTGGATATTGGTTAAATGACAATAAAATAAAGAGGCTTTAAGTAAATTGCATGAAGAAAGGACTTGGTAAAATAAATAAGGCTTTAAATGAAAGGGTTCGACAGGAAAGTAAAGAAGAAAGCAAATAAATTTCTGAGAAAGTAAATGACTTTGATTAATAAATTTGGTGTTTCACACATACATTTCTCAATAATTCTTTCTCGCACGCTGGGTACTCGAATCTATATGAGTGACTTTGTATAGAATTGTGAACACACGCGAGAAACTACATGACTACTACTATTTATACTAAAACATCCCAAGTAACCGTCGGGCAGTTACACTGCTTCGAGATGATTCCACTTGGCACGTTCTCAATGTTCGATGCTCCAGATCTTCGCACGTTGCACTTGGTAACCGCTGGAAACCGTTTTCCCTCCAAACGCTTGAATTTCAAACTGCTCCACTCTGAACCATCGAACACCTTCGTCGAGAAGCATCTTCGACGAGAAACTCCTTCGACGTCGAAGGCAACCAACTTCTCCCTTGGAAGAAATCTTTTAAATACCTTGCCATCTTTCGATGGGCATTTCGACAGACCTAGCTAGTCGAAAACATCCTTCAGCTTTAATGGCTGACATTAATAAAACAAGGGTGTCGAATTTAAGAGCCAACAAATTGCCCCCCAAGAATGCCTTATTTCGACTCTGAAAGAAAAAGGCATTCTTTGAAACGCCATTTGACACCTGTCTTTCCACGCTTAGTCACAAATTAAATTGTGCACTTTTTGTTGTCTTCTACCAACCACTGGCAATCCCAAGAAAACCATCATTTATCCGTACCTAAGACGTCAATTCAGCACAGCATGCAGTGCCAAACGTCATTTCAGAATTTGTCATTATGACAATTCCCAAAAACGAGGACGCACGCTGCGTCCCTCTATTTCTGCAGAACGGCTAAAACAACAGGGGGATGCCACGTGTCCCACTATCTCCTGCAACATTAAATGGCATTTAATGTCCTCGGTTTTGGGGATTTTCCCCCACTACTATAAATAGCAGTAAGTACCCCATTGTGGGACTTTTTACGCCATCTAGCTTTCAGACTTCTCTATTTTCATACAAACTTGTCATCTTTGCAAAACCCTTTCCTTCTTCACTTCGTCTTCAACATCACCATTAACAATGGCATCTGGTTCCAATGCTCCTAGCGCTGCCGTACCATCTGAAAACGTCAAACCTAAGGTTTTCGTCACCGCTCCAGTAGTAACTTCTACGGGCCAACGAAGGGTCCCTGAACCCTTGGACATCGCCGTACGTGATGCTTACTCACACCACCTTATGATCCCGGTTGGATATTCCAACCAGATCTTTGCTATGTCTGGCCCCTTGTATCCAAGTATTGCTGAGGCCATGAAGATCAAGAGTTATTTTCCGGTAGTTGAGAGACTCAAACCGGTTGCATGCGCCAAGAAAGATGCAGAGGATAATGAAGACCCTGCTAAAGAGAAAATCGACCTTCGTTTCTTCAACAAAGGTGTTAGGGCTTTCAGGTCTGGCCCTAGCCTTACTCCTGATTACGTTGCTTGGCTGGAAAAGATGGAGAAACGCCAAGCTTCGATCTGGAAAGATATGGGGATTTTCGACCTGGTGATGCTGTCGAAGACAGGTTTGAACTATTCTCCGGAGATGTTGATAGCTTCTCTACTTTTCTGGGACTACTCCCACTTTACTTTCCATCTTCCCTGTGGGATGCTGACCCCTACACTCTTCGATGTGGCCGCTATCACTGGCCTTCGACCCACCGGAGACTACTTCGATCCGGAGGAGATGTCGGAGGATCAAATTGGATTCTCTGCCACCAAACCAACCTATACCACCTTCATCAATCACTACCACGACAGGTCGACAGATGCTGTGTCGGATGTCGAACACATAGCGTTTCTAGCCTTATGGCTGACTCGCTTTGTATTTTGCTCGAAGTCCTTACAGGTGACCAAGAAGATGGTCACTCTCGCCACTCAACTCCATCATGGCCAAAATATCTGTTTGGCAGAATTGATTTTGGCTAGCCTCTATGATTCGATTAGTAATGGGGCAACTCTTCTAAAAATTATCGAGAACAGGGCCAGTTTGCTACTTGTTGGGCCTTTTTGGCTGCTCCAACTGTGGCTCAATGCCACCTTCGAATCTTTCTTGCCTAAGAAGGTTCAAATAAATGAGCAGGCTCCAGAGATAGCGAACAGACGCGTCGAAGGAACCAGACTGGCTCTGTTGACGCCTATGGAAGATGGACTGGAGCTTCAGCAAACTTTCACCAACTTCGTTCTGATGTTTGCTCGAAGGAAAGAGTTTATTTCGACTATGGCTCTGTTTGCTTGACGGAAGGTAGGCCCAGCATGGTTCACAAGGCCACATCCAAGGACGTCGAGTGGTCCTCAAGTTGACGAACATACAATAATGTGGGAGGCGTTCCTCACACCAAGGATCATGCCTCTTTGATTCAGGAGCTCTAAGACTCACTTGAGTCTGATTGCATACCAACCAAACCTGGTATCTCGCCAGTTTGGTATTATTCAAACCCTACCTTCTCCAATTTTTCCAAGAGAGAAGTCTATGTTGTACTTCTGCAATGATTACACTGAAGAAGCTGCCACTAAACATATCGGAAGATATGCTGGTCGAACAGTTCTCTCGTTGTTTGACTACCAGCTCAACTTCCTTTGCTCACCATCCTTCGAGGAGTGGTGGAAAAGTTATTACGCTGAGGAGTTCTTCGACGAGAAGGACTTCGTGGATGAGCTTCAGAAATCTTTTGTCCTTGTGTTGGACAAAATAAAGAAATGTAAGTTCATCCTTTCACATTACTTTGTCTTTCTCTTTCGACTGCTAGCCTGTTAACTATTTATTTGATTTCAGTTGTTCGAAAGCCTGTAGCCAAGAAGGCTGCAGAAAGCCAACAGGGAGGAGGCCCCTCAACAAAACCTCCACCGCCGGCGAAGACCACAACACCGGTGAAGACCACAACCAACCAACAGGGGGAAGGTCCTTCGAAGAAACCTTCTGTATCGGTAACCAGACTTTCATTATTTTCTTCTGGCTCTCGATTTTTGACTTTCGATGCAATTGCTAAATCGAATTCCCATTGGCTTTTTAGGCACCTTCGCCCAAGAAACAGCCAGCACTGGTGGTCGAATCTGGGAGCGACGAAGAAGGTGATTCTCCCCCTGCTCCTCTAAAAAGGCGAAAGCTGACGAAGGACGCTCCTGCTCCTGCTCCTGAGGGTCGAACGATTAGAATAAAGGTTGCTGGGAGAAAGCCCAGGCCACCTCCAGTGATCATTGAGGATCCAACGGAGGAGGAACTAAACGTTCTTCTCAATAAGCCTGTCGAAAGCGACAATTCCAGCCCTGGGGCTGAAGCTAATTTACAGGTAATCTCTTAGACCTTTTTGTAACTTAGGTGTAGATACCTACATTCGATTATGTCTCTTTCGATTTCTGAAGATTCTTCTTCTTTCCTTTCTCAGGACACCACTGAAAGCTCACCGCCAAGGACCTCTGAAACACTGGAGTCTGCTGAACTCAGCAGGCCACAAGAAAAAGGCTTGGAAAATGACGAAGCCCATACTGAAATAAATGAGGCCAATGCTGAGACGGTAGAAAAACCAGCAGAGGATCCTCAAACGGAAGAACAACAGCCAAAAGAGGTTCAGGTGGTGGATCTGTCGGAAGAGAATCGTGACGAAGGGGACCATGGCAATGCTGGCGAAGAAAACCAAGGTGCCGCTGGCGAAGGGCACCAAGGTAACGCTTGCGAAGGGCATCAAGATGACGCTGGTGCTTCCCCAGTCCGAGTCGAAGGGAAACAAGTCGAGGCACCTACCACTCAACAGCCTCAAACCCAAGACAATGCTGTTGCAAGGGCTGTTACCTCAACGAAGCACAGGTCGAAAGAGGATTTAGAACTCTTGAAACAAACTGACCCTGTTAGCTATCTCAACGCAATCATCGAGAGCAAGAGTTCGTCTGATGCTAGTCAGGAGGTTCCTACCCTGTCGGGGAAGTCCACTGAAACCTCTCCTCTTGATGAAGCTTTAGCGAAGGTTAAGGCCCAGTTTTTCAAGAAGGACTTGATGAAGGCTTTGGAGGGGGACCCCACTGCTCCATCATACTTGAGGGAAGTTTTGAATGCTGTCGACTTGTTAGCTGTAGCTCCAGAAGTTTCAGGCTTGATCATGGAGTTACACTCCATTATTGATCAAGTCTCAGCAGATTATAGGCGCCAAAGGGGCTTTAATAGTCAACTTGAGGTGTTATATGGCAAAAGCTCTTCTGCATGGACTGCTGTTTCGGAGACGACTTCTCGAATTGCGGAGTTGTCGAAGCAAAAAGCATCTACACAGGAAGAAGTCGATGCCATCGATCGAGAGAATGCTTCCTTCAGGGCACAAATCGAAGAAATAGAGGCTAAGATAAATGCCAACACTAAACGCAAGGAGGAACTTCTCTCGACCGTCCCAGACACCGAGAGTCAAACTGAAATCAAACAAGGCCTGGAATTTACTGAGAAGGCCCAAGGCTTCGACGCTCAGATTGCCAAGCTTGTGCAGGAGAATGCCTGGTGCAAGAAAAGATTGGAGCTGCAGCAAGTCAAATACCTTCGACTCAAGGACTCTGTTCCCTTCTGATTGATTCAGCTTTTGTAACCATATTTTGTAATCTATATTCGACAACATTGCCATTTTGGCTAAAATTTATAAAAATTTCCATTTTGGCTTTTTATGGTCAATTTAGTCTTGTTATTTTATTATTTTATTTTTATCTCCTGGAGTGTAGGTTTGTATCTCTTCAAATATTTACCATTTACTCTCAAGAGCCTTTTATCTTCGCCTAACTCTTCGACTTCATAGGCTCCACCAGAAAAAGTTTGGATAACTCTGAATGGTCCTTCCCATTTGGGTGACCATTTCCCCATGCTTCGATCCCTTCGATCCATGGGAAGAATTACCTTCCAAACTAGTTCTTCAGGCAAAAATACCTTAGGTTTTACCTTTTTATTATAAGAGTCTTCTACTCTTTTCTTCTGAAGCTTGAGTAGGTCAAGAGCGCGCAATCTCTCTTCGTCTAAATCCACCAGTTCGTCTAACATCATGTTCCAATAAATTTCAGAGGGAATATCATAATGCCTCTGAACCCTTGCAGATTGAAGACAAATTTCTGCTGGCAACACTGCATCATGGCCAAAAGTTAGCCTATATGGTGTTGTACCTGTGGCTTCTTTTGGGGATGTTCGACAAGCCCACAGAATCTGGTCTAACGTCTTATGCCAATTCTTTGGTTTCTTCCCAACATGCTTTTTTATCAAGCCAATCACTACTTTGTTTGCTGCTTCGACTTGACCATTTGCCTGTGCATAATAAGGCGTTGATGTTAGGAGTTTGAAACCTGTTTCCTGAGCAAATTCCTGCATCTTTCGACCAGTGAAAACTGATCCTTGATCAGTTGTTATCGTCTCAGGGATTCCATACCTAAAGATAATGTTCTTTTGAATAAATTCAATGACATTTTCTTGGTCTACATTGACTAAAGGGATAGCTTCGATCCACTTAGTAAAATAATCAATGCCTACCAGTATGTATTTCTGACTCTTTGATGATGCTGGTCGAATCTCTCCAATGAGGTCCAACGCCCATCCTCTAAAGGGCCAAGGCTTCACTATCGAGTGAAGTTCGCTTGCTGGTACATGTTGGATGCCTGTATGGACTTGACACTCTTAACAACCTTTGGCGAACTCAACACAATCTTTCAGCATAGTGGGCCAATATAGTCCTTGTCGAAACAACAACCATTTCATCTTATGGCCTGCTTGGTGAGCCCCACATGCTCCAGCGTGCGTAGTCGAAAGGGCTATGTATGCCTCAGTTTCACTTAAGCATTTTAGCAATACCCCTTCAGGCGTTTTCTTGAATAACTCATTACCCATGAGTACATAACTCAACGCCCTGTACTTTGTTTTTCGTTCTGTCAAAGCTCCTGGATTTTGAAGATAGTCCACAATGGGTTTCCTCCAATCTTGCTCTGATAAATTATCTATGAACGAAATTTCAAAGTTACTTTGATCAGCATACCCTAGTCTCGTCGATTCCAAGTCTGTTGGTGATAGACAAGTTGCTTTTATCTTTTCTCGAACTTCGATTGCTCTTTGCAATCTCGTTTTTGAAATCTTATACCCAGATGCAATCTGTGCCAAGTCGTTGGCTATTTGATTTTCGACTCTGGGTATGTGTCGAATGTTGACTGTTTCAAATTTTTTCAATAAACGATTTGCTATCACAAAGTACATAATGAGATTCTCTCTTATGCATTTATATTCCTTTGTGACTTGCTTAATGACTAACTCTGAGTCTCCCATTATTTCGACTCGAGTTGCCCCCAATTCCAACAATATCTCGAGGCCAGTAATTAGAGCTTCATACTCAGCCTCATTGTTCGAACAAGAACCTGATATTTTGTACTTGAATGTTGTTGGAATTTTATCTGGAGAAATAATCAAGACTCCTACCCCTGTTCCATCTTTATGGCTGGAACCATCGAAGTAGAATTTCCAAGGCTCTATCTCCACATAATTAATATCCTCAACTTGAATTGAGTGGTCGACTATGAAGTTTGCAACCACTTGTCCTTTTACTGCCTTAAGAGGCATAAAGGTCAAGGAGTATTCAGTTAATGCTAATGCCCACTTGCCAATTCGACTGTGCAAGATAGGTTTCGACAACATATACTTGAAAACATCAAAATGAGACGAAACATACACATCAATTGGTTTTATATATTGCTTGAGTTTTATACAAGAGAAATACAGACATAGACACAATTTTTCAACTTCACTATATCTAGTTTCTGCATCGTTTAAAACTCTACTGAGATAGTAAATGGGTCTTTCGACTCCATTCTCATCTTCTTGGGCTAACATGCTTCCCAAAGTTTTGTCGGATGCAGCTATGTACAATCTCATACTCCTATTGCTACAAGGAGGCACCAAAATAGGTGGCTTAGTGAGGTACCCTTTGATTTTGTCGAAGGCTTCTTGTTGCTCTTGCCCCCATTCGAACCCTTCTTTATTCAGTCGAAGTAAGGGTGAAAAGGCCTGAGCTTTCCCACTTAGATTAGATATGAATCTCCTTAAGAAATTTATCTTGCCTAACAGAGATTGCAGTTCCTTCTTATTCGATGGCGCTTTCGCTTCCAGAATTGCCTTCGTCTTGTCCTGGTTGATTTCGATTCCTTTCTTGTGGACAACGAAGCCCAAGAAATCTCCAGCTTTCACACAGAAGGCACACTTCAAAGGGTTCATCTTCAGACCATGTTCTCTCATTCTTTTGAATGATTGTCGAAGGTGGTCAATATGATTCTTCCTGGAAACAGATTTTATAACAATGTCATCAATATATACTTGCATAAAAGTGTTAATAAAATCATGGAAGATAGTATTCATTGCTCGCTGGTACGTTGCCCCAGCGTTCTTTAGGCCAAAAGGCATCACTACCCATTCGAAAGTGCCTAAGGCCCCAGGGCATCGAAAAGCTGTTTTCGACACATCCTCTTCAACAATGAATATTTGATTATATCCTGAATAACCATCGAGCATACTCAGGTATTCATAGCCAGCGGCAGAATCGACTAGCATTTCCGCCACAGGCATAGGATATTCATCTTTGGGTGTAGCAGCATTCAAATCTCTGAAATCTATGCACACCCTTAACGTACCATTTTTCTTAATTACTGGCACAATGTTTGCAATCCATTCGACATACCTTGTAACACGTATGAATTTGCATTTCAACAGTCTTTTGACTTCCGTCTTGATCTTCGACAGTATTTCTGGAGCGAAGCGCCTTGAATTTTGCTTGATTGGCTTCTTCCCAGGTTTGATTGGCAACTGAAGTTCTACCAATCCTCTGTCGAGACCAGGCATTTCGTCATAATCCCATGCAAAACAGTCTTTGAACTCTTTCAGCAATTGGATTACTTCCAACCTAAGTTCTGGATCAATTTTGGCGCTGATATAAGTTGGCATTTTCTCTGACCCTTCGCCTAAGTTGATTTCTTCTAAAGGATCTTGCGCTAACATTTTAATGTTGTTCGCCAAGGGGTCCTTTTCGAAGCCCAAAGGCTCATCGTCATAGATGGCGTCGAGCCTCTGTTCCTGCATTTCTTCTGGCATGATATCAGGGGGTCTTGGATCGAAATCCTTCCCTGGACCTGCAGCAGATAACTGTTGATCATTGGCCTGTGTGGCCATGTACTTCACTTCGGCTTCGAGAGCTGTTATCATCTTAGTTTCGGCTACATAAGCCGAAATTCGCTTCAAAGATTGTGACTCAGTCATTATCACTGAATTCACTTCCCCAACCAGTTGGTTGGATATCAGTTAACCCACTGAAGTCTATGTGGGACAAGTCTTCTCTGTCCCATTGGAAACCATGCTCAGGATGCAGGTATAGGGAACAAAAAGTGTTTGGCGCTGGCGCCATGTCAAAGTCAGGTGTTGGACATGGCCCTATGTGAGCCAGGTTCTTGTCGAAATCTGCCAAACCCAGGTGATTCACTTCGCCCAGGTAGTAGCTTTGATCTGCCTCTATGTTTTCGACCATCCCATCTGGACGCCATAGGAGCAGCCTCTGGTGCATTGATGATGGCACAGCTCCAACACCATGAATCCATTCACGGCCCAACAAAAGATTGTAGTTAGGTTTGGCCGATATGACCATAAACATCGTTGGTCGAAGGATAGATCCTACTTTGATATCCAGCTGGATCACTCCCATAGTGGTCCCTATGCCACCCTCATAGTTCGACCGGACCATGTTATGAGGCTTAATGTCCTCATCCCTTTTGCCAATTTTCCTTAGCATAGAGTGAGGAATAATGTTGATGGTCGCCCCGCAATCCACCAAAATTTTATTCATAGTAGTTTCTTCGAGTTTAGCCCTTATGAATAAAGGCTTGAGGTGATTTTTCATCGCCTCTGTAGGTGGCTCGAAGAACCCATTTTGTTCCTCAGTGGTGCCATTGTCCATGACGAAATAGCACACTGGCCTGTGTTTGGCCATTTCTTGTTCCACTTCCTAGTCACTTACTTCGACCTCCACCTGTCGGTTGAATTCTCTGGGCAGCACTGAGACTATATTCACCATTATGTCCAAAGTATCATCAGACTCAGAATCGCCTTCGTCTTCGACTTCACTTTGGTTAGGCCAAACTAGCCTGTTGGTTACTGGCTCTCTTTCTAGAGGTTTCCTTTGCTTCCTTTGAGGAACGTTCGAACTGGTTTTTGCCTTTGGTTCGTTGGCAGCCTCCCTTTCAGCTTTTCGTCTCCTTTGGTATCTCCTCCATTGAGATCGAGACATGGGATTTTTACCTTTGTAGTTGCTTGACACTTGTGCAACTTTAGGTGCAGCAACCTAAGGCTCTTTCTTTTGAGTCAAAGAGGAACCCCTTGGCACGTCGAAAGAGTGCCATCTCTCCTCACTTGGCCTTTTTCGACCAGAGGTTTTGTACCAAGTATCTACTGGCACATTTGTGGGAGGCCTAAAAGTCAATGGCCTCTTTTCTTGGTTTGAACCTCTTTGGGAGGCTCTTCTGGGATCATGTCGAAGATCAACATTTTCCCTTCTCTTATTCGCTGCTCTTATGCCTTGAATGTGCTCAGCAGCTTTTTTATCAAAGATCGAACTGCATCTTGGACACAGCATCACCTCTGATTTCTTTTTCTGGCATCTTTGTAAAAAATCTGCCAAATTTTCATTTTCCCGAGGGAAGGCAGTCTTATTAGCTTGTTCTTGCCTCATGGCCTCTTCTGATGCTTTTGGGTCAGAGAGTTCGACCATGTTGATATTCATTGTATCTTTGTTGGCAAGAGTTAACTGCTTCATTTGTATCTCCAGATTCTCCGTCTGGCCTTGAACTGTGGCCAAGTGGGAACTGGGTTTTGGTCCAGTTTTTTGTGCTTCAGCGGTCTCCAACTTTGGGCTTTCGACCGCTTTCTGAACTGCTTCAATTGTCTTCCTGGATAAATTTCCAGAAAAACTGCCAAAGATTGGCATGTTGATGTGGTCCTTTGAGACTTCGACCATTGTGATTCCTGGCTTCTTCGACTGGCTCCTGGTTGCCTCTATCACGTTCACCTCAGAGGGCTCAGCATAGTGGGCTTCAGCCTGCAATGGATTTGAGTCGACAGCCATGGGGGTTTTGTCAGCAAACTTCAACCTCCCTTCTTCGATAACGTCTTGCACAAGATTCCTGAAAAGAAAACATTGAGAAGTTTTATGGCCCAAAAAATTATGATATTTGCAAAAACCTCTCTTCTTTCTTTGATCAAGAGGCGGCACTTTTACCCCTGGGGGTACTATCATTTGGCCATCTTTAACAAGCAAGTCGAATATTTCATCACATTTTGTGATGTCAAAACTATAAGTCTTTTTGGGGAACCTATCGTTGGTCCTTTCTGGACCAATGGGATTTTTCCCACTTGAGGGGACTAACAGTTTACAAGAGTATGGTGGCCCTTGTTTCAGTTCTGCTAAATCGACTTGTCCTTCTTCGACAGCTAAAGTATCGTCGAAGGATTCTGGATCTTCGTCATCCATCTCAACGTACGCTATCCTCTCTCTCTTGTGAGTTTTCGTTGCCTTTGCTTTTTCAGCTTTGAGGCGTTCTACCTGTCGAACTCTATCGGCCAGTTGGGCCATGTCTCTCAGGTATTGGGTGTCTAGCTTCTTCCTAATGGAATAATCTAAACCGCCTGCGGCTATTTCGACTAACTCATGTTCTGGCACTTGTGTAAAGCATCTCGCCTTGAGCAACCTAAACCTATTTAGATATTCGTCTATAGGTTCAGTGAAACGTCTCTTCACACTGGCCAATTCTTTCAGGCTTATCTTGGTTTGCCCCATGTAGAATTGTTCATGGAACAATCTTTCCAACTGGGTCCAATGATGGATCGAATTGGGGGGCAGAGTTGTAAACCAAGTAAAAGCGTTCTTTGTTAAAGAACTTGGGAAGTACTTGATCCTCAGGTTTTCGTTATTCGAAATGTCACCTGCTTCGATCAAGTATCTCGCCACATGCTCGACAGTAGATTCTGTCGTGTCCCCAGAGAACTTAGTAAATTTGGGGACTTTGCATCTAGGAGGTAAGTCTGTTTGTAACACGTATTCTGACAATGGGGATGTAAAGTTGGGCCTTCGAAAGCCCATGTTCATCCCATTTTGAGTCATGATCCTTTCGATCATGGTTGCCAGATTATTTTCCAAACCCGTATTCTGGTATTGGATATGCTGGACTACTTCGTCAGCATTTTGATTTCTGTTAA
Source organism: Vicia faba (assembly GCA_948472305.1). Lineage (NCBI taxonomy): Eukaryota > Viridiplantae > Streptophyta > Magnoliopsida > Fabales > Fabaceae > Vicia > Vicia faba. Next base: position 37,013,230 of record OX451741.1, read on the forward strand.
CTAACCTTACCTCTGGGGTTATTACCCTAGGTTCCTCGACGGGTTGCTCCAATCGTGCCCTAAGGTTTTCTTCGACAGGCTGTTGAGCCTGGTTGATGGTGGTTTCTTCCTCTAAGAATATCCCCTGGTTTCCCCTTATTTGCGCCCTTTGGGGCTGTCGAACAGGTTGGGGTACTCCAAAGAAATCAGTCAAACGCGTCATTTGCGCTGTCACTTGCTGATTCGATTGAGTAGTGTTTTGTATTAGAGGGTTTAGCACTGTACTCAAAGTTTGTGCCAACATTTGCACCATATCATGGTTGCTTTCGTCCATTTGTTGCCTCAAGACTGCTGTCGAGGCATTTGTAAGGCCATGGGCTACTTGGGACGTTCCTCCTAAGAGTTGGGTCCTATTTCTATTCGCCATGCCTACTCCAGAACCTTGGAGTGGCGAAGAGGCACTCACTAAAGGGTCTGAAAAAGTGGACGCAGCATTCGTCAGGCTAGCCAATTCAGAAGTTGGCATACCATAGAGTGGCATAAATCCTGGTGGAACAAAAGGCCTTGTGCCTAAATTTCCCCTTGGTGGGGGAGTTCCCAAAGGCATCCTGGGGCCCGTGAACGAAGGTGATGGCCCCGTTGCTGTGACCGTTACTGGTGGTGTCGAACCAACAGTTGTCGCTTCACTTACGGTCGTACTAACCGTTGCTCCCACACTCGTTTGTGGGATTTCGTTATTGTTTGGCGGATTCGCCATCTCTTCCCTTCTTCTGGCAGTATTGTTATCGTTAGTGTATATTCTACCACTTCTCAATAACATACAACACTCCTCGAAAAGATGAGATTATTTTCAACAACCAACACACAGTCCCACTGGGCGTGCCAATTTGTTTACCTTGGTTTTTGGTAAACAACCGCTGATCCTCCAAATGGTTACTTATTTGGTTACTCGCAGGATCGATCAGATTGATCCTAGGACATAGGTTGATTTTGAAGTTTGATTAAATTGGATATTGGTTAAATGACAATAAAATAAAGAGGCTTTAAGTAAATTGCATGAAGAAAGGACTTGGTAAAATAAATAAGGCTTTAAATGAAAGGGTTCGACAGGAAAGTAAAGAAGAAAGCAAATAAATTTCTGAGAAAGTAAATGACTTTGATTAATAAAGTTGGTGTTTCACACATACATTTCTCAACAATTCTTTCTCACACGCTGGGTACTCGAATCTATATGAGTGACTTTGTATAGAATTGTGAACACACGCGAGAAACTACATGACTACTACTATTTATACTAAAACATCCCAAGTAACCGTCGGGCAGTTACACTGCTTCGAGATGATTCCACTTGGCACGTTCTCAACGTTCGATGCTCCAGATCTTCGCACGTTGCAATTGGTAACCGCTGGAAACCGTTTTCCCTCCAAACGCTTGAATTTCAAACTGCTCCACTCTGAACCATCGAACACCTTCGTCGAGAAGCATCTTCGACGAGAAACTCCTTCGACGTCGAAGGCAACCAACTTCTCCCTTGGAAGAAATCTTTTAAATACCTTGCCATCTTTCGATGGGCATTTCGACAGACCTAGCTAGTCGAAAACATCCTTCAGCTTTAATGGCTGACATTAATAAAACAAGGGTGTCGAATTTAAGAGCCAACAGTCCCTACCAATCACACCTCAACCATTACAGCTGGTTTAGGAAAATTTATCTATGCTGTTGGAAATAAGAAATTGTTTGATTATGGTGCTCACATTTTTAATCATACTATTAAGCATGCATGAACCTGTGCTATCAAGATGCCTATTTCCTTTCTGTCTCTTATTTGTGGAATTATTCTTAATCAATATCCTAGAATTTTGAGTGGTAATGATGTGGTTTACAAGAGGGAGTCTGCTATGACCCTTCACTTCAAGTTGTTTTCAATAAAACATGTCCCAGACATTGTTTTTACATCTGCATCTTTTGAAAACAATACCTCAACCAAGGATGACATGATTACTGAATTAATGGAAGCCTGCAAAGAACTTGATGATATGATCATAGTTAATTCACCAAGAAAGCTAACTTTTGAAAAGATGATCAAGGAGCTGCAAAAGGACAACGGTTTTGATGATAGTGTGGATAATAAATGAAGTGAATCTGATAGTGAAAGAAGCTCTGAAACTACCAAGTCTACTGGTCCTGAAGACAGTTAGACTTTGTGCTGGTGTCTCCTTTTTGTTCCTTCTTTTTTTTTTACCCCTCTGTTCCTTTTTGGCACTTGTATGTGCTTGACTCTTGGATTCTATGGTTTGTACTTATATTACTAATACTCTCTTTAATGCATGTTTTTTATTTGGCATGTCATGTCTAGAAAGAGGGAGAGAAATTGACTGACCGACCACTGATTGAGGGGGAGATTAATGTTTGAGGGGGAGCCTCATGTTTCAGAAGATGTTCTGACATCTTCCTCTGCTAACAGCTAACTTAGTTACTTTTGCCAACTGCTAACTGAGTTTTGTTTTGCTTGTGTTGCTGCTCTGATAATGCTCTAATAATGTGCTCAAATAATGTTTTAGCCAAATTTTGCCAAAGGGGGGAGTTTGTAAGTGTTTGTTGGCAGCAATTTTGGTAAAACACTGACTTGACAATGTTTTGCTCAATGCCTTGACATTTGAAGCAAAATGGTTTTGAATGATGTCAAAGCAGATGTCTTGATATCTTCCTCCTGATCTGAACGTGACTTCATATTTGTTTCCAGTATTCTGTTTCATGTTTTTATTTGCGCCATTATTCAGGATTTGTGACTCATAGCTTGCGAAAAATATGGAGTAATATTTTTCTATTTGTATTATCCTTATGGATTATATCTTGGTCTATTTTCATGGAAATATTCAAGGGATTGGAATATTTGTTTTTCAGCCCAAGCCCACTACAGTGCCTTTATAAGGACTTGCACCCTTATTCATTTGAATACAACTTTTGAAGAAGAATATATTCTTTCTGTTTTAGAAGTCTAAGTCTTTTTAATTGTAATACACTCTAAGTATCAGTTTAATACTTGAGTTGTAATTTGCGTTGTTAATTATGGATCATTCATAAGCTTTTAAGTATTGAATGATTGAAGTCTTTGAAACTTAATATTTCTCTTGTTCTTCACTATTAGTGATTGAAGGGATTTGAGGAGGGCCTCATACCTAGGTGTGTGTTATACCCCAATTTTTTCCCCTAAGACCCCTCATCATGCTCTGTACATCTCACACATAGCATTGGTCCCAGGGTTATAAGATCAAAGAGCTTTGGCATTAGGGTTTCTCTCTCTGAATTGAGGTTGTTGTCTTACTCAAAATTGATTCAGCTGGTGCTCTCATTATTCTTGGTATGAGATTTGGGTTTTGGATTTCAAGCAGCATAAATGTCTTTGCTATCCGGTTTCCTCAAGATACAAATTTTTCTTCATCAGAGTTCTTTCAAGGAACAAAGACATTAGGGTTTAACTCAGCCAGAGAATCAGGATTTCTCTTCATTTTATTTGAGCTTGGTAGTGATTCTTCTATGGAGGTTTATTGAATTAATGTCTCACTTCAAGGCTACATTGAGCACTACTCTTCCCCAGTGATTATATTTGTTACATGGTTAAGGATTGATTGAAGATTTCATCAAGATGATTCTTGGTGCTTAAGCTGTGAATTAAGGTAGGATTACTTCCTGAATTCTGATTAAATTGAAGATCCAGATTAAGGGTTTCCTTAGAGCTGATTTGAAGATTCGTTCAAGAAATTCCTTTAAGCCCAGATTAATTCAAGAAAATTCATATAATGGTTTGCGTGGAATTCAAAGTTGGTGATTCAAATATCATTCAAAGTCAATGTGAATCCAAGTTCGTCTTATGAGAATTTCTTTAAAGGAGAATTACTTGAAGTTTAGGACATTTCTCATTCATTCTGATTCTATTCAAATTCCTTTCAAGTGAATATTTTGGTGTAATTTGTCAAATGGATTTATATTGTAAAGATGGAAGGCTTGTTCAAGACTTAACTCAAGCATCATACTGGTACGGATCCAAAACCTTCATCATCCATTATTCGGGATGCCAAACTTTATGGTTCATTCTATATTGCCAAATCAAAGAAAATATTTCGAATTTCTAAATGTAAATCAGAGGAAGCTTTGTTCATTATTATCCTCAAATCATTACACGGGGAAATACTCAAAACAAAAAAAAGAGAGAGAGAAGGAATTGCAAGACAAAGTTTCTCTTACAAGGCAAAAAGAACCATTTTAATACACAAAATCACAAGATAATCGATAGTTCTTACATGGAGATTAAATCAAATAAGGTTGAAGATTTCAAGTTCATGGTGAAAAAAGAAGTTTCAAATTTAGGGAATTTCATCAATTGAATTCAAGTACAAAAGGCTTTATTCATTTGTTATTACAAATTCTATCCAAACATCCATTCAAGTTTCAAAACACAGTCCATTATGTCATGAAATATTACAGGAAGGGAAATGTAAAGGAAAAATAATACAAAATCTAATTCTATTTTTCAAGTGGTTTAACTCCAAGATTTTTTTTGGGTCTAAAGCTTTACGCCGTGTCCAAGATTCAAAACTTGCATCAAGACGGATGCCAACCTGCTGCCCAGATTCGCCTTGCCCTGCTCATGACTTAGTATACTAGAGTCTGTTGCAAATCAAAACAGGAAAAAAAATATAAGTCAAACCAAGAGTTAACACACTGCAAAAATTAGTTTGAGGATAACCGTACAATAAAACCAGCTACCAAATCGGCCTTGCACCATTCGAAAACAAAACCACCCTGCGCTTACTCCTAACATAGCTAACATTTCCTAACTGTCATCTCTAACTAACTTCTAACCATACTAACTGCAACCAAACAGAAAAGGCATAAAACAAAATGGGGAGAAACAAGTTCAAAGATTGCAGTCCATAACAAATAACAGAATTCCTAACAGAATCACTAACTAAAAAACTAACTCCTATCAGTTTGAATCTCATCCAACAATCTGTAACCGAAATTTAGAAGCCAAGGGTTGAGATCTCATTACCTCTAACAAACTTGCAGCAAGTATATAAGAGAACTCCAACAGAATTGAGGGGGATGGGTTGATTCCTAATAGCAATAACATAAATATAAAACAAAAAAAACTCACCAGATTCGGGGGATTCTTCAATTCTGCAGAAAAATCTTCAACCTTCTCTCTTCTCCTCTCATCTTCATTATTCAACCACCAACAAATCACATGAGAAAAAAACTCCAAAAAATATATCTACACTCTATCTTTCTGAAACTTCATTGAAGCTTCTCCATCAACCTGCTTTGATCTTCGATCTTCAACACCTCCTTCATCATATTCATTGATTCAACATCATCACCAACCTTCGATCTACAACAATAACGTATATCATCATCATTATTTCAAGATCAATCTCAATAATAACAATTCCGCTTCAGCATCAACATATATGCATCTGCTACTTTATTGTGCAACGAAATCAGAGTTTCATCATTAACGATTTCAACATCACATAAACAATTTCAAGCTATCGTGCAGAATAATAACATCTCGCACCAAAAAATGCGATGAACTTGAAAGTGCGCAGAGAAAAAAGCTCATAGAATCAGAAGAACGAGAAGAAGAAGAGTCTAGGAGAAAATGGGGAAAAAGGAATTGAGAAGATAAATAATTGAATTGGAGAAAGAGACTCACCAGAAAACTCACTCTAAAATCTTCATCTTCAGTTTTCACTCTTCAGAATCTAAAAAACTTCATCTTCAACCTCCCTTATTCTTGAACCTGACTTAGAACTTTGGGTGCTCTCATTCCAGAATCGTCACCCTTTCTTCTATGCACCTTAATCAACCTTTTTCATCAACTTCTTGAATCGAGTATTTGACACTGCATCAATGCTTCACCATTCAGGAGCATCAGTTTTTATTCGCTCTCTCCATATCCTTAATCAACCTCATCTTCTTCATAAATACATCCATATTCATCAACATTGTAAATCATATTTCATCGCAAAACATAAACATCACATTGAAAAATATGAAGCAGAGAGATGTAAAAGACAAGAAGATAAACGAAACCGACGAAAATGATGTGCACCTGATTTCCATCTCACAGAGTTTTTTGAGTTTCTCGACATCGGCATCATCGTTGAAGAACCACCTGAGTTCTTCAGTAGGTAAAATTCTTTTAATCACCTATGTTATTCTTTGTTCCGTTTGAAAGAGAAATACGAATCGCGAATGAAAGAAAATCGGTGCTCAGCTTGAAATAAGATCCGCAGCGGAGAGCTTGATCTGAGACGAAGGGAGAGTGTAGTTGGAATCAATAAATATGATTCACGACCATCAAAGACAGATATCAGTGTTGCAATCGTGAGTCTGGATGTTGAAAATTGATACCGAGGAGGATCGCTGATGAGAGCGATGATGACAAAGGCGAGGTTGCGTATTTGTTGAAGCTGGGCGACGAAATAAACAAGAAGAATTGCGGCGGGATCGAATGAGTGAAGTGGCTAAGTGGAGTTGAGTGGCAGCGTTTGTTTCGATCGGAGATGAGACGGACGAATGTAATCGAGTGAGGGTGATTCACAGCGGCGGAGATGGTTCAAAGAAAAGTTAGGTCGCGGCGCTGAGTTATATGTGGAGCAAATTTGCTTTTGAGAAGGAGAAGGTGGAACCTTATCCCAGACCAAACACAGTATTTCCATTGGATTCTCTTTGTATTGTTTTTTTTAATGATTCATTCTTTCTTCAGTAAAATCAAATAATAAAATAAGATAATATTGTCTTGAATTGGATGTGGATTGGGCTTAACCATTACCTTTTGCACCTGTGATCCGATTTCATACACTCCTCTGTTTAGAGTTGTTTATTTTCGTTTAATCTTCTTTTCTTAAATTCTAGATAGTAACATTAGGATTATAATTGATGATAAAAGGTATAAAATTAATAAAAAGTTGTTAGTTTTTATTTGATTTTGGAAATTAATTCAGGATCCGATTCTTTGAAATTTGTAATTCACCTTTGTTAGTTGAGATTTGAGTCTAATGCAGGTTTATCGCACGATATGTGGATGCGTTTGAGATTTCGATTGTGATTTATTTTCACATCAATAAAGCTTCAATACATATTCCAAATATTCGATCTCTGACTGTTTGTTTGTTGATGCCAGCTCGCGCGAAGTATTCTGAGTCTCTTTCCTTTGGTTGCACTTTTTGCAGACTTTATTGTTCGTTTGGTATTATACTACTTCCAAGTTATACTTCCGCATTTATCGCTTTCTAGATATCATGAGAAGTAGGAAATAAAGAGCGTGCGCTCGAAGTCGCTGTTTAAAGACCAGTAGCAGGTATTTCGCATTTCATTTCTTATATGTGTTGTGTTTGCGTTTGTTTTCTTTCTTGTTGACCGATGAGTCACTCAATTTAGAAATTGAGATCACGACTTCGCTCTCAGTGCATGCTCCCTATAGGATTTTATCGCTTTCCTTTATTTCTTGTTGATCGATGAGTCACTCAATTTAGACGTTGAGATCACGACTTCGCTCTCAGTGCATGTTCCCTATAGGATAGTTTGTTAGACTTTCTTTGGCATGCTAACTTAGATAGGATCCCTCATTGTATGATAACGTTAGGTTAGAGATAGGTTAGTCTCCCTTAAATGTTCTCTTCCCATTTTTGCATAATTGCACTTAAAACTAAAACTTCTTTTTCTTGGTAAATATATAAGAAACGCTAAGCATACAAAAAATTCTTTTCATGGTAAAAAATACCAACCAATCCATTTCTTTTCGCCATTCGGATTTTCTCCTCTAAGAGCATGTTAGCTCCTTTCCACTACAGGTCATAAGTCTCCAAAGGTAGAGCAGAGGTGGAATGATCGAATGCAACATTGTTCATTTAAAAAAAACAAATCAATAAAATATATGAGTCGAACTACGGTGCTCTAATTCCTTAAAGGGGATACGTAGGCATCTGGTCATGGGGCTCAGCCGAGCGAAAATTTGTAAATACTTCATTCTTTTCCCCGTGTTTTATTTGCATGCATTCTCTCTTAGTTTATAACCCTTAAGCATTATATTGAACACACCCTTTGATTAGAATAACGAGAGTGGATCCCGTAGAGTACTATGGACGTGTGGGGTGATAATACCTTCCCCTCGTGTAATCGACTCCCTTACTCAATCTCTCGGTTGCAAGACCTTGATTTCCCCCTTTAGGTTTTTCTTCGATGATTTTCCTTTCCCTTTTATGGGATAAATAAATACTCGGTGGCGACTTCATTGATTTTACCGCTACAGTGTGTATTAGGTAGAAGTATAGCACGGGTAATGATTAAGTGATTAGATCGTAAACTGGTTGTTTACTAATGGTCTATGAATTGATACTATTTAGTGGACTTGTCCTTGGCTTGGTATCCCCCAGAGTAGGTGTTATTGTACACTGAACTGGGTTAACAATCCCTTGTGTTTTTAATGCTTTTAATTTTGTTGCATTTTATATTGTCCTCGGTTATTTGTGTCATGACATCTCCTTCGACATCACATATCTGGTACCAAAATTTTACAATGACCCTACACCCTATCCCAACTTTGAATATCCTGTATATGTGGCCAAAGGAGAAGAATATGATGAAATCCCAGAAGAGGTTTCACGGTTGCTTGAGCGCAAGGAAAGTACCATTCAGTCGTATAAAGAGCTGTTGGAGATGATTAACTTGGGTTTAAAGAAAGATCCAAAGGAAGTCAAGATTGGAGCACTGCTTTATCCCGATGTGAAGAGCAGGTTGATTGAACTGTTGAAAGACTGTGTGGATATCTTTGTTTGGTCTTATCAAGACATGCCTGGTTTGGATGCTGATATTGCGAAACATTATTTGCCGCTAAAGCCAGAAAGTCCACCAATCAAGCAGAAGTTTCGAAGAACTCATCCCAACATGGCAGTGAAAATTAAAGAAGAAGTTTTGAAACAGATTGATGTTGGTTTTCTTATGAAATCAATATACCCTCAGTGGATTGCCAATATTGTTCCAGTAGCAAAGAAATACAGAAAAGTTCGTATGTGCGTCGATTATAGAGATTTAAATAAAGCTAGTCCAAAAAGATGGCTTTCCATTGCCATATATTGATATGATGGTTGACAGTACAACAAAATTCGAAGTGCTTTCGTTCATGGATGGATTTTACGGATACAATCAAATTAGAATGGCTCCTGAGGACATGGAAAAAAACTTTTATCACACCCTGGGGAACATTCTGTTAGAGAGTGATGCCCTTCAGGTTGAAAAACGCTGGTGCAACGTACCAGAGGGCTATGACAACCCAATTCCATGATCTGATGCACAAGGAAATTGAGGTATATATTGATGATATGATTGCCAAATCTCAAACTGAGGAGGGGTATATAGAATACTTTTTGAAATTGTTTCAGTGTTTGAGGAATTATCGTCTCTGCTTAAATCCAAATAAGTTTACTTTTGGTGTTCATTCTGGAAAGTTGCTAGGTTTCATTGTCAGCCAAAAAGGAATTGAAGTTGATCCTGATAAAGTTAAAGCAATTCAAGAAATGCTTACACCAAGAACTAAATCAAGTTAGAGGCTTCCTTGGACGTTTGAATTACATATCCACGTTTATTTCCCACATGACTGCAACATGTGAACCGATCTTTAAGCTGTTAAAAAAAGATCAAGGTTGTGTGTGGACAGACGATTGCCAAAGGGAATTTGAAAGTGTAGCGGTAAAATCAATAAAGTCGCCACCGAGTATTTATCTATCCCACATAAAGGGAAAGGAAAATCATCGAAGAAAAACCTGAAGAGAGAAATCAAGGTCTTGCAACCGAGAGATCGGGTACGGGAGTCGATTACGCGAGGGGAAGGTATTAGCAGCCCTCACGTCAGTAGTACTCTATAGGATCCACTCTCGTTGTTCTAATGAAAGGGTGTGTTCAATCTAATGCGTAAGAGATAAAAATAAAAATGCAAAAATGGAATGCATGCAAAGAAAATACGGGGAAAAGAAGGAAATATTTACAAATTTTTGCTCGGCTGAGCCCTATGACCAGATACCTACGTATCCCTTTTAAGGAATCAAAGCGCCATAGTCTGACTCACAAATTTTGGTTTGTTTGTATTTTTTAAATGAACAATGTTAAACTCAATCATTCCACCGCCGCTCGACCATTTGAGACTCACGCACTGTAGTGGAAAGGAATCAACATGTTCTTAGAAGAGAAAAGTCGAATGGCGAAAAGAAATGAATTGGTTGGTGTTTTTTACCATGAAAAGGATTTTTGTATGGTTAGCTTGTTTTATACATTTACAAAAAAAAAAAGGAAGTTTTACTTTTAAATGCAATTATGCAAAATGGGAAGAAAAACACCAAAGGGAGACTAACCTATCTCTAACCTAGTATTACCATACAATGATGGTCCTATGTCAAGGATGAAAATGGAAATCTCTACCCTAAGTTAGCATGTATGGATAACTATCCTAATGTCTAACTCGGAAGCTACCCTAATCGAGCGACCCTAAGGGAATATGCAAAGATCGAAGTCGTTATCTCAATTCTAATTGAGTGACATCATCGATCATCAACAAAGGAAAATGGAAATCCTAAGGGGAGCATGCCAAGATTGAAGTCATTATCTCAATTATAATTGAGTGACATCATCGATCATCAACCAAGGAAAATGAAAACCCTAAGAGGAGCATGCAAAGATCGAAGTCGTTATCTCAATTCTAATTGAGTGACATCATTGATTTTCAACAAAGAAAAATGAAAATCCTAAGGGGAGCATGCAAAGATAGAATTTGTTATCTCAATTCTAATTGAGTGACATCATTGATCGTCAACCCGTGAAAACAAACACAAACACAATTAGCAAACAAGTGCAGAATGCCTGCTACAAGTCTTTAAACAGCGACTTTGAGCGTACACTCTTTATTTCCAACTTCTCATGATATCTAGAAAGCAATAAAATGGGGAAAGATAATTTGGAAGTAGCATAATACCAAATGAACAATAATATCCACAAAAAGCACAACCAAAGAAAAGAGACCCGAGATACTTCGCGCGAGCTAGCATCACCAAACAAACAGTCTGAGACCAAATACTCGGAATAAGTGTCGAGGCATCATCAATGTGAAAGTAAATTACAATAAAAAACTCAAGCATATCCGCATATCACACACTAAACCTGCATAAGACTCAAATCTCGACAAGTAAAAGTCAATCACAAGTCTCGAGTAATCGGATAATCACAAGTTAATTCCTAAAAAAATGTCTCCTAAAGTCTAACGTTTTTTGTTTTTATTAACAAAATTGTTATCTAACAATTATATGAAGAAAAAAAATAAAGAAAAGCTAAAACCAACTCTACACAGGGGTGTAAACTGGATTCGGGTGTGTGGTCCAGAAACACCAGGCGCTAAGGCCTACCAGAAATAGATCCAATAACCATTTTTTTGTGTCATCATCTAGTTACCAAAAAAAACAAGGGTGCCATTTGGGCTTAAACAAGTGTGGTTCGGCCCTAGGGAATTGTATGATCCGGTCCAGCAAAAACGATAGCGTTTAGAGACTTCTATTAGGGTCACAAACAAGTGACGCTCCAACTTCTTGAGAAGAAGTGATCCCCTTCCTTCATCAACGGCGCCGAATCCCTCCGCCTTCTTCGAACGCCGTCGTTCCTGTCCTTGACGATCAACGACCTTAATCCGCAATAATCACTTTCAGTCACCGCTAATTTTATATCTTCCCCCTTCGTTCGTGGTTTTCGGCAACGATTTTTAGGTTCTTGATTAACGCCTTCAACCATAAAAACTGAAAACACAGAATTGAATGGATGAGACTTATCGACCGGATAATTCTGGTGACTCTTCAACAACGGCGAAGATGAGAAGTCCAGAGGTAAATTATTCACTCTATTCTTCTTCTTCTATATGTCTTTGATTCCGTTTATTACAATCTCTGTTGTCGATCTGTTGTGATGCCTGAGATGTTGCTATGTTGATGCAGAGTGAGAGAGTGATTGGAATGTTGATGAAACAGATCAAAGAATGTTGAAGCAGTGATGTGCTTGATGAAGATTGGAAATACGTTGGTGATGATGTGAACTAGAGGTATGCAGTTGAAGATGATTGAACGAGGGTGAACGTTAAAGAGTGGTTTTGGATGAGGATGAAGATTCAAGGAAGGTGCAGAAGAAGTTTCAGAGAAGAAGGAATTGATGATTGAAGGTTGAAGATGAAGATATTTATGTGGTTCTTATAGAGAAGAAGTTCAGAGAGAGAGTAGTTAAGTTTCTGGTGAGTTCTCTATTTTTTGTGAATTTTCTGTTATCGTGAAAAAATGAATTCCCTCCTTGATTTATGTTAGAACTTTGTTATATAGTTTGTTGAATCTGTGAGAGTTGGTTAGAGATTAGAATGAATCTCAGCCCTTGATTGAAAAATCAGTTAGAGAAATAGATGGTCAAATTTTGGTAGTTAAGGGCTCTGAAAGTTAGTTATATTTGTTACAACTCTGTTAGTGATTGCTTTTTCGTTTTCAGTTAGCAGCTTTAACTCTATAAGTAACTAAATCATTTAGGAGATCAGGATTAGCTGGCATTTTAGTTATAACATTTAGGAATTGTTCAAATCTATTATGAAGTTAGTTAGGAACCTATTGCAGTTAGTTGTTTCTGTTGGGAGTTGAAGCTTGGGTTTTGTGAGTGAGCTTTGGTCTTGTCTGTTGAGGGAAGCTGGGGTTTTGTTGATTCGATCTTTGATTGAAACTGCTTATTTTTCCTTCTTTTGTAATAGATGGTATGTTAGAATGGTGCCATATTGATGTGTATGCTTGGTTGTGAACTGATACCGGTACTGAAGCCTGGTGTTGAATGTATACAAACGTGTACGTGTAGGGCTGTTAGGATGTGATGCCACTGGCCTTCTTGTTGGTTGCAGGGCTGCAATAATCAGCTTTGGATGGAGCAATGGTTTTGAAGCAAGGTTGAGATTATGGCCTGAAGTATTGAAGTTCAACTTGATTGAAAGGATGAAGCAAAGTGAAGATGAAATTGCATGAGATTGATGAAGAATGGAATAGATTTATATTTTATGAATTCGATTTTTGTGTAACTTTGTAGTGAATTTTGCTTATTCTTTTAGTTTGAATCTCAAATTTTACTTCAATTTTTCAATTTAGACATCCAATCTTTATTCATCTTGCAATCTTGGATCAAGTATTGATTTTGTAATGCCTAGTCTTTTTCTTCTAATCTCATCTTGAATAAATCTTGTCCTCTACAAAGAAACTTCACCCATCTCAAGTGATCTTCTCCAATTACTTTTCCTTTTGGCTTTAGCATGATGACATGATGAGTTAAGTGAACCGGAGTGAGTTTTGAAACATGGCATGCTCGTAACTTTTCATGAATCAAAATGTAAGTTCCAAATTCCAAGCAAACCAAATTCCCAAATTTTCTAGTTTTGCAACCTTAATCTTGAAATGATACTTGTATGAAAAATGATAAAGGCCTTTGTAATTCGAATTCTCGATGGTCCACTTGACTAGATTTTGAACTCAGATTATATTTTGAATTTGTCACTTGTAAATTATATTCCAACTAAATCATATGCATGAATTCTATTGAATCAATTTTGAAGGAAACATTTCACAATAATGAATCCATTCTCTACTTCACTCCTCAAATTCAAGTTAACTTGCAAACAATCAAGAAGTTGAAGAGATAACAAGGCCTTGACTACAAAGAAACCAAAAACTCCTACCATCTTGTATACTCGCTCTTTAGTCAACAAAATATCGTGCTGAAAACCCAAAACCACACTTAATCATTTGGCAAGTCTCACCACAAGAAGAGAACCATGGTTCAATCTTTTAGACTTCTTGAAAAGAAATGGCTCATCGAGTAAGTAATTAAGGGAAACTTTTCATGATGATGAAATCACAATAAGGAACAGATGACGATCCTTGTAGCTTTAAATAGAAAAACCTAGCACGATGAACTTTTGTTGAAGATCTAATACCTAGCTACAAACAAGATAGGAGAAACCCTAAATGATCTTGCTCTGAGCGCACATTAATGAAGAAGGCTTGAGATAGTGAGAGGGGCGAAACCCTGGCTTCAAAACATTCTCAATGAAGACATGATGAAATCTTGAGCACACGGTAAACCCTAAAGCACTCGTTTCTTGAAGAAATTCGGATGAAGACAACCTTATATCTCAAAGAACCATGCCAGTGAAGATGTCTATGATGTTTGTGATCCAAAACTCTAGTTTCATACCAAGAATGATGAGAACACCAGTTGAATCAACTTTGAGTAAGGTAACAACCTCAATTCATAGAGAAAACTCCAATGCCAAGAGCCCTTTGATCCTGTAACCATGGAATCGATGATATGCATGAGATGTGTATGATTTGATGACAGATCTTAGGGGGAAAAATTGGGATATAACAGAAAGCATTAAAGAGTATCTGCTTGAACCTTCTATCTTGCTCTCTCTTGTTGATGGAAGATCATTGATTATGTATCTGACTGTGTTAGATAATTCTATGGGCTGTATTTTGGGACAACAAGATGAAACGGGAAGAAAAGAATATGCCATTTATTATCTCAACAAGAAGTTTACTGACTGTGAGTCACAATATTCGATGCTGGAAAAAATATGATGTGCTTTGGCCTGGGCGACAAAACGATTGCGGAAATATATGTTGAATCATACCACTTGGTTGATTTCCAAAATGAATACAATTAAGTATATTTTTGAAAAGTCTGCTCTTACTGGAAGAATTGCTCGTTGACAAATGTTGTTGTCTGAATATGATGTTGAATACCATACTCAGAAGGCTATAAGAAGCAGTCTATTGGCAGATTATCTTGCTCACCAACTAGTTGATGATTATCAATCTTTTAAATATGATTTCCTTGACGAGGATGTGATATATTTGAAAGCCAAGCATTGTGATGAACCTTTGCACGAGGAAGGTCCTGATACTAAATCCCGGTGGAGTATGGTGTTTGATGGAGCTGTAAATGCTTATAGGAAAAGAATTGGTTCCATGATTATCACTCCCCATGGGTCACATATCACTTTTACTTCAAGGTTGGCATTTGATTGTACCAATAATATGGCAGAGTACGAAGCTTGTATCATGGGTCTTGAAGAGCCTATAGATCTCAGAATCAAAATTATAGATGTTTATGGCGATTCAACTTTGGTAAAAAATCATATTAAAGGAGAATGAGATACTCGTCACGTTGGCTTAATTCCCCACAAAGATTATGCAAGAAGATTATTACTATTATTTAATAAATTTGAATTCCATCATATTCTCAGAGATGAGAATCAAATGGCAGATGCTTTAGCCACTTTGGCTTCTATGTACCAAGTAAATTCCTGGAACGATGTACCTCAGATCATAGTTTGATGTCTGGATAGGCCAACTCATGTGTTTGCGACAGAGGGAACGTCAGACGAAAAATATTGGTATTTTGATATCATGCATTTTCTCCAGACTCGGGAATACCTGGTTGGTGCTTCGAACGAGGATAGAAAGACATTGAGAAGGTTGTCAGGAAGCTTTTTCCTAAATGAAGATGTGTTATGCAAAAGAAATTATGACATGGTCTTACTCAGATGCGTGGATAAACACAAAGCAAACATGTTGATGCATGAGATCCATGAGGATTCCTTTGGTACCCATGCCAATGGACATTCAATGGCAAAGAAGATGGTTAGGGAAGGTTACTATTGACTGACAATAGAATCTGACTATTACAAATTTGTGAAGAAGTGCCATAAGTGTCTGATTTATGCTAATAAGATTCACGTGCCTCCAACGCTTCTCAATGTTATTTATTTCCCGTGGCCCTTTTTTATGTGGGGTATTGGTATGATTGGAAGGATTGAACTTAAAGCGTCGACTGGACATCATTTCATCTTGGTGGAAATTGACTACTTCACCAAGTGGATGGAAGCAGCTTCCTATGCTAATGTCACCAAGCCGGTGGTAGTACGTTTTATCAAGAACAATCTCATATGCCGATATGGTGTGCCAAGCAGGATTATCACTAACAATGGCTCAAATTTGAATAACAAGATGATGACAGAACTTTGTAAAGAATTCAAGATTGTCCATCACAACTCGTCTCCTTACAGGCTTAAGAAGAATGGGGTTGTTGAAGCTGCTAATAAAAACATTATGAAGATCATCCAGAAGATGGTTGTTACCTATAAGGATTGACATGAGATGCTCCCTTTTGGTCTACATGGATATCGTACATCAGTCTACACTTCAACAGGGGAAACCCCATTCTCTCTTGTGTATGGTATGGAAGCAGTGCTCCCCGTCGAGGTTGAGATTTTCTCTTTGCGTGTAATAATGGAAACCAAATTTCCAGAGGTTGAATGTGTCCAGAACATGTTTGACCAATTTAATTTGATTGAAGAAAAAAGAATGTTGGCTTTGTGTCATGGGTAGTTATATCAGGAGAGAATGAAGTAAGCTTTTGATAAGAAGGTCAAGCCTCGTGAATTCAAAGAAGGCGAAAACTAGGGTTTTACTTTTCTCAAGGAAGATAGGGTTTCTAAGGCCTCAAGTGGATGTCATGGTTTCTTATATGTCTCCAAGAATTCTCATACTAAGGTTCATGCCTTGCATCACAAGTTTGCTCAGTCAATTGCTCAGATGACTGAAAATCAACTGTAATGGACAAAAAGTCAACTGTGGTCAACATACAGTCAAACCTCAAGATTTTTGGTAAACATCAAGATTTTGAAGCCATATTCATCATTTGATCAAGGGTTGATCATGATTCATCAAGAAAACTCTCAAATCATCAAAAATCAAAAGTTGCCAAATTAGGGTTTTCTTAAGAAGAAGTCAACTGAACTTTGACCAAGCATAACTTTCACATCTTTCATCAGATTTTCCTCAACCAAAGCTCATATTGAAGGAAATTTAATTCTCTACAACTTTGTCTCTCAAAGCTCAAGTCCAAGAAATGCTTCATTTGAAAGATATGAGCCAATACATTATAGGTCATTTCAAAAGTCAATAAAAAAACACTTTTTATCAAGGCAACTTACATCAAGATAAAATCTTCAAATGCAAAATTGATCAAAATATAGATTGTAGAGGACATCTTGAGCTTTCCAAAAAGTCTAATATCACCCTCAAATTATGAAATTGAGAGAGTTATGACTAGTGCAAGTTGGAAAATTTTGAGCAAATGCATGAAATCAAAAGTGATCAAACTTGGAATTTTGGGCTATTGGGCTTGTGATTCAAAGTCCATGTGTGTTTTTTTACCTCAAGATGAACCTCAGAGCTTACATACACCCTTTAGGTTTTTATTTTATTTATTTTTGATTTTATTTGTTTAAAATTCAAAATAAATGAAATAAAACAAGGCTTCTTACAAAGGACCAAGCCCATTATTTGGTTGACCTAATTTCATCCTTATATATTCCATATTATTCAGACAAGAGCCACGAAAAATCCTTTCCAAAAAAACCTCTCCAAAATCTCCAAAATATCAAAGAACTAGGGCAACTTGTAAACCCTAATTGCAGCCACTCTCGAAGCAAACTAACCCTTCCATTCACTTCCTGAAGCACAATAGGGTGAGAATGGATCATCCTTTAGGATCCAAAAGGCTCGAAACGCACTGCATGCATCATTGAAGGCATGAATATTGGCACTATCCAAGCTCATGTACCATTTCAGTGCAGCACCAGTCAGGCTATCTTGAAAGAAATGGATTAGTAAACGTTGATCGTCAGTGTGAGTGGACATCCTCCTCACATACATTATCAGATGAACACGGGGGCAAGTATTGCCCTTATATTTTTCAAATTTCGGCACTTTGAATTTCGCAGGTACTTTTACATTTGGAACTAGGCATAGATCGCTTACATTCTGTCAGAACTGTTCTTTTCCCCGGAGGGCTTTCATTTATTTTCGCATCTTATTAAACTGATCTTGGAAGTCATCCATTCTGTCATAGAATCCAATTCCTTCGCTTGGCGGGGGAGTAGGATGGTGAACCACATCATTAACAACAGGGACAACATTCATTACTGGAGGCATAACATGACTGATCTCATTGCTGATAGTAGGAGCAATGTGCATCACGGGAGGGGAAACAGTTATAACTTGTTGAGCAGATTGAGCAATTTGAGGAGTAGGGTTATATCCTTCTGGCGTATAACCTTCGGGCATTCCCCATGGGTATCCAGGAGGCATGCGATGCTGAGCAGCAATAGTATTTGGAGCAACTGAGACGGGAGCTGTCATAATTTCAGAGACAACCGTTGCTTGTTGTGGTTGCGTAGCATGAGGAGGTGGTGGTGGTGGTGGCTAATTCTGAGCAGCCACCAACGACTCTACCAAAGCAGTTAAGTTCACCATTCTGATTCTCAAAGCGGTAACCTCTTCGCACAGTTCGCCATTCTCTTGTTCGAGATTTTCCATCTGCCTCTTGAAAGTGCTTCGAGTATTATAACGATGAAAATTTGTGGTAGCAATCTCTGTGAAGAAACCCGAATCAAAGATAAGAAAACCTGTCGTGACCCACCTGTCATGATATGGTATGCATGGATGAATGATTATGCATGAAGTGTTTTATCATTTCCAGGAGAATCCTTTGGTTTTTTTATAAGGCATCGATAAGTAGTAGGATAAACAACAAGATGAAACAAAACAAAGGCAAAACATCAGAGTAGAAAATGCTCATATCATAGAGTCGAACAAACATCCATACGGTAGTGATTTAGTACAAATAAAGTCAATTATTAAAGAGGCCCTGTCCAACAAGGCTGGCGGTGACCTTGTCGATCAAAACAAGCATAAAAGATAAGTGCAGTAAAAAGAATTCTCCTCAAGTCCAACTGTCCGGCTAATCATCTTCAGAGAAAGGGTCCCCAGTCACAAAGCCCCTATTCTTCACTAGTGCCAACAAACAATGATATTTGAGTTCCCAATCCTCAGAATCTATATTTCCCACTTCGGCCTCTTCTGCTGGAAATTTGTCTTCATTTGCTACCTAGGCTTTGATTGTTGTCAACTCTTTCATAACTTGAGTCAAGCGAACATCTTTCTCTCTCAACTTTTTCTTTAACATCTTAACCTCCTCGCAATGCTTAGCTTCCAATTCCTTTTTAGCCAATCGAAGGTTTTCTATCTCTTGATGCTTAGTCTGTAGCTCTTCAACCTGTCGACTGGTAATATCAGAACCCCCGACCCTAGGTCTTTTCGACCGCTCAAGCAAACCATGTTTTTCTAGCAACTGGTTCTTCAGCTTAACCTCTTTCATGAGCTTCTTCTTGTCTTGCAAAGAAAATGACATATCCACATTCATTTCTTCTTGCCTAGCCTGGAGTTTGAGGTTTTCGGCCTTGACATTCTTAAAACACGTTACAGGCACGAACTCTAATCCTTCTGTGACAGGCTGCACATGAAATGAATCAATGCGGAATAAATAATTGTCCGTCTCAACATCCACTAATGGGTCAAAGTCAGGTTGAGGGTATAGCAACCTCCCCCTTTTATAAGGTAACCGCACTTCCCTCACACGATCATGAATCTAGCTCGTATAAGTATCATAAGCTACACTTCGATTCTGGCTGAAAGAAAGTTTCCCTTTACGGCGAATATGTCCCCATGCTATCTTCACCTTTTCAAGCAACATTGCATCTCCCCCTTTACCGAAATAAAGTGTATCCATCACCTCCCGTTCATCGGGTCTATCTAATATTGTGAATCCTAATTGACGGCGTGCCAGGATAGGGTTATAATTAATGCACCCCCTTGTCCCCATAAGCGGGACATTAGGGAATTCTCCACACCCTATATCATACGAGGTGAGTCCCATGATACGCTGAGACCATAAAGATGAATTGGCAGTATGAACAAAAGGCCCTTTTGTAGGCATATGCATCATTAACCATTTATAAAGCGCGATCGCGCAACACATGACTTCCCCTTTCTTCCCATGTCGGGAATGGATGGTGTTATAAGTGTCAGTGAGTAGAGTTCGTACGGGGTTACCGTTCATGAAGACACATAATGCAGATAGATGCACCAACTTCTCGGATACTGGAAAGAGGACCAAACCATAAATCATTGCTGCCAGCAGTGCATTAAACGCGGTCCAATTCACTTCCTTTGCAAAACCCTTGGCCTTTGATATCAAGTAATTCAGAGGGAGACCGCTTGCGTCGCTTTTGTTAATCCAATTACTTTTAACTTCACCATGAGTCAAATAAAGAGCTCTGGCGATCGCCATATAGTATGGAGTCTCTGGTGCTCGAACAAAAGGAATACTGTTGGTCACCTTGACATCCATAATATGCGCATACTCTTCGAGAGTTGGTGCCAATTGATAGTCCCTGAAAGTAAAACAGCGTAGCTGCGGATCATAGAACTGAAGAAGTGTTCTCACGGCCCATTATTCAAAATCATCATTCACCAACGGCAATAAATTTCCATATTATCCTCTGAAAACTTTTTCATTTAGTCCCTTCACAAGAGCTCCCACCTCTCGCAATCGACCACCAAAGCATGGGAACTGATAAGCAACAGTGTTTCTAAGAGGCTCTGAATTTGTCTTCATGTTGTTATCCATCTTTGATGCTGATGACAGACCTCAGAATAATCCTGGAAATGAAATGAAAATGCAGGTTAGGTAGTTATATATTTTTTTGCGTCTTGCGTTTCTTTTATAAAATAAATATGCCATGATGCAATTGCAATAAACATAAGATCAAAGTTTCTGCAATGCCGGATAGCTGCTGAACTGATAACAAAACCACTGTTATATGTAACACGATCAAAGGTCCGGACCAATTCAGAATATCAAGGATCAAAGTCATCAGTATAATCAGAGTCACCGACAGAACATGTATAGTCACCATCTGTACCTGTAAAGATTATTCCCTCCCCACTCACGGGTAAAGACTAGGTCATGGTAAGGTCAATGGTAACTCAGAATCGAGGGTACTCCTGAAAAACTATCGCCATATCGCCTACGTAAAAATGATAGCCCCTCATTTGTACTTCATATGAGCGTGGCCGACATGGCGGCATAGTGAAACCTAAGTCAACTAGCCGTTCATGTTCCACTATATTCCTAGTGTTCCTATTGTTTCCACTTAGCCTGAGTATTGGGCCTTTTACCTCATGGTAACATCCCACCCATCAAGAAACAGAGAAACCATCACAACAACAATATAACAAATAACAATAAAGATGCAATGCAAACATATACTCAAACATATACAAATGAATAATCCATAAAATCATAATGATAAACACCTTGAGAAAAGAAAAAACGGGAGCTAGGAGTGACTCACGGGATGGACCAGCAATTGGTCGACATTAGTCCCCAGTGAAGTCTCCATTTTTCTGTAGCCATAAAATCAATGAAGTCGCCACCGAGTATTTATTTATCCCATAAAAGGAAAAGGAAAATCATCGAAGAAAAACCTAAAGGGGGAAATCAAGGTCTTGCGACCGAGAGATTAGGTAAGGGAGTCGATTACGTGAGGGGAAGGTATTAGCACCCCACACGTCCATAGTACTCTACGAAATCCACTCTCGTTATTCTAATCAAAGGGTGTGTTCAACCTAATGCTTAAGAATTATGAACTAAGAGGGAATGCATGCAAAGAAAACACGAGGAAAAGAAGGAAATATTTATAAATTTTCGCTCGGCTGAGCCCCGTGACCAGATGCCTACGTATCCCTTTTAAGTTATTAGAGTGCCGTAGTTCGGCTCATATATTTAGTTTGTTTGTATTTTTTAAATGAACAATGTTGCACTCGATCATTCCACCGCTGCTCGACCTTTGGAGACTTATGACCTGTAGTGGAAAGGAGCTAACATGCTCTTAGAAGAGAAAAGCCGAATGGCGAAAAGAAGTGGATTGGTTGGTATTTTTTATCATGAAAAGAACTTTTATATGCTTAGCACTTTTTATACATTTGCTAAGAAAAAGAAGAAGTTTTAGTTTTAAATGCGATTATGCAAAAATGGGAAGAAAACATCTAAGGGAGACTAACCTATCTTTAATCTAATGTTATCATACAGTGAGGGATCCTATCTAAGTTAGCATGCCAAAGAAAGTCTAACAAAACTATCCTATAGGGAACATGCACTGAGAGCAAAGTCGTGATCTCAATTTCTAAATTGAGTGACTCGATCAACAAAAAATAAAGGAAAGCGATAAAATCCTATAGGGAGCATGCACTGAGAGCGAAGTCGTGATCTCAATTGCTAAATTGAGTGACTCATCGATCAACAAGAAAAGAAACAAACACAAGCACAACACATATAAGAAATAAAGTGCGGAATTCCTGCTACAGGTCTTTAAACAGTAACTTCGAGCGCACGCTCTTTATTTCCTACTTCTCATGATATCTAGAAAAGCGATAAATGCAGAAACATAACTTGGAAGCAGTATAATACCAAACGAACAATGACGTCCGCAAAAAGCGCAACAAAAGTAAAGAAATCTGACATACTTCGCGCGAGCTGGCATTAACAACCAAACAGTCAGAGATCGAATATTTGGAATAGGTGTCGAAACTTCGTCGATGTGAAAATAAATCACAATCGGAATCCAAAACACATCTGCATATCCAAATAATGAACCTGCACAAGACTCAGCTCAACAAGCAAAGATAAATCACAATTTTCAAGTAATCGAAAGAAAGAAAAAAACAGGAATTAATTTCTTAAAATAAAATAAAAAAGCCTAAAGATTTTTTTTAATTAATTTTGTAGTTCATTATCTAAAAACAAAAATTTAAAAGGAAATCCTAAATTCTATATATTTTTTATTGTTTCGTCATACGTATTTTACTACTATTTTTATTATAAAAGGAATTTGAACTAAAGTAAAACAAAATCTAAAAAAAGGCATAGGAAATAGAAATAATCAGGGGGTGTTGTACTAGATTCATGGTGCTGTAAGAAGACAAATTGGTGTTAAGCCCAATCTGAATATATCCATAAGAGGTCTCTTTTTCTGCCACAACTAAGCAGGTTCCAAAAAAAAAATTCACCGATGGGCTTGGAAGATAGTGCTTCGGTCCACTCACCATCTTTATATCCCTTCTTTTTTTGTTACCCAAACTTTCAGCATGCCAAAAAAAAGGTACCCGGGCCTGATGATTACCTGGGCCCAACAGATCCTGTCCATTCTGCATTTTTTTGCATTGAGTAAAAAGTAAAAAAAATAAAAAAACTGCAAAAGGGGAACAAGATTAGGTTAAAAAGAGGGTTCTTCTTCTTCAATTAAACAACGCGAGTTCTTCTTCTTCACTCGCAAACGGCGGCCGTCATTCCACCTTTTACTTCTCTTGTCGCCATCACAAAACATCTACTCACCGCCACCTTCTTTCAAACTCCATTTCAGCACCTCCATCTCAGATCAATTACCTCAGCGTCCTCCTCTGATTCTGATCAAGACCTCACCGATTCACAACCGTCTTCCTCCATCTCACTCTTCTTCGTCATCTTCGCAGTCTCGCCGCCCTTCTTTGTTCTGAGTTACTTCATTCGTCTTTGCCGATGCAATTCAGTTTCAAACACATCAACATCGACCTTGCGACATATTCTCTTACGTCTCAAGATTCAAGGTTCCATGATAAAATCTGAAACAATAATGAACAAAAACAGATCTATACACTCAGAGAAGTGGAAACGATAAAGTATTTCGAGCCTTACCTACCGGAGAACTTCAATGGCTCTTCGACAGTGACGAATGTGAAAAATCTAGAAAAAGCTCTGTAAGAGGGAGATCAGGTACGCTCGTGAGTTTCGTCTCTCTCCATCTCTTGTTTGATTTTCGTTTTCTTCTCCATTTTCTTTATTGCCTTGTTGATGGAGATGTTGTTATCGTTTGTTGCAGATTGATGAAGTCGCGTTGTTGTTGCTCCTCACTAATGCGTTGAGTTGTGGAGAAGTGCAGAGCGAAGAAGATTGTATAATGGAGGATGAAGAGAGAAAGTAATGCAATGATGATGCTGCAGAGAATTCTTTGAAGGTTTTTGTAGCAGAGTCACAATTGTGGAGAAGAGCATGAAGATGAAGGTTAGAAAACCAGCCTTGAAGAGAATCTCTCTCCGGTAAAACTTTTCTGATTTTTTTTCTAATGAATCCGCCCCCCAGAATTCTATATTCAATCTGTTATATCCCTCTCAATTCTGTTATGAATCCCCTTTTCTTCCCTTCTCTTATTTTTTTTTTGAGTTTGTTACATGGAGTTAGTTGTTGTGTTCGAAAAAAGTTGGGGGGTCCATCCAGGGTTGTTATACGGTTATGTCAGTTATAGGAATTGGTTTTGAAAATGGTTAGGAAGTTTTGAATTGGTTATAGGTTGGTTAGGAAACTCGCTTTTGATAGTTGAGAGGGTGAGAGTTAGTTACCGTTTAGGCCTGGTTACAGGTTAGGGAGTTATCTGGTAGTTGGAATTCTGTTAATAAGTTGTTGGAGATTATGGCTAGGAAAGTTATAGGCTAGGAATTAGGAACAGCTGGTTAGGAAACTGTTAAAAACCAGTTTTGTTCACTGCTATGCGGTTAAAAAAAGAGAAAATGTAAATCTGTTATTTTGCTGGTTATGATTCAGTTACAAGAAGCTGGTTTTCTGTTCTATGATTGTAAGGCCGACCTGGTACTTTAGTGATGCAGGG
The DNA here is from genome assembly GCA_948472305.1 of Vicia faba. Classification (NCBI taxonomy): domain Eukaryota; kingdom Viridiplantae; phylum Streptophyta; class Magnoliopsida; order Fabales; family Fabaceae; genus Vicia; species Vicia faba. The sequence continues at coordinate 37,037,936 of OX451741.1, forward strand.
CCATCTGTTTGTGTTTTTTTTAACTCTACCAGGACAATTAGAAATTCCGGTTATGAACTAAAGCGGTTAGGATATGGCTAGAGGATGCGAGCTATGGAATTTTCTGTTATGTTTGATAGCATGAAAGGCCAGAATGGTGCAGGTAATGAACTTGCGATGTTTTAAGTCAATATGATGGCGACTTGATACATTTACAGTGGAACCATGTTTGCAAGCTGAAATTATACATGACGGTGTGATGGAATAGCCTGCTTTAGACATGCCTCTAATTATTGTTTAACTTGCGTACGAATTGATAATGACATTATGTATTGCATTGATTCTGTCGCTTCGCTTTTTTGTGTAACATGACAATGCAAATCTGATTATTACGGACATGGTGATGGTGTTTTGACGTAGGGCCGCAACTGGTGATACCATTCTGATATAGTTGTTGGACAACAGGTCGTTTGAGGAAAATACAATGGCAAGCTGAAGCAAGAAATGAAGTTGTTAACAATATGAAGGCATAAGTGGGGAAATATTAATGAAGTCATGGTGGGAATAATAGGTTTTAAGGAGTGTATCCAATGTATGGCAATGCAACATGATATAGCAGTGGAGATTTTTTGTAATTTATTTTGTTCAGGATATCACCGCCAATGTAATGGCGGGTCTTCAAATTTCCCTTGGCTTTGTACTTTTGTTAAGGCATGATGATTCAGATCTTGTAACATGGTGATATATTTGATGTACTTTGTATATATCAAGCTCCTTATCCATCATTTCTTTATTTTGAAAATGTCAATGGAATAATAATGTTTTTCTCTTGAATTCCGAGTAAATAAATTTGAATGATCATTACTTCTCTTTTCTTGAATGGTTAGAACCCCTGCCATGTGCGGACCATTGATCCACTATAACCTTTTGTATTATCAATAACAAAAAGATAACCAATCCCTAATGACGAAACCCTAATCCATGAGAACTCCACGTCTAAATTTAAATGCCTTTATTCTCGCCTAAATCTCATGATCACATTACTTGAGATCCAAGTAACAAGTGCCTCCTTTTCTGATGAAGAATAATTGTTAGAATCCTGACTAGCCATGGATAATATCCTCTCCTGATAACCATGACATCACACATGAAACCTGATTCATGTGGGTATAATATGCATTAGGAGATAGCACTTAGTGCTTAAGCTTGTACCCTTTTTGGATGATACTTGTAGATGTCTTGTGTCCTAAACAACAAAAAACCTCTCTTGTTTGAAATATTCCAAATAATGTTTAAGAAGAAGAACTTCAGATTACATATATTCAAGCTTTGAGCCTTCATCACATGACCTTGAATATAGGGATAGAAACCCTAATCATGGCCATTACCTCTTCAATTGAGCTCCCCTACAAAAAATGAGAAAACCCTAATCCAAAGCACTTTGATCTTATAACTATGAGACCAATGCTATGTGTGAAACGTAGAAAGTATGATGAGGGACCTTAGGGGAAAAATTGGGGTATAACCGCTGCCCTTATTTAAGTGTCTTCTATCCGGAGATACGAAGATTAAAATCTTCATTTCGACATGATTGAAGATACTTAAATACAAAACAAGCCCTATTTTTGGCCCTAAGATGCCATGCGATGCTTATGATTATGGATGTAACATATAAACTTCATGTAGATGGGCTAGACACATACTATAGAAGCAACAGTAAAATCACAGATTAACAAAAAGAAATCAACCAGGATAATAAACCTCTAGAGAATAACACGACTCCGGGGATAGAAATTTAGATCTACTGGAGATGAATTGGCTCTGTTGGGGAAAAGAAAAACTCAACTTCACTGGGGGTAAGATCCCGAGAGGAGACAAAATAACATAGACTCGAAAACTGGGGGAGAAGTAATGGATGACAACAATTAACCGATAGCTATGAACTATCCACTCATAGAGGAGATAGCAAAAAGAGAGTAACACCAACACAGGGGATCGACAATGGCTAACCAGAAAAGATCAATCTTACCTAAGAATGGTAATGAACTACCCACTCAAGAATGAAGGTAGAAAAAAAAACATAGGACAATACTGACTTTTATTGAAGGTAAAGAAACAAAAGATACACCAACGTTTACTGAAGGTGGAGAAAAGAGAATGCACCAGCTTTTACTGAAGGTGACGTCTCAAAGAGTAATAACGAACTTCCTAAAATCCTGGCGTTCTTCCTAGAACGAGTAAAAATACAAGCTATCTCAAATAAAGAGACTACCACTTGTAAAGATTTCACAACAAACTTCTCTTGCGAAACTTCCTCGAAGAGATACCATTTGATGGAGAATCAGATAAACTTCCCCTCGATCCTGACTATAAGCCACGAACTGGTCTCAGTTTCTTCTTTAACCAAGATATTTCACCTGGAAAGGGTAAAAAAATACAAGTTGTCTCAAATAAAGAGACTACCGCTTGTAAAGATTTCTCAACAAACTTCTCTTGCGAAACTTCCTCGAAGAGATACCATTTGATGGAGAATCTGATAAACTTCCCCTCGATACTGACTATAAGCCACAAACTGGTCTCAGTTTCTTCTTTAACCAAGATATTTCACCTGGAAAGGGTAAAAAAACTGGTGTAAAGATCTTTCAACGAATTGTCTTTATCATTGAAGTACAGCCAAACTCAACAATGAACTATCTCCCATAATGACGAGACTACCATTCATTGGAGAATAATCTTCATCAACGAACCACCTTCCACACTGACAAGGCTACCATTCATTGGAATATCAAATTTTCATCAACGAACTACCTTTCATAATGACAAGGCTACCATTCATTGGAAAAACATCTTCTAGCGTTAACAGACTTACTGGAAAGGAACGAGTTGCTCAAATAAAGAGAAACTGCCGCTTGCTGTTTTAAGAAGGAATTGTAATAAGATTGGCGAGAAATGAAGCTTGATTTCCTGGGGAAATACCAATACATTCCTATTGAGGAGAAAAAGTCTTTGCGTGCAAAATAAATGCACATTCTCAAATCAAGGCTCGAAGCCTGCAGAAATCAGAATAATAATGTTGTCGGGGACTACAGACTCAAACCAGAAATAAACTAGAATGAAATAATCAACCAAGTCAACACCCGATGAGAAATAAACTCAAAAGGGGATCACACTCCATCCATATAATGAACTGAATGGGAAGGCTGAAGCAAAAATCTTCCACGAGGGATAACTCAGTGGGGGGAATTGAAAGGATATACACTTTCTGCTTAAAGTTGACAACTCTATTGGATAGAGAGTAACATAACTTTGCAAAGAGGATAATATGCTGACAAAACATCAACGAATGAAAATGAGTGATGAATTTTAAATTCATCTATGCATGATGTGTATGAATGTATGGATGTTATCACGCGCATGCTGACAAAACAACCATAATGCACTGGGGATAACCAGAAAAGTATAATCTCGGGTGAAGACAACACTCGGCCAAGTCACATGCAGAACAAAGATTAGATTCCACGAGAGGGTAAGCATCAACAGAGGAACAAAGTCCTATTTCATGGCTTAACTTCACTGGGAAACACATGGCTTGAAAACAATCAAAGAAACACCTGACTAACAACAAATAAAGTTGTGGGAATATCATAAACTCTTCTATGTCTCACCAGGGAATACCAATACGGACTTCGATAAGGGAAGAGGAAGTTTCATCGTCTAGACTTCACTGGAGATCCCAAAACTAAGTTCACTAGGGGGAGATGAAAACCATGTCGTCGAGATTTCAACTGGGGATGTCAATACAGACTTTACCGGGGAAAATGCAAAACTATATCGTTGATGCTTCAACTGGGGATTGTTATGCTAACTTCATTGGGGAAAAAGAAGCCACACACACCAAAGAGAGCCTAGATACAATCTTCAATATCAGGCATAACAATTGTGTAAAATTCTCTGGGAGGGAAATCATGAAATTCCATGAAATAACAGCTTTAGAGGGAAGCATTATCCTCGACTCATCCGGAGAATTAAGAAGTCGACAACACAGTAATGGGTCAGCCCATAGGGATTTAAATCAAACTCAGCGCATAGCGAGAGAAAAACCAAGGAGTAAACGCTTATCCCAAAACTTCTTAAAATGTATATTGCCTTTGTCTGGTTGTTTAGAAGAACACTATGACAATAATATCATAATAGGAGGGCATAATATCCTGCTAAAGATTACTTCTCAACATGAAGGGAGAAAGACTTCAACAACTCAGCACATGCTTTGCAGCCTCCGCTTGATCACCTTCTGACCATGGAAGGAAATTACACTCAGTCGGAGAAATCTGAATCAGGACCTGACTGGGGAGGATGGGATTACAAATCCACCATCAAATAGCTGCTTGAAGGCGATCTGAACCAGAACTTAACTGGGGAAAGATGGGAACACAGGCCCAAATGACACACCACGTATTAGCTTGTATGAGATTCATCTATCCCAAGAAACAGTATCCTGAATAGAACACACGCATATCAATAAGAGCAACCAGGGAACTTTTCAAACTTAGGAGTTCGCACATCCTTGGAATCACTACTTCTGTACCACTCGAATCACAACATCTGAAGTAAAAGGTAATTTGTAAATTCTTTTCAAAACATTTTTTATTATTAAGTCTTTTTATTTTGAAAATTTCTATCGATAATAAATGAAATTTTTGCGAACAGAATAAAAGTAAGAACTGCAAAGAATTGGATAAAGGCTCAAACTTTATTAATAGAATGGTAGTCTGCGAACGGCGAGACTCCATAGATGATTACAAAGTTTGGAAAATGGTAAATATATGGGAAAGATACATTTGAATACAATGACCACTGTTCTCCCTAACAACTTCGAGCTCGTGAGTAAAGACTTCAGTTAAAGTGTGATGAGAATCTGAGAAGATTGTTGCTTCAACGACCAAGTCTTACCTGGCGCAGTTACTTGCCAAGAAATCCCTAACTTTTTCCCAGGTTGCCCTTGCGTGTTTTCAACCTACTGGGAGGAATTTATTCTGTTTATGTCTCTAATTTTTGCCTAGACCTCCTGTGATCGGTGGATTTAGAACTGACTGTTTAACGCTGGTTCGCGAAATGTCGCGGAAGCAAGAGTCGCCACCGTCTTTTATTTTCTCCAACATGGACAGGACAAAAGCACAACAAAATTCCTTATGAGAACGTTTCTCGGTTCGGGAGGTAGATTTATAGAAAGGGAAGGTGTTAGCACCCTTTCTATCCGTGGTTATCCACGAGATCTTAGATACTTGCTCATTGTGTTTTCAAAGTGTTTGCTTTTCAAAGTGTGAGTGGGTTTGAAAAATTTTCGTTTAAAGATTTCAGAATAACTCTTGTATCAGTCCTCAAGAGTGTTTGAAAAATTGTTTTGAAAGCTTTTTTGAAAGTGTCGGTGTGAAAAGGTTTTTTGATTTGTTTTTGAAAAGAGCAAGTATCTATGAGTCATCTACCTACCCTAAGGAATTAGGCTGTGTAAATGTCCTTAAGGTAGTGCCATCCCACCATTGAGAGGTAGGTAGCACCACCGTTGGAGGTGTTCGGGTCAATTCGAGTGTAGGGACAGTGTGGTCACCGAAGTAACAGTTAGGACACCTTAGAAGCTACCCTTATGTCCTTGATCCTTTTTTAATCTGAGGCAACCGTTTCGAGGCAACTATGTCGAGGCAACTGATTCGAGGCAACCGTTTCGAGGCAACTTGTTTCGAGGCAACTGGATCATGGACATAAGGACTTACTAAAACGTCCTATACTTGACGACCACGTTTCGAAGGCAACAGGAGAGGCGTACCCTAAGAGTGGTGTGTGAATTTGTGTGTTGTTTTTAGTTTAAGTTTATCTTTGATCAGGGCATTGTGAGCTACGCTTGTTTTTAATTAGCCATACATTCTTTCATGCAAGTTAGAATTTAAGAGTGCGGAAATTTAAATGCGGAAAGATAAATCCTACGCTATTACAAGGCGCGGGTCTATACATCGCAAAATACAAAGACCCGTTTTAATAAAAATGCGGAAAGTAAAAAGACCTAATTACTATTACAAGCCTTGAGCAGTTATATAATATTCAAAAGAAAATAAATGCGCGAAAAGAATAAAAATTGAACGTCCGAGGGTTTTGACCCTTTTGAAATTAAATTGAATTAAAAGCTAATTAATTATTTAATTAAAGAAAAGAAATAAAAGAAAATGTTTTTTTTATGTTTTTTTGTATTTAATGAAAATAAGAAAAGAATTAAAATTAGAAGTTAGTGAAACCCTAGTTCTAAATATTTTAATTATTAATAAAAAGAAATATTAAAGTTACTCTAATTTACTAATTAATTAATATGCATGTTTATTTACAAAAAATAAATAGTAATTATAATAATAAATAAATGAGAAAAATAATTAATTAAGAAAAGGATGAAAAATGTCAAAAAACCCTAAGTCTAGATATTTTTTATTTATTAAGAAAAGGATTAAAGTTTAAAACCTAAATTAACTAAATTAATTATTAAGATTCATTTACAAAAATAAATTAATGAGTAAATTAATAAATAATTAGCATATTTTGTATTTTTCTGTTTTTATTATGAAAAAAATTATTTTATGAAATTAAAGAAAACAGTTAAAAAACAATTAAAAGAATTAAAATTGAAAAGAAAACAAAATTAAAAAAAAATGCAAACCAGGGGTATCAGGCCCCAAAGGGAGGTTTGTTTGAAGCAAATTTGGCCCAGGTCCACAAAGCCTGTTTGACTTTCTACGCCTGCGTGTACATCCATTGACTGAGGTATATGATAGACCTCCTTTTGTAGCCTTCAGATTGATCATCATGAGTATGTGGCAAGCCTGAGCGTGAGTGCGTATGGTGAACCTTTGAGGATGTGCTGTGCTAGAAGATTTTGAAACAAAAATTATTAAGCATATGGGGGGAACTGGGAATCGAACCCAGGTCCCTATACCTGCAAGACATCTCATCCACCAACTGGGCTATTGCGTTTATTTGTTAACATAATGAAGAGTGATTATTATATAAAAACACAAGCGTTAGTGGTATGAACAAAAAATCACGCGCCAAATTCAAATGCTCCTATCATATGATGACACACTAGCTTTCTTCTTCGTTTACCTGCAAATATAAAGCAAATAGCGGGGGTTTTAAACCCCCACTAAGTGGCACAGTAAATAATAGCGAATACGCCCAGGCATTATATAAATTGAGCGCGAATATTTCAATCACTTCGTCTTGTTGCCACGATTTGGTCTACACCGGTTTGAAGGTCCAATTTTATCATATGAGGAAAGCCCCAATTTTGAAGTTCTGAAACCCTAGGTTTCATTAATGGCAGATTTCGATTCAAGGTTGTTAGTCCAATTAAATATTACCAATCGCTTCAGAACATCATTATTAGTGTAAATCAACAAATAAAACACATGAATAATACATGGAAATTAAAAAACGATTATGGAAAAGTTTGTGATAAACGTGATGCTATTCTACCAATTCTTGGAGTATGGAGACTGGAAAGTGGTTGCAACACGTTCAAAGAAGTCTCAGCAAGGGTTTGGAATAGGTTTTAGGCTTTGAATGATCCTGCAAATACGAAATTAGTTTTCAAAATTTCTATGAAAAATTACAACTTTGTTCTCTCCTTCTGAGCAGTTTTTCGTGTCCTTTAGAATAGGGTTGAGTTGTGCATAAGTAAGTGAATGAAATTAGGTCAAGAAACCAGCCCAAAGATCCATTAATTGATGATTTCAATATTTGATTTTTTCATATCTTTTTCAATCTTTTTTCCATGCAAATCTTGCCAAATATGGATGATCTTGTCCCCTTGAGATGATGCACGAAATCTCTTGCATATAATGAACATATTTGCTGCACAAAAAAGATTTAAAACCATTATTTGATATTTTTCTCATAATTAAATCTAATTAAATGAATTAATAAGAATAAAAATTCAATTAATTAATTAAAAATAAGAAAATAAATCATTTTTAGCTCAATGGGTCGTGCATATGCTTTGGGTAATGATTCAAAGAAGAATTTGAGGCCCATTAGCATTTTTGAAGCTTTTGAAGCAAAGTTGACTTTTCAAAGTTCCCAAAAATTTCCCAACTTCTCCAAGGCATATCTTGCTCAATTTTGAATCTATGATCATGTTCTTGGACATTTTTGAAAGGTCTTGAAGTCCTCTAACCAATGCCTTTGGTCCCATGTCATTTTGATTTACCAATATCAAGTTATGGTCTTTGACTTAAAGTGCCTTTTTGTTGACATTTGAAAATAACCTATAATGTTGAAATTGATAACTTTTTGTGAGAGCATTTCTTGGACTTGAAGTGTGAAGATGAGTTGTAGGAAATGTCATTCTCTTCAAAATGAGCTTTGTATGGGATTTTTCTGATGAACCATGAAGAAGTTATGCCCTGGTCAATTTGCAGTTGACTTTTCAACTGTCCAAAAATAGAAACTTTTGCATCTTGAGACTTTTTGAGCCATACTTTGAGAATCATGATCAAGAATTGATCAAATGATGTTTGTGGCTTCAAAATAAGATGTTGACCAAATTTTTTGACTTTTGACTGTCAAATGACCATTTTGCCCCTGTAGTTGACTGTGAAGCAATTAGGGTTTTTGACTGTGCAACTTGATGCTGTGAGTCTTGAAACTTGACATATGGATGCTTGACAATGTATATGGGCATGTGGGACTTGATTGGACCCTTGAAAACCTCAATTTCTTTGCAAGAACCAAAACCCTAATTTTGACTGTGTTAGGAGGCAATTGGACTGTGCAACCCTTGAGATATTTTGAATCATCTGGAGATTGATCTTGGAAAATCTTGGAGAATATGGGAGGGCAAATTTTGGGGTACAACAGTTGCCCCTGTTCAATCTTCTTAGACCTGAGGATGTAGATTGGCTGGCGTGCCTTTCGTAATCCGAAGGTGGAAGATGATTGAACACTAGAGTGCCCAGAAATTTGCACTCACATAGTAGAATGTCAGTAGTGTGATGTTGGGAATGGGCTTATAGATGCCATTTGGAGACGGATGGATAGGGGGATGGGCTTATAGATGCCATCTGAAAGTGTGACAGTACCTTGTCGGGAATGGGCTTATAGATGCCATTTGGAGACTGTTGGTATGTGGATGGGCTTACAGATGCCATCTAGGTGTCGATCGCGTAAGAGTTTCCTTAGCGAGAACTTGCGTACCTGAGAAAGAAAAATAATTACCTGGCCTGTTACAGGGGTTGATCTTCAAACTCTTTATGTAGATGTGCCCTGGCTGGATACAAGAATCGAATCTTTAAACTCTTTAGACGTGCCCTGGCAAGATACAGGAATCGAGTCCGGAGAATATAGTCGTCAACAGATACACCCTGTGTAGGGTTTCCTGATGATGAGCTCGTGTAAAACAGCATCCTTGGAAATGGAGAACCTGTGTAGGGTTTCTTGACGACGAGTCCGTGTAAAACTGCATCTGAAAGGGAGAAGGAACCTGTGTAGGGTTACTTTGATGACGAGTCCGTGTAAAACCGCATCTAGAGCTGAGAAGGAAACCTGTGTAGGGTTTACTGATAACGAGTCAGTGTAAAACTACGTCTGGAGAGAGAGAACCTGTGTAGGGTTTCTTCGGGATAAGTTCGTGTAAGACTTCTGGAGGAACCGGGGTAAGGTTACTTCGGAATAAGTGCGTGTGAGACTTCTGGAGGAACCGGGGTAAGGTTACTGCAGGATAAGTTCGTGTAAGACTTCCTGATGAACCGGGGTAAGGTCATCTTGAGATAAGTCCGTGTAAGACTTCTTGATGAACCGGGGTAAGGTCATCTTGAGATAAATCCGTGTAAGACTTCTTCTGAAATAAAAGGAACCGGTGTAGGGTTACTTGAGGATGATCAAGTAGGTAATTGTCCTGTTTGGTTTCGGATATTAACCCACGATCAGTCGTCCACTGATTTTCCTGGCTTGTTACCGGTGTTGATCTGGAACTGTAAAGGTAGATGGTAATCATCTTTGCATTGATCTTTGTCCTGAAAAGACAAAACGTTAGTTGTATGCGATGTCCTGATGTATGACATGCGTGATGTTCTTAGAATAAATGAGATTGTATGTTCATGATGCGTAGGTGCATGCTATAATGTATGAAGATGTGATGAATTGTATTTTCGTCCCGGAAAATAAATCCTTGACGAATGCCGGGAGCTTGTTGAATCCTGGGCTGATGTTGCAAGAATACCGGTAGTAGAAGATGACTCCGTTAGGGAATAAACTTGGCGAATAGATTACTCTGCGGGGAATGCTCTGTGGGAAGAGAGGCACTTTGATGAGGTTTGATGATAACTCCGCTAGGGATACCGTTGTTGAGCTTTGTTGAAAGATTGGATGAACTCCGCTGGGGATAGGAAGACTTTGCCGGGGACGGTCTTTCCGTGACAATTGGCTGAGGATAACCTAGTTATATCCTGGTGGGGAAATAACCTTTGAATAAAGCCGGGAGACGCGTTCGTGCTATGCGGGTGACAAGCTTCCAGAATCTACTAGGGATAAGCTTCAAGACCTGCTGGGGATAAGCTTCCTGAACCTATTGAGGAGATTGATTGAGTTCTCCTGGGGAAACTTTTGAAATGGCACTGGGGAAGTGGCTCCACTGGATGTCCGGTATTCCACCGGGGAACAATCTTAGATCGAGATTGCCGGGGATGCTTGTTAGGAATGTTTGTATACTCCGTTTGGGGAATGTGAGATTTTCGGGGGATAATCCAACTTCCTTAAGGTTGATAGTATGCTACCTCTGCTTGGGGAGAGTATTGCTGACTCTTGGCTCACTCTCTGGGGAATTAAGATATTTTGGTTACGTTCTTCAGCCGAACTTACCTTGGTACCTTGGTGGACAGAGTAACTGGATTGTTCAGACAATTCTTATTGCCCCTGTTTTTGTGGGAGAAGATACCTGTGGAGGTGCTTGATGACTGTCGATTGACAAATCTTCTTCTGGTAGGCAAGTGACGAGATACCGGGACATAGTTGTACGCTTAAATCCCTAACTTTTGCCTGGACCGCCCTTTCGGGTTTTCAGTCCACCGGGATACCCTTTTTTGCCCAAGCCGCCTTTTCAGGTTTTCGACTTGTCGGGTGTACAAATTTTTTCATTTTCATCCCTTATTTTGCCCGAACCCTTTTGGTTCGCCGGGAAGCCCTAATTTTTGCCTAGGTATGTCAACCTAGCGGGTCTTTGATTATGCGTAGTGTTTTTTTCGACTATGTCCGTGCTCTCAGGATGTAGGGAGGTTCCCCTGTTGTAGTGTTGTGTTGTCATACCACCAGAAGATCTTCGTTTGATCGTCCAATGCCCTAAGTGATTCAGGATGGAGATTTGCCCCAGGCTAGTTGGCCTTTTGAGAGATTCTCCGAATCCTGACTTAACTGCCCCAGATGATGGACCATGATCATGCCCTGCCCCTTGATTGGAGGTGCTTTTTGTTCATTAGACATTCGTCGTGCGAACTTCTATGCTGTTCAAACAAATAGTCACATGCAAACAATGCTATTTCAAAAATGCAAAGCTTATGTCTGTCTTGATGTTTTTGAAAATGTGTTTTTTTTCTAAAAACAAGTGAATTTTTTGTAAACTGTGATGTCAACTCGTTATTTTCCAGTGAGCCTTAAGGAGTCAGGATACCTTTCGTAACAGTATGCTTTCGAACTAACCCATGCTTCAGCTAGGACTTTTAAGGGTTGTAGCGTGGCCTGGTTTATGGTTTAAGAAACAAAGGATAAAGACTCAAATTATTTCTACCCACCCGCTCTTCGTGATGTTCTTCAAACCTAAACTCAATTGATCGTGCGTTAGACCTTGTTTGAGTCTTTGTCCTAATATTCCAATGATGGTTCGGATATTGATAGTTTATTTTGAATAGGCAGTCATTTCCCTTTTTTTTTGTTGAGAGTCTGTAGGACCTCTTTCTTTTGATTTTGCTATCCCTCTTTTTTTGCATGAACTGTTTCTTTTGTAATTACAGTCAGCGGGATGCCCCAGTTTTTGTAAGCCTCCTTCATAGGTTTTGAATTATTGGGCTTTTATTTCTGAGAGATAATGACTACCTGTCTTTATGATTATACGGAACCATCACTGTCTCTTGTTTTGGAAGGACCTCTTTGATGCTGTTGATTATGCACTTGGATCAGCTGAGAGAACTACCCTGCCCCAGGTTATGATTAAGGGTTTTAATTTTTTGTGAAAAGAAAAACTCCTACTTCTTTGGCTCGAAATGGTTGACGAGGGATTATCTTCCTTATAACTCCAGTGTTTAGGGATTGAAACAATGCCTGTACCTCATCAGCGGGGTCTGTTCAAAAGCATACTGTAAAGATCGTGGTATCATTTTCGTCATCCTCCCTCAAGAGGCTTAGAATTTTAAAATCGAGAGTTGAACATTAAAAATAAAAGCAATATTGAATATAGTGAACACAATTACTTCAAAACAGACACGTGTAATGCATTAATGAAATAACCAAGTTTGACATGAAATAAAATGTTTGAACAATCAAAGAAAATTACAATTTGAACATTCGAATGAACAAAAAATTTTCAATCCTAGCCATGTTTTGGCAAAGGAGCAGTGATCACATTGGGAGTCTCAGCAAGCTCGAATTCGATCTCCTTGGCGTCGATCATATTCTGGATCTTGTATTTTAACGCCCAACAATCCTCAGTATCATGCCCCGGGCTATCAGAATGATAAGCACACCTCGCATCTGGGTTGTAGTTTGGAGAGGAGGTCTTGGGATTTGCAGGAGGGTTGATCACCGCGATCAAATTCATTTTCAACATGTGCTGCAATGCTTGTGACAATGGCATGTTGATGTTGGTGAATTGTCTTTTAGGCTCGTTCGGCCTTCGCTGATTTCCCTTTTGTGGTTGTCGGCGTGATGCAGAACCAGAGATCATGACTGCCCCTGCATGTTGGTCACGACGACTCCTTTGACTGTATGTAGCATTATACTCTTTCTTCCCCATGTAAGGCTTTTTGTGAGTATCAGAAGGTGCGGCCTCTTGAATCTTCCCAGCCTTGATACCAGCTTCAATTCTTTCCCCGGTCAAGATTAAATCTGTAAACCCAGCAGAGGAATTGCCAATCAGATGGTTGAAGAACTGCCCAGACAGGGTCCCTAAGAACATATCGACAAGTTCCCGATCAGTCAGAGGTGGTTGTACCCTTCCAGCAAGGTCCCTCCATTTTTGAGCATATTCTTTAAAGCCTTCGCTTGCACCCATAGACATTCGCTGAAGCTGAGTGCGCGTGGGAGCCAGGTCGGCATTGTACTGGTACTGCTTGTAGAATGCAGTGGCCAAGTCCCCCCAGCTGCGGATGTTGGCTCCATTCAGTTGATAGAACCAGTCGAGTTGAGTTCCTGACAGACTATCCTGAAAGAAGTGAATCCATAAATTCTTGTCAGCCGTGTAGGGCTGGATCCTCCTTATATATGATCTGAGATGCAGCTTAGGACATGATGCCCCGTCGTATTTTGCAAAAGCAGGTGCTTTGAATTTATGAGGGATCACCATCCCATAAGACAGACCTAGATATTCGAAGTCCAGGCCGGGCACTTTTTGTATCTCCATAGCACTTAGCCGGTCTTCCAACTGTTTATACCTGTCCTCAGCTGGAGGGTACTGTTCATCATTGAACTCTGTCTCATTGTCGGAGACCACTGGGCTAGGAACCTCTCTCTCATGGGGGCTGTCCTTTCCAACAGATGGGGTAGTCTGCTCCACTTCATTTAGTGATCCATTCCCAGATTTGCGTCTCGGGTTGAATAACACCGTTCTCTTCTTCTTCTTCTTCGAGAGCAGAGTCTTCAAATCCTGTTGACCTTGGGCTAGTTTCTTAATCAACTCCTGGAACTGGGCGTTCTGAGCCTGGAGGGCCTTGATGGATTGCTCAGTAGATGATTCAGGATTCATAATGAGACTGCTGAAATAAACAGCAAAGGCGGTAAGTGACCTGTAAACAGCGGTACCTGTAATGCAATGACATGTATGTATGCATGCGATGTTTTCAAGGATCTCGCGGGGTAAACGAGAAAATTGTTAGCATTTGAATTTGGGTAGCTTGATTGAAGGAACTGCATATTGTTGAGAGTCCTTCTTCAAGAGTCAAGGCTCACCATATCGAGTGGGTCATAGCCCCTGACAACCTTGGCTAGAGGAAAATAAATCCCCTTTGCCCCTTGCTAGACATGTTGGTTCATCATGACCTACATCACAAGCCCTTGAGATCCTTGAAATGGGTTAGTCTTTATGCAGGATGCATGCAATGGTATGATGTTATGCTATGCATGGGGTAATGTAGGTAAACCCTGTTATGAGTCCCAATTAAGGACTATAAACAAAACCTGCAAGAAACTCAAATGTCAGATAACAAGCATGCAAATAGTCAAGTTGGAAGGCACACAAGTCACACAAGAGAGCCCTTAGAGTTTAGGCCAGCATGGGGTCTAGGTATTACCCTCTTGAGGTTGGTGGGCTCAAAACCTGTCCTATCAGAAGTAACCGGGTTCTAAGGGTCCCAATATCATTGGATTGCTTTCTGTGTTCATCGTTTCGATTTAGCCACTGAACTGGCGACCGAAATATTCCAAGAAAACAACCCTCAATTGAGTGTAGTATCGAGTATCAACCAACCTCGGACTGCACCAAAGTCAGTTATCTCACTACCCTAAAGAGGCCAAGATGGTTCAATTAAGGTTCCTAAGGTCAGCTGATGCTTCACGACACCACGCGGCGGCCCCGTACTCTCCTTGACTGGACTCAAGGGTTACCGGTACTCACCAAAGTGCCACATCAACGTAGCAGACTGCTTCAACCATGTCGGTATACCCCGCACAATTCCCTCACAGTCTTGTTGCTACTTTCTAAGAAGGTTTCCCCCAGATCCGAGTTAGGATCTATAGAACTCCCAAGACAGTACCCACAATAATAAAGCAAACAATTCAGACAATTGAAACCATAAGTGATCTTAGTCCTAAGGTACACCTCACTTTTAGAGTGTCCCCAGCAGAGTCGCCAGTTCTGTGATCGGTGGATTTAGAACTGACTGTTTAACGCTGGTTCACGAAATGTCGCGGAAGCAAGAGTCGCCATCGTCTTTTATTTTCTCCAACATGGACAGGACAAAAGCACAGCAAAATTCCTTATGAGAATGTTTCTCGGTTCGGGAGGTAGATTTATAGAAAGGGAAGGTGTTAGCACCCTTTCTATCCGTGGTTATCCACGGGCTCTTAGATACTTGCTCATTGTGTTTTCAAAGTGTTTGCTTTTCAAAGTGTGAGTGGGTTTGAAAAAGTTTCGTTTAAAGATTTCAGAATAACTCTTGTATCAGTCCTCAAGAGTGTTTGAAAAATTGTTTTGAAAGCTTTTTTGAAAGTGTCGGTGTGAAAAGGTTTTTTGATTTGTTTTTGGAAAGAGCAAGTATCTATGAGTTATCTACCTACCCTAAGGAATTAGGCTGTGTAAATGTCCTTAAGGTAGTGCCATCCCACCATTGAGAGGTAGGTAGCACCACCGTTGGAGGTGTTCGGGTCAATTCGAGTGTAGGGACAGTGTGGTCACCGAAGTAACAGTTAGGACACCTTAGAAGCTACCCTTATATCCTTGATCCTTTTTTAATCCGAGGCAACCGTTTCGAGGCAACTATGTCGAGGCAACTGATTCGAGGCAACTTGTTTCGAGGCAACTGGATCATGGACATAAGGACTTACTAAAACGTCCTATACTTAACGACCACGTTTCGAAGGCAACAGGTGAGGCGTACCCTAAGAGTGGTGTGTGAATTTGTGTGTTGTTTTCAGTTTAAGTTTATCTTTGATCAGGGCATTGTGAGCTACGCTTGTTTTTAATTAGCCATACATTCTTTCATGCAAGTTAGAATTTAAGAGTGCGGAAATTTAAATGCGGAAAGATAAATCCTACGCTATTACAAGGCGCGGGTCTATACATCGCCAAAATACAAAGACCCGTTTTAATAAAAATGCGGAAAGTAAAAAGACCTAATTACTATTACAAGCCTTGAGCAGTTACATAATATTCAAAAGAAAATAAATGCGCGAAAAGAATAAAAATTGAACGTCCGAGGGTTTTGACCCTTTTGAAATTAAATTGAATTAAAAGCTAATTAATTATTTAATTAAAGAAAAGAAATAAAAGAAAATGTTTTTTATGTTTTTTTTTGTATTTAATGAAAATAAGAAAAGAATTAAAATTAGAAGTTAGTGAAACCCTAGTTCTAAATATTTTAATTATTAATAAAAAGAAATATTAAAGTTACTCTAATTTACTAATTAATTAATATGCATGTTTATTTACAAAAAATAAATAGTAATTATAATAACAAATAAATGAGAAAAATAATTAATTAAGAAAAGGATGAAAAATGTCAAAAAACCCTAAGTCTAGATATTTTTTATTTATTAAGAAAAGGATTAAAGTTTAAAACCTAAATTAACTAAATTAATTATTAAAATTCATTTACAAAAATAAATTAATGAGTAAATTAATAAATAATTAGCATATTTTGTATTTTTCTGTTTTTATTATGAAAAAAATTATTTTATGAAATTAAAGAAAACAGTTAAAAAACAATTAAAAGAATTAAAATTGAAAAGAATACAAAATTAAAAAAAATGCAAACCAGGGGTATCAGGCCCCAAAGGGAGGTTTGTTTGAAGCAAATTTGGCCCAGGTCCACAAAGCCTGTTTGACTTTCTACGCCTGCGTGTACATCCATTGACTGAGGTATATGATAGACCTCCTTTTGTAGCCTTCAGATTGATCATCATGAGTATGTGGCAAGCCTGAGCGTGAGTGCGTATGGTGAACCTTTGAGGATGTGTTGCGCTAGAAGATTTTGAAACAAAAATTATTAAGCATATGGGGGGAACTAGGAATCGAACCCAGGTCCCTATACCTGCAAGACACCTCATCCACCAACTGGGCTATTGCGTTTATTTGTTAACATAATGAAGAGTGATTATTATATAAAAACACAAGCGTTAGTGGTATGAACAAAAAATCACGCGCCAAATTCAAATGCTCCTATCATATGATGACACGCTAGCTTTCTTCTTCGTTTACCTGCAAATATAAAGCAAATAGCGGGGGTTTTAAACCCCCACTAAGTGGCACAGTAAATAATAGCGAATACGCCCAGGCATTATATAAATTGAGCGCGAATATTTCAATCACTTCGTCTTGTTGCCACGATTTGGTCTACACCGGTTTGAAGGTCCAATTTTATCATATGAGGAAAGCCCTAATTTTGAAGTTCTGAAACCCTAGGTTTCATCAATGGCAGATTTCGATTCAAGGTTGTTAGTCCAATTAAATATTACCAATCGCTTCAGAACATCATTATTAGTGTAAATCAACAAATAAAACACATGAATAATACATGGAAATTAAAAAACGATTATGGAAAAGTTTGTGATAAACGTGATGCTATTCTACCAATTCTTGGAGTATGGAGACTGGAAAGTGGTTGCAACACGTTCAAAGAAGTCTCAGCAAGGGTTTGGAATAGGTTTTAGGCTTTGAATGATCCTGCAAATACGAAATCAGTTTTCAAAATTTCTATGAAAAATTGCAACTTTGTTCTCTCCTTCTGAGCAGTTTTTCGTGTCCTTTAGAATAGGGTTGAGTTGTGCATAAGTAAGTGAATGAAATTAGGTCAAGAAACCAGCCCAAAGATCCATGAATTGATGATTTCAATATTTGATTTTTTCATATCTTTTTCAATCTTTTTTCCATGCAAATCTTGCCAAATATGGATGATCTTGTCCCCTTGAGATGATGCACGAAATCTCTTGCATATAATGAACATATTTGCTGCACAAAAAAGATTTAAAACCATTATTTGATATTTTTCTCATAATTAAATCTAATTAAATGAATTAATAAGAATAAAAATTCAATTAATTAATTAAAAATAAGAAAATAAATCATTTTTAGCTCAATGGGTCGTGCATATGCTTTGGGTAATGATTCAAAGAAGAATTTGAGGCCCATTAGCATTTTTGAAGCTTTTGAAGCAAAGTTGACTTTTCAAAGTTCCCAAAAATTTCCCAACTTCTCCAAGGCATATCTTGCTCAATTTTGAAGCTATAATCATGTTCTTGGACATTTTGGAAAGGTCTTGAAGTCCTCTAACCAATGCCTTTGGTCCCATGTCATTTTGATTTACCAATCTCAAGTTATGGTCTTTGACTTAAAGTGCTTTTTTGTTGACTTTTGAAAATGACCTATAATGTTGAAATTGATAACTTTTTGTGAGGGCATTTCTTGGACTTGAAGTGTGAAGATGAGTTGTAGGAAATGTCATTCTCTTCAAAATTAGCTTTGGATGGGATTTTTCTGATGAACCATGAAGAAGTTATGCCCTGGTCAATTTGCAGTTGACTTTTCAACTGTCCAAAAATAGAAACTTTTGCATCTTGAGACTTTTTGAGCCATACTTTGAGAATCATGATCAAGAATTGATCAAATGATGTTTGTGGCTTCAAAATAAGATGTTGACCAAAATTTTTGACTTTTGACTGTCAAATGACCATTTTGCCCCTGCAGTTGACTGTGAAGTAATTAGGGTTTTTGACTGTGCAACTTGATGCTGTGAGTCTTGAAACTTGACATATGGATGCTTGACAATGTATATGGGCATGTGGGACTTGATTGGACCCTTGAAAACCTCAATTTCTTTGCAAGAACCAAAACCCTAATTTTGACTGTGTTAGGAGGCAATTGGACTGTGCAACCCTTGAGATATTTTGAATCATCTGGAGATTGATCTTGGCAAATATTGGAGAATATAGGAGGGCAAATTTTGGGGTACAACACCTCCCTTTTGGGTTTTCAGCCTACCGAGACGCTCCTTTTTGCCTAAGTCGCCCTTTCGGGTTTTCAACTTAGCGAGCTGTTCTTTTATTTATTTAGGCGAAGTATTTCTTGACTGCATCAGCATTCAAAGGACGTGGGAAATCCTCACCATCCATAGTTTCAAGAATCAATGCACTGCCAGAGAAGGCTTTCTTGACAACATACGGGCCTTCATAATTGGGTGTCCATTTGCCCCTAGAATCAGCGTTAAAAGACATGATCTTCCTGAGCACGAGGTCGCCTTCTCTGAATTCACGAGGCTTGACCTTCTTATCAAAAGATTTCTTCATCCTCTTTTGGTACAGCTGACCGTGACACAAAGCCTTCATTCTCTTTTCTTTAATCAAATTCAACTGGTCGAACCTATTCGGGATCCATTCAGCCTCTGACAATTTGGTTTCCATCATCACGCGTAAAGAGGGAATCTCAACCTCGACGGAGAGCACCGCTTCCATACCATACACAAGCGAGAAAGGTGTTTCCCCTGTTGAGGTGCAAACAGATGTACGATACCCATGCAAAGCAAAAGGGATCATCTCATTCCAATCTTTATAAGTAACAACCATCTTCTAGATGATTTTCTTAATATTCTTATTGGAAGCTTCGACGGCTCCATTCATCTTTGGCCTATAGGGAGATGAATTATGATGGATAATCTTGAATTCTTCACAAAGTTCCGTCATCATCTTATTATTTAAATTCGAGCCGTTGTCAGTGATGATCCTGCTTGGCACACCATATCGACAAATAAGATTATGCTTGATAAAGCGTACTACCACCTGCTTAGTAACATTGGCATATAAAGCTGCTTCCACCCACTTGGTGAAATAGTCAATCACTACCAAGATAAAACAATATCCATTCGACGCCTTAAGTTCAATCATTCCAATCATGTCAACACCCCACATAGAGAAGGGCCACAGGGAAGAGATAACATTGAGAAGTGTCGGAGGCACCTGAATCTTGCCGGCATATATTTGACACTTGTGGCACTTCTTCGCAAGTTTGCAACAGTCTGATTCCATTGTCAGCCAATATTAACCTGCCCTAAGCATCCTCTTTGCCATCGAATGTCCATTGGCATGAGTACCAAAGGAACCTTCACGGATCTCATGCATCAACATGTCTGCTTCGTGTCTATCCACGCATCTGAGCAAGATTATGTCATGATTTCTTTTGTATAGCACTTCTTCATTAAGGAAAAAGCTACCTGCCAATCTTCTCAGGGTCTTCCTATCTTTATTTGATGCGCCCAACGGGTATTCCTGAGTTCGGAGAAAATGCTTGATATAGCGATACCAAGGCTTTTCATCTGACGTTTCCTCTATTGCAAATACATGGGCTGGTCTATCCAAATGTCGCACTGTGATACGAGGCACATCATTCCAAGTATTCACCTGATACATAGACGCCAAAGTTGCCAAAGCATCCACCATTTGATTTTCCTCCCTAGGAATATGATGGAATTCAACTTTGTTAAAGAAGGGTAATAACCTTCTAGCATAATATTTGTAAGGGATCAAGCCAGGGTGACGAGTATCCCATTCTCCTTTAATCTGGTTTATTACCAAAGCTGAATCCCCATAGACATCAAGGATTTTGATTCTGAGATCCATAGCTGCTTTGAGGCCCATGATACATGTTTCATACTCCGCCATATTATTGGTACAATCAAAGGTCATCCTTGCAGTGATAGGGATATGAGACCCATGAGGAGTGATAATCACAATGCCAATCCCTTTTCCGTAAGCATTCACAGCTCCGTCAAACATCATGCCCCATCGGGACCCTGGATCAGGACCTTCCTCAGGCAAAGGTTCATCACAATCTTTTACTTTCAAAAACATCACATCTTCGTCGGGAAAGTCATATTTAACAGACTGATAGTCTTCAACCGGTTGGTGAGCAAGGTACTCCGCCAAAACACTACCTTTGAAAACCTTCTGAGTGCGGTATTCAATATCGTATTCAAACAACAACATCTTCCAGCGAGCGATTCTTCCGGTAAGAGCAGGCTTTTCGAAGATGTACTTAATTGGATCCATTTTGGATATCAACCAAGTAGTGTGATTCAGCATATACTGATGTAGACGCTTCGCTGCCCAAGCCAAAGCACATCATGTCTTTTCAAGTAGAGTGTATCGCGACTCACAATTAGTGAAATTTTTACTCAGATAGTAAATGGCGTATTCTTTTATTCCCATTTCATCTTGCTGTCCCAAAATGCAACCCATAGAATGATCCAACACTGTCAGATACATAATCAACGGTCTTCCCTCAACGGGAGGGAGCAAGATAGGAGGTTCAAGCAGATACTCTTTAATGCTTTCAAATTCCTTATGGCAATCATCAGTCCATACACACCCTTGATCTTTCTTCAGAAGCTTGAAGATGGGTTCACACGTTGCAGTCATGTGGGAGATGAACCTGGAGATATAATTCAGACGTCCGAGGAAACCTCTAACTTGTTTTTCAGTCCTTGGAGCATGCATTTCTTGAATTTCCTTGACTTTATCAGGATCAATTTCAATTCCTTTTTGACTGACAATGAAACCTAGCAACTTTCTCGAACGAACACCAAAGGTTCATTTATTCGGATTCAAACGAAGGCGATAATTCCTTAAACGCTGAAATAACTTCAACAAATCTTCTATATGTCCTTCCTCGGTATGATATTTAGCGATCATATCATCAACATATACTTCGATTTCCTTATGCATCAGATCATGGAATATGGTTGTCATAGCCCTCTGGTACGTTGCACCAGTGTTCTTCAATCCAAAGGGAATCACTCTGTAACAGAATGTTCCCCAGGGTGTGATAAACGTTGTTTTTTCCATGTCCTCAAGAGCCATCTTAATTTGATTGTACCCAGAAAATCCATCCATGAATGAGAACACTTTGAATTTTGATGTGCTATCTACCAACATATCAATATGCGGTAATGGAAAGTCATCCTTTGGACTTGCTTTATTTAGATCTCTATAATCAACGCACATGCGGACTTTTCCGTCTTTCTTTGGTACCAGAAAAATATTGGCAATCCATTAAGGATACACTGATGTCACGAGAAAACCAGCATCGATTTGCTTCAAAAACCCCTCCTTTATCTTCATTGACATATCAGGGTGAGTTCTTCTTAACTTCTGCTTGGTGGGAGGACATTCTGGCTTCAACGGCAAGTGGTGCTCCACGATGTTAGTGTCTAACCCAGGCATATCCTGGTAAGACCAAGCAAAAGTATCAGAATATTCTTTCAATAACTCAATCAATTTCCTCTTCATGTCGGGATGAAGCAATTCTCTAATCTTGACTTCTCTTGGGTCTTCCTCTATCCCAAGTTAATCACCTTCAACGGCTCTTTATACGGCTGAATAGTATTCTCCTTGCGCTCAAGCAACCGTGAAACCTCTTCTGGGATTTCATCGTATTCTTCTTCCTCGGTCAAATACACAGGATATTCGAAGTTGGGAGAGGGCGCAAGTTCATTGTATTCAATGGCTTTCTTAGTTAATCTGCACATGCGATTATGATTGATTTTAGAAACTGACCGATGTATAAGTGAGTATGCAGATTTTACTAATGATTATTATTTATTTCAAAAGGTTTTATCTGATTACCATTTTCCAAGAAAAATTAATTAATAAAACATAATTTGGAAAACAAAAACAACTTTTATTAATGATGTAAAAGTTCAAAACAAAAGACATGCCCGTACAATATCGCTTTCACCTTGGGCAGAGTGAAAGGATTTTTGGAAAGATAACAAAAAACAAATTACTTCGAGATGTGGATGCAAGAAGGCACATCAATAGTGATCCAATTATGGACCGCACTCCGTGCGTTATGAAATTCGGCATCTCTTGCCCTGGCTCATCCTCAAGGATAGCATTGATCTTCGAAGTAGTGGGGTGCAGATACCCTGCACTGTGGAATATATCTTGATACTTGCTGAAAGCAGACTTCGACTTCAAAGTCTCACACTTATTATTCTTCACCGAGAAGCCCAGACCAACTTTATTCTTATTCACTGGTGGGTTAATAATTTTCCCCCACGCCTTTCTAGGGCCATTCTATACCACCTATTGAGCATCTTTGAATGAAGCAATAGAGTCCTCATTTTTCCTTATATTATCGATCGACAAAGCTTGGAACTGCGTTCCAATAACCGCCTCATCAGCCTCTACAACACTGAAGGAAGACAAATAAGATATTAATAAATCTTGCTCGCCGCTTATGATAACCACCTTCCCTTCTCGGACAAAATTTAATTTCTGATGAAGAGTCGACGTAATAGCTCATGCCTCGTGGATCCACGGTCTTCCCAATAGACAGCTGTAAGCGGGAACGATATCCATCACCTGGAAAGTAATCTGGAACATGTGTGGACCTATATGCACAGACAAGTCCACCTCCCCAATGACCGACTTCCTGGAGCCATCAAAGGCTTTCACTATGATGCCACTAGGGCGCATGGGGGCTCCTTGGTACTTAAGCTTTGAGAGAGTGCTTCTTGAAATCACGTTTAAGGCAGAACCGTTATCAATCAATACATTGGATAAAGAATCATTTTTGCAATTCATCTAGATGTGTAGAGCCATATTATGGTTTCTTCCCTGCTCGGGTAATTCTTCATCACAAAAGCTCAAATTATTACAAGAAGTAATATTCCCGACAACACCGTTAAACTGGTCCA
Source organism: Vicia faba (assembly GCA_948472305.1). Classification (NCBI taxonomy): domain Eukaryota; kingdom Viridiplantae; phylum Streptophyta; class Magnoliopsida; order Fabales; family Fabaceae; genus Vicia; species Vicia faba. The sequence continues at coordinate 37,061,557 of OX451741.1, forward strand.
TGGGCATATCTCTTTCAACAAACACTTGATCTAGCACTCTCATCAAGGATTCCTGATGGGTAGCATAATTCATCAATAAGGCCAATATAGAAATCTTGGACGGGGTCTGTAACAACTGATCCACGATCTTGTAGTTTCTCATCTTAATGATCTTCAGCACATCATCGACTTCTTTCTCTAAGGTAGTGCCACTAGATTCCCCGGTCGCCTTTTCAGGTTCAACATTAGTTTCAACGACTTTCTTGCCATGATCAACATCTCCCCAAAAAGTAGGAGGAAATACCCGGCCACTACGCGTCACTCGACTGGCTTCAGCAATATTCTCCACATGTGTCAAAGGTCATATCGGGACTTCGATCCCGTCTTCTAGGATGGTCGCATTGTATTTATAGGGTATAACTGTCTGATTCATACGAGACGCGACCAGGTAAACATATAACAACAGGGGTTATTGTAGGCTTGCTGCAATATGTAATCTCCACTGGAGTAGGAATATCAAAATGGGGTACAATAATATTCACCCCTACCTATCTTGTACATTCAGACTTTACGAAATCAACAACGGAAGTATCATCTTTAACCACAGGCTTGGACTCATCATCATGAAAGAATTCGTCAGCAGAAATATATTCATCATCCGACACGATATCACCAGAATGGTCCTCAACCATGTTGACCCCAGAATAACCATCTCTATTTCTTGTGACGCTAATAGTTCCTTCATCTAGAAGTAATTGGATACCCCTCTTCACGATGGAACAGCCACGGGGGTCTCTACAACAGATCCGCAACCACCGTATTGATGTAACTCTTGTCCTAGCATATGGAAAAAGTTGGCATGTAACTGTACCAGGTTATCCTCCATATCATTCACGTCATAAATTTGGAACTCGCCGGGGCATCCGTGCACCATGTTCACTCCTTCTTCACATTCAGACTTGGTCCTGATAATACAAACAAGGCCTTCATCAATCACCTTTTGAAGGTCAACTTTCACCTTAACACATCCACGGCTATTTTGGCTGCAGATATTACACATATTATGGTCATGTATACAATAGCCGAGCCTACAAAGGTCAGCGTGCATCTTCACCAAATTGCCTTTTATCAAATTCACATCATAAATCTTGGACTCTCCTGGATCAACAGAAATCATATTCACCGTTCCTCCACCTTCATGTTTAGGCAACAGGTTGTCTTTCACATTGGGACCAACATCTTTAAAGGACAGAAGGCCAGATCTAACCATTTTTTGGACCTCAGACTTCAAAGGATAACAATTCTCGATACTGTGCCCAGGGGCTCCCTGATGAAAGGCACATGTCTGGTCTGCCTTATAATACCATGGCAAAGGAGACGGTATAGCAGGAGGACTCCTGGTCTGCACTAAATTTTTTTGAATCAGTGCTAGAAATAGCTCTGTGTAACTCATAGGGATGGGGTCAAAGGGTTCTCTCTTCTGACTCTGCCCTTGATTGCCTTGTTGAGGTGTTCTTTGGTATGCAACAGCAGTCGGAGCTACGTTAACAACCGGAGTCACCGAAGCAATCTGTTGTGGATGTGCATGACGCCTTCTAGGAGGTTTAGCTCTTCTCTCTTGAACAACGGAATTTGCATCTCCTTCCTTCTTTATAGCAAATCCATATGACGATTTTTTTGCACCACTAGAACTTTCATCTCTCGTCAAACAACCTTCCCTTACGGCTTCTTCTAAACAAACACCCATTCCCACCATTTCGGTGAAGTCACTTGGCGCACTCGCCACCATTCTTTCATAGTAGAAGGAACCCAGAGTCTTTAAAAATATCTTCGTCATCTCCTTCTCTTCCATCGGGGGGATTACCTGGGCGGCCATTTCACGCCACCTTTGCGCATATTCCTTAAATGACTCCTTATCTTTCTGGACCATAGCCCTGAGTTGATCGCGATCAGGCGCCATGTCCATATTGTACTTGTATTGTTTAAGAAATGCCTCTCCTAGGTCGTTGAAGGTATGAATATTGGCACTATCCAAGCTCATGTACCATTTCAGTGCAGCACCAGTCAGGCTATCTTGAAAGAAATGGATTAGTAAACGTTGATCGTCAGTGTGAGTGGACATCCTCCCCACATACATTATCAGATGAGCACGGGGGTAAGTATTACCCTTATATTTTTTGAATTCCGGAACTTTGAATTTCGTAGGTACTTTTACATTTGGAACTAGGCATAGATCGCTTACATTCTGTCTGAATAGTTCTTTTCCCCAGAGGGCTTTCATTTCTTTTCGCATCTCATTAAACTGATCTTGGAAGTCATCCATTCTATCATAGAACCCAATTCCTTCGCTTGGTGTGGGAGTAGGATGGTGAACCACATCATTAACAACAGGGACAACATTCATTACTGGAGGCACAACATGACGGATCTCATTGCTGACAGTAGGAGCAATGTGCATCACGAGAGGGGCAGCAGTCATAACTTGTTGAGCTGATTGAGATATTTGAGGAGTAGGGTTATATCCTTCTGGCGTATAACCTTCGGGCATTCCCCATGGGTATCCAGGAGGCATGTGATGCTGAGTAACAGTAGTATTTGGAGCAACTGAGACAAGAGCTGTCATAATTTCAGAGACAACCGTTGCTTGTTGTGGTTGCGTAGCATGAGGAGGTGGAGGTTGTGGTGGCTGATTCTAAGCAGCCACCAACGACTCTACCAAATCAGTTAAGTTCGCCATTCCGGTTCTCAAAGCGGTAACCTCTTTGCGTAGTTTGCGATTCTCTTGTTCGAGATTTTCCATTTGCCTCTTGAAAGTGCTTCGAGTATTATAATGATGAAAATTTGTGGTAGGAATCTCTGTAAAGAAACCCAAATCAAAGATAAGAAAACCTGTCGTGACCCACCTGTCATGATATGGTATGCATGGATGAATGATTATGCATGAAGTGTTTTATCATTTCCAGGAGAATCCTTTGGTTTTTTTATCAAGCATCGATAATTAGTAGGATAAACAACAAGATGAAACAAAACAAAGGCAAAACATCAGAGTAGAAACTGCTCATATCATAGAGTCGAACAAACATCCATACGGTAGTGATTTAGTACAAATATAATCAATTATTAAAGAGGCCTCGTCCAACAAGACTGGAGGTGACCTTGTCGATTAAAACAAGCATAAAAGATAAGTGCAGTAAAAAGAATTCTCCTCAAGTCCAACTGTCCGGCTAATCATCTTCAGAGAAAGGGTCCCCAGTCACAAAGCCCCTGTTCTTCACTAGCGCCAACAAACAATGATATTTGAGTTCCCAATCCTCAGAATCTATATTTCCCACTTCGGCCTCTTCAGCTGGAACTTTGTCTTCATTTGCTACTTGGGCTTTGATTGTTGTCAACTCTTTCATAACTTGAGTCAAGCGAACCTTTATCTCTCAACTTTTTCTTTAACATCTTAACCTCCTCGCAATGCTTAGCTTCCAATTCCTTTTTAGCCAATCGAAGGTTTTCTATCTTTTGATGCTTAGCCTGTAGCTCTTCAACCTGTCGACTGGTAGTATCAGAACCCTCGACCCTAGGTCTTTTCGACCGCTCAAGCAAACCATGTTTTTCTAGCAACTGGTTCTTCAGCTTAACCTCTTTCATGAGCTTCTTCTTGTCTTGCAAAGCAAATGACATATCCACATTCATTTCTTCTTGCCTAGCTTGGAGTTTGAGGTTTTTTGGCCTTGACATTCTTAAAACACGTTACAGGCACGAACTCTAATCCTTCTGTGACAGGCTGCACAGGAAATGAATCAATGCGGAATAAAGAATTGTCCTCCTGAACATCCACTAATGGGTCAAAGTCAGGTTGAGGGTATAGCAACCTCCCCCTTTTATAAGGTAATCGCACTTCCATCATACGATCCTGAATCCAGCTCGTATAAGTATCATAAGCTACACTTCAATTCTGGCTGAAAGAAAGTTTCCCTTTATGAAAAATATGTCTCCATGCTATCTTCACCTTTTCAAGCAACACTGCATCTTCCCCTTTATCGAAATAAACGGTATCCATCACCTCCCGTTCATCGAGTCTATCTAACATTGCGAATCCTAATTGATGGCATGCTCGGATAGGGTTATAATTAATGCACCCCCTTGTCCCCATAAGCGGGACATTAGGGAATTCTCCACACCCCATAATGATCTCTTTCAAACCTATCACACTTTTCCAAACAATATCATACGAGGTGAGTCCCATGATACGCTGAGACCATAAAGATGAATCGACAGTATGAACAAAAGGCCCTTTTGTAGGCATATGCATCATCAACCATTTATAAAGTGTGATCGCACAACACATGACTTCCCCTTTCTTCCCATGTCGGGAATGGATGGTGTAATAAGTGTCGGCGAGTAGAGTTGGTACGGGGTTACCATTCATGAAGACACATAATGCAGATAGATACACAAACTTCTCGGATACTGGAAAGAGGACCAAACCATAAATCATTGCTGCCAATAGTGCATTAAACGCGGTCCAATTCATGTCCTTTGCAAAACCCTTAGCCTTTGATATCAAGTAATTTAGAGGGAGACCGCTTGCGTCGCTTTTATTAATCCAATTACTTTTAACTTCACCATGAGTTAAATAAAGAGCTATGGTGATCGCCATATAGTATGGAGTCTCTGGTGCTCGAACAAAAGGAATACTGTTGGTCACCTTGACATCCATAATATGCGCATACTCTTCGAGAGTTGGTGCCAATTGATAGTCCCTGAAAGTAAAACAACGTAGCTGCGGATCATAGAACTGAAGAAGTGTTATCACGACCCATTCTTCAAAATAATCATTCACCAACGGCAATAAATTTCCATATTATCCTCTGAAAACTTTTTCATTTGGTCCCTTCACAAGAGCTCCCGCCTCTCGCAATCGACCACCAAAGCATGTGAACTGATAAGCAACAGTGTTTCTAAGAGGCTCTGAATTTGTCTTCATGTTGTTATACATCTTTGATGCTGATGATAGACCTCAAAATAATCCTGGAAATGAAATGCAAATGCAGGTTAGGTAGTTATATATTTTTTTGCTTCTTGTGTTTCTTTTATAAAATAAATATGCCATGATGCAAGTGCAATAAACATAAGATCAACGTCTTTGCAATGCCGGATAACTGCTGAACTGATAACAAAACAACTGTTATATGTAACACAATCAAAGGTCTGAACCAATTCAGAATATCAAGGATCAAAGTCATCAGTATAATCGGAGTCATCGACAGAACATGTAAAGTCACCATCTGTACCTGTAAAGATTATTCCCTCCCCACTCACGGGTAAAGACTAGGTCATGGTAAGGTCAATGGTAACTCAGTATCGAGGGTACTCCTGAAAAACTATCGCTGTATCACCTACGTGAAAATGATATCCCCTCATTTGTACCTCATCTGAGCATGGACGACATGGAGGCATAGTGAAACCTAAGTCAACTAGTCGTTCATGTTCCACTCTATTCCTAGTGTTCCTATTGTTTCCACTTGGCTGGGTATTGGGCCTTTTACCTCATAGTAAAATCCCACCCATCAAGAAATAGAGAAACCAGCCCAACAACAATATAACAAATAACAATAAAGATGCAATGCAAACATATGCTCAAACATATACAAATGAATAATCCATAAAGGCATAATGATAAACACTCTGAGAAAAGAAAAACAAGAGCTAGGAGTGACTCACGGGATGGACCAACAATTGGTCGACATTAGTCCCCAGTGAAGTCGCCATTTTTCTATAGCCGTAAAATCAATGAAGTCGCCACAGAGTATTTATTTATCCCATAAAAGGAAAAGGAAAATCATCGAAAAAACCTAAAGGGGGAAATCAAGGTCTTGCGACCGAGAGATTGGGTAAGGGAGTCGATTACGCGATGGGAAGGTATTAGCACCCCATACGTCCATAGTACTCTACGGGATCCGCTCTCGTTATTCTAATCAAAGGGTGTGTTCAATCTAATGCTTAAGAATTATGAACTAAGAGGGAATGCATGCAAAGAAAACACGGGGAAAAGAAGGAAATATTTACAAATTTTCACTCGGCTGAGCCCCGTGACCAGATGCCTACGTATCCCTTTTAAGGAATCAGAGCGCCGTAGTTCGGCTCATATATTTGGTTTGTTTGTATTTTTTAAATGAACAATGTTGCACTCGATCATTCCACCGCTGCTCGACCTTTGGAGACTTATGACCTGTAGTGGAAAGGAGCTAACTTGCTCTTAGAAGAGAAATGCCGAATGGCGAAAAGAAATGGATTGATTGGTATTTTTTATCATGAAAAGAATTTTTATATGCTTAGCACTTTTTATACATTTGATAAGAAAAAGAAGAAGTTTTAGTTTTAAATGCGATCATGCAAAAATGGGAAGAAAACATCTAAGGGAGACTAACCTATCTCTAATCTAATGTTATCATACAGTGAGGGATCCTATCTAAGTTAGCATGCCAAATAAAGTCTAACAAAACTATCCTATAGGGAACATGCACTAAGAGCGAAGTTGTGATCTCAATTTTTAAATTGAGTGACTCATCGATCAACAAGAAATAAAGGAAAGCGATAAAATCATATAGGGAGCATGCACTGAGAGCGAAGTCGTGATCTCAATTGCTAAATTGAGTGACTCATCGATCAACAAGAAAATAAACAAACACAAGCACAACACATATAAGAAATGAAGTGCGGAATACCTGCTACAGGTCTTTAAACAGCGACTTCGAATATTTGGAATAGGTGTCGAAACTTCGTCGATGTGAAAATAAATCACAATAGGAATCCAAAACACATCTGCATATCCAAAGAATGAACCTGCACAAGACTCAGCTCAACAAGCAAAGATAAATCACAATTTTCAAGTAATCGAAAAAGAAAAAAAATAGGAATTAATTTCTTAAAATCAAATAAAAAGGCCTAAAGATGTTTTTAAATTAATTTTGTAGTTCATTATCTAAAAACAAAAAATTAAAAGGAAATCCTAAATTCTATATATTTTTTATTGTTTCGTCATACGTATTTTACTACTATTTTTATTATAAAAGGAATTTGAACTAAAGTAAAACAAAATCTAAAAAAAGGCATAGGAAATAGAAATAATCAGGGGGTGTTGAACTAGATTCATGGTGCTGTAGGAAGACAAATTGGTGTTAAGCCCAATCTGAATATATCCATAAGAGGTCTCTTTTTCTGCCACAACTAAGCAGGTTCCAAAAAAAAATTCACCGATGGGCCTGGAAGATAGTGCTTCGGTCCACTCACCATCTTTATATCCCTTCTTTTTTTGTTACCCAAACTTCCAGCATGCCAAAAAAAAGGTACCCGGGCCTGATGATTACCTGGGTCCAACATATCCTGTCCATTCTGCATTTTTTTTGTATTGAGTAAAAAGTAAAAAAATAAAAAAACTACAAAAGGGGAACAAGATTAGGGTAAAAAGAGGGTGACAATCCAGCTTTGACTATTCTTATTCTTCAATTGAACAACGCGAGTTCTTCTTCTTCACTCACAAATGGAGGCCGTCATTCCAACTTTTACTTCTCTTGTCGCCATCGCAAAACATCTACTCACTGCCACCTTCTTTCGAACTCCATTTCAACACCTCCATCTCAGATCGATTACCTCGCCGTCCTCCTATGATTCTGATCAAGACCTCACTAATTCTCAACCGTCTTCCTCCCTCTCACTCTTCTTCATCATTTTCACAGTCTTGCCGCCCTTCTTTGTTCTGAGTTACTTCATTCGTCTTTGCCGATGCGATTCAGTTTCAAACCCATCAACATCGGCATTGCGACATATTCACTTATGTCTCAAGATTCAAGGTTCCATGATAAAATCCAAAACAAGAATGAACAAAAACAGATCTATACACTCAAAGAAGTTGGAACGATAAAGTATTTCGAGCCTTACCTACCGGAGAACTTCGGTGGCTCTTCGACAGTGACGAAGGTGAAAAATCCATAAAAAGCTCTATAAGAGGGAGATCAGGTACGCTTGTGAGTTTTGTCTCTCTCCATCTCTTGTTCGATTTTGGTTTTCTTCTCCATTTTCTTTATTGCTTTGTTGATGGAGATGTTGTTATAATTTGTTACAGATTGATGAAGTTGCGTTGTTGTTGCTCCTCACTAATGCGTTGAGTTGTGGAGAAGTGCATAGCAAAGAAGATTGTATAATGGATGATGAAGAGAGAAAGTAATGCAATAATGATGCTGCAGAGAATTCTTTGAAGGTTTTTCCAGCAGAGTCACAATTGTGGAGAAGAGCATGAAGATGAAGGTTAGAAAACCAGGCTTGAAGAGAATCTCTCTCCAGTAAAACTTTTCTGATTTTTTTCTAATGAATCCGCCCCCCAGAATTCTATATTTAATCTGTTATATCCCTCTCAATTCTGTTATGAATCCCCTTTTCTGCCCTTCTCTTATTTCTGTTTTTGAGTTTGTTACATGGAGTTAGTTGTTGTGTTCGAAAAAAGTTGGGGGGTCCATCCGGGGTTGTTATACGGTTATGCCAGTTATAGGAATTGGTTTTGAAAACGGTTAGGAAGTTGTGAATTGGTTATAGGTCAGTTAGAAAACTCGCTTTTGATAGTTGAGAGGGTGAGAGTTAGTTACCGTTTAGGCCTGGTTACAGGTTAGGGAGTTATCTGGTAGTTGGAATTATGTTAATAAGTTGTTGGAGATTATGGCTAGGCAAGTTATAGGCTGGGAATTAGGAACAGCTGGTTAGGAAACTGTTAAAAACTAGTTTTGTTCACTGCTATGCGGTTAAAAAAAGAGAAAATGTAAATATGTTATTTTGCTGGTTATGATTCAGTTACAGGAAGCTGGTTTTCTGTTCTATGATTGTAAGGCCGACCTGGTACTTTACTGATGCAGGGCCATCTGTTTGTGTTTTTTTTTAAAACTCTTCTAGGACAATTATAAATTCCGGTTAGGAACTAAACGGTTAGGATATGGCTAGAGGATGCGAGCTATGGAATTTTCTGTTATGTTTGATAGCATGAAAGGCCGGAATGGTGCAGGTAATGAACTTGCGATGTTTTAAGTCAGTATGGTGGCGACTTGATACATTTACAGTGGAACCATGTTTGCAAGCTGAAATTATACATGACTGTGTGATGGAATAACCTGCTTTAGACATGCCTCTAATTATTGTTTAACTTGCGTACAAACTGATAACGACATTATGTATTGCACTGATTCTGTCGCTTCGCTTTATTGTGTAACACGACAATGCATATCTGATTATTACGGACATGGTGATGGTGTTTTTACGCAGGGCTGCAACTGGTGATACCATTCTGATATAGTTGTTGGACAACAGGTCGTTTGAGGAAAATACAATGGCAAGATGAAGCAAGAAATGAAGTTGTTAACAATATGAAGGCATAAGTGGGGAAATATTGATGAAGTCATGGTGGGAATAATAAGTTTTAAGGAGTGTATCCAATGTATGACAATACAACATGATATATCAGTGGAGATTTTTTGTAATTTATTTTGTTCAGGATAACGCCACCAATGTAATGGCGGGTCTTCAAATTTCCCTTGGCTTTGTACTTTTGTTAAGGCATGATGATTCAGATCTTGCAACATGGTGATATATTTGATGTACTTTGTATATATCAAGCTCCTTATCCATCATTTCTTTATTTTGAAAACGTCAATGGAATAATAATGTTTTTCTCTTGAATTCCGAGTAAATAAATTTGAATGATCATTATTTCTCTTTTCTTGAATGGTTAGAACCCCTGCCACGTGAGGACCATTGATCCACTGTAACCTTTTGTATCATCAATAACAAAAAGAGAACCAATCCCTAATGACAAAACCCTAATCCATGAGAACTCCATGTCTAAATTTAAATGCCTCTATTCTCGCCTAAATCTCATGATCACATGACTTGAGATCCAAGTAACAAGTGCCTCATTTTCTGATGAAGAATAATCGTTAGAATCCTGACTAGCCATGGATAATGTCCTTTCCTGATAACCATGACATCACACATGAAACCTAATTCTTGTGGGTATAATATGTGTTAGGAGATAGCTCTTAGTGCTTAAGCTTGTACCCCTTTTGGATGATACTTGTAGATATCTTGTGTCGTAAACAACAAAAAGCCTCTCTTATTTGAAAGATTCCAAATAATGTTTAAGAAGAAGAACTTCAGATTACATATATTCAAGTTTGAGCCTTCATCACATGACCTTGAATATAGGGATAGAAACCCTAATCATGGCCATTACCTCTTCAATTGAGCTCCCCCTACAAAAAAATGAGAAAACCCTAATTCAAAGCTCTTCGATATTATAACTATGAGACCAATTCTATGTATGAAACATAGAAAGTATAATGAGGGACCTTAGGGGAAAAATTGGGGTATAACACCAAGAGACAATTTACCAAGATCAACATGCCATTGTCTCAGGAATTACAACGCTTATTGTAAGCAGAGCTGATTACGTTGAGAGATCCTCCTCAGAATCTCAACACCTCCTCTCCTCGGTACAATCCTAATGTAAGATGTGCATACCATTCCGATAGTCTCGGGCACGACACTAGCAACGGTTGGGCCTTGAAGAATAAAACCCAAGACATGATTGACGCTAAGGAGATTGAATTTGATCCTCCTGAGACTCCTAAAGACAATGGCGTTAATGCTATTGATGATGTTTCTTATGTCAATGTTATGGAAGACACTGATAGTGATTGTGACATAGACAATTGGATACCATCGGGAACGTGCTCAATAATTGGAAGGATGAAGACTTTATATCGATCTCCTTCAGTCAAGAGTAAATACTATTTTCTATTTTATTGCTTTCAAGTTTTGGTTATGTAATTTTGAACAATAACTTTAAGCCTTCTGCCTTACCCGGGGCACAACGCCCATTTGTTAGGGTTGTCATCATTCAACAACATATTTTCATTTAATAAATCATTGGTCATTTTGCATTCAAAATTTTGCGCTCTTTGTCTTTCTTTTACTTTATTGCTTTCAAAATAGCTATGTGTTCTTACACACATCCACACAACAAATTGCAGATACATATCCACCCTGGATCCCATTGATAACAATTTTGATATTGCCAATTATGACTTCAAAAATTTGATCTACCAAGCCGAGGACGAAGATGAGGAAGATTGTGAAGTACCTGGAGAGCTTGCTATACTGTTAATGCAGGAAGAAAGAGCCATACAACCACATGAAGAGCCAATCGAGATTGTGAACTTAGGTATTGAAGAGGACAAGAGACAAATAAGGATAGATGCCAACCTAGAAGACAGTGAAAAAAAGAGGTTAATTCAGATGTTGCACGATTATCTGGAGATATTTGCTTGGTCGTACAAAGACATGCCGGGGCTTGACACTAATATTGTGGTTCACCGTCTACCGATGGAGGAATGATGTCTCCCTATAAAGAAAAAGTTTATGGTATGTGTTGTACCCCAAAATTTGCCCTCCCATATTCTTCAAGATTTGCCAAGATCAAGGTTCAAAATCTCTCAAGGGTTGCACAGTCCAATTGCCTCCTAACACAGTCAAAATTAGGGTTTTGGTTCTGGCAAAGAAATTGAAGTTTCCAAGGGTCCAATCAAGTCCCACATGCCTACATACTTTGTCAAGCATTCATATGCCAAGTTTCAGGACTCATAGCATCAAATTGCACAGTCAAAAACCCTAAATGCTTCACAGTCAACTACAGGGGCAAAATGGTCATTTGACAGTCAAAAGTCAAAAATTTTGGTCAACATCTTATTTTGAAGCCACAAACATCATTTGATCAATTCTTGATCATGATTCTCAAAGCATGGCTCAAAAAGTCCCAAGATGCAAAAGTTTCTATTTTTGGACAGTTGAAAAAGTCAACTGCAAATTGACCAGGGCATAACTTCTTCATGGTCTATCAGAAAAATTCCATCCAATGCTCATTTTGAAGGGGATGACATTTCCTACAACTCATCTTCACACTCCAAGTCCAAGAAATGCTCTCACAAAAAGTTATCAATTTCAACATTATAGGTCATTTTCAAAAGTCAACAAAAAGGCACTTTAAGTCAAAGACCATAACTTGAGATTGGTAAATCAAAATGACATGGGACCAAAGACATTGGTTAGAGGACTTCAAGACCTTTCCAAAATGTCCAAGAACATGTTCATAGCTTCAAAATTGAGCAAGATATGCCTTGGAGAAGTTGGGAAATTTTTGGGAATTTTGAAAAGTCAACTTTGCACAAAAGGCTTCAAAAATGCTAATGGGCCTCAATTTCTTTCATGAATCATTACCCAAAGGCTATGCACGACCCATTAAGCTCAAAGGGAGTTATTTTCTTATTTTTGATTAATTATTTGAATTTTTATTATCATTAATTCATTTAATTAAATTTAAATATAAGAAAAATACTAAATCATGTTTTTAAATCTTTTTTATGTAGAAAATATCCTCCACACATGTAAGAGATCTCGTGCATCAATCAAAAGGGACAAAATCATCCCAATTTGGCAAGTTTTACATGGCAAAAAGATTGAAAAAAGATGTGAACAAAATCAAATATTGAATCATTAAATCAATGGATCTTTGGGCTTGGTTTTGACCTAATTGCATTTAGATATTTATACACAAGATAACCTAATGCTCATAGACACAAAAGCTGCGCAGAAAACCAAGAACCAAATTGCATTTTTTCACAAAAAAGTTGAACACTGAAATCCTAGTTACAGGATGATTCAAGGCTTGAAAAGCATTCCAAAACATTTCCAAGACATCCATGAACGTGTTGCAATCAAGAACACATCTCCAGACCTCAAGAATTGGTAGAACAAAGTCACACTTTTCACAAACTTTTCCATAATTGTGTTTCACTTTTCATGCATTATTCATGAGTTTCAATTGTTGATTCTTGCTAATATTGATGTCCTGAAGCTAATGGTACCCTTTAATTGAACTAACCATGCCTATATCAAAATCTGCCATTAATGTTTTCTAGGGTTTCAGAAGCTTAGAATTGGGGTCTTCTTCATATGGAAAAATTAGGCCTTAAAACCTATGCCAATGGATTCATGGCAACAAGACGAACTGAATAATGACCTCGCGCCTTTTTTATATGGAGGCATATGCTAATCACTATTTTTCTGAATTGCAGTTAGTGGGGGTTTAAAACCCCCGCTATTTGATTATGTTACAGGTACAAAAAGGGAGAAGACGCTGAGGTGTCCAGGACTGGTTGGCCAATTCAAATACTGGCGCGCTTTTCTTTGTTCAGACCACTAACCATTGTTTTTATATATTATATTTCCCATTCATTATATGAACAAACGCGCTTCATAGCTCACTTGGTAAGGCATTCACGTGGTAAACGCTGGGACCTGGGTTCGATTCCCAGGTCCCCTATATACTCAATAATTTTTGTTATAACGTGTTCATGTGCAGTTTCCTTCAAACGTCCTACCATATGTCCCAACGCTCAGGCTTGCCAAGTGTCCCAGAGGATCAATCCAATGGCCATAACGTGAATTCCACCATGCACGCTAGTGAACCACTCCACATGCAAGCACAGAAAGTCAAAAAGGCTTTGCATTCTTGGGCCAAATTTCTCACAATAAACCTCCAAATTGGGTCAGACACCCCCATTGTTTGTATTTTTTTAATTTCCTTTTCTTTTCTTTTAATTATTTTAATTGTTTTCTTTAAATTCCAATAATTAATTTTCATAATCTAAAAATCAGAAACTAAAATATATTAATTAATTTACTTATTAAATATTTTTTTTTGTAAATAAATGTACATTAATTATTTAGTAAATTAGGTTTTAAAACTTAAATCTTTTTCTTAACAAATTAAAATATGTAGAAATTAGGGTTTTTAGCATTTTAATCCTTTTTCTTAATAAATAATTTTTTCTTATTATCATTATTATTAGTTACTAATTTATTTTGTAAATAAACATATACTTTAATTATTTAGTAAATTAGGTTAAACTTTAATGTTTTCTTAATAATTAAAACAACTTAGAATTAGGGTTTCTTTTGATTTTAATTTTTATTTTCTTTATTTTCATTAAATACAAAAAAACATAAAAACATTTCTTTTCTTAATTAAATAATTAATTAGCTTTTTTAATTTCATTTAATTTCTCAAAAGGGTCTAACGCCCTCGAACGTTCTATTTCTATTCTTTCGTGCATTTATTTTATTTTATTGTGAATATTATGTAATTGCTCAAGCCTTGTAATAGTAACTAGGTTTTACTTTCCGCATTTTTTACCAAACGGGTCTTTGTTAATTTGGCGATGTATAGACCCGCGCCTTGTAATAGCGTAGGATTTTACCTTTCCGTCATTTAAATTTCCGCACTTTTAAATTCTAAACTTTGCATGAAAGAATGAATGACTAATTAAAAACAATGCGTAGCCCACCATGCCATGATCAAAAGATAAATGCTAAACTGAAAATAACACACAAATTCACACACCACTCTTAGGGTACGCCTCACTGTTGCCTTGCCCTCGAAACGTGGTCGTCGAGTATAGGACGTTTTAGTAAGTCCTTATGTTCGTTGATCCATATGCCTCAAAACAAGTTGCCTCGGAAAAGTTGACTCGAATTAAAAAGGATCAATGGCATAAGGGTAGCTTCTAAGGTGTCCTACTGTTGCTCTGGTGACCACACTGTCCCTAAACTCGAATTGACCCGAACACCTCCGACGGTGGTGCTACCTACCTCTCAATGGTGGGATGGCACTACCTTAAGGACATTTACACAGCCTAATTCCTTAGGGTAGGTAGATGACTCATAGATACTTGCTCTAATTCAAAAACAAATCAAAACTCTTTTCACACTGACACTTTTCAAAAAGCTTTCAAAACAATTTTTCAAACACTCTTGAGGACAGATACAAGAGTTATTCAGAAATCTTTAAACGAAACTTTTTCAAACCCACTCACACTTTGAAAAACAAACATTTTGAAAACACAAAGAGCAAGTACCTAAGAGCCCATGGATAACCATGGATAGAAAGGGTGCTAACACCTTCCCTTTCTATAAATCTACCTCCCAAACCGAGAAACGTTCTCATAAGGAATTTTGCTGTGCTTTTGTCCTGTCCATGTTGGAGAAAATAAAAGACGGTGGCGACTCTTGCTTCCGCGACATTTCGCGAACCAGCTTTAAACAGTCAGTTCTAAATCCACCGATCACAGAACTGGCGACTCTGCTGGGGAAACTTTTAAAGTGAGGTGTACCTTAGGACTAAGATCACTTGTGTTTTCAATTGTCTGAATTGTTTGCTTTAAATTGTGGGCCTGTCTTGGGAGTTCTATAGATCCTAACCCGGATTTGGGGGATACCTTCTTAGAAAGTAGCAACAAGGCTGTGAGGGAACTGTGCGGGGTATACCGACATGGTTGAAGCAGTCTGCTACGTTGATGTGGCACTTTGGTGTGTACCGGTAACCCTTGAGTCCAGTCAAGGAGAGTACGGGGCCGCCGCGTGGTGTCGTGAAGCATCAACTGACCTTAGGAACCTTAATTGAACCATCTTGGCCTCTTTAGGGTAGTGAGATAACTGACTTTGGTGCAGTCCGAGGTTGGTTGATACTCGATACTACACTCAATTGAGGGTTGTTTTCTTGGAATATTTCGGTCGCCAGTTCAGTGGCTAAATCGAAACGATGAACAATGAAAGCAATCCAATGATATTGGGACCCTTAGAACCCGGTTACTTCTGATAGGACAGGTTGAGCCCACCAACTTCAAGAGGGTAATACCCAGACCCCATGTTGGCCTAAACTCTAAGGGCTTGTCTTGTGTGATTTGTGTGCCTTATCATGTTTGCCCTTGTGAACATTTGTGGTGTGTTTAATCATAGCATCATGACATCATACAGCATCATATGCATTGACTAACCATTTCAGGGGTTCGAATCTTCATCTTTGTTCTTGTTTTGTAGGACATGGAAACTGTTCGCAGAAAGACAATTCAGATCAGCCTTGTAAGGGTCCCTCCTCAGCTTAAGGAACTCATATCCAGGATTCCCGAGAGCTCTTCTTTCAGTGAAAGGCATGGAAGACTCATCAGCTTGGTCAACACCAACATTGAGGAAGATATGATAAAGGTCCTGTTCCAGTTCTTCGACCCTCTGCATCACTGTTTTACTTTCCTGGATTATCAACTGGTGCCTACATTGGAAGAGTTCTCCCGGCTTCTGAAGATCCCTATCCTTAGTCAACTACCCTACAACGGTACGGAAAAGGAACCCAAACTTGAAGAGATTGCTAAAGCCTTACACCTACAACCCTCTGACATCAAGGGACACTGGGAAGTTAGAAGTGGTATCAAAGGGTTCTTGGCCAGGTTTCTGTTTGAGAAGGCCCAAGAATGTTGGAACTCCCTTGACCTACAAGCCTTTGAAGAAGTTGTGGCCCTCCTTATCTATGGATTGGTTTTGTTCCCGAATCCCGATCAGCTTATAGATATCAGTGCTGTCCAGATCTTCATGTCCAGGAATCCTATACCTACGTTGCTTGGGGACATCCTTCACTCATGTTACACTCGAACCATGAGAAAAGAGGTGTTCTTATATGCTGCACTCCTCCCCTGGGAAGGTGGTTTATTTCGCACCTTCCACAATCAGTTTTGAAGAATGAGCGGGGTTTGAGATGGTCACAATGATTAATGACTCTTACACATGCTGATATACATTGGTGCTCTCGGTCCAGAGAGGATGTCACTATCATTGATCGTTGCGGGGAGTTTCCTAATGTTCCTTTACTTGGAATCAGAGGAGGTATTACTTACAACCCGTGTCTGGCTTGGAGACAGTTTGGTTATGCTCGGAGGGACGGCCCTCATGACATGTTAATTCCTGACATAGTTTTTGACTTCGACAACGATGCACAAGGACTTCGCCAGAGATTTATCAGAGCTTGGAGGATGCCCAACAAGATAGACAGCAAGACACTGGGGCACAGGAACTCCATCCCGTTGGAACCTTATCTCAAGTGGGTACGAGCCCGCTCCCAGAAGTTAGTGATGCCTTATCCTCATGTTCTCCCTGTGATCAAAGAGCCAGTTTTGGCAGGTGAGGTGTCCTACACCATTCAACATCCTGATATGCCTACATCCTGGGAGGAAATGCAGAAGAGCTGGATCCAGCTTAAGGAAGAACATAATTCTCTTGAGACCAGTCTACATGCTAGTGAAAAGAAGGTCTTGGAGCTCACCCGCCTACTGCACGAGGAAAATACTCTCAACACTTACATAGCTCCAAAGAGGATGCGTAGTGTCTTTTGGGATTGATTTGCTTTGTAATATTTTGCCCATGAGGCTTTGATGTACTGAACAATTATTTCCTAATAATAACGTGTGTTCCTTTTTGTCTGCAACAAATTTGAACTTTCGAACCCTTGAATGCCTTGCATAAACACATATCATGCATCATGTGCATAGCAGGTACTCTTCTTTTCAGGTTGCTTAATGTTCTTCGCTGTTTATTTCAGCATCGTGAACCCTGAATCATCTACCGAGCAGTCTATCAAGGCCCTTCAGGCTCAGAACGCCCAATTCCAGGAGCTGATCATGAGTCTGGCCCAAGGTCAAGAAGAGTTGAAGGCTCTGCTGGTTAAGAAGAAGAAAAAGAAGAGAACTGTACTATTCAACACTGGCCGAAGGTTTGGCAACACGCTGCAGAATGAGGTTGATCAAGCTAGTTCTTCTGTGGGAAAAGGCAGTCCCCAGGGGGGAAGGGTTCCTAGTCCGGTAGTCTCTGACAATGAGACTGATTTTAATGAGGAGCAGTATCCTCCAGCTGAAGACAGGTACAAGCAGTTGGAAGATCGTCTGAACGCCATGGAAATTCAACAAGTGCCTGGGTTGGATTTGGGAGACCTGGGTCTATCCTCTGGTGTGGTCATCCCACACAAGTTCAAAGCACCATCTTTCGCAAAGTATGACGGGGCGTCCTGCCCTAAGCTACATCTCAGATCTTATGTGCGGAAGATTCAGCCGTATACTGTGGACAAGAACTTGTGGATCCACTTCTTCCAGGAGAGTCTTTCAGGGACTCATCTCGAATGGTTCTATCAGCTGGATGGAACCAAGGTTCGTAACTGGGAGGAGTTGGCTACTGCTTTTTACAAGCAGTATCAATATAATGCCGACCTCGCTCCTACACGTACCCAACTCCAGGGTATGTCGCTAGGATCGGGAGAAGGTTTTAAAGAGTATGCGCAGAAGTGGAGGGACCTGGCTGGCAGGGTGCAGCCACCATTAACCGACTGTGAATTGGTAGATATGTTCTTGGGGACCCTATCTGGGCCATTCTTCAATCATCTCATTGGCAATTCATCTGCAGGGTTCACAGATCTCATTCTGACTGGGGAAAGGATAGAGGCTGGTATGAAATCAGGAAAGATTCAGAAAGGTGCGTCCTCAAGTTCTGAGAAGAAACCTTTTAAAAAGGAAGCTAGTGCTGTGTATGGGCCTAGGAGGTAAGACAAACCAGAACGCCGCCAAGCTGTCAACGCAGTGGTAATTGCTAAGCCTGATGCCGCTCCTCGGCAACCTAACCAACCAAGGGGGGAGAGACCCAGAAGAGAATACACTCGGCTGAGTATGACCTTGTCACAGATTTTACCGCAACTGCTATCGACCAACTTGGTGACCGTCAGAGAGGCTCCGAAGGTGGTGAACACGACCTCTCCGAAGTATAATCCAAATGCCCGCTGTGCTTATCACTCTGATAGCCCGGGGCATTCTACTGATGATTGTTGGGCCCTGAGAAATAAGGTTCAAGACCTTATTGATGCGAAGGAGATACAATTCGAAGCGCCTGAGAGGCCAAATGTTGTGACTGCTCTTATGCCCCAGCATGGAGTAAATGCTGTTGATGAAGACTTGTATGCAGTTTCTGTGAATGATGTTGCTACCCCTCTATTGACCGTTAAGAGGAACCTGTTGCTAGCCGGTTTATTTCCGGGTTGCAGCAAGGGTTGCCTTCTGTGTGCTGTTACCCCTACTGGTTGCCCGTTGCTGAAGTCAGGCATCCAAAGCCTGATGGATAGCAAGGAAATTTTGTTCAAGAAGTCCGTTGTTCCTATTGTTCCCGTTGAAGAAGTATCTGTCGTCATAATTTTCAACAATCCAACCAAGGCTCCCTCGAGGAAGCCAGTCAAGATCATGTCCGTTGCACCCATCATTATTACTGTTTCGGGGCCCCTCCCCTACAAGTCTGATAAGGTTGTCCCATGGCACTATGGGGCAGATGTGTATGTGCTTGGAGTGAAGCAGGAGTTCAACACCGGTACTAGTATCAGCAATATCACCGGTCCAGCTAAAGTTACCCGCAGTGGCAGGCTCTTCTCGCCTGACATTGCGCCACCAATTATCCGAAGACCTCTTATAATAACGTCTGCAAGTGCGCCTGTTCCTACTTCTGATCAACTTGCTTCCCCTGCTGCCGAGTCCTCTAATACTCGGGGCAAAGGTATTGATGATGTGCCTGCCCGGACGGAGGCACCGAAGACTGTTAATGTTGAAGCCTCCCAGCAAGAGATGGAGGAAATTCTTAAGATAATCAAGAAAAGTGACTTCAATGTCGTTGAACAGCTGGGGCATACCCCCTCCAAGATCTCTATGCTATCGTTGCTGCTGTGCTCAGAGGCCCACGCCAAGGCACTGATTTCATTTCTGAAGACGGCCCATGTGCCACAAGAGACATCTGCAGATCAATTCACTGACTATGTGGCCAATTTGACCGCTGACAATGGCTTGGGTTTCTCGGATGCTGATCTTACTGCTAAGGGAAAGAACCACAATGATGCCCTGCATGTCTCCATTGAATGCAGGGGCACTACTCTTGCTCACGTGTTGGTGGACACCAGTTCTTCCCTGAATGTATTGCCCAAGAAGGCCTTGGACAGGTTGGATTGTGAAGGCCTGGAGTTGAAACCTAGCAACATCATTGTTAGAGCCTTTGATGGGTCGAAGAGGATGGTTCATGGTGAGGTAGACATTCCTATTCGTGTGGGTTCTTAAGTATTTGACTCAACTTTCTATGTGATGGATATTCGTCCATCTTATTCCTGTTTGCTGGGTCGACCTTGGATTCACAAAGCTGGGGCTGTGACCTCCACTCTACACCAGAAGCTCAAATACCCTGTCAGAGGGAAGATTGTTACTGTGCAGGGGGAGGAAGAATACATGGTCAGTCATCTGAACTCATTCCGGTATATTGAGATGGATGAGGAGTTTATTGAAACCCCCTTTCAACATTTTGAAGAGGTACCTCCAACATTGGCGTCAGCAGAAACAGTGGTTGAAGAAGACTTTCCCTTGAAGATGGCCTCCTTAAAGGATGCCCGAGCTGTAATTGAGAAAGAGGCTCAGAGGGCTGTACGCAAAGCTAGGACCGGAAGACCTCCCGTGATCATCACCAACCCGGGAGTGAATGCTATAGAAGGCGATGTGGAGGAATCAGAGTTCGATAGCTGGATCTACCCGACGACTGATGGTGGACTGACCAATTGGACCGCAAAAGATCACATACCTGTTACTTTTGTTACGCAGTAATGAATTCCTTTGTTTTTCTAATTTGTAATAAACAATAAATTGAAAATCTATGGCCCGGTGTCTTACCCGGGGCACCGTGGCTTCATTTGTGAGGGCTTATTACTTGTCATTTCCATATATCATGAATAAAGACATTGGACGTTTTCGCATTGCAAATCTTGTGCTCCCTTTCTTTCTTTATTTCTTTTATATATTACAAAACAGCTGTATTTACACACACTCACTCATACAGGTTTCAATCCACTCTGGATCTCACTGGTAATGATTCTGCTACTGCCAGTTATGACTTCGAAAATCCGATCAACTTAGCCGAAGACGAAGGTGAAGATGATTGCGAAGTGCCTGGCGAGCTTGCAAGACTGTTACTCCAGGAAGAGAGGGCCATTCAGCCACATGAAGAGCCAGTGGAAACGGTAAATCTGGGTACTGAGACAGACAGAAAGGAAGTTAAGATTGGTGCCAATCTGGAGCTCAGCGTGAAACAACGGTTGGTTCAGATGTTACATGATTATATGGAAATCTTCGCCTGGTCCTACGAAGACATGCCTGGGTTGGATACCGACATTGTGGTCCATCACCTGCCTACCAAGGAAGAATGCCCTCCAGTTAAACAAAAGGTCCGCCGTATGCGTCCAGAGATGTCCGAGAAGATCAAAACTGAGGTTATGAAGCAATTCGATGCCGGGTTTCTTGCAGTGACTTCTTACCCTCAGTGGGTTGCCAACGTGGTGCCGATACCGAAGAAGGATGGTAAAGTCAGAATGTGTGTTGATTACAGGGATTTGAACAGGGCCAGCCCCAAGGATGACTTCCCCCTACCTCACATCGACGTTCTGGTTGACAATACTGCTCAGCACAAAGTGTTCTCTTTCATGGATGGTTTTTCAGGTTATAATCAGATCAATATGGCTCCTGAAGACATGGAAAAGACTACCTTTGTTACTCATTGGGGTACCTTCTGCTACAAGGTCATGCCATTCGGGTTGAAAAATGTTGGGGCAACCTACCAACGTGCCATGGTTGCTTTATTTCATGACATGATCCATCATGAGATAGAAGTGTATGTCGATGATATGATTGCAAGGTCCCAAACTGAGGAGGAGCACCTTGATCATCTACAAAAGCTGTTTGACCGTCTGAAGTTGTACAAGCTGAGGTTGAACCCGAACAAGTGTACCTTTGGGGTGAGATCTGGAAAGTTGCTAGGCTTCGTCGTGAGCGACAAGGGTATTCAAGTGGACCCTGCCAAGGTTAAAGCCATACAAGAGATGCCAATTCCCAAGACAGAGAAAGAAGTCAGAGGTTTTCTAGGACGTCTGAATTACATTTCCTGATTCATCTCGCACCTAACTGCTACTTGTGAACCAATCTTCAAGCTGCTGAAGAAAGATCAGGTAGTACGTTGGAATGATGAATGTCAGGCCGCTTTTGACAGAATCAAAGAGTATCTCCAGGAACCACCTATTCTTATGCCACCGGTTGAAGGGAGACCTCTGATACTATACCTAACAGTACTTGACAGCTCAATGGGGTGTGTGCTGGGGCAGCATGACGAGTCTGGCCGAAAAGAGCACGCCATTTATTACCTTAGCAAAAAGTTTACCGACTGTGAGACCCGATACTCACTGCTCGAGAAAACTTGTTGCGCTTTGGTATGGGCTGCTCGCCGGCTGAGACAGTATATGCTGACTCACACTACTCTGTTGATTTCAAAGATGGATCCAATAAAGTACATATTCGAAAAGCCTGCTATATCTGGGAGAATAGAAAGATGGCAAATGATCTTGACGGAATACGACCTCCAGTACACAACTCAGAAAGCTATCAAAGGAAGTGTATTGGCAGACCACTTGGCACACCAGGCAGTAGACGACTACCAGTCAATGAACTTCGAATTTCCTGACGAGAGCATCATGATAGTGACTGATTGTGAAGTACCTGGACCGGATGAAGGACCTGAGGAAGGATCCCGATGGTCTATGCACTTTGACGGAGCCTCCAACGCTTTGGGTAACGATATCGGCGCTGTGATCATATCCCCTCAAGGCACTCATACTCCACTTACTGCCCAGCTATGTTTCAACTGCACCAACAACATGGCGGAGTATGAGGCATGCATCATGGGTCTTCAAGCTGCGATTGACTTAAGGATCAAGTTTCTGAGTGTCTTCGGAGATTCCGCTCTCGTGATCAATCAGATCAAAGGCGAGTGGGATACGAAACATCCGAATCTTATTCCTTACAGAGAATGTGTGTTGACATTGATCCCCCATTTCACAGAGATAACTTTTGAACACTTTCCGAGAGAGGAGAATCAGTTGGCGGACGCGTTAGCTACGATGTCTTCCATGTTCAAAGTCAAATGGGACAATGAGGCTCCCCGGATCATTATCTGGAAGTTGGACGAACCGGCATACTGTTGTGATCTCGAGGCTGAAGTAGTGACTGAAAAACCCTGGTATCATGAGGTAAAGAGGTATCTGGAAGCTCAAGAATACCCTGAAGGTGCATCCATCAATGACAAGAAGTTTCTGAGAAGGTTCGCAGCAAAGTTCTTCCTCAGCAATGGCATTCTATACAAGCGAAACCATGATTCGACCTTACTGCGTTGTGTGGATAAAACTGAAGCAGAAAGGATCATGGCAGAGCTACATGAAGGTACCTTCGGAACACATTCCAGTGGACACACCATGGCAAAGAAAATCCTTTGGGAAGGATATTTCTGGTCCACAATGGAAGCTGATTGTTACCAATATTCTCGGACATGTCATAAGTGTCAGATATATGCAGATAAGGTGCACGTTCCTCTAGTTCCTCTGAATGTCTTGACCGCACCTTGGCCTTTCGCAATGTGGGGCATTGATATGATCGGTGATATTAAACCTACGACATCCAACGGGCATCGCTTCATCCTGGTAGCGATCGATTACTTTACAAAGTGGGTTGAAGCAGCTTCCTATGCTACAGTAACCAAGAATGTTGTGGCACGGTTCATTCGGCATAACCTGATCTGTCGATACGGCGTCCCAGAAAGAATCATTACAGACAACGGTACCAATCTTAATAACAAGATGATCACTGACCTCTGCGAGCAGTTCAAGATACAGCACCACAATTCTTCTCCTTACCGGCCGAAGATGAATGGGGCTGTCGAAGCAGTGAACAAGAATATCAAGAAGATTGTGCAGAAAATGACAGTGACCTATAAAGATTGGCACGAGATGTTACCGTTCGCTCTTCATGGGTACCGTACCTCAGCAAGAACGTCAACCGGGGCAACTCCTTTTTCCTTGGTCTACGACATGGAGGCAGTCTTGCCGATTGAAGTCCAGATACCCTCTCTCCGGATAATGAAGGATGCAGATCTGAGCGAAGATGATTGGATCCAGACTCGACTTGATCAGTTAAATCTAATTAACGAAAAGAGACTCGCTGCTATTTGTCATGGTCAGACGTATCAAAAACGGATGATCAGGGCATTTAACAAGAAGGTCAGACCACAAGAGTATCAAGTTGGGGACCTGGTGATCAAGCGCATCATCCTTCCTCAGAGTGATCCCAGGGGAAAATGGACCCCTACGTACGAAGGGCCATTTGTGGTTAAACATGTGTTCTCAGGAGGAGCCATGATTCTAACCACCATGGACGGTGACGACCTTCCTCACCCCGCTAATGCAGACATAGTAAAAAGATACTACGCATGATAAAAGACCCGCTAGGTTGACATACCTAGGCAAAAATTAGGGCTTCCCGGCGAACCAAAAGGGTTCGGGCAAAATGAGGGATGAAATGAAAAAATCTGTACACCTAGCAAGTCGAAAACCTGAAAAGGCGGCTTGGGCAAAAATGGGTATCCCGGTGGACTGAAAACCCGAAAGGGCGGTCCAGGCAAAAGTTAGGGATTAAAGCGTAATACTATGTCTCATTGGATCACCTTGCATCTAGAATCCGGTATCAACCTCAAGTTCAAACAGCATCGATCAATCAGCTTCATCGTCAACTGAGCAGCAAAGTGATGAGACGCTCGAAGATATAAAGGCGATAGCAGAGTTGGAACCCAGTGGGATTATTCTTTTCACATAGCTGTTTTGTTTTCGCTTTTTCACAAAAATTGTATAAACTCTGTTGTTCGGCGGCGTTCTCTTACTAGGACGTCAGCCTCTTGTACATAAACGCCTATTTACAGGCAATTCAAAAATCAATACAAATTCACTTTTCAGACAAATTGCCATTTGTTTTTCCTTTTTCTGTTTTGTTTTGCGAAGAACGTCCAAGGTTCAATTTGTGATATATGCATTTGACACTAATTGCAAACTCATAAATATTTGCATACGAAACAAAGGATTAATTACAGGTAACATTAGAAACAGGGGCAATAATGAGTTGTCTAAGCGATCTAATTGCTCTGTCCACCAAGGTACCAAGGTAAGTTCGGCTGAAGAACAACCAAGATATCTTAATTCCCCAGAGAGTGAGCCAGCAAGTCAGCAATACTCTCCCCAAGCAGAGTTAGTCTACTGTCAGCCTTAAGGAAGTTGGATTATCTCCAGTAGATCTCAATATTCCTCAGTGGAGTATACAAACATTCTTAATAAGCATCCCCAGCAGTCTTGATCTAAGATTGTTCCCCGGCGGTATACGGACATTCAGTGGAGCCACTTCCCCAGTACATCAAAAAAAAAATTTCCCCAGGAGAGTCCAGTCCAGAAATTTCCCTAGGAAAGTGGGATCCATCTCCCCAGCGGGAAGCTTATCCCCAGTAGATTCTGGAAGCTCGTCACCTGCAGAGCACGAACGCCCCCCGACTTTATTCAAAGGTTATTTCCCTACCAGGATATAACTGGGTTATCCTCAGCCAATAACCATGGAAAGATCGTCCTCGACGAAGTCTTCCTATCCCCCAGCGGAGTTCATCATATCTTCCAACATAACATAACAATGGCATCCCCAGCGGAGTTATCATCAATCTCAGCAAAGTATCTCTTTCCCTACAGAGTTCACTCCCCACAGAGTAATCTATTCGCCAAGTTTATCCCCCAACGGAGTCCTCTTCTCCTACCGGTATTCTTGCAACCATCATCCCCAGCGAAAACAAAGAATTCTCCTCTTCCAACATTAGCCTAGGACTTAACTTCCCGGAACCCGTCAAGGATTTACTTTCATAGACAAAAACATACATTCACAAACATCGCATCTTCATACATTATAGCATGCATATACGCATCATGAACATACAGTCTCATTCATTCTGAAAACATCGCGCATGTCATACAACATGACATCGCATACAACTAACGTTTTGTCTTTTCAGGACAAAAGTTAATACAAAGATGATTGCTATCAATAGTCGTGATTCCATATCCGATTCCTGTATCTTTCCAGGGTGTATCTGTTGACGACTAACATTACCAGACTCGATTCCTGTATCTTGCCAGGGCACGTCTGAAGAGTTTGAGGATCTGATTCCTGTATCTCGCCAGGGTGTATCTGTTGACGACTAACATTACCAGACTCGATTCCTGTATCTTGCCAGGGCACGTCTGAAGAGTTTGAAGATCTGATTCCTGTATCTCGCCAGGGTGTATCTGTTGACGACTAACATTACCAGACTCGATTCCTGTATCCTGCCAGGGCACGTCTGAAGAGTTTGAGGATCCGATTCCTGTATCTTGCCAGGGTGTATCTGTTGACGACTAACATTACCAGACTCGATTCCTGTATCTTGCCAGGGCACGTCTGAAGAGTTTGAAGATCCGATTCCTGTATCTCGCTAGGGTGTATCTGTTGACGACTAACATTACCAGACTCGATTCCTGTATCTTGCCAGGGCACGTCTGAAGAGTTCGAAGATCCGATTCCTGTATCTCGCCAGGGTGTATCTGTTGACGACTATATTCTCCGGACTCGATTCCTGTATCTTGCCAGGGCACGTCTGAAGGGTTTAAAGATTCGATACCTGTATCCAGCCAGGGCACATCTACATAAAGAGTTTGAAGACCAACTCCTGTAACAGGCCAGGTAATTATTTTCTTTCTCAGGTACGCAAGTTCTCGCTAAGGAAACTCTTACGCGGTCGACACTTAGATGGCATTTATAAGTCCATCTCCACATACCGACAGTCTCCAAATGGCATCTATAAGCCCATTTCCGACAAGGTTCTGTCACACTTCCAGATGGCATCTATAAGCCCATCCTCCTATCCAGCATCTCTCCAAATGGCATCTGTAAGCCCATTCCCTGCATCATACTGCTAACACTCTACTATGTGAGTGTAAATTTCTGGGCACTCTAGTGTTCAATCATCTTCCACCTTCGGATTACGAAAGGCACGCCAGCCAATCTACATCCTCAGGTCTAAGAAGATTGAACAGGGGCAACTGTTGTACCCCAAAATTTGCCCTCCCATATTCTTCAAGATTTGCCAAGATCAAGGTTTAAAATCTCTCAAGGGTTGCACAGTCCAATTGCCTCCTAACACAGTCAAAATTAGGGTTTTGGTTCTGGCAAAGAAATTGAAGTTTCCAAGGGTCCAATCAAGTCCCACATGCCTACATACCTTGTCAAGCATTCATATGCCAAGTTTCGGGACTCACAGCATCAAATTGCACAGTCAAAAACCCTAAATGCTTCACAGTCAACTATAGGGGCAAAATGGTCATTTGACAGTCAAAAGTCAAAAATTTTGGTCAACATCTTATTTTGAAGCCACAAACATCATTTGATCAATTCTTGATCATGATTCTCAAAGCATGGCTCAACAAGTCCCAAGATGCAAAAGTTTCTATTTTTGGACAGCTGAAAAAGTCAACTGCAAATTGACCAGGGCATAACTTCTTCATGGTCTATCAGAAAAATTCCATCCAATGCTCATTTTGAAGAGGATGGCATTTCCTACAACTCAACTTCACACTTCAACTCCAAGAAATACTCTCACAAAAAGTTATCAATTTCAACATTATAGGTCATTTTCAAAAGTCAACAAAAAGGCACTTTAAGTCAAAGACCATAACTTGAGATTGGTAAATCAAAATGACATGGGACCAAATAAATTGGTTAGAGGACTTCAAGACCTTTCCAAAATGTCCAAGAACATGTTCATAGCTTCAAAATTGAGCAAGATATGCCTTGGAGAAGTTGGGAAATTTTTGGGAATTTTGAAAAGTCAACTTTGCACAAAAGGCTTCAAAAATGCTAATGGGCCTCAATTTCTTTCATGAATCATTACCCAAAGGCTATGCACGACCCATTAAGCTCAAAGGGAGTTATTTTCTTATTTTTGATTAATTATTTGAATTTTTATTATCATTAATTCATTTAATTAAATTTAAATATAAGAAAAATACTAAATCATGTTTTTAAATCTTTTTTATGTAGAAAATATCCTCCACACATGTAAGAGATCTCGTGCATCAATCAAAAGGGACAAAATCATCCCAATTTGGCAAGTTTTCCATGGCAAAAAGATTGAAAAAAGATGTGAACAAAATCAAATATTGAATCATTAAATCAATGGGTCTTTGGGCTTGGTTTTGACCTAATTGCATTCAGATATTTATACACAAGATAACCTAATGCTCATAGACACAAAAGCTGCGCAGAAAACCAAGAACCAAATTGCATTTTTTCACAAAAAAGTTGAACACTGAAATCCTAGTTACAAGACGATTCAAGGCTTGAAAAGCATTCCAAAACATTACCAAGACATCCAGGAACGTGTTGCAATCAAGAACACATCTCCAGACCTCAAGAATTGGTAGAACAAAGTCACACTTTTCACAAACTTTTCCATAATCGTGTTTCACTTTTCATGCATTATTCATGAGTTTCAATTGTTGATTCTTGCTAATATTGATGTCCTGAAGCTAATGGTACCCTTTAATTGAACTAACCATGCCTATATCAAAATCTGCCATTAATGTTTTCTAGGGTTTCAGAAGCTTCGAATTGGGGTCTTCTTCATATGGAAAAATTAGGCCTTAAAACCTATGCCAATGGATTCATGGCAACAAGACGAACTGAATAATGACCTCGCGCCTTTTTTATATGGAGGCATATGCTAATCGCTATTTTTCTGAATTGCAGTTAGTGGGGGTTTAAAACCCCCTCTATTTGATTATGTTACAGGTACAAAAAGGGAGAAGACGCTGAGATGTCCAGGACTGGTTGGCCAATTCAAATACTAGCGCGCTTTTCTTTGTTCAGACCACTAACCATTGTTTTTATATATTATATTTCCCATTCATTATATGAACAAATGCGCTTCATAGCTCACTTGGTAAGGCATTCACGTGGTAAACGCTGGGACCTGGGTTCGATTCCCAGGTCCCCTATATACTCAATAATTTTTGTTATAACGTGTTCATGTGCAGTTTCCTTCAAACGTCCTACCATATGTCCCAACGCTCAGGCTTGCCAAGTGTCCCAGAGGATCAATCCAATGGCCATAACGTGAATTCCACCATGCACGCTAGTCAACCACTCCACATGCAAGCACAGAAAGTCAAAAAGGCTTTGCATTCTTGGGCCAGATTTCTCACAATAAACCTCCAAATTGGGTCAGACACCCCCATTGTTTGTATTTTTTTTTTAATTTCCTTTTCTTTTCTTTTAATTATTTTAATTGTTTTCTTTAAATTCCAATAATTAATTTTCATAATCTAAAAATCAGAAACTAAAATATATTAATTAATTTACTTATTAAATATTTTTTTTTGTAAATAAATGTACATTAATTATTTAGTAAATTAGGTTTTAAAACTTAAATCTTTTTCTTAACAAATTAAAATATGTAGAAATTAGGGTTTTTAGCATTTTAATCCTTTTTCTTAATAAATAATTTTTTCTTATTATCATTATTATTAGTTACTAATTTATTTTGTAAATAAACATATACTTTAATTATTTAGTAAATTAGGTTAAACTTTAATGTTTTCTTAATAATTAAAACAACTTAGAATTAGGGTTTCTTTTGATTTTAATTTTTATTTTCTTTATTTTCATTAAATACAAAAAAACATAAAAACATTTCTTTTCTTAATTAAATAATTAATTAGCTTTTTTAATTTCATTTAATTTCTCAAAAGGGTCCAACGCCCTCGAACGTTCTATTTCTATTCTTTCGTGCATTTATTTTATTTTATTGTGAATATTATGTAATTGCTCAAGCCTTGTAATAGTAACTAGGTTTTACTTTCCGCATTTTTTACCAAACGAGTCTTTGTTAATTTGGCGATGTATAGACCCGCGCCTTGTAATAGCATAGGATTTTACCTTTCCGTCATTTAAATTTCCGCACTTTTAAATTCTAAACTTTGCATGAAAGAATGAATGACTAATTAAAAACAATGCGTAGCCCACCATGCCATGATCAAAAGATAAATGCTAAACTGAAAACAACACACAAATTCACACACCACTCTTAGGGTACGCCTCACTGTTGCCTTGCCCTCGAAACGTGGTCGTCGAGTATAGGACGTTTTAGTAAGTCCTTATGTCCGTTGATCCATATGCCTCAAAACAAGTTGCCTCGGAAAAGTTGCCTCGAATTAAAAAGGATCAATGGCATAAGGGTAGCTTCTAAGGTGTCCTAATGTTGCTCTGGTGACCACACTGTCCCTAAACTCGAATTGACCCGAACACCTCCGACGGTGGTGCTACCTACCTCTCAATGGTGGGATGGCACTACCTTAAGGACATTTACACAGCCTAATTCCCTAGGGTAGGTAGATGACTCATAGATACTTGCTCTAATTCAAAACCAAATCAAAACTCTTTTCACACCGACACTTTTCAAAAAGCTTTCAAAACAATTTTTCAAACACTCTTGAGGACAGATACAAGAGTTATTCATAAATCTTTAAACGAAACTTTTTCAAACCCACTCACACTTTGAAAAGCAAACATTTTGAAAACACAAAGAGAAAGTACCTAAGAGCCCATGGATAACCATGGATATAAAGGGTGCTAACACCTTCCCTTTCTATAAATCTACCTCCCGAACCGAGAAACGTTCTCATAAGGAATTTTGCTGTGCTTTTGTCCTGTCCATGTTGGAGAAAATAAAAGACGGTGGAGACTCTTGCTTCCGTGACATTTCGCGAACCAGCTTTAAACAGTCAGTTCTAAATCCACCGATCACAGTATGCGTCCCAAGATGTCTGAAAAGATTAAGGCTAAGGTTATGAAGCAATTCAATGCAGGTTTCTTAGTTGTTACATCCTATCCTCAGTGTGTTGGAAATGTGGTCCCGATACCAAAGAAAGATGGCAAAGTGCGTATGTGTGTATATTACAGGGATCTGATTAGGGCAAGCCCCAAGGATGACTTTCCGCTTCCACATATTGATGTTTTGGTTAACAACACCGCTCAGCATAAAGTATTTTCCTTCATGGATGGTTTCTCAGGTTATAATCAGATCAGGATGGCACCCAGAGACATGGAGAAGACTACCTTTGTCACACAGTGGGGCACTTTCTGTTACAAGGTTATGCCTTTTGGGTTGAAAAACACTGATGCAACATATCAGCGTGCTATGGTAGCTCTGTTTCATGACATGATCCATCACGAGATAGAGGTTTATGTTGATGACATGATATCCAGATATCAGACTGAAGAGGAACATCTTGACCACCTTTACAAGTTATTTGATAGGTTGAAGAAGTACAAGCTGAGGTTGAATCCGAACAAGTGCACCTTTGGGGTGAGACCTGGTAATCTCTTGGGTTTCGTTGTTAGTAGTAAAGGTATTGAAGTTGATCCTGCCCAGGCCAAAGCTATTCAAGAAATTCCCATTCCTCATACTGAGAAGGAAGTCAGAGGTTTCCTAGGATGACTTAATTATATTTCCAGATTTATTTCTCATATGACCGCTACTTGTGAGTCGATCTTCAAGTTGCTGAAGAAAGATCAGGTAGTGAAGTGGAACAAAGATTTCCAGATAACCTTTAACGAAATCAAGGAGTATCTCCAAGAACCTCTGATTCTGATGCCACCAGTTGAAGGAAGACCTTTGATCATGTACGTAACAGTGTTAGAGAACTCAATGGGGGTGTGTACTAGGCCAACATGATGAGTCTGGTAGAAAAGAGCATGTAATATACTACCTTATCCAAAAGTTTACCAACTATGAAACAAGATATTCACTGCTCGAGAAAACTTGTTGTGCTTTAACATGGGCTGCTCGCCGACTAAGACAATACATGTTGACTCATACTACTTTGTTGATCTCTAAAATGGATCCTATAAAATACATATTCGAGAATCCCGCTCTCTTCGAAAGAATAGCCGAATGGAAAATGGTCTTGACAGAATAAAACATTCAATACACCACTCAGAAAGCAATCAAAGGAAGTGTATTGGCAGATCATTTCACTCATCAAGCTGTAGACAACTATCAATCTATGAATTTCGAGTTCCCATATGAGAATATCATGCAAATTACAGATTGCGAAGAACCTGGACCATATGAAGGACCTGAGCCAGGATCCCAATGGACTTTTGGTTTTTGATGGAGCTTCTACCGCACTGGACAATGGAATTGGTGCTGTGATTATCTCTCCCAAGGGTTGCTATACGCCCTTCACCTCCAGGTTGTGCTTTGATTGTACCAACAACATGGCCAAATGTGAAGCGTGCATCATGGGTATCAAGGCTACTATTGATATCAGAATCAAGTTCTTAGATGTATACGGAGATTCAGCCCTAGTAATCAGTCAGATCAAGGGAGAATGGGATACGAAGCATCCAAATATCATTCCTTACCGAGAGCATGTGCTGACCTTAATTATGTACTTCAAAGAAATCACTTTCGAACATATTCCACGAGAAGAGAATCAGTTGGAAGACGCATTAGCTACCACGTCATCTATGTTCAAAGTCAGATGGGATAATGAAGGTCCTCGAATTACTATTGAAAGACTAGACGAACCGGCATATTGTTGCAAAGTTGACACCGACGGAGTAGAGGAGAAGCCGTGGTTTCATGAAGTGAAAAGGTACCTCGAATCCCAAGAGTACCCTGAGGGGGAATCTATCAATGACAAGAAATTCTAATGGAAGTTCTCTGCCAAGTTCTTTATGAGCAATGGAATTTTGTATAAGCGCAACCACGATTCAACACTGTGTCATTGTGTAGACAAGAAGGAAGCTGAGAAGATTATGGAAGATATGCACGAAGGTATCTTTGGTACTCACTCCAGTGGACATACAATGGCTAAAAAGATCCTGAGAGCAGGTTATTATTAGTCAACTATGGAAACTGATTACCATCATCACTCCAGAACCTGTCACAAATGTCAGATCTATGCTGACAAAGTACATGTGCCTCCAGTTCCTCTGAATGTCTTGACTGCTCCTTGGTCGTTTGCAATGTGGGGCATCGATATGATTAGAGAAATTAAGCCTACGACTTCTAATGGGCACCGTTTCATCCTAGTCGCTATTGATTACTTTACGAAGTGGGTTGAAGCAGTCTCATTTGCCTTTGTCACCAAGAATGTTGTGGCTTGGTTCATCAAACATAACCTTATCTATCGGTATGGAATTCCTAAAAGGATTATCACAGACAATGGTACTAATATTAACAATATTATGATCACAGAACTCTGTATGCAGTTCAAGATTAAGCACTACAAATCTTCTCCGTATCGACCAAAGATGAATGGCGCAGTGGAAGCCACCAATAAGAAAATCAAGAAGATTATACAGAAGATGACAGTGACATATAAAGATTTGCATGAAATGTTACCCTTTGCTCTTCATGGCTATCGCACTTTAGTACGGACGTCAACTGGGGCAAACCCATTCTCTCTAGACTACAGTATGGAAGTTGTGCTACCTGTCAAAGTCCAGATTCCTTCCCTAAGGATTATGAAATACACAAGTTTAGACGAAGACGAGTGGATTCAGACTAGGATGGACCAGATAAATCTGATTGACGAGAAAAGACTTACAGCTGTTTGTCATGGTTGGATGTACCAGAATCGTATGATCAAAGCTTTCAACAAGAAGGTTAAACGTCGGGTATATCAGGTTGGCGAATTGGTAATAAAGCGTATCATCCTACTGCAAGGTGATCCCAAGGGAAAATGGAATCCCACCTACGAAGGGCCATTTGTAGTCAAGAAGATATTTTCTGGCGACGCTATGATACTTACCACCATAAACGTCAAAAATTTTCCACACCATGTGAATGCGGACATAGTAAAAAAATACTATGAATAAAAGAGACCCCCTAGGTTGAATGGCCTAGGAAAAAATAAGGACATCCTGGTGAACCAAAAGGGTTCAGGAAAAAATCAGGGATATATATAAAGATTGTACACCCGACAAGTCGAAAACCTGAAAAGGAGGCTTGGGCAAAAAAGGGTATCCCAGTGGAATGAAAACACGAAAGGGAGGCCCAAGCAAAAGTTAGGGATAAAAGCGTACAACTATGTCCCGTTGGATCATCTACTCACAACAAGCTTTATTATCAATGTTAAGTTCAAATGGTACAGACCAATTCAGTCGACTTCTTCCGACAGTGAGTGATGAGATGCTTGAAGACATAGGGGCAATAACAGAGTTAAAACTCGATGAGATCACTTCCACATAGTTGTTTTCTATGTTTTACTTTGTACCTCTTGTCATTTTTACGGCAGTCTCCTCTTACTAGGATTTCTATCTCTTTGTACAAAACCACCTGTTTATAGGCAAATTATCAATACAAGTCAATTTCAAAATTCAAAATTTGTTTTACTTTTTCTATTTTGTTTGCAAAAATGTCCAATGACTAATTTGAATTAACATATGCATATGAATATGATTATTGTTCAAAAATATGTGCATAAAAACATGAATAAGCATTTACTAAAGACTCTAGGAGTAAGGATGGCGTTCAAGTCATCCACAAATCTCCACGGAAAAAACCCCACAGAGCTATCTTTATAAGCTCATCCCCGACGGAGATACAATCCCCAACAAGTCTAACATGCCTTCAGACAAGAATTGGGGCATCTTCCAGCAGTTCACATGATCATCTCACCCCGTAGGTCCCCTAGCATACAAGGAAGTTTGATCATTTCCCCAACATATAGTGGAAACTTTGTTCACACAGCCTACAGAATTCCAATTCCAATCAGAAAGGATTCCCTCAGCATAGCTTACTGGAATTTAATTCTCCAGCAGAGTTTATTTTTCCAACACTATAAAATCCCCTTTAGAATTCTCTTCTCCATCAAGGTTAATTTCTTTAGCAATGTTTATTTCTCCAACAGGGTTTATTTCTCCAGCAGGGTTTATTTCCCCAACAAAGTTCACTTCTCTGATTACTGCAAATCTCTGGCAAAATTCTCTTCTCCAGCAAAGTATAGTCAAGGTTGTTATCCCTAGAGAGTGGCTACAGAATCTGATATTGGGCCATATATCATATAATTTTGTCCTCCCCAGAAGAGTTAGCATTTGTATCAGAAACTCGGTCAGACAACACTTCAGAAGGTTATCCATCTCTTTCATCCCCAATCATGGTATATAAGAACTAAATTCCCCGATAGAGCGACGAACGACCAATGTTCCTGAACTCTTCTATGCCAAGCAAAAGTCAAACATTCCCAGGGGAGTATCATCAAAGTAGAAAGCAGGAATCCTCATATGAGACGTTCTAAACAAGATTGAAGATTCATATTCTTCACCTCCAACAATCAGTGATTTATTTTCCCCAGCCAATCTGTTACACGAAGCTACCAATACGCTTCAATGATATATTGCATCCATACATCATTTACAAATATGATAGCATATGCATATGAAATGCATATAAAACACTCTAATTTACTTTTAGAACATCATTACGCAATGCATTACATACATCATGACATTGCATAAAGACTGACTATGTCTTTTTAGGTAAAGTCTACAAACAGACGAATATCATCAACAATTTTCAAATGGGTCAAAGATTAATTCCCGAAACAGGAAGGGGCAACTATCTATGTGACCAAGTCACGAAGTAATTCCCAAAACAAGATGGGTAAACCATCCATACGACTAGGCGGTATGAATTCCCGAAACAAGATGGGTTCTCCAACATAAAGACAGGTCAAAGATTAATTCCCGAAACAGGACGGGGCAACTATCTATATGACCATACAAAGATTAATTCACGAAATAGGACAGTGCAACTATCTTTATAACCAGGCAAAGATTAATTCCAAAAATAGGACGGGGCAACTATCAATATGCTAGGTGGTTTGAATTCCCGAAACAGGACGGGTTTACAAAAAAAACAGATTGTGGATCAATTCCCGAAACAGGACGGGGCAACTATCTACATGACAAGTATTTCCATCAGAGTCTAAATCTTACAAGCATTTCCCTTAGAGACTAAATCTAACAAGCATATACTTAAGCACTTTTTCCAGAGAGTCGACCTGGAAAGCATTCTTCAGATACAGTCAAGCATGGACTCAATCTGATACTCTCATCAACAATTACTTTGGATGGAATCTATAAGCCCATCTCCGACATTCTGTCACCTCTCTGAATGATGTCTTTAAGCCCATTCAAGCAATATTATCAACCAACAGTGTTACATTCTTGCATATGCGAGTGAAAATTTCTGGGCACTTAAGTATTTAATCCTCTTCTACCTTCAGATCACGAATGGCGGACATGCTAATCTAACTCTTCAGGTTTAAGAAGATTGACCAGGGGAAGCTGTTGTACCCCAAAATTTGCCCTCCTATTTTCTTCAAGACATCTTCTCATTCTCCTAGGGTCTTTATTGCTCAAGGTTACTCAAGAATTGATCTGACAAATTCTCCTTCTAAGTAATTGACCTACTACTAGGGTTTCACTTTTCTAAAGGAAGATTGGATTTATAAGGCCTCAAGTGGATGTCATGGTTTCTTATATGTCTCCAAGAATTCTCATACTAAGTTTCATGTCTTGCATCACAAGTTTTCTCAGTCAATTTCTCAAATGACTGAAAATCAATTCTCTACAACTTTGACTCTCAAAGCTCAAGTCTAAAAAATGCTTCATTTGAAACATATGAGTCAATACATTATAGGTCATTTCAAAAGTCAATAAAAATACACTTTTTGTCAAGGTAACTTACATTAATATAAATTCTTAAAATTCAAAAATGATCAAAATAGAGATTGTATAGGACATCTTGAGCTTTACAAAAAGTCCAAAATCACCCTCAAATGATGAAAATTGAGAAAGTTATGTTTAGTGTAAGTTGGGAAATTTTGAGCAAATGCATGAAACCAAAAGTGATCAAACTTGGAATTTTGGGCTATTGGGGTTGTGATTAAAAGTCCATGCATTGTTTATACCTAAATATGATCCTAAGATCTTACTCATACGCCCCTCGGGTTTTTATTTTATTTATTTATTTAAAATTCAAAATAAATGAAATAAAACAAGGCTTCTTACAAAGGTCTAAGCCCATTATTTGGTTGACCTAATTTCTTCCTTATATATTCCATATTATTCAGACAAGAGCCACAAAAAATCCTTTCCAAAAACACCTCTCCAAAATCTCAAAAATATCAAAGAACTAGGGAAACTTGTAAACCCTGATTGTATCCACCCTCGAGGCAAATTAACCCTTCCATTTACTTCCTGAAGCATAGTAGGGTGAGAATGGATCATCCTTGAGGATCCAAAGGGCTCGAAACGTACTAAAGGCATCATTGTTTTTTCCATTATTTCATAAATTCATATTTCTGTTTTCTTTATGTTTTGACTGAAGCTAACCCTATTGATGTGTTTTTTGAGATGTCTTTATGCAGGCTAAGATTATCGCATGAGTTCCATACTATCGAAACCATGAACTGCCATGCGTACACCTGTCTATATTATTTTTGTCATACCTCACAAACCAGTGCGAATCAGCCAAAAATAATGGTTCCATTGAACTCACAAGGCTTGATTTAGGGGGTAAGGTCCTTTGGATCTCTAACATTTGCTAATTTACAGGAACAAGAAAACATGCTCATTGGAGAAGACGACCAGAATTAGGACTCATGCGCCTCTCTGGTCCAGTAATGTTGTTTTATTATATATTTAAATTGTTTCAATAAAATAAACGGATGTATAGTCACCCTAGTGGCAAGCGAGCACATATTAAGGTCTTACTATGCAAGGGCGTGGGCTCGATCCATGCCTTTTGTGTTTTTCACATATTTTATGACTTTTGCAGATTAAGTGCAGCGCATCCCACAAATCTACCGTGCACCCAGCCACACCTCACCATCAGATCTTCATAGATCTGATCTAACATTTCTAGATTTACAAGTCTACTATGCATCCTCCTGGCTGAACACACTGGATCCAGCGCTGGCACTAGTGGGCCTGGACCACAATTGTAATTCACACCCCCTTATTTGATATATCAGGCCCAAATTCTTTTTATTATATTTTACTATTTTTCTTTTATTTATTTAGTTATACTATTTAATTAAAATACCAAAATATTAGTCTAAGGTTAAAATTAATTAGGTTTAGTTTTAATTACCCTTTTTTAATTAATTCTTAATTAAAATTAACAAGATTCTTAGGTTTTTTAATTAAATTAAATGACTTTTTAAAATTAATTAGGTTTTTTTTAATTAATTAATCACAAACCATTTTTTTTCATAAAAAAATACCAAAAATCTTTTCTTTTCTATTTTCACATTTTTAGATTGACTGTGCTTTTCGCGAATGTAATTTTTATTTCTCACATTTCCCTTTTTCATTATTATGTAACTGTATACGGGTTATAATAGCTTAGGGTTTTTATTTTCCGCTATACTATTATGTAACTGCCCCAAGGCCA
This sequence comes from Vicia faba, assembly GCA_948472305.1. NCBI lineage: Eukaryota > Viridiplantae > Streptophyta > Magnoliopsida > Fabales > Fabaceae > Vicia > Vicia faba. The sequence goes on from OX451741.1 coordinate 37,099,930, forward strand.
TGTAATATCGTATGAATTTTATTTTTCGCATTTTACCGCTTTTTATTATTTTGTGTTTACTGCTTAGTAACTAGGGCTTGCATGGAAAGATAAAAACCTGACAATAGAAAACTCTAATCTCAAAAATAAAGTAATTGAAAACAACACACCTCACACACTTACAACTCTAGGGCAACCTCCCTTGTTGCCTTCAGAATAAAACAGTCATGTCCCTCGAACGTGGGGACGCTTTAGTAAAGTCCCTCGATACAAAGATCATAGTCCCTCGATGACCCTTCGACGCTGCCTTTTTGATAAATGATCTAGTCGCTTATGAAAAATTGCTAAAGCGTCTTTACAAGTTGCCTTCGATGACTGTATGATGACCCTCGTCTATCCCTTCACATCCAACGATAGGGTTTCGTACTAACTAATGGTACGGATAACACTATCTAAAGGAGGAGGAAAATTACTAGAACAACCTTGAGTGGGTAGATACTTTTAATCGCTTGCTCATAAACATAAAACATTTCACACAAACACTTTCAAAATATTTTAAAAACACTTTGTACGCATTCTTGAGGACATATATGAGAATCATTACAAAGTTTCGCCTTACATTGGCACCTTTTCAATATATTTTTAAATACACAACACAAAGAAATTTTCAAAAAGTGAGCTAAGCGATTAAGATCCCGTAGATGACTACGGATGAAAAGGGTGCTAACACCTTCCCTTTTCATAACCTACCCCCTGAACTCATAATCTATCAAGGTCTTTCCTGTTCTTTTCATCCTTTCCTTATTGGATAAAATAAAAGTCGGTGGTGACTCTTACTATCTGCAACATTTACGAAAAAATGCAAAACAAGTCAGTTCTCCCACCGTATTACAAGTGGTAATTGTATTTTAATGTATCTTTTCCATAAATTACCATTCCCCAAACTTTGTAATCATCTATGGAGTCTCACCATTCACAGATTACCATTTTATTAATAAAGTTTGAGCCTTTATCCAATTCTTTGTAATTCTTATTTTATTCTGTTTGCAATGATTTTTTTTTATTATTGATAGTAATTTTCAAAACAAAAAGGTTTAATAATAAAAATGTTTTTTAAAAGAATTTACAAATTACTTTTTACTTTAGATTTTGTGATTCAAGTAGAACAAAAGTAGTGATTCCAAGGATGGACAAACTTCAAAGTTTTGAAAAGATTCCCCAAGAAAGCTCTCGCAGGTTACTCTTGCTGACATACGCATGATCCTCTTGTGTTGCTTTCCTCGGATAAATGGAGTTCATACCAATTGATATATGGAATGATGTTGGGCATGTAATTCCATTTTCCCCAGTTAAGTCTTGTTTCAGATTTTTCTCCTGGTTGATTATTTGGTTTGGGTGGTTTGATACCTCTATCCCATATTCTCCAGTCAGGACTTGACATGAATTTTCCTTAGATGAGTAACCAGAAAATGGCAGTATATTTTCCAAGAAGTGTTGAGACTGCTGTCAACTTTTTGGGTTTTCTCTCTCCAAGTGTTGAGTTTGATTTAAAATCTCCATAATTTTGACTTCTTGCTGCATTGTTAAAACTTCTTAGACCCTCGAATGAAGCTGAGATGATACTTTTCTCTGAAATTTGTTATCCCCATGAAGTTTCATAGTTTCTCTCTCCCTAGAGAAGTTTGTGCAACCATTACTCTCGATATCCTAGATTGTATTTAGGCTTCCTTCAATGATGTGGTGTTATCCTCCCCATTGAATTTGATTTGGAATCCCCAGTTGAAGTCTCGACGATGTGGTTTTCAGCTTCCCTAGTGAAGACAGTATTATAACCTCCAGTGGAAGTCTAGATGATGAGACATTGTGTGATGCGGTGGGATAACTGACTTGATTGTTTTGCACTTTATCGCAAATGTTGCGGTTAGCAAGAGTCGCCACCGACTTTTCTTTTATCCAAAAGGAAAGGTGAAAAAGCATAGGAAAGACCTTTGAGATTGTTTCTTGAGTTCGGGGGGTAGATTATGAAAAGGGAAGGTATTAGGACCCTATCTATCCATGGTTTTCCATGGGCTCTTAGTTACTTGCTAGATCACTTGCTTTTGTTTGAAATTATGCTTTGTGTGGTTTTGAAAGTATTTTGTAAAAGAGGCCATTGTTTAGGCAATCTTTGTAATGATTCTCGTTCGTAAGAATGTATACAAAGATGTTTGTCTTTTTGAAAATGTTTTCAATGTTTGTAAGATGTTTGAAAGTGTGTTGGTGTTTGTTTTGAAAATAGCAAGGATATTTGTTTTGAAATGGAGCAAGTAACTAGGAGTAATCTACCTACTCAAATGTCTTTCTTGTTCATTTTCTTTTCCTTTGATATTATTGTCTTACCATTGATTTGGTAAGAAACCCTATCCTTGGATGTAAACGGGACGGGCGCGGGTCATCGTATAGCCATGATTAGCAATGTTGAAAAGTATCTTAGCATTTTTGAGGGACTAAGATCATTTTTGAAAGGCAACTTGGAATAGCATCATCGAGGGTCTATGATCTTGTATTTGTTTGTTTTTGCTAAGACACTTTACATGCATAATATGGCCATTTTGTATAAGGCAACCAAGTGGGATAACCCTAAGGGTGCTTGTGTGCAAGTGTTCCATTTTCATGCTTGATTTTGTCTTGGATTAGGGTTTTCTATTTGATTGATTTTATCTTGCCATACAAACCCTAATTACTAACATATTATATAAAAGCGATAAATTGCGAAATTTAAAGATTACTATGCTATTACAACACTTTGTGGGAGGGGGGGTATACAATTTATGAATGGGGATTGCAATAATATAAACCTAATTAATCTATTACAACCAAATTGAATTTGTACAAATATTGGAATAAATAATGTACAAGATAAATTAAATATGCAAAGATATGTGAATGCAAAAGAAGATTTTGTTTGGTTTTTATGTGGAAAAAGTTTTAATCCTAAACCTAATAAATGAATCAAGACTATTACAAATTAATTAGGAAAATAAAATATTTTTAGAAAGGATTTTGATTAAAACCCTAATTCCAATTTATCAAAAGGAAATAAATTTCTTTTAAGAAAAGGTAAGTATTTTTACATTTTTTGCCTTGAAAAATAATATATGGTATTTATGAGGTATTTTGGTCTTTTATATTAAAAACAATATGTTTAATAAATATGAAGAAAAATAAATATTTAACCTAATTCTATTTTAATTTACAAGTTTATTAAAAAAAGATAGTATATAACTTAAATAAAATAAATAAAAATAAATAAATATTTTTTATGAGAAAATAAAAATAAAATAAAATAAAATAAAATATTTATCATTTTTTAATATTTTTTTATGATTAAGAAAATATATTTGATAAAATAAAAATAAAAATAAAATAAGTAAATAAAACATTTGGGCCAGGGGTGTCATGAGTAAACTAGAAGTAGCATATTAGCAAAAAAAACAAGAGGCCCAAGAACTGAAGCCCATGCTGCAAAACAACAAAAAAAGGGTGAAAAAATATGGAAAAATTGCAAAAGGCAGCGCCAAGGCTCGAACCCACGACTTATGGCATTTTTGTGCGCTGCCTTACCACTGGGGTGGCTGTACATTCGTTAGTCTAAGTAAAAACACAAATACATAACACAAAACATTGACTTTCCCTGTACTTCATCTTCAACCTCTAGCCAGCCGGACCCCCTGTAACTTTTTCATTTCTCAACAAAAATGGAAAGTGATGACATGGACATTATAACATTTTACCTCACGATTCTAACCATGTGCATAACTAAAACTATAAGTCCAAGATCAGAGAGAACTTTGTTGGCCCTAATTCTTAACCTAATTTTTTCAGAAACTTCAAACTTAAAATTCTCTAAACTCAAGCCAAATAAATGCAAGCTATGGATATGTACAGCTTCGTAGCAATGATGTCTACATTCTATATTCTCAAATGGAAAGCTAACTATGCCTGTATTAAGAGTTAGAAAAATAGAAAACTCACCTTGAAAATGGAAATCATGTTTTGAAAATGAGCTTGCTTTAGGATGCTGTGATGATCAGGTTAGCTTCCTTGAACCTCTAGGAAGCTAATGCAATGCTTAGCTTGTCTTGAGGGTGGATTGAATGGTCTGGAGAAGTCCACCTGTGTTACTCTGTTTTTGAACTTCAACAATGGGGAAGATGGAGTTACAATGATGTTTCAGGGTGTGGGTTAGTTTACTTGTAAGGTAAGGAAGTTTGGGAAAGCAAAAGGCCTGAAAACGCACGAGTGAAATGGAAGATTCCGTTCACAAGTCAGAAATGACAAGTTTGGAGGCTTGGTATGCAACTTTTGATTCTAGGGTGTTTCAAGGCTTGGGCATCCATGTTTTAGTTGCAAAATGATGGCTTTATATAGAGCAAAAGGTTGGAGGACTTGTGCTTGCTCAGAAGTACAAGATCACATGTCTTGCTACATTTCTTGTTTTTGAAGCAAGTGTGAGAAGTGACTTCTTAAGGCATGATTATGATCTTGTAGGGTGGCTTGAAGCTTTAAACATGTTTTGTTCAGGTTTAGAGACTTGGTTTGTGCAGAAAGAACAAGTCCAAGGCTCAAGAAATGAAAAAAATGCAAAAAGCATGCTTTTCAAAAATGGCAATGTTGCCTTTCTTCCAAAAATGGCTATTTTCTTTGTACAATGCATTGAATGCTTGGCTTTAGGGCATGAAACCTTGTGCAATCCATTAATGGTGGAGTTACAAACGAGTTTGAGGCCTGAAAAGTGAAGATTGTACAGCCAATTTGCAAATTTGAAAACCTGTTCTTCATGAAAATGACATATAATCAAAGTGATAAAACCCTAACTTCATCTCTTCGATTCTCCATACTCAAGAATGATCTCAAGGATTTATTGGACATTTTGGAAAGCTTGTAATGTGCTCTACAACACATATTTGAAATTCTTTTGAAAATTCCTCTTGGAACTAGGTGAAAAGTTGCCATAAAGTTAGGTCAAAAACCTGCCTATCTAGGGCAAAATTTCATTAAGTTATTTTAGTTCATGAGCATTTATTCACAAAATTATATCTTGAGATCCAAGCATCTTTAGGAGAAATTGTGTGAAGAAAAGTTGTATATTTCATGGAGATATACAACTTTCATGTTGGGAACTTCCTTTGAAACATTTTGTATCACGGTGAAAATATGGCCTAAAGTTGAGAAAAAAAAAGAAATTTTCTATACTTAGAAAAATTTCTAAGTTAAGAAATTTCAAATTTCAAAACAAGATCTTCAATCCTTGATTTCTTGATGAACAAGTTTCACATTTTGACATGTTTTTATGAATTGTGATCCTTGACACTTGAATTTGACCAAAAAGTCAAGGTTTGACTTTTTAGTATACAATTGACTTTTGATCAGTTGACTGAAAAATTCATCTGTCAATCCAACGAATTTGTAATGTTCTGAATCATGTAATTAGGTCAAGATAATGCAATTTAACTCTTGAAATAATGCTTCAAACCAATTGATCATTTTCTAGGTAAAAAATCAGAAATTTCCCCTTCTCAGTCAAAACCCTAATTTTGACCATTTTGCCCTTTTGATTATTTGATCAAATTTCTTGGGGAATTATGGTCCAAACTTGATCAAATGATACATATGAGTCTAAGATGTTGATGTGGATCAAAAAGTATGAAGTTTTGACTGAAAATTAGTCACATTTGACTTTTTCCCCAATATAGCTGATTTTTAGGTCAACTGTCCAATTGACTGATCAAAAGTGTGTTTCAAGGTTTGAAACTTGACATGAGTAACCTTGGGGGTCCCTAATGATCCTTGAAAGTCATATGAAGCATTGATAGTCCAAAAATCCTTGTTCAAACTCAAACCCTAATTTTGGTCATCAGTGCATGAGGAGGTGTCTTGAGCTGGTTAAACCATAATGCAGTCTTAAGTCAAAGAGATCTTGTGAGTAAATTCTTGATAAGTGAGAGGGAAAATTTTGGGGTACAACAGCTGCCCCTGTTCAATCTTCTTAAACCTGAAGAGTTAAATTGGCGAGTTTTTCCATTTGTGACTCGAAGGTGGAAGATGATTGGACACCAGAGTGCCCAAATATTTGCACTCGGCGATGCGATGATAGAAGGAATGGGCTTAGAGATGCCATTTGGAGAATTGATAGAAATCTGTAGGAGATGGGCTTAAAGATGCCATCTAAAAGTGATTGTTGAATTTTAATTTGTAAGATAAAAGAATGAGCATCGAAATGGCGTCCGTGTCTGGAGCGTATCTGAGCTGTATTTGGAAGCTGATTTTTTGTATGAGTATTAGAATGGAATCCGTGTATGGAGCGTATATGTACTGTATCTTAAAGTTGGTATCTGAACGAGTATCAGAATGGCATCCGCATCTGGAGCGTATTTGTATTGTATCTGAGAGTTGAATGAGTTTCAGGATGGCATCTGCGTCTGGAGCATATTTGAACTATATCAAAAGGTTGAATCTGAATGAGTATCAGGATGGCATCCGTATCTGGTGCATATCTGAACTGTATCTGAAAGTTGAATCTGAATGAGCATCAGAATGACATCCGTGTTTGGAGTGTATTTGTATTGTATCTGAAAACTCTGAACATTATTAATGATAACTGTTAATCTTATCCTGAAAAGGGTAAAATGTTATCTTAAAATGCCAAGTCATGATACCTTGAAATGTATGCATAATGGGATTATGTTGTATGCATTCGTGTTTATCAATGTTTATGATATATGAATGTGATGTATGCGTATGTGAGTTGATTTGCTTCATTGCTGTTTTGATTTAGGGAAAATAAATCCCTGACTGCTGCTGAGGATATGGAGTTTAAGTATTCATGTTGTAAAGTTGAAGTGTTTATAAATTTCTATTGTAAGGGCCATGCCATGTACTGTTTGTAAAATCCTATTGGGGAATCCTGAGAAATTTGACGACTTCTACTGGAGATCAATAATTTGAAACTTTGTTCCCCTGGGGATTTAAATAGCGTACTGTAGGGGATTACTTATGGAATAGCCTAGAAACATTTTCCTATTCTTTTAACCTATCATTAATTGTCTTTCCCATTTTGTTTTTTTGTAAACAGTAATTATGTTCAAGAATAAATCATTGGACGTTTTTGCAAACAAAACACAAGCGTAAAGAAAATAAAGACCAATAGTTTTTGCACTTTCAAAGGGATATCTTTGTATTGACTTTGAGTAAAATATTTTTGTACAAAGGGGACAAACATTCTAGTAAAAGAATGTTGTCATAAAAAAATTTGATACAAATAAATATAGCTATGTGTACAAAAAATCCCATGGGGTTTCCATTATGCTATATCCTTCACATCTCCGAGCGTCTTGTCTATTTGCTGTCTCGTCCGAAGATGATTGAATTGATCAGAACCTCTGAATTTGTCAGTGGAAGCCAAAGGTTGTCCGTAAAGTGATCCAACGGGTCATAGTCATACGCTTTAATTACCTAACTTTTTCCTGGACCGCCCTTTCGGGTTTTCAGTCCACCGGGAAACCCTTTTTTGCCCAAGTCGCCCTTTCGGGTTTACAACTTGCCGGGTGTACAGATTTTTTTGTTTTATCCCTAACTTTTTCCCGAACCTTTTTGGTTCGCCAGGATGCCCTTGTTTTGCCTGGGTATGTCAACCTAGCGGGTCTCTTATGCGTAGTATCTTTTGACTATGTCCGCGTTCGCAGGGTGCGGCAGGTCGTCACCATCCATGATGGTCAAGATCATTGCCCCACCATAGAATATGTTTTTGATTACAAATGGTCCTTCATAGGTAGGAGTCCATTTTCCCCTGGGATCACCTTGTCGCAATATGATGCGTTTGATCACTAGATCCCCAACTTGATACACTTGGCGCCTGACTTTCTTGTTGAAAGCCTTAATCATCCGTTTTTTATACATTTGACCATGGAAAACAGCAGTAAGCCTCTTTTCATCAATCAAGTTCAGTTGATCAAGTCGAGTATGGATCCAATCGTCTTCGTTCAACCCTGCATCCTTCATAATCCTTAGATAGGGAATCTGAACCTCGATAGGCAAGACAACTCCGATGTCTTAAACTAAAGAATATGGTGTTGCCCCGGTTGATGTGCGAGCCGTGGTACGATATTCATGGAGAGCGAATGGTAACATCTCATGCTAGTCTTTGTATGTGACTGTCATTTTCTGTATGATCTTTTTAATGTTCTTATTCGCAGCTTCAACAACACCATTTATCTTTGGCCGATAGAGAGAAGAATTGTGATGTTGAATCTTGAATTGCTCACACAAGGCGGTGATCATAGTGTTGTTGAGATTTGTACCATTGTCAGTGATGATCCTTTCGGGGATACCATACCGCAAATGAGATTCTGCTTGATGAAACGGGCAACAACATCCTTGGTAACAGAAGCGAAGGAAGTTGCCTCCACCCATTTTGTAAAATAGTCAATGGTCACTAGGATGAAACGGTGTCCATTGGAGGCTGTTGGTTTGATTTCCCCAATCATATCTATTCACCACATAGAAAAGGGCTAAGGAGCTGTTAAGATATTCAGAGGAACCGGAGGTACATGCACTTTGTCAGTATAAATCTGGCATTTATGACAAGTTCGAGAGTGTTGATAGCAATCTGCTTCCATGGTAGACCAATAATAGCCTTCCCGTAGGATTTTCTTTGCCATCGTATGCCCGTTGGAATGGGTGCCAAAAGTGCCTTCATGCAATTCAGCCATGATCCTTTCAGCTTCAACCTTATCTACACACCGAAGTAACACAGAGTTATGATTGCGTTTATACAGGATGCCGTTACTAAGGAAGAACTTAGCAGAGAATCTCCTTAAGAACTTTTTGTCATTGATTGAAGCTCCCTCTGGATATTCTTGAGCCTCGAGATACCTCTTGACTTCGTGAAACCAAGATTGGTCCACTACTTCTTCAGTATTAATCTCGTGACAGTGTTCTGGTCCATCCATTCGTTCGATGGTGATTTGGGGAGCCTCGTTATCCCATTTAAGTTTAAACATAGATGACATTGTCGCTAGAGCGTCTGCTAGCTGATTTTCTTCTTGCGGGAAGTGCTCGAAGGTAATCTTCTCAAAGTGTGGTAGTAATGTCAAAACATGTTCTTTGTAAGGGATAAGGTTAGGGTGTTTGGTGTCCCATTCCCCTTTGATCTGAATGATGACCAAGGCTGAGTCTCCGAATACATCCAATGATTTGATCCCCAAGTCTATGGCAGCTCTGAGACCAAAGATGCACGCTTCGTATTCCGCCATGTTGTTTGTACAATTGAAGAAAAGTCTGGCGGTAAAGGGAGTATGACACCCTTCCGGAGATATGAGTACAACACCGATACCATTACCAAGTGCATTAGCTGCTCATCAAAGAACAGGGTCCATCGGGATCCTTGTTCAGGTCCGTCATATGGCCTGATTTCTTCGCAGTTGTCTAATGTCATGATGTCTTTATTCGGGAATTCAAACTTCATGGACCGATAGTCTTCTACAGCTTGGTGAGCAAGGTGATCAGCTAGCACACTACCCTTTATATCTTTCTTGGTAGTATAATGTATGTCGTACTCTGTCAAGATCATCTGCCATCTAGCTATTCTCCCAGAAAGAGCAGGCTTCTCGAAGATGTATTTTATCGGATCCATTTTATATATTAACAAGGTAGTATGAGTCAGCATATACTGTCTTAGCCGGCGAGCAGCCCATGCCAGAGCGCAAAAAGTTTTCTCGAGCAGTGAATATCTAGTTTCATAGTCGGTAAAATTTTTGCTCAGGTAGTAAATAGCGTGCTCTTTTCGGCCAGACTCGTCATGCTGCCCCAATACACACCCCATTGAATTTTCTAAAACAGTCAGATACATGATCAACGGTCTTCCCTCAACTAGTTGCATCAACACATGAGGCTCTTGTAAGTATTCTTTGATTTTGTCAAAAGAAACTTGGCATTCATCATTCCATTTGACTACTTGATCTTTCTTCAATAGTTTGAAGTTTGACTCACAAGTAGCTGTCAGGTGAGAAATGAATCTGGCAATATATTTCAAACGTCCTAAGAATCCTCTGACTTCCTTCTCAGTACGAGGAGAAGGCATCTCTTGTATTGCTTTAACTTTGGCAGGATTGACCTCAATACCCTTGTTTCTGACGATAAAGCCTAGGAGTTTACTAGACTGTACCCCGAATGTGCACTTGTTTGGATTCAACCTTAGCTTGTACTTCTTTAGTCTCTCAAATAGTTTTTGTAAGTGGTCAAGATGCTCTTCTTCTGTTTGCGATTTGTCTATCATATCGTCTATGTAGACCTCTATCTCATGATGTATCATGTCATGAAATAAAGCTACCATGGCGCGCTAATAGGTTGCCCCAGCGTTCTTCAGTCCGAATGACATCACTTTGTAACAGAATGTGCCCCACTGTGTGACAAATGTTGTTTTCTCCATGTCCTCAGGTGCCATTTTGATTTGGTTGTAACCTGAGAATCCGTCCATGAAGGAAAACACTTTGTGTTGTGCCGTATTGTCAACTAGGATATCAATGTGGGGGAGTGGAAAATCATCCTTAGGGCTTGCCTATTTAGATCTCGGTAGTCCACACACATTCTCACTTTGCCGTCCTTTTTAGGCACGGAAGCAACATTGGCAACCCATTGGGGGTAAGAGGTGACAACCAAGAATTCAACGTTAAATTTCTTCATGACCTCTGCTTTAATCTTTTCTGACATATCAGGCCTCATTCGACGTACCTTTTGCTTTACTGGCGGACAATCCTCTCTCGTAGGAAGACGATGTACCACAATATCTTCATCAAGTCCTGGCATATCTTCATATGATCAGGCAAAGACTTAGACATAATCATGCAACAAATGAATCAGACACTTCTTGAAACTGGGTTCCAGATTGGCACCCACTTTGACCTTTTTTTTGTCTTATTCGGTACCCAGGTTGATTGTATCCACGGGTTCCTCGTGAGGCTGAATGGTTCTTTCTTCTTGTTGTAGCAGTCTGGCTAGTTCCCCTGGTACTTACAATCTTCCTCACCTTCGTCTTCGGCTTGGTAGATTAGATTCTCAGAGTCACGAAAGGCCATAGCAGTATCGTTACCCATGGATCCAGAATGGATGGATACCTGCATTGTGAATGTGGGTGTGTGTAAGGGTATAACTATCTTTGAAAGAAAATAAGATGTAAAAGAAAAACAATGAGCACAAAAGTTTGAATGGAAAACCTCCATAATTCATTGATGTCATATGAATATGAAATAATAACCCTTATAAATGGACCATTGTGCCTCGGGTAAGACACAAGGTTTTAAGAGTGCGAATTATTTTTGAATATTACAGATCCAACAAAATGTAAAGATAAATTACCGTGGGATAAAAGTGATTGGGATGAAGTCTCTAGCCTCCCAATTGCCGAGTCTTCCATTGACAGTCGGAAAGATCCAATCCTCCAGGTTGCAATCATCTTCACCATCTTCTACCGCGTTGACCTCACGGTTGCTAATCTTCAAGGGTGGCCCTTCAGCTTGGGCACGGCGTACAACCTTTTGAGCACTTGAAGTGAAACCTAGGCCAAACTTGTCAGACTTATACGGGATATCCGGAAGCTGCCCCCAGATGGTGCATCCACCTTCCTCTACCACTGCTTTGGCGTCCTTTAGTGATGACATCTGGAGTGGAGGTCTTGTAATCTTGGGAATCTGGGACACAATCTTGGTCACTGTCACCTCTTGGGGGACCTCTTCGAAGTGTTGAAATGGAGTTTCAATGAATTCACTGTCCAATTCAACATATCTGAAGGAATTGAGATGGCTGATCATGTATTCTTCCTCCCCATGGACAGTGATAATCTTCCCTTGAACTGGATACTTCAGCATCTGGTGCAATGTAGATGTAACAACACCAGCATTGTGGATCCATGGCCGTCCTAGCAGACAGGAGTAAGAAGGGCGGATATCCATTACATAAAAGGTTGAATTGAAAGTTTGAGTCCCAACCTTTATGGGGATATACACTTCCCCGTGTACCATCCTCTTCGAGCCGTCAAATGCCCTTACTACAATGTTGCTTGGCTTTAACGTTAGTCCCTCGCAGTCAAGTCTGTCAAGAGCTTTTTTCGGTAATACGTTCAAGGATGAGCATGTGTCCACCAAAACATGGGCCAGAGTTGTGCCCATGCATTCCACTGAGACATGTAATGCCTCATTGTGCTTTCTTCCCCTCGGTGTTAGATCAGCATCCGAGAAACCTAGACCATTATCCGCTGTCAAGCTGGCTACGCAGTCTTGGAATTGATCAGCATACGTCTCTTGAGGCACATGGGCTATTTTTAGGAACCTCACCAAGGCTTTCGCATGTGCCTCGGAACACAGTAGTAATGCCAGCATGGAGATTTTAGAGGGAGTTTGCCCTAATTGCTCAACTACATCATAGTCGCTCTTCTTTATAATTTTTAGGATCTCCTCCATTTCTTTCTTGGAAGTTTCAGGGATAGTCAATGGCTGGGCCTTCGTCCGGACAGGCTCGATCAAAATACTTTTTCCTCGAATTTCAGCAGCAGGAGCGTTGGTAGGAATGATACCAGGGGTTTTAACATCTTTGTCAATAGGAGCACTTGCAGAGATGATTATTGATACGAAACTAACCTTTTGAGCAGCCACAAGGATGATCACGGGTTCAGAAATTGCTTTTTGGGGAGCAATTTCTGGAGAAAAGATCCTACCGCCTCGGGTAATTTTACTAGTTCCGACAATATTGCTGATGTAGAAATCTTCTTCTTCGGAGTTTATCTCTTTGGTGGCCGACCAGTCTTGTTTGATGCCATGGTAGTAAACGTCCCCTCCATAATTCCACGGCACGGTTTTGTCTGATTCATATGGGACTGGCCTAGGCATTATGATTATTAAAGGAATGGCTTTCGGAACCGATGTAATTCTAACGGATCTTTTGGTGGAGACCCTGGAAGAATTGGTGGAAATGGTAATGATAGAAACATCTTCAACAGGAATAGGTGAAACATGAGTTTTTTCAAACAAAATCTCTTTGTTATCTATCAGGCACTGAATGCCTGCCTTCAACAAAGGACAACTAGTTGGTGAGGATGAGCAGAGATGGAAAACTTCATTACAGCCCAAGAACACACCGACTTTCAACAAGTTTATCTTAATGGTCGGAAGTGGAGTCATGAGTTCATCAACTGTGGTAACAAACAAATCTTCTTTAATAGCATTGGTATTGTGACCATGTCTGGGCATAGGAGCAGAAATGACATTTGGCTTCTCGGGCGCATCAAACTCAATTTATTTTGCTTCAATGAGGTCTTGTATTTTGTTTTTCAAGGCCCAACAGTTATTAGTATCGTGACCAGGACTTTCAGAGTGATATGCGCAACGGGAATTGGGGTGGTAATGAGGGGATGTTGTATTGGGGTTTTTCGGAACTTCTTTCAAGGTTGCCAATTTGGATCTCAGAAGATGCAATAATACTTGAGATAGAGTCATGTTGATTATGGTGAATTGCCTGACCGGCTTTTCCACCCTTGGTTGATTACTTCTTTGTTGATCATACGTAGGCTTGGGAATCATAACAGCCCCCACCATTGGTCGGCGTTCGGCCCTATCTTGGTTTCTTTGCAGATATACAGTTGCTACCTCTTTCTTCCCGATGAAAGGTTTCCTTACAACTGTAGAAGAAGATGAATCCTTCTGAATCTTTCCACTTTTTATGCCAGCTTCTACCCTCTCTCCGGTCAATATTAGTTCAGTAAAGCCTGCAGATGAACTTACGATTAAATGATTGAAGAAGGGGCCAGATAAGGTGCCTAAAAACATGTCCACCAATTCCCTTTCAGACAGAGGGGGTTGAACTCTTCCAGCCAAATCTCTCCATTTTTGTGCGTAATCCTTGAAACCTTCATTGGAAGCCATGGCCATACTCTGGAGTTGAGTACGGGTAGGCGCCAAATTAACATTGTATTGATATTTCTTGTAGAAAGCTGCGGTAAGATCTTCCCAATTATGGATGTTGGCTCTTTCTAGTTGGTAAAACCAGTCGAGTTGTGTTCCAGACAGACTGTCTTGGAAAAAGTGCACCCATAAGTCTTAATCAGCGGTGTGGGGTTGGATTTTTCTCACATATGACCGGAGATGCATTTTAGGGCATGACACTCCATCATATTTTTCAAACATGGGCACTTTGAATTTCAGAGGAATCACAATCCCCGACACTAGTCCCAATTCCTCAAAGTCTAAGCCTGGCACCTTTTGTATTTCCATCGCGCTTAAACGCTCTTCAAGATGTCTGTACTTGTGATCAGTTGGAGGATACTGTTCCTTAGAGTAGTCTTCCTCTTCTTCCTCTTCTTCTTCCGATTCTGACGAGACAGCTGTTTCCTTGCCTTTCCCTTCTCCTTCACCGGATGTTGTTGCAAAGTCCAAAGTCCTTCTTGTCTGCCCCTGAAATCTTCTCCTCATGTTTATGACTCCGGTTACCTTCTTTGTTTTCTTTTTCCTCTCTTCAGCTAGCAGAGTCTTCAATTCTTCTTGCCCCTTGGCTAGGGTCACGAGCAATTGTTGAAACTGCGTATTCTGGGCTTGGAGATCTTTCACTATTTGCTCGAGATCCATCTTACTGAAATAAACAGTAGAGAGATGAGGAGTCTTATTGCAAAAGACCTGTTTATGCTATGATGAATGATATGTGTATATGCGATGTTTTCAAGGATTTGAAAGATTCAAGTTTGCTTTAGACAAAAAGGAACACACGTTATATTAATAAGATAAAGTTTGAGTACATCAATGCCCCTTGGACAAAATAATACAAAAGCTCTAAGATAAAAAAGTAGTACGCATCCTCTTTGGTGCAATGTAGGCATTCAAAGTCTGCTCCTCATGAAGTAGCCTAGTGAGTTCCAAAACCTTCTTCTCGCTTGCGTAGAATCGGGCTTCGAAAGTATCTCTCTCTCCTTTGAGTTGTATCCAATCCCTTTGTAGGTCTTCAAGAGATGTGGGCATGTTAGGATGTAGGATAGTGTATGGAACATCTCCCTCCTTGACAGGCTCAATGATTACCGTAAGAATGGAGGGGTAAGGCATCATAAGACTCCGAGCACGGGTTCGTACCCATTTTAGGTAAGGCTCAAGAGGAATGGAATTCTTGTTCCCCAAAGTCTTGCTATCCACCTTGTTTAGCATCCTCCAAGCTCAGATAAATCTCTGGCGAAGACTTTGATCGTCATTGTCGTAGTCGAATACCAAACCTTAAATCAAAACCTCGTGCGGGCCATCCCTTCGGGCATAACCAAACTGCCTTAAGTCTAAACATGGGTTGTAGGTCATTCCTCCCCTAGTGCCAAGTAAAGGTACATTAGGAAATTCTCCACAATGATCGATAATGATAACATTCTCTTTGGAACGGGAGCACCAATGAATGTCTGAATGTTTGAGCGTCATTAACCTTTGTGACCACCTTGAACCTTACTAATTATTTAAGACTTATTGGGGAAGATGAGAAATAAACCATCTTGCCAGGAGAAGGGTGCAACACATAAGGACACCTCTTTTCCTCATTGTGCGAGTGTGAAAAGAGTGTAGGATATCCCCTAGCAATGTAGGCACCGGGTTGCGTGACATGAAGATTTTGACGGCGTTCACATCTATGAGTTGGTCAGGATTTGGAAACAAAACCATCCCATAGACGAGAAGAGCCACAATTTCCTCAAAGGCTTGCAAGTCTAAGGAATTCCAACAGCTTTGGGATTTCTCAAACAGAAACTTTGCTAGGAAGCCTTTGACACCACTCCTTGTTTCCCAATGAGTTGTGATATCAAATGAGTGCGAGTGTAGAGCTTGAGAAATCTCTTATGGCTTTGGATCTCTTTCCGTACCGTTGAAAGGTAGTTTATTGAGAATGGGAATCCTCAAGAGTTGGGAGAATTCTTCCAAAGTAGGCACAAGTTGATAGTCGGGAAATGTGAAGCAACGGTGCAAAGGATCAAAGAACTGAAAGAGAACCTTCATCATATCCTCATCTATGTTGGAGGTGACCAAGTTGAGTAGACGACCATGTCTCTCGGTGAATGGAGAGTTTTCAGGAATTCTTGAAGCTATCTCCTTTAGTTGTGGAGGAATTCTTACAAGGTTGACTTGAATAATTTTCTTGCGAAGTGAATCCATATCCTACAAAACAAGAACAAAGATGAATCCCAAAAATCCTTGAAATGGTTAGTGGATGTATATGATGCTCATGATTTTCATGATGTTATGTACAAGTATGCATATACAAGCAAAGCAAACAAGTCCTTAGTTTAGGCTTGCATGGAGTTTTATAGGTAAGTACCCTCTTGAAGTTTAGTTGGCTTAAACCTGTCCTAGTAATAGTAACCGAGTTCTAAGGAGCTCAATATCACCGGATTGTTTCCTTGGTCATTGTTTCAGCTCAAGCCTCTTTAATAGCGACCAAAATATCCCAAGAAACCAAACCTCAATGAGTGTAGTATCGAGTATCTACCAACTTCGGACTGTACCAAAGTCGATCATCTCACTATATCCTAAAGGCCAAGTTGGTCAAGTAAAGGTTCTAAAAGTTCATTAGTGCTTCATGACATCACTCAGCAGCCCCGTATTCTATTTGATTAACTCAAAGGCTACCGGTACCCACAAATATGTCGCACTAATGTAGCTATTGCTTAGACCATGTCGGTATACCCCACATAGTTTCCACAATGTATTGCTACTTACCTATAATGTATCCCAAATCCGGGTAGAGGATTCAAACCCAAACATAGAACCATAATGTAAAGCATACAAGTCAAACAATGTAAGCAAGTAAATGTGATCTAAACCCTAAGGTAACCCCACTTTTAAAATTTTCCCCAGCAGAGTCGCCAGTTCTGTAATACGGTGGGAGAACTGACTTGATTGTTTTGCATTTTATCGCAAATGTTACGGTTAGAAAGAGTCGCCACTGACTTTTCTTTTATCCAAAAGGAAAAGTGAAAAAGCACAGGAAAGACCTTTGAGATTGTTTCTTGAGTTCGGGGGGTAGATTATGAAAAGGGAAGGTATTAGCACCCTTTCTATCCATGGTTTTCCATGGGCTCTTAGTTACTTGCTAGATCACTTTCTTTTGTTTGAAATTGTGCTTTGTGTGGTTTTGAAAGTATTTTGTAAAAGAGGCCATTTCTTAGGTAATATTTGTAATGATTCTCATTCGTAAGAATGTATACAAAGATGTTTGTCTTTTTGAAAATGTTTTGAATGTTTGTAAGATGTTTGAAAGTGTGTAGGTGTGTTTGTTTTGAAAATAGCAAGGATATTTGTTTTGAAATGGAGCAAGTAACTAGGAGTAATCTACCTACTCAAATGTCTTTCTTGTTCATTTTCTTTTCCTTTGACATTATTATCTTACCATTGATTTGGTAAGCAACCCTAACCTTGGAAGTAAACGGGACGGGCGCGGGTCATCGTATAGCCATGATTAGCAATGTTGCAAAGTATCTTAGCATTTTTGAGGGACTAAGATCATTTTTTCAAGGCAACTTGGAATAGCATCATCGAGGGTCTATGATCTTGTATTTGTTTGTTTTTGCTAAGACACTTTACATGCATAATATGGCCATTTTGTATAAGGCAACCAAGTGGGATAACCCTAAGGGTGCTTGTGTACAAGTGTGCCATTTTCATGCTTGATTTTGTCTTAGATTAGGGTTTTCTATTTGATTTATTTTATCTTGCCACACGAACCCTAATTACTAACATATTATATAAAAGCGATAAATTGCGAAATTTAAAGATTACTACGCTATTACAACACTTTGTGGGAGGGGGTATACAATTTATGAATGGGGATTACAATAATATAAACCTAATTAATCTATTACAACCAAATTGAATTTGTACAAATATTGGAATAAATAATGTACAAGATAAATTAAATATGCAAAGATATGTGAATGCAAAAGAAGATTTTGTTTGGTTTTTATGTGGAAAAAGTTTTAATCCTAAACCTAATAAATGAATCAAGACTATTACAAATTAATTAGGAAAAGAAAATATTTTTAGAAAGGATTTTGATTAAAACCCTAATTCAAATTTATCAAAAGGAAATAAATTTCTTTTAAGAAAAGGTAAGTATTTTTATATTTTTTGTCTTGAAAAATAATATATGGTATTTATGAGGTATTTTGGTCTTTTGTACTAAAAATAATATGTTTAATAAATATGAAGAAAAATAAATATTTAACCAAATTCTATTTTAATTTACAAGTTTATTAAAAAAAGATAGTATATAACTTAAATAAAATAAATAAAAATAAATAAATATTTTTTATGAGAAAATAAAAATAAAATAAAACAAAATATAATATTTATCATTTTTTAATTTTTTTTTATGATTAAGAAAATATATTTGATAAAATAAAAATAAAAATAAAATAAGTAAATAAAACATATGGGCCAGGGGTGTCATGAGTAAACTAGAAGTAGCATATTAGCAAAAAAACAAGAGGCCCAAGAACTGAAGCCCATGCTGCAAAACAACAAAAAAAGAGTGGAAAAATAGCAAAAGGCAGCGCCAAGGCTCGAACCCACGACCTATGGCATTTTTGCGCGCTGCCTTACCACTGAGGTGGCTGTACATTCGTTAGTCTAAGTGAAAACACAAATACATAACACAAAACATTGACTTTCCCTGTACTTCATCTTCAACCTCTAGCCAGCCGGACCCCCTGTAACTTTTTCATTTCTCAACAAAAATGGAAAGTGATAACATGAACATTATAGCATTTTACCTCACGATTCTAACCATGTGCATAACTAAAACTATAAGTCCAAGATCAAAGAGAATTTTGTTGGCCCCTAATTCTTAACCTAATTTTTTCAGAAACTTCAAACTTAAAATTCTCTAAACTCAAGCCAAATAAATGCAAGCTATGGATATGTACAGCTTCGTAGCAATGATGTCTACATTCTATATTCTCAAATGTAAAGCTAACTATGCCTGTATTAAGAGTTAGAAAAATAGAAAACTCACCTTGAAAATGGAAATCATGTTTTGAAAATGAGCTTGCTTTAGGATGCTGTGATGATCAGGTTAGCTTCCTTGAACCTCTAGGAAGCTAATGCAATGCTTAGCTTGTCTTGAGGGTGGCTGGAATGGTCTAGAGAAGTCCACATGTGTTACTCTATTTTTGAACTTCAACAATGGGGAATATGGAGTTATAGTGATGTTTCAGGGTGTGGGTTGGTTTACTTGTAAGGTAAGGAAGCTTGGGAAAGCAAAAGGCCTGAAAACGCACGAGTGAAATGGAAGATTCAGTTCACAAGTCAGAAATGACAAGTTTGGAGGCTTGGTATGCAAATTCTGATTCTAGGGTGTTTCAAGGCTTGGGAATCCTTGGTTTTAGTTGCAAAATGATGGCTTTATATAGAGCAAAAGGTTGGAGGACTTGTGCTTTCTCAGAAGTACAAGATCACATGTCTTGCTACATTTCTTGTTTTTGAAACAAGTGTGAGAAGTGACTTCTTATGGCATGATTCTGATCTTGTAGGGTGGCTTGAAGCTTTAAACATGTTTTGTTCAGGTTTATAGACTTGGTTTATGAAGAAAGAACAAGTCCAAGGCTCAAGAAATGAAAAAATGCAAAAAACATGCTTTTCCAAAATGGCAATGTTGCCTTTCTTCCAAAAATGGCTATTTTCTTGTACAATGCATTGAATGCTTGGCTTTAGGGCATGAAACCTTGTGCAATCCATTAATGATGGAGTGACAAACGAATTTGAGGCCTGAAAAGTGAAGATTGTACAACCAATTTGCAAATTTGAAAACTTGTTCTTCATGAAAATGACCTATAATCAAAGTGATAAAACCCTAACTTCATCTCTTCGATTCTCCCTACTAAAGAACGATCTCAAGGAGTTCTTGGACATTTTGGAAATCTTGTAATGTGCTCTACAACCCATATTTGAAATGATTTTGAAAATTCCTCTTAGAACTAGGTGAAAAGTTACCATGAAGTTAGGTCAAAAACCTGCCTATCTAGGGCAAAATTTCACTAAGTTATTTGAGTTGTGTGCAGAAAAGTTGTATATTTCATGGATATATACAACTTTCATGTTGGGAACTTCATTTTAAACATTTTGTATCATGGTGAAAATTTGGCCTAAAGTTGGGAAAAAATAAGAAATTTTCTATACTTAGAAAAATTTCTAAGTTAAGAAATTTCAAATTTCAAAACAAGATCTTCAATCCTTGATTTCTTGATGAAAAAGTTTCACACTTTGACATGTTTTGATAAATTGTGATCCTTGGCACTTGAATTTGACCAAAAAGTCAAGGTTTGACTTTTCAGTATACAGTTGACTTTTGATCAGTTGACTGAAAAATTCATCTGTCAATCCAATGAATTTGTAATGTTTTGAATCATGTCATTAGGTCAAGATAATGCAATTGAACTCTTGAAATCATGCTTCAAACCAATTGATCATTTTCTAGGTCAAAAATAAGAAATTGCCCCTTCTCAGTCAAAACCCTAATTTTGACCATTTTGCCCTTTTGATGATTTGATCAAATTTCTTGGGGAATTGTGATCCAAACTTGATCAAATGATACATATGAGTCTAATATGTTTATATGGATAAAATATTATGAAGTTTTTACTGAAAATTAGACACAGTTGACTTTTTCCCCAATACAGCTGATTTTTAGGTCAACTATCCAATTGACTGATCAAAAGTGTGATTCAAGGCTTGAAACTTGACATGAGTAATCTTGGGGGTCCATAACGATCATTGAAATTCATATGAAGCATTGATAGTCCAAAAATCCTTGTGCAAACTCAAACCCTAGTTTTGGTCATCAGTGCATGAGGAGGTGTCTTGAGCTGGTCAAACCCTAATGCAGTCTTAAGTCAAAGAGATCTTGTGAGTAAATTATTGATAAGTGAGAGGGAAAATTTTGGGGTAAAACACACTGTCTTTCCTAGCAAATTCTGTATGATGTTCCCCAGTGAAGCTTCGAGGAGGATGTTATATCCCTACAACTGTATTGGTTTATCACTATTAGATTATGCCTTGATTATTTTCAAGCCATGTTTCTTCCCAGTAGAGTTAAGTCGTGAAGTAGGAATTTGTTTCTTCACTTGGTGCTTACTCACTTATGGAGTCTTAATCTTGGATGTGTTTTAGCCGAGTGTTGATTTTAACCAAGTTGGTTTTGTCTGGTTATTCCCAGTATAGTTTTCATGTTTTGCCAGCATATACATGATAACATTCATACGTTTTTACATACATCATGCATAGCTTAATTAAAAATTCATTTCTCATTTGCATTCATTAATATTTTTGTTGGCATATTACCCTATTTGCAGAGTTATGTTACCCTCTCTCCAATAAACTGTCAACCTTAAGCAAAAAGCGTATATCCTTTCAATTTCCCCACAAAGTTATCCTTCTTAGAAGAATTTTGTTTTAGCTTTCCTATTCAGCTCATTATCTGGATGGAATGTGATCCCTTTATTGGGTGTTGTCTGGATTAATTGTTTCACTCCAGTTTATTTCTGCTTTGAATCTGTGGTCCCTGATAATATTATTATTATGATTTCTGCAGGCTTTGAGCCCTGGTTTAAGAGTGCGCATTTATTTTGCACGAGAAGAATTTATCTCCTCAGTAGGAATGTATTGGCATTTCCCAAGAAAGACAAGATTCATTTCCCCGCAGATTTATCACAATCCTCTTTGTAAATAGCAAGTGACAAGTCTCTTTATTTGAGCAACCTTTTCTTCCCAAATAAGTCTGTTAATGCCAGAGAAGATTTGTTACTCCAATGAATGGTCGTCTCGTCATTATGGGAGATAGTTCATTGTTGATATTTGTTACTCCGAAGAATGGTAGTCTCACCATTATGGGAGATAGTTTGTTGTTGAGATTTGTTACTCCGATGAATGGTAATCTCATCATTACGGGAGATAGTTCGTTGTTGAGATTTGTTACTCCGATGAATGGTAGTCTCATCATTATGGGATATAGTTTGTTGTTGAGATTTGTTACTCTGATGAATGATAGTCTCGTCATTATGGGAGATAGTTCGTTATTGAGATTTGTTACTCCGATGAATGGTAGTCTCGTCATTATGGGAGATAGTTCGTTATTGAGATTTGTTACTCTGATGTATGGTAGTCTCGTCATTATGGGAGATAATTCATTGTTGAGATATGTTACTCCGATGAATGGCAGTCTCATCATTATGGGAGATAGTTCATTGTTTGAGATTTGTTACTCAGATGGATGGTAGTCTCGTTATTATGGGAGATAGTTCGTCGTTGAGATTCACTAATATTAGTATTTATCAGTATTATCTTACCATTTCTATTCCCTGTGAGTCAATGTTACTTTTTTGCTATCTTCTCTGTGAGTAGGTAGTTCGCAGTTATCTGTCGATCTTTGTCATCCATTACTTTTTCCTTAATTTTTGAGTTGATGTTGCCTTATCTCTTAATTGGGATTTACCTCAGTAGAGTTGAGTATTCTGTTCACCAGCGATTTATTTTGTTGGTCGGGTTTTCTTTTGATCCTTTATTTTATTTCCCGCATCCCCAGTGGTGTTCTGTGTCGCCTTTGGAGTTTGTCGTTTTGCATGCACAATCATAAGCATTGCATGGCATCTTAGGGCCAAAAATATGGGTTGTTTTATATTTAAGTATCTTCAATCGCGTCGAGACGAAGATTTTAACATTCGTATCTCCGGATAGAAGACACATAAACAAGGGCAGCTATTATACCCCAATTTTTACCCCTAAGATTTATCATCATCTCATATTATCCATACACCAAGATCACACATTAGGGTTGGTTTTAACTTTCTACTTAATCCTATCTTTAAGTTTTCTCTTGAGGATCACCAAGCACCTTGAATTGTGTCTTGTGTATATATGTTTTATTTTTACTGACTTCTAACCAAAATTCAAGAATATATGTCTTGTTTATTTTGTTTCTTTAGAGGACAGGGTTTCGGATTAAGGAGTCCAAGCGATGGTTCTCCGATTAAGGTTGTGGTTTGTTCAGGCCAAATATGGTTCCTAAAAAAACCTATGTTTAAGAGTGGTGATCTATAATCTTAGGTCACATTATCAGTATGATGAAGAAATCGGTGCAAATAGTAAATAAAATTACAGAAGGTTAAGATATATATTGCGGCGTCCTTCAGCATACCGTTTCCATGCTGCACATACAAAATGTATAGATACCACATCCAGATATATTCAGGGCCCAAGTTAACAAAAATAAATATCACAAATGTTGAAACGAAAAGGGATTGGTGGATTGAACGAAGAAATTTCGGACTGGGCTTTCAAGAAAAGAGGAGAAAGACATTTCAGTGATTTGGATCTCAACACAAGTTTGTTCATACAAAGCCCTAATCCAAAGCAGTATATAAACTATAATCTGACACTAATTCAAAATATTATATTTTTGACGGAAAAATATACAAATTCGGAATCAAACAAACATCATCTCACTTGAGCAACTCAGAACCATCGTCGGAATTCACTGCTTTTCCGGAAAAACGCCGCCCCTGAGATACCCTATGTCGCCGAAATCACCCTCCTCGTCGGGAATCCGCTCTGACCATCATCGTTCTGCCTTGTGTTCACCAGATAAGGTTGATAATCCCTCAATAGAGCTTAATCTACCCTTCTCTTTACATTTCTATGATTGTTGTTGTTGTTGTAGATCTTGTCTCCCTCTTTAATTTTCTGAAAATTTTAAGTTGATATTTGAGACGAGGAAAAGAATACGATTCAAAAACTATAAAAAAATTGTTTTGGAGTTCCCTCATGGTGGCGCCGGCGCGACTCCATCACCGGCCACCGCGAGTCCGCCTCCCATGTTTTCTTTACCGGATGGTCTCTATTTCTCTTTATTCTTTTTTAGTTTTTGTTTTGATATTTTGTTTAACAAAAATGACGATGGTGTTGAAATGAAAGAAAAAATGTGATGATGATTTAAAAGAAAGAGAGATAATTTTTTTAAATAAAAGATGATATACAATCTTTGAAAGAAAAATGTGAGGATGATACTTTAAAAAAGGATAAACAAAATTAATTGTTTGTTCCCAACGTCACAGCAATTGATTGCTGTTTTGTTTTTGTCTTCTCCTTCTTTCACATTGAGATATGCGCCGGTCAATAAGTTGGCCACAAGTGCCACTTGAATCCTGTGTTTTTTACAGTTTACTTTAATTCTGGTTCAGTATTCTTGCATAACTTCGCTATGTTAACTAGATCAAAAGGCTGATATTATCTCTGTTTAATTTCTCTTTTACTATTTTTATTTTAGTCTTTAAAAATTCATTTTAAATTCATTTTTCATCCAAAAATTGTTAAAAAATTCAAACAATTCACTTATTTCATTTATGACTTTGTATAATTTTTTCGGAATTTAATTTTACTTTTTGATATTTTTTAATCATTTTTCACTTACTTGAGTGATTTTAAATAGTTTAGAACTATTTTTCTGCTTTAGAAAAATTATTATCAAATTTTATAAAAAATATTTGAGATCATTTCTGATTTTTCTATGGTCTCTTTTAATTTTCATTTGATATTTTGAATATAGTTTGCTATTTTGTCTTTTTTTTTTTGTTTTAAAACAAATTAAAAAATCATTTTCTTATTCTATTTTGTTTATTAAATGTAATTTTATTTTTTGTATATATGTTGGTTGATCTTAAACCATAGAATTTTGATCATAAGTTTTATTAACATCATTGAATCTTGGGTGTTGAGTTGAACTCCACCAATATGAATGAATGATTTTAATGATAGTTTCGTTACATTCTTTGGTTCAAATATGAAATTTAGCTCTTATCTGTTTCTTTTCTATCTTTTTTCATTTTTTATTTTTCTTGTACTATAAGTTTCATGAGTGTGATTTCTATCACATCTCAAAACTTATAAAGTATATACATTGCTATTGACCGACCTCAAAATAGATGCGACTTCTACATAAGTTTACTTACGATTGCTTAACATAACGCTAAATTTATCGCGATTCGAAAAATGATCATTCGTGGTCTAAACCTATGTTTGCAAGCCCAAATATGTTTAATTTGAAACCTTTGATCTATAACTTTGAGGTTCATTGTTAGGAGGCTTTGATCTTATCAATCCTCTAATGAACTTCAGGAATTTTGGTCTAAGTGAATCATTTGAACTTCGTTGATCATATGTGGTTGCCTTAAGTACTTGAAATAAAGAATGATATACTTGACAAAAAGAAAATGAAACTTTTTGTTTAGAAGCTTTGATATTACAATCTTCTAATGAGTTTTTAAATGAAAGTTTCAAGATGATCATTCAACTAACTTCTAACTTCTAATTCATCAACAATTGACTTTATCTTATGTTTACTTTGTACTTTTACTTTACGCCCTTTATTTTATGTCTTTACTTTTATGCACCATTTATTTTAGCATTTAAATTCTATGCCATTTTTTCTCCTCACTTGAGCTTATTTTTTTCTTTTTGAAGACAATTAATAACCAACTTGAACAATAAAAAACCTTAAGGTTACTCGGAATATTTAGTTACCATCCTTTGCATTATGGAGCTGTGAACCTTTTGGATTTAGTATTAGAAGTCTTGATTATCCTTGGGAACTTGTGGTACTATTGTTATTTTGTCTGGAGTTCTTGGGGTTTACCCCAAGACATCGGGTTGATTTTCTTTGTGTGCAGGCTATTTTGGTCATATGATTTGTCTGTGATTGAGAATTCCTCTGTATATAGTTGTTACTCTGCCAAATTTTGAGAATACTTAATTCCTCTAAAGCTTGATATTTCTCAGAGGTTTAGTATTTTTGCTTGCTTAGTTTCAATCCAAAGGATGTGAATTTTACATTGACTTTCTTATGTCAAATGTTGGATTCTTGTTGGTTAGATCTGTCTCTTCCTTAGCTTTTGCCCCATGTTTTAGGATAATCCATTCATCTCCTCCCATCATCTTTAATTTCAAAAATATTCCCCCTCATTTTCAAAATTTTCTTGTTTTCTAACTTGAACTGCATTCACAATAAACTTGGACTTAGGTCCATGCATTTTCAAAAATATTTTCTTAATCAAACTTTAACCAATTTAATCATACTTTGATATTTTTGTGTGAGAAGACTAAAAGTCAATCAACCTCATTCAAATCATTTTTGCCACTTTGACTTTTTACTTTATACTCTTTTCTCAAAAGATTAGACTCTTGTCAACCTTCGTAGTGATGTGAGCTACTATACTTCTACGATATGTTGCGAAGTGAGATATTTTCCATTTGGGTGTTGAGTGAGGGTTTGTTGATTTTAAAATCCAAGCTATATCTTGCACTTTGAGATGTCACAAATTCTCTTTTCTCATAATCATGGGTAGTAAGTATGTTCTTTCACTCGGATATGACGATGATGTCTTGTCTCTTAAAATTAACCAATACACTTGTATTTTAAAATTTTTAAAGGTGAACTACGAGTACTCTGATCCCCTATTGCTCGGAAGATGGCACGTAGGCACTAAAGGTTCGTAACCGCAGCGAGTGCAAGATTGTAAAAAATACTCCTTTTCTCATCTCCACCACCCTCTATTGTTTGTATACAACACTTATAGCCAAAATACACAAATTTTCGAAGAGGTTCCTGCAGAGTACCATAGATGTTTAGGGTGATAATATCCTCCTTTTGCATAACCGACCCCCGTATATAGATTCTCTCCCCATCTTTTTTTGGGTTATTCGCTCTTTTCCCATTTCTCTGGAAACAATAAAGCACGGTGGCAATTTTTATCTGATCTGTGCAAGTCAAGTCAATCCAATGTCTTAGTCTCAATATTTCTACCGCTACAGCTTCTTTATCATAACATATCTACATATTTAAATAATTTATTAAAGAGCATAATTGTTCTTTATATATATCATGTATTTGTTATCATCAAAATTATTATTAAGATGTAGAACCAAACTATGTTCTAACAATCTCTCCTTTTTGATAATGACAAAAACTTGTATATTTTGATGAACAAGTAAGAACATAAGACATTGGGGTCTCCCCCTGAGTTGAATACTCAGATAAAGAAAAAAATAGATACTTCCCTGAAGATGTTTAATCAAAGCTTTTGAGGGAATTTCTGATAAGTCCATGTGGCAGAAGTTACTTTCAAGGGACACTTTTCTTGTTTGCTTTTCAAAAAGTGAAACAGAGGTTATGTTATCAAATATGTTTGAGACTTAGTCCTGTTACTATTATATTCAAAATATCATACGTTCACCCCCTTTTTGTCATAAATCAAAAAGCCATAAAAACATGTAAAGAGAACAAAAAAGGTTATATTATTAAGAAAAGAGATTAATACAAACAGAAGCAGACAAATAGAAGTTTAAACATAAAGCATAGTAGAAACAAGCAAAAGACTAGATCTAAGGTTGTGAAGGAGGTGGAAGTCGTGTGAACAATGCTTCCAAGAGACTCTTGATATGATTGTTTGATTCTTCTTGCTTTCCTAGCATCCCCTTAATCTCTTTGTTGGTTTCATCTTGTTTATCCAGCCTTTCCCTAACAGGTTCATTCTCTTTCTTCAACTCTTCCATAGTTTTCGGCACTATAGAAGATGAAGATGTTTCAACAGTAGAAACCATATTCTCGTAAGTTACTGCAGTAGATTCATTCTCGGGATATTCTTAAACTAACTTGCATTTGTCTTCGAAAACGACCAGAGGTTAAGGTTGAGTTTCAAGAGATGGTTCCTGGAATTTTGATTCTTGTGGAGCTTCCCAGGGAGTGTTGTCTAGATGACGAAGAAGTTTCCTTACCCAGAGACATAGAACTTGATCCTTGAAGATATTCAAATGATCGCAGAAGTTTTGTTGAGCAATTTCATAACTAAGTTCCTTCATCTTTAGAGATTCAAAATTAAACCATTTTCTGAACTGAGTCTAGAGAGAATCAGAAGAAGCTATATTACGATTATCCACACAAGCTTGCTTTAGAGAGTTAACCCACTCCTGCATTTCTGTCTCAAAAACCAGCAGATATTTACAAACATTTGATCTCCTAGAATTTTTAAATTTATTTTGCCTGTGCTTCCATAGTTGCTGGACCCTTCTGGAGAGAAGAGATAGTTCGTCATCTTCTTCTAGTTCTATCCCGTGACTTCTCAAGGAGTTGATAAGTTCTTCAAGAGATATATTGCTCAGATCTTTGGCAAGCTTTAAGGCTATGACCATGGGTCTCCATTTATTTGGTAACCTTCTGATGATTTTCTTTACAAGATTTGTTATTGAGTATCCTTTGTCCAGAACTTTCAACCCAACAACCTGAATTTGAAACTTAAGACAATGTTTCATCTTCTTCCATCTTGAAAGCTTCGTACTTCTGGATGAGCGCAAGAGCTTTGGTCCCTTTGACTTGTGTGTTTCCTTCATGCGTCATTCTCAAAGAGTCAAACATGTTTTTAGCAAAATCTCTTTTTGTGATCTTCTCATACTCAGTGAATGAAATGACACTCAAGAAAATACTTATGGCCTTGTGATGATTTCTAAACTCTTTCTTTTTTTGATCTGTCATTTTCTTTCTATCAATCTTTTGACCATTTTCATCACCAGGATGAATGTAGCCAACAGTCACCATATCTCAGAGATCGGTGTTATAAGCTAGAAAGAAACTTTCGATTCTGTTTTCTAGTAATAGAAATTTTCACCGTCAAACATTGGGTGTCTTCCGCTGATTTTGTCTTTATCATCATAGTTAATATTGTTATTGTTCTAAACTGGTTCCACCATAGTGTTTTTCTTGCTATGATCTTTTT
Organism: Vicia faba; assembly: GCA_948472305.1. Taxonomy (NCBI): domain Eukaryota; kingdom Viridiplantae; phylum Streptophyta; class Magnoliopsida; order Fabales; family Fabaceae; genus Vicia; species Vicia faba. Next base: position 37,128,767 of record OX451741.1, read on the forward strand.
CTGACAAGGTTAAGTGTTAGCGCCCAAAACCAGGCGCTCTAATACCAATTGAAGGATAGAAAAACACAACAAAGGGGGGTTTAATTTGGGGTTTTCAAAAATTAAGGCTATAAAACACGTTGGTTATCCTGGTTCATTTTGAACTTAAAACTACTTCAGTCAGCCCGCCAATGTGATTTCTCCTCTCTTAGTCGAGGTTTTAATCCACTAATTAAAAATTGATTTACACAACACGAAGACAACTATCAACGTCTTCTTGAGATCAAACCAAAACTTGGTTTCTCAAGGAATTACAATGTTTCTAGCAAAAATAATGTGTTTAACAATTGCTTCTAAAAAGCTATATCACAATTGTGATGTTTACACAAGATTAAAGCACATTGATGATTCAAGAGATAAAAATAAGAGAGAATGTTTTTGAGAGCTCTTGTTGGTATGTGTGAGTGCTGTCTGATTCTTCTTTATAGCCTTCTTTATATAGGAATTTGATCCAAGAGATCTGTTGGAGACATGAGAAGATGTTTTTGAAAGGTTGATATAATGTTGATAATGTACTTTCCAAAAATACAGATCTTGTTCACAATCATAATTATTCAGTCGTTACTTTCTTGATCATGTATTGATTGTCATTAATGTGATGTTGGATCTTCAGTCCTTTCAAAGTTTCTTGAGCTTTACTGCATGTAATCAGAACTTTGAATGTGTCAGACACGTTGAAGCTTATTTGTTCTTCAAAATTTTACTGTTAGAGTATATCTTGAGCTTAAGTGCTAAGTCTTAGAACTTAAGATAGATGAGTGCGTTGAGACTTCCTTTGTTCTTCCAGAACTTCACTTATCAAATTATAACTTCATTAGATTTTAGCTTGCAACTTTGGTGATTCAGAAGTTATAACATCAGAACTTCTTCTATTAAGCGTGATACCTTAATTTAGTTTGTACATATTGTAGCGGTAGAAATGTTTAAGACTAAGCCATTGGATTGACTAGACTTATACAAATCAAATTAAAAATCGCCACCGCGCTTTATTGTTTCCAAAGGAATGGGAAAAGAGCGAGTAAACCAAAAAGAGGGGGAAAGATTCAAGGTAAGGGGGTTGGTTATGCAAAGGGAAGATATTATCACCCTAAACATCTACGGTACTCTGCATGAACCTCTTTGAAAAATATGTATATTTTGGCTATAAAATGTTGTATGAAAAATAGATGGTGGAGGTGAGAAAAGAAGTATATTTTTTATGATTTTTGCACCCTCCGCGGTTGCGAACCTTTAGTGCCTACTGTTGTACCCCAAAATTTGCTCTCTCATTTCTCAAGTAATATCTCATAAGATCTCCATTGATTCAAAACTGCACAAGGGTTGATCAGCTCAAGACACCTCCTCAAGCACTGATAACTGAAAATTAGGGTTTGAGTTTGCACAAGGACACATGGACTTTTAATGTCCCATATGAATTTCATGGATCATTTTGGACCCTCTAAGATTTCTCATGTCAAGTTTCAAGTCTTGGATCACATTTTTGCTCAGTCAATTGATCAATTGACCTAAAATCAGCTGTATTGGGGAAAAAGTCAACTGTGGTCAATTTACAATCAAACTTCATAAATTTTGGTCCATATCAACATCATGAACTCATATATGTCATTTGATAAAGTTTGGATCATAATTTCTCAAGAAATTTGATCAGAACATCTAAAGGGCAAAATGGTCAAAATTAGGGTTTTGACTGAGAAGGTGCAATTTCTGATTTTTGACCTAGAAAATGACTTATTGGTTTGAGACATGATCTCAAGGATTCAAATGCTTCATTTTAACCTAATGGCATGACTCAATACATTTCTCAAGATCCATTGATTGACAGATGAATTTCAGTCAACTGATGAAAAGTCAATTATACACTGAAAAGTCAAACTTTGACTTTTTGATCAAAATCAAGTTTCAAAGATTACAAGACATGTCAAAATATGAAACTGTTCATCAAGAAATCAAAAAATCAAGATTTCATTTTGAAAACTCAAAATTTCTAAACTTAGAAATTTTTCTAAGTGTTAGAAATTCACATTTTTTCATAACTTTGAGCCAAATTTCCACCATGATGCAAGATGATTCAAAGGAAACTTCCAACATGAAAGTTGTAGATCTCAATGATATCTAAAAAATTGTAGAACACAACTTTTTCTATAAATTCATGGATTTCAAGTTATGATTTTAAGAAGACATGTTCATGAAACTTGAAAAACTTCGTGAACTTTTGCCCTAGTTTAGGCAGGATTTTGACCTAACTTCATGGCAAATTTTCACATAGTTCCAAGATGAATTTTCAAAAATGTCCAACATATAGGTTGTAGAGGATGTTACAAGCTTTCTAAAATGTCCAAGAACTCATTAAGATCATACTTGAGTAAGGAGAATCAAAGGCAAGAAGTTAGGGTTTCATTCTTGAATTAAAGTCATTTCTTGATGAACATATAATTCAATTTCAATGTTAGGATGCATAATCTTGCTTTGCAGGCCTTCTAACTTGTGTATCTATCCATCATTAATGCATAACATAAACTTTTGAGCTATAACCCAAGTGGTTTAAGCATTGTCCAATTTAAATTGCCATTTTGGGAAGAAAGTGAAGAATATCATTCTTGAAAAGCAAGCTTTATGCACAAAGTTAATTCTTGAGCCTCTCATTTGTTCCCTTTGATCACACTCCATCTACAAAGTCAGAAGCAAGTTTGTTTAAAGCATAACCACTCTACAATAGCAAGTACACAAGGCATTGGAACTTAATTTCTAAAAAATCACATGTTTAGCTTAAACATGTGATTTTGAATTCTGATCAGATACAAGTCTCCAAACTTGTTGCTTATAAATAGAGGAACTATTTGTGAGTTAAGACACGAGCTTAAGCACCATGAAACTCTCTCAAACTCCCTCAAGCCATAAATTGTCCAAAAACACCATTGTTGCATGGTTTCTAACTTTGAACTTGTAACTCCCATTTCCCTCATGCGTTTCTTGGATTTTCACTTCCAAAAACTCCTATACATCAAGCATAGTCCATCCCTGGCCCTATTACATAAATGTAACTCCATTTCCATCATCCTCCATAACCAAAAACAGAGCACTATAAGTTGACTTCTCCAGACCATTCCAGCCATCCATTGCTCAAGCTAATCATTGCATTAGCTTCCTAGGAACTTGAAGAAGCTAACCTGATCATTGCAACACCTTGAATCAAGCTCATTTGTATTTCATGATTTCCAGTTTTGAGGTACATTTTCTGAACTTCTATCTTTTCATTTAGACATTATTAGGCTTTCATTTGTGAAGATAAAATGTAGACATCATTACCCTGAAACTGTACATGTCCATAGATTTCATTTATATTGATTGAGTTTAGAGAATTTTAGGTTTGAATCTCTGAAAATAATTAGGTCAGAATTTGGTACTTTTAGAAATTCTCATTCATCTTTGATTTATAGCTTATGATATTTATATGGTTGGATTCGTATGGATAATGGAGTAACTTTCATGTTTTCCTATTTCATTTTTGATGAGAAATGGTGAAGTTACAGATGTTCAGGCTGGAGGTTGAAGATGAAGTCATATTCAAGACATGACTTGTATTATATATTTATTGTTTTGTTTATGTTACCGGATGTACAACCAGCCTAGTGACAAAGGTAGCGCGCGTGTATGCTGAGGGTCATGGGTTCAAGTCCCAGCGCTATCTTTTGTTGAATTTCTCAACATCCCCCCCCCCCCCCCCCTTTTGTCAAACAGGCGCATGGGCCTTCAAGCTGTTGGGCCTCTGTTTTTTGCTAACTTCTCACCCTTCCAATTACTTTTGCACACCTGACCCAAACTTTTTTATTTTATTTTTATTTAATTCATTTTCTTTTATATTTGATATTATACTATATTTTTATTTATTATTTTTTTATTATTACTATCATTATTATTATTATTTTTATTAAAAATCCAAAAATATTTTATTTATTATTTTCACACTTGTTTATTATTTTCTTTATAAAACAAAAAGAACAAAAACATTTTCTTAACAAATTAATTTCTTTTTCTTAAATGATTAATATTTAGATTTAGGTTTAATTATTATTTTATTTGAAATTAAAATTAACCTAGAATTTAGGCTTTTTTTAATTAGTTAATTTTCATATTATTTTCATTAAGTTAAAACCTTTTTCATAAAAAACCCTAAAAAATATTTCATACTTAATTTCTTTCTTAATTAGTTTAAGTTTAATTTTGTTTAAATTTAATTAATCTTTTTTTAATTAGGTTAAAACCCTTTCATAAAAACCAAACAAAGTCATTTCTTTTTCCATTTACATTCTTGCATTATTTTTTATTCAATTCTTGTATATTATTCAATATGGTTGTAATAGATAATTAGGTTTAATTTTCTTGCAATCCCCATTTGTAAATTTGTATACCCTCTCCCCTAATGATGTAATAGCGTAGTAATTTTAATTTCCGCAATTTATCGCTTTAATATAAATGCTAGTAATTAGGGTTTGTATGGTAAGACTAAAATCAATAAGTAGCAAACCTTAATTCAAGATAAACAATGCATGTAAATCAAACACATTTGCACACTTACACCTTTAGGGTAATTCCACTTTGTTACCTTACAAAAATGACCATGTTGTGCAAGTGAGATGTCTTAGCAAAAAGCAATAAAAAATACAAGATCATAGTCCCTCGATGACGCTATCAAGGTTGCCTTTCAAAATGATCTTAGTCCCTCAAAGAGAAATGCTAAGACATCTTACAACATTGTTATCATGACTATACGATGACCCACGCCCGTCCCTTTACATCCAAAGATAAGGCTTCTTACCAAATCAATGGTAAGATAGCAGTATCAAAGGTAAGGAAAAAATGAACAAAGACTTTTGAGCAGGTAGATTATTCCTAGTTGCTTGCTCATTTTAAAATCAAATATCCTTGCTTATTTTCAAAAACAAACACCAAACACTTTCAAAAACACTTTCAAAACATTTTCCAAACATGAAACATTTTCATAAGTCCAACACTTTGTATACATTCTTACAAATGAGAACTATTATAAAGTTTGCCTAAACGAAGACGCCTTTTCAAAATACTTTCAAAAACCACCACAAAGTACATTTTCAAACAAAAGCAAGTGATCTAGCATGAAACTAAGAGCCCGTAGATAACTATGGATGAAAAGGGTGCTAATACCTTCCCTTTTCATAATCTACCCCCCGAACTCAAGAAATAATCTCAAAGGTATTTCCTGTTCTTTTCAGCCTTTCCTTTTGGATAAAAGAAAAGTCGGTGGTGACTCTTGCTAACCGCAACATTTGCGATAAAATGCAAAACATCCCAAGTTAGTTCTCCCACCGTATTACAGAACTGGCGACTCTGCTGGGGATAATCTTAAAAGTGTGGTTACCTTAAGGCTAGATCACCTCTATTTGATTTCATTGTTTGACTTGTTTGCTTTACATTTTGGTTCCTTGTTTGGGCTTGTTTTAAATCCTCTACCCATATTTAGGATACCTTATAGGTAAGTAGCAATACATTGTGAAAACTGTGCAGGGTATATCGATATGGTTTAAGCAATAGCTACGTTAGTGTGACACATTTGTGGGTACCAGTAGCCCTTGAGTAGTCAAGGAGAATACGGGGCCGCTGTGTGGTGTCATGAAGCACTAATTGACTTTTAGAACCTTTACTTGACCAACTTGGCCATTAGGACATAGTGAGATAACCGACTTTGGTGCATTCCGAAGTTGGTTGATACTCGATACTACACTCATTGAGATCTGACTTCTCGGGATATTTTGGTCACCGTGAAAGAGGCTTGCGCTGAAACAACGCCCGATAAGACATATCAGTGATATTGAGATCCCTTAGAACCCAATTACTATTTCTAAGACAAGTTTGAGCCAACTAAACTTCAAGAGGGTACTTACCTATAAGAATCCATGCAAGCTTAAACCTAAGGACTTGTTTTCTTTGTTTGTATATGTTTATTTGTACATAACATCATAAACATCATAACATTATACTCATACTCACTAACCATTTCAAGGATTATTGGGATTTATCTTTGTTCTGTTTTGTAGGACATGGCTTCTATCCGCAGGAAAACCATTCAAGTCAACCTCGTAAAGATTCCTTCTCAACTCAAAGAGTTAGCATCAAGGGTCCCTGAGAACTCTTCATTCACCGAGAGACATGGTCGCCTCTTAAACTTGGTTACCTCCAACACTGATGAGAATATGATGAAAGTGCTTTTCCAGTTCTTTGATCCTCTACACTATTGCCTCACTTTTCCCGATTATCAGCTTGTACCTACTTTGGAAGAATTCTCCTAACTCTTGAGTATTCCTATTCTCAATCAACTACCTTTCAAAGGTACGGAAAGAGATCCAAAACCTGAAGAAATTGCCCGAGCACTACACTTACAACAATCTGATGTCACAACTAATTGGGAAACAAGGAGTGATGCCAAAGGATTCTTAGCCAAGTTCTTGTTTGAGAAAGCTTAAGATTGTTGGAACTCTTTGGACCTACAATCTTTTGAAGAAATATTTTCCCTTCTCATCTATGGATTGGTTTTGTTTCCTAATCCTGACCAACTTATAGATGTAAATGCTGTCAAGATCTTCATGTGTCGCAATCCGGTGCCTACTTTGTTGGGAGACATCCTACATTCTCTTCACTCTCGCACTATAAGGAAGAGAGGGATCCTCATGTGTTGCACCCCTCTCTTTGTAAGATGGTTTATTTTGCATCTTCCCCGATCTGTATTGAAGAACGTGCAAAGTTTGAGGTGGTCCCATAGGTTGATGACGCTCAAACATTCAGATATTCATTGGTGTTCTCGATAACGTTACTATCATCAACTGTTGTGGAAATTCCCTAATGTCCCTTTACTTGGCATTATGGGAGGTATCACTTACAACCATTGCTTTGCTTTACGACAATTTGGTTATGCCCGAAGGGATGGTCCACATGAGATGCTCATCCAAGGAGTGGTATTCGACTACGAGAGCAACGATCAAAGCTATCGCTAGAGGTTTATACGAGCTTGGAGGATGGTAAGCAAAGTGGAAAGTAAGACGCTAAGACAAAAGAATTTCGTTCCCCTCGAGCCTTACCTTAAATGGGTATGAGCTCGTGCTCAGAAACTTGTGATGCCTTATCCCTCTATCTTACCGGTTATCATGGAACCCGTGGTTGAAGGAGATATCCCGTACACTGTCCTCTATCCCGACATGCCTACTTCTCTCGAAGACTTGCAAAAAGGTTGAATTTATCTAAAGGAAGAACGAGATACTTTTGAAGCTCAATTCTACACTAGTGAGAAGAAGGTCTTGGAGCTTATAAAACAGCTACAAGAAGAGCAAAGTGTGAACGCCTACTGTTGTACCCCAAAATTTGCCCTCCCATATTCCTCAAGATTTGTCAAGATTGATTTTTAAATTGCTCAAGATGGCTCAAGAGGTAGACAGTCAAATCACCTCCTAAGACAGCTGAAATTAGGGTTTTGATTCTTTCAAGGAATTTGAGGATTTCAATGGTTCAATCAAGTATCATAGGCCTATATACCTTCTCAAGCACCTACATGCCAAGTTTCAAGACTCACAGTGCCAATTTGCACAATCAAAAGCCCCATTTGATCCACAGTCAACTGCAAGGGCAAAATGGTCATTTTGCAGTCAAAGGTCAGAATTTTTGGTCAACATCTCATTTTGAGGTCACAATCATCATTTGATCAAGTCTTGATCATGATTCCACAAGCATAACTCAAAAATCATCAAGATGCAAAAAGTTACTATTTTTGGACAGTAGAAAAGTCAAATGTATCTTGACAAGCGCATAACTCTTCCATGGTTTGTCATAAAAATCCCATACAATGCTTATTTTGAAGGGGATGCAATTTCCTACAATCCATCTTCACATTCCAAGTTCAAGAAATGATCTCACAAGAAGTTACCAATTTTTACATTATAGGTCAAATTCAAAAGTCAACAAATGTACACTTTGAGTCAAAGGCCATAACTTGAGATTGGTAAATCAAAATGACATGGGACCAAAGGCATTGGTTATAGGACTTCAAGAGCTTTCTAAAATGTCCAAGAACATGGTCATATGATCAAAATTGAGCAAGTTGTGCATTGGAGAAGTTGGGAAATTTTTATGAATTTGCAAAAGTCAACTTTGCTCAAAACACCTTCTTTTTGCTAATGGGCCTCAAATCTCTTCTTGAAACTTCACCCATGACCTATGCACGACCCATCAAGATTAATTGGATTTATTTTCTTATTTTTATTGATTAATTGGATTTTTAATTAATATTAATTCATTTAATCAATTTAAATCATAAGAAAATAGAAGATTTGTTTTTTTAAATCTTTTTGTGAAGCAAATATGACCTAAACATGCTGGAAAATTCGTGCACTAAGTTAAAGATATAAAAAAAATCCAATTTTGGCAAGTTTGTTCAATCATGAAAATCAAGAATATTTGATTTTTCAATCAAGGATTCAATCATCAATGCACATGGATTTTTGCCCAGCTTTTGACCTAATTCAATTGCCTTATATGTATGCAAGCAAACCCTGACCCAGTGGACGTGAAAAAACTGCAGAAATCACCCTGTCCAATTTCAAGAAATTCCAAGAAAACTCAAAACTGATTTTTGCATCCTAGGCTAATTCAAGGTGTTTTGACCATTCTATTACATTGCAGGAGGTCCCATGAACATTTTGCAATCCAATTCAGACATCAAAGCTTAAAGAATCAAGGAATACAGTGCCACGGTTTGCACTTATATTTCATAATCGTGTCTCTTAATTCATGAGCATTTAACATGTTTTTTTGATTGTTTTGCATTGCTAGAGATCGTACCAAGCTGATGGAATGGTTTAATTGAATTATAATGCCCTGAATCATGAGATGCCATGATCAAGATTCTAGGGTTCTTGAGCTTTCAATTAGGGCTTTCTAAACCAGGGAAAATTAGGACTCATGAGATACATGACTGAACTCGTGTGGCCAAGACGAACAAGCCCAATACCTCGCAAAATATTTATATCCACTGTGCTTCTAATCGCTATTTTTTATTGCAGGAATTAGTGGGGGTTAAAAACCCCCGCTATTTGATTCTAAATTGTGCAGAAAAAACGAAGAAGACGATGATGTGTTGATACCTCATTGGCTTGTTTGAAAACGCGCGCCTTTTTTTGTTTTACAGCATAATATTAATTTTTTTATATAATACTCTCTATCCATTCCTTTAACAAACGCGCGTTCCAGTTCAGTTGGCAAAGGCATTGAGGCCTTATCCCTTGGGACCCGGGTTCGAATCCCAGGTCCCCCCAAAACATTGTTACTTTTATTTTTCAGGTGTTCTTGTGCAGTTTGCCAAAAAGGGTCCACCATATACCTCAACCAGCAACACGACAAGTGGCTTGTAAAGCAAATCCAGTGACCAAGAGTGGAATCCTCACCATAGTCTCCAGTCAACGCCTATGCATGGGATGGCCATAGTCAAAGCAGGCTTGAGCATTGTTGGGCCTTGAGAATTTCAAATGCACCTCCTGATTTGGGCCAGCACCCCCTGGGTTTATTCTTTCTTTTCTTCTTTTATATTCTTTTATTTTAATTATTTATTATAATAATTATTATTATTATTAATTAACCAAATTAATATTTTCATAATAAAAATCAGAAAACATAAAACCAATACAATATTTTTTTATATTATTTTTGTAAATAAATGAATAATTAATTAATTTAGTTTTAATTAGGTTATTTTTTAACTTTTTTTCACAATAAATAAAATTAATATAGAATTAGGGTTCTTGACAACTTTTAATCATTTTATTTTTTTATTTATTTTCTTGAGACATTAAAAAACCAAAAAATATTTCTTTTTATTAATTAATTAGTTTTAGGTTTAATTTAATTAAATTAATAAATAATAAAAACTTCCTTCTTTCTCAAAAAGGGTCAAAACCCTAAAAAACTCTCCGATCCAATTTTTCTCGCGCATGTGATTATTCTTGATTCGTATTTTGATCATTATTATGTAATTGTTTCGAGGATGTAATAGCTTTAATTAGGGCTTTTTATCGCTTTTATTTAATTTCTCGTAATTTACTTTTTCAAGGGTTTGTTTTTGGTGATGTAAATACCCGACCGACGCCTTGTAATAGCTTAGTTTATTTTTTGCAACTATTAACTGCTAGATGTATGCTAACTAGGCTATGCATGACAAGACTTCTCTTAAAATAAAATCAATCGTAGCTCACCATAACATGTACAAAGATAACATAACTGAAACCTGACACACTCGCACATGCCACTCCTAGGGTACGCCTCACTTGGTTGCCTCGACGTGGTCATTGAGTATAGGGTGTTTTAGAGGTCGCCCTCCTGTCTAAAGATCAAAGTTTCCTCGGAACGGTTGCCTCGATAAAAAACAATCTAAGACATTAGGGTTACCGCTAAGGCGTCCTACTATTGCTTTGGTGACCACATGTCCCTATAATCGAATTGACCCAAAAACTCCAACGACAGTGCTACCTACTTCTCGATAGTGGGATAGTACTGTCTAAAGGACATTTACACAACTTAATTTCTTTTGAGTAGGTAGAGGTTCTCAGGTACTTGCTCTTTCAAAACAAAACAACTTTTCGCACTTACACTTTTCAATCAAAAGTTTTCAAACAACACTTCATACACTCTTGAGGACAGATACAAGAGTTAAATCGAAGTTTTCAAACAAACTTTTTTCAAAACCCACAAACACAAGAAAAGCAAAACTTTTGATAACATAGTGAGCAAGTACCTAAGAGCCCATGGATAACCACGGATAGAAAGGGTGCTAACACCTTCCCTTTCTATAATCTGCCTCCCGAACCCGAGAAACATCTCGAAAAGGAATTTTGCTGTGCTTTTGTCCTTTCCTTGTTGGAGAAAATAAAAGACGGTGGCGACTCTTGCTTACCGCCACATTTTGTGAAACGCAAACGCGAACCAGCATTCCAAAACAGTCAGTTCTATTTCCACCGATCACAGAACTGATGACTCTGCTGGGGATTTATTTATAAGTGAGGTGTACCTTAGGATTAGATCACTTGTGTTTTCAATCATATGCTTTGTATGCTTTAAACTTTGTGGGCTTGTATCAGATTTTTATAGATCCTAACCCGGATCTGGGGATACCCTTTAGAAGTAGCAACAAACTGTGAGGGAACTGTGCGGGGTATATCGACACGGTTGAAGCAGTAGCTACGTTGATGTGGCACTTTGGTGAGTACCGGTAACCCTTGAGTCAAGTCAAGGAGAGTACGGGGCCGCCGCGTGGTGTCGTGAAGCATCAACTGACCTTAGAACCTTACTTGACCATCTTGGCCTTTTTAGGGGTAGTGAGATGACCGACTTTGATGCAGTCCAAAGTTGGTAGATACTCGATACTATACTCATTGAGGGTTGTTTTCTTGGAATATTTTGGTCGCCAGTTAAGTGGCTAAATCAAAACAATGAACATAGAAAACAATCCAATGATATTGAGCTCCTTAGAACCCGGTTACTATTTATAGGACAGGTTTTGAGCCAACTAACTTCAAAAGGGTACTTACCTACGAACCCCCTTGCAAGCCTAAACCTAAGGACTTGTTTGCTTTGTGTGAATATGACTGTCTGTATATACACTTGCTTACTTTTGCATCCATGTACATAACATCATAAAGCATCATATGCATCTGCTAACCATTTCAAGGGTTCGGATCTTCATCTTTGTTCTTGTTTTGTAGGACATGTAGTCTCTCCGCAGGAAAACAATTCAGGTCAACCTTGTAAGGATCCCTCCTCAGCTCAAGGAGCTTACATCCAGGATTCCCGAGAAATCTCTTTTCAGTGAAAGACATGGTAGACTCCTCAGCTTGGTCAACACCAATATTGAAGAAGATATGATAAAAGTTCTCTTCCAGTTCTTTGACCCCCTACACCACTATTTTACATTCCCTGATTATCAATTGGTGCCTACTTTGGAAGAATTTTCTCAACTTCTGAGAATTCCTATTCTTAGTCAACTACCCTACAACGGTACGGAAAAGGAACCAAAACTTGAAGATGTTGCTCAAGCATTACGTCTGCAACCATCTGACATCAAGGGGCATTGGGAAATCAGAAGTGGTATCAAGGGATTCTTGGCAAAGTTCCTGTTGGAGAAGGCACAAGAATGTTGGAATTCTCTTGATCTACAAGCCTTTGAAGAGATTGTGGCACTCCTTGTCTATGGGTTGGTGTTGTTTTCAAATCCTTATTAACTTATAGATATGAATGCTGTCAAGATTTTCATGTCCAGGAATCCCATACCTACATTGCTTGGGGCCATCCTCCACTCATTTTACACATGAACAATGAGAAAAAGAGGTGTTCTCATGTGTTGTACTCCTCTCCTGGAAAGGTGGTTTATTTCTCACCTTCCACAATCAGTTTTGAAGAACGAGCAGGGTTTAAGGTGGTCACAACGATTGATGACCCTCACACATTCTGATGTACATTGGTGTTCTCGGTCCAGAGAAAATGTCACTATCATTGATTGTTGCGGAGAATTTCCTAATGTTCCTTTACTTGGAATTAGAGGAGGCATCACCTACAACCCCTGTCTGGCTTTGAGACAATTTGGATATGCTCGGAGGGATGGCCCTCATGACATGCTGATTCCTGACATAGTTTTTGACTTCGACAACGATGCGCAAGGACTTCGACAAAGGTTCATCAGAGCTTGGAGGATGCCTAACAAGGTAAATAGTAAGACACTGGGGCACAAGAATTCCATCCCCCTTGAGCCTTACCTCAAGTGGGTACGAACCCGCTCCTAGAATCTTATGATGCCATATCCTCACATTCTCCCCGTGATCAAAGAGCCTGTTATGGAAGGAGAGGTTCCATACACCATTCTACATCCTGACATGCTAACATCATGGGAAGAAATGCAAAAGAGCTGGATCCAACTCAAGGAAGAGCGGAATGCTTTTGAAGCCAGCTTACATGCCAGTGAGAAGAAGGTCTTGGAGCTCACCCGCCGACTTCACGAGGAAGAGACCCTCAACACTTACATTGCTCCAAAAAGGATGCGCAATGTCTTTTTACATTAAGTATTTTGTAATATTTCGCCCGTGAGGCACTAATGTACTAAACAAATTACTTCTTAATATGACGTGTGTTCCTTTTTTGTCTGCAACGAATTTGAATTTTCGAACCCTTGAATGCATTACATAAATAGCATACCATTCATCATATGCATAACAGGTACCCTTTTTACAGGTCACTTATCTTCTTCGTTGTTTATTTCAGCAATCATCATGTCTACTGAACCTTCCACTGAACAAGCTATCAAGGCCCTCCAGGCCCAGAATGCCCAGTTCCAAGAGTTGGTTATGAGCCTAGCCCAGGGTCAACAGGATTTGAAGACTCTGATTCTGAAGGAAAGGAAGAAGAAGAAGAGGACCGTCTTGTTCAACACCGGACGCAGGTTCGGGAATGGACTGCAGAACGAGGTTGATCTGACCACCTCCTCTGTGGGGAAAGACAGTCCCCAAGAGAGAAGGGTTCCTAGTCCCGTGGTCTCCGACAACGAGACGGATTATGATGAAGAACAGTACCCTCCTGCTGAGGATAGGTATAAATAGTTGGAGGACCGCTTGAGCGCCATGGAAATACAAAATGTGCCCGGGTTGGACTTTGGAGACCTAGGCTTATCCTCTGGGGTGGTGATTCCCCATAAATTCAAGGCACCTGCCTTCGCCAAATACGACGGAACTTCCTGCCCAAAGCTGCACCTACGGTCGTATGTAAGGAAGATCCAGCCTTACATAGCTGACAAGAATTTGTGGATCCATTTCTTCCAGGATAGTCTTTCAGGGACTCAACTCGAGTGGTTCTATCAGTTGGATGGAGCCAGTATCCGTAACTGGGAAGATTTGGCTACTGCGTTCTATAAGCAGTATCAGTATAATTCCGACTGCGCTCCTACGCGTACCCAACTCCAGGGTATGTCAATGGGGACGGGTGAAGGATTTAAAGAGTATGCTCAAAAGTGGAGAGACCTTGCCGGAAGGGTGCATCCACCTTTAACTGATCGTGAACTTGTTGATATGTTTCTGGGGACCCTGTCTGGTCCATTCTTTAACCATTTGATTGGAAACTCTTCAGCCGGGCTCACAGACCTTATCTTGACTGGTGAAAGAATTGAAGCTGGCATCAAAAGCGGGAAGATTCAAGAAGTTACACCTTCCGATGCTCAGAAAAATCCCTACAATGGGAAGAAAGAGTCCAATGCTGTGTATGGTCAAAAGAGTCGTCATGACTAACGCGTAGGAGAAATCTTGATCTCTAATCCTACGCCTGCTCAACAAAGACAGGGGCATCAACGTAAGGAGGTCGCACCTAAAAGACAATTCACTAAGATCAACATGTCACTAACTCAAGCGCTACGGCAAATGTTGAAGGCATGGCTGATTACATTAAGGGCTCCTCTCCGGAATCCAAACACTTCCGCTCCTACCTATCATCCCAATGAAAGGTGTGCATACCACTCTGATAGTCCAGGACATGACACAAACAACTGTTGGGCCCTGAAGAATAAGGTTCAAGACATGATTGATGCCAAAGAAATCCAGTTTGACCCTCCAGAGACTCCAAACATAATCACTGCTCCTATGCCAAATCATTGAAGGCTTTTGGTTTCATTTGAATTTTCAAGTTGTATTTTTCTTTGCTTATTCAAACAATTATTGTCATGGCAAACTTTTTTATTTCATTAATGCATCGCATATGTCTGTTTTGAATCAATCCATTCGTATTCACTATATTCAAATTGCTTTCATTTTTTTGTGATGTTCAACTCTCGATTAAAAATTCTAAGCCTTTTGAGGGAGGATGACGAAAATGATATCAATATCTTTACAGTATGCTTTTGAATAGACCCCGCTAATGAGGTATAAGCATTGTTTCAAATCCTAAACAGTGGAGTTATAAGGAAGATAATCCCTAGTTAACCCCTTTGAGCCAAAGAAGTTGGAGTTTTTCTTTTCACAAATTAAAACCCTTAATCACAACCCGGGGCAGGGTAGTTTTCTCAGTTGATCCAGGTGCACAATGAATGGCATCAAAGAAGTCCTTCCGAGACAAAAAGACAGTGATGGTTCCCTATAATCGTAAGGACAGGAAGTCATTATCTCTCAAAATAAAAGCCCAATAAGTCAAAACCTATGAAGGAGACTTACAAAAAACTGGGGCATCCCGCTGACTGTAATCACAAAAGAAACAGTTCAGGCAAAAAGACAGGGATAATAAAATCGAAAAGAAAGAGGTCCTACTAACCCTCGACAAAAAAGAAAGGACTGCCTGGTCAAAATAAAACTTTCAATATCCGAACCATCACTGGAATATCAGAGCAAAGACTCAAACAAAATCTAATGCATGATTAGCTGAGTTTAGGTTTGAAGAACATCACGAAGAGTGGGTGGGTACAAATAAAATTTGAGCCTTTATCCTTTGTTTCTTAAACCGTGAACCAGGCCATGTTATAACCCTTAAAAGTTCTAGCTAAAGCATGGGTTAGTTCGAAAGCATACTGTTACAAAAGGTATCCTGACTCCTGTAGGGCTTGCTGTAAAATCCTGAGTTGGCATCACATTTTACAAAAATTCACTTGTTTTATTGAAAACTGCATTTTAAAAAAAAAAAAAAACTTCAAGACAGACATAAGCTTTGCATTCTTAAAATAATATTGTTTGCATATGACTATTTGTTCAACAGCAGAGAAATTCACACGACGAATATCCAGTGAACAAAAAAACCTTCTCAATAAAAAGGATCACCTCAAGTGGAAAAACACATCCAATCAAGGGGCGCGGCATGAGCATTGTCCATCATCTGGGGCAATTAAGTCAAGATTCAAGGAATCTCTCAAAATGCCAAACAGCCAGGGGCAAATCTCCGCCCGAGTCACTTGGGGCATTGGACATGAATTCTAGCAACGAATCTTGCATGATCAAACATCTTCTGGTAGTATAGCAACACAACACTACCGACAGTGACAACTCCCTACACTCTGAGGGCATGGACATAGTCAAAAAAAGTACTACGCATAATCAAAGACCCACTAGGTCGACTGGCCTAGGAAAAAATAAGGGCTTCCCCAATAGAGAATTGAATCATCTTACCCAGTAGATTCTGAAAGCTTGTCTCCTGCGGAATACAAATGCATCTCCTCAGCCAAATTCAGAGGTTATCTCCACAAGAGTCTAACTGGGTTATCCTCAGAAAGTCGCCACTGAAAGATCATCCCCAGCGAAGTTCTTTCTACCCCAGCGGAGTTATCATTAAAAATCTCAGCGAAGTACCTCTTCCCCACAGAGTATTTCCCCTCGGAGTAATCTCTTTCATCAAGTTTATTCCCCGACGGAGTCCTTTTCTCCTGCAGGTTTATTCTCACAATCATCTTCGTTCACCATCCCTAGCGGAAACGAAGAACTCAACTCTATTCTCCAGCAGCTCCGGGATTTACTTTCCCCAGCTGAAACGTCACATCTTCATACATCATGATACATGCATATACGCATCATACGAGTAAAATCTCATTTATGTTGAGAACATCATTGCTTGATCCATCTCATGCATTGCATGTGACTGACCTTTACCTTTCAGGAAAGATGCAGTTAAGTTCTCAGCTTAGTCGAAGATCTGACCAGTTCTTAAATCTCAATCGGATTATCCTCGGTTTAAGTTCAGATAAGGTTCTCAATCTCGACAGTTTCTCTACATCATAGGGTGGACAAGTACTATAACTTCAACGGTATACTCCATTGAGCACGAGTCAGTTCCTAGATCTTGATGTTCTCCTCTGTCATAGTACGAACCAGTTCTATAACCTCAGCGGTTTACTCCATTGAGCAAGAGATAGTTCAGATGTGACCCAGACATGGCGACATTCTGATACTTATTCCAAGATTCCTTCTAGAGATGGTTCAGATGTGACCCAGACATGGCGACATTCTGATACTTATTCCAAGATTCCTTCTAGAGATGGTTCAGATGTGACCCAGACATGGCGACATTCTGATACTTATTCCAAGATTCCTTCTAGAGATGGTTCAGATGTGACCCAGACATGGCGACATTCTGATACTTATTCCAAGATTCCTTCTAGAGATGGTCTAGATGTGACCCAGACATGGCGACATTCTGATACTTATTCCAGATTTCTCCCAGAGACAGTTCAAATGTGACCCGGATATGGCGACATTCTGATACTTATTCCAAATTCCTTCCAGAGATGGTTCAGATGTGACCCAGACATGGCGACATTCTGATACTTATTCCAGATTCCTTCTAGAGATGGTTCAGATGTGACTCAAGCATGGCGACATTCTGATACTTATTCCAGATTCCTTCCAGAGACAGTTCAAATGTGACCCAGATATGGAGAAATTCTGATACTTATTCCAGATTCATTCAAGAGACAGTCTAGATACGATCCAGATTCGGATGTCATTTTGTCACTCGTTCAGATACAATATGGATACACCCCAGACACGGCGGTCATTCTACTACTCATTCAGACGTCAGCAATCAGATACAAACTAGATACGCTCCAGACACGGAAGCCATTCTATTTCTCATTCAGATTCAACTATCAACTTCAAGTGCAGATACACTCCAGACACGGAAGTCATTCTGTCACTTATCCAGATCCCAGTTACAACACAGATACGCTCCAAACACGGAAATCATTCTACTACTCATATAGATCTCAATTTCAAATAAAGTACAGATACGATCCAGATTCGGATGTCATTCTGCCACTCATGTTTCTGATGCAGCCAGTCAACGGAGACAAAACAAGATCAATCGATTCCTAAATATTTTTCTGAAGCCAGTCAATGGAGACAAAACCAGTTAAATCGATTCCTAAAGATTTTTCTGATGCAAATCCAGTCAAAGGAGACAAATCCAGTCAAAGGAGACAAATCCAGTCAAAAGAGACAAAACCAGTCAATGGAGACAAAACCAGTTAAATCGATTCCTAAAGATTTTTCTGAAACCATTCAATAGAGACAAAACCCGTCAATGAAGACAAAACTCGTCAATGAAGACAACCCGTCAACGAAGACAAAACTACCTACCAACAATCTCTAGATGGCATCTATAAGCCCATCCTTCTACCAACAATCTCCAAGTGGCATCTATAAGCCCATCCTCATATCCATCATCTCTCCCAAATGGCATCTGTAAGCCCATTCCCGACATCACATTGCTGATACTACACCATGCGAGTGCAAATTTCTGGGCACTTTAGTGTTCAATCATCTTCCACCTTCGGATCACGAAAGGCACGCAAGCCAATCTACATCCTCAGGTTTAACAATATTGAACAGGGGCAACTGTTGTACCCCAAAATTTGCCCTCCCATATTCCTCAAGATTTGTCAAGATTGATTTTTAAATTGCTCAAGATGGCTCAAGAGGTAGACAGTCAAATCACCTCCTAAGACAGCTGAAATTAGGGTTTTGATTCTTTCAAGGAATTTGAGGATTTCAATGGTTCAATCAAGTCTCATAGGCCTATATACCTTCTCAAGCACCTACATGCCAAGTTTCAAGACTCACAGTGCCAATTTGCACAATCAAAAGCCCCATTTGATCCACAGTCAACTCCAAGGGAAAAATGGTCATTTTGCAGTCAAAGGTCAGAATTTTTGGTCAACATCTCATTTTGAGGTCACAATCATCATTTGATCAAGTCTTGATCATGATTCCACAAGCATAACTCAAAAATCATCAAGATGCAAAAAGTTACTATTTTTGGACAGTAGAAAAGTCAACTGTATCTTGACAAGGGCATAACTCTTTCATGGTTTGTCAGAAAAATACCATACAATGCTAATTTTGAAGGGGATGCAATTTCCTACAATCCATCTTCACATTCCAAGTTCAAGAAATGCTCTCACAAGAAGTTACCAATTTTTACATTATAGGTCAAATTCAAAAGTCAACAAATGTACACTTTGAGTCAAAGGCCATAACTTGAGATTGGTAAATCAAAATGACATGAGACCAAAGGCATTGGTTATAGGACTTCAAGAGCTTTCCAAAATGTCCAAGAACATGGTCATATGATCAAAATTGAGCAAGTTGTGAATTGGAGAAGTTGGGAAATTTTTATGAATTTGCAAAAGTCAACTTTGCTCAAAACACCTTCTTTTTGCTAATGGGCCTCAAATCTCTTCTTGAAACTTCACCCATGACCTATGCACGACCCATCAAGATTAATTGGATTTATTTTCTTATTTTTATTGATTAATTGGATTTTTAATTAATATTAATTCATTTAATCAATTTAAATCATAAGAAAATAGAAGATTTGTTTTTTAAATCTTTTTGTGAAGCAAATATGACCTAAACATGCTGGAAAATTCGTGCACTAAGTCAAAGATATCAAAAAATCCAATTTTGGCAAGTTTGTTCAATCATGAAACTCAAGAATATTTGATTTTTCAATCAAGGATTCAATCATCAATGCACATGGATTTTTGCCCAGCTTTTGACCTAATTCAATTGCCTTATATGTATGCAAGCAAACCCTGACCCAGTGGACGTGAAAAAACTGCAAAAATCACCCTGTCCAATTTCAAGAAATTCCAAGAAAACTCAAAACTGATTTTTGCATCCTAGGCTAATTCAAGGTGTTTTGACCATTCTAATACATTGCAGGAGGTCCCATGAACATTTTGCAATCCAATTCAGACATCAAAGCTTAAAGAATCAAGGAATACAGTGCCACGGTTTGCACTTATATTTCATAATCGTGTCTCTTAATTCATGAGCATTTAACATGTTTTTTTGATTGTTTTGCATTGCTAGAGATCGTACCAAGATGATGGAATGGTTTAATTAAATTATAATGCCCTGAATCATGAGATGCCATGATCAATATTCTAGGGTTCTTGAGCTTTCAATTAGGGCTTTCTAAACTAGGGAAAATTAGGACTCATGAGATACATGACTGAACTCGTGTGGCCAAGACGAACAAGCCCAATACCTCGCGAAATATTTATATCCACTGTGCTTCTAATCGCTATTTTTTATTGCAGGAATTAGTGGGGGTTAAAAACCCCCGCTATTTGATTCTAAATTATGCAGAAAAAACTAAGAAGACGATGATGTGTTGATACCTCATTGGCTTGTTTGAAAACGCGCGCCTTTTTTTTGTTTTACAGCATAATATTAATTTTTGTATATAATACTCTCTATCCATTCCTTTAACAAACGCGCGTTCCAGTTCAGTTGGCAAAGGCATTGAGGCATTATCCCTTGGGACCTGGGTTCGAATCCCAGGTCCCCCCAAAACATTGTTACTTTTATTTTTCAGGTGTTCTTGTGCAGTTTGCCAAAAAGGGTCCACCATATACCTCAACCAGCAACACGACAAGTGGCTTGTAAAGCAAATCCAGTGACCAAGAGTGGAATCCTCACCATAGTCTCCAGTCAACGCCTATGTATGGGATGGCCATAGTCAAAGCAGGCTTGAGCATTGTTGGGCCTTGAGAATTCCAAATGCACCTCCTGATTTGGGCCAGCACCCCCTGGGTTTATTCTTTCTTTTCTTCTTTTATATTCTTTTATTTTAATTATTTATTATAATTATTATTATTATTTAATTAACCAAATTAATATTTTCATAATAAAAATCAGAAAACATAAAACCAATACAATATTTTTTATTTTTATTATTTTTGTAAATAAATGAATAATTAATTAATTTAGTTTTAATTAGGTTATTTTTAAACTTTTTTTCACAATAAATAAAATTAATATAGAATTAGGGTTCTTGACAACTTTTAATCATTTTATTTTTTTATTTATTTCCTTGAGACATTAAAAAACCAAAAAATATTTCTTTTTATTAATTAATTAGTTTTAGGTTTAATTTAATTTAATTAATAAATAATAAAAACTTCCTTCTTTCTCAAAAAGGGTCAAAACCCTAAAAAACTCTCCGATCCAATTTTTCTCGCGCATGTGATTATTCTTGATTCGTATTTTGATCATTATTATGTAATTGTTTCGAGGATGTAATAGCTTTAATTAGGGATTTTTATCGCTTTTATTTAATTTCCCGCAATTTACTTTTTCAAGGGTTTGTTTTTGGCGATGTAAATACCCGACGCCTTGTAATAGTTTAGTTTATTTTCCGCAACTATTAACTGCTAGATGTATGCTAACTAGGCTATGCATGACAAGACTTCTCTTAAAAGAAAATCAATCGTAGCTCACCATAACATGTACAAAGATAACATAACTGAAACCTGACACACTCGCACATGCCACTCCTAGGGTACGCCTCACTTGGTTGCCTCGACGTGGTCATTGAGTATAAGGTGTTTTAGAGGTCGCCCTCCTGTCTAAAGATCAAAGTTGCCTCGGAACGGTTGCCTCGATAAAAAACGATCTAAGACATTAGGGTTACCGCTAAGGCGTCCTACTATTGCTTTGGTGACCACATGTCCCTATAATCGAATTGACCCAAAAACTCCAACGACGGTGCTACCTACTTATCGATAGTGGGATAGTACTGTCTAAAGGACATTTACACAGCTTAATTTATTTTGAGTAGGTAGAGGTTCTCAGGTACTTGCTCTTTCAAAACAAAACAACTTTTCGCACTTACACTTTTCAATCAAAAGTTTTCAAACAACACTTCATACACTCTTGAGGACAGATACAAGAGTTAAATCGAAGTTTTCAAACAAACTTTTTTCAAAACCCACAAACACAAGAAAAGCAAAACTTTTGAAAACATAGTGAGCAAGTACCTAAGAGCTCGTGGATAACCACGGATAGAAAGGGTGCTAACACCTTCCCTTTCTATAATCTACCTCCCGAACCCGAGAAACATCTCGAAAAGGAATTTTGTTGTGCTTTTGTCCTTTCCTTGTTGGAGAAAATAAAAGACGGTGGCGACTCTTGCTTACCGCGACATTTTGCGAAACGCAAACGCGAACTAGCATTCCAAAATAGTCAGTTCTATTTCCACCGATCACACCTACCTTGCGCCGAAGAGGATGCGTTCAGTCTTTTTATCTTAGAGAGTTATTTTGTAAGCCCAAGAGGCATGATTGTACTCATTTTGAACTAATTAATGAAAATTGACGTTTGGTCATTCGTTTGTTTATACAAATTTAAATTTCATAAATCCTTGAAATCATTTGCATATACATCTTCCATGCATCATAACATGATGGGTTTTCATACAACATGTTTCCTTATCTTTCTGCTGTTTATTTCAGCAAGATGGATCTTTTGAAAATTGTGAAGGATCTTCAAGCACAAAACTCTCAATTCCAAGAGACTCTACTGGCCCTAGCCAAGGGGCAACAATATATGATGGAATTTCTGGAAGTTAAGAAGAAACCCAAGAAGAAAGCCCTGGTCAACATGGGTAGAAGGTTCAAAAAGTCGGTTCATCAGATCCCGGTAGTGGAAGCCTCATCTGAAGAAGACGAGAATCAGACTGGTGAAGTTAGGAGTACCCAGGATGATTGTATTAATGATTAAGCATCCGATGATGATT
This sequence comes from Vicia faba, assembly GCA_948472305.1. Taxonomy (NCBI): domain Eukaryota; kingdom Viridiplantae; phylum Streptophyta; class Magnoliopsida; order Fabales; family Fabaceae; genus Vicia; species Vicia faba. The sequence continues at coordinate 37,151,411 of OX451741.1, forward strand.
ATTTTGACAAGCAGTATCCACCTGCCGATGTCAAGTACAAGCAGTTAAAAGACAAATTGAAGGCCGTCGAGATCCAAGCCGTCCACGGTTTAGATTTTGATGATTTGGATTTGATCTCTGGGGTTGTTATTCCCCACAAATTAAAGATACCAATCTTTGCAAAGTACAATGGAGTTTCTTGTCCAATACTTCACCTGAAATCTTATGTGCATAAGATACAACCGCACACCGCTGATAAGAAACTTTGGGTTCACTTTTTCCAAGAAAGCTTGACCGGAATGCAACTAGAGTGGTTCTACTAGTTGGATGGTTCCCGCATCAATACTTGGGAGGACTTAGCTACCTCCTTCTACCATTAGTACCACTATAATACCGACTTGGCGCCGACAAGAGTACAATTGCAAGATATGACAATGGGGAAGAATGAAGGATTCAAAGAATATGCAAAAAAGTGGAGAGACCTTTCCAGTAGGGCTCAACCACCTTTGACTGATAGGGAGCACATTGACATGTTTATGGGAACTTTATCTGGTCTATTCTTTAATTTATTGGTTGGCTATTCTTCTTCCGGTTTCACCGAGCTAATCTTAACCGGTGAAAGAGTTGAAAGCGACATCAAAAGCGGGAAGATCCCCACGTCATCTGCCTCCACTTCAAATACTGTAAAGAAACCTTTTGCTGCAAAGAAATAAATCAATACTGTGTACGGGACAAGGGACCGTGCCAAGAAGAATGATCATCCGTCTGTTAATGTTGTCCGAATTTCTAATCCAACTCCTGCTCAAAGACCATATGCTAATCATCAACGGTTTGAAACTCCGAGAAGACAAATCACGAGGTTAGGCATACCACTATCTCAAGCCTTACAACACTTGCTCAAGGTTAATTTGGTGACATTGCGTGGTCCTCCGGCCAATCCGGATACCTCTTCACCAAAGTATAATCCAAACTCTAAATGTGCTTACCATTCAAGTAGTCCGGGGCATGAGACTGACCAATGTTGGGCCTTAAAGAATAAAATCCAATACATGATTGATAACAAGACCGTTGAATTTGATCCTCCTTCAACTTCAAATGTAATCACCACGCCTATGCCAAATCATGGCAAGAGTGTCAAGGAAGTCAACGCTGTGGGTGATTCTGATGAAGAGTGTGCTTTTGAAGATTGGGTGTATCCTACTACAACGGAACTCAACAATTGGCAATCAAAGGACTTTGTACCCATCTCCTTCATTGAGGAGTAATAATTTTGTTTATTACTTTCTTTTAATTCAAGAACATTTTGTCTGTAATATTTAACAATGACTTTTAAGCCATGTGCCTGGCCCGGGGCACTTTGGTCCATTTGTCAAGGGTTTTATTTATGTTCATGTTATCATATGATCATTCAATACAAATCATTAGACTCTTTTGCATTTCAAATCTTTGTGTTCATTATCTTTCCTTCAAATATATTTTTCAAAATAGTCATGTATCTTACATGCACACACACACTCTTGCAGGTCCTCATCCACTCTGGATCTTATTGCCAATGACTCTATTATTGCCGACTATAACTTCGAACATCCAATTAACCAAGCCTAAGACGAAGGCGAGGAAGATTGTGAAATACCAAGAGAACTAGCCAGACTTCTATTACAAGAGGAAAAAGCTATTCAGTCGCATGAAGAGTCAATTGAAGTCATCAATCTGGGTACTAAGACAGACAAGAAAGAGGTTAAGATCGGTGCTAACTTAGAAGACAGTGTCAGGAGCAGGTTGGTTCAAATGTTGCATGACTATGTAGAAGTGTTTGCTTGGTCGTATAAAGATATGCCAGGGTTGGATACCGATATCGTAGTTCATCGTCTGCCGACAAAAGAAGATTGTCCTCCTGTCAAACAAAAAGTTCATCGCATGAGGCCTGACATGTCTGAAAAGATAAAAGCTGAGGCAATGAAACAATTTGATGCAGGATTCCTAGCTATGACATCTTATCCCCAATGGGTTGCAAATGTGGTTCCAGTGCCAAAGAAAGACGAAAAAATTCCCATGTGCATAGACTATAGGGATCTGAATAGGGCAAGCCCCAAGGATGACTTCCCTCTACCATACATTAACGTCTTGGTCGATAACACTGCTCAACATAAAGTCTTCTCTTTCATGGAAGGCTTCTCCGGCTATAATCAGATAAGAATGGCTCCCAAAGACATGGAGAAGACCACTTTTGTTACACAATGGGACACCTTTTGCTACAAAGCCATGCCGTTCAGGTTGAAGAATGTAGGGGCAACATATCAAATGGCTATGGTAGCTTTGTTTCATGACATGATACATCATGAAATAGAGGTCTATGTGGATGATATGATTTCCAGATCACAAACTGAAGAGGAACATCTCGATCACTTGTACAAGCTATTCGAATGGTTGAAAAAGTACAAGTTGAGGTTAAACCCTAACAAGTGCACATTTGGAGTACGATCTAGAAAGCTTCTAGGTTTTGTTGTCAAAAATAAAGGCATTGAAGTTGATCCTGCCAAGGTGAAGGCCATCCAAGAAATTCCAAACCCCCACTCTGAAAAGGAATTTAGAGGATTCTTGGGTCGTCTCAATTACATCGCCCGCTTCATATCTCACTTGACTGCTACTTGTGAGCCATTCTTCAAACTCTTGAAGAAAGATCAAGTAGTCAGATGGAATGATGAATGCCAAGCTGCTTTTGACAAAATCAAAGAATATCTACAAGAACCTCCTATTCTCATGCCTCCAGTTGAAGGAAGACCCTTGATCATGTACTTGACAGTACTAGAGAACTCTATGGGGTGTGTTTTGGGCCAACATGACGAGTCTGGCCAAAAAGAGCATGCTATTTATTACCTGAGAAAAAAGTTTATCGACTGTGAAACTAGATATTCACTGCTCGAGAAAACTTGTTGCGCTATGGCATGGGCTGCTCGCCAGCTAAGACAGTATAAGTTGACTCATACCACTTTGTTGATTTCTAAGATGGACCCAATCAATTACATCTTCGAGAAACCTGGTCTTTCCGGATGGATAGCTAGGTGGAAAATGATTTCGACTAAGTACGACATTCAATACACAACACAAAAGGCCATAAAAGGAAGCGTACTAGTAGATCATTTGGCCCATCAAGCTGTCGATGATTATTAATCTATGAACTTTTACTTCCCGGATGAGAACATCATGCTGGTGACCAACTGTGTGAAACCTGGACCGTATGACGGACCTGAACAAGGATCCCGATGGACTATGGTCTTCGATGGGGCTTCCAACTCCTTGGGCAACGAAATTAGTGCTGTGATCATATCCCCTGAAGGTTTCCACACTCCTTTCACTGCTAGATTATGCTTCGATTGCACGAACAATATGGATGAGTACGAAGCATGCATCTTGGGTCTGAAAGCTGCCATTGATTTAAGGATCATGCATTTGAATGTGTTTGGGGATTCCGCTCTAGTGATTAGCCAAGTAAAAGGAGATTGGGACACTAAACACCCTAATATCATCCCTTACAAGGAACTTGTGCTATCCCTGATTCCCTACTTTGAAGAAATCACCTTTGAACACTTCCCTAGGGAAGAAAATCAGCTGACTGTCGCCTTGGCAACCATGTCTTCAATGTTCAAGGTCAGATGGGACAACGAAGCCCCTATGATTACAATTGAAATATTCGACGAACCTGGACACTGCTGTGAGCTTGACACTGACACAAAATCCATGGTACCATGAAGTGAAGAGATACCTTGAAGCACAAGAGTATCCTGAAGGAGAATCCATCAATGACAGAAAGTTCTTACGAAGATTTTCAGCCAAATTCTTCCTAAGCAACGAAATATTGTACAAGCACAACCATGACTCTACTCTACTCCGATGTGTGGATAAAAAGGAGGCAGGAGAAATTATGGAAGACATGCACGATGGTCTCTTTGGAACTCACTCAAGCAGACATACTATGGAAAAGAAAATCCTAAGAGCTGGCTACTATTGGTCAACAATGGAGACTGATTGCCATCAACACTCAAGGACTTGCTACAAATGCCAAATCTATGCTGACAAGGTCCATGTGCCTCCTATCCCTCTGAACATCATGACTGCTTCGTGGCCATTTGCAATGTGGGGTATTGACATGATTGGAGAGATCAAGCCCACTACTTCTAATGGGGATCGCTTCATTCTTGTTGCTATCGACTATTTCACCAAATGGGTCGAAGCCGCTTCATTTTCCTCACTCACAAAGAATCTGGTAGCCAGATTCATCAAACATAACCTCATCTGCCGCTATGGTATCCCCGAAAGGATCATCACCGACAATGGGACTAACTTCAACAATGCTATGATTACTGAAATTTACACTCAGTTCAAGATCAAACATCACAATTCTTCTCCATATAGACCTAAAATAAATGGCGCAGTCGAAGCAGCCAACAAAAACATCAAGAAGATTGTGTAGAAAATGGTAGTAACCTATAAGGACTGACATGAGATGTTACCGTTTGCTCTACATGGCTACCGTACTTCAGCTAGAACATCAACTGGGGCAACTCCCTTTTATTTAGTCTATGGCATGGAAGCTATTTTTCCAGTGGAAGTTTAGATTCCCTCACCGAGGATTATGAATGAAGCAGGTCTAGGAGAAGGCGAGTGGATTCAGACAAGATTGGATCAGTTGAACTTGATCAATGAGAAGCGATTAACTGCTGTTTGTCATGGTCAGACGTACCAAAAACTTATGATCAAGGCTTTCAACAAAAAGATTAAGCCTCGAGTATATCAAGCTGGTGACTTGGTGATAAAGCGCATCATTCTGCCGCAAGGCGATCCCAGGGGCAAATGGACTCCCACCTATGAAGGGCCATTTGTTATCAAGAGAGTGTTCTCTGGCGGTGCCATGATGTTGACTACCATGGATGGTGAAGACTTCCCACATTCTATAAACGCGGACATAGTTAAAAAATACTACGCATAAAGGACCCGCTAGGTTGACACACCTAGGAAAAATAAGGGCATTCTGGAAAACCAAAAGGTTTGGGAAAAAATTATGGATATATGCGAAAGATTGTACACCTGGAAAGTTGAAAACCTGAAAGGGCGACTTGGGCAAAAATGGGTATCCTGGTGGGCTGAAAAACCCGAAAGGGCGGTGCAGGAAAAAAATTAAGGATTGAAAGCGTATGACTATGTCCCGTGGAATCATCACAGTCAACTTTATCACCAAGGTCCGAGTTCAAACGGTCCAAGATCAATCCAATCAACTTCTATCAACGTCAAGGGGCATTCGAAGATATTGGGGGCAATAGTAGAGTTGGAATGCAATGAGATCATTTCACATGGATATTATTTTTGTTTTCAATCTTTGTTTTCCTTTCGACGATTTCCTCTTACTAGGATCTCCGTCTCTTTGTACAAAAACGCCTATTCATGGGCAAAATATCAATACAAATATACTTTGAAGTGCAAACTTTATGTTTTTGTTTTGAATGCAAAGTTGTCCAATGACTAAAATTGAGCGAACATATGCATATGAACATAATTAAAACTATTTGGCACATGTGTCCTGCTAAACAGTATCAAGCATATCTTTAATGTATATGGAATATCCCCACAGAGTTATTTCATTAGCATTAGCCCCACAAGACCAACTACGATAAACCAATCCTCAACAAAGTTACTCACGATGTCTCTTTGCATAGACTGATCTCCAACCAAGAGTCTCAATCTCTTGACAGCTCTCTTCCAAGCTAGGTTGATCCTACAAGAAGAAGCCTTGTGGATCTCTTTTTAAAAGAACTCAACTCGTCAGCAGTTTATCAAATATTCATCAACAGGGTTTATTTCCCCAACATACAACAATCAATGAACAACAAAATTCCCCGGCATAGTCTATCCTTCCCAGCTGAGTCTGTCCTCCCTGACTGAGTTTATCCTCTCCAACTTGAGTTTGCCTTTCAGACTATTACAAATCAAAGGGCCACAACCCCTAATCCCCAGTAAAGTCGTCAACAAAACCTTTACTTACTCCAAAAAATACTATGAAGCCTGGACCCGACCAAATATTAGTACAATTTTCAAGCTACTATAAATCTTGGACCCGGCCAGATATTGGTGAAAACCTTTCAGATACTATGAAGACTGGCCCCGACCAGATAATAGTACAACTTTCCAATACTATGAAAACTGGACCCGACCAGATAATAGTTTAACCCTTCGAGATATTGAAGAACCTGGACTCAACCAGACCAGGGTTTAACTTCTTTTCCCTAGTAGAGTTTGCCTCTACCTCAACAAGTTACTGTAAAGCATGGATCCGACCAGATATCAGTTTTTAACTTCATCTTTTCAAGAAAGTTATTGTGAAGCCTGGATCCGACCAGATAGCAATTCCCATCAGAATTTTGTTGTGAAACCTGGAATTCGACCAGATAACGACTAAGTTCTAAGAAAGTTACTGTAAAGTCTGGACCCGACCAGATATCAGTTCAACTCTATCTCTTCAGACAAGTTTATTGTGAAGCCTGGAACTGACCAAATAGCAATTAACTTCGTCCACCTAAAAATCCGTGAAGCCTGGATCCGACCAGATATTAGTTCAACTTCGTCTATTCAAACAAGCTATTGTGAAGCCTGGAGTCCAACCAGATAATAACTAGCTACAATCCACAGCAAGACACTATAAAGTATGGACTCGACCAGATAATAGTATAACTTTTCAAAAACTATGAAGCCTGGACCCGATCAGATAGTAGTTACCACTTCAAGTTACTATGAAACCTAGACCCGACCAGATATTAGTTCAACTTCATCCTTTCAAGCAAGTTATTGCAAAGCCTGGAATCCGACCAAATAACAATTAATTTCCTTATCCTCAATAGGTTGTTGTGAAGCTGGGAATCCAACCAGATAACAGCCTAACTGCACTCTCCCCAAGAAATTTTCTGCGAAGCCTGAAATCCGACCAGATAATAGTTAATTTATTCTTCCCCAATAAGTTACTGTGAAGCCTGGATCCAACCAGATAGCAGTTGACTTCCTCATCCTCAGCAAGTTGTGAAGCCTAGACCCGACTAGATAACATCTGACATTCAAGAGATATTCCTCAACGAAAGCATCCTTTCAACCAAGTTTGAAGATATGTATATTCTTCATCCTCCACAGCAATCAGGAGTTCAGTTTCCCAGAAATCCTCAGCAGTAGTCAGGGATTTATTTTCCTGGACAAATATGCATCCCACATTCATACATCATATCATATACATACAAAATGCATTTAGCATAGTACCATATCTTATGAACATCATGCATACATTTGCATTTAACTAACCCTTTTTCCTACAGGTGAAACATCGAGTTTTAGTATAAATCAACCAAAGATTTATGCTGATACTTCTTCCAGTGTTTACCAGCATTCCTCCAAATGGCATCTATAATCCCATTCCCAATCCATCTTCGAGTGCAAATTTCTGGGCACTTTAGTGTTCAATCATCTTCCACCTTCAAGTCACGAATGAAGGATCCGCCAATCTAACTCTTCAGGTTTAAGAATATTGAACAGGGGCAGCTGTTGTACCCCAAAATTTTCCCTCTTATTTCTCAAGTAATATCTCACAAGATCTCCATTGATTCAAAACTGCACAAGGGGTTGATCAGCTCAAGACACCTCCTCAAGCACTGATAACTGAAAATTAGGGTTTGAGTTTGCACAAGGACAAATGGACTTTTAATGCCCCATATGACTTTCATGGATCATTTTGGACCCTCAAAGATTGCTCATTTAAATTTTCAAGTCTTGGATCACATTTTTGCTCAGTCAATTGATCAGTTGATCTAAAATCAGCTGTAATGGGGAAAAGTCAACTATGGTCAATTTACAGTCAAACTTCATAATTTTTGGTCCATATCAACATCATGAACTCATACGTCATTTGATCAAGTTTGGATTAGAATTCCTCAAGAAATTTGATCAGAACATCAAAAGGGCAAAATGGTCAAAATTAGGGTTTTGAATGAGAAGGTGCAATTTATGATTTTTGACCTAGCAAATGACTTATTGGTTTGAGACATGATCTAAAGGATTAAAATGCTTCATTTTGACCTAATGGCATGGCTCAAAACATTTCTCAAGATCCATTGATTGACAAATGAATTTCAGTCAACTGATGAAAAGTCAATTGTATACTAAAAAGTCAAACTTTGACTTTTTGATCAAAATCAAGTTTCAAAGATTACAATTCATCAATACATGTCAAAATATGAAACTTGTTCATCAAGAAATAAAAAAGACAAGATTTAATTTTGAAAAGTCAAAATTTCTAAACTTGGAAATTTTTCTAAGTGTTAGAAATTCACATTTTTTCATAACTTTGAGCCAAATTTCCACCATGATGCATGATGATTCAAAGGAAACTTCCAACACGAAAGTTTTAGATATAAATGAGATCTAAAAAATTTTGGAACCCAAATTTTTCGAGAAATGCATGGATTTCAAGTTATGATTTTAAGAAGACATGTTCATGAAACTTGAAAAACTTAGTGAAATTTTGCCCTAGTTTAGGCAGGATTTTGACCTAACTTCATGGAAATTTTTCACATAGTTCCAAGATGAATTTTCAAAAATGTCCAACATAGAGGTTGTAGAGGATGTTAAAATATTTCCAAAATGTCCAAGAACTCATTGAGATCATACTTGAGCAAGGAGAATCAGAGGCAAGAATTTAGGGTTTCATTCTTAAGTTACAAGTCATTTCTTGATGAACACATAATTCAATTTCAATGTAAGGCTGCATAATATTGCTTTGCAGGCCTTCTAACTTGTGTATCTATCCATAATTAATGGATTATACAAACTTTTGAGCTATAATCCAAGTGGTTTAAGCATTGTCCAATTTAAATTGCCATTTTGGGAAGAAAGTGAAGAATACCATTCTTGAAAAGAAAGCTTTATGCATAAAGTCAATTATTGAGTCTCTCATATGTTCCCTCCGATCACACTCCATCTACAAAGTCAGAAGCAAGTTTGTTTAAATCATAACCACTCTACAATAGCAAGTAAACAAGGCATTGAAACTTGATTTCTCAAAAATCACATGTTGAGCTTAAACATGTGATTTTGAATTCTAATCAGATACAAGTCTCCGAACTTATTGCTTATAAATAGAGGCACTATTTGTGAATTAAGACACGAGCTTAAGAACCCCGAAACTCTCTCAAACTCACTCAAACTCCCTCAAGCCATAAATTGTCCAAAAACACCATTGTTGCATAGTTTCTGACATTGAACTTGTAACTCCCATTTCCCTCGTGCGTTTCTTGGTTTTTCATTTCCAAAAGCTCCTATACATCAAGCATAGTCCATCCCTAACCCTTTTACATAACTGTAACTCCATTTCCACCATCCTCCATAACAAAAAACAGAGCACTGCAAGTTAACTTCTCTAGACCATTCCATCCATCCATTGCTCAAGCTAATCATTGCATTAGCTTCCTGGGAACTTGAGGAAGCTAACCTGATCATTGCAGCACCTTGAATCAAGCTCATTTACATTTCATGATTTCCAGTTTTGAGGTACATTTTTTGAACTTCTATCTTTTCATCTAGGAATTATTAGGCTTGCATTTGTGAAGATAAAATGTAGACATCATTGCTGTTAAACTGTACATGTCCATAGATTTCATTTATATTGATTGAGCTTAGAGAATTATAGGTTTGAATCTCTGAAAATAATTAGGTCAGAATTTGGTACTTTTAGAAATTCTCATTAATCTTTGATTTATAGCTTATGATATTTATATGGTTGGATTAGTATGGATAATGGAGCAACTTTCATGTTTGCATATTTCATTTTTGATGAGAAATGGTGAAGTTACAGATGTTCAGGCTGGAGGTTGAAGATGAAGTCATATTCATAACATGACTTGTATTACATATTTGTTGTTTTATTTATGTTACCGGATGTACAACCACCCCAATGGCAAAGGTAGCGCGTGTATGCTGAGGGTCGGGGGTTCAAGTTCCAACGCTACTGTTGTACCCCAAAATTTTCCCTCCCATATTTCTCAATACATGTCAAGTGAGGTCCTCAAATTGCCCAGGGAAGTCCAAGGGTTGACCAGATAAACCCTCTCCTAAGGCAGTCTACCTCAAATTAGGGTTTCAGTTTGCATCAAGGTACTTGAGTCCAAAGGATCCAAAATTCTCACTATTGACCTAATATGTTCCCAAGATCATCCATGTCAAGTTTCAAGCCTTGCGGAGGAAGTTTGCTCAGTCAATTGCTCAAAGGCCTGAAAATCGACTATGCTAGGGCAAAAGTCAATTGTGGCCCACATACAGTCAAGCTTCAAGTTTTTTGGTCAAAATTCTCATTTTTAAGTATTATTCATCATTTGATCAAGGGTTGATCATGATTCCTCAAGGATTGTTCACAATTCATCAAAACCCAAAAGTTGCTAAATTAGGGTTTTGTAGGAAAAGTCAACTCAACTTTGACCAAGCATAACTTTCTCATACTTTATCAAAAATGACCCATACAAAGTTCATTTTGAATAGGATGAAATTACCTACAACACATATTCATCTCCCAAGTTCAGAATATGCACTCAAAAAAAGATATAAATTTGGACATTATAGGTCATTTTGAAAAGTCAACAAAAACACCTTTTTTGTCAAAGCTTCATACATGAACATGGAAGAATAAATTGAGATGAGACCAAAAGGGTTGCTTAGAGGACATATTAATATTTCTAAAAAGACAAAGAACACATCTCTAGGGTCAAAATTGAGGAAGTTATGCATTGGTAAAGTTGACCTTTTTTGCAAAATTGCCAAACGTCAAATGTGTCTCAAATTGCAATTTTTGTCAAATGGGCCCAACTTTTTGTGCTTGTATTGAGTTTGTAACATGATTCACGACCCATGATCCTTCCCACTTGTCTTTATTTTATTTTTGTCATTTATTTGAATTTTATTTCAATAAAATCAAAATAAAATCATGAAAAATATCAAAACTAATCAAAGCTTGAGATTTTATGCATGTTTAGGTCTCTTATACAGCTGGAAAGAGAATCAAATCGTGCAAGCTTCAAATGGACACAAAAAGATTGGATTTGGCTTGATTTGGAAAGATTTACATAAGAATCAAATCATGATTCAATCCTCTTAATTGAGAAAGATTTGAAGCAAGTTTGTAACCTAATTTATTTTAGGGTACATATAGAACATTGGCAGACCAAAAGCAAGGGGATTAAAGGCGTAAAAAACAGAAAGAAAACTTGCAAAAACTCAACAAAAGTGGTGAATCAAATTCCAAATTTCAGGCCATCTCAAGCCTTCCCAGCTGTCTCAGTCGCTTGTTGGATATCTCTGGGTCATATTGCAATCACTAACAAGCCTCATAACATCCAAAAACGCACTGTAAGCACCTCACGACATTGATATCTTGAAATCAAATATCACGATTCTGGCATTTATAGCATGATTTCTTTACATATTATTGATCATTGAATCATGTGCAAGCTATTGGTTATGTTCAATTGCATTTTTATTAACTGTAGAGCAAGATGCCATAGTTAGGGTTCTTGGCTCATTTTTAGGGTTTTTTGTTACAAGTACAATTCGCCATGGAAAGTGGTACCATGATGCTCGTGAGATTGCAACGAGTTGATTGGTACCACTGTAATTGATTTACCATGCTTGCAGAGAATTTTGGAGGATCAAAGGGCTGTACCTACGCCCAGAAAACCGTAGGTAAAAGTTCTTGACTTTTGCCAACGGAGGGAGGAAGAAAAAGGGTGGCGTGGCACTCCCTGATTCGCCTATTCAAACTGCACGCGTTTTTATAATCCATTATTTTTTTTTCCAATATAATCATTATTTGTTATTCCATATACACAAAGGCGCGCTAGCTCAGATGGTCAGTGTACAAGGGAAATTGCCAAAGGGCCTGGGTTCGATTCCCAGGTCCCCATATTTGCCAATGTTATTTTCTTTTACATAATCAGGTATACGTGCATACAAGGAGACCACCATGAGTCATCAGCTGTCAACCGTTGGATCCATAGCAAGCCAAATCCAAGGCTTCTCACATGAGGGCTTATCATGGGCGTGAGTCAAGCCAATGCACAGGATCTGGAAAGTCAACGTGGGCCAAAGAGTTTTGGGCTCAGAAAATGCAATTGATACCCCCTCTTTGCGAACACAACCATGCCCATTTCTTTTTCTTTTATATTTTTCATTCTATTTAATTTCATTATTTAAATTATTTTCTAACATAAAATTAATTCTTTTTTTTACAAAATCATAAAATCAATTTTCACAAATTTAGATTTAGGTTTTATTTTTATCAAATTTAATTTAATAATCAGTTTAATTTAATTTTAGGGTAATTCTAACCTTTTTGTAAATAATTTAAAATAAATTAGAAAATTAGGGTTTGTTTGATTTAATTTTTATTTCTTTTCTCAAATCAAATAAAAAAATACAAAAATAGGTCAAATTAATTATTTTTCTTAATTTAAATTAATTAGTAGTTAGGTTTGTGCTTATTTAGTTAAAACCTTATTTTCTCAAAATAATCAAAAACAACAAAAATATGATTTTTCTTTCAATTAGGTTTAGACGGGGTTAAAACCCTAATTTTCCCGTTCTCGTCTCATCGCGCGCATTTATTATTATATATTTTTACAATATTAATGTAACTTCTCATGGTATGTAATAGTTTAATTAGGATTTTTCTTTTATTTATCGTTTTACGGGTTTTTGGTTATGTAATTAATCCCCCTCCCCGAAGCCTTGTAATAGCGTAGTTTTATTTCTCGCATTTTAATTTTCGCAAATATTAACTGTTAGATGTATGATAATAGGATTGCATGACAAGACTGTATGTAAATTTTAAAATGGTTAGCAAACCCTAAATGTGCAAAGATAATTACTGAAATCAAATCACTCGCACATGCGCACTCCTAGGGTATACTCTCACTTCAGTTGCCTTCGGTAAACGATCATTAAGTATAGGGTGTTTTAGTGGTTGCTCTCTTGTCTAAACAAAGATCAAATGTCCCGTTCGGAAATATTGCCTCGGAAAGGTTGCCTCTAAAATGTTGCCTCGAATATGATCTTAAGACACTAAGGTTATTACTAAGACGTCCTAATATTGCTTTAGTGATCGTACGTCCCTTTCGAATTGACCCTTACAACTCCAACGACGGTGATTCCTATTTCTCAAATAAGTAGGATAACGTTGTCTAAAAGAAACAAGAACATAAACATTCTTTTTTCGAGTAGGTTGATGCTAGTAGGTACTTGCTCAAAATAAACTTTTTCACACTTACACTTTTTTCAAACAAAGTTTTCAAAAACACTTCGTAACACTCTTGAAGATAGAAGCAAGGATTAAAACGAAGTAAAACAAAAACTTTTCAAAACAAACACGCACAAGACATTTTTAAAAGATGAGCAAGTACCTAAGAGCCCGTAGAAAACTACGGATATAAAGGGTGCTAATACCTTCCCTTTCTATAATCTACCCCCATACTCAAAATCTCGAAAAATGAATTTTTCTGTGCTTTTGTCCTTTCCTGTTGGATAAAATAAAAGTTGGTGGCGACTCTTGCTTACCGCGACATTTTGCAAACACAAACGCAAAACACAAACCAGCATTTTCCTAAAACAGTCTGGTTCTGCCACCGCATCACAGAACTGGAAACTCTGCTGGGGAAAATAAATAATAAGTGGGGTATACCTTAGGATTAGTTCATCATAAATTGCTTCTCTTGTTTGTTTTGGTTGCTTTATTTTTGAGGGTTTTGTATTGGGAGTTACTATAGACCCTAACCCGAATCTGAGGGATGCCTTTTAGGTAAGTAGCAATAAACTGTGAGGGAACTGTACGACGTAGACCGATACGGTTGAAGTAGTAGCTACGTTGATGTGGCACATGTGTTGGTATCGGTATCCCTTATGGAGAAACGAGGAGAATACGGGGCTGCTATGTGTGTCATTAAGCATCAACTGACCTTAGAACCCATAATTGACCAACTTGGCTAGTAGGAAGTAGTGAGATAGCCGACCTTGGTGTAAAGCTGAGAACTGGTTGATACTCGATGCTACATTCATTGAGACCATACTCTCGAGATAGTTCCGGCTGCAAGAAAAGATTACGTGAGCTGACCATGACCGATGGAGGATGGTAAGTGATATTGAAAACCTCTAGAACCCGGTTACTATTATTAGGATAGGTTGAAACCAACTGAACTTCAAGAGGGTAATACCTAGACCCCATGCAAGCCTTAAACTTAAAGGCTTTTGTGTGACTTGTTTGCCTTTACCATGTCTGTTATCTGCTATACCAGCTGTTTGTTTTACCATGACATCATGCATCATAACATAGCATGCATACTTCATTATACTAACCATTTCAAAGACCAAGGGGATATATCTTTGTTCTGTTTTGTAGATTATGGCTTCCATGCGCAGAAACACCATCCGAGTTAACTTTGTGCAAATACCTGCTCAACTCAAAGAGTTATCTCAAAAGTTTCTGATACTTCTTCATTCATTAGAAGACATGGTTAGCTTCTTAGCCTGGTTACCTCAAGGTTTGGTGAGCAGATGATGAGTATGCTTTTCCAGTTCTTCGATCCTGTGCACCATTGTTTCACCTTCCCAGATTATCAGCTAGTTCCCACTTTGGAAGAGTTTTCTCACTTATTGGTCATATCCATCCTTGAGCAGATGCCCTTCACGAGTTTGGAAGAGACTCCTAGACCAGAATACATTGCTTCAACTTTGCATCTGACAAGGGCTGATGTAATATCCAACTGGGAGACACGAAGCGGGGTTGAAGGTTTCTTAGCCAAGTTTCTGATAGATCAAGCTCATCTATTTTGAGACAGTTTGAACTTTCATGCTTTTGAAGATATCTTGGCTCTCCTTATCTACAGTTTGGTTCTCTTTCCGAATCCAGATTCCTTTATAGATGTGAATGCGGTTAAGATCTTCCTGTCTCGCAATCCTGTACCTACTCTTCTGGGTGATATCTTGCAAGCCCTCTATACTCGTACTGTGCGAAGAAGAGGGACTCTCATGTGTTGCATGCCTTTGCTGGCGAGGTGGTTTATTTCGCACCTCCCCAAATCTGTGTTGAAGAATGAAGAAGGTTTAGGATGGTCTTACAGGATAATTTCCCTTGCCCATACAGACATTCTTTGGAGTACCAAGGCTATGGAAAGCACTGCTCTCATTGATCGTTGTGGGGGATACCCTAATGTCCCGTTGCTTGGAATCAGAGGGGGAATAACCTACACTCCTTGTTTAGCTTTGAAACAATTCGGTCGTGCTCTGAGAGATGGTCCTCATGAGCTACTTCTTACGGATATTGCTTTTGACTACAAGGAGGACGTGGACGAGCATCGCCGAAGGTTTATACGAGCTTGGGGCATGGTGAACAGATATGACCCTCAAGAGCTAGGACCAAGGACTTCTCTCCCTATGCAGCCTTATCTCCAGTGGGTCCGAGCTCGTGCTCAAAAGCTCGGGATGCCTTATGAAGCTGTGTTGCCAATGATTGTGGAACCCACCAATGAAGAGGGAATTCCTTATACAGTCCTTTATCCCTACATGCCCACTGATCTTGGGGCATTGAAGAGATCCTAGATTCAGCTGAAGGAGGAGATGGATACCTACCGGGAAAAGTACCATGAGCAAGAGAGGAAGATCTTGAAGCTCACCAGGCAACTTGAGAATGAAAGAACGATCAATGACTATGTCAGCACGAAGGGGAAGCGTCCATGGGATTTCTGATTTTGCTTTTTCTAGTTTAGATTTGTTTTTCGTTTATTTCTTTTTAAACGCCTTAAAAGGCATTGTTGAACCTTTTTACAAGTTTAATCTAATAAAGTTTGTTTATTTTTTGGTTTGCAAATTTAAATCTCCCAAAGTCTTTAAAATCATTACATATGCATCCCATTATCACGCACACCATTACATGCACCATTACAGGTTTCTCATCTTCTTCGCTGTTTATTTCAGCAGAGATGTCTTCCGATCAAGCTATCAAAGATCTTCAGGCACAAAATGCCTAATTTCAAGAGATGTTCTTGAGTTTGGCTAAAGGGCAAGAGGACTTGAAAGCTGTCATTCTGAAAGAGAAAGAGAAGAAGAAGAAGAAGAAGAAGGTCGTTCTGCTGAGTATGGGCAAAAGGTTTGGGGATAGGTTGAAACAACAAGTTGATCTGTCCTTTTCATCCAAAGGAGGGGAGGACCAAGAAGAAGAAATGGGCCCCAGTCCTGTAGTTTCTGATAATGATACAAATTATGATGAGGAACAATATCCTCCTACTGAGGATAGGTACAAACAACTTGAAGACCATCTGAGTGCTATGGAGTATCAGAAGATCCCTGGTTTGGATTTTGAAGATTTGGGACTGGCATCTGGGGTGGTGATCCCTCATAAGTTCAAAGCTCCGGTATTCGCCAAGTATGATGGAGTATCATGTCCAAAACTCCATCTCCACTCGTATGTCAGGAAAATCCAACCCCACACTGCTGATAGAAATTTGTGGGTACACTTCTTTCAAGATAGTCTGTCAGGGACTCAGCTTGAATGGTTTTATCAGTTGGAAGGAGCCAATGTCCGAAACTGGGAAGACCTTGCTGCTGCTTTTTACAGGCAATATCAGTATAACACCGACCTTGTTCTCACTCGTACTCAGCTCCAGGGTATGTCTATGGGTGCAAGTGAAGGTTTTAAGGACTATTCTCAGAAGTGGAGAGATTTGGCTGGAAGAGTCCAACCCCATTTGTCTGACAGGGAGTTGGTTGACATGTTTCTAAGGACGTTGTCTGGTCCATTTTTCAATCATCTGATCGGCAGCTCGTCGTCTGGGTTTACTGAGTTGATTTTGACTTGGGAGAGAGTAGAAGTTGGTATTCGAAGTGGTAAGATACAGAAGGATACATCGTCATGCGCAGTAAAGAAGCCTTTCACCGGTAAGAAAGAAGCTAGTGCAGTCTATGGCTCGAGGAGCCAAAACAGACCTGAACACCGTCAAGAAGTGAATGCGGTAATGATATAAAGACCCACAATTGCTCTACAATGCAACAATCAACAAAGGGTGGAGAGACCACAAAGACAGTTCACTCGGCTCAATATGACCTTGTCTCAAATTCTACCACAATTATTGAAGACCAACCTGGTAACTCTGAGGGAAGCCCAGAAGAATCCCAACACCATATCTCCACTATATAACCCGAATGCCCGCTTCTCCTATCACTCCAATGGCCCGGGTCATGATACAAACAACTGTTGGGCCTTGAAGAACAAGGTGCAAGACTTGATCGAAGCCAAAGAGATTGAGTTTGACGCTCCGGAGAAGCCCAACGTCTTAACTGCACCCATGCCCAAACATGATCAGGGAGTTAATGCAATCGAGAATAGTGAAGAAGAGTCAGATATCGACAGCTGGATCTACCCGACTACCAACGATGGATTGAACAACTGGACGGCGAAGGACTTCGTGCCCGTTTCTTTTATTACACAGTAATAGACTTTTGTTTTGAGATTTGTAACAAACAGTTCGAAAATTTACGGCCCGAGGCACATGGGCTTTGTTTGTGAGGGCTTATTATTTGCCATTTTCATATATCATCAATAAAGCATTAGACGTTTTCTTGCATTACAAATTTTACGCTCCTTGTTTTTCTTTTTCATATCTCACTTTATCAAAAAATAACTATTGTCTCACACACACTCACATATCATAATGTAGATCCACATCCACTCTGGATCCCATTGATAATAACTCTGCTACTGCCAGTTATGACTTTGAAAATATGATCAACCAAGCCGAGGACGAAGGTGAGGATGATTGTGAGGTGCCTGGGGAACTTGCTAGACTGTTACTACAGGAAGAGAGGGCCATACAGCCTCATGAAGATCTAGTGGAATCAGTAAATTTGGGTATAGAGGAAGACAAGAAATAGGTCAAGATAGGTGCGAATCTGGAGCCTATTGTCAAGCAACGGTTGATACAAATGCTACGCGACTATGTTGAGATCTTCGCCTGGTCCTATGAAGATATGCCTGGTTTGGACCTCAATATTATGGTTCACTGCTTACCAACTAAAGAAGACTGCCCTCCGGTAAAGAACAAGGTTCGCCGTATGCGCCCCAATGTCTAAGAAAATTAAAGCTGAGGTCATAAAACAGTTTGACGCCGGGTTTCTAGATGTCACTTCTTACCCGCAGTGGGTTGCCAATGTTGTTCTGGTGCCTAAGAAAGATGGTTAGGTACAGATGTGTGTGGACTATAGAGATCTAAACAGGGCAAGCCCCAAGGATGATTTCCCACTTCCTCACATCGATGTTCTGGCCGACAACACCGCACAACATAAGATCTTCTCCTTTATGGATGGTTTTTTTGGTTACAATCAGATCAAGATGGCTCTCGAGGACATGGAGAAGACGGCCTTCGTTACGCAGTGGGGCACCTTCTGTTACAAGGTAATGCCTTTCGGGTTGAAGAATGCTGGGGCAACTTATCAGTGCGCCATGGTCGCTTTGTTCCACGACATGATTCACCATGAGATTGAGGTTTATTTTGATGACATGATCGCAAGGTACCAGAATGAGGAAGAGCACCTTGACCATCTCCATAAACTATTTGATAGGTTGAAGATGTACAAGATAAGGTTAAACCCGAACAAGTGCACCTTCGGGGTAAGGTCTGGTAAGTTGCTGGGTTTCGTTGTTAGTGATAAAGGTATTCAAGTGGATCCTGCAAAGGTGAAGGCTATACCGGAGATGCCAGCTCCCCGAATGGAAAAGGAAGTTAGAGGCTTTTTGGGACGTCTGAATTACTTTGCAAGATTCATTTCACATCTGACCGCTACTTATGAGCCAATCTTCAAGTTGCTGAAGAAAGATCAATTAGTAGAATGGAATGATGAATGTCAGACCGCTTTCGAGAGAATAAAAGAATATCTTCAAGAGCCACCAATTCTGATGCCTCCAGTTGAAGGAAGACCTTTGATCTTATACTTGAAGGTACTGGACAATTCAATAGGGTGTGTGCTGGGGCAACATGACGAGTCTGGCCGAAAAGAGCATGCTATTTACTACCTTAGCAAAAAGTTTACCGACTGTGAGACTCGATACTCACTGCTCGAGAAAACTTGCCGCGCTTTGGCATGGGCAGCTCGCCGGCTGAGACAGTATATGCTGACTCACACTACCCTATTGATATCAAAGATGGATCCAATCAAGTATATCTTCGAAAATCCTGCCTTGTCCGAAAGAATAACAAGATGGTAGATGATCTTAACTGAGTATGACATCCAATACACAACCCAAAAAGAAATCAAGGGGAGTGTATTGGCAGATCATTTGGCGCATCAGGCCGTGGATGATTACCAATCCATGGATTTCGAATTCCAGGATGAGAATATCATGTTGGTGACTGACTGTGAAGAACCTGGACCGGATGAAGGACCTGAGGAGGGATCCCGATGGTCTATGTATTTTGATGGAGCCTCAAACGCGTTGGGTAATGGCATTGGTGCCGTGGTCATATCTCCAGAGGACTGTCATACTCTGTTCACCGCCCGATTATGTTTTAACTGCACCAACAATATGACGGAGTATGAAGCATGTATCCTGGGTCTTCGAGCTGCTATTGACCTGAGGATTAAGTTCTTGAGTATATTTGGAGATTCCGCTCTAGTGATAAGTCATATCAAAGGCGAGTGGGATACGAAGCACCCAAATCTTATTCCTTACAAAGAGTATGTACTGACGTTGCTCCCACACTTTGAGGAGATAACCTTTGAACACTTTCCAAGAGAGAAGAATCAGTTAGAGGACACGCTAGCTACCGTGTCTTCTATGTTCAAGGTCAGGTGGGAGAACGAAGCTCCCCAAATTACCATTGAGAGGTTGGACGAACCCGCACATTGTTGTGATATTGAGACTAAAGAGGTAGCAGATAAACCCTGGTTTCACGAGGTAAAGAGGTATCTTGAGGCTCAAGAGTACCCCGAGGGTGCATCTATTAATGATAAGAAGTTTCTGAGGAGATTCGCGATGAAGTTCTTCATCAGTAATGGTATCCTTTACAAGCGTAACCATGAATCGACCTTACTGCGATGTGTGGACAAGAACGAGGCAGAAAGGATTATGGCAGAGTTACATGAAGGTACCTTCGGAACTCATTCCAGTGGGCATACCATGGCAAAGAAAATCCTACGAAAAGGATATTATTGGTCTACTATGGAAGCCGATTATTATCAGCATTCTCGGACCTGTCATAAGTGCCAAGTCTACACTGATAAGGTGCATGTACCTCCAGTTCCTCTGAACGTCTTGACAGCTCCTTGGCCTTTTGCAATGTGGGGCATCGATATGATCGGCGAGATCAGACCTATTGCGTCGAATGGGCATCGTTTCATTCTGGTAGCAATTGATTACTTTACGAAGTGGGTTGAGGAAGCTTCCTTTGCTACAATAACCAAGAACGTCATGGCGCGGTTTATCCGACACAATTTGATCTGTCAATATGGTGTACCAGAGAGAATCATTATGGACAATGGTACAAATCTCAACAATACGATGATCACCGAGCTCTGCAAACAGTTTAAGATACAGCATCATAATTATTCTCCCTACCGGCCGAAGATGAATGGGGTTGTTGAAGCGGCTAATAAGAATATCAAGAAGATTATGCAGAAGATGACATTAACGTACAAAGACTGGCATGAGATGTTACCATTCGCTCTTCATGGGTACCGTACCTCAGCACAGACATCAACAGGGGCAACACCCTACTCTCTGGTGTATGGCATGGAGGCAGTCTTGCCCATTGAAGTCCAGATACCCTCTCTCAGGATTATGAAGGATGCAGGTTTGAGCGAAGACGATTGGATCCAGACCCGGCTTGATCAGCTAAATTTAATCAACGAGAAGAGACTTACTGCTATTTGTCATGGTCAGACGTACAAAAAGCGAATGATCAAGGCATTTAACAAGAAAGTTAGACGACAAGAATATCAAGTCGGGGATCTGGTGATCAAATGCATCATATTGCCGCAAGGTGATCATAGGGGCAAATGGACCCCCACTTATGAAGGGCCATTTATGGTTAAGAACATTTTCTCGGGAGGAGCTACGATTCTAACCACCATGGATGGTGACGACCTTCCACACCCCGTCAATGCAGACATAGTGAAAAGATACTACGCATAATCGAAGACCTGCTAGGTTGACTGGCCTAGGCAAAAATAAGGGCTTCCCGGCGAACCAAAAGGGTTCGGGAAAAAGTAAGGGATGAAAATGAAAAAACTGTACACCCGACAAGTCGAAAATCTGAAAAGGAGACTTGGGCAAAAAAGGGTATCCCGGTGGACTAAAAACCCGAAAGGGCGGTCCAGGAAAAAAATTAGGGATCAAAGCGTAACACTATGTCTCATTGGATCATCTTGCAACCAGACTTCGGTATCGACTATCAAGCTCGGACGGTGCCAATCAATCTAATCTACTTTCAACCAAGTAGCAAAGTGATGAGACGCTCAAAGATATAAAGGCAATATCAGAGTTGGAACCCAGTGGGACTGTTTCACATAACTGTTTTTCTTTCTTTTCCACAAAATGTATAATTCTCTCGGCGACTTTCTCTTACGAGGACGTCAGCCTCTTGTACAAAACGCCTATTATGGGCTAACTTCAAAAATCAATACAATTCATTTTCACAAAGAAATTTCAACTTGTGTTTTATTTTTCTGTTTTGTTTTACAAGAACGTCCAATGATTCATTTTTGATATATGCATTTGACAATAACTGCTGCTCATAAATATTTACATGTGAAACAAAAAACGATTACTCGTAATTCCAGGAACAGGGGCAAACAAGAAATGTCCAAACCTTACAGTTGCTCTGCCCACCAGGTACATGGATAGACCCAACTGGAGAATATGACTAAAGATACATACACTCCCCGCCGAGTAAGAAGCACCCAAAGATGGTGATGGTAATTATCCCCAAGCAGAGTTTATCTATCACCTGTAATAGAAGATTATCCCCAGTGGAGTTTATTTCTTCCACAAGCAGAAACTCAATCCCCAACCGGGTTCATTATCACCAAGCAATAGTAATTCATCCCCAGCTGAGGATATTTCTCGAAATCAACAGATCTTCTAGCAGAATATATCTCTTCCCCATAGAGTTATTCTCCCGCTAATTTATTCTCAAATCATCTTAGATCGTTATCCCCAGCGAGAATGAAGAATTCAACTCCTTCTACTCTCCAGCAGCAGTTCAGGATTTATTTTCCCCAACTAGAGAATATCATAAAAACATTGCATATCCATACATCATGGCATACGCATATACATCATGCAGCACAATCTCATTTATTTTAAGAATATCATTACTCGATACATATCATGCATCATGACATTACATACGACTAACTTTTTACCTTTCAGGGAAAGATGCAATCAAATTCTCACAAGTTTTCTCTGGTTCAGTCAAATCGATGCTAAGATTTGTATTCCAGTTCAAGCTATGAAGCCCGAATCTGACCGGAGAATATCTTGATTTCTCCAAAACACCATGAAGCCTGGAATCGAACAGATAGTGGTTTATCTTAAATTCAAGCTATGAAGCCCGGAAATCGATCGAAAAATAGTTGAATCCCCAGCAAGTTATTATGAAGCCTGGAATCGACCAGATAGAAATACAAGATACCGTGAAGCCTGGAATCGACCAGATAATGGTATGAGACACCGTGAAGCCTAGATTATGACCAGATAGCGGAAAAAGACACTGAAGCCTGGGACTACGACCAGATAATAGTAGGGGACACTGCGAGGCTTGGATTTTGACCAAATAACAGTCTACCCGACCAATTGCTATGAAGCCCAGAAATCGACCGGATATTAGTAGGCCCTAAAATCAAATGGAAGATCGGATGTGACCGGATAACCACTTGATTTTTTCTGAAGCCTGGAATACGACCAGATAAGAAGTAAGAAGTTGCGAAGCCTAGATTACGACTAGATAACAGCAAAGGACTGAAGCCTGGAATCGACCAGATAACAGTATGGGATACTGTGAAGCTTGGAATTCGACCGAATAGTAGTTTACCTAGCCAATTACTAAGAAGCCCGAAATCGACTAGATATTAGTATGCCTTAAAATCAAGTTGAAGCCCGGATGCGACCAAATAACAACTTAATTTCTTCTGAAGCCTGGAGTACGACCAGATAAGAATTGAGAAATTGCAAAGCCTGGAGAACAACCAGATAGAAAGTTTAATCTCATCCCCCCAGTAAGTCACTGTGAAGCCTGGAGCACGACCAGATAGCAGTCGATCTTATTTTCCTCAACAAATCATTATGAAGCCTGGAGCACGACCAGATAACAGTTCATTTTCACCTCCTCGACTAAGAGAGGATTCCCAGTAGAATAACGGATGATTGAAGCTCCTAAATTTCTATTTCTCTCGAAACAGAGACCAGCATTCCCCAGCGAAATCCTCCTCAACAATAGGTATACGGGCTCTTGCAAAGGAATCTCTTATGCGATCGACACATCTTCTGATGGCATCTTTAAGCCCATCTTCCGTCATCAATCTCCAAATGGAATCTATAAGCCCATTCCCGATATCGCAAGACAGATACCACTTCATGCGAGTGCAAATTTCTGGGCACTCTAGTGTTCAATCATCTTCCACCTTCGGATCATGAAAGGCAAGCAAGCCAATCTACATCCTCAGTTTTAAGAAGATTGAACAGGGTCAGCTATTGTACCCCAAAATTTTCCCTCCCATGTTTCTCAATACATGTCAAGTGAGGTCCTCAAATTGCTTAGGGAAGTCCAAGGGTTGACTAGATAAACCCTCTCCTAAGGCAGTCTACCTCAAATTAGGGTTTTAGTTTGCATCAAGGTACTTGAGTCCAAAGGATCCCAAATGCTCACTATTGACCTAATATGTTCCCAAGATCATCCATATCAAGTTTCAAGCCTTGCAGACGAAGTTTGCTCAGTCAATTGCTCAAAGGCCTGAAAATCGACTGTGCTAGGGCAAAAGTCAACTGTGGCCCACATACAGTCAAGCTTTAATATTTTTGGTCAACATTCTCACTTTGAAGTATTATTCATCATTTGATAAAGGGTTGATCATGATTCCTCAAGGATTGTTCATAATTCATCAAAACCCAAAAGTTGCTAAATTAGGGTTTTGTAGGAAAAGTCAACTCAACTTTGACCAAGCATAACTTTCTCATACTTTATAAAAAATGACCCATCAAAAGCTCATTTTGAAGAGGATGAAATTACCTAAAATCCATATTCATCTCCCAAGTTCAGAATATTCACTCACAAAAAGATATAAATTTGGACATTATAAAACACGCACAAGCAATTTTTAAAAGATGAGCAAGTACCTAAGAGCCCGTAGAAAACTACAGATATAAAGGGGGCTAGTACCTTCCCTTTCTATAATCTACCCCCGTACTCAAAATCTCGAAAAAGGAATTTTTCTGTGCTTTTGTCCTTTCCTGTTGGATAAAATAAAAGTTGATGGCGACTCTTGCTTACCGCGACGTTTTGCGAACAGAAACGCAAAACGCAAACCAGCATTTTCCTAAAACAGTCCGGTTCTGCCACCGTATCACAACTATCTTTTGATGAATTTATCAATATTTCCCCCTTTTTTTTGTCAAACAGGCGCATGGGCCTTCAAGCTGTTGGGCCTTTGTTTTTTTCTAACTTCTCACCCTTCCAGTTACTTTTGCACACCTGACCCAAACCTTTTTTTTTATTTAATTCCTTTTCTTTTATATTTTATTTTATTTTATATTTTATTTTTCTTTATTATTTTTTTATTATTACTATCATTATTATTATTATTATTATTATTATTATTATTAAAAACCCAAAAATATTTTATTTATTATTATCACACTTATTTATTATTTTATTTATAAAACAAAAAGAACAAAAACATTTCTTAACAAATTAATTTCTTTTTATTAAATTATTAATATTTAGATTTAGGTTTAATTATTGTTTTATTTTAAATTAAAATTAACTTAGAATTTAGGCTTCTTTTAATTAGTTAATTTTCATATTATTTTCATTAAGTTAAAACCTTTTTCATAAAAAATCCTAAAATATGTTTCATACTTAATTTCTTTCTTAATTAGTTTAAGTTTAATTTGTTTAAATTTAATTAATATTTTTTTAATTAGGTTAAAACCCATTCATAAAAACCAAACAAAGTGATTTCTTTTTCCATTTACATTCTTGCATTATTTTTTATTTAATTCTTGTACATTATTCAATATGGTTGTAATAGATAATTAGGTTTAATTTTCTTGCAATCCCCATTTGTAAATTTGTATACCCCCTCCCCTAATGATGTAATAGCGTAGTAATTTTAATTTCCGTAATTTATCGCTTTAATATAAATGCTAGTAATTAGGGTTTGTATGGTAAGACTAAAATCAATAAGTAGCAAAACCTAATTCAAGATAAACAATGCATGTAAATCAAACACATTTGCACACTTACACCCTTAGGGTAATTCCAC
This sequence comes from Vicia faba, assembly GCA_948472305.1. NCBI lineage: Eukaryota > Viridiplantae > Streptophyta > Magnoliopsida > Fabales > Fabaceae > Vicia > Vicia faba. The sequence goes on from OX451741.1 coordinate 37,176,989, forward strand.
TTTGTTGCCTTACAAAAATGGCCATGTTATGCATGTGAGATGTCTTAGTAAAAAGCAATAAAAAATACAAGATCATAGTCCCTCGATGACGCTATCAAGGTTGTCTTTCAAAATGATCTTAGTCCCTTAAAGAGAAATTCTAAGACATCTTACAACATTTCTATCATGACTATACGATGATCCATGCCCGTCCCTTTACATCCAAAGATAAGGCTTCTTACCAAATCAATGGTAAGATAGCAATATCAAAGGAAAGGAAGAAATGAACAAAGACTTTTGAGTAGGTAGATTGTTCCTAGTTGCTTGCTCAATTTCAAATCAAACATCCTTGCTTATTTTCAAAAATAAACACCAAACACTTTCAAAAACACTTTCAAAACATTTTCCAAACATGAAACATTTTCAAAAGTACAACACTTTGTATGTGTTCTTACGAACGAGAACTATTACAAAGTTTGCCTAAACGAAGGCGCCATTTCAAAATACTTTCAAAAACCACCACAAAACACATTTTCAAACAAAAGCAAGTGATCTAGAAAGAAACTAAGAGCCCATGGATAACTATGGATGAAAAGGGTGCTAATACCTTCCCTTTTCATAATCTACCCCCCGAACTCAAGAAATAATCTCAAAGGTCTTTCCTGTTCTTTTTAGCCTTTCCTTTTGGACAAAAGAAAAGTCGGTGATGACTCTTGCTAACCACAATATTTGCGATAAAACGCAAAACATCCCAAGCCATTTCTCCCACCATATCACACCTACGTACCATCTTTTGTGCAATAGGAGATCAGGGTACACATAGTTCACCTTTTAGAAATTCTAAAAAAAACAAACGTGTTGGTTAATTTTATGAGATAAGACATCATCGTCATTGTCCGTGTGGAAAAACATACTTACTACCCACAATCATGAGAAAGGAGAATTTGCATCATCTCAAAGTGGAGGATATGGCTTGGATCCTAAAATAAAAAATACCTCACTCAACATCCAAGTGGAAAATATGTCTCCTCACTACATATTATAGAAGTATAGTTGTTTGCATCACTACAAGGATTGACAAGAGTCTAATATTTTGAGAGGTTTTAAAATAAAAAGCCAAAGTGGCAAAATGATTTGAAATTAGATTGATTGACTTTTAGTCTTCTCACAAAAAATGTCAAGGCATTATTAAGTTGATTGAAATTTGTTTATGAAAATGCATGGACCTAAGTCCAAGTTTATTATGAAAATAGTTCAAGTTTCAAAACAAGAAGAGATTTCAAAAGGAGGAAGAAGATTTTTGAAATTAAAGAAAGTGGGAGGAGAAGAAGAGACTATCCTAAAGCATAAGGTAAAAGGTAGAGTTAAGAACCATCTAACCAACAAGAAGCCAATACTTGACATTATGAGTCAAGATAGAATTCTCATTCTTTAGATTTAAACCAAGCAAGCAAAAATACTAGACCTCTTGAGAGAACTAAACTTCAAGTGTATTAAGTCTTCACAAAAATTGGGCAGAGTAACAGCTGTATACGGGTGAATTTCAGATTACAAACAAAGAGTGTAATCAAAATAACCTGCACACAAAACAAACAAACAACCCAATGTCTTGAGGTAAACCTCAAGTACTCCAGACAAAATATCATTTAAGGTCTCAAGGTCTCCAGCATAGGCCAAAGTTTCTAACCCTAAGTCAAAGAAGTCCAATACTCCATTATGCCAAGGATAGTAACCAAATAGTCCAAGTACCATTAAATCTTTTTTAGGGTTCATGTTGATTATTAGGTGTTTTTAAAAAGAAAAGAAAAGATCAAATGAGCAAATGGTACATAAAGCATAAAAATAAAGCATAAAGTAAAAACAACTTAATAATTAGTGGTTAGTTGGATGACCATCTTGAAACTTGCATTTGGAACTCATTAGAGGATTGGTAGAACCAAAGCCTCCACACAACAAGTTGCATTTTCTTTTTGTCAAGTATATCATCCATTTGCAATTCTCAAAAGTACCATTTAATGATCAATGATGTTTAAGTGATCCGCGTTGACCAAAAGTATTGTAGATCCATTAGAGGATTGGTACAAACAAAGCCTCCACACAATGAATCTCAAGGTTATTGGATCAAAGAGATTAAATTAACATACTTGGGCTTGCAAACATAGGTTTGGGCCACAAATGATCATTTATTTGAATCGGGAAAAAATTTAGCGTTATGTTAAGCAATCGTAAGTGGACTTATATAGAAGTCGCACCTATTTTGAGGCCGGTCAATAGAAATCTATGCACCACTTGTTTTGAGACATGATATAGAGATCATGCTCCAATAACACTTAGTGCAATAAGAAAGGGATGGGATGGAGATGGGTTAGAAAGAATATACAAACCACATTTGAATTAAATTTTAATCAAACTATTATTAAAATCATTCATCCATTTTTATGGAGTTAGACTTAACACCATGGATCCAATGATATTAATAAAGTTCATGATAAAAAATTCAACCCAAGATCAGCCAGAAAATAATCACAAAATAATATTGCATTTAATATATATATATATATATATATATATATATATATATATATATATATATATATATATATATATATATATATATATATATATATATATATATATATATATATATATATATATATATATATATATATATATATATATATATATATATATATATATATATATATATATATATATATATATATATATATATATATATATATATATATATATATATATATATTAAAAAGGGTTTTAAAATAGAAAAAAAAGAAAAAAAATATCAACTATATTCAAATTAATCAAGAAATAAAAAGTAAGACAATAGAAAAATTAGAAATGAATTAAAATATTTTTATAAGATTTTTGGTAATTTTTTAAAGTCAGAAATTATTTTAAAAATTAAAAGAAATGAGTAAAATAAACCAAAAATGATAAAAAAATAACAAAGTCAGAAAAAAAATAAACGAGGTTACCAATTGTTGTAACCCAAAATTTGCCCTCCCATATTCCTCAAGATTTGTTAAGAATGATCCTCAAATTGCTCAGAATGGCTCAAGAGGTAGACAGTCAAATCACCTCCTAAGGCAGTCAACTGAAATTAGGGTTTTGGTTCTTTCAAGGAGTTTGGGATTTTCAATGGTTCAATCAAGTCTCATAGGCCTGTATACATTCTCAAGCACCTACATGCCAAGTTTCAAGACTCATAATGCCAGTTTGCACAGTCAAAAGCCTCATTTGATCTACAATCAACTGCAAGGGCAAAATGGTCATTTTGCAGTCAAAAGTCAGAATTTTTGGTCAACATATTATTTTGAGTTCACAATCATCATTTGATCAAGCCTTGATCATGATTCCACAAGAATAGCTCAAAAATCATCAAGATGCAAAAGTTACTATTTTTGGACAGTAGAAAAAGTCAACTGTACTTTGACAAAGGCATAACTTTTTCATGGTTTATCAGAAAAATTCCATCCAAAGCTCATTTTGAAGAGGATGCAATATCCTACAATCCATCTTCACACTCCAAGATCATAAAATGCTCTCACAAGAAGTTACCAATTTTTACATTATAGGTCAATTTCAAAAGTCAACAAAAGTACACTTTGAGTCAAAGGCCATAACTTGAGATTGGTAAATCCAAATGACATGGGACCAAAGGCATTGGTTAGAGGACTTCAAGAGCTTTCCTAAATGTCCAAGAACATGGTCATATGATCAAAAGTGAGCAAGTTGTACATTAGAGAAGTTGGGAAATTTTCATGAATTTGCAAAAGTCAACTTTGCTCAAAACACCTTCTTTTTGCTAATGGGCCTCAAATCTCTTCTTGAAACTTCACACATGACTTATGCACGACCCACCAAGATGAATTGGATCTATTTTCTTATTTTTATTGATTAGTTGGATTTTTAATACATATTACTTCATTTAATTAATTTAAATCATAAGAAAATACAAGATTTGATTTTTAAATCAATTTGTGAACCAAATATGACCAAGATATGCTGACCAATTCGTGCACAATCAAAGAGATACAAAATATCCAATTTTGGCAACATTGTTCAATCATGGGAAATCAAGAATATTTGATTTTTAATCAAGGATTTAATCTTCAATGCACATGGATTGGATCCAAAACTTTGACCTAATTTTTTTCTCCTATATGTATGCAGGTAAACCATGACCTAGGACACGACTGAAAGGCTGCAGAAACGACTATACAATTTCAAGAATTTTCAAGAAAACTCAAAACTGGTTTTTGCGTTCTAGGCCAATTCAAGGCGTCTTGTTCATCCAAACCCATTGTAGGAGGTACCAGGAACGATTTGCAATCAAATTCAAGCATCAAAGCTCAAAGAATCACGACATACAGTCCCACGGTTTGCATTCATAATTCAAAAATGTACCTCTTAATTCATGCACATTTAACATGTTTTTGTGATTGTTTTGCATTGCTAGAGATCATACAAAGCTAATGGAATGAATTAATTGAACTATAGTGCCCTGAATCGTGAGATGCCATGATCAAATTTCTAGGGTTTTCAAGCTTTCAAATAGGGATTTCTGAACCAGGAAAAATTGGGACCAGTGAGATACATGATTGAAATCGTGAGACCAAGACGAACACAACCCATACCTCGCGAAATATTTATGTTTTCTATATTTCTATTCGCTATTTTTCCTTGCAGGAGGTAGTGGAGGTTAAAAACCCCCGCTATCTGATTCTAATTATACAGGAAAAAGGTTGAAGACGATGATGTGTTATCATCTGGTTGGTCCATTTGAAAAGCGCGCGTTTTGTTTTTTATTTACAGCATATTGAGTTGTTTGCATATATAATAATTGCTTATTATCCAAATAATAAAAGGATGCAGGTGGTTGAGTGGTAAACGTGTTGGCCAGCGAGAACCCAGGTCCCCCTAAAACCTTGTTACTTTTATTTTTCAGGTATTCACGTGCAGATTTCAAAAGGTGGTCCACCATATACCTCCAATTCCCAAGCGCCAAATGTCTTCAAACTCAGATCCAGTGGCCAAAGCTGAGTCCTCACCATACTCCCTGGTCAGCGCATGTGTAGATAATTCAGAAAGTCAACGAGGCTGGAATTGTTAGTGGGCTTCAGAATTGCTTTTTCACCATAGAATCAGACCCAACACCCCCCTTCAAGTTTATTTCTTTTCTTTTCTTTTTTATTTCTTTCATTAATTATTTTTTATAATTATTATTTTCACTAACAAATTAATATTTATTTTCATAATAAAATTCAGCAAACATAAAAAATCTAATATTTTTATTTATTAAATTTAATTAGTTTATTTTTTGTAAATAAATATTAACATAATTAATTTAGTTTTAATTAGGTTAATTCTAACTTTTTTGCAATAATTTAAAATCAATGTAGAATTAGGGTTTTTAATAACTTTTGACCATCTTTTATTTTTTCCTTAAAAAACATAAAAAACTCAAAAAATATCTTTCTTTATTTAATTAATTAATTAGTCTAGGTTTAATTTAATTAAATGCAAAATAATAAAAAATCTCTTTCTTTCTCAAAAAAAGGGTCAAAACCCTAAAAACTCCCCGATTCAATTTTTCTCGCACGTGTGATTATTCTTGATTCATATTTTGATCCATATAATTGTATTTGCTCCGAGGATGTAATAGCTTTAATTATGACTTCTTATCGCTTTCATTTATTTCCCGCAATTTACTTTTTCAAGGGTTTGTTTTTGGCGATGTAAATACCCGACGCCTTGTAATAGCTTAGTTTTATTTTCCGTAACTATTAACTACTAGATGTATGCTAACTAGGCTATGCATGACAAGATCTCTCTTAAATTAAAATCAATCGTAGCTCACCATACCATGTACAAAGATAACAAAACTGAAACCTGACACACTCGCACATGCCACTCTTAGGGTACGCCTCACTTGGTTGCCTCGACGTGGTCATTGAGTATAAGGTGTTTTAGAGGTCGCCCTCCTATCTAAAGATCAAAGTTGCCTCGATAAAAAATGATCTAAGACATTAGGGTTATCGCTAAGGCGTCCTACCATTGCTTTAGTGACCACATGTCCCTTAATCGAATTGACCCGAAAACTCCAACGACGGTGCTACCTACTTCTCAATAGTGGCATAGTACTGTCTAAAGGAAATTTACACATCTTAATTTCTTTTGAGTAGGTAGAGGTTCTCAGGTACTTGCTCTTTCAAAACAAAACAAACTTTTCGCACTTACACTTTTCAAACAAAAGTTTTCAAACAACACTTCATACACTCTTGAGGACAGATACAAGAGTTAAATCGAAGTTTTCAAACAAAACTTTTTCAAAAACCCACGAACACAAGAAAAGCAAAACATTTGAAAACATAGTGAGCAAGTACCTAAGAGCCAGTGGATAACCACAGATAGAAAGGGTGCTAACACCTTCCCTTTCTATAATCTACCTCCCGAACCCGAGAAACATCTCGAAAAGGAATTTTTCTGTGCTTTTGTCCTTTCCTTGTTGGATAAAATAAAAGACGGCGACGACTCTTACTTACTGCAACATTTTGCAAAAACAAACGCAAAACGCAAACCAACATTCCAAAACAGTCAGTTCTATTCCCACCGATCACAGAACTGGCGACTCTGCTGGGGAATGTTATAAGTGAGGTGTACCTTAGGATTAGATCGCCATGTTTTCAATTGTATGCTTTGTGTGCTTTAATTTTGTGGGCTTGTATCGGAGTTCTATAGATCCTAACCCGGATCTGGGGATACCCTTTAGGTAAGTAGCAATAAACTGTGAGGGACCTGTCTGGCGTAGACCGGCACGGGTGAAGCAGTAGCTACATTGGTGTGACACCTTGGTCTTTACCGATATCCCTTATGTTGGAACGAGGATAATATGGGTCTTCTGAGGAGTCATTAAGCACCAACTGACCTTAGAACCTTAAATTGACCAACTTGGCCATAGAACAGTAGCAGTATGCTACACTCATTGAGACTAAACTCTCACGATGGTTCCGGCCGCAAGAAAAGGTTGCCAAACTGGAATTATGACCGATTGAGGGTAGTCAGTGATATTGAGATCCTCTAGAACCCGGTTACTATTTTCTAGGACAGGTCTTAACCAACTGAAACTGAAAGAGGGTAGTACCTAAACTTCATGCCAGCCTGAAATCTAAGGGCTCTTTTGTGTGACTTGTGTGCCTTTACCATGTTTGCCTTTTGTGAATACTTGTGGTGTGCCTTTACCATGACATCATAACATCATAACATTGCATACATCCTGCATAAGGACTAACCCATTTCAAAGACAAGAAGGTTTCATCTTTGCTCTGTTTTGTAGGACATCATGATGCCCATGCGTAGGAATACTATCCGGCTCAACTTTGTTCAACCACCTACTTTGCTTAAAGAATTGGTTGACATGATTCCAAACACTACTTCCTTCATCAGGAGGCATGGTTCTCTTCTCGGTTTAGTCACTTCAAAGTGGGACCAACAATTGATGAGTGTCCTGGTCCAGTTTTATGATCTGCTATACCATTGCTTCATCTTTCAAGACTTCCAGCGGGTCCCTACCCTGGAAGAATTCTCTGAGTTGCTTGGTATCCCTGTTTTGGAGCAGACTCCATTTACTGGTTGGGAAAAGACTCTCAGGCCTGAAGAGATTGCTGCAGCCCTTCACTTGACCAAAGAGGAGGTAATGGCTAACTGGGAGACTAGAAGTGGAGTTAAGGGCTTTTTGGCTAAGTTTCTGGTTGGCAAAGCTAATTGTTTCTGGAATGACTTAGACTTCAAAGCATACGAGGACATCCTGGCTCTCTTAATCTATGGTTTGGTATTATTTCCAAATCCTGACACCTTTGTTGATGTTAACGCCATATGGATCTTCATCTCTCGGAACCCTGTACCCACTCTCTTGGGTGATATCCTTTACCAGCTCTATACTCGTACTGCCCGAAGACGGGGAACTTTGATGTGTTATGTCCCTTATTGGCGAGGTGGTTTATTTCGCACCTCCCTAAGTTCGTACTGAAGAACAAAGAAGGAAGAGGCTGGGCTCATAGGATAATGTCTCTTACTGATAAAGACATTATTTGGACTCTCAGAGGCTTAGATGAGGTGGCCGTTATTGATCGTTGTGGAGAGCATCCTAATGTTCCATTGATCGAAACCCGTGGAGGAATCTCTTATAACCCATGTTTAGCTCTCCGTCAGTTTGGAAGAGCCAGAAGAGAAGGGCCTCATGAGATGCTGATACCTCATATCGTCTTTAATTTTCAGGTAGATAGCGATGAGCTGCATCGTAGATTCATCAGGGCTTGGGATAGAGTTCACAAATCTGACCCACATGAGTTGAGACCGAAGACTTCTCTGCCAATGGAGTCATATTCCAGATGGGTCCGCATCCGTGCCCAGAAGTTAGGTATGCCCTACGAAGCTGTCAGGCCTATTACTCTTGAAATTGCTGATAAAGACGGGGTTCCTCCAACTATTCTCCATCCTCATACACCCACTGATGTTGGCACACTGAAGAGGTCTTGGGCGCAACTGCAGGAAGAGCGGGATTCTTATCGGGAAAGGTTCAACGAACAGGAACAGAAGATCCAGAAGCTGACTAAGCAATTGGAGAACAAGCGGATCCTGAATGATTATATCCGCACTAAGAGGAAGAGGCCATGGGAGCATTGATGGATCTATTGATGATTTCTTTTACAGTTTTATTTACTTTTCAGTATTTCCATTTTTGTAACGCCTAAGGGCAATTTGTTGAACAGTTTAAATCTAATAAAGTGTGTTTCCTTTCTTGTCTACAAATTTGAATCCCGATTGTCTTTGAAAACATAAATCATACGCATTTCATTTCATCATATGCATAACAGGTACCCTTTTACAGGTCACTTATCTTCTTCGCTGTTTATTTCAGCAATCATCATGTCTACTGAACCTTCCACTGAACAAGCTATCAAGGCCCTCCAGGCCCAAAATGCCCAGTTCCAAGAGTTGGTTATGAGCCTAGCCCAGGGTCAACAGGATTTGAAGACTCTGATTCTGAAAGAGAAGAAGAAGAAGAAGAGGACCATCTTGTTCAACACTGGACGCAGATTTGGAAATGGACTGCAAAATGAGGTTGACCTGACCACTTCATCTGTAGGGAAAGACAGTCCACAAGAGAGAAGGGTTCCTAGCCCCGTGGTCTCCGACAACGAGACAAATTATGATGAAGAACAGTACCCTCCTGCTGAGGATAGGTACAAACAGTTGGAGGACCGCTTGAGCGCCTTGGAGATACAGAATGTGCCCGGGCTGGACTTTGGAGACCTAGGCTTATCCTCTGGGGTGGTGATTCCCCATAAATTCAAGGCACCTGCCTTTGCCAAATATGACGGAGCTTCCTGCCCAAAGCTACACCTCCGGTCATATGTAAGGAAGATCCAGCCTTACACCGCTAACAAGAATTTGTGGATCCATTTCTTCCAGGACAATCTTTCAGGGACTCAACTTGAGTGGTTCTATCAGCTGGATGGAGCCAGTATCCGTAACTGGGAGGATTTGGCTACTGCATTCTATAAGCAGTATCAATATAATTCCGACCTCGCTCCTACGTGTACCCAACTCTAGGGTATGTCAATAGGGACGGGTGAAGGATTTAAGGAGTATGCTCAGAAATGGAGAGACCTTGCTGGAAGGGTGCAGCCACCTTTAACTGATCGTGAACTTGTGGATATGTTCTTGGGGACCCTGTCTGGTCCATTCTTTAACCATTTGATTGGAAACTCTTCAGCCGGGTTTACAGACCTTATCTTGACTGGTGAGAGGATCGAAGCTGGTATCAAGGCAGAGAAGATACAGAAGGGTGCCTCATCGAGCACCGAGAAGAAGCCGTTCAAGAAAGAATCTAGTGCTGTCTATGGTTCAAGGAGACAGAATAGATCTGAACACCGCTCAGCTGTCAACGCGGTGGTTATTTCAAAGCCTACTGGTGCTCCTCAGCATCACAACCAACAAAGGGGTGAGATACCTAGAAGGCAGTTCACTCGACTCAGCATGACCTTGTCCCAGATATTGCCACAGTTGCTGAAAACCAATTTGGTAACTCTAAGGGAAGCCCCAAAGAATCCGAATACTACATCATCAAAGTATAACCCCAACTCCCGCTGCGCTTATCATTCTGAGAGCCCGGGGCATAATACGGATGATTGCTGGACTTTGAAGAATAAGGTCCAAGACTTGATTGATGCAAAAGAGATTGAATTCGAGGCGCCCGAGAGGCCTAATGTTGTGACTGCTCCCATTCCCAAGCATGGAGTGAATGCTGTAGAGGAAGACTTGTTTGTAGCCTCTGTGGATGATATTGTTACTCCGCTGATGACCGTCAAGAGGAACCTGCTGCTAGCCGGTTTGTTTCCGGGATGTAGTAAAGGTTGCCATCTGTGTTCTATTTCACCTACTGGTTGCCCATCTTTGAAGTCAGGCATCCAAAACCTGATGGATAATAAAGAGATCCTGTTCGAGAAGATTGCTGTTCCTGCTACCCATACTGAAGAAGTTTCCATTGTCACCATTTTCAACAATTCTCCCAAGGCTCCCTCGAGGAAGCCTGTCAAAATTATGCCTGTTCAGAAGATTTCACCCATAATCATCACTGTTCCGGGGCCTATTCCCTACACCTCTGGCAAAGCTGTCCCTTGGCACTATGGGGCAGATGTTTATGTTCTTGGGGTTAAGCAAGAGTTTGATACTAATACCGGCGTCAGCAACATTACCGGGCCTGCTAAAGTCACCCGCAGTGGTAGACTTTTCTCACCTGATATTGCGCCACCAACTATCCAGAGACCTATTGTCATCACACCTGCAAGTGTGCCTACTTCCCCTCCTAATCAAGTTCTTAGTTCTAACCCTGTCGCCGAGTCATCTAACGCTCGGGGCAAAGGGATCGCCACTGATATGCCTGCCCAGACGGAGGCACCAAAGACCATCAATGTTGAAGCTTCCAAATAGGAAATGGAAGAGATTCTCAAGATCATCAAGAAGAGTGATTATAATGTAGTTGAGCAGCTGGGGCAAACCCCCTCCAAGATTTCTATGTTATCACTGTTGTTGTGTTCAGAGGCCCATGCCAAGGCCCTGATTACCTTCCTGAAGACGGCCCACGTGCCATAAGAGACATCAGCTGATCAGTTTACCGATTGTGTGGCCAATTTAACTGCTGATAATGGTTTGGGTTTCTCCGACGCCGATCTGACTGCTAAAGGGAAGAACCATAACGATGCCCTGCATGTCTCCATTGAATGCAGGGGCACTACTCTTGCACATGTGCTGGTTGACACTGGTTCTTCATTGAAAGTCTTGCCCAAGAAAGCTCTAGACAGGCTGGATGGCGAAGGGTTGGAGTTAAAGCCAAGTAACATTGTTGTCCGGGCCTTTGATGGGTCTAAAAGGATGGTGCATGGTGAAGTCGATATTCCAATTAGAGTTGGCTCTAAGGTCTTCGATTCTACATTATACATGATGGACATTCGACCATCCTATTCTTGTTTGCTGGGTCGTCCATGGATCCATAAAGCTGGAGCTGTGAACTCCACACTCCATCAGAAGCTGAAATACCCGGTCAAAGGGAAGATTGTGACAGTACAAGGGGAGGAAGAGTACATGGTCAGTCACCTCAACTCGTTCCGGTACATAGAGATGGATGGGGAGTTCATTGAGACCCCATTTCAACACTTTGAAGAGGTTCCTCAGACACTGGCATCAGCTGAGACTGTGATTGAAGATTCTCCTTTGAAGATGGCTTCCTTAAAGGATGCCCCGGCTGTTATTGAGAAGGGTGAGTATGCAAGCTGGGGCCGACTTCTTGATTTCACTCAGAAGACTGACAAGTTTGGTTTGGGTTTCACTGCAGAAGCTCAGAGGGCTGTTCGTAGTGCAAGGATTGGAAGACCTCCTGTGTTCATCAACAACTCGGGAGTAAATGCCATCGAAGATGACGTGGAGGAATCTGAATTCGACAGCTGGATCTACCCTACGACCAACGGTGGACCAAACAACTGGACAGCAAAGGACTTCGTCCCTATTACTTTTGTTACTCAGTAATGAACTCCTTTGTTTTGAATTTGTAACAGACAATATTGTGAAACTTTATGGCCCGGTGTCTTACCCGGGGCACCGTGGCTTCATTTGTGAGGGCTTTTGTGTGTCATTTTCATATATCATTAATAAAAGCATTGGACGTTTTTTGCATTTCAAATCTTGCGCTCCTTGTCTTTCTTTATTATATATTGCAAAACAGCTATTTACACACACTCACATATACAGGTTCCAATCCACTCTGGATCTTACTGGTAACAACTCTGCTACTGCCAGTTATGACTTCGAAAATCCGATCAACTTAGCCGAAGACAAAGGTGAAGATGATTGCGAAGTGCCTGGTGAGCTTGCAAGACTGTTACTCCAGGAAGAGAGGGCCATTCAGCCACATGAAGAGCCAGCGGAAGCGGTAAATCTGGGTACTGAGACAGACAAAAAGGAAGTCAAGATCGGTGCAAACCTAGAGCTTAGTGTGAAACAACGGTTGATTCAGATGCTGCATGACTACGTGGAAATCTTTGCCTGGTCTTACGAATATATGCCTGGGTTGGATACCGACATCGTGGTTCATCACCTACCTACCAAGGAAGAATGCCCTCCGGTAAAACAGAAGGTCCGCCGTATGCGTCCAGAGATGTCCGAGAAAATCAAAGCTGAGGTTATGAAACAATTTGACACCGGTTTTTTGCAGTAACTTCTTACCCTCAATGGGTCGCCAATGTGGTTCCAGTACTGAAGAAAGATGGTAAGGTCAGAATGTGTGTTGACTACAAGTATTTGAATAAGGCGAGCCCTAAGGATGACTTCCCTCTGCCTCACATCGACGTTCTGGTTGACAACACTGCTCAGCATAAGGTATTCTCCTTCATGGACGGTTTCTCCGGTTATAACCAGATAAAGATGGCTCCCGAAGACATGGAGAAGACCACTTTTGTTACTCAGTGGGGCACCTTTTGTTACAAGGTCATGCCTTTTGGGTTGAAAAATGCTGGGGCAACGTATCAGCGTGCCATGGTTGCTTTATTCCATGATATGATCCATCATGAGATTGAAGTATACGTTGACGATATGATTGCAAGGTCCCAAATTGAGGAGGAACACCTTGACCATCTACAGAAGCTGTTTGACCGATTAAAGCTGTACAAGTTGAGGTTGAATCCGAACAAGTGCACCTTCGGGGTGAGATCTGGAAAACTACTAGGTTTCGTCGTGAACGACAAGGGTATTCAAGTGGACCCTGCCAAAGTGAAATCCATACAAGAGATGCCAGTTCCCAAGACAGAGAAAGAGGTCAGAGGCTTTCTAGGACGGTTGAACTACATTGCCCGATTTATCTCGCACCTGACTGCCACTTCTGAACCAATCTTCAAGCTACTGAAGAAAGATCAAGTGGTACGTTGGAATGATGAATGTCAGGCCGCTTTCGAAAGAATCAAAGAGTATCTCCAAGAGCCACCTATTCTTATGCCACCAGTTGAAGGGATACCTCTAATCTTATACTTGACAGTACTGGACAACTCCATGAGGTGTGTGCTGGGGCAGCATGACGAGTCTGGCCGAAAAGAGCACGCTATTTATTACCTTAGCAAAAAGTTTACCGACTGTGAGACCCGATACTCACTGCTCGAGAAAACTTGCTGCGCTTTGCTATGGGCTGCTCGCCGGCTAAGACAGTATATGTTGACTCACACTACTCTATTGATTTCAAAAATGGATCCAATCAAGTATATCTTCGAAAAGGCTGCCTTGTCCGGAAGAATAGAAAGATGGCAGATGATCTTGACTGAATATGACATCCAGTACACGACTCAAAAAGCAATCAAGGGAAGTGTGTTGGCAGACCATTTGGCACATCAGGCAGTGGATGACTACCAGTCTATGAACTTTGAATTTCCAGACGAGAATATCATGGTAATAACTGATTGCGAGATACCTGGACCGGATGAAGGACCTGAGGAAGGATCCCGATGGTCTATGCACTTTGATGGAGCCTCAAACGCTTTGGGTAATGGCATTGGCGCTGTGATCATATCTCCTAAAGGCCCACATACTCCACTCACCGCCCGACTATGTTTCAATTGCACCAACAACATGGCGGAGTATGAAGCCTGTATCATGGGTCTTCGAGCTGCAATTGACCTAAGGATTAAGTTTCTGAGTGTCTTTGGAGATTCCGCTCTCGTGATCAGTCAGATCAAAGGAGAATGGGATATGAAACACCCAAATCTTATTCCTTACAAGGAGTACGTATTGACGTTGCTTCCCCATTTCGAGGAAATAACCTTTGAACACTTCCCAAGAGAGGAGAATTAGTTGGCGGACGCGTTAGCTACGATGTCTTCTATGATCAAAGTCAAATGGGACAACGAGGCTCCCCGGATCATTATTTGGAAATTGGATGAACCTACACATTGCTGTGATCTTGAGACCGAAGAGGTAACAGAAAAACCTTGGTATCATGAAGTAAAGAGGTACCTTGAAGCTCAAGAATGCCCCGAGGGTGCATCCGTTAATGACAAGAAGTTTTTGAGAAGGTTCGCGGAAAAGTTCTTCCTCAGCAATGACATTCTTTACAAACGTAACCACGATTCAACTTTACTGCGTTGTGTGGATAAAACTGAAGCAGAAAGGATCATGGCAGAGCTGTATGAAGGTACCTTCGGAACGCATTCCAGTGGACATACCATGGCAAAGAAAATCCTTCGGGCAGGATATTACTGGTCCACAATGGAAGCCGACTGTTATCAGCATTCTCGGACATGTCACAAGTGCCAAATCTATGCTGATAAGGTGCACATCCGTCCATTCCCTTTGAACGTCTTGACAACACCTTGGCCTTTTGCAATGTGGGGCATTGATATGATCGGCGAGATCAGACCTACGACATCCAACGGGCATCGCTTCATCCTGGTAGAAATTGATTACTTTACAAAGTGGGTTGAAGCAACTTCCTTTGCCACCGTAACCAAGAACGTCGTGGCACGATTCATTCGGCACAACCTGATCTGTCGATATGGTGTACCAGAGAGGGTCATTACGGATAATGGTACCAATCTTAACAACAAGAAGATCACTGAGCTCTGCGAGCAATTCAAGATACAGCACCACAACTCTTCTCCCTACCGGACAAAGATGAATGGGGCTGTAGAAGCAGCTAATAAGAACATTAAGAAGATTGTGCAGAAGATGACAGTGACCTGCAAAGATTGGCATGAGATGTTACCGTTTGCTCTTCATGGGTACCATACCTCAGCATGAACGTCAACAGGGGCAACACCCTATTCCTTGGTATATGGCATGGAGGAAGTCCTACCCATTAAAGTTCAGATACCCTCTCTCCGGATCATGAAGGATGCGGGTTTAAGTGAAGACGACTGGATCCAGACCCGGCTTGATCAACTAAACCTAATCGACAAAAAGAGACTCACTGCTATTTGTCATGGTCAGACGTACCAAAAGCGGATGATCAAGGCATTTAACAAAAAAGTCAGACGACAAGAGTATCAAGTCGGGGACCTGGTAATCAAGCGCATCATTCTACCTCAAGGTGATCCCAGGGAAAAATGGACCCCTACGTACGAAGGGCCATTTGTGGTTAAGAACATCTTCTCAGGAGGAGCGATGATTCTAACTACCATGGATGGTGACGACCTTCCTCACCCCGTCAATGCAGACATAGTGAAAAGATACTACACATGATTAAAGACCCGCTAGGTCGACTGGCCTAGGAAAAAATAAGGGCTTTGCGGCGAACCAAAAGGGTTCGGGCAAAAATAAGGGATGAAAATAAAAAAAATCTGTACACCCGGCAAGTCGAAAACCTGAAAAGGCGGCTTGGGAAAAAATGGGTATCCCGGTGGACCGAAAACCCGAAAGGGAGGTCCAGGCAAAAGTTAGGGATAAGCGTAATACTATGTCTCATTGGATCACCCTGCATCCAGACTTTGGTATCGACTATCAGGCTCAGACGACACCAATCAATCAGATTCATCTCCAACTAAGCAGCAAAGTGATGAGATGCTTGAAGACATAAAGGCGATAGCAGAGTTGGAACCCAGTGGGATTATTCACCTAGCTGTTTTGTTTTCCTTTTTACAAATTGTATAAATCCTATTTGTCCGGCGGCGTTCTCTTACTAGGACGTCAGCCTCTTGTACAAAAACACCTATTTACAGGCAAACTTCAAAATCAATACAAGCTCATTTTTTTCCAGACAAATTGCAAATTGTTTTTTCTTTATCTGTTTTGTTTTGCAAAGAACGTCCAATGTTCATTTTTGATATATGCATTTGACATTAATTGCTGCTCATAAAAATTTACATGCGAAACAAAGGACTAATTACGGGTGACATCGGAAGTAGGGGCAATAAGAATTGTCTAAGAGGTCTAGTTGCTCTGTCCACCAAGGTACCAAGGTAGGTTCGGCTGAAGAATATGACCAAGATGCCTTCACTCTCCTAGAGTAAGACAGTAATGGTAGCTCTCCCCACTGAGGCCTGCAATCATGAACAAATCAGCAATACTCTCCACAAGCAGACTTGGTCCATCATCAGCCCTAAAAAAAAGTTGGGTATCCCCAGTAGGTCTTAACATTCCCCAGCAGAGTATACATATATTCCTCAGCAAGCATCCTCGGCAGTCTTAATATTCCTCGACGAAATATAAGAATGTTCCCCGGCGGAATACCAGATACCCCCAGTGGAGCCATTTCCCCAACGCAGTCTAAAAAAGCTTCCCCGCCAGAGTTGAATCATCTTCCCCAGTAGATTCTGGAAGCTTGTCCCCTGCAGAGTACAAATGTATCGCCCCAGCCATATTCAGAAGGTTATCCCCACAAGAGTCTAACTGGGTTATCTTCAGCAAGTTGCAACGGAAAGATCATCCCCAACGAAGTTCTTTCTATCCCCAACAGAGTTCATCATCAAAATCCCCAATAGAGCTTATCAACGGAATCCCCAGCGGAGTTATCGTTAAAATCTCAGCAAAGCATCTCCTCCCCACAGAGTAATTCCCCGCAGAGTAATCTCTTCACCAGTTTATTCCCCAACGGAGTCATCCTCTCTTGCAAGTTTATCATCTTCGTTCATCATCCCCAGTGGAAGCGAAGAATTCAACATCATTCTCCAGCAGCTATCCGAGATTTATTTTCCCCAGCTAAAACATCACATTTTCATACATCATGATACATGCATATACGCATCATATCATACGATCTAATTTATGTTGAGAACATCATTGCTCGATCCATATCATGCATTGCATATGACTGACCTTTACCTTTTAGGAAAGATGCAGTCAAATTCTCAACTATGTCAATGGAGACAAAACCAGTTAAATCGATTCCTAAAGATTTTTCTGAAGCCAGTCAGTGGAGACAAAACCAGTTAAATTGATTCCTAAAGATTTTTCTGTAAGCCAGTCAATGGAGACAAAACCAGTTAAATCGATTCCTAAAGATTTTTCTGACGCTAATTCAGTCAAAGGAGACAAAACCAGTTAAATCGATTCCTAAAGATTTTTCTGAATCCAGTCAATGGAGACAAAATCAGTTAAATCGATTCCTAAAGATTTTCTGATGCTAATTCGGTTAAAGGAGACAAAACCAGTTAAATCGATTCCTAAAGATTTTTCTGATCCGAACACAGTCAATGGAGACAAAATCAGCTAAGTCGATTCCTAAATATTTTTCCGATGCAAACCCGTCAATGGAGACAACCCGTCAATGGAGACAACCCGTCAATAGAGACAACTCGTCAAAGGAGACACCTCGTCAAAAGAGACAACCTGTCAACGAAGACAAAACTACCTACCAACAACCTCCAGATGGCATCTATAAGCCCATCCTTCTACCAACAATATCCAAATGGAATCTGTAAGCCCATTCCCGACATCACATTGCTGGTACTGCACCATGCGAGTGCAAATTTCTGGGCACTTTAGTGTTCAATCATCTTCAACCTTCGGATCACGAAAGGCACGCAAGCCAATCTACATCCTCAGGTTTAAGAAGATTGAACAGGGGCAACTGTTGTACCCCAAAATTTCCCCTCCCATATTCCTCAAGATTTGTCAAGAATGATCCTCAAATTGCTCAGAATGGCTCAAGAGGTAGACAGTCAAATCACCTCCTAAGGCAGTCAACTGAAATTAGGGTTTTGGTTCTTTCAAGGAATTTGGGGTTTTCAATGGTTCAATCAAGTCTCATAGGCCTATATACATTCTCAAGCACCTACATGCCAAGTTTCAAGACTCATAATGCCAGTTTGCACATTCAAAAGCCTCATTTGATCTACAGTCAACTACAAGGGCAAAATGGTCATTTTGCAGTCAAAAGTCAGAATTTTTGGTCAACATCTTATTTTGAGTTCACAATCATCATTTGATCAAGCCTTGATCATGATTCCACAAGAATAGCTCAAAAATCATCAAGATGCAAAAGTTACTATTTTTGGACAGTAGAAAAAGTCAACTATACTTTGACAAGGGCATAACTTTTTCATGGTTTATCAGAAAAATTCCATCCAAAGCTCATTTTGAAGAGGATGAAATCTCATACAATCCATCTTCACACCCCAAGATCAGAAAATGCTCTCACAAGAAGTTACCAATTTTTACATTATAGGTCAATTTCAAAAGTCAACAAAAGTACACTTTGAGTCAAAGGCCATAACTTGAGATTGGTAAATCCAAATGACATGGGACCAAAGGAATTGGTTATAGGACTTCAATAGCTTTCCAAAATGTCCAAGAACATGGTCATATGATCAAAATTGAGCAAGTTGTGCATTGGAGAAGTTGGGAAATTTTCATGAATTTGCAAAAGTCAACTTTGCTCAAAACACCTTCTTTTTGCTAATGGGCCTCAAATCTCTTCTTGAAACTTCACACATGAGTTATGCACGACCCACCAAGATGAATTAGATCTATTTTCTTATTTTTATTGATTAATTGGATTTTTAATACATATTAATTCATTTAATTAATTTAAATCATAAGAAAATACATGATTTGATTTTTAAATCAATTTGTGAACCAAATATGACCAAGATATGCTGACCAATTCGTGCACAATCAAAAAGATACAAAAAATCCAATTTTGGCAACATTGTTCAATCATGGGAAATCAAGAATATTTGATTTTCAATCAAGGATTTAATCTTCAATGCACATGGATTGGATCCAAAACTTTGACCTAATTTGTTTCTCCTATATGTATGCAGGTAAACCATGACCTAGGACACGACTGAAAGGCTGCAGAAACGACTATACAATTTCAAGAATTTTCAAGAAAACTCAAAACTGGTTTTTGCGTTCTAGGCCAATTCAAGGCGTCTTGTTCATCCAAACCCATTGTAGGAGGTACCAGGAACGATTTGCAATCAAATTCAAGCATCAAAGCTCAAAGAATCACGACATACAGTCCCACGGTTTGCATTCATAATTCAAAACTGTACCTCTTAATTCATGTGCATTTAACATGTTTTTGTGATTGTTTTGCATTGCTAGAGATCATACAAAGCTAATGGAATGAATGAATTGAACTATAGTGCCCTGAATCGTGAGATGCCATGATCAAATTTCTAGGGTTTTCAAGCTTTCAAATAGGGCTTTCTGAACCAGGGAAAATTGGGACCAGTGAGATACATGATTGAAATCGTGAGACCAAGACGAACACAACCCATACCTCGCGAAATATTTATGTTTGCTATATTTCTATTCGCTATTTTTCCTTGCAGGAGGTAGTGGAGGTTAAAAACCCCCGCTATCTGATTCTAATTATACAGGAAAAAGGTTGAAGACAGTGATGTGTTATCATCTGGTTGGTCCATTTGAAAAGCGCGCGTTTTGTTTTTTATTTACAGCATATTGAGTTGTTTGCATATATAATAATTGCTTATTATCCAAATAATAAAAGGATGCAGGTGGTTGAGTGGTAAACGTGTTGGCCTGTGAGCGCTGGGACCTGGGTTCGAATCCCAGGTCCCCCCAAAACCTTGTTATTTTTATTTTTCAGGTATTCACGTGCAGATTTCAAAAGGTGGTCCACCATATACCTCCAATTCCCAAGCGCCAGATGTCTTCAAACTCAGATCCAGTGGCCAAAGTTGAGTCTTCACCATACTCCCTGGTCAGCGCATGTGTAGATAATTCAGAAAGTCAACGAGGCTGGAATTGTTAGTGGGCTTCAGAATTGCTTTTTCACCACAGAATCAGGCCCAACACCCCCCTTCAAGTTTATTTCTTTTCTTTTATTTTTTATTTTTCATTAATTATTTTTTATTATTTTCACTAACAAATTAATATTTATTTTCATAATAAAATTCAGCAAACATAAAAAATCTAATATTTTTATTTATTAAATTTAATTAGTTTATTTTTTGTAAATAAATATTAACATAATTAATTTAGTTTTAATTAGGTTAATTCTAACTTTTTTGCAATAATTTAAAATCAATGTAGAATTAGGGTTTTTAATAACTTTTGACCATCTTTTTATTTTTTCCTTAAAAAACATAAAAAACTCAAAAAATATCTTTCTTTATTTAATTAATTAATTAGTCTAGGTTTAATTAAATTAAATACAAAATAATAAAAATCTCTTTCTTTCTCAAAAAAAGGGTCAAAACCCTAAAAACTCTCCGATTCAATTTTTCTCGCGCGTGTGATTATTCTTGATTCATATTTTGATCCATATAATTGTATTTGCTCCGAGGATGTAATAGCTTTAATTAGGACTTCTTATCGCTTTCATTTATTTCCCGCAATTTACTTTTTCAAGGGTTTGTTTTTGGCGATGTAAATACCCGACGCCTTGTAATAGCTTAGTTTTATTTTCCGCAACTATTAACTGCTAGATGTATGCTAACTAGGCTATGCATGACAAAATCTCTCTTAAATTAAAATCAATCATAGCTCACCATACCATGTACAAAGATAACAAAACTGAAACCTGACACACTCGCACATGCCACTCTTAGGGTACGCCTCACTTGGTTGCCTCGACGTGGTCATTGAGTATAGGGTGTTTTAGAGGTCGCCCTCCTGTCTAAAGATCAAAGTTGCCTCGAAACGGTTGCCTCGATAAAAAATGATCTAAGACATTAGGGTTACCGCTAAGGCGTCCTACCATTGCTTTAGTGACCACATGTCCCTTAATCGAATTGACTCGAAAACTCCAACGACGGTGCTACCTACTTCTCAATAGTGCGATAGTACTGTCTAAATGACATTTACACAACTTAATTTCTTTTGAGTAGGTAGAGGTTCTCAGGTACTTGCTCTTTCAAAACAAAACAAACTTTTCGCACTTACACTTTTCAAACAAAAGTTTTCAAACAACACTTCATATACTCTTGAGGACAGATGCAAGAGTTAAATCGAAGTTTTCAAACAAAACGTTTTCAAAAACCCATGAACACAAGAAAAGCAAACCATTTGAAAACATAGTGAGCAAGTACCTAAGAGCCCGTGGATAACCACGGATAGAAAGGGTGCTAACACCTTCCCTTTCTATAATCTACCTCCCGAACCCGAGAAACATCTCGAAAAGGAATTTTTCTGTGCTTTTGTCCTTTCCTTGTTGGATAAAATAAAAGACGGTGGCGACTCTTGCTTACCGCGAAATTTTGCGAAAACAAACGCAAAACGCGAACCAGCATTCCAAAACAGTCAGTTCTATTCCCACCGATCACACCAATATATGACACAATATCATTAGATCATTCCATATTTCTTTCAGAATTAAAAGATGCATAAAATTATTTTTAAACATTTAAAATAATTCAAATAAAGTGAAAATTTATAAAAAAATATCAAAACACAAAATAAAATTGTGAAAAAAAATCAGAAAGAGAAAAATCAAAAATATTTTTCATAATTTTTTCAGATTTTTCGGACTAAAAATGAATTTTCTATGATTTTTTGAAATTTAAAACAATTAAATATAAAAATCAGAAAATAAAAATAAAGTCAAAATATATGGACCATTAGATGAGAGTCAAAACGCGTTAGTAATCAAATCCTAGGGATCTAGCGCGAAGTGCATATCATGGTCATTAGTGAATAAAGCATAAAATCAAATATAATATCAGATTTAAAAAAAAACAAGTGGCAGGCCATCATTGGTTGGAAGATGACACGTTGGTCATCTTCAACCTCCAGCCAACGTGAATTGTAGGTCTCTCAAACTGTAAAATCAGAAGCTCAGACCTATGCCATTCGCTTTGTCTCTTCAAGACGAAGACAACCACACCCTCGTGACAAATTTATATAAACTGTAGCTCAAGCAATTTGTGAAGAAAGTTTTGAAAAGGGATTTGAAATTTCATGGTCAAAACGTGTTTCCAGATAAAAGAAAGTGTTGCAATTAGAACCAGGGCAATGAGAGCTTCACAATGATATTAAAGTTTTGAAGAACTGATGGAGAAATCTACCTATTGAATTTGAGTTGCAGAGCTCTGAAATTGGACTTCTATGGATCAATATAGGGCACAACTCTTGAAGGTAATTATATGGTTAGCTTCAGGGAAGATCAAAGAAGGTGAATTGATAGAAAAATTAGATTGAAAAAGGATTGAACATTGATTTCGAAGTTACAAAAAATTGAGTTATGGAGCAAGTTTGGCAGGGTGATTCTGGCTATTCAAGCTTGAGGAAATGAATGAGGGATGACCCTCTATTTATAGGGAATCAAATGGAATTTTCAAGCGTGTGAAATGATGAAGTTTGGAGGGACATCGTATGGACCTGATACACGAGTAAGGTGTGATCTGTTTTGCATCAAAACTCATCCAATCTTTGCGTTTTAAGGCTCTAATCCACTTTGGCAAGTTGGTTAAACATGTTTAGACCATAAACGCATGCTAATTTGATGTTTAGAAGCCAAAACATGAATTTCAAATTCTGACTTATGAAGAAACTTCAGTTTCAAGTTACCAAGTTCAACTCAATGGCATTCCCAACTCAAGGGGTCTTAGGGCATGATTCTTGATGCTTTAGAAAGATGAGATTACAAGCTTTGCAATTGGAAAAGAATGGGATCAAATGGATGTTTGAGCTGAAATTTGCAATGAGTCAAAGTTGGGAAAAAGAAGTTGACTTTCCATAGAAATATTTCAAGTTTTTCTTCAAAAGTGACCTATAATGTTTTGCATCCAAACATGGCCTTCCACTTGTAATTTTCTCTTGACCAAAAAATATGGAATGAAATAGACCTCTTGAATGACATTTTGAGACTTGAACCATTCAAAATCTCCAAAAACTGAGAGAGTTATGAATTGTTGAAGTTGGCGAAAAATCATGAAATGACCTATAATCTTTTGTATCCTTAGGTTATCTTCCATCCATTTTCTCACTTTGCACATAAACAAAGGAATAAAGTTTAAATCCTCAAGATCATTATGGAAAAAGAGTGGGCTCAAGGTGATAAAAATTGACCAAGTTATGATCATTTGAAGTCACACATGGGAAATTGGGGGTTCATCTGGAGGACTTGTAATCTTTCTTCATCATCAAGTTTCTTCCACATGAAAACTCCTTGAAACTTTTGAAGTGATTTGTTAATAACCCTTTGAATAGAAGTATTTATTTGGAATAACTCAAAAATACCAAAATATGAGCAAGATATACTTCTTTGAAGTTCAAAACCCTATCTCATAGATTAAGAAAATGCTTTGAGGAACTTTGACAATTTTGAACAACCTTCTTGAACCAACACCTTTTCTTTGTAAATAGAAGTTGTTAAGGATGATAATGAGAACTCATAGCCACCAAAACCACTTATATATCTTGAGAATTGAGAGAAATATGCACTTGTGACCAATGGGAATAAGGCCTTGTCCAATCATGACAACTTCTTCAATCAACCCCTTATACTTTTGAATCAATCTTGATAACTTTGAAATATGGTGAACCAAAATAACCTTTCCATGCCATTTCTTCCAAAACAACTCCAATGGAGAGGTTTGAAATTCTCAAACTTTATTGACTAGGGCATGGAAATAAACTCATGGACCCATGGATCAACTTGCTAAGCCACATTGCCTTTACCTACATTATTAACAAGTAAGACAAACCAACATTGCATTTTATTAATTAAAAAGGAAAGTCAAAACAAAACATGCATAATCACAAAAGAAAAACAAGTCAAGGTGCTTGGTGATTCCTCAAAGAGTAAAGCTAGAGATAAGGAGGAGAACCAAAATCCCTAATGTGATCTTGTTGTGATTGAATCAATATGGTATGATGAAAGGATCTTAGCGGCAAAAATTGGGGTACAACAGCTGCCCTTATTTAAGCTTCTTCTATTTGGAGATACGAAGGTTAAAAATATTCGTGTCGACGCGATCGAAGATACTTAAATATAAAACAAACCCTATTTTTGGCCCTAAGATGCCATGCAATGCTTATGGGTATGAATGCATACGAACAACTTCAAAAGGACGCAAAACACCACTGGGGATGTAACAAAGGAAGTAAGGATCAAAAGAGAAGCCCGTCCAGGAAAATAAATCACTAGTGAACAAAAGACTCGATTTATAGAGGATGGTAAAATGCCAAAAGACACACCAATTTTTACTGAAGGCGAGACTACCAACGTTCACCGAAGGTAGAAAGAGAAAAGAAATAACAACACCGACGTTTACTGATGGTGAGCTACCAATGTTCACTGAAGGTAGAGAGAAAGAATCATCGACGTTCACCGAAGATGAACTACCAACTTTCATTGAAGGTAGAAGGACAAGAAATATCATAGCACCGCCGTTCACTGAAGGTGAGCTACCAACATTCACTGAAGGTAGAGAGAAAGAATCATCGACGTTCACTGACGATGAACTACCAAATTTCACTGAAGGTAGAAGGAAAATAAATATCATAGCATCACAGTTCACTAACGATGAACTACCAACATTCACTGAGGGTAGCAAAAAGATAACAATCACCAACTTTCACTGATGGTGATCTACCAACTTTCACGGAAGGTAGATAGAAAAGAAATATCATAGCACCGCTGTTCACTGACGATGAACTACCAACATTCACTGAGGGTAGCAAAAAAGATAACAATCACCAACTTTCACTGATGGTGATCTACCAACTTTCACTGAAGGTAGAGAGAAAAATATATCATAGCATCGCTGTTCACTGACGATGAACTACAACATTCACTAAAGGTAGCAAAAAGATAAAAATCACTGACTTTCACTGAAGGTGACCTATCAACTTTCACTGAAGGTAGAGAGAGAAAATATCATAGCACCTCTATTCACTGACGATGAACTACCAACGTTCACTGAGGGTAGCAAAAAGATAACAGTCACCAACTTTCACTAAAGGTGACCTACCAACTTCCACTGAAGGTAGATAGAAAAATATATCATAGCACCGCCGTTCACTGACGATGAACTACCAACATTCACTGAGGGTAGCAAAAAGATAATAAGTTTTCCAAGAATTCCGGCGTTTCACCTAGGACGGGTCTCAACTTCTTCTTTAACTAAGGCACTCTGGTTGGAAAGGGTAATATATAAGCTGTCTCAAATAAAGAGACCTGCTACTTGCTGTTATAGGAAGGATTGTAAAAATGATTTCTTGGGGAAAACAATATGGCTTCCTGGGGAAAGGAAAATATTCCAACTGACGAGATAAAGTCTTCTCGTGAAAAATAAATGCACATTCTCAAACCAAAGCTCGAAGCTTGCAGAAATCCAAAGTAATAATGTTGTTGGAAAACAAAGATTCAAACCAGAAATAAACTGGAATGAGACAGTCAACCAAAATACATCCTTTGAGAATAAACTCAAGAGGGAAACCCAAATCATCCAGGCAAAGAGCTGTACAGGAAAGCTAGAGTAAAAATATTCCATGAGGGATAATTCAGTGGGGAAATTGAAAGAATATACACTTTCTGCTTAATGCCAACACTCTATTGGAGAGAGGACAAACCAACTCTACAAAACAGGGTAATATGTCAAAAAAATATTAATGAATGCGAATGAACAATGATTTTCTAATTGTAGCTATGCATGATGTATGTATGAATGTATGAGTGTTATCATGTATATGCTAACAAGATAAACATATAACACTAGGGATAAACAAGCAAAGCCAACTCGAGCACCAACAACACTCGGCTAAATCTCATCCAGGATGAACATCCCATAAGAAACAATAAGCACCAACGGAGGAAACAAAATCCTATTTCACGGCTTAACTTCACTGGGGAGGAACATAATCTGGAAGTTAACAAATCATAGCGATACAACAGTATAGATACATGGATATAACATCCTTCTCCAGGATTCACCGGGGAATAAAATTTAGACTTCGACGGGGAAACAAATGCTTTCACGGTCCGCACTTCTACTGGGGATTGCAACGCTGATTTCAAACAAGGAAGATGGAAACCATATCGGCAAAACATCAAATGAGTATTTCGAGCTAACTTTAATGGAGAAATACCATACATACTTCACTAAGGGAGATAGTGCCTCATCATTGAGATATCAACTGAGGACCTTATGATGACTTTATTGGGGCATATCAAAGAGAGGAAACCAAGATACGTTCTTCATTGGGGAAAACATAGATACGTTCTTCAATATTGAGAGTAAGTATTGCACCAACTTCTCTGGGGAAAAAGTATGAAATCTCATGGGGATAACAACTTGGAGAGTTAAGAAGTCAAACATTACAGTAAGGAATCAATCTTATGAGGATTTTAAATCAAACCCAACACTTGGCGGGTGAAAACCCAAAAAGTTGATAACCATTTCAACACTTCTTAAACAAAACATTGCCCTTGCCTGATTATCGGGCAATCAAATAAAACTGCAAGTACTGCCGAGAGGGAGATGCTTCATAAATGAGTCAAAACTCAGCACGCACAGGGAGAAAAGACTTTTATCAAATAGTGAGGCCTTCACTGGGGAACCCTGGTTTGAACCTTCATATCATGCAAACTTATTCCAACAAAAAAATTCCCTGGGATAGCCTTCCTGGGGAGTCAAGAAGTCAACATTATAGAAAGAGGTCAAACTCCTGGGGATTTTAGATCAAACCCAACACTTGGCGAGTGAAAACCCAAAGGGTTGACAACTGTCTCAACACTTCTTAGAAAATATACCACCCTGGTTTAGCTTCCTGGGAAATAAATACCAATAATAATGCCAATACTGCATAAAGAGCGACATTTTGCAAATAGTTCCATCTCAGCACATCAAGGGAAAAAGACCTTTCATCATATGAGGGAAAACTTTGCTGGGGAATCTTGGATAGAGGCCTCAGACCAAGCAAACCCAAAAAAATCAGAAAATGAACCAACACTTGACTGGGGACACTGGGATCACAAACCCGATACTGCACTTTACACCAATTGATATCGTCCTTAATATACAATAAACACGCGCATACCAGCAAAAACAACCTGAGAAAACCTTCCCGGGGAAAACAAAACTTCTCAAAATTACGGGAGTTCGTCCATTCCTAGGATCACCATCTTTTGTTTTCCTCTTGAATCACAAAATCTAAAGTAAAAGTAAGTTGTAAATTCTTTTTTGAAAAACAATTTTGTTATTTAATCTTTTCGCTTTGAAAATTATTATCAATAATAAATGGAGTCTTTGTAAGCTGAATAAAATAAGAAATACAAAGAATTGGGTAAAAAGCTCAAATTTTATTGATAGAATGGTAGTTTATGAATGGCGAGACTCCATGGATAATTACAAAGTTTGGAAAATGGTAATATATAATGAAAAGATACATTGAGATACAATGACCACTATTCCCTCTAACAACTTTGAAATCCCGAGCAGCAACTTCTGTTGAAGTATGGTGAGGACCCAAGAAGATTGTTGCTTCAATGATCAAGTCTTGTCTGATGCAGTTACTTGCCAAGAAAGTCCCTAACTTTTGCCTAAGCTCTCCTTGCGGGTTTTCAACTTAGCAGGATTTTTTTTCTTCTGTTCATGTCTCTAATTTTTGCCTAGACCGCCCTTTCAGGTTTTCGGCCTACCGAGATGCTCCTTTTGCTTAAGCCGCCCTTTCAGGTTTTCAACTTAGCGAGCTGTCCTTTTATTTCTTTAGGCGAAGTATTTCTTGACTGCATCAATATTCATGGGACTTGGGAACTCCTCGCCATCCATAGTTTCAAGAATTAATGCACCGCCAGAGAAGGCTTTCTTGACAACATATGGGCCTTCAAAATTGGGAGTCCACTTGACCCTAGAATTAACGTTAAAATACATGATATTCCTGAGCACGAGGTCGCCTTCTCTGAATTCACGAGGTTTGACCTTCTTATCAAAAGCTTTCTTCATTTTCTTTTGATATAACTACCCATGACACAAAGCCGTCATTCTCTTCTCTTCGATCAAATTCAATTGGTCAAACCTGTTCTGAACCCATTCAGCCTCTGTCAACTTGGTTTCCATTATCACACCCAAAGAGGGAATCTCAACCTCGATTGGGAGCACAACTTCCATTCCATACATAAGGGAGAACAGGGTTACTCCTATTGAAGTGCGGACATATGTCCGATATCCATGTAAATCAAAAGGGAGCATTTAATGCCCAATCTTTATAGGTAACAACCATCTTCTGGATGATCTTCTTGATTTTTTTATTAACAGCTTCAACAAACCCATTCATCTTCGGTATGTACGGAGATGAATTATGATGGAAAATCTTGAATTCTTCACACAGTTCAATCATCATCTTGTTGTTCAGATTCAAGCCATTGTCGGTGATAATTTTGATCGGCACACCATACCGACATATGAGATTATTCTTAATGAAGCGCACAACCAACTGCTTAGTAACATTAGCATATGAAGTAGCTTTCACCCATTTGGTGAAGTAATCAATTGCTACCAAGATAAAACGATGTTCATTCGAAGCTTTGGGTTCTATCATCCCAATCATGTCAATACCCCACATAGAGAAAGGCCACGGGGAAGAAATAACATTGAGAAGTGTTGGAAGCACATGAATCTTGTCCGCATAAACCTGGCATTTATGGAACTTCTTTGCAAATTTGTAACAATCAGATTCCATTGTCATCCAATAGTAACATGCCTTTAGCATCTTTTTAGCCATCGAATATCCATTGGCATAAGTTCCAAATGAACCTTCATGAATCTCATGAATCAACATGTCTGCTTCGTGTCTATCCATGCATATGAGCAAAACCATGTCATAATTTCTCTTGTACAACACATTTTCACTGAGGAAGAAGCTGCCAGCCAATCTTCTCAATGTCTTTCTATCTTTATTCGATGCACCAATCGGGTGTTCCTGAGTCTGGAGAGAATGCTTGATATCATAATACCAAGGTTTCTCATCTGCTACCTCTTCTATTGTAAACATATGAGCAGGCCCATCCAGTCGCTGAACTATAATTCAAGGTATATCATTCCAAGTATTCACTTGATACATAGAAGCCAGAGTTGCCAGAGCATCCGCCAATTGATTTTCGTCTCTGGGGATGTGATGGAATTTAACTTTATTAAAGAAGGGTTACAATCTTCTAGCATAATCTTTGTAAGGGATCAAGCCAGGGTGACGAGTATTCCATTCTCCTTTAATCTGATTTATTACCAAAGCTTAATCACCATACACATCAAGAATTTTAATCCTGAGACCAATAGCTTCCTCTAGACCCATGATGCAAGCCTCATATTCTTCTATATTATTAGTACAATCAAATTTCAACCTTGCAGTAAAAGGAATGTGTGATCCATGTGAAGTGACAATCACAACACCAATTCCTTTACCATAAGCATTCACAACTCCATCAAATATCATACTCTAGCGAAATTCAGGATCAGGACCTTCCTCAGGCAATGGTTCATCACAATCTTTTACTTTCAAAAACATCACATCCTCACCGGGGAAATCATATTTTACAGACTGATAATCACAACTGGTTGGTGAGCAAGGTAATCTGCCAACACGCTGCTTTTAATAGCTTTTTGAGTGCGGTATTAGATATCATGTTTAGATAACAGCATCTGCCAACGGGAAATTCTCCCAGTAAGAGCAGGCTTTTCAAAAATGTACTTGATTGGATCCATTTTGGAAATCAACCAAGTAGTGTGATTCAACATATATTGCCGCAAACGTTTTGCCGCCCAGGCCAGAGCACAACATGTCTTTTCCAGCATGGAATACTGCGATTCACAATCAGTAAACTTTTTAATTAGATAATAAATGGCATACTCTTTCTTCTCTGTTTCATCTTGTTGTCCCAGAATACAACCCATGGAATTATCTTACACTGTTAGGTACATAATCAATGGTCTTCCTTCAACAGGAGGGAGCAATATAGGAGGTTCAAGCAAATATTCTTTAATACTTTCAAATGCCCTTTGGCAGTCATCTGTCCATACATAACCTTGATCTTTCTTTAACAACTTAAAGATCAGTTCACACGTTGCAGTCATGTGGAAAATGAATATGGAAATATAATTCAAACGCCCGAGGAACCCTCAGACTTGCTTTTCAGTTCTCGGTGCTGGAATTTCTTGAATTTCTTTGACTTTATCAGGGTCAACTTCAATCTCTCTCTGGCTAACAATGAAACCCAACAATTTCCCTGACCGAACAGTGAAGGCACATTTATTAGGATTCAAGCGGAGACGATACTTCCTCAAACGCTGAAACAACTTCAACAAATCTTCTACACGCCCTTCCTCAGTATGGGATTTAGCAATCATATCATCAAAATATACCTCAATTTCCTTGTGCATCAGATCATAGAATAGGGTTTTCATAGCCCTCTGGTACATTGCACCAGCATTCTTCAACTCGAAGAACATCACTCTGTAACAAAATGTTCCCCAGGGTGTGATAAACGTTATTTTTTCCATGTCCTCAAGAGCAATTCTTATTTGATTATACCCGAAAAATCTATCCATGAACGAGAAAACTTTGAATTTTGTTGTGATATCCATTAACATATCAATGTGTGGCAATGGAAAATCATCTTTTGGACTGGCTTTATTTAGATCTCTGTAATCTACGCACATGCGAACTTTTCCGTCTTTCTTCGGTACTGGGACAATATTGGCAATCCACTGAGGGTACACTGATTTCACAAGAAAACCAACATTAATCTGCTTTAGAACTTCTTCTTTGATCTTCACTGCTATATCAGGGTGAGTTCTTTACAACTTCTGTTTGATTGGCAGACACTCTGGCTTCAGCAGCAAACGGTGCTCTATAATATCTGTATCTAGACCATGCATATCTTGGTAAGACCAAGCAAAAATATCCACATAGTCTTTCAACATCTCAATCAACCTGCTCTTCACATCATGATGCAGCAATGCTCCAATCTTGACTTCCTTCAGATCTTCTTCTGAACCCAAATTGATTACTTTTAAGGCTCTTTAAACGACTGAATGGTGTTCTCCTCATGCTCAAGCAACCGCGAGACCTCTTCTGGAATCTTATCATAGTCTTCTTCTTCGGCCTCATACACAGGACATTCAAAGTTGGGAGAGGGTGCAAGGTCATTGTATTCAAAGAGTTTTTTATTTATCTGCACATATGATTTATGATTGCTTTTAGAAACTGACACATATAACAAGTGATCATGCAGATTGTATCTTAGTTATTATTTATTTTGAAAGGTTTTTTTTTTCTGATTACCATTTTCCAAGAAAAAAACAAAAAATAAAAACACAATTTGGGAAACAAAGACAACTTTTATTATTGATTTTAAAAATCACAGCAGACAGATAAGCCCATACAATATTAGTACTTTCACTTGGGGCAGAGTGAAAGCTTTTCAAAAAGATTAACAAGAAACAAATTACTTTGAAACATGTATGCAAGAGGGAACATCGATGGTGATCCAGTTCTGAACCCTAACTCCGTGCGTCACATCATTTGGCATTTCTGGCTCAGCTTCATCTTCCACAATGGAATTAATCCCGGTAATAGTTGGATGAAGATAACCCCCGCTACGAAAGATGTCTTGATACTTGCCTGCAGCAGACTTCGGCTTCATGCTCCTACCTTTATCATTCTTTACAAAAAACCCCAAGCCAGCTATATTCTTGTTTACAGGTGGATCAACAATCTGTCCCCATACTTCACTATGGCCATTACGCACCACCTGCTGCGTATCCTTAAATGAAGCCATAGAGTTCTCATTTCCTCTTATATTATAGATGGATAAAGCTTGGAACTGGGTTCCAACAACAACTTCACCCGCCTCCATAATACTGAAAGAGGACAAATGAGATATCAATAATGCTTGTTCTCCATTTATAATCACCACTTTTCCTCCGCGTATAAACTTTAGCTCCTGGTGTACAGTCGAAGTAATATCCCCCGCCTCATCTATCCACGGCCGTCCCAACAAGAAGCTATAAGCGGGTACAATATCCATGACCTGGAAAGTAATCTGAAACAAATGTGGGCCTATATGAATAGACAAGTCCACTTCACCAATAACAAATTTCCTTGATCCATCAAACGCTTTCACAATAATTCCACTTGGGCGCATGGGCGTTCCTTGATATTTCAACTTCATAAGTGTGTTCCTTGGTATAATGTTCAATGCGGATCCATTATCAATCAGCACATTGGATAGTGAATCATTCTTGCAGTTCATAGAGATGTGGAGGGCCAGGTTATGATTCCTTCCTTCATCGGGCAACTCATCATCGCAGAAACTCAGGTTATTACATGAAGTAATGTTCCCTACTACACTGCTGAATTGGTCTACAGGAATGTCACTTTCCACGAAAGCTTGGTTCAATACCCTCATCAAAGATTCTCTGTGAGCAGAGGAGTTCATCAATAAAGCCAAGATAGATATTTTTGGAGGAGTCTGCAGTAGCTGATCTATAATTCTGTAGTCGCTCATCTTGATTATCTTTAAAATATCATCCACCTCTTTCTCCAGAGTAGCACCACTAGATTCACCCACTGCCTTCTTGGGTTCAACGTTTTCAACAATTTTCTTTCCAATACTAACATCTCTACGAACAACTGGTGCAAATATACGACCACCACGAGTCACTCTGCTAGTCTCACCAATATTTCCACCATTAGGCATTGGCTGGATGGGAACTTCCACACCATCCTCTAAGATTGTAGCATTATATTTGTAGGGTACAACCTTATCTGACTTGTAGGGACATGACCCGACAAACTAATCACCAATGGAGTAATAGATGGCTTGCTATGATATTCAACTTCAAAATGAGTAGGTGTGCCGAAACAAGGCACAATAACATTTACTCCCTCTTCAACATATTCATCCAATACAGAGTCATCTCTGGAAAATATATCTTCATCTGAGGAGAAGAACTCATCCGTAGAGGCATACTCATCACCCGACTCCTCTTCAGCCAAACAAACCTCAATCTCATTAACCTCATGGTAATCATCCCTTTGACCTATAACCTTGATAGTTCCATTATCCAATAACAACTGAATACCTTTCCTTACAATTGAACAACCTCGGGAGTCTCGACAGCAAATTCGGTAAGATCCATACTGATGTTCTACCTGACCAGCCATGTGGCAGAATATAGCATGAAATTGTACAAGATCCTCATTCATATATTCCACATCAAAGATTTTGAACTCTCCAGGACATCCAGAAACCATGTTTACTTCCTCTTCATACTCTTCCCTAGGCTTGATTATGTGGATGAGGCCATCATCCATCATCTCCTACAAATCAGCCTTTATCTTGTCACAACCCTGTATATTTGTACTGCAAATAGCACAACCAGCATGGTCATGCGTATAGTAGCTAAATTCACAGAGGTCTGCATGCATTTTCACCAAATCTCTTCTAACCAAATTAATATAAAAAATCTAGAAGTCACCTGGACAACCGGCCACCATGTTCACAACATTTGCTCCTCCATGCTTTGGCAGAGGATTATCTTTCACATTAGGGCCAACATCCTTGAAAGAAAAGATACCAAACTTCACCAATTCATGTACTTCAGTTTTCAAAGGATAGAAGTTCTCAACATTGTGCCCTGGTGCTCCTTGATGAAAAGCACATGTTTGGATTGCCTTGTAATACCAAGGCAATGGTGATGGTACAACGTGAGGTGGTCTAGTCTGAACTAACTTCTTTTAAATTAACGCAGGGAGTAATTTTGTATAGCTCATAGGAATAGGGTCATAACTCCCCCTTCTCTAATTATACCCTTGATTCCCCTGATGGGATGGTATCAGATAAGCAACAATGGTTAGAGCTACACCAACAACTAGAGTAACTGAGGCCACTTGTTGATGACACTGATAATTTCTTCTAGGAGGATTAACCCTCCTTTCTTGTATAACAGCGTTTGTATCTCATTCCTTCTTTTTGGAAAACCCATAGGATGGCTTCTTCGTACTTCCAGAACTTTCACCATTCGTTAAACGACCCTCTCTTGCAGCCTCTTCTAAGCGGATACCCATGCCTACCATTTCAGTAAAGTCACTTGGCACACTCGCTACCATCCTTTCATAGTAGAAAGCACCCAGAGTCTTCAAGAAACTCTTAGTCATCTCCTTCTCTCCATGGGAGGAATCACTTGGGCGGCTACCTCACGCCATCTCTGTGCATATTCTTTGAATGATTCCCTGTCTTTCTGGACCATGGCCCTGAGTTGATCACGGTCATGCGCCATGTCCATGTTGTATTTGTATTGTATGATAAATGCTTCTCCCAAGTTGTTGAAAGTATGGATGTTGACGCTGTCCAAACTCATATACCACTTCAGCGCAACACCAATCAAACTATCCTGAGAAAAGTGAATCAACAAACGTTGATCATCAGTGTGGGTAGACATTCTCCTTACATACATCACAAGATGAGCAAGAGGACAAGTTTTGCCCTTATATTTCTAAAATTCCGAGACCTTAAACTTCGTAGGTATCTTAACATTCAGGACCAAGCATAAATCATTCACATTCTGCCCAAATAATTCCTTTCCCCTGAGGGCCTTCATCTCCCTCTGCATCTTGTCAAACTGTTCTTGAAAATCATCCATTCTATCATAGAGACCCAAGTCTTCACTTAGTGGAGGAAAAGGACGACACATATCATCATTAACAACTGGAACCATATTCACCGAAGGAGGTGCAGTAGGAGCAACATGCACCACAAGAGGTGCATGGGTAATAATCGTATGAACAACTGGAGTATCTTGAGGACCAAGATTGAAACCTTCAGGCACACAGTTCTCTGGCATTCCCCATGGATAACCTTGAGGCATGCGATTCTGAACAACAGCTAGAGTAGAAGACATAGGAACATTAGGAGCTTCAGTAGTAACCCTTGTTTGTTGAGGTTGAACACTCGGTGGCTGATTCTGAGCAGCCACCAGAGATTCCATCAGAGCAGTAAGATTTTCCATGCCGTCCTTCAAAGCAGAAACTTCCTCGCACAGCTCGCGATTCTATTGTTATAAGTTGTCCATCTTCCTTCTGAAATTAGCTCGAGTGTGCTAGTGGTGAGACAACTTGCTGAACAAAGAAAAGGAGCTTGATAAGACACCTGGCTATGCATAACAAATGCAAGAAATATATGCAATATGATGCATGATATGCAATGCACATGATTTATTTTATTATTAATATTTCAAGGGACTTAAAGATTTATAGACATATTGTAAATATCAAAGTAATAACACATTTGAAATACTGAATTTTTTTAATTATAATAACTTCAAAATGGATTACAAGTTACAATAATCCCTAGTAAAAGATGAAAATAAAGTCTAAAACCATAAGAAGTAAAGCTGATGGAGATCACTCTATACGCTGACGCTTCCCTGTAAGCTTGGCAATCTGAGCCTTCAACCTCTGATTTTCTTTCGCATATCTGGTGGCAACCTCCTTCCGATCATCTGAATTATGAAGTGAGCAACTAGCATCTGACTGAGGATTATGAGAAAATAAATCCCATTGCCTCTCCATGGTCTCTACAGCCCGACTCTCAAGAATCTCAATCAAGTTGTCTTTCTCCTTCAAGTCTGCTCTATAGGAAATCTCTAAAGTTTGACACTTATTCTTCCAAGCATCCTTTTCCTGCTGCATCCTGACTAAAGCAAGTTTTAGATCTTCTATATCGTCTAATAAGGGAGGAGTGGTCTTCACAAACAAATCAGGCATATGTGCTTCCCGGGAATACGACATCTTCAACTGAATAGCTCTCGCTTGGACCCACTGAAGATAAGGCTCCAAAGAAACAGCCCCCCTAGGTCCCAAGTCTTTCCTACTCTTCCTATGAATG
The DNA here is from genome assembly GCA_948472305.1 of Vicia faba. NCBI lineage: Eukaryota > Viridiplantae > Streptophyta > Magnoliopsida > Fabales > Fabaceae > Vicia > Vicia faba. The sequence goes on from OX451741.1 coordinate 37,213,323, forward strand.
TGACACCAGGCCTTCACAATCTGCTCCCTAGCTTCCTTATGGTCTTCTCCCTCCTTCAAAAAAAAAACTACTCAAATGAATACTATTTGGTTTATCCCTCATCGGATAACCAAGATGTCGTCGTGTAAGAACAAGGTTATATTTTATTCCTCCCTTTGTACCAAGAAGAGGTACATTGGGGAAACTACCACAACTGTCGACAATCTCTACATCCTTGTAAGATCGATGATACCAATCAATATCTGAGTGAGTAAGTGCCATGATCTTAGGAGCCCAACGGGGTTCCTTCTTGACATCCCAGAAAGCATCAAACTGAGGCATATGAGAAATAAACCACCTGTACAACAGAGGCGTGTGACATACAATCATCCTCACACGATAAGAATTTCGAAGATGAATAAAGTAATAAGCATCACCCAAAAATGTAGGAACTGGGTTTCCAACCATGAAGATCCTGATAGCATTAATGTCAACAAACTTGTCCATATTAGGAAATAAGAACAACTCGTAAGCAAGTAGAGCAAAGATGGCCTCAAAAGCGACTGTACTCTTCATCCTGGAAAAGTAACGAGCTTTCTCCAATAAGAAGTGAGCTGGTAATCCTCTAATCCCTCCTTTAGTAGTCATATGGGCTTTAACCTCAAACTTCCCCAGATGGATCAAAGCAGCAATCTCGTGTGGTTTTGGCTCACCATTCAAACCAGTAAAAGGAACACGATCGGTAATAGGTAAATCCAATAAATAAGAATACTCTTCTAGTGTAGGCATCAACTGATAATCAAGGAAAGTAAAGCAATGATACATCAGATCATAGAACTGGACCAAAGTCGAGAGAATACCCTCCTTTATACTAAGCTTCATGAGAGGAATGATGGATCCATACTTCTTCTGAAACTCTGCAGAGCACTCAATCTCGGGAATTAGACTGATCAAATCATCTATCTTTGGATCTTTGAAACTGTATTTTCCGGTCTTTCTTTTTCCAGAATCCATGGTCAAAAGGTACCTGAGATATTCACAAATGGTCAACTTTCAAGTCCCTTGAAATGAAACTTCTTCAAAAGATGCTTATGAGTGCATGGATGCATGATGCAACAATCACACACAAGATCACAAACATAGGGTTCATAGGTTCAACGTCACAAGTATGAGGTCGAAGGTACTACCCATAAGGTATGGTCTAAAAGTTATCAACTGTCGAACAAGGTTCTAGTGGTTCCCAAAGTCTACATCCTTCCTTAGGATATTACTAACTTCTCGATTAACTCGGTAATTAGTAATATTCTCAAGAAAAACTTGTCCGAGCGTAGTATCGCGTGACAACTATTTCCGGATTACTCCGTCATAGCTTCCGCACTACACCTAAAAGTCCAAGATGGGTTAGGTATTCTACGGTCCTCAACTTCAGCAGGCTCCCAGGTCAAAAGCAGTACGTCTTCTTGATCACTCGGTAAATGACACTACAGTCAAAGGGGCCTCCACTGAGTGGGGGATCTCATGCCTCCTTTTTTGGGATTACTCCCTCAAAGTTAACATGACTATACCGCCCGTCCTATCTTAAAGTTTTCCCAAGTCCGAGTATAGGACTTATAAGTAATCACCAAGCACCCTGAAAACCAGGAAAATCTAGGCAAACATATGTACAACATATAATATAACACATAAACAACAATAACACATATACATATATAAACAAAGATAGGTTTAACCTACTTACGGATGGACCAGCAAGAGGTCAATCTTTCCCCAGTGAAGTCGCTATTTTTTCCTGTAGTGGTAAAATGCTTAAGACTAAGCCATTAGATTGACTAGACTTATACAAATCAAATTAAAAATCGCCACCGTGCTTTAATGTTTTCGCAGGAACCTCTTTGAAAAATCTGTATATTTTGGCTATAAAATGTTGTATGAAAAATATATGGTGGAGGTGAGAAAAGAAGTATATTTTTTATGATTTTTGCACCCTCCGTGGTTGCAAACCTTTAGTGCCTACGTACCACCTTTCGTGCAATAGGGGATCAGGGTACACGTAGTTCACCTTTTAAAAATTCTAAAAAAAAACAAATGTGTTGGTTAATTTTATGAGATAAGACATCATCGTCATTGTCCGTGTGGAAAAACATACTTACTACCCACAATCATGAGAAAGGAGAATTTGTATCATCTCAAAGTGGATGATATGGCTTGGATTTTAAAATCAACAATGCCTCACTCAACACCCAAGTGGAAAATATCTCTCTTCACTACATATTGTAGAAGTATAGTTGTTTGCATCACTACAAGGATTGGCAAGAGTCTAATCTTTTGATAAAGGTTTTAAAAATAAAAAGCCAAAGTAGAAAAATGATTTAAAATGATATTGATTGACTTTTAGTCTTCTCACAAAAAAAATGTCAAGGCATTATTAAGTTGATTGAAATTTGTTTATGAAAAATGTTTTGAAAATGCATGGAACTAAGTCCAAGTTTATTATGAAAATAGTTCAAGTTTCAAAACAAGAAGAGTTTTCAAAAGGAGGAAAAAGATTTTTGAAATTAAAGAAAGTGGGAGGAGAAGAAGAGACTATCCTAAAGCATAAGGTAAAAGCTATGGTTAAGAACCATCTAACCAACAAGAAGTCAATACTTGACAATATGAGTCAAGATAGAATTCCCATTCTTTGGATTGAAACCAAGAAAACAAAAATACTAGACCTCTTGAGAGAACTAAACTTCAAGTGTATTAAGTCTTCACAAAAATTGGACAGAGTAACAGATGTATACGGGTGAATTCCATATTATAAACAAAGAGCATAATCATAATAACCTGCACATAAAACAAACAAACAACCCAATATCTTAAGGTAAACCTCAAGAACTCCAGACAAAATATCAATTAAGGTCTCAAGGTCCTCAACATAGGCCAAAGTATCTAACCCTAAGTCCAAGAAGTCCAATATACCCTAATGCCAAGGATAGTGACCAAATAGTCCAAGTATCATTAAATCTTTTTTAGGGTTCATGTTGATTATTAGGTGTCTTAAAAAAGAAAAGAAAAGCTCAAGTGAGCAAAATAAAAATAACAAGAATATAAATGCTCAAGTGAGCAAAATGAAAATGGCATGAAATGTAATGCTTGAGGTAAATGGGACATAAAGCATAAAAATAAAGCATAAAGTAAAAACAACTTAATAATTAGTGGTTAGTTAGATGACCATCTTGAAACTTGTATTTGGAACTCATTAGAGGATTGGTAGAACCAAAGCCTCCACACAACAAGTTGCATTTTCTTTTTGTCAAGTATATCATTCATTTGGAATTCTCAAAAGTACCATTTAATGATCAACGATGTTTAAGTGATCCGCGTTGACCAAAAGTGTTATAGATCCATTAGAGGATTGGTAGAACCAAAGCCTCCCACAATGAATCTCAAGGTTATTGGATCAAAGAGATCAAATTAACATACTTGGGCTTGCAAACATAGTTTTGGGCCACTTATAATCATTTATTCGAATTGGGACAAAATTTAACGCTATGTTAAGCAATCATAAGTGGACTTATATAGAAGTCGCACCTATTTTGAGGCAGTAAATAGCAATCTATGCACCATTTGTTTTGAGAGATGATATAGAGATCATGCTCCAATAACATTTAGTGCAATAAGAAAGGCATGTGATGAAGAGGGGTGGGAAAGAATATACAAACCACATTTGAATTAAATTTTAATCAAACTATTATTAAAATCATTCATCCATTTTTGTGGAGTTAGACTCAACACCATGGATCCAATGATGTTAATAAAGTTCATGATCAAAAATTCAACCCAAGATCAGTCAGAAAATAATCACAAAATAATATTGCATTTAATATATATATTAAAAAGGGTTTTAAAATGTTTTAAAATAGAAATAAAAGAGAAAAATATCAACTATATTCAAATTAATCAAGAAATAAAAAGTAAGACCATAGAAAAATCAGAAATGAATTAAAATATTTTTATAAGATTTTTGGTAATTTTTTATATTCAGAAACTATTTTAAAAATTAAAAGAAATGAGTAAAGTAAAATAAACCAAAAATGATAAAAAAATAACAAAGTCTGAAATAAAAAATAAATGAGGTCACCAATATTTGTCACAATATCATTGAATAATTCCATATTTTTTTAAGAACTAAAAAATGCATAAAAGTATTTTTAAACATTTAAAACAATTCAAATAAAGTGAAAATTTATAAAAAATATCAAAACACAAAATAAAAATCAGAAAGAGAAAAATCAAAAATATTTTTCATAATTTTATCAAATTTTCTGGACTAAAAATGAATTTTCTATGATTTTTTGAAATTTAAAACAATTAAATATAAAAATCAGAAAAGAAAAATAAAGTAAAAATATGTGGACCATTGGATGAGTGTCAAAATGTGTTAGTAATCAAATCCAAGGGATCTGGCGCGCTGACAGGGATAATAATAGGACTAACAATAGGAGTAACACCGGGAATACTGACAGGAGCGGTATCGGGAGTAATTACAGGAGTAACAATGGTCTTTGGAGAGATCTCGGGGGAGAAAACCCTCCACTTCTCATTATCTTACTGGTCCCAATGATATTGTCGATGTCAGGATCAATACCTTCAGCAACTTTGTCTTTGATAGCCAATAGGTCTTGCTTGACACCATGGTAATAGACGTCAGCCCCATAATTCCAGGGAATAACTTTATCCGAAGAATATGGTATTGGCCCCAACATGGTGATGATTAGGGGAGAAAACTTTGGAACAGATGTATCCTGACGGGTCTTTTGGTGGAGACCCTGGGAGGATTGTTGAAATTGGTGATTATTGAAACATCTTCACATGAATTTCTGGCAAGAGGAACTTTCTCGAACATGATTTCTTTATTAACCATCAGGCGCTGGACGCCCATCTTCAGTAACAAATAGCCATCTGGTAGATACATACATAAGTGACAACTTTCATCACAGCTCGGAAATAAATCGGCTTGCAATAGATTCTGTTTAACATTCAAAAGGGGAGTAGTTAATTCATCCACGGAGGAAACAAAACGGTCATCATCAATAACATTGACACCTTGGCCATGTTTGGGCATTGGCGCCGTTATTACATTAGGTGTTTATGGAGGGTCAAACTCAATATCTTTCGCCTTGATAAGGTCTTGTACCTTATTCTTCAGGGCCCAATAATCGTTTGTATCATGCCCCAGACTTTCATAATGATAGGCACATCGAGCATTCGAGTTATAGCGGGGAGACGCAGTATTGGGGTTCTTGGGAGCTTCCTTTAGAGTCACCAGATTGGACTTCAATAGATGTGGCAAAACCTAGGACAAGGTTGTGTTGATCTGGGTGAATCGTCTTATGGACGCCTCTGGCCTGCATTGATGGTTTCACTATTAATTTGGTACAGGATTGGAGATTATAGCAGCCCCTACCATCAGGTGACATTCAGTTTTGTTTCGATTCCTATGGCCAAAATCAACACTGACCTCCTTCTTTCTAGTGAAGGGTTTCTTCATCGTGCTTGAGGATTCATCCCTTTGAATTTTTCCGCTCTTAATACCGGCTTCTACTCGCTCACCAGTCATGATTAACTCAGTAAATCCATCTGAAGAGCTTCCGATCAGATGGTTGAAGAATGGACCAGACAATGTGCCCAAGAACATATCCACCAACTCTCTATCAGATAAAGGTGGCTGGACTCTTCCTACGAGATCCCTCCATTTTTGGGCATAATTTTTGAAACCCTCACCAGCACTCACAGACATACCTTGCAGTTGTGTTTGATTTGGAGCTAGGTCAGTATTATACTGGTATTGCTTGTAAAAAGCAGCAGCCAAATCTTCCCAATTGCGAATATTGGTTCCTTCCAACTGATAGAACCAATCCAACTGCGTCCCTGACAAACTTTCTTGGAAGAAATGTACCCATAGGTTTCTATTAGCAGTATGAGGTTGAATCTTCCTGATGTATGACCTTAAATGCAGCTTAAGACAAGAGACATCGTCATATTTAGAAAATGTGTGGACCTTGAATTTCCGCGGGATGACCACCCCCAAGACAAGTCCTAGCTCTTCAAAATCCAGTCCGGGTACCCTCTGAATCTCCATAGCATTGAGGCGATCCTCCAGCTGTTTGTATTTATCATCAGCGCGAGGATACTGTTCTTCAGAGTAGTCAGCTTCATCTTCCTCAGACTCTGGGTTGTCATTTCCTTCCTTGTTCTTTCCTTCTTGATTATCTCCTTCACCTGACGAGGTTGTGAAATCTAGAGTTCGCTTGGCTGGTCCACTTAACCTTTTTCCCAAATTCAAAACGCCGACTGGTTTCTTCGCCTTCTTCTTCTTCTTCTTCTTATCTTTGATCGTAAGAGCCTTCAGGTCCTCTTGTCCTTTAGCCAGAGTCAGGACCATTTGTTAGAATTAAGCATTTTGTGCTTGAAGATCCTTTAATGTATGTTCAATATCCATCTCACTGAAATAAACAGTAGAAAGATAAGGAGACCTGTTGTGAAAAAACCTGTTTTTGTTATGATGAATGAAAATTCATATGCAAATGATTTCAAGGAAACTAAGAGATTTAAATTTGTTTAGACAACATGAAACACACATTGCATTAATAAATCCAAGTTTGATCACATCATGCCTCTTGGGGCTTACAATGAAAGAAATAAACACAAAACAAGACTCCTAAGACAAAAAGGTCGAGCGCATCATTTTTGGCGCAATATAGGCGTTCAAACTTCGCTCTTCATGAAGCTTCTTTGTGAGTTCCATAACTTTCTTCTCACTTGTTTGGAACTGGGCTTCGAAGGTGTCTCGCTCTTCCTTTAGCTGAATCCAATCCTTTTGCAAGTCTTCAAGAGAGGTAGGTATGTTGGGATAAAGGATAGTATATGGAACATCTCCTTCAGCAACAGGCTCCATGATGGCAGGTAGGATAGAGGGGTAAGGCATTACGAGACTCTGAGCACGTGTTTGTACCCACCTAAGGTAAAGCTCAAGGGGAATTGAATTTTTGTGTCCCAATGTTTTCCTATCCACTTTGCTTACCATCCTCTAAGCTCGTATAAACCTTTAACGGTAGCCTTGGTTGTTGCTCTCATAGTCGAACACCACACCTTGGATCAATGCATCATGAGGACCATCTCTTCGTGCATACCCAAACTGTCACAAATCTAAGCAAGGGTTGTAAGTGATACCTCCCCTAATTCCAAGCAAAGAGACATTAGGGAATTCCCCATAATGGTCGATGATAGTAATGTCCTCCAAGGATCGAGAACACCGGTGAATATCCGAATGTCTGAGTGACATCAAGCTATTAGACCATCTCAAACCTTACTCGTTCTTCACGACGGATCGAGGTAGGTGCGAAACAAACCACCTAGCCAACAGAGGAGTGAAACACATGAGGGTTCCTCTTCTCTTCATGGTGCGAGAGTGGAGAGAATGCAAGATATCTCCTAACAAAGTAGGCACTGGATTGGGAGATATAAAATTTTTGACTGCATTCACATCTATAAGTTGGTCAGGATTAGGAAATAGTACCATCCCATAGATGAGAAGAGCCAATATTTCTTCAAAGGCTTGTAAATCCAGAGTGTTCCAACAGTCTTGAGCTTTTTCTGACAGGAACTTGGCTAGGAACCCTTTAACACCACTTCTTGTTTCCTAGTTAACCGTGACGTCGGATTGTTGTAAGTGTAAAGCTCGGGCAATCTCTTCAGGGCTCGGGTCTCTTTCAATACCATTGAAAGGTAATTGATTGAGAATAGGAATTCCCAAAATTCTTCCATAGTAGGCACAAGTTGGTAATCGGGGAAGGTAAAGCAATGGTGCAAAGGGTCGAAGAACTGGAAGAGCACTTTCATCATGTCTTCATCAAAGCTTGAGGTAACCAGGTTGAGAATTCGTCCATGTATTTTGGTGAACGGAGAATTCTCAGGGACCCTTGATGCTAATTCTTTGAGCTGAAAAGGTACTCGTACGAGATTGACTTGGATTGTATTCCCGCGAATGGGAGTCATGTCCTACAAAACAGAGCAAAGATAAATCTCAAGATCCTTGAAATGGTTAGTCTAAAAATGTTATGGTATGATGCCATGATGTTATGTACAAGCATATGCACAAGTTAATTAAACACGTCCTTAGGTTTAGGCTTGCATGAGGTTCATAGGTAAGTACCTTCTTGAAGTTTAGTTGGTTCAACCGGTCCTAGAAAGTAAACGAGTTATAGGGAATCTCAATATCACTGATCTTTCTTCATCGGGAATTTTTTCAGCGCAAGCCTCTTTATTAGCGACCAAAATATCCCGAAAGTCGATCTCAATGAGCGTAGTATCGAGTATCAACCAACTTCGAACTGCACCAAAGCCAGCTACCTCACTACTTCCTAATGGCCAAGTTGTTCAAGTAAGGTTCTAAAGTCAGTTATTTCTTCATGACACCACACAGCGGCCTCGTATTCTCCTTGATTACTCAAGGGCTATCGGTACCAACAAATGTGTCACACTAACGTAGCCATTTCTTTGACCATGTCGGTATACCCTGCACAGTTTCCACAACTTATTGCTACTCACCTAAAAAAGGTGCCCCAGATCTGGATAGAGGATCAAAACAAGCCCAAACAAGGAACCATAATGTAAAGCAAGCAAGTCAAACAATGAAAAACAAGTAAATGTGATCTAACCCTAAGGTAACCCCACTTTTAAGGAAGTCCCCAGCAGAGTCGCCAATTCTGTCATACGGTGGGAGAACTAACTTGGGTGTTTTGCGTTTGATCGCATTTGTTGCGGATAGCAAGATTCACCATCGAATTTTATTTTATTCAATAAGGAAAGGGTGAAAAGAACAGGAAAGACCTTTGGGATTATTTTCTTGAGTTCGTGGGGTAGGTTATGAAAAGGGAAGGTGTTAGCACCCTTTTCATCCGTAGTTATCTACGGGCTATTAGTTGCTTGCTAGATCACTTGCTTCTGTTTTGAAAATGTGTTTGTTGTGTGGGTTTTGAAAGTATTTTGAAAAAGTGTTTTTGTAATGGTTCTCGTTTCTATAAGAACGCGTACAAAAAGATTTGTCTTTTGAAAATGTTTCAAATAAGAGTGTTGATGTATAAAATGTATTTATTGTGAGCAAGCGAGCAACTAGGAGCATCCTACCTACTCAAAAGGTCTATGTTATTTTCCTCCTCCTTTAGATGTTGCTTCTTACCATTTATTTGGTAAGAAGCCCCATCATTGGATGTGAAGGGACGGGCGTGGGACGTTTGTATACTCATAGAAGGCAACCTATGGGACATTTTAGAAATTTTCGTTTAGGGACTAGATCGGTTACCGAAGGCAATATTGAGGGTCATCAAGGGACTACGATCTTTTATCGAGGGTCTTTGCTAAAATGCCCATATTCGAGGGAATAATGTGTTTGATTTGCATGCATTTAGTCTTTGATTAAGGTGATCTACTTTTTGATTTTTATCTTGCCATACATCCTAGTTACTAACATTTATACAAAAGTAAAAGAAAATAAATCCTACACTATTACAACCATATTGAAGAGCAAGAAAATGTAAAGACAAAAACAAAAAATAAAAGGAAGAAAAATGAGCTCTTTGATCTAGGCAGAGGCACCCTTTGATTTTGTCCTTCCTGGCTTCCTTCGATTTAGCTTGGAAGTAGTAAGGACGCATCTTTTGATATGAGCTTAGCCTGAAGCATGAGATGCAACCTCCGATTCTGCCTTTCTGCTTCCTTCGACTGGGGCCTGGAATCAGCATGCGGTGCACTCTTTGCCTAAGGCTCCTTGCTGCCTTCTTCAACTACAAGAATGCTAGGCCCTCATATTGAGATTCAAAAGACTTGAGTATTTAGCCAATTGAAGGATACATGGAACCTGTTTTAAACTTTTAAACATGCAATATTCAAGTGTAACTTTTGAAAGCTACAGGCCAGGGGTTAGCACAAGATTATTGGGTCACAAAATCAAAAGTCTAACTAGTCAGGGTTGAAACTTTCAACATATAGGAAGTCAGGATCGAAGGTTAAATCATGGTCAAACTCCCTAGATGAAATATCTACATTTTATATTTATTGGTATGTACACATGATATTTAAATGAAAGAGTTCCAAGTTTAGAGAGAACTTACCTTTTGAAGCGTTTAAATCGAAGGAAACTGCAAGTGACTTCCTTGGTGGTGAATGGAAGTTTATTGGGGTCTTCCCAAGGCTAGTTCAGTTACTATCTTGTTTGAGCAGTCACTGAATTGAAGGAGGGTATGTGAGTGAATCAGAGGTTACTCTATAACAGGTAAGGGAGTGAATCAAAATATTACTATATTGTAGTTGGGGGAATGGGTCGAAGGTTGGTTATCTGGAAACTTGAGGAGTGAACCGAATGGTTCACTTAGTGTGTGAAGGGGTCTGAGTTTTTTTAGAAGTGTTTGGAATATTAAAATAAACGTTGGATAGTGTTTGAGAGTTTTTGAGATATTTATCACTTTTTCACAACAAGAGTTTTCTTGCAACTATCCAGGGGCCCCTAAGATGTGTGGTGGAGGCTCATATTTATTGATAATTTTGGCTGATGTTTTAGGAGGGAAAACAAAAAATTTGAACAAAAAGGGCATGTTATTCTTGTAGCTTTTCGAGGGGCACTATTCGTATGCCAAATTGGTGCAAGAACGAGGGCAGTGTTACAGGACTGCTGTGTAACAATTTTGGAGTGTTATGGCCAGTGTATCAGGCCTGAACTTGGCAGCACATGGGATTCTAGCCAGCAAGTACCTTTGGACATCTCAACCTTTTGTTTTAACCCCCTAGCCCTATCCTTCGACCAGACTCCTCAACAACATTTCTTTTTCAAATCAAAGTGTCCTTCGAATGGCTCATATGGGTATCCTTTGAAGGGGCCCAAATAGTTGCCTTTCGACTAGGCCTTTCGTATGTTCCTTCGAGTGTTCCAAATGCATGCCCCTGTAATGGATCAACAAAATATGTCATTCAATTGGGACATCCAGGTATGTTTGGTAAGTCCTTCGAATGTGCCACCATGGTATGTCTTTTGAACGAGACAATAGCTATGTGTCATTGTGTGTTGAAGATAACTATTTCCAAGGGAGATACTGCCCAGTCGAAACTAGCGTGAAGGTAACCAATGCTTTGTGGGCACCATTTCCTTATGAATGCCAGCCATGGGGGAGCTTTTTGCCTTGTGCATTCTGGCCTAATGGGAGTCTTAGTTTTTGTGAGACGAAGGGATCATGCAAATGGAAAATGGCCTCTGAATCGAAGAAAAGCTTTAGGAGGCTATTGCTTTATGACTCCAAGAAAACATGCAAGGAGCCTTTGATCAAATTAAGGCTTGCATGGAGAAACACTGCCCACTAAAACTTGCCTGCAAGGGGTCATATGGCCAAACGAAAGGGTGTATGTAGGAGGTAAAAATGCCCAAACGAGGCTTTCATCAAGGGAGGGCCACATGCCCAAACAAAAGAGGCATGCAAGAGGTAAAATATGCAATCGAAGGAGACCAGAAAAGGAAGCTTTTACCTTCTGAATCGAAGGACATCACAGGAGGCTTTTTGCCTTGTGAATTGAAGCTAGTTGAAGATAAGTGTTGCCCTGTCGATGTTTGCAGCAAGTTTTTTCAAAGGGGGACTTTGGCCTTGTGCATGCTAGCATGGTGGGAAATTCTGCCTTGTGAATTTGGAAAACATACAGGAAAGAGGCCATATGGCCAAACGAAAGATGTATACCAATCTTGCACAAAGAAACTAAAATGTTCAAATGAAGCAGTAATCGAACTTGTCCAAAAGAAGTCTAGTGCCTAAACGAAGCAGGAAATAAACTTGCCCAAAAGAAGTCCAGTGCCCAAATGAAGGGTGTAACCAAAGCTTGCATCGAAGGAGCCAAAGTGCTCAATCGAAAGATGTAAAATCGAAGAAAACTTGTTTTTTCTTTAATTTTGTCAAAAAGAATATTTTCATCTGCTTTCCCCTTTTTTAACTTGATGCTAGAAAATCCAATTGTACTTGTGCAAGTTTGAATTTTGAGAACCCTTGTGAGAAATGCCTTGAGAAATGAGAGGGAAAATTTTGGGGTACAACAATAACGTTTGAGAATCTAAGTTTCAGATCTTCATCATCCTCCCTCAAGAGTTATTTTGTTCTTAAAAAAGATTTAAGCATCAAAATCAAGTAACAAAACGTAAATGAGTGAATATGAATGGATTAGTTCAAAACAAACACAATCAATGCATGGTGATTAAAGACAAACAATTTTGCATACAACGGGTACTGAACAAAACAAGAAAGGTTACAAATGATAATGAAAATGAAATTAGAAATTGCCATGCTTAGGAGACTTCTTCAAGATTGGCTCATTTTAGGAGACGCTCTTGTAGTCTTGACACCTGTCTCAGCTAGAGGATTCAATCCATTATCAGACCCTTTGGAGTGAACGTGATAACTTTGGCATCAAGGAGGTCTTGAACGTTGTTTTTTAATGCCTTGCAATTCTCAATTGTATGGCCTGGAGCCCCTGAATGGAATTCGCAACGAGCACTGGCATCATACCCCCGTGGGAGAGGATTTGGTGTTTGACCGAGTTCACGCAATTGAACCAACTGATTGGAAAGTAATTGAGGGAGAAGCTGAGCATAAGACATGGGAATGGGATCCACCCTCCTTTCAATAACTTTCTTCCTCTTTCTTCCTTGTTGCCCCTGGGGTTGTTGTTTCAGCTGAAAAGGCCTAGATCGTGCTCGTTGAACAAATAATTGTCTGTGTGTACTGATGTTGATGATGGATTGACTGATGCTAAGTCACCCAAGGTTGTTGAGCCGAGATTGTAGCACATGCTCGAGGAACATATCGATTAGGATGAACAAACGATGCTTGATGATGCAGAGCTTGATCTTGATGATGGACCGGGGCCTTCCCTTTGTCGATAGTAGCACTAGTCTCTCTTTCTTTATTCTTGAGGAGGTCAAAGCAAGGTTTATTGTTACTTATATTGATAGCGCTAGATGCACCTTGAATTTTTTCTAACTTGAGGCCATCTTCAATACATTCCCCGATGGTAACCAAGTCTGAAAAGGAGGTTGAAATACTACCGAGTATGTGTTGGAGATATGGGTCTTGCAGGGTGCCCACGAACAAATAAGTCAATTCACGATCCAAGAGAGGAGGCTAAATCCTTGCAGCTAATTCACGCCACCTTTGGGCGTACTCTTTGATTGACTCTTCAGATTTCTGTATCATTCCTTGATGCTGAGTGCGGCTAGGATCCATGGCAGTATTGTAATGGTAATGTTTCAAAAAGGCATCAACAAGTTCTCCCCAAGTACTGACATGAGATCTTTCTAATTGCATATATACCAATCCAATGGTGCCCCGATCAAGCTATCTTGGAAGAAGTGCATGAGTAACGGTTCATTTTCAGCATAGGCAGCCATCTTGCGACAGTAGGAACAAAGATGAGTCTCTGGGCAGTAAGTACCTTTGTATTTGTCAAAATCAGGAACTTTGAACTTGGGAGGAATAACTTCCCCAGCCACGAGACACATTGCAGCAGTATTGAATCCAGAAGCCTTGATACCCTCCATGGCTTTGAGACGCTCTTCGAGAGCATGGTACATTTTTGCAGTTTCGGCAACTCCGGCGGCAAGATTCACTTGGGGTTCATCGAGATCAATGACATCATGGTGATCATCAACATTATTCCAAGGAACTCCAGTATGGGTCTCAACATTTACATTATCATTCCTCCCATTAGCAGAAGTGGAGGGAGCAGCAATAGCAAGCTTGGCAACACTTTGATGTAACTCTTCTTGACCCTTGATCACATCATAAAGGGTTTCCATAAGTTGATCCATGCGAGTGCGCATGGTGTCCATATCTCGGCGGAGAGCATTCTGATTCTCTTCAAAAAGATCCATAAGTCTTCGTTGGTTGCTTCTTGTACGATAAGGATGTGGAGAAGTCGTCTTTGCTATTTACTGAAGTCTGTCGGAAAATGGACCCCCATGAGTTCTTGTTGTGAAAAATGAATGCATGATAGTATGAATGAATGTTTTATCTTCATTTATGAGGAAGCCCAAAGACTCATCTATCTTTGAAATTTTGTTTTCCTTTTTGAAAAGCTATAACAACCAGACTTGTCTTTGGACTTACTTAGATATGAGATATATATACATGATGATATGATGTTATGGTATGCTACGACATGAAGTCTCCGCTCTACTTATTCCAGATAACCACTGCGTAGTCCATTGTACAGGCTGAAAGTAACATGATCAAAATTCTGACGTCACATGCATGGAGTCAAAGTAACCATCCATAATGTATGTACTAGGGGTTTATCACTTGTCAAGAAAGGCTCTAAAGAGATCTTAGAGTCTACGCTCTTCCTTTGGATATTACCGACGTCCCAATTACTTAGTAATCGTTAATATTCGCAGGAAAAACTCGTCCGAGTGCAATATCGCTTGACAACTAGTCCCGGATTACTCTGTTATAGTCTCTGCACTGCACCTAAAAAAGGCCAGGATGGGTTAATGGTTCTACGACCCTCAACTTCTCGAGTTCCCAAGTCGATAGCAACGATGTCTTCCCAATTACTCTGTAAACATCACTACTTTCAAGGGGACCTCCACTGAGTGGGGGATCTTCATGCCTCCTTCTTCGGGATTACTCCCTCAAAGTTAACATGAATATACCGCCCATCCTAATCCTAAGTGTAACCCAAGTCTGGGTATAAGACTTATCAAATGTAATCACCCAACCCTACATCACAATGTATCAAGAATATGTGAGTAGAAACAATATATGCAATATATACAAAAGAATACAATAAAGAAATAAATAAACAAAACATTAAAGAAAAATAAAGCAAATAAATAAACACCGAAAAACACAAATAAAAAAAACTAGGAGAGACTCTCTAAAGTTCCCCCGTAGAGTCGCCAGCTGAAGTTGCAGGCAGAAAACACAGAGCTGCCATTGAACTTTATTTATCCCGAAGGAAGGTGAAATATCGATAAAACCACAAGGGAATGGATAAGATGGTCTTGCAACCAATAGAAAGGGTAAGGGAGTCGGTTATGCAAGGGGAAGATATTAGCACCCCTCACATCCATTGTACTCAACGGGATCCATTTTGTTTGTTTGTCTTTAAGGGTGTATTTATCTACAACCATGCTTGCTTAAGGGGAAAGGAATGGTTTTTTATTATTGCGTTCGTGAGGGTTTCACGACCCTTTTCCTATGTATCCAGTGAAGGAATCAGAACACCGTAGTTCCTCTAGAAAATGGTTGGTTTGTTTGTGTTTTTTAGTGGGAGATGTTAACGCACGCATTCTAGCAATAGGCACGGCCGGTATCACGGTAGAACAAAGATAACATGCCCTTTTGGGAAAGTTTTGATTTATTGAGTGTTTTGTGAGTTTTAAAATAAATTCAAGTAATGATTAAAATCTTTTTGGATTTTTGATCTGTGAATGTTAAGTTTTAATTACAAAGGAAGAAAAAAAAGTTAAGAGGGAAACTAAAAACCTAATTATTTGTTATGTACAAGTGGTGAGTTAAAAGTCTATTTCGACATAAGGCGATCGAAATGGGGTTTAATCGACTCATGGGGCTACCTAAGGGAGTATAGTATCATGGTTTGAGCGAGTAACTTAAATTCTAAACGTTTTTTCTATGGTTTTATCAAATTAAATAAACAAATAAAATTAAAAGAAAATTAGAACCTAATTTAAACATATTCTAATATATATTTTTTTGTGATTTTTTAGGTAAAGAAAATATTGGAAGAAAATTAAAATCTAATTCTAAAAGTATATATTTTTGTGATTTTATATTATAAGTTGATTAAGAAGATGAAAAATCATTTTTGTTTTTGTATCAAATAAATAAAACTGTAAAATTAAGAAGTAAAAATACAAAATTGAGCTTGGGGGTGCTGCTGGGAAAACGGGTGATATAGCTAGCATTTTTGGAATGGGCTAAAAAAAAACTTTTTGTAAGGCCCAAAAATTATATAAACATATATAATAAAAATAAAAATAAACAAATAAAATGCATACACAAAAAAAAAAACGTGTTGGGCCGGACCGGGTCAGGGAGGTTCGAACCCAACAACCTTTTGAGAAACAAAATGGGTTGAAAACCCTAATTGTCATCCCTCGCCCCTTGTTTCTGCTTCTCAACAATGTTTTCTCTATTCTTTCTCAATTCCTCTCATCTTTCTCACAGTGCTCAACAATCAAGAATGGTAATTCTCAATCGCTACTCTCTCTGGCTTTTTCTCATCTTGATTTGCAAGATCGACTTCCCTATAAACCACAACAATCCTCCTTACTATATCAATACGGTTCAACAACGAGACCTAACATCCCTGATGATTTCATGTTCAATCAACAACTACAATGAAACTTTACTGTGCCAGCTTACTCACTCTCGCGGTTCACGATTTTGGTTTCGACAGTGAATAACAAAAACAGTCACAATGGAAAAGATATGTATGAGAAGGGAGGAAATTACATACTCAAAGCAAGTCCGATAATTTCGACACCTCCACAGATGACGATGATGCTTTTCGAAGCTCGCTGTGGAACTTTCGCTCTCATTCCCCCCGTTACTCGAATTCCCTCAGAGGACAGGTACATTGCTATTCTCCACTTTCTTATGTTCACTTCCTCGTATATCCATAGCCCCATGTTTTTTCTTTATTCTGCGATTGTTGTTGATTATTGTGAAAATAGTTTATGCTGGTTGTGATATTTTGTCTCTTGAAGAGGTTCTGCAGGTGAGTTAAATGTTGGACTGAGTGAGGTTGAAGGTGGTGGCAAGGGCGTGTTGAAGTCTGTTGGTGAGGTGGTGAAGTAGTTTTGGGGTCTGTGAATGAATTGTACGTGCGAGATCGAAGGGAATAAAGTTTGGTTTGATACAGTCTTGAAAATGCAGGTTAGGGAGAGAGTCCCTGTGTAATGAAATTGTAGATTTGAGGAAGGTTGGAGAAGTATTTGGGACTGGTTTAGGAATAGTTAATGCGGGTTCGGTTCTGGAAAAATGCAGAGTGTATTGAAGGGAAGGTTTGGTAGGTGAGGTGAGGTGAGTGTGTGGTTAATGAAACAAAGATTTAGGCTGAAGTTTTCTTAGATCCGTGTTTTCTCCCTCTTGGTTTTCTGGCTTGGTTATCTCTTTTGGTTTGCTGTGTGTTTTTATATTGTAATCTCTGTATTGGTTTTCTTTGGCTCTCTTGTGTGTTGGCCGCGTAAAAAAAACATCTTAGCCTGTTGGCTTGGTTATCTCACTTGGTTTTATGCTGGCTGTTAGTATGCTGGATTTATAGTTTTTTGCTGGTTCATGTGGTTTTTCTTGCTGGCTGTTAGTATGCTAGATTTATGGTTTTTTGCTGGTTCATATGGTTTTTCTTGCTGGCTGTTAGTATGCTAGATTTATGGTTTTTTGCTGGTTCATATGGTTTTTCTTGCTGGCTGTTAGTATGCTGGATTTATGGTTTTTTGTTGGTTCACGTGGTTTTTCTTGTTGGCTGTTAGTATACTGTTGGGTTTTGTTGGTATGCTGTGATATTTCTTGTTGTATATTTTTTCTCTTCTCCTTTGGTTTCTTATGATGGCTGACCCCCCCCCCCCCCCCCCCCCCCCCCCCTTCCTGTTCAATGAAACAATGGCTTTATAGTGAGATGAGGGTAGGAATTGGAGGGAAAATTGGTGAAGTTTTGAACATGTTTGGATGTTGTTTTAACACTTTCTTGCTACTGTTCTATTTTCTTTGTCATTTTCATGCAAGTTTGATGCAGGACAACATACTTTGTTGCGTTGTGGATTGGTGTAGTAAGGTTGCATCATGGACTGATCTTGGACAATGCTGTTGGGCTGCTTTTTGCTGGTTTGGGATTGTTATTGCTAGGTGACATCTTTTCAAGCCTATTATTTTTCCTCTTTATCTTTCTATGACACAAGCTTTTTTTTCCTGAAGGGTTTGCACCATTTAGAAAATGATGATGCAGGGCTTGGAGCTATTTGATAGCTTGCCATTTTTTGAGTTATTGTTGTGCAGTTTATTTTACTCGATGCTGCTGCCTTGTTTGTTTTATTTGCTGCACTTGTTTTGTGGCTTTAGCAGCCTACTGCTTGCGCTGCTGTTTGCAGTGTATATTGTTTTGCTGTGCTGTTTAAAGCTGATTTTTTGTTCTGCTGCTATTGTTGTTTTGCTTGAAGCCTTGCCCTGTTTCTGTGCATGTGCTACTTTTGCTGTTGTTTGCAGCCTTGCTTTGTTTGCTGGTTTTTATTACTGTTGTACAATTTTGTATATTGTTTTGCTGTATATCAGTTTGAAAAATATTTGCACATTTCTTTTCCCTTTTGTGAACCAAAACCCACACCTTTTGTGATTTTCAAAAGTAGGAGGAGATAACCCATGATAAAAAGAAACCCCTTTTAAATTCTGATTCCAAATGCAAACCCTAATGACGAGCTTTCTTATTTAACAATTAAAGTGTTTGGAATTTTTCACATGTTGAATATTGCTAACTTTTTCCTTTTCTTATTTCATGAACACGAGAATTGGACGATCGAGGCAAGGTTAAAAGACGAAGTGGCCATGGCGAGGAGTGAAGACGAGTGGCTTGAAGATGAAGTAAAGAGGCTCGAAGAAACAAACATTTAATTCTTTTTTTTTGAATCAAAATATATTAACTCAAAAAACATTGAATACACGGCGATCGCTAGGATCTAGCCCTCAAAACAAACAAAATAAAAAGGCTATTCCTAAGGCATCATTAAAGAAGCTAAGTGTGATCTAAGCTTGGGACTACTCCATCCTCTGTAAACAATCACATTCAAAATCCTCTCTACAATATTCCTATCCTCACTGACATTACGAAAAATGAAATCATTCCGCAAATGCCAACATTCGTGAATGGTTTCAGCAAGAGCCATTCTCATCAAATCAGATTTCCAGCCCTTACCACGATACTTTCTAAGAATCCAATTCATTTCCTCAGACCAGGTACTAGGAACATGTATAATCCAAAGCCAATGCAACACCGCTTGCCAAATTCTATTCAACTTAGTACACTCGAAAAAAAGGTGATTTACAGTTTCCTCTTTATCACAAAACACACACATGTTGTTGGAAATCATGCCAAACCTGAACAACCTGGCCTTAGTTTCTAAACTCCCATGGCAAGTCATCCAAAGGGTAAAAATGGACCGGGGTCGTGCCTTGTTTAGGAGGATGAGGTTACACCATATGACTTTATCCCTGACTGGTGTCAACTCATTGTACACTTTCTTAGTGTAGAAATTCCCCTCGTTCAACATACTCACCCACAGGCAATTAAAACCCGACACAAGTGCACGCTGTTGCAAAATGGCTTTGAAAGTACATGAATCGTTCAATTTTGAATTTCTGCACATGATCTCATCATTCTTCAGATAATACGCATGAATCCATTGAACCCATAAGTTGTCATCCTTTGCACAAATATTCCACAACAGCTTCAGAATGAGCACTCTATTCTAGGTGGTCATATCCTTAACATTAAGCCCACCTTTTGTGTATGGTTTACAAATCTTATCCTAAGCAATATGGCTCTTTTTACTCACAGTACTACACCCTGTCCAAAGAAAGGTTCGGCAAATAGCATTAATTTTATGCAAAACAGATTTTGGGAATAAGAAACACTGCATCCAATATGAAGAAATAGCATGTAAAACACTCTTGATGAGTTGCAAACGGCCTGCATAGCTCAACAAACTAGCGCTCTAATGTGTAATCCTGCATACCATTTTATCCACAAGAGGCATATAATGGGTCACTGAGAGATTCTTACTGGTTACAGGCACTCCCAAATAACGAAATGGGAAAGTCCCCTCACGGTAGGAAGTCATACGCAGAATTCGCTCTTTGGCATCATCTGTCATCCCACCAAAGTAGATGTTGCTTTTGGCAGAATTCATCTTCAAACCTGTGGAAACTAGGAAATTTTGTAAGGTTTGTTGCACAAGCTCTATCGATTTAGTATCTCCCCTAGAAAATAACAACAAGTCATCCACGAAAATCAAATTAGTAATTGACAGCCTCTCACACTTGGTGTGATGATTGAAATCCGGATTCTTTTGCATTTGGAATAACAATCTATTCAAATACTTCATTGTGATGACAAACAAAAGAGGATATAAAGGATACCCTTGACGAATGCCCCGTCTGGCCTCCAATTTATCCGTAAGCATACCATTAAGATTAAAGAGATACGAAACAGTAGTCACGATTGTCATAACCCAGTCCACAAACTTCCTTGGAATGCCAATTTCGCACATGATTTTCTCCAGCGCACACCAGTCCACCATATCGTACGCTTTCTGAAGATCAAGCTGTATCATGCATCTAGGGGAGATCATCTTTCTGTTATACCCTTTAATCAGTTCTGTTGCCAATAAAATGTGGTTTTGAATATGCTGCCCTGTCACAAATGCAGCCTGCGCTTTATTGATAACACTGCCCAGCACCTTGCCCAATCTAGCCGTTAGAATCTTGGAGAGTATTTTATAGAATATGGAGCAACCTTCTATCGGACGATAGTCATGAATGGTCTTGGCAGCTGGATGTTTGGGAATAAGGGTAACAATAGTTTCATTCATAGCTTTGTAAATCACATTACGCTCAAAAAATTCCTTTACAACTTCTATCACGTCCTGTTCAATTACCTCCCATCTGGATTTGAAAAACCTCTCCCCATAACCATCAATGCATGGGCTTTTTAAATCACCTATTCCTTTTAAAGCAGCTTTGATTTCAGACACAGTTACAGGTGCATTAAGGCCATTCCTCTCCAAACCCGATAATTGGGGACCTTCCCTCATAGCTGTTATATCAATCATTTGCAACCTGCTATCACGTGATCCCATGAGGTTCTTGTAAAAATCACAGATCTCAGCAGCAATAACATCAGGATTCTGAAGAACAGAACCAACATCCTTATGTAGAACTTTGATGGAGGTAGCAGCATGCTTAGCTTTCAGAGAAGCATAGAAAAAATCAGTATTGCTATCTCCTTTCCTAAGCCAATCGATTTTGGTCCTTTGCCTCATCATTTGGTCATTGATCTCTTACCAATAGATTACAGAATCAGTGCAACATTTAACTTTATCAATAATCTCAGAATTCATTCTATCCAAACACAATTCCTCCTGGGCCAATCTGAGATCAGTTCTGGCTTTTGCAATAGTTTTGTTTACATTAGACAATTGCTTACTCAGCCTACTAATAGGACCCTACAAACGCAGTAGCTTAAACCAAAGCTTGGCCATAGGTCTGCCCTTCATTGGTTTTTGCCAGCTCTCAACAACAACCATACGATAACATTCCATCTGAATTACACAATTAGTAAACCTGAACTGAGAAACCTTTGCCTCCCTCTGCACACGACCATTCAAGCATAATAAATTATGATCTGAGACACTTCTAGGAAAAATAGTCAGTTTCAAGTCAATGTTATCCATAAGCCACTCAATGTTTCCCAGGACATGATCAATTCTAGAATAAATTGTTCCCACAGTATGTTTATTGGTCCAAGTATAATAATCCCCTAGGCTATCTTTCTCATAAAGGCCAGCTTTCTCCATTACATCTCTGAGATCCACGCTTTCTGCATCAGTCACCAAGTTACCCCCAATCCTGTCCATGGCTTTGATCACATTATTGAAATCCCCCATAAGGAACCAAGCTCCATGCTGACTCGTGTGATCCCTCTCCAAGTATGCCCACAGTCTTCTTCTATCATCCAACTGGTTAAATGCATAAATTGCTATCATCCAAGTTTTGAAAACTCCATTCAAATCATAGATATCACAGTGGATCATCTGTGTAGAGCATTTGACCAATCGAACCTCAACCCCATTGTCATCCCAATAGATCCAAATTCTACCATTAGGATGATGCTGATAATTATCCAGGAATCTACCTCTAAGTTTCAGCAGCTCTCTGACTTTATTAGCTTTAGCAGATTTCACACGAGTTTCAATAAGAATGGCTATCATAGGGTGAAGATTAAGGAGATGGGAGCTAATCTCCCTTAACTTCCCCATTTTATTTAACCCCCTCAAGGTCCAGGATATAATCATTGCCTAGTATTTTGAAGCTCTAGGAGATCGTTCAATATCACTAGGGCATCAAAACCATTTTCACAAGCCAAGTTACATGCTGATGCTGCAAACCCATGATGTTTCCCTCTGACAGTCACACTTCTAGGGGCCTCTTTCCATGCATCCTCAGACGATTCTTGCAAACCCGTGATGCTTCCATATGGATCCTTCTTCCCTGAAGATTGAATCGTACTCCCACGCTGAGAACCTACTGGACCCATTCCCACTGGAGTTGAAGGGAATGTTGAGGCCTGCATTTCATCTGGAGGCTTTGGTGTCCAATGCTGCTTAGGAGGAATTTTAGCACAGTTATGCCCAAGTTTTTGACACTTACAGCAGAACTGGGGCTTCCATTCATACACAATGGGTTACTGAAACTTGAGACCTCCTTCATCCACAATGGTGATAGACTGAGGCAAATCCTTTGTAACGTCCATTTCCACTAAGATTCTAGCATATGAAACTCGTAATCTATTGGCGGTACATTCATCTGTGACAATCGGATTGCCTAGGCAACTACCAATTTTGCAAAGGCTTGTATCTCCCCATAAGGTGAGAGGCAATTGGGGCAGTTTAATCCAGAGTGGGAGCATGCGCAAAAGATTGTCCTTCAACTTAAACTCAGGTCTCCATTCCCGAATTAGCAAGGGAACATTCCTGAACATATAGGGGCCTCGCATAAGGACCACATCTCTGTGCGCAAACGATTTGAATCGAAGAGTGAAGAACCCATCATCATTGTAATACATGTCAGGGAGTTGAATGAAGCTCCAGTACCGAGTCATAAAATTCTTAACCCCATTCATGCTCAAATCCAACCCTAGGGAGTATAGAACAAGAGACGGCTCCCAAAACTTCACTTCTGATACAACATCCTCCTCCCCGATGATCGCTTCAATTGTGCCATTAGCTATCGTTGGCGCGATTAATTTCATATCTCTCCCTCTCACAGGGTTCCTGTTGTTGTTCAAAACATCCACCCATAACTTGTGCCCTTCAGTTTGTGAGATATCCCCTTGGTTGGGTTTCACCGGCACGACTTCCTCTTGAGGCTCAACCAGACAAACACTACTGGGATCAACTTGCTGACTTGAATCACTACCCTTAACAGATGGAGTCAATGGCTCCGGAGAGGCTGGCGGCGGTGGCACCGTTTTCCTCGGACGCCCCGGCTTCCCTCTCCCTTTCCCCATTTAATTCTTTTTTTGCTTTGTAAACAACAATTGTAACTTGTGATTCAACTTGTAATCCCTTTTGCAAATTGTCCAGAAATGTAACTTGAACACAAAACCTGAGTGAATTTTATGAATGACGAATTTATTGTATGGAAATCAAACAAACTCTTGAATCTAGATTGAACATAGAAATTTCCTCTTGAATGGTTTAAACAATACTCCTCACTTCGTAACATGAAATTTAAGAAATCAAATATGACCTTAGTAACTTGTATCTCAAGTAACCATGCGCCTTGTCTTTCAATTACCAATCTTCATATCATGCCCAAACCCAGATAACTTTTAACTGAAGCAACAAATCATGCCTTGATCATCATGAACCTTCAACCTTATTTCTTATGCCCAAATTCCACATTCGTCAACTTAAACTTCAAACTCCCGACTCGGTGACTTAGAGATCTTAAGAAGAAAACTTGAAGTGCGAGGAGATGAAATTCATAGCCAAATGTACCAAACTTTGAGTCACCCTTGAGGCAGGCGACATAAATATCTTTCCAAAAACCAGAGATCTAAAACCCTAGCATCGCGCCAAACAATGGGGAAATGAACCCTAATCCAGGCTCTGATGAATTCAAGCGAGAAACAGCCTTGTAACTTGGTGAGAAAGAAATCCACGATACCTCAAAAATCCATCCCACGATCCACTAATCGAGAACCAGATGAATTTCCCTTTTACCTGATAAGAGAACTTCAAAACAAAATTAGACATAAAGAGGGCACAATCCTAATACCTCAAACCAAGGCGCCTGAATCCATGAGATGCGCGATATGCAAATTACTTAGTGAAAATGATGCAAATGGGATGCAAAGTTCTAACCCAGACAAAAGTAAAAAAAAGGTAGGGAAAATTTGGGTACGACACCATCTGAAACAACCGGTTGAACATATACTCAAGATGAAATCAATGAAGTCACCATCGAAAATTTTTCATCCCATGGGAAGGGAAAGGTAAGCATCGAGTAAACCTGAGAAGGGTGAAATCATGATCAAATGACCGAGAGATCGGGTAAGCGAGTCCGTTACGCGAGGAGAATGTATTAGCACCCCACACGCCCGTAGTACTCTATGATATCTACTCCTGTTTTTCTAATCAAATTATGTGTTCAAATATAAAGCTTACAAGTTAAAAAGAAAAATGCAAAGAGGATGCATGCAAAAGAAAACACAGGGAAAGAACGAAATATTTATAAAGTTTCGCTCAACTGAGCCCCGCGACCAGATGCTTACGTATCCCTTTTAAGGAATCGGAGCACTGTAGTTCAGCTCACATGTTTCAGTTTGTTTTGTATATTTTAATGAACAATATTAACTTTTCCTTCTGCTGAATCTCGACCTTTGGAGACTCACGCGTCAGCATAGAAGTGAATTAACATGTTCTTTTTGAAAATTTGAAAGAAAAAGGTCCGAAGGCGAAAATATTTTGCATTGGTTGATGTTTTTTTACCTTGAAAAAGGATTTGTAAGTTGTTATATGCCTTATGCATTTGCCAAGAAAAGAGTTTTAATTTTATGGATGCAAAAAGAAAGAAAAACATATAAGGGAAACTAACTAGCTCTACCCCTAATGTTATCATACGATAATGGTCCTAAGGTTGAGTTTGAAAGGAAAATCTCTACCTATGTTAACATGCATGGATTATAATCATAATGTCTAACTTGCATTGAAAACGAAAAAAGAGAATCCTAAGGGAGCATACAATGGTTCAAAACCTAAGGGAACATGGCATATACAAGAATGAAAAGCAAACAAGCAATCAACAAGCTCAAGTAAGCACGCACATGTCATGAGTAGAGCACACTAGCTCAAGTCAAAAGACCTAACCAAGATATCGAATAATCGAGGTAGGTAAAATGGGGAAGTTCCTTACCATAGATATCTCATCTAGGCAAGAAGAGGTCATGAAAACTACTCTTAAACAAGGTATCATGTCAGCAAGGCAAGAAGTATAGAGTGAGGGGGATTGAATGTCCAAGGCGACTAAACACCTAACCAAGATATCAAGAATCCAAGTAGGAGATAAAGAAGACAATATGAACAAGCACAGAGAATCAACGTCGGCCGTCGCGAGCTTAAGACAAAATGTGGGGGATTGGTTAAAGATCCTTGTATTCCAATTGACCGACTCGATAACAGGAGTAACATGATTCAAAGCATCAACGCATGACGCGATCTACGAATGACATGGACTAGAGGAATGGGAATGGGACGCCTCTTTGAGGTCTTTGGGAACAAATCTAAACACACAGAGAAGTGCCCACTTCAAATTTAGGTCTTTAAACAATCAACAAACATAACTAGCAAACAAGTACGGAATGCCTTCTAAAGAACTTTAAATAGCGACTTCTAGTACACGCTCTTTAACATATTACTTCTCATGATATCTAGAAAGCGATAAAATGCGGAAAGATAAACCAATTAGTGAAGTGTTGTATCCCAAAATTTTCCCTCCCATTTTACTCAAGACATGTTCATTAAGGTCTTCAATTGCTCAAGGTTGACCAAGAATTGATCAGACAAATTCTCCTCCTAAGCAATGGTATTTCAACTAGGGTTTCACTTTTCACCAAGATGTGTGAGATCCAAAGGTCTCAAGTGTTTTTCATGATCCTAATATGTCTTCAAGATTGTCCATGCCAAATTTCATGCCTTACACTACAAGTTTGCTCAATCAACTGCTCAAGTGTTTGAAAATCTATTGTATTAGGTCAAAAGTCAACTATGGTCAACATACAGTCAAACTTCAAGATTTTTGGTTAATATAAACATTTTGAAGTGATATCCATCATTTAATCAAGTTTTGATCATGATTCCTCAAGGAATGCTGTCAAATCCTCGAGAATTAAAATTGCTAAATTAGAGTTTTTATAGGAGAAGTCAACTGAACTTTGACCAGGCATAACTTTCACATACTTTTTCCCCAACCAAAGCTCATTTTTAAGAGAATACAATTCCCTACAACTTCTCTTTTACCCTCAAGTTTAAGAAATGCACCATTTGAAAGATAAAAGCTCATACATTACAGGTCATTTTCAGAAAGTCAACAAAATACACTTTTTTCCAAGACCTTTTACATTAAGATAAAATATTCAAATGCAAAATTGATACAAAGAGTGATTGAATTAGACATCTTGGGCTTTCCAAAAAGTCTAAGATCATCATCATTGGATAAAAGTTGAGCAAGTTATGGATTGCACAAGTTGGGAAATTTTCAAAGGAAATGCATGAAATCTCAATTGAGCAAATTTGTGATTTAAAGTTATTCGGCCTAACTTTTTGGAGTTCAAATATGTTAGTGATATGTCCAAGGACCTCTAAATCTATCCATGAATTTTTATATTTATTTTTATTTATTTGAATTTTTATTCATTTAAATATGAATTAAATCAAATAAAATACAAAGAATAATGTGCCATGACATTTGGGTTTGATTTGATCTATTTGGAAATCCATATTTTCGTGAAAGATACATCCAAAGGGACCAGATTCATGCAAGTGACCAAAGAGGCAAGGATATCACAAATATGGAAATTTTTCAATGTGTTTTATCCTTGTCTCCAAGACCATGAATGCATTGATTCTTTACCATGTTTGTTCACTCCTATCTTACCTATGTAAATACACAACAATGCAAGCCAATAGGAGCACAAAATTCCTCTTCAAAAAGCTCTCCAAAAGTCTTCTCAAAATTCTCAAAAAAAAATAAAAAAGTTGCAAAATCTGTAACTTCACTTTCAGGCGCTATCAACCAAAACCAAAATCATCAACCCTCTCTTGAGTTTCCCAGGAGTCCTCCAGAGCCTAGTGTGATACGGCGGGAGAACTGACTTGGGATTTTGCGTTTGTTTTCGCACTTGTTCGTTTTAGCAAGAGTCGCCACCGACTTTTATTTTATCCTAAGGAAAGGTCAAAAAGCACAGGAAAAACCTTTGAGATATTTTCTTGGGTTCGGGGAGTAGATTATAGAAAGGGAAGGTATTAGCACCCTTTCTATCCATGGTTATCCATGGGCTCTTAGTTCCTTGCTTAGATCACTTTCCTTTGCTTTTCAATTGTTTGAAATGGTACTTTGTGTGTGTGGTTTTGAAAATGCTTTGAAAAAGATGCCTTGTCTAGGCAACCTTTGTAATGATTCTTGTTTGAATATATACAAAGGTGTGTGTCTTTTTGAAAATATATTTCAAAGTTTTGAAAGTTGTTTTTGAAGTTGTGTTGTGAGGTGTGTTTGAAAAATGGCAAGGATGTTTTGCAAGTTTTTGATCAAGTAACTAAGAGTTGTCTACCCTATTTTACTCAAAGATATTTCTCATGTTTTTAACCCTTTTTAACAGTGTTATTTCACCATTGTATTTGATGAACAACCTTGTGTTAGGATGTTAAACGGGACAGGCGCGGGTCATCGTATAGACCATGATAACAATAGTGTCAAGTATATTTTGGCAATTTTCTTGAGGGACTTGATCATTTTGTTTAGGCAACTCAGATAGCGTCATCGAGGGACTATGATCTTTTGTTTTGTTTTTGTTTTGCCAAAGTACTTGACATGCATACCATGACCCATTTTTGAAGGCAACAAGTGGATTGTAATCCTAGGGGTGCAAGTGTGCATTGTATTTGTTTTTCATGCATTTTTATCTTGGATTAGGTCAAACTATTTGTTAATTTGATTTTGCATACAAAACCCTAGGTCTAATCATGGCATAATTGAAAGCATTTAAAGGTGCGAGAATTTAAATTCTACACTATTACAACATGATATAGGGAGGGGGGTACAAATTTGAATTGGGGATTATTTTGCAAGAAATTAAATCCTAAATTATTACAACCAAATTGAATGTATAAGGAATAACAAAAAATGTGCAATATTTAAATAAATACAATAAATAAATATCAAATAAAATGTAATATGCAAAAAAAGTTTTTTATGTATGTAAAAAGTATTCTTTATGTGAAATGTAAATAAATAAAAAGTCAATTTTAATTATTTTTGTTTTTAGGGCAAAAACCCCAATTTCTTAAATAAATAGTATTATTTATTATTTATATACAATAATGTATCAATTTGTACAAAAAATAAAAGTATATTGAAAAAAAGGTATTTTTAGTATAAAATATTAATAAAAATAAAAATGTATTATTTTTGTGTTTTTTGTTCTTATTATTTAATAAAATATATTATATATGTATATATATGTATTAAATATATTAAGTGTGTATACAAATAAAATAAATTATTTACAAAAATGTATATATTTCAAGAAAATATTTTCAAATGTATATAAAAATAATAAATAAAAATAAAAGTGTTTTTTTTACATTGTTTTTAAATTTAAACAAAATGAATATAAAGTATTTAATGTATTAATACTAGAAATAATTAAAATAAATACCAAATAAATACAAAAATTTATGAAAATATTTTTTAAGTGTTTTTTATATTAGAAAATAAAATATCAAAATCAGAAATGAAATAAAAATGCAAAAATGACAAATATACAAGAAATGGGCCAAGGGGGTGTAAAAAGAAAAGAGGGGGTGCCAAAAGTAAGCCTATACAGGCCCAGCCCAGAAACAACTTCATCTTCTTCTGTGATCGGTGGAAATAGAACTGACTGTTTTTTAAGCTGGTTCGCGAAATGTCGCGGTAAGCAAGAGTCGCCACCGTCTTTTATGTTCTCCAACATGGAAAGGACAAAAGCACAACAAAATTCCTTCTTTGAGATGTCTCTCGGTTCGGGAGGTAGATTTATAGAAAGGGAAGGTGTTAGCACCCTTTCTATCCATGGTTATCCATGGGCTCTTAGGTACTTG
Organism: Vicia faba; assembly: GCA_948472305.1. NCBI lineage: Eukaryota > Viridiplantae > Streptophyta > Magnoliopsida > Fabales > Fabaceae > Vicia > Vicia faba. The sequence continues at coordinate 37,242,526 of OX451741.1, forward strand.
CTCTTATGTTTTCAAAATGTTTGTTTGCTTTTCAAGTGTGTGTGGGTTTTGAAAAAGTTTCGTTTGAAAAATTTCTAAGTAACTCTTGTATCAGTCCTCAAGAGTGTATGAAATATTTGTTTGAAAACTTTTTGAAAGTGTAAGTGCGAAAAGATGTTTTTGTTTTTAGAAAGAGCAAGTACCCAGGAGAATCTACCTACTCTAAGGAAATAGGCTGTGTAAGAGTCCTTTAGACAGTACTATCCCACTATTGAGAAGTAGGTAGCACTGTCGTTGGAGTTGTTCGGGTCAATTCGATTATTAGGGACATGTGTGGTCACCAAAGCAATAGTAGGACGCCTTAGCGATAACCCTAACGTCCTAGATCCTTTTTATCCGAGGCAACCGTTTCGAGGCAACTGGATCTTTAGACATGAGGGCGACCTCTAAAACACCCTATACTTGACGACCACGTCGAGGCAACCAGTGAGGCGTACCCTAGGAGTGGCATGTGCATGTGTGTTGTTTCAGTTTATGTTTATCTTGTACATGTTATTTGTGAGCTACGGATTGGTTTTATTTGTCATACAAGTCTTGCATGCATATTAACAGTTAAGAGTGCGGAAAATAAATTGCGGAAAGGTAAATCTACTCTATTACAAGGCGCGGGTCTATACATCGCCAAAAATGAAAACCCGTTTTGAAAATAAATGCGGCAAATAAAGGAAAGCGATAAAACCTAATTAACTATTACATCCTCGGAAACAGTTACATCAAATATAAAAAATAATGATAATGCACGAAAGAATCGAATCGGGACGTCCCTAGGGTTTTGACCCTTTTTGAGAAAAGAAAGTAATTTTAGTCCCTTTTTGCAATTAATTAAAATTAAACCTAATTTGCTAATTAATTAATTAATAAAATAAAAAAAATGTTTTTTATGTTTTTTAATGAAAATAAAATAAAAAGAAATTAAAAGTTAAGAAAACCCTAAGTCTAAGTTTGTTTTATTTATTGTAAAAAATGTCAAAGTTAACCTTATTAACTAATTAATTAATTTGGGTTTATTTACAAAAATAATTAAAAAGTGAGATTAATAAATAATACTAATAATAAAAATATTTGCATTTTTTTAATTCTGAATTTATTATAAAAATATTAATTTATGAGGTAATTAAATAATAATAATAATAATAATTAGTTAAAAGAAAATAAAAAAGAAAGAAAATAAAAAGAACTAGAAACCAGGGGGGGTATGCTGGCCCAGATGGAGGTTTTGAAGAAGCAATTCTGGCCCATTTGTTGGCCAGTCCGTTTGAACTTTTGAGATTAGCTATGCCTGCGTTGACTGAGGATTATTGTGGTCCTTCAACATGAGCCATGGGATTTGCATTGGAGTCCACCTGGCGCTTGGATGGATGGAACGTTGTTGGATAGCCTGCACATGATTTTGTTAAGAAAAATAATAGAACGAATATTGGGTGGACCTGGGGATCGAACCCAGGTCCCAATGCTTACCAACCACATCACCTTCCACCCAACCACTTATGCGCATCCGATCTTACAATAGCCATTAATTATAATATATAAAACATCAAAGCATATGCTGGAGAACTAAACGCACGCGCCACTTTTTTGAATTGTCCAGTCCCATGCCTACACGTACTCGTCTCCTTCGTTAAACTTGTAAAACAAAGATCAGATAACGGGGGTTTTTAACCCCCACAAACTGGAAAAGGAAAAATAGCGATTAGGATTCTACGCTATATAAATAGGGCGAGAGGGTTGGGTTTGATTCGTTTGGCCTTGACGAATTCAACCATATGCGTCTCAAGGTCTAATTTTTCCTATAGAGCAAACCCCCAATTTAAGAGCTTGAAAACCCTAAAATTCATCCATGGTGGTTTGTGATTCAGGGCTCCATAATGCAATTCACCTATGCCATTAGCTTCAGAAAGGTTCTAGCAATGCAAAGCACACAAAAAATCTCATTAATAATGCATGAATAATGAATTTCGATTATGAAAAAGAAAGCTAACCCGTGAATCTGTTGGAGGAGATTTCTTGAGCTTTGGCACGCGAATTTGATTGTAATAGGTTCCTTACACCTCCAGTAATGTATTGGAAATAATCAAAGGCTTTGAATCATGCTGGAATGTTGAGAATAATTTTTGAGTTTTTTGATATTTTTTCAATATGCTTATTGCTTCTGTGCAGCAGTTCTCGCGTTCCAGGCATTAGGGTTGGCTTTAGTATTTATGTTGGAAGGGAATTAGGTTAACTTTTGGCCAAGAAATCCATTGCATTATGGTTTCAATATTTGATTGGAAATCAAATAATTTTCAATCTTTTTGATTGATAAAACTTGCCAAACATGGAGATTTTTGTCTCTTTGATGGGTGCACTAATTTTCCAGCTTGCCCTGAGTTTATTTGCTTCACAAGAAGATTTGAAAACCATATCTTGGTATTTTCCTACAATTAAATCAATTAAATGAATTAATAATCAATTAAAAATCCAATTAATTAATAAAAATAAGAAAATAACTCAATTTAATCTCAATGGGTCGTGCATATGCTTTGGGTTAAGATTCAAGAAGGAATTTGAGGCCCATTAGCAAAAATGAGGTGTTTTAGGCAAAGTTGACTTTTGCAAATTCCCAAAAATTTCCCAACTTCTCCAATGCATATCTTGCTCAATTTTGATCATATGAACATGTTCTTGGACATTTTGGAAAGGTCTTGAAGCCCTATAACCAATGCCTTTGGTCCCATTTCATTTTGATTTACCAATCTCAAGTTATGGTCTTTGACTTAAAATGCCTTTTTGTTGACTTTTGAAATTGACCTATAATGTAGAAATTGATAACTTTTTGTGAGAGCATTTCTTGGACTTGGAATGTGAAGATGAGTTGTAGGAAGTGTCATCCCCTTCAAAATGAGCATTGGATGAGATTTTTCTGATGAACCATGAAAAAGTTATTCCTTGGTCAAGTTACAGTTGACTTTTCAGCTGTCCAAAAATAGGAACTTTTGCATTTTTGATGATTTTTGAGCCATGCTTGTGGAATCATGATCAAGACTTGATCAAATGATGATTTTGGATTCAAAATAAGATGTTGACCAAATTTTTTGACTTTTGACTGTAAAATTACCACTTTGCCCCTGCAGTTGATTGTGAACCAAATAGGGCTTTTGACTGTTCAATTTGACCCTGTGAGTCTTGAGACTTGACATGTAGATGCTTGAGGATATGTGTAGGCCTATGAGACTTGATTGGATCATTGAAAAACCTAAATTCTTTGAAGGAACCAAAACCCTAATTTTGACTGGCTTAGGAGGATGTTTGACTGTGCAATCCTTGAGTGGACTTGAGCAAATTGAGATGATGCTTGTCAAAACTTTAAGAATATGGGAGGGAAAATTTTGGGGTACAACAGTTGCCCCTGTTCAATCTTCTTAAACCTGAGGATGTAGATTGGCTTGCGTGCCTTTCGTGATCCGTAGGTGGAAGATGATTGAACACTAGAGTGCCCAGAAATTTGCACTCGCATAGTAGAATATCAACAACGTGATGTCGGGAATGGGCTTACAGATGCCATTTGGAAAGATGGTGGATAGGAGGATGGGCTTATAGATGCCATCTGGAGATGTGACAGAACCTTGTCGGGGATGGGCTTATAGATGCCATTTGGAGACGTGACAAAACCTTGTCGAGAATGGGCTTATAGATGCCATTTGGAAGTGTGAGGGATAGTTGTGGAGATGGGCTTATAGATGCCATCGGAAGGTGTCGATCGCGTAAGAGATTCCTTAGCGAGAACTTGCGTACTTTGAGAAAAAAGGATAATTTCCTGGCCGGTTACAGGTGTTGATCTTCAAACTCTTCATGCAGATATGCCCTGGCTAGATACATGTGTTGAATCTACAATTAATCGCTCACAGATATGCCCTGGCAAGATACAGGTATCGAATCTGGAACTAGTCGTCTACAGATATGCCCTGGCTGGATACAGGCATCGAATCTCTAAACTCTTCATGCAGACATGCCCTGGCTGGATACAGTTATCGAATCTATAATCAATTGCTCACAGATATGCCCTGGCTAGATACAGGAATCGAATCTGGAACTTCAAAAATTTGCTGGGTTGTCTCTACTGACAGGTTTCAGAAAAATCTTGAGGAATGGTTTAATTGAACCAGGGGAAGTTTTGTCTTCTTTGACGAGTTGTCTCTTTTAGACGAGTTGTCTTCAACGACGAGTGTCTATAATGACGAGTGTCTATAACGACGAGTGTCTATAACGAAGAGTGTCTATAACGACGAGTATCTATAACGACGAGTGTCTATAACGACGAGTGTCTATAACGAGGAGTGTCTATAACGATGAGTGTCTATAACGACGAGTGTCTATAATGACGGGTGTCTATAACGACGGGTGTCTATAACGACGGTGTCTATAACGACGGGTGTCTATAATGATGGGTGTCTATAATGAAGGGTGTCTATAATGACGGGTGTCTATATTGACGGGTGTCTATATTGACGAGTGTCTATAACGACAGGTGTCTATAATGACGGATGTCTATGATGATGGATGTCTATAACGACGGGTGTCTATATTGACGGGTGTCTATGACGACGGGTGTCTATAACGACGGGTGTCTATAACGACGGGTTGTCTATAATGACGGGTGTCTATATTGACGGGTGTCTATAATGACGGGTGTCTATAATGACGGGTGTCTATAACGACGGGTGTCTATAACGACGAGTGTCTATAATGACGGGAAATCAATTTTAACTGGACTTGTCTTCTTTGATTGGATGAGCATCAGAAAAACCTTTGGGATTTAACTGGACTTGTCTTTTTTGACTGGATTTGTCTTCTTTGACTGGATTGTCTACTTTGACATAGCTGATCATTTAACTGTATCCTTCCTGAAAGGTAAAGGTCAGTCATATGCAATGCATGATATGGATCAAGCAATGATGTTCTAAACATAAATGAGGTTGTATGATATGATGCGTATATGTATGCATCATGATGTATGACAATGTAATGTTTTTGAATGTATTTTCGTCTGGGAAAATAAATCCTTGACGAATGCCGGGAAATTAAATCCTGGGCTGATGTTGAAGAGTAGAGTTCTTCGTTTTCGCTGGGGATGATGATTGCAAGAACAAACCGGTAGGAGAAGCTGAATCCGTTGGTGAATAAACTTATGAAGAGATTATTCTGCGGGGAATTACTCTGTGGGAAGAGATACTTCGCTGAGATTTTAACGATAACTCCGCTGGGGATACCGTTGATAAGCTCTGTTGAGGGATGCTTTGATGAACTCCACTGGGGCATAGGAAGAACTTCGTCGAGGACGATCTTTCTGTGGTAATTAGCTGAGGATAACCCAGTTATAAGCTCTGGTGGGGAATAACCTTTGAATAAAGCCGGGGAGATGCGTATGTACTCTGCAGGTGATAAGCTTCCAGAATCTACTAGGGATAAGCTTCCAGAATCTACTGGGGATATGGATTCAACTCTCCTGGGGACACTTTTGGACTGGACTAGGGAAGTGGCTCCACTAGATGTCTTGTATTCCGTCGGGGAACAATCTTATATTAAGACTGCCGGGGATATTTGCTTAGGAATATCTGTATACTCCACTGGGGAATATTGAGATATTTTGGGGGTACCCAACTTCCTTAAGGCTGACAGTAGACTAACTCTGCTTGGGGGAGAGTGTTGCTGACTTGCTGGAGATACTGTGCCTTGTTAGGGCTGCTGGGAGAACAACTCTGCTTGGGGAGAGTATTGTTGATTTGTCTTACTCTGCGGGGCGTGAAGGTATCTTGGTCATGTTCTTCAGCTGAACTTACCTTGGTACCTCGATGGACAGAGCAACCAGATGGCTTAGACAATTCGTATTGCCCCAGTTTCTGTGGGAGAAGGTACCTATGGAGGTGTTTGATAACTGCCGATTGACAACTCTTCTTCTGGTAGGCGAGTGATGAGATGATGGGACATAGTCGTACACTTTTGATCCCTAACTTTTGCCTGGACCGCCCTTTCGGGTTTTCAGTCCATCGGGATACCCATTTTTGCCCAAGCCGCCTTTTCAGGTTTTCGACTTGCCGGGTGTACAGATTTTTTCATTTTCATCCCCTATTTTTTCCCGAACCCTTTTGGTTCGCCGGGAAGCCCTTATTTTTGCCTAGGTGTGTCAACCTAGCGGGTCTTTGATTATGCGTAGTATTTTTTTTCCGACTATGTCCGTGCTCTCAGGATGCAGGGAGTTGTCACTGTCAGTAATGCTGTGTTGCTATACTACCAGAAGATCTTCGTTTGGTCGTCCAATGCCCCAAGTGATCCAGATGGAGATTTTCCCCAAGCTGGTTGGCCTTTTGAGAGATTCTCCGAATCTTGACTGGACTGCCCCAGATGATGGACCACGATCATGTCTTCCCCTTGGTTGGGAGTGCTTTTGTTCATCAGATATTCTTCGTGCGAATTTCTTTGCTGTTCGAACAAATAGTCATATGCAAGCAATGTTATATTAAAAATGCAAAGCTTATGTCTGTCTTGAAGTTTTGGAAAATGCATTTTTTCATAAAAACAAGTGAATTTTGTAAACTGTGATGTCAACTCGTTTTTTTACCGCAAGCCTTAAGGAGTCAGGATACCTTTCGTAACAGTATGCTTTCGAACTAACCCATGCTTCAGCTAGGACTTTTAAGGGTTGTAGCGTGGCCTGGTTCACGGTTCGAGAAACAAAGGATAAAGGCTCAAATTTTATTTGTACCCACCCGCTCTTCGTGATGTTCTTCAAACCTAAACTCAGCTAATCGTGCGTTAGACCTTGTTTGAGTCTTTGTCCTGATACTCCAATGATGGTTTGGGTATTGACAGTTTATTTTGAACAGGCAGTCGTTTCTTGAGGGTTTGTAGGACCTCTTTCTTTTTGTTTTGTTATCCCTGTTTTTTGCCTGAACTGTTTCTTTTGTGATTTACAGTCAGCGGGATGCCCCAGTTTTTGCGAGTCTCATTCATAGGTTTTGACTTATTGGGCTTTTATTTCTGCGAAATGATGACTGCCTGTCTTTATGATTATTCAGAACCATCACTGTCTTTTGTTTTGGAAGGACTCCTTTGATGTCATTCATTGTGCACCGGGATCAACTGAGAAGACTACCCTGCCCCAGGTTATGATTAAGGGTTTTAATTTTTGTGTGAAAAGAAAAAACTCCTACTTCTTTGGCTCGAAGGGGTTGGCGAGGGATTATCTTCCTTATAACTCCGGTGTTTAGGAATTGAAACAATGCCTGTACCTCATCAGCGGGGTCTGTTCAAAAGCATATTGTAGATTGTGGTATCGTTTTCTTCATCCTCCCTCAAGAGGCTTAGAACTTGTTAATCGAGAGTTTGAACATCACAAAAATATGAAAACAGTTTGCATATAGTGAATACGAAATAATTACTTCAAAACAGACATGTGTAATGCATTAATGAAATAACAACGTTTGACATGAATAAAATGTTTGAACAATCAAAAATACAACTTGAACATTCGAATGAACAAAAGTTTTTTCAATCCTAGCCATGCTTTGGAAAGGGAGCAGTGATCACATTGGGAGACTCGAGCGCTTCGAACTGGACCTCCTTTGAATCAAGCAGATCCTGAACCTGGTTTCTCAAAGTCCAACAATCATCTGTAGCATGCCCCGGGCTGTCAGAATGATAAGCACAGCGAACGTTGGGGTTATACCTTGAAGGTGTCCTGTTGGGATTCTTAGGAGGGTCCCTTAGAGTTACCAACTTGGTCTCCAGCAACTGTGGCAATATCTGGGACAAGGTCATGCCGAGGGGAGTGAATTGCCTTTTAGGTCTCTCTTCCCTTTGTTGGTCGCGATGTTGAGGAGCACTGGCCGGTTTCGAAATGACCAACGCGTTGACAGCTTGGCAGTGTTCAGATTTGTTCTGCCCTCTTGAACCATAGACAACACTAGATTCTTTCTTGGATGGTTTCTTCTCAGTGTTCGAGGAGTCACCGTTCTGTATCTTCCCAGACTTGATACCAGCTTCTATCCTTTCCCCAGTCAAGATCAGATCTGTAAACCCAACAGAAGAATTACCAATCAGATAGTTGAAGAACGGACCAGACAGAGTCCCCAAGAACATGTCCACGAGTTCACGGTCAGTCAGCGGTGGCTGCACCCTGCTAGCCAGGTCTCTCCACTTTTGCGCGTACTCCTTAAAACCTTCACCCGTCCCAAGTGACATACCCTGGAGTTGGATATGCGTGGGAGCGAGGTCGGAATTATACTGATACTGCTTATAGAATGCAGTAGCCAAGTCCTCTCAGTTACGAATGCTGGCTCCATCTAGTTGATAGAACCACACAAGTTGAGTCCCAGAAAGACTATCATGGAAGAAATGGATCCATAGATTCTTGTCAGCCGTGTAGGGATGGATCTTCCTTATGTATGAACGGAGATGCAGCTTAGGACAAGATGCACCGTCGTACTTCGCAAAAGAAGGTGCCTTGAACTTGTGTGGGATCACCACCCCAGAAGATAAACCCAGATCTCCAAAATCCAACCCGGGCACATGCTGAATCTCCATAGCACTCAGACGATCCTCTAGTTGCTTGTACCTGTCCTCAGCAGGAGGGTACTGTTCATCATTGAAATCCGTCTCATTGTCGGAGACCACGGGACTAGGAACCCTTCCCCCTTGGGGACTGTCTTTCCCTACAGAAGAAGTAGCTTGATCAGCCTCATTTTGCAGTGTATTCCCAAACCTCCGTCCAGTGTTGAACAACACAGTCCTCTTCTTCTTCTTTTTCAAAAGCAGAGTCTTCAATTCCTGTTGACCCTGGGCTAAGCTCATGACCAGCTCTTAAAACTGGGCGTTCTGGGCCTGGAGGGACTTGATAGCTTGTTCATTGGATGATTCAGGATTCATGATGATTGCTGAAATAAACAGCGAAGAAGATAAGTGATCTGTCAAAAGGGTACCTGTAATGCAATGACATGTATGTATGCATGCGATGTTTTCAAGGATCTCGCAGGGTAAACAAGAAAATTGTTAGAATCTGGTAGCTTGATTGAAGGAACTTCATGTTGTTGAGAGTCCTTCTTCAAGAGTCAAAGCTCACCATATCGAGTGGGTCATAGCCCCTGACTCAAGTCATCATGTTTTGACCTCCAAACCTTGGCTAGAGGAAAATAAATCCCCTTTGCCCCTTGCTGGACATTTTGATTCATCATGACCTGCATCACAGACCCTTGAGATCCTTGAAATGGGTTAGTCCTTATGCATGAGGTATGCAATGGTATGATGGTATGATGTTATGCTATGCATGGAGTGATGTAAATAAACCCTGTTATGAGTCCAGATTAAGGACTGTAAACAAACCCTGCAAGAAACTCATGTGTCAGATAACAAGCATGCAAGTAGTCAAGTTTGAAGGCACACAAGTCACACAAGACATTCCTTAGAGTTCAGGCCAGCATGAGGTTTAAGTACTACCCTCTTGAAGTTGGTGGGCTCAAAACCCGTCCTATCAAAAGTAACCGGGTTCTAAGGAGCTCAATATCATAGGGTTGTTTTCTATGTTCATTGTTTTGATTTAGCCACTGAACTGGCGATCAAAATATTCCAAGAAAACAACCCTCAATGAGTGTAGTATCGAGTATCTACCAACTTCGGACTACACCAAAGTTGGTCATCTCACTACCCCTAAAGAGGCCAGGATGGTCAAGTAAGGTTCTAAGGTCAGTTGATGCTTCACGACACCACGCGACGGCCCCGTACTTTCCTTGACTTGACTCAAGGGTTACCGGTACTCACTAAAGTGCCACATCAACGTAGCAACTGCTTCAACCGTGTCAGTATACCCCGCACAGTTCCCTCACAGTTTGTTGCTACCTAAAAGGTATCCCCCAGATCCGGGTTAGGATCTATGAAACTCCCAAAATAGGCCCACAATATTAAAGCAATCAAAACAGGCAATTGAAAACATAAGAGTGGTCTAATCCTAAGGTACACCTCACTTTTATAAGTATCCCCAGCAGAGTCGCCAGTTCTGTGATCGGTGGAAATAGAACTGACTGTTTTTTAAGCTGGTTTGCGAAATGTCGCGGTAAGCAAGAGTCGCCACCGTCTTTTATGTTCTCCAACATGGAAAGGACAAAAGCACAGCAAAATTCCTTCTTTGAGATGTCTCTTAGTTCGGGAGGTAGATTTATAGAAAGGGAAGGTGTTAGCACCCTTTCTATCCATGGTTATCCATGGGCTCTTAGGTACTTGCTCTTATGTTTTCAAAATGTTTGTTTGCTTTTCAAGTGTGTGTGGGTTTTGAAAAAGTTTCGTTTGAAAAATTTCTAAGTAACTCCTGTATCAGTCCTCAAGAGTGTATGAAATATTTGTTTGAAAACTTTTTGAAAGTGTAAGTGCGAAAAGATGTTTTTGTTTTTAGAAAGAGAAAGTACCCAGGAGAATCTACCTACTCTAAGGAATTAGGATGTGTAAGAGTCCTTTAGACAGTACTATCCCACTATTGAGAAGTAGGTAGCACCGTCGTTAGAGTTGTTCGGGTCAATTCGATTATCAGGGACATGTATGGTCACCAAAGCAATAGTAGGACGCCTTAGCGGTAACCCTAACGTCCTAGATCTTTTTTATCCGAGGCAATCGTTTCTAGGCAACTGGATCTTTAGACAGGAGGGCGACCTCTAAAACACCCTATACTTGACGACCACGTCGAGGCAACCAGTGAGGCGTACCCTAGGAGTGGCATGTGCATATGTGTTGTTTCAGTTTATGTTTATCTTGTACATGTTATTTGTGAGCTACAGATTGGTTTTATTTGTCATACAAGTCTTGCATGCATATTAACAGTTAAGAGTGCGGAAAATAAATTGCGGAAAGGTAAATCTACGCTATTACAAGGCGCGGGTCTATACATCGCCAAAAACAAAAACCCGTTTTGAAAATAAATGCGGAAAATAAAGGAAAGCGATAAAACCTAATTAACTATTACATCCTCGGAAACAGTTACATCAAATATAAAAAATAATGATAATGCGCGAAAGAATCGAATCGGGACGTCCCTAGGGTTTTGACCCTTTTTGAGAAAAGAAAGTAATTTTAGTCCCTTTTTGCAATTAATTAAAATTAAACCTAATTTTCTAATTAATTAATTAATAAAAAAAATGTTTTTTTTATGTTTTTTAATGAAAATAAAATAAAAAGAAATTAAAAGTTAAGAAAACCCTAAGTCTAAGTTTGTTTTATTTATTGTAAAAAATTACAAAGTTAACCTAATTAACTAATTAATTAATTTGGGTTTATTTACAAAAATAGTTAAAAAGTGAGATTAATAAATAATACTAATAATAAAATTTTTTGCATTTTTTTAATTCTGAATTTATTATAAAAATATTAATTTATGAGGTAATTAAATAATAATAGTAATAATAATTAGTTAAAAGAAAATAAAAAAGAAAGAAAATAAAAAGAACTAGAAACCAGGGGAGGGTATGCTGGCCCAGATGGAGGTTTTGTAGAAGCAATTCTGGCCCATTTGTTGGCCAGTCCGTTTGGACTTTTGAGATTTGCTATGCCTGCGTTGACTTAGGATTATTGTGGTCCTTCAACATGAGCCATGGGATTTGCATTGGAGGCCACCTGGCGCTTGGATGGATGGGGTGTATGATGGAACGTTGTTGGATAGCCTGCACATGATTTTGTTAAGAAAAATAATAGAACGAATATTGGGTGGACCTGGGGATCGAACCCAGGTCCCAATGCTTACCAACCACATCACCTTCCACCCAGCCACTTATGCGCATCCGATCTTACAATAGCCATTAATTATAATATATAAAACATCAAAGCATATGCTGGAGAACTAAACGCGCGCGCCACTTTTTTGAATTGTCCAGTCCCATGCCTACAAGTACTCGTCTCCTTCGTTAAACCTGTAAAACAAAGATCAGATAACGGGGGTTTTTAACCCCCACAAACTAGAAAAGGAAAAATAGATATTAGGATTCTACGCTATATAAATAGGGCGAGAGGGTTGGGTTTGATTCGTTTGGCCTTGACGAGTTCAACCATATGCGTCTCAAGGTCCAATTTTTCCTATAGAGCAAACCCCCAATTTAAGAGCTTGAAAACCCTAAAATTCATCCATGGTGGTTTGTGATTCAGGGCTCCATAATGCAATTCACCTATGCCATTAGCTTCAGAAAGATTCTAGCAATGCAAAGCATACAAAAAATCTCATTAATAATGAATTTCGATTAAGAAAAAGAAAGCTAAACCGTGAATCTGTTGGAGGCGATTTCTTGAGCTTTGGCACGCGAATTTGATTGTAATAGGTTCCTTACACCTCCAGCAATGTATTGGAAATAATCAAAGGCTTTGAATCATGTTGGAATGTTGAGAACAGTTTTTGAGTTTTTTGATATTTTTTCAATATGCTTATTGCTTCTGTGCAGCAGTTCTCACGTTCCAGGCATTAGGGTTGGCTTCAGTATTTATGTTGGAAGGGAATTAGGTTAACTTTTGGCCAAGAAATCCATTGCATTATGGTTTCAATATTTGATTGGAAATCAAATAATTTTCAATCTTTTTGATTGATAAAACTTGCCAAACATGGAGATTTTTGTCTCTTTGATGGGTGCACGAATTTGCCAGCTTGCCCTGAGTTTATTTGCTTCACAAAAAGATTTGAAAACCATATCTTGGTATTTTCCTACAATTAAATCAATTAAATGAATTAATAATCAATTAAAAATCCAATTAATTAATAAAAATAAGAAAATAACTCAATTTAATCTCAATGGGTCGTGCATATGCTTTGGGTAAAGATTCAAGAAGGAATTTGAGGCCCATTAGCAAAAATGAGGTGTTTTAGGCAAAGTTGACTTTTGCAAATTCCCAAAAATTTCCCAACTTCTCCAATGCATATCTTGCTCAATTTGGATCATATGAACATGTTCTTGGACATTTTGGAAAGGTCTTGAAGTCCTCTAACCAATGCCTTTGGTCCCATGTCATTTTAATTTACCAATATCAAGTTATGGTCTTTGACGTAAAATGCCTTTTTGTTGACTTTTGAAATTGACCTATAATGTAGAAATTGATAACTTTTTATGAGAGCATTTATTGGACTTGGAATGTTAAGATGAGTTGTAGGAAATGTCATCCCCTTCAAAATGAGCATTTAATGGGATTTTTATGATGAACCATGAAAAAGTTATGCCTTGGTCAAGTTACAGTTGACTTTTCAACTGTCCAAAAATAGCAACTTTTGCATTTTTGATGATTTTTGAGCCATGCTTGTGGAATCATGATCAAGACTTGATCAAATGATGATTGTGGCTTCAAAATAAGATGTTGACCAAATTTTTTGACTTTTGACTGTAAAATGACCATTTTACCCCTACAGTTGATTGTGAACCAAATAGGGCTTTTGACTGTGCAATTTGACCCTGTGAGTCTTGAGACTTGACATGTAGATGCTTGAGGATATGTGTAGGCCTATGAGACTTGATTGGATCATTGAAAAACCTAAATTATTTGAAGGAACCAAAACCCTAATTTTGACTGGCTTAGGAGGATGTTTGACTGTGCAATCCTTGAGTGGACTTGAGCAAAATTGAGATGATGCTTGTCAAAACTTTAAGAATATGGGAGGGAAAATTTTAGGGTACAACAGTTGCCCCTGTTCAATCTTCTTAAACCTGAGGATGTAGATTGGCTTGCATGCCTTTCGTGATCCGAAGGTGGAAGATGATTGAACACTAGAGTGCCCAGAAATTTGCACTCGCATAGTAGAATATCAGCAACGTGATGTCGGGAATGGGCTTATAGATGCCATTTGGAAAGATGGTGGATAGGAGGATGGGCTTATAGATGCCATCTGGAGATGTGACAGAACCTTGTCGGGGATGGGCTTATAGATGCCATCTGGAGACGTGACAGAACCTTGTCGGGAATGGGCTTATAGATGCCATTTGGAAGTGTGAGGGATAGTTGTGGAGATGGGCTTATAGATGCCATCGGAAGGTGTCGATCGCGTAAGAGATTCCTTAGCGAGAACTTGCGTACTTTGAGAAAAAAGGATAATTTCCTGGCCGGTTACAGGTGTTGATCTTCAAACTCTTCATGCAGATATGCCCTGGCTAGATACATGTGTTGAATCTACAATTAATCGCTCACAGATATGCCCTGGCTAGATACAGGTATCAAATCTGGACTTAGTCGTCTACAGATATGCCCTGGCTGGATACAGGCATCGAATCTCTAAACTCTTCATGCAGACATGGCCTGGCTGGATACAAGTATCGAATCTACAATCAATTGCTCACAGATATGCCCTGGCTAGATACAGGAATCGAATCCGGAACTTCAAAAATTTGCTGGGTTGTCTCTACTGACAGGTTTCAGAAAAATCTTGAGGAATGATTTAACTGAACCAGGGGAAGTTTTGTCTTCTTTGACGAGTTGTCTCTTTTAGACGAGTTGTCTTCAACGACGAGTGTCTATAACGACGAGTGTCTATAACGACGAGTGTCTATAACAACGAGTGTCTATAACGACGAGTATCTATAACGACGAGTGTCTATAACGACGAGTGTCTATAACGACGAGTGTCTATAACGATGAGTGTCTATAACGACGAGTGTCTATAACGACGAGTGTCTATAACGACGAGTGTCTATAACGACGGGTGTCTATAACGACGGGTGTCTATAACGACGGATGTCTATAACGACGGGTGTCTATAATGACGGGTGTCTATAATGACGGGTGTCTATATTGATGGGTGTCTATATTGACGAGTGTCTATAACGACAGGTGTCTATAATGACGGATGTCTATGATGATGGATGTCTATAACGACGGGTGTCTATATTGACGGGTGTCTATGACGACGGGTGTCTATAACGACGGGTGTCTATAACGACGGGTTGTCTATAATGACGGGTGTCTATATTGACGGGTGTCTATAATGACGGGTGTCTATAATGACGGGTGTCTATAACGACGGGTGTCTATAATGACGAGTGTCTATAATGACGGGAAATCAATTTTAACTGGACTTGTCTTCTTTGATTGGATGAGCATCAGAAAAACCTTTGGGATTTAACTGGACTTGTCTTTTTTGACTGGATTTGTCTTCTTTGACTGGATTGTCTACTTTGACATAGCTAATCATTTAACTGTATCATTCCTGAAAGGTAAAGGTCAGTCATATGCAATGCATGATATGGATCAAGCAATGATGTTCTAAACATAAATGAGGTTGTATGATATGATGCGTATATGTATGCATCATGATGTATGACAATGTAATGTTTTTTAATGTATTTTCGTCTGGGAAAATAAATCCTTGACGAATGCCGGGAAATTAAATCCTGGGCTGATGTTGAAGAGTAGAGTTCTTCGTTTTCGCTGGGGATGATGATTGCAAGAACAAACCGGTAGGAGAAGCTGACTACGTTGGTGAATAAACTTATGAAGAGATTATCCTGCGGGGAATTACTCTGTGGGAAGAGATACTTCGCTGAGATTTTAACGATAACTCTGCTGGGGATACCGTTGATAAGCTCTGTTGAGGGATGCTTTGATGAACTCCGCTGGGGCATAGGAAGAACTTCGTCGAGGACGATCTTTCTGTGGTAATTAGCTGAGGATAACCCAGTTATAAGCTCTGGTGGGGAATAACCTTTGAATAAAGCCGGTGAGATGCGTATGTACTCTGCAGGTGATAAGCTTCCAGAATCTACTAGGGATAAGCTTCCAGAATCTACTGGGGATATGGATTCAACTCTCCTGGGGACACTTTTGGACTGGACTAGGGAAGTGGCTCCACTAGATGTCTTGTATTCCACCGGGGAACAATCTTATATTAAGACTGCCGGGGATATTTGCTTAGGAATATCTGTATACTCCGCTGGGGAATATTGAGATCTTTTGGGGGTACCCAACTTCCTTAAGGCTGACAGTAGACTAACTCTGCTTGGGGGAGAGTGTTGCTGACTTGCTGGAGATACTGTGCCTTGTTAGGGCTGCTGGGAGAACAACTCTGCTTGGGGAGAGTATTGTTGATTTGTCTTACTCTGCGGGGCGTGAAGGTATCTTGGTCATGTTCTTCAGCTGAACTTACCTTGGTACCTCGATGGACAGAGCAACCAGATGGCTTAGACAATTCGTATTGCCCCAGTTTCTGCGGGAGAAGGTACCTATGGAGGTGTTTGATAACTGCCGATTGACAACTCTTCTTCTGGTAGGCGAGTGATGAGATGACGGGACATAGTCGTACGCTTTTGATCCCTAACTTTTTCCTGGACCGCCCTTTCGGGTTTTCAGTCCATCGGGATACCCATTTTTTCCCAAGCCGCCTTTTCAGGTTTTCGACTTGCCGGGTGTACAAATTTTTTCATTTTCATCCCCTATTTTTGCCCGAACCCTTTTGGTTCGCCGGGAAGCCCTTATTTTTGCCTAGGTGTGTCAACCTAGCGGGTCTTTAATTATGCATAGTATTTTTTTCCGACTATGTCCGTGCTCTCAGGATGCAGGGAGTTGTCACTGTCAGTAATGCTGTGTTGCTATACTACCAGAAGATCTTCGTTTGGTCGTCCAATGCCCCAAGTGATCCAGATGGAGATTTTCCCCAAGCTGGTTGGCCTTTTGAGAGATTCTCCGAATCTTGACTGGACTGCCCCAGATGATGGACCACGATCATGTCTTCCCCTTGGTTGGGAGTTCTCTTGTTCATCAGATATTCTTCGTGCGAATTTCTTTGCTGTTCGAACAAATAGTCATATGCAAGCAATGTTATATTAAAAATGCAAAGCTTATGTCTGTCTTGAAGTTTTGGAAAATGCATTTTTTCATACAAACAAGTGAATTTTGTAAACTGTGATGTCAACTCGTTTTTTTACCGCAAGCCTTAAGGAGTCAGGATACCTTTCGTAACAGTATGCTTTCGAACTAACCCATGCTTCAGCTAGGACTTTTAAGGGTTGTAGCGTGGCCTGGTTCACGGTTCGAGAAACAAAGGATAAAGGCTCAAATTTTATTTGTACCCACCCGCTCTTCGTGATGTTCTTCAAACCTAAACTCAACTAATCGTGCGTTAGACCTTGTTTGAGTCTTTGTCCTGATACTCCAATGATGGTTCGGGTATTGACAGTTTATTTTAAACAGGCAGTCGTTTCTTGAGGGTTTGTAGGACCTCTTTCTTTTTGTTTTGTTATCCCTGTTTTTTGCCTGAACTGTTTCTTTTGTGATTTACAGTCAGCGGGATGCCCCAGTTTTTGTGAGTCTCATTCATAAGTTTTGACTTATTGGGCTTTTATTTCTGCGAAATGATGACTGCCTGTTTTTATGATTATTCAGAACCATCACTGTCTTTTGTTTTGGAAGGACTCCTTTGATGTCATTCATTGTGCACCGGGATCAACTGAGAAGACTACCCTGCCCCAGGTTATGATTAAGGGTTTTAATTTTTGTGTGAAAAGAAAAAACTCCTACTTCTTTGGCTCGAAGGGGTTGGCGAGGGATTATCTTCATTATAACTCCGGTGTTTAGGAATTGAAACAATGCCTGTACCTCATCAGCGGGGTCTGTTCAAAAGCATACTGTAGATTGTGGTATCGTTTTCTTCATCCTCCCTCAAGAGGCTTAGAACTTGTTAATCGAGAGTTTGAACATCACAAAAATATGAAAACAATTTGCATATAGTGAATACGAAATAATTACTTCAAAACAGACATGTGTAATGCATTAATGAAATAACAACGTTTGACATGAATAAAATGTTTGAACAATCAAAAATACAACTTGAACATTCAAATGAACAAAAGTTTTTTCAATCCTAGCCATGCTTTGGCAAGGGAGCAGTGATCACATTGGGAGCCTCGAGCGCTTCGAACTGGACCTCCTTTGCATCAATCAGATCCTGAACCTGATTTCTCAAAGTCCAACAATCATCTGTAGCATGCCCCGGGCTGTCAGAATGATAAGCGCAGCGAACGTTGGGGTTATACCTTGAAGGTGTCCTGTTGGGATTTTTAGGAGGGTCCCTTAGAGTTACCAACTTGGTCTCCAGCAACTGTGGCAATATCTGGGACAAGGTCATGCCGAGGGGAGTGAATTGCCTTTTAGGTCTCTCTTCCCTTTGTTGGTCGCGATGTTGAGGAGCACTGGCCGGTTTCGAAATGACCAACGCGTTGACAGCTTGGCGGTGTTCAGATTTGTTCTGCCCTCTTGAACCATAGACATCACTAGATTCTTTCTTGGATGGTTTCTTCTCAGTGTTCGAGGAGTCACCGTTCTGTATCTTCCCAGACTTGATACCAGCTTCTATCCTTTCCCCAGTCAAGATCAGATCTGTAAACCCAGCAGAAGAATTACCAATCAGATAGTTGAAGAACGGACCAGACAGAGTCCCCAAGAACATGTCCACGAGTTCACGGTCAGTCAGCGGTGGTTGCACCCTGCTAGCCAGGTCTCTCCACTTTTGCGCGTACTCCTTAAAACCTTCACCCGTCCCAAGTGACATACCCTGGAGTTGGATACGCGTGGGAGCAAGGTCGGAATTATACTGATACTGCTTATAGAATGCAGTAGCCAAGTCCTCTCAGTTACGAATGTTGGCTCCATCTAGTTGATAGAACCACTCAAGTTGAGTCCCAGAAAGACTATCCTGGAAGAAATGGATCCATAGATTCTTGTCAGCCGTGTAGGGATGGATCTTCCTTATGTATGAACGGAGATGCAGCTTAGGACAAGATGCACCGTCGTACTTCGCAAAAGAAGGTGCCTTGAACTTGTGTGGGATCACCACCCCAGAAGATAAACCCAGATCTCCAAAATCCAACCCGGGCACATGCTGAATCTCCATAGCACTCAGACGATCCTCTAGTTGCTTGTACCTATCCTCAGCAGGAGGGTACTGTTCATCATTGAAATTTGTCTCATTGTCGGAGACCACGGGACTAGGAACCCTTCCCCCTTGGGGACTGTCTTTCCCTACAGAAGAAGTAGCTTGATCAGCCTCATTTTGCAGCGTATTCCCAAACCTCCGTCCAGTGTTGAACAACACAGTCCTCTTCTTCTTCTTTTTCAAAAGCAGAGTCTTCAATTCCTGTTGACCCTGGGCTAAGCTCATGACCAGCTCTTGAAACTGGGCGTTCTGGGCCTGGAGGGCCTTGATAGCTTGTTCATTGGATGATTCAGGATTCATGATGATTGCTGAAATAAACAGCGAAGAAGATAAGTGATCTGTCAAAAGGGTACCTGTAATGCAATGACATGTATGTATGCATGCGATGTTTTCAAGGATCTCGCAGGGTAAACAAGAAAATTGTTAGAATCTGGTAGCTTGATTGAAGGAACTTCATGTTGTTGAGAGTCCTTCTTCAAGAGTCAAAGCTCACCATATCGAGTGGGTCATAGCCCCTGACTCAAGTCATCATGTTTTGACCTCCAAACCTTGGCTAGAGGAAAATAAATCCCCTTTGCCCCTTGCTGGACATTTTGATTCATCATGACCTGCATCACAGACCCTTGAGATCCTTGAAATGGGTTAGTCCTTATGCATGAGGTATGCAATGGTATGATGGTATGATGTTATGCTATGCATGGAGTGATGTAAATAAACCCTGTTATGAGTCTAGATTAAGGACTGTAAACAAACCCTGCAAGAAACTCATGTGTCAGATAACAAGCATGCAAGTAGTCAAGTTTGAAGGCACACAAGTCACACAAGACATCCCTTAGAGTTCAGGCCAGCATGAGGTTTAAGTACTACCCTCTTGAAGTTGATGGGCTCAAAACCCGTCCTATCAAAAGTAACCGGGTTCTAAGGAGCTCAATATCATAGGGTTGTTTTCTATGTTCATTATTTTGATTTAGCCACTGAACTGGCGATCAAAATATTCCAAGAAAACAACCCTCAATGAGTGTAGTATCGAGTATCTACCAACTTTGGACTACACCAAAGTCGGTCATCTCACTACCCCTAAAGAGGACAGGATGGTCAAGTAAGGTTCTAAGGTCAGTTGATGCTTTACGACACCACGCGGCGGCCCCGTACTCTCCTTGACTTGACTCAAGGGTTACCGGTACTCACTAAAGTGCCACATCAACGTAGCAAATGCTTCAACCGTGTCAGTATACCCCGCACAGTTCCCTCACAGTTTGTTGCTACCTAAAAGGTATCCCCCAGATCCGGGTTAGGATCTATGAAACTCCCAAAACAGGCCCACAATATTAAAGCAATCAAAAAAGGCAATTGAAAACATAAGAGTGGTCTAATCCTAAGGTACACCTCACTTTTATAAGTATCCCTAGCAGAGTCGCCAGTTCTGTGATCGGTGGAAATAGAACTGACTGTTTTTTAAGCTGGTTTGCGAAATGTCGCGGTAAGCAAGAGTCGCCACCGTCTTTGATGTTCTCCAACATGGAAAGGACAAAAGCACAGCAAAATTCCTTCTTTGAGATGTCTCTCGGTTCGGGAGGTAGATTTATAGAAAGGGAAGGTGTTAGCACCCTTTCTATCCATGGTTATCCATGGGCTCTTAGGTACTTGCTCTTATGTTTTCAAAATGTTTGTTTGCTTTTCAAGTGTGTGTGGGTTTTGAAAAAGTTTCGTTTGAAAAATTTCTAAGTAACTCCTGTATTAGTCCTCAAGAGTGTATGAAATATTTGTTTGAAAACTTTTTGAAAGTGTAAGTGCGAAAAGATGTTTTTATTTTTAGAAAGAGCAAGTACCCAGGAGAATTTACCTACTCTAAGGAATTAGGATGTGTAAGAGTCCTTTAGACAGTACTATCCCACTATTGAGAAGTAGGTAGCACCGTCGTTAGAGTTGTTCGGGTCAATTCGATTATTAGGGGCATGTGTGGTCACCAAAGCAATAGTAGGACGCCTTAGCGGTAACCCTAACGTCCTAGATCTTTTTTATCCGAGGCAACCGTTTCTAGGCAACTGGATCTTTAGACAGGAGGGCGACCTCTAAAACACCCTATACTTGACGACCACGTCGAGGCAACCAGTGAGGCGTACCCTAGGAGTGGCATGTGCATATGTGTTGTTTCAGTTTATGTTTATCTTGTACATGTTATTTGTGAGCTACAGATTGGTTTTATTTGTCATACAAGTCTTGCATGCATATTAACAGTTAAGAGTGCGGAAAATAAATTGCGAAAAGGTAAATCTACGCTATTACAAGGCGCGGGTCTATACATCGCCAAAAACAAAAACCCGTTTTGAAAATAAATGCGGCAAATAAAGGAAAGCGATAAAACCTAATTAACTATTACATCCTCGGAAACAGTTACATCAAATATAAAAAATAATGATAATGCGCGAAAGAATCGAATCGGGACGTCCCTAGGGTTTTGACCCTTTTTGAGAAAAGAAAGTAATTTTAGTCCCTTTTTGCAATTAATTAAAATTAAACCTAATTTTCTAATTAACTAATTAATAAAAAAAATGTTTTTTTTATGTTTTTTAATGAAAATAAAATAAAAAGAAATTAAAAGTTAAGAAAACCCTAAGTCTAAGTTTGTTTTATTTATTGTAAAAAATTACAAAGTTAACCTAATTAACTAATTAATTAATTTGGGTTTATTTACAAAAATAGTTAAAAAGTGAGATTAATAAATAATACTAATAATAAAAATATTTGCATTTTTTTAATTCTGAATTTATTATAAAAATATTAATTTATGAGGTAATCAAATAATAATAATAATAATAATTAGTTAAAAGAAAATAAAAAAGAAAGAAAATAAAAAGAACTAGAAACCAGGGGGGGGGGGTATGCTGGCCCAGATGGAGGTTTTGAAGAAGCAATTCTGGCCCATTTGTTGGCCAGTCCGTTTGGACTTTTGAGATTTGCTATGCCTGCGTTGACTGAGGATTATTGTGGTCCTTCAACATGAGCCATGGGATTTGCATTGGAGGCCACCTGGCGCTTGGATGGATGGGGTGTATGATGGAACGTTGTTGGATAGCCTGCACATGATTTTGTTAAGAAAAATAATAGAACGAATATTGGGTGGACCTGGGGATCGAACCCAGGTCCCAATGCTTACCAACCACATCACCTTCCACCCAGCCACTTATGCGCATCCGATCTTACAATAGCCATTAATTATAATATATAAAACATCAAAGCATATGCTGGAGAACTAAACGCGCGCGCCACTTTTTTGAATTGTCCAGTCCCATGCCTACAAGTACTCGTCTCCTTCGTTAAACCTGTAAAACAAAGATCAGATAACGGGGGTTTTTAACCCCCATAAACTAGAAAAGGAAAAATAGTGATTAGGATTCTACGCTATATAAATAGGGCGAGAGGGTTGGGTTTGATTCGTTTGGCCTTGACGAGTTCAACCATATGTGTCTCAAGGTCCAATTTTTCCTATAGAGCAAACCCCCAATTTAAGAGCTTGAAAACCCTAAAATTCATCCATGGTGGTTTGTGATTCAGGGCTCCATAATGCAATTCACCTATGCCATTAGCTTCAGAAAGATTCTAGCAATGCAAAGCACACAAAAAATCTCATTAATAATGAATTTCGATTATGAAAAAGAAAGCTAAACCGTGAATCTGTTGGAGGCGATTTCTTGAGCTTTGGCACGCGAATTTGATTGTAATAGGTTCCTTACACCTCCAACAATGTATTGGAAATAATCAAAGGCTTTGAATCATGCTGGAATGTTGAGAACAGTTTTTGAGTTTTTTGATATTTTTTCAATATGCTTATTGCTTCTGTGCAGCAGTTCTCACGTTCCAGGCATTAGGGTTGGCTTCAGTATTTATGTTGGAAGGGAATTAGGTTAACTTTTGGCCAAGAAATCCATTGCATTATGGTTTCAATATTTGATTGGAAATCAAATAATTTTCAATCTTTTTGATTGATAAAACTTGCCAAACATGGAGATTTTTGTCTCTTTGATGGGTGCACGAATTTGCCAGCTTGCCCTGAGTTTATTTGCTTCACAAAAAGATTTGAAAACCATATCTTGGTATTTTCCTACAATTAAATCAATTAAATGAATTAATAATCAATTAAAAATCCAATTAATTAATAAAAATAAGAAAATAACTCAATTTAATCTCAATGGGTCGTGCATATGCTTTGGGTAAAGATTCAAGAAGGAATTTGAGGCCCATTAGCAAAAATGAGGTGTTTTAGGCAAAGTTGACTTTTGCAAATTCCCAAAAATTTCCCAACTTCTCCAATGCATATCTTGCTCAATTTGGATCATATGAACATGTTCTTGGACATTTTGGAAAGGTCTTGAAGTCCTCTAACCAATGCCTTTGGTCCCATGTCATTTTGATTTACCAATATCAAGTTATGGTCTTTGACGTAAAATGCCTTTTTGTTGACTTTTGAAATTGACCTATAATGTAGAAATTGATAACTTTTTATGAGAGCATTTATTGGACTTGGAATGTTAATATGAGTTGTAGGAAATGTCATCCCCTTCAAAATGAGCATTGGATGGGATTTTTCTGATGAACCATGAAAAAGTTATGCCCTGGTCAAGTTACAGTTGACTTTTCAACTGTCCAAAAATAGCAACTTTTGCATTTTTGATGATTTTTTAGCCATGCTTGTGGAATCATGATCAAGACTTGATCAAATGATGATTGTGGCTTCAAAATAAGATGTTGACCAAATTTTTTGACTTTTGACTGTAAAATGACCATTTTGCCCCTACAGTTGATTGTGAACCAAATAGGGCTTTTGACTGTGCAATTTGACCCTGTGAGTCTTGAGACTTGACATGTAGATGCTTGAGGATATGTGTAGGCCTATGAGACTTGATTGGATCATTGAAAACCCTAAATTCTTTGAAGGAACCAAAACCCTAATTTTGACTGGCTTAGGAGGATGTTTGACTGTGCAATCCTTGAGTGGACTTGAGCAAATTGAGATGATGCTTGTCAAAACTTGAAGAATAAGGGAGGGCAAATTTTGGGGTACACCATCTTCCTTTGAACAGAAACGCGCGCGCTCTATGTACAAAATGCTATCTCCTGATTTTGTGCTTTTTTGACAAAACTCATAAGATGAAACCTGCAGAGCATCAAACAACAAATTTAACCATATAAAAAACATAAGCTAACTCTCAAAGACCAGAGAGAATTTCTCTGGCCCTAATTCTTAACCTAGTTTTTTCAGAAAGTTCATGAACAAAATTCTCCTAGCACGATTAATATAAATGAAAACTAAGCTCATGTATGGTTTTAGGGCTATGAATACAACATCTTTCATTCACAAACCTAAGTCTAAATATTCCTAAATAGAGAGATAGAAGTTCATGAAATACCTGTTTCAGTTGAGCTCGAGCTGGACAATGCAGCAACTTCCAAGGGTGCTTGAGGTTCTTTTGAGCTTGCCTGATGTCCACTGAAGCTTTCCCAATGCTTGGCTTGTTTTGAAGTATCCTGAATCGTGCTACAGAACTCAACCTGCAAAGCTTCCAAACAAAAATGGAAATGTGTGTTAATGGTGTTACATCTAGCAATGGAGGTCTGGAATAGTTCAGGTGAGTTGAATGGAAGGTATTGGAACAAGTTTGAGGCCAAACACACGAGGCAAAGTGGAGATGAAGGTGATTCTGCAGGGCTTGCCCTGTTTTGCAGAAAAATGGTGATTTTGTGTACAAGGAGGTTTAAGGGGTCAAAGGCTCGTGCTTCTGACTTGTGAGGATATCAAAAACTTGTTTGACAACTTTGTTTTTGTTGGTTTTATCAGATATGAGAGATACAAGCTTTTAGCCCTTTGACTTGTTTTGAAAGCAAAGTTGGAAGTGAAGTGAGATAGGCCTGTACAGGCTATCTCTAAGCATGCACCAACTTCTTGTACTGTGCCTGAGATTGTGGAGCTTGTTTGCTGCAAAGGAAGAAAGTCCAAGGCTCAAGAAAAAGCAATTTGACATAAAGTGCCCTTTATGAAAATGGAAGTGTGGCCTTTATGCTTAAAATGGCAATGTTCATTGTACAAAGCTCTCTTGATCAGAACAATGCCAATATCTAATGTATTTGCATTCAATTTTGGAGTGTAAATTAGTTTAGAGGCCTGTAATCATGTACTAAGCTAGTTTGGTCAGATTTGCAACTTGGTATGAACATGTATTGGCCATGGTTTCAAAGTGAGTTTTTGCCAACTTCAAGCATTCGATTCTCCCTAACCACAAAGGTGTTTGAGGAGTTCTTTGACAATTTGGAAAGCTTGAAACATGTAATATAATCCATCTTTGAAATGCAACTTGAAACTCCAAGTGGAACTATGTGAAAAATGGCCAAGAAGATGGGTCAAAATCCTGCCTAAACTAGGGCAAAATTTCTCTAAGTTAAAAGTTTTAGGTACCCTTGTTCCAAAAATCATAACTTGAGATCCAAGCTTCTTTTGAGTAAACTTTGTGAATAAAAGTTGTAGACTTTGTGATGGAATACAACTTTAATGTTATAAGTTTTGTTTGAATCCATTTTCATCTTGGTGAAAAAATGGGACAAAGTTAGGAAAATTTAAGAAAATTTTATAACTTAGAAAAATTCTAAGTTATGAAAATTTTCCATTTTAAACCCTAATTTGCATTTTTGGGTTTCTTGATGAACAAGTTTCATAATATGGCATGTCTTGATGAAAAATGACCCTTGACACTTGATTTTGACCAAAATGTCAAAGTTTGACTTTTCAGTGTACAGTCAAAGTTTGATCAGTTGATTAAAAAATTCATCTGCCAATCATATGCATTTGGGATCTTTTGAACTTGTTGAATGGGTCAAGAAAATTTAATTGAGTCCTTGAGTCCATGGTTGAGCTTGATTTGCCATTGGCTAGGTCAAACAGTCAAAAATTGCCTTTGTACAGTCAAAACCCTAAAAATGACCATTTTGCCCTTTTGGTGATCTGATCAAATTTCTTGTGGAATTGTGATCCAAACTTGATCAAATGGTTCATATGAGTTAATAATGTTGATGTGGGTCAAAATTCATGAGGTTTGACTGTCAATTGGCCATAGTTGACTTTTTCCCCAATATAGTTGATTTCTAGATCAACTGTCCAATTGATTGGGCAAAAATTTGAATCAAGGCTTGAAACTTGGTGTGGACAAACTTGTGAGTTCAATATGAAGTATGAAAGTCAATTTGGGCATTTTAGGTCAAAACATCACTGTGCAAACTTAAACCCTAATTTAGGTCAACAGTGCAAGGAGGTGTCTTAAGCAGAGCAAACCCTAGCCTTACCTTGAATTCCAAGAGTCTTGTGATGAGAAATGTTAATGAAATAAGAGGGAAAATTTTGGGGTACAACACCTAGGTTCAAGCCTTACACGTCCCAGATCCTCCTCATAACAATCCTATGGTTTTTGGTAAAATTTTAAATCTCAAATCCTCTAAATTAAGTAATTTAAATCAGTTTTATGCATGCATTCATATTACTATTGATGTTTTGAGTAGATCTAACGTGTTACATGCGAGCTTAGGTACCTAAATCTAATAACACCATTCTTAGGGCACTCCTCTACCAGGTCCTGGGTTCGACCCAAGCAGGAAAACAAATTTTTATTTTTCTAACCTTTGTTTTGCATATCCCACAGGCGCCTGGGCCCTCTTGTCATTGGGCCTGGAGTTTCTATTTATTCTCACCCCCTAATTATTTTTGCAGCATCTGGGCCCTCTTGCTGATAGGCCTGATACTTCTTTGAAGCGCACCCCCTATTTCATTTTGTTTGCAGGCTCATTTCAATTT